>OX422209.1:328252429-329524429 GCA_949130495.1 Sambucus nigra
TACCTGAAGTGTCCTTACTAAGCTTGATAGAAGTACTCATAGGTGTACGAGCATGCTTAGCAGAGTCTTAACCAAATTTCTTCACTAGGTCTCTAGCATACTTAGATTGAGAGGTGAACATCCCATCCTCTAGCTGACGAACCTGGAGACCAAGGAAGAATGTAAGCTCACCTGCCATGCTCATCTCAAACTCACTTTTTATCTCCTCCTCAAAGTGGTGAGCATGCTGGGAGCATGTGGATCCAAAGACTATGTCATCCACATAGACCTGTGCAACCAAAATAGCACCATTATCTCTCCTGACGAACAACGTCATATCAACTCCCCCTCTCTTGAAGCCACGGGCTAAGAGATAGGAAGTAATCCTCTCGTACCAAGCACGGGGTGCTTGCTTCAAACCATAAAGGGCTTTCCTTAGATAATATACGTGTTCCGGGTGCATGGGGTCTTCAAACCCTTTTGGTTGAACCACATAAACCTCTTCCTATAGAATGCCATTTAGAAAGGCACTCTTGACATCCATCTGATATAACTTAAATCGCAGATGACATGTGATGGTGAGTAGTAAGAGGACGGACTCAAGCCTCGCAACAGGAGAAAATATGTCCCCAAAATCTACACCCTCAATCTGCGAGTACCCTTGAGCGACTAACCTAGCTTTATTTATGATTATGGTACCATTTTCATCCATTTAGTTCTTGAAAATCCACTTATACCTATCACATTAGTCTCACTAAGTCGGGGGACTAGTTCCCAGACATTGTTCTTTTTAAACTGAAGCAACTCATCCTGCATAACATATATCCAGTGTTCATCCTTGAGTGCTTCTTTGTGATTCTTGGGCTCGATTGTGGACGTGTGGTAAAAGTGGCTAACAACGTTCTCGAGTTGAGCACGAGTCTTGACCCCTAAGGTGGGATCGCCAACAATGGCAGAAGGATCATGACTCTTTCGAACCCAAGCAGGTGTGTCCCCTAACACAGGAGTAGAGTCCACAGAATGTGGGCGAGGGACAAGTAAATCACTGTCAGAAAAGTCCTCATCCTCACATTGAAGGCTAGAATCAATAAACGAGGAAGGTTCGTCATCTTCCACGATAACGTTTATTGACTCCATAACCCTGGAGCTCTTTAGGTTAAAAACTCGGTATGCTCTACAGTTTGATGAATTTCCTAGCAATATTCTCTCGTCGCTCCAGGAGTCAAACTTTCCTAATTGCTCTCTATCCCGAAGGATATAGCATTTACTCCCAAAGACACGGAAATATGCTAGGTTGGGTTTCTTGCCAGTCCACAATTCATAAGGCGTCTTAAGGGTATGTGGACGTAGGTACACCCTATTCACCGTATGGCATGCAGTAGACACTGCCTCTGCCCAAAATCTCCTAGCAACCTTACGACCTAGAAGCATAGATCTAACCATTTCTTGAATCGTTCTATGCTTTCTCTCAACAATCCCATTTTACTGAGGAGTTTTCACAGAAGAAAACTCATGTTTGATTCCAAGACTGTCACAGTAAAGATCAACCTTTGCTTATTTAAATTCTGTGCCGTTGTCACTACGTATCCTGTTAATAGTGACACCATGATGATTTTGCAAGACACGACACTTGGTTGTTAAAAAATCAACAACATCTGATTTCTCTCTCAGAAAACCAACAATTGAATATCTGGAGAAATCGTCTACCATCACGAGGATATACCTCTTACCACTTAGACTCTTAGTGCGAGTAGGACCCATAAGATCCATGTGAATCAACTCAAGCACACGGGATGTGGTAATGGAATGCAGCTTTCGGTGGGGACTAAGGATTTATTTTCCCATCTGACAGGGTCCACAAACCGTGGAAGTTGGATTTCCAAGAGATGGTAAGCCTCGTACTAGGTCCTTATTAGCTAATCGTGACAAATCACTTACGTTCACGTGACCTAGACGCTGGTGTCACAGATCCATAGGAGTGATCGTGGCGCTGTTGCAGACAAGTGAGGATGTGGGCAAAATCCCATAACAATTATCTTCTGTCCTCACCGCTTGCACTAAAAGTTTACCGAATTGATTATAGACATTACACACGTCTCGGTCAAACTTTACGGCAAAGTCATCGTCAGACAGCTGGCTTATGCTGAGAAGGTTTGCCTTTAAACCTTTGATATACAAAACATTTTCTAGTTTAGGAAATCCTGGTAACACTACTGTACCTCGTCCTACAATACTAGATTTGTTCCCGTCTCCAAAGGTGACTCTTCCATCCTTATAATCCTCAAGATGGGTAAAAAAAGAGACATCACCTGTCATATGTCTGGAGCAACCACTATCAAAATACCACCGTGAGGTATTATGTGCTTTGAGAGCGACATGAACAACAAGGGACTTTTCGACTTTATTAGGCACCCAAAACGTGGTAACCTATTGTATACCCTTGTTGTTGTTGATTTTAGCCGGGATGCGAGAAGTATTCACTGACGATAAAGATATCTGTCGGAATTCCTCCATCAAACTCTGTGATGTGGCAGTTAAAAACTCAACACGCTCTCTTAGATTGGCAAAATCATTATAATGATGTGGCGGAGCCGTAGTACGTCGTGTCCGACCCAAACTATAGCAAAACTCCCGGAGGTGCCCATTTCTTTTGCAATAAGTACAAAAGAACACAGTATTAGGTGGACCTTGGTTTGCTTTTCTTGGTCGAACACTCCTACTTGGTTTTTGACGATGGCCATATGGAGTTGTAGTAAACTCAGGAATTGGTCCAGGTGCAATTTGAGATGTGGTGGCACCATCAAAACCTATTCCTTGCCTATCACCAAAACCTAAAGCGGGGCCGAGGAGCATCTTCCCCATATTTCCAGATCTGTCCTCGATTTGTACCTTGACTTCCCGAGCTCTCTCAAGATCATGAGTAAGATGAGAAACAAGGGCTTCAAGTTTCTTCCGAGTTTCCATGGAGGAATGGAGCTCACTCGTAAGACTCGCCACTTGATTAGTCAAGTCCCCTATCTTTTTCTCAAAACCATTCTCTCTATCTCTAAACAAATTCTCTTTTTCAATAAAAGCAGAATCTTTTTCTCTCAAGGTAGTGTAGGTGGAGGATTCTTTCTCTTTCGCTTCTTCCAAATCTTCTTTTAAAGCGGAGATCCTAAGAACAAGCGCTTTGTTACGGTTTTTGGTTTTAAAGGATTCATTATATAATTCAGCGTAGGCGCGTTGAAGATTACACTCGATCTCACTTGCATCATCCTCCCCCTCACTCACATCGTTCTCACTATCGAGGAGTCCTTGTGAAGTAGCATCCTCATCGTCGTGAGGAGCACTAGACGTATGACTATCCATGAATGTGGTGAAGTTAAATTCATGCGGTGACTCGTCTCCAGAGTTCACCGACTCGACCTCACTGTCGTCACTAAGGGTAGCATTTAGGACATCTTTATTTTTTCTTTCGCAAGTCTATTCAGTCTAGTTGCACACTCAAAAGCTCTATGTTCCTTACCGTCGCACTCATAGCATCTCTCACCATCTTTAGGAGGGTATTTAAAACCTTTTTCATTTTTCTCAAAAATCCTTTTATCTTTGAAATTTTCATTTTTCTTGAATTTGAGAATTTTCTTGAAATTTTTTGCAAATAAAGCCAAATCATCTAAATCAAAATCACACTCAGAATCGGACGTTTCTATTTCTCTTTTTCTAGATGATTCAACTCTTTTTCTTGCCGAACCCTTACCTTTTCTAGCTTGAGCATTAAGTGCAATACCCTTATCTTTCGGTTTGAAGGTTTTAGGAAACATATCAATTTTATAAGTTTGTAAGTCTCCTACAAGTTCCTCCAATTTAAGCGTGTTTAAATTTCCTATAGAATTTAGCACAGTGACTTTAGGGATAAAACGCTTAGGAAGTGATCTTAGAATCTTTTTAACAACTCTAGCATTGGGAATGTGTTCACCAAGATTAAAACTAGTGTTAACAATATCAGATAACCTAGCATAAAATTCATCAAAACATTCAGTCTCAAGCATGGTGATAGTTTCGAATTGAGTTGTTAAATTTTGCAGTTTAGATTCTTTTACAGCATTTGTTCCTTCATGGGTGAGTTGCAAAACATTCCATGCCTCTTTTGACGTAGAGCACGTCATTATTCTTCGAAACTCGTCAGGAGTGACGGATCCGGAAATAGCACTTAAACCCTTAGAGTTAAACAATGACCATTTAAAATCTTCTTCAGTCCAATCAGTCATAGATTTTAGTTTGTTACGTTATTAGCAGTGACGGAGGGAGGTGTCCACCCTTTTTCTACTTAAATCCAAACACGTTTATCTATGGCTTTTAAGGCAGATTTCATGCGGGCGTTCCAGTAAGCATAGTTTGTCCCGTAAAAAACTGGCATTTTATTATATAATTTCTCCATTGAACACGCCCTTTTTCAAAAATCAATTTTTCAGAAAATTGATATCTTAGAAAAATTTAGCGGAAAATTACACGGTATATTGTGTAATTGGCTCTGATACCAATTTGAAGAGTGCGCTTTTGTTCAAATACAACAATTATTTAATTAAACACCGTTTTTCAATTAAATCCTAAAACATGCATCTATATGATTCATCAATTAAAATAAATATAGCATGTGACACAACATATCAGGAAAAATCACCGCAGGGCAAAAACATATTATTTTCACTATAATTTGTAAAGAACGGTTTACACGAATTATATAAAAAATAAGTGTGACATACGAAAATACCCATAGGTGTCGGTTCCGATGTCTTCGGCTGGAATCTCCCGCAAGAATTCCAGATGGGCAACAATGAAGAAGAAATCGGCTGCTCCACAAGTTACACCAAAAGTGTAGATGACTTCTTGAAAGTCTTCAAAGTGTGCAAAATGCCTCTAGAGAGGGTCTATGATGTGTGTATGTTGTGTAATATAAATGGGAGATGAAGGGTGCATTTTATAGGGAGGATAATAGCAAACAAAACACCTTTCATAAAACATGAAGGAAACATGGCCGGATTATCCTCAAAGTGTTGGGAAAAGTTTTTCAGTGGAGACAACATTTTTGGCATTTGGAATCTGCAGCCTACAGGGACCCCGAATCGGTTCGGGTCCCCTGCAAACCGGTTCTCCCCCCCGAACCGGTTCGGTCTGGGTTTGGGGACATTCGCTGGCCCAAAGGTTTGAACACTTAAAAAAAATTCTGGATTTTTTAAAGTATTTTTCTCCAATTTCAAAAGGCCATAACTTCTTAACCGTAGCTCGGAATGAGGTGCCGTTTCTTACAGTGTCTTCATTGCGGTAAGATATTCAACTTTCCAGTTGACCGGTCCTTCGGGCTATGGCTGTATAATTACGAAAATGCCCTTGAACTTCCATATCAAGCCATATTTCCCTGTTTTGACTTCACTAGTATACCTCTTGCATTTTGGGCCTAAAATCATGGAACGTGAATACGTTGAGGCCGATGTGGGATACTAGTTGGAGATGATAAATGCTTGAACCTCGAAATTCGGATTGAGGCCGTCATGGGAGATCTTGCCTTATGTAGTGGCATCAGACATATAAACAGTGATCTAGGGAAAAAGAAAACTTCCTAGATTCTATCCGGACATTTATAGAATTATGTCCTTATAACCTACCCTTCCCATAATGATGTTGTAAGCTGATTGGACATTTTTATCCATTACGAAAAAACATACTCTTTCTGTTCGACAAGTAGGCCATGTACTAATGAGCATATCCAACTTGATCGTCCCAAGTGGAAAAACATTTTCGCCAGTAAAACCGAGGCGGGGCCTATGATAGGGCTCCAACTGGGCTAACTTCAGAATCAAACTGTCAAAGCATGGATAGAACATAATGTCTGCAGAGCTACCATTGTCCACCAGTACCTGTGAAATCACCACTTCCTTCATTCTCATCTTGATTACCAATGGGTCATCATGAGGATATAGTAAACCTGCCAGGTCGTTCTTAGAGAAACCGATGACCAGTTTATCCTTATTCACCTTCCTTGGGCGATCATCTTCAGCCAAGTTTATTCGTTGTATGTACGAGCAAGCTTGGGCCTCATTAAGGTAAGATTTTCTCTCCGCAGTTAGATTTCCACATCCTACATCTCCACCTGTAATGACATTACATTCAAATAACCCAAAAGGGATGGAAAATACCTTGCGTTATGGCTGTCTTGGTCTTTTGGGGAGATCGGGGTCATCTTCTGGATCATCTTCATGATCTCTCTTCTTGTCTTCTTTTGCTCGGTGAGGAGACTTAGATTTTTGCCTTCCTCGTTCGCTGGTTTTTCCACTATTTTGGCGATCAACATACTTAGCCAATTTTCCTCGCCTGATGAGTGCTTCGATTTCATTCTGGAGAGCTATGCAACGTTTGGTCGTGTGACTATGGTCTTTGTGGAATTCACAATATTTAGATTTGTCCCTTTTATCAGGATTTGCCTTTATTTTCCCTGGCCAGGCTAACTCCTCGCTGTTCTTGATCTCCTCCAGAATATGATTTATATCTACCTTCAAGGGAGTATAATTTCCATACTTCCTCATCTTCTTCAGCGCTTTCTTACCTTTCAACTGCTTGTTTCCACCGTTATTCTTCTTATCCTTCTTCTCGATTTTACTAGCCTCAACCTTGGTCTCCTTGGTATCTGTATTCTTCTTCGCAGCCATAGCTTCCTCAGCATTCATGATCTTAGTTGCCTTTGCCATTAGTTCTGCCATGGTTCTAGGCAGATCTTTGGCTAAAGTATAGTAGAACTTATCTGGTAACAGTCCACTCATCAGAGCAGTAATTACTGTTTTCTCCTCGTAATCAATTACCTCAAGTTTCTCGTTGTTGAAACGAGTAATGTAGTCCCTAGTACTTTCTTCTGGTTTCTGTCTAACACTCAGTAAGTGTGCTACTCGTTTAACTAGTTTCGCTCTAAAACATAAATTCCCTATGAAAAGCTCTGCCAGTTGAAGGAAAGTTGCAATCTTCCCCCGAGGAAGGTTATTGTACTATATCTGCGCTGACCCGGCGAGAGTTCTCGAAAACGCCCTGATCTCATCTCGTTTGGAACCGCACAAATATCGGCAGCAGCTTGGTATTGTTCTATATGGAGGACAGGATCAGTTTTTCCATCATATTTAGGTGTCACCATAGGAGCTTTGAATTTTAATGGTGTGGGAAAATCCACAATTGCCTGTACGAACGGTGTCCCTTGTACAAAAGTTCTTTATAGAGGGTTCTTGGCCTTAGCCATTTTCCCTAATCTGTCTTCCAACCTTTGAATAGAGCCTTTCCATGCATCATTTCCTACCTCGGGCCTATTTGTTCGAGCGACTGATCGCGTTGAGTTTTCCTCTTGGGATCTTTCATTACGAGCTGTTGGGCGTGATTGGGCAGAGCCTTCCCTTAGGTCGGATGGTCGTTGAGAGTTCCTTGACGCAATACTAGGAGGACTTCTATTCCTCTTAGGGCCCAAATGATCAAAATGAGAGACTCTACTTAACCTTTCCAGAGCACTAATCCTTTCTGGAGTTAGAGTGACATTCCATTGAGAGTCTGTAGCTCGTACTGATGACATCCGACCTGGTTGATACGAAGGATCATTAGTCCTCTCAGTACGGTATGAGCCAGTACGTCTAGATTGAGAGATCTCTGGGAATAGCGTTGGTCTAGTTCTAGAAGATGGCACCTGGGTATTTCTCTGAACACTTCGTTGTCCTGAGTGGGCCGACACTCCACCTTGAACAGTTTGTATAAGTTGATGCATAGTTTCTTGCATGGTCGTTTGCCCTTGGGCTAAATTAGCCATTATGCCAGCCAGATCTTGAATATATGGGGGACTAGAAGGGTTTGAAGGGACCCCAACGTTTCGATTACTGGACTCCGGATTCTCATCCATAGATGATGAATTCTTTTGGTGAAAAATGCTAAGTACAGTCGTTTCCCACAGACGGTGAAGCCCTTATACTCTTGACTCACTTGAGTCTATATTGTATAAGTGTTCATCTAGTTTGGAAATTGTGACAAAATTATGTCTATCCTAGAAACCAAAGAACCTCAGAGATTGGTTTGCTATTTCATTCATCTATCTTGTAGTGATCTAGACCAAATTACCAACACTCACACAGTAGAATGCATCATATACATGTCATATTGTATATTAATGTGTGTACATATGTTGAGTATGTTTAAATCCCTAAATTTGATTTTTAAATATTTTTTGGGACTTTATAAACAATTTTTAATAAAGGTTTTATTAATTAAAACTTAGTTTTAAAAGTTTGTGGGTTCAATCTACAATTATGGTTTAGTGGGTTTATTGGCTTAAAGTTACTTTGGGTAGAAACCAAAAGCGGCAGAGAATTCCGGGTATGGTTGTAATTATTTTATGACGCGCGTTTTATATCGCCTAATTGATCAACACCTATTGCTTGCTGATTGGTGCATTTTGTATTTCTTTACTGAGTATATAATCGCGTATGCTTACAACCGTTGGATCAATCTTTATCTGCGATCTGCATGCTTTCTTTGGTAATCCCTGTGTATCACTCTTGAACCAATCAGGTGAATTTTAATCACCGCGTACTGTGAGCCCTTGGATCAAAGTCAATCCATCTTGACTCAATCCTGACCCTTGTTTTTGAACCATCTTCTCGATCCTTCTCTTCGTCCTATAAAAGGAACCCTTCTCTCAATCGTCTAAGACTTTTAGCCAGTTCATTTTTTGAGAGTAAAAAGAGAGAGTAGAGAGAAGAGAGAGAAAAGAGAGAGAAGAGAGAAACCAGAGAGAGAGAGAGTTAGAATCCCTAACCCTAATCCTGGTTCGTCAAGCCTCTTTCAAACCAAACACACCTCTAAAACTCCTACATATCCAAAACACTACCCTGAGTGTTCTTGAGTTTTTGAGAGATATTTGTGTTGTTGGTTGTGTTGCTGTAACCTCTTGTTCGTCAGATCTTGTTCCCAACTTAAACTGTTTACTTAGATCTATTTTCTTCTTCATAGAAATTTCAGATCTATGTTCTGCATGTTACATCACACTTAGATTTGCATGCTTTATTTCTCATCTTGAGAAATATATTGTTGATTATTTTCTGAAAATCGTTTTTAACTTTGAAATCAACAATAAATGTTGTCTGCTTCTAGTTCTCTTAAAACTAAACCTTTGACCTAGTTTAGAATCACACTTGGAGGTTTTCAATCTCAAAAATCTTTTCAAAACTCTGAGATTGATTAAGATCTTGATACGTCTTCTGAGCAAGATATCCGTGGATTTTGGGATTGATTTAAAGGTAAAAAAGGGTTAAAGTTTTGTGAGAAGAGAGAAAACGAAAAATCACTGCATATAGCCTTATATGTAATTTGTTAGGACTGTTTGTACTTAATAAGTGTGTGTGTGTGCATACATGTGTTAGAGAGCACCTCCACAAACACCTTCACTCTACCACACGAAAAGTGTTGGTAATAAGATCTTGTGAACAAGAGTCGACATAAAGTGCTGGAACAAATCAGAAGTTAACAAACTGGGAGAACAACATCAACAATCAGAACTGCAGAGAAGTTATAAGGACACCAGGGGGTACATTCCTAAACTTATATAGGTCTGAGTTGTATGCACGTTAGTTATATAGTTTGTAACTGGTAAATTTATTTTAGTGGATTTTTTATTTTACTCCATAGAGGGAGTCGTGGATGTTTCCTCAGTTGGTGAGGTTTTACCACGTAAAAAATCATGAACTTAATCTTCCTATATCTTCTCATCTCATTCTTGGTTGTGCTGAGTTTAAAGTTTATTTAAACTGTTTTATAAACCTGTTAGTCAAATCTTGAATAGATCTCGTGCATACTGTTTTATTAAACACATCTTGTGTTCAAATAGTTTTGGTTTTTAAGAAAAGAGTTTCTTCAAAAAACTGTTCGGAGTTACTTAAATAGTTTATTTTTAATAAACGTCTTTAGTAACAGATTTTCAGACGGCGCCAATCTGTTTACTTAAAAAACTAGATTATATCTAATTAATCAATCACAGATAAATAAAACAAAGGATTTTTAAAGTGGTTCAGCCTTATGAAAATGGCCTACGTCCACTGTTTTGTATTGCTGACTGTTTGCCTTGAATCTCGATAATAGATTTATCAAGAGATCCAAAGTCCCCTTCTAATAAGGAGGTTACAACGTATTTATAGACTTGAGGCTGTACATATGAAAGGATAATGCGCTGTTATCTAGTAGACATATACATTTGTACGATAATAATGCGCATTTAGTGCGTAGTTGTCTTTTGATTCTCTATATTTGGGTGCTCTGCACGTTAAGTGGCTCGGACCGCTTAAGTTGCTTGGTATGCTTAAGTTTCTTGGAGCGCCTGAGTAGCTCGGGGACATTATGTTGTTCGTTGAAAGTATTTGTATTTTCCATGTCGGTTGACACGTGTCTTCAAGTGATTGGTCCATGTCAGTAGACTAAATTTGGTATCAACAATCGTATTGTTAGATTATTTCATATTTTTAGATTATTGCTATAGTGATTTGATTACCCTTTATTAAATTTAAAATGTGATTTTTTGGTTTTCTTATTACTGGTCACTATAAAAAAAAATACTTTTTGAGACTAGACCTTTTGAGACGGCTAAAATTTGAGTCTCAAAAGGTGGGATTTGAAGACTACATATTAGAAGTCGTCTCGAAAGGTATACCTTATGAGACGGTTAAAACCAATTTTGAATTCCCCCCTTTATCATTTGTCACTCCCTCCTCTTTCTATTATCCTAATCCTAATGAAAAAAAAAACCACCCCATTATTTCTTCTTCTTCGCTCGGACAAATGCCCTCAGCAACTCAGCTGCACGCTGCTCTAGCCCTAGCTCTCATTGCTCTAGACCTCGTCATTGCCGCCCTAGACTTCGCCATAACCAAAGTTGTGCTTTTGGGTTCAAAGAAGAGTTCCACATGATTCTCACGTGATCTTGAATCTTTTGGGTAAATTTACACTAAAGATTCAATCTCGAGGGTAAATTTTACATGGATTGTGTACACTTTTGTGACACAATTCCTTAATATTTGAAGTTTGTATATTTTTCCATCTTTGTTCTTTGAATGATTTCAGTATGTGAAAGAAGATCATTGGTGTTTTTAATTATTGTGTAACCATATCATTGGCCAACCTGACTTAAGTATCAGGCAGAGATAAATTTTCACTCTTATTTCTTAATATTATCTATAATTATGTATATATATAGTTATATGTTAAATATAAATATCATAATTATGCCCTTTCAATGATAATCATATATTTTTCATTGATGGGTATTTGACAGGGTTCATTGGTATTTAAATATTTGATCTAGCCTCGGACATTCAAGTTATAGTATTGTCGACTTGATACGGATAAAAGGTAATTTTAATTCTTGGTTATTGATTAATATTATTAGTTTTTGTACTAGATTAATTTCTAGTGGTGATAGGAGGTTGAGGGTGAGCCAATTGAAAACCCGAATTGTCAATTAGTTGTCGTAGTATAGTTTTAAGATTAATTTATGAGAATATTTGTACCATTTTTTGTGTGAATTTTAGTTAGAATTATTTATATGTTTATTTGTGTTAATTAATTCATGTCCTTTGGAAGTAGTTCATGCCATTCAAGTTAGAATTATTGATTGTCTATAATTGTTTGTGTGAGTTTACTATTCGATGCGAAAGTAATTTAAGGGAAGTGACCATGTCCAAATCAGATTCCTGAATTTGAAAATTGATTAGTATACTGTCGTTTTTGGCTTATAGGATTTAGGGGTGAAAACTCAAAATAGCAAATAAGTGGCCCAAATAAAGGCACGAACATCCACAGAGGTAAAAAATAACTTGTAGGAAGTATTCGTGTTCTTGTCTAACTCATAATTATGAAATTGATTAGTAAACGTTCATTTTGGGGTTTAAACGGAGCTTTTGGGGGTGAAAATTAAAAATAACAATTAAGTAGTGTGAATAGAAACACAAATACTCCAAAAGATACCAAGGTAACCTAAGATAAGTCATTGTGTCCTCATCGGACTCCCGGTTCTCGAAATTAACTAGTAGACGTTCATTTTGGGGTTAAAAGCGGGCATTAAGGGTGTGAAAAGCAAAAATAATAATGAAGTGTCCCGAAAAGAGGCACAAATAACCGAGAAGATACCAACCGAGTGGCCCGAAAAGAGGCCCGAAACGCAAAAACAATTATACGATCGTTTTGGGATTAAAATGGGATTTAGGGGTGAAAACTCAATATAGCAATCGAGTGGCTCGAAAAGAGGCATGAAAATCCATAGATGTACAAAAGTAACTTATAGGAAGTGTCTGTGTCCTCATCGGATCACTGGTTTTCCAAATTGACTAGTAAACATTCACGTTGGTGTTAAAAGTGGTCTTTTGAGGGATGATACTTATTGACTATTAAACTTTAACCAAACTTACAATTATTAAACCCAGACTTAGTGAGATTATACTAATTCTAATCTCAAAAGGAGATTATAACATCCTTTTTAATCTGCATAAAAAGTCCCCTGAAGGCATTTCATAAAATTAACCATAGCTTTCTAAGGTTAATGGATTGGCACAAGGCTTTTCATGAGGTTTTTTCACCTCTTCCCTCCAATTTGGTAAAACTGGTGTTGACAAAGCTTCTTAATAATTGTGTCTCCCCAATAAAAGAAAATATGATTTTTCATGTTTGGGAACTTGTGGTGGAATCATCAATTTGATGCCAATGTCGGTTGAATAGTGACATTGAATCATCTACTACTGCGCATCCCTCTTCATTGTGGTGCCAACTATAGTAATCATGTGTTCAGTTCTTGTGTAAAGTTGCCTGACCAACACTGGCCTCACGAAAAGCTAAGTACTTCAGTTGTGGCTATGTCATGCTTCTTTCCAAGCTTTGAATATTTCCGTCATCGTCAATGGTTATGTATACATGGGCATATTGGTCAATCACTAGAGTGCACATTCCATTTACAATGTTTTGTGGTTCTGTATTGTTTATACTTTATAATTTATATGTTTTCTTCACGAGTAAAACTTTTGCATAAATTTTGGTTATGCGTAAGAAGAATGACCTCTACCGAGGTTTTTCTAACTCAGCTACTTTGACTTTGGTTACAACTTACATCAATACAAAGAAATAGTGACATGAAATTTTTAGTTGCTGGATAAGATTACTATCAATTATGTGATAACGTTATATCATAAGCTAAAGCAACGTTATAGGTATAAATATCACGATGGAAAGGGCACAAGGCAACTTCAAATTGGCGTTGTATCTAATAATCCTTATTGGTTTTCCTGTTGACAATTCAAATCCTTGTTGGTGTTTTAGTTATGCCCAATATCAATTTTTAGTTGGGTACATATCTAGATAAAGTAATGCAACAACTCAATGTTTAAGTTTATTTTCATATTATTTAAATCCGGGGCAGCCTTTGTAAACACAAAATAAATTACGGTTGTTCAGTGTAACGTGTCCTAAAAATAGTGTAAAAAATATATATTAATTTTGTGTACGAGAACTATATTCTATTCGCAATCTCTATCAAGCCTTGGGATGGATATTAGACGTAAGAGATAATAAAATAGGGGTAGAAAGCTTTATTTTATCAAGAAACTTCTATAGTAAGATCCTTCTTTGGTAGGAGAAGATCCCAATCAGAATACAAACTACCAGTTGTTTTCTCATCATTTTCAATGACATGTTGTAGGCATCATCAAGAAGGATAAATTGAGTTGATAAAATAATCATTTGAGAACAAACCAGCAAGACTCAAAATCTGTTGATATGTTGTTCATAGAATCTGTTGTTTGTTCTCAAATGTGAACTACATATAGTGTTACACATTTGAGAACAAATTTGGTGGATTACTCGAGAACAAACCAACAATATATAGTTCACATTTGAAACCAAAATCATGTAATATAGTGTTACTCATAATCTGTTGTTTGTTTACATTTGAGAACAAACAACTTTGGTTGAATTGGATGTTTCTGTTGATATGTTGAGCACAACAATATGTAATAATATGTTATTATATATTTGGTGGATTACCTGAAAACTTCTTTGATATTGATGATTGTCTTAAAGGATCAAAGATGTCGATATGTCTTCACCAACACTATGTAGTCTTCCTAAGTGAAATCCTCGGGGTGAGAGTGCGGACATCGAATGAGAAATTAGTGGAAAATACCATGCTAAATGATGCATCGTTTAAGGAGTATGCAAATCAATTCCCAACGATTGGATTTCAGCAAGAAATAATCCATGTATTAGTTTTTTTTGGTTATCCCGGGTGAAAATTTTGACTTAATTAATTCAAGTACCACTATTAAGCTTAGTACATTTAAGATTTATCTTTTTGGGAAGATTTAAAATTATGATTTGTTTTACTTTTCCTTTTTATAAAAATGACACATGGAAGTTGCTCTGGTATTGTCACCTCTCCCTATCTCTCTATATATATGCAGGCTAAATAGGAGGAATCTAAACACAAGTTTGTGACACGAGAGAAACGCGTGTAACCGTATTTTCCCAGATCTCTCCGCTCCCCCTTTCTCATAATAAAACCCTATTCCCATCCCCATCCACACAGGTTCAAAAACAAGCTTTCAATCTATTCTCATAATTGTTCAACTTTGCTTTGCGGGGATTATTGTGATATAATTAGATGAACTTCTCCAGAAGGGTTATGGTCTTGGCTCGGGGATTTCCTTATTCATAGCTACCAATATATATGAAATCATTATCTAGAAAGCATTTAGCCCCACAACTATTAACAGTGGGCGTGGTGCTGAATTTGAAGGTGTTATTATTGCACTGTTCCATTTGCTGATAACTAGGACCAACAAAGTTCGCGCTCTCCGGGAAGCATTTTACCGGCATAATCTTCCAAATTTTACGAATCTGCTTGCTACTATCCTAATCTTCCTTATTGTTAGTCCTTTTCAAAATGCTAGGAAAAACAGATGGAGGCAGATTGGCAGTTCGACCAAATGACATTTTGCTTAATTTAGTAATGTACACCACTGTAAAAACTTGAAAGGTTCTCAGGATTTTGGTTGATACTCTATTAGTTGTTGAAGCCTATTATGTCTTGATTTTATTTTCCGTTTCCAAAAGAAAAAGTTTGTGAAGTGCATTTTTGAGATGTCACAAAAATGTATTAGAGTCATATGTTAGCGTAAAGTTAATCATTTTGGTTCTCTTTTTTAATGGCTAATAATTCTATGGTGCAACCTGATGTGTAGCTAGTGCATTTGGCCAACAGTGGAGATTGGAACCATTGCCTTATGAGAAGAAATTGATGTGGCGAAGAGATATGGAATGGCTCCTTTGCGTCAGTGATCACATTGTCGAATTAATTCCGTCTTGACAGACATTTCCTGATGGAAGCAAGCTTGAGGTAGTTCAAATTTTACCAACTTGAAACAACTAAAGACTCACATTAGCATTTTGTATTTTTGCATGAAGATAAGTTTTAAAGTAATTGCAGAGTCAAATCCAAATCAAATTTACATGAATATTTGAGTTTTTAGTCTTCTATTTGAGTATTACTTATAGGCAAAATATCAGGCGAACCAGATGCAGAGTACATTTGTGTTATTTTTCATATGTTTTTCTATTGTTAGTGCATGTTATGACATATTCTATTTGTATGTTGTTCAGGTCATGAGTTGCAGACCACGCTCGGATATTTTTATAAACCTCCCAGTTCTCCGTAAACTCGACAACATGCTCCTTGTAAGAGACACATTACTTGTTTATGGTCATTTTACTACTAATTAGGAACCGTTTAAAAAGTATTAAGTTATACTTCTGTTATTGCAGGAAATATTAGATGGTTTCAGCAGTACGGAATTTTGGTATGTTGATCAAGGCATAATTGCCCCTGATAAACCTATACTAAAACAAGAGGACAAATGGTGGCTACCCGTGCCACGTGTCCCTTCTGAAGGTCTCCACGACGATACAAGGAAGCAGTTAAACCATAAGAGTGAATCGGTGAGTTTGATTCACTGCTCTCTCTCTCTCTCTCTCTCTCTACCCCCGCACAGATGAATTTGGTTATAAGAAATTCCAGAAGTTATGGAGTCCAGTTTGACAAAATTGCAAGCTACAACCATCAAAACAAAAACATTGCTGGTTAGTCAATATTGTTCCTCTTGCATAAACTCATATTGCCCACATACATACGAGTTATCTGTTAAATCACCAGTATTTGTGGGTTTATTTAATTAGTTTTTAAAATAGGTGCACTACTCAACAATTTCAAATACCTATCGACACGTTTTGATGTTGCATAGTGTTTAACCGATTCTTGTGCTAATATTTGGTGAAATTTGAGCTATCAAACTAAGTGCAGTTTGTTATGGGTTAAGCAAGTATAAAGAGAACGTAAAACACACAATTTAAGGGGGTGCTTGATTGGAGTGAGTGAATAATTTTTCCATGGTAACGAAATAATTTCCACCAAAATGGAAAATATTGCCAATCAAACACACCCTAACAAGTGAGTTGAGGCCTAAGTAAATTTTCTAGCTATTATGAAAATGGGTTCAAGCAAGTCAGTGCTGTTGGTGGTGGGCTTGTATTTATAGTGGAAATATGTTCTAAAATGGTCATGCCTACTGTTTTGTCACTATGTTAGAAACTATATATTTTTTGTCCTTCTTCCATTTGCTTTCAATTTAATGCATTGAGAACTTTTGAATTTTGTATTCAAAGGGACATATGGAGTTCCAAAGAACATGATTGAGAGGTCTTCCAAGGGAGAGGCGCATTCTCTCGATGTCATGTCTTTGACGAAGATTCACTTGAGTACAAACTTTAAAGTCGCTACTTTCATGACTGCCGTTGCAGGTAAAGCTTTCTTGTGTGTATAGTTATAAACAAATACATTTTCGCCTTTCCCATTACTGCCGCTGCAGGTTTGAATAGCTTAAGGTTTTCATGAACTCCCCACTTTTGTGGAAGAAATTAGTAGTTAGATGCTTTTCGACAGCATCTTGTTGAATACCGAATGTGGAGATACTAGAAGCTGAACTGGTCCATAAGTTTTTTTTTTCTGATTGCGGTGTATTATTGGTGATGGATTCATTGATTAGCTTCTTAGTGAAACAATTTTCTTCTAAAATTAGTCTTCTTTAGTAGTCTATGTTGATGTGATATGTCATAAGTCCTGTAAAGTAATTGTGATATGACCAAATACTTTTATTGCTTCGATTTGTAAGTTTTTATAACTCACATGTTCATACATTTTTACAATGTCATAATGCTAATGCTTCAGTATGCCTGCCTCTTTGATTGTATGAGTATCCTTTCAAGTTTTTATGTAGTTCATTTGCAAACATGGTTTGAAAGCTAATGCCAAAATTGTTCCCAGTCAACTTGTCTACAACACCCAACATTCGGAAACTGTAACCCGGTAAATATATTTTGAAGATATCAACTACACTTGGTGTGACTCCTCATTTTTCTAATTGAAATATCCCAAACACTAGTGAATCATCTCGTCCTATAATACTTTTTTCATTCTTTTTATTGTCTTAATAACTTATAGTTTTGCCTCACCCGAATCGGACATCGAATTAAAAATTGGGCAGTCGAGTTTTTGAATTATACTTGAAAATTAGGGTTGAAAATTATACTTTTGCATCTTTGAACCAATATAATAGTCCCTCAGTATAGTTTTTGGTATATAAGCTCATGATTCAATTATTCTAACTTTTTCAACTGCAAATTTGGTTGTGACACATACACCAAATGCTTTAACTATGGAAAACGTTATGGTAAGATCTTGTTGACTTTAGTAGTTCAATTCATCATAGAATGCTGGTAATAACTTCGACAAGGTTTATGATGTCATCTGATGCATGTTACCTTTGAAGGCTATCATGGTTATCTCACAAAATTACAGGACTAAATGTTATATGATTAAATGTTGATATTATAATTAATATGATAGTTTTATTTTGTTTGACAGAATGTCATTTTTGGATCCTCATCAAGTTTCCAGCGTTGCGGGTTGAGGCATTGATGGCGATGATAATAGAACGAAGGTTGATAGTCAACAACAGAAGACTTCTTTTTTATATTTCATTTGATTGGTTATAATATAAATAACTCATTTGGAGATGATTTTATTAGGATGTTATATTGGATGCTTTTATGAAAATAATGTAACTTTCGAGACGATTGTATTATGATGTTTCATTTGTTTGGTTTAAGTTTCTGTTGTAAATAAAGAGTGGATGCTTATATAAATGTAAATGTTGAATATAATGCCATTGTTTTGTGGACTATTTTTGTATATATTCTTAGGATTTAAATAGTGTGATAAGAATAATTGAATTTGTTTAAATTCAGGATATTGGATCTTGAATAATTTTTTTTTAAATATGTATTAATATTAGTAACATAATTTTACCGTTACTATTAGTAACAAAATTTTACCGTTACTAATTCTGCATTTTACAGTTACTATTAGTAACATAACTTTACCGTTACTAATTTTGAATTTTCCGTTACTATTAGTAACAGAACTTTACTATTACTAATTCAGAATTTTCTGTTACTATTAGTAACAGAATTTTTCGTTACTAATCCTGGATTTTACCGTTACTATTAGTAACATAATTTTTCGTTACTAGCTTCGCGCTCCATGCCTTTTTCTAACGAAAAAATTGTGTTACTAATATTTTTAGTAATAGTAAAATTGTGTTACTAATGGCGTGTTTTGGTGTAGTGCCAACCAGCCAGCAAAACCGAACCAGGTTCCTGGATGGACCTAATCGGTTTACTCCCCTTTGTGAACCGATTTGGTTTATTGGGCTGTCAGAACGAACTTTTGATGGAATTTCTTCTCCAACCTTCATCTATTGAGATTCTAACCTTACCCAAACCCATATATATGAACCCTATTTCATCCCCAAACACAAAGCGACCAATTTTTACGTAAAAGTTTTCTCGAAACGACGTCTAATTCATCCAACAACGAATTACATCAACCCTAGTTTCAAGATTCGATATTTTCTTCTTAAATCATTCAAGAACATGTATTTATTATTCAATTTATATCAGATTTAACATGTAATCATCATTAGATTTATCTCCTAACATTTACTTCATTCAAAACACGGATTTACATAGTTTTCCCAACCCGAAATGTTTGTTACTCTTACACCCAATTACATAAATAAATGAAACTATATATGGATTTAAATCAAGTAAACACTTGCCTTTAAAATGAGATTTTGACATTTCTCTTCTTGAAAATCTTTTTTTGATGATGATATTTAACCCGGAAATACTAGCTCTTCTCCACGGATCCTCTTTTCCTCTTCTTTTCTCCCATTATCTTTACTTTTCTCACTTTATCTCAAGCCCTAGACTCTTTGGATGGATGGATAGCAACCCTCCTCTATCCACCTTGATTATATATTAACCTAAATACTCTAATCCCTAAGTAGGATCAACCCCCTTAAGTAAAATGACCCCTATACCCTCTACGGCTGCCATTTAGTCTAAAAAGTTCCTGAAATTCAAGTGTAACCCCCAGGTACCTATTTTGGACTATTTCGACCCATTCCGGGTCATAAGCGTACTCAAAATTACCATTCGAGTTATCTAACATTAAATTCCATCTCATGCCTAACACGACTCTATTCACGTGTCCCGAATGAAATACCGATAAACCCGTCGCTTTAACTCACTTAAGACGTACATAATTTAATACGTTTTAATTTACTTATCACCGAGTATATATATATACATATATATATATATATGTTATAAAAGGCGCGCCTAGGCTTGAGGCTTGGGAGAAATGCCCCTCCTTAAGTCTTTTACGCCTTATTCTTGGTTAAAGGCTTACAACACATTTTTTAAAACAAAAATTCTTTAGTGAAACGATATCGCCTTTGAAAGACTTTTTTTACAAACTGGATCAATATTTCGTCCAAAAAAATCAAATAGTATTTTAATTTGAAAATATTCAGACTTATTTTTAAGGTATGTATAATTTTAGTATTTTTAACAGCCTTGTTATGGTTAAAAATATTTAAATATTTTAAAAAAAGGCCTAAACACCTTTTTACGCCTAAGGCCCGCCTAGGCTTTAAAGATTTTAAGCTTGGCGTCCATGCTCCGGTCACGCCCCGCGTTTTTTGAAACCTTGATAAATATTAATCCTTTTTTTTGCTAATTAATATTTATTCAAGTCACTTTATATACCGGTTAAATTAAAATTACGTGTACACGTGTAATTTAAAATACTTTAAAAATACTGAGTGCTACATACTTCCCCCTAACAACGACATTTCGTCCCCGAAATTTGGACATACCTGGTACAAAGATGATACTTTTTTTGCATGTCATCCTCATGCTCCCACGTTGACTTATTGACATTATAATACCCCCACTAAACATGAACTAACGGTACCACCTTCGATCGAATATTATTCTCACTACGATCTAGGATGGCAACATGTCTTTCCTCATACAAGATGTCTGGTTTAGGTCAATCTCCTCATAGATATATCTTATGGGGCATAATATGAGTATTAGGCATACTCTTGCAAATATAATTAATCTTCTCATCCGTGGAAACCTTCCACTAATTAAAATTAGTCCCATTCATTACCTCATGATACATAGACGACTCATCACTATAAACCAATAATGCATAGCCAACTGTGTTATCATCGAAGACATATCTACTTCTAAGTTTTTGAACCCTAGTTTCCCTTCCTCTAGCCAAAGATAGTTGTTCTTCCTATTATTGTCTAGGTACATCTTCTAGAACCTCCACCTATTCACATGAAGATTTAATTAGAGTATTCATGTCTACTTTCACCTTTTCTCTCTCATTCTCCATTGTAGAATCCTCTATCTTACTTTTGGCATCTTGAGCATAGAATCCTCATTAAAAGTCATATCCCTACTCACCACCATCTTTTTGTCTTATGGGCACCATAACTTGTTTCCCTTAACCCCATTAATCGAACCCAAAAAAGTTTCCTTTCAAGCTCTTGGATCAATTTTTCCTTACTAAAATAAAAATAACAATGACACACAAATACATGTACCATCTCATAAGTAGGATGTATAACCGACCAAGCCTATAGAACCAAGCCTTTAAAGGATTCATATAGTCGATTACAGTAGATGGAAAACGGTTGATAATGAAGTAAGCATAGGATAAAGCCTATATCCTAAAAATACTTTGGCAAGCCTATATTATACACCTCACCTTTTCAAGTAAGGTTCAGTTCATCCTCTCCACTACTAGATTTTTATGGTGTTTTCTAGACCGTAAATTTCTGAACAATACCCTCATACTGAAAATACTTCAAGTAAGGATCATTTCAGTACTTCCCACTATTGTCCGACCTAAGCACCTGGTCTTCCTGCCAATCTGATTTTCCACCATCTTCTTCCATTTAAGAAACACCCCAAAGACCTCATCATTGTGTTTTATGGTATAAACCCAAGTCCACTAAGAGTAGTCATCAATGAACATTAGAAAGTAGTGACTACCTCCCAAAGATGGTTTTTTAGAAGGACCCCAAATAGCTATGTGAACATAATCAAGTATCCCCTTTGTGCAATGAATTGATGTGCCAAATTTGACCCCCGTTTACTTTCCAAGCACACAATGCTCATAAATTATCAACTTGTAACTCTTCGCACCCTTTAGTAACCCTTTCTTACAAACTGTCATGGCCTTCTCCCCGGCATGTCCCAAATGTACATGCCAAAGCCTACTGGAATCTTGTTTTGGCTCTTATTTATCATTAATAATTAAGGCATGACATGCAACCGTGCTCGCTTGAATAAAATATAGGTTTCCCTCCTTTCCTCTTATCATCACTAAGGCTCCCAAGCCAACCTTTAGCATTCGACTACTGAGTATAATATTGCACCCATTAGAATCTAAGACACCCAAAGAAATCAAATTATTATTTAAAACTACAATATAATGAACATTTGTGAAAGTCCTAATCACTTCATTATGAATTTTCAATTTAATTGTTCAAATAATCTTACACTTACAAAGGTGGTCATTACGCATAAAGACTTTCCCTCCATCCACCCTTTTAAAGGTGTGGAACAAATCTCTATCCAGGAATATGTAGTAAGAGCACCTCGAGTCAAGAATCTATTCATTTGAAGAGCTTTCCTATGAAGAAACTATCAACATCGAAGTAACAAAATTCGCAGACTCTACCGTTGGTTTCTTATCGTCTCTCACCTTTAGCTTAGGGAAATTCTTATTGAAATTCCCCTTATTTTTACACTTGTAGGACAAAACATTCGCCAAGTCCTTGGTCCAATAATTAAACCTAAAGATTCAACTTTCACCTTTGCCTAATCTCCCTGGCCCTACCTTGCGTAACCAATGCATCAGAATAAGAATCACTCTTCTCCTTCTTCCGCTTCTCACTTCCCAATAATGCTGAAAAGGCATCATTAAACATCCCTTCACCCTTCCCATATAATAATGTGCTGCTCAAATGCTCATATGAATTTGAAACTTAATTTATAAGTAATAAAACATTATCTTCATCATCAATATCAACATATAAGCTTAACAAATAAGAGAGAATTTTATCAAACTCATCAAGATGTTTAGACATCAACATACCTCCAATATAATCAAATCGAAATAATTTATTCTTATAATACAAACTACTCTCTATGCTCTTTGTCATATGCCTTTCAATTTCATCCATATTGATTTCGTCGATTCCTCCTTCACTATATAATATACTTTTTACGCGATATTTAACTGGATAGTGTTCTATGCTTATAAGTCGTATTCCTTCCAGTCATCCTTCTATATATTCTCAAATCTAGCCGAAATGTCTCTCAATGCATTAGGTAAACCTTATTGGATTAACACATCTCTCATTTAACATTTCCACATGCCAATATTAATGGATTTACTCCAAGTCAAATTTTATCGTTACACCTTTTCATCCTTAGATGTAGTCATTCTCTAATATTCAAAACGAGTCTTTAGAAAGAATCAACCGGGCCAATACCAAAATCAACTTAGAAATTTTATCAAGCACTTTGGATGCGTAGAATGCAAATACCCTACAATCCAAATTTTGATACTAATTTGTTATGCGGATATTCACTCAATATAGTGATTCATGCATGCCCAACACCCTAGATGAGGAACAACCTAATATATAACAACAAAATACAGTCTAAATGCAAAGTAATAAGAACGTAAAGAGAAAACACACACCAACAAGCATAATTTTAGACGTACGTGGTTACTTATTATAGATACTTACACGAATGACGACTTCCTTTCTTTAATTCAATCAACAAGAATTATAACTCTCTCAATCTAACAATCCTCTCAATATGTATACAAGAGCAAGAGCAATAAATAATGACTAATGGATACTCTAAACTTATGCTAAATGCACTAAATGTTCTATTTATACAAGGGAGCAAACATGGGCAAAATGCCCAAACCAACTCTCACTAAATTTTTTTTTCCACAAACTCACACCCGTTTGCTAAAGTTATGCTTGACCTTCGTTGGTCGTGAGTTTCCACATGAAAAAAATTCTAAAACACTGGTCCGATCCATGACCTGCAAAAAGTCCCTTCGCTGGTCGTGCCTTTTGACAAAAATCCCGTGCGATAAGAATTCAAATCAACTTCCACACTTCTCATCTTGTATTTTGTTTGTTGGCGTAATCTCTTTAATTTCCTATTACCTTACATTTAGATGTAACACCCCGTAATTTTTAATGATTTTTAAATGTGGGATTAATTAAAATTAAATGTAGAAAATTAATTGAAAATTAATCCGAATTAAAATAAATATTAACTAGCGAGATAAGGGTTAGTATTTATTGATGTGAATTATATTGAATATTATTGAGTGAATAAAGTAATATGTGGTTATGAATTTATTAAAAATTATCGCGAATGAAAAATACGACAGTTACGGTAATTAAGTCGGGACGCGCGTGTCAGTCGTGTCGGGACTCAATTTAATGGAATAAAAAGTAATTTATTTTTAAGTAATCCAAATGGTCATTTTGAGTGCTCCAAAGTGTCCATAAGGGTCGAGATAGTAAAAAAAGTCTACCCGGGGATTTAATTAGAGTCTCGGGACAATTTTGGACCAAACCGGCATCCCGGGAGGGCATCTTGGTCATTTGTATTTTTTAGAAAATAATACCTAGGAATTTTCTAAGTGTAATATATCTGATTTGAGAAGGGGATTAGGGTTAGTTAAGTGAGAAACAAAGAGATCCACAGAGAGGCCATAGGAAGAAGATGAGGGGGTTCCAAAGGCTAGAACCACCAGTCCTACTTCTTCTTGCACCACCACCACCACCACCGGATTATAGATCAAGGAGAGAAGAACACCAATATACCCATCCTCTTCAACGGATCGGACCAAGCAAAAGAGGTAACTGTTTAATCTTGCAAATTTATAGCATATATAATATCCATGTTAGAGTAGGTTAAATTAATTAGGAAATTCATGTGATTTGAATGAACTTTGGAAGACATATATCATTATCTTGGGTGAAATTGATATAGAATAGGATCCTCCATGTAGGTAGTGTGAAACCCACGAAATTATATTGAATCTATATGAAGAAATCCGAGTTTTGATGGGAATGATTGAATTGTAGAACAATTTCTTGAGTTCGAAGAAGTCTATGAAATTGGGTAAATTAAACTGTCGTTTTAGAAACTATTTTGAGCCGTTTTGGTTCCGAATATGGATATTCTGTCAGCTCTGCTTCGTATAAAATCCACTTTTTTGTATTTTGTTCTCTAATACGTTTTTTCCAAAACGGCTCCGAAATGCCTCAAAACTCCATTTTAAAAAATCTGGGCAGATTCGTGGAGTAAATTGTAAGAAATGTTATTGTTAGTGGTTATTCCGTTGGAGGTTGCCTAGATTGATTGATTGTGATTTTTGTTCTATAATAAGGACATTAGGCCTAAAGTGGAGATTAGGCTTACATAAAGTGAGACGAATAAATATTGGAATAATTGAGAAAATATCCGTAATTAATAAATGAATGAAAATTTGAGAAGGGTGACGTAGTGATGAGTCAACCTCTGTTTATGACCGGTAGTGACGATGGGAATAACTTCTTAAAAAAATAAAAATGAAGGGGTAACTAGGGCCCTTAGAGTTGTGTGAAAATTCATATAAATATGATGAGAGGTATAATTGAAATTTAATAATACGTAGGATATTTGAGATATATATATGTACTACGTATGGGACATATAATATAGGTCCTGTGTGTATATATACTGATGATATAAGTATATAGGTGGTGTGAATACCTATTGTATGATTTCTTATGTGTATG
This sequence comes from Sambucus nigra, assembly GCA_949130495.1. Classification (NCBI taxonomy): domain Eukaryota; kingdom Viridiplantae; phylum Streptophyta; class Magnoliopsida; order Dipsacales; family Adoxaceae; genus Sambucus; species Sambucus nigra. Next base: position 328,277,806 of record OX422209.1, read on the forward strand.
ACATACCTACACTGCTTACTATGGAGGATGAGGTTTTGCGTAGTGGATAGTCTTATCCTGATGAGCCCATTGGGGGGATTTTAGATTCGTACCGAGAACATAGAACCTTGGACACGTGCTATTTGAGAGTGTGATGGTTTCGAAGGTTGAATGGGAGCTTAAGTATGTGCGTGATCCATTTGGCCGGGGACTATGTTCGCCTCCCATATATGTGATTTGTATTTATGGTTCGAGGAGACACCGAAATAATAGTCCTTATTACAGTGCAATATGTACCAGGATATGATAGCAGAGTATGCTTGCAGTGCAACTGAGTCTAGAGGTGATATGTTATACTGTGTGAACTTAGTAGATAACATGGATAGTGAAATCTAAAATAACTTAAGTGCATTAACACTTAACTTTGAACGTGAAAACTCTCTCACTCGAGATAAAAGATGTGAAAATATTCATTAACGTATTACGTGGGAAATACGGGTAGTTATCATGAGATAATAGATTTGAAGATTAATGAACTTGAAGTAGTTAGGCGTGACAGTAGTAACCATAATGGTTTAGCTGTACGTTAGGCGTGCACAATAGTTGAGAGGTGACATTTCTCAAGAGAGAGCCCGCATGACTAACATGAATATAACATATGCTTTTAAGCATTTTAAACACTTTCTAAACTATTTTAAAAATATTTTCACTCCAGCTCTGACCCATTTCTTATAAATCTATGTTCTCTTGTGCAATCTATTTTAGGTGTCTAACCACAGGGACGCCAGGCATAGGCTATTGGACGATTTGACGTGCTGTAACTATTGTGAAAGTTGTAGGTCCTTGTTATTAGATGCCTCCACTCTTATCCATTCAGTTTCTGATTTAGTTACTTCAGTTAAGGCGTGTTGCCTATTCTCAGTTATCATTTATTTCATAGAGATATTGTACTCCTTTATTTTAATTTGATGAGATTCAGTTTTATTATGAATTATTGTATTTGAGACTTTTTAACTGGAACATTTATTCCCGTATTATCTATTCAGTCAAATGTTTATTTTTTCATTTATTATTGTTTTATTCACTAGAATGGTGAATGTGGTTAATGGTTTAAATTTTTGGATAATAAGTAAATGATTAAATGTTTCTGACACTAGCTTAATTAATCAGTAGGTGATAAATAAAATAAATATTTTTCGACAGTGATGCTAAGAATGAATCAAATAGATATTCTAATTTAATTTAATAAAGGACCGATCACCCGGTATTTCATTGAGTGGGGTGTCACATGTGGTATCAGAGCATCAGATTCTAGAGTCCTTAGAATCTATGCGACTTTTCACATTTCAGCTTAGGGTTTTCTTTAATATAGAGCCTTATTATAGGATTATTGTATTCCTCTATGTATGCGACTTACGTTCTTCTGCTCCTAAATTTAGTGATATGATTCATATGCGAGTTCGGTTGGGCTTCGTACACCGTACAATATAGGAAGACCAACGAAGGCCCTTAGATGGACTACAGGAGGAAAGGCTCAGTAGACACTACACCAAAATGGTCAAATTATCAACTTTCAGCCGGCCACCCTTGTCACGATCATTGACCGTGACAACAAACACGCGTTTTGTGTCACGGTCATTGACCGTGACAAATAATTGTCACAGTCATTGACCGTGACTAGTCCGTGATAAAAATCTTTATCACGGACTTGTCACGGTCAATGACCGTGACAATTCTTAAAATAATTGTCACGGTCAAGGACCTTGACATGACCGTGACAATGTCGTCAGTAAAATAAGCCCTAGGCTTTTTTTCCCATCGATTTTTGATTTTCCCTCTCTCTCTCTCTCTAAGTGATTTCAGCTCTCTCTCTCTCTAAGGTATGCTTTTTTCCTCTCTTTCTATTTCATTTCTATATGTGTGTGTAAGTGTGTATATATGTGTGTATATGTATGTGTATATGTGTGTGTATGTGTGTGTATATATGTGTGTGGTGGGGGAGGGGGCAGGGGGTGGCTTGTGTGTGTGTGTGTGCAGGTGTGGTGGGGGTGGGGTGGGGGGGGGGGGCAGGGGTGTGATGGTGGAAGGGGGGCAAGGGGTGGTGGGGGTGGGGTGGTGTGTGTGTGTGTGTGTGTGGTGGGGCAATCTAAACAATTGTATAACTTTAATTAATAAATTGTATATCTTTAATTGTAATTTTAATTGTATAGTTTTAGATGAAAGTAAATTAATAATTAGTGCCCATTTCATATGAAAGTAGGATTGCCCCTCATTGTAATTTAGTAAATTAACAATTGTATACTTTAATTGATGAAATGAATTAATTGAGTAGATGAATTAGAAGGAGTACGCGATACACATTTGTTGTTGACATTGCTGTTGGATTATTTTGTTTAGTAAATATTGGGTTGGTTAGCTTTAAAAGTGGCATGACCACTGGATTGTTGTCCATATGGGGGTGGGATTTTTCATCTTTTTTTGAAAATTACTTTGTATATCGAACAATATATATATATAGTGTGTGCGTGTGTGTGTGGCGGGGGAGGGGGGCAGGGTGTGGGGTGGTGGTGGTGGGTGTGTGTGTGTGTGTGGTGGGGCAATCTAAACAATTGTATAGCTTTAATTAATAAATTGTATTGCTTTAATTATAATTTTAATTGTATAGTTTTAGATGAAAGTAAATTAATAATTAGTGCCCATCTCATATGAAAGTAGGATTGCCCCTCATTGTAAATTAGTAAATTAATAATGGTATACTTTAATTGTTAGTTTAATTGATGAAATGAATTAGAAGGAGTACGGGATACACATTTGTTGTTGACATTGCTGTTGGATTATTTTGTTTAGTAAATGTTGGGTTGGTTAGTTTTAAAAGTGGCATGACCACTGGATTATTGTCCATATGGGGGTGGGATTTTTCAACTTTTTTTGAAAATTACTTTGTATATCGAACAATATATATATAGTATGTGCGTGTGTGTGGCGGGGGGAGGGGGCCAGGGGGTGGGATGGTGGTGGTGGGAGTGTGGTGTGTGTGTGTGTGTGTTGGGGCAATCTAAACAATTGTATAGCTTTAATTAATAAATTGTATAGCTTTAATTGTAATTTTAATTGTATAGTTTTAGATGAAAGTAAATTAATAATTAGTGCCCATTTCATATGAAAGTAGGATTGCCCCTCATTGTAAATTTGTAAATTAATAATTGTATAATTTAATTGTTAGTTTAATTGATGAAATGAATTAATTGAGTAGATGAATTAGAAGGAGTACGGGATATACATTTGTTGTTGACATTGCTGTTGGATTATTTTGTTTAGTAAATGTTGGGTTGGTTCATTTTAAAAGTGGCATGACCACTGGATTAATGTCCATATGGGGGTGGGATTTTTCAACTTTTTTTGAAAATTACTTTGTATATCGAACAATATATATATAGTATGTGCGTGTGTGTGTGGCGGGGGGAGGGGGGCAGGGGGTATGGTGGTGGTGGTGGGGGTGTGGTGTGGTGTGTGTGTGTGTGTGTGTGTGTGGTGGGGCAATCTAAATAATTGTATAGCTTTAATTAATAAATTGTATAGCTTTAATTGTAATTTTAATTGTATAGTTTTAGATGAAAGTAAATTAATAATTAGTGCCCATTTCATATGAAATTAGGATTGCCCCTCATTGTAAATTAGTAAATTAATAATTGTATACTTTAATTGTTAGTTTAATTGATGAAATGAATTAATTGAGTAGATGAATTAGAAGGAGTACGGGATACACATTTGTTGTTGACATTGCTGTTGGATTATTTTGTTTAGTAAATATTGGGTTGGTTGGTTTTAAAAGTGACATGACCACTGGATTATTGTCCATATGGGGGTGGGATTTTTCAATTTTTTTTTGAAAACTACTTCGTATATCGAACAATATATATATAGTATGTGCATGTGTGTGTGGCGGGGGTAGGGGGTGGGGTGGTGGTGATGGGGGTGTCGTGTGTGTGTGTGTGTGTGTGGTGGGGCAATCTTAACAATTGTATAGCTTTAATTAATAAATTGTATAGCTTTAATTGTAATTTTAATTTTATAGTTTTATATGAAAGTAAATTAATTATTAGTGCCCATTTCATATGAAAGTACGATTGCCCCTCATTGTTAATTAGTAAATTAACAATTGTATACTTTAATTGATGAAATAAATTAATTGAGTAGATGAATTAGAAGGAGTACGGGATACACATTTGTTGTTGACATTGCTGTTGGATTATTTTGTTTAGTAAATGTTGGGTTGGTTAGTTTTAAAAGTGGCATGGCCACTGGATTATTGTCCATATGGGGGTGAAATTTTTCAACTATTTTTGAAAATTACTTTGTATATCGAACAATATATATATAATATGTGCGTGTGTGTGGCGGGGGCAGGGGGTGGGGTGGTGGTGATGGGGGTGTGGTGTGTGTGTGTGTGTGTGTGGTGGGGCAATCTTAACAATTGTATAGCTTTAATTAATAAATTGTATAGCTTTAATTGTAATTTTAATTGTATAGTTTTAGATGAAAGTAAATTAATAATTAATGCCCATTTTATATGAAAGTAGGATTTCCTCTCATTGTAAATTAGTAAATTAATAATTGTATACTTTAATTGTTAGTTTAATTGATGAAATGAATTAATTGAGTAGATGAATTAGAAGGAGTACGGGATACACATTTGTTGTTGACATTGCTGTTGGATTATTTTGTTTAGTAAATGTTGGGTTGGTTAGTTTTAAAAGTGGCATGACCACTAGATTATTGTCTATATGAGGGTGGGATTTTTTAACTTTTTTTGAAAATTACTTTGTATATAGAACAATATATATATAGTATGTGTGTGTGGCGGGGGGAGGGGGCAGGGGGTGGGGTGGTGGTGATGGGGGTGTGGTGTGTGTGTGTGTGTGTGTGTGTGTGTGGTGGGTCAATCTTAACAATTGTATAGCTTTAATTAATAAATTGTATAGCTTTAATTATATAGTTTTAGATGAAAGTAAATTAATAATTAGTGCCCATTTTATATGAAAGTAGGATTGCCTCTCATTGTAAATTAGTAAATTAATAATTGTATACTTTAATTGTTAGTTTAATTGATGAAATGAGTTAATTGAGTAGATGAATTAGAAGGAGTACGGGATACAAGTATGCGTGTACGTGTGCGTGTGTGTGGTGGGGGAGTGGGTGTATGAAAGTAAATTAATAATTAGTGATCATTTTTATTTGTAGTAATTGTACATATTTGCATGTCTTCTTCAATTTTTTTTTATCTGTACTGATAACATTTTTTTACAGCAAATGTCTCCTTCAGGTATTAAGGCGAGGATGATGTACACATTTTTTTTTGATCTGTACTAATTGTACACATTTTTTACAGCAAATGTCGACACTTGGTTGTCCGAGCGTGTTCATATTGGACGTATTTGATGGCCAGCGGATAGGGCGGGGGTTGAGGGACCCGAATATCATCCAGGGTGGAATAGTTCATGGACGTGAACTTCAAGAGATCGAGTCCAAATTGCTCGTCACGCATGTGATACTCGGGAAGGAGAACTCCCTATTGTGGTTGCACGAACAATGTGGCACGATGTATATTAGTGGGTGTGTCAATTCGTATATCGTGTGGCCTACTCACCTCCTCACATTTACCCCAGACATGTAGTGACATTATTTTTAAGTTGGTACATTTGAATTATACTATGGATTATATCGTCATGTATATTGTTTCTATTTTGAATATATATTTGCATTATCTTTAGTTTATTTGGATATATGATGTTGCTATAACATGTACAAATATACTGCTGGGCAGTGGCAGTGGCCATACTGCCCAGCAGATTTTTTTTAAATTCTGCCCAGAATTGTCATGGTTAATGACCGTGACAATTTTTTTAAAAAGGGTCAAGGCTTTGTCACAGTTATTAATCGTGACTAAACGTGTCACGGTCATGGCCCGTGACACGATCGTGACAATTCTAACAAACTTGTCACAGTCAATGACCGTGACACGTCCGTGACAAAAAAAGTTGTCTCGTCCCGAATTGTCACGGTCATTGACCTTGACAAGTTGAACTTGTCAAGGTCAATGACTGTGACAATTAGGCAGATTTGGTGTAGTGAGAAGCCATGGAATATTTTGGGAACGGTGATCACGATGGAAGTCACCATAATTTTTGTTCCAATGGATGATAATGGGATATTCACTCGGGGGAAGTAGATTTCCCAAACATTTTCGTAGATAATGGTGGTATAAACTAAGACTCACCCCACGTAGTAAGTAGGGGGAAGGCAGAGGAACTCTTTTGAAGAGTCACATGTAAGAATTTCGGGAAAAGGGGAAGTGTGATGGGCCAATGGAAGGATAATCCAAAGGTAATTGTGTAGGGTGGAGTGCAGCGACGCTCAAGATTAAATTTCAAGTGAAATTATTTTTGCTCAGAGGAACAACGTAATAATGATGGGAATCAGCCACCAGAACCATGGAGAGATAAATTAATGACAAGAAATTTGGGTACGATTTGATCGTAAGATCTTCTATGTGCTGCAGATAAAGATGCAAATGGAGTTTCCAAACTATTCACAAGTGGGGAAAATAGAGACCAATCGTAAGGGAGTTACCCTATTTAGCAAATTGAGTACACGGCGGAGGGGGTATAAAGAATATTAAAGGGTCCGCAAGTTGATAATGAACCCGTGATGAGATTTTACAAGCGTACATGAGAAATCTGATTAGGATCACTAGTGCCGATGTCGTCAAGGTCGTACATTTATAATTTTATATCAATGCTTCCATGAGAAGGGAGCCAAGAGGATTGGAGAATCTAGTTGAAGAGCAATATTGGATTTGATGGTGATAGTGAATCACCACAGGAGGGTGTACCCAGTGAGGAACCCATTTAAATGATTAGGATCAATCGAACTCCTACCAAATGATTATGGGTTAAGTCAGGGCCGTCGAGACCAACAACGAGTTCCATAGGGTCAGTGGAGCCCAAGGAACAACGGGGGTGGCAATCGAGGCACAAACTACACGGTCTGAGGGAAGGATACCCGACTTGTCCAATGAGGCCAAAGACAAAGGAATGGCATTGGAAGATATCCCATGTGTGGAGATTAGGACCACCTGTATTGAATTTGTTCACAACGGAAGAGTGAGGAGAAAGTAAATGGGAACGGTGTCAGTGAGGCACACCAATAACGGGAACAAGATTTCCTGCGATGAAATTGAACTAAGAGATTTAAATTTCAGAGGTTGCCAACCTGAGAATGATGGGTGCAGGCAGGATTAACAACGTCCTCAGTAGCAATAACATACCCTTTCCTCAGGGTTGTTAGGGCCAAGGGAGAAACGGGAGTGGCCAGCAGGGCCAGGACAGGGCCAGATGCAGGAGAGTCTCTCTGGAAGTTATTACAGTCGTGGATAGAGGGACCACATCAATAAGGATTCCCCAAAGCGAGGCAGGGGCAAACTACAAGATGAGATCCTGAATAAACAACTATTGCAGTAAGTCACGGGTCAGTTTTGGTACGAGAGTGATGCTCAGGAACCCATTGACCAGATAAGGTAGATTACAAATGAAGATAAAATCTTTGTTTTATCCCTATGAGATGGGGATTAGGATGGGGTGACATGGGTGAGTCACAATATATGATTGTTAACACTAAAACTCGAGTGTTAGTCGGGTTTAGTGGGTGCACCGGTTGTATTAGTCTTATCATGTATACAATTACCATTGGGTAACAGGACTTTTTGTATCACATGCGGGGAGGAGCAGGTGTAGACACTAAGATAAAATTTTATATTATGTAACAATTTTTGCTCCTTTGAGTGTTATGAGAGGAGGACATATATTATTTGCGTAATCGTTATTTCGGGGAAAATTATATTAGTTTTGCGAGCTATCACCTGAAAGAGGGTTGAGCCTATCTACATGCGTATATATGTTATAAAATAGTGTGTAGTAGACTTTAGTGTGTATGTTATCTAGTTATATTTAATCCCGGTGAGTAGGGACATATACTGATGTGATTCAGGGTATATTATTTTTTTTTCGAGCGAAAATATATAGCTCGTGATTTATTTTTGCTGAGAAACTAGTGATAGTAAGAGCGCCGTGATATATGTGGGATTTTGTAACATAAAAGTGGATGAGTATACTATTATGTCAAGAGTCAGGTATTTGAGGGTACGTGCTATGGACTGAGGACTTAACGGATCTCGACAATCGATAATATTAGAGAGTAGTGTATCGGGGGGGGGGGGTTCCTTATTTGGATTTCACTTTGCGAGATATCCCACGCATGAAACTAGCGAACGTTGGGAGTTGAGGGAAGTTTGTTTTTTATTATATGAGTTTAGTACTCTAGTTATTGTACGTATATGTGATTATAACTGGGAGATGATAGTTATATTACCATTTAAGGCCGGCGGAGCCGAATAACATGGGTGTGAAAACCAATGTAGAATGTCTACACCAAGAGTATATCGGTGAGGCAACTTAGAGAATAATTAAGTTACGATTAGTAGGGAAATCGAGTATAACCTTACTGTATGGTCATCCTAAGTAAGCGAAGATTCATTTAACACTAGGCTATTATGTTTAGTGATATTGTGCAGTAATGCATGGGACATAGGGTGTATGGGCGCCTTAGTTAGTTGAGATTTACAGTATCACTCACGAGGTGTAAGCGTGAAAATTTATCAATTAAACGTAGACGCATGACAAAAATTAGAGACTAAGATAAAATGAGATAAAGATAATGTAGTGGCATTGAGAGTGAGGCGAGTCACTAGGAATCGAAGAATGGACGAAAAGGAGTAATTATAATGTTGTAAAGTACACCGAATGTACACTTTAGATTTCCGGGGATGAACTAGAGCTACTCTGTCCAGAAGAGTAATATAACGAGAGTTACATCTGAGCCAACTGAAGACGTAAAAATTTGACTGGAATAGTCGAGCATGATTACATATATCTTCCAAGAACAGAATGATCACTAGTTTGAATGGTGGAGTATAGACAGTCGGACTAGAGAGGATCATTAGCGAAGGGGTACTGATAACAACGAAATGTTCCAAACTTTAGAAAGATGTCGAACTATATGTGTAATAAGAGCAAATGATTAAGGGAGTTGACATATGGGGATGTTGGAGTTTTCCCCAGTAGCAGAAATACTTTAGTCGTGCGTAGAGAGGCTCATAATAGTGATAAAAAGGGGACAAAATTGCAAAGTGTTATATAGGCACCAAGGTGAACTGGTCGATTTAATGATGAAGTGTTTTGATATGTGATGGCTAAAGAAAATTAGTCACTAGATAGGACGGTAGGGGAAAATCGTTGGACTAAAGGATACCGTGAGTAGCGATATAGCGGGAATAACAGAATGACATAACTGAGATAGTAAGATTACATGGGCTGACACTTGAGGTCGTGTTCGACAGGGACAAAACTTTTTTGCCTCGATTTTGAGATAGTGTCCAGGAGGTCATGGATACGGAGTTGCGATTATGTATGGCCTATCACCATCAAACTGATGGGCAGACCGAGAGGACGAATCGGATGTCAGGGGATATGTTACGGATGTGTGTCCTTTATTTTAGGGGAGGTTGGGAGCAATACCTTCTACTGTACAATAGATCTTATCATATTACTATTAACATGGCTCTATTTGAGGCCTTTTAGTTCTCCTACTTGTTGGCTAGAGGTGGGGGGATAACAAGATATTCGTGCCAGAGTTGATTCAGGACACTACGACCAGGGTTGAGATGATTCGGGGTCGTAGACAGGTAGCTCAAGATGGGAAAAAGAGCTACGCCGATGCCATGCGACACTTTCTGGAGTGTAATGTGGGCGATCAAGTGCTACTACGAGTACCTCCTATAAAGAGGATAATGAGGTTCAAAAAGAAAAGGGAAATTGACACCGAGATATGCGGGGCCATTTCCTTATCATCGAGCGGATTGGGCCAGTGGCACATAGACTTGGTTTACGGAGCACTTGCGTCATATTTATTATGTGTTCCATTTTTCTTCGCTGAGACGGTACCTCCGGGATGAGTTGTCTCACACTTACTTTGTGCTGGAAGAGATTGACTTACAGCCTGATGGTTTGTATGAGGAGAGACCGGTGGCTATCGTAGATCATAGCGAGAGGAGATTGAGGTAAAAGGTAGTTCCACTTGTGCATGCCCAGTGGGAGTATCATAATGTTGAGGAATCTATTTAGGAGCGCGAGGATGGGATTCATGAAGGATATCCAGAGTTGTTCTGACCAGGTATACTTTTTTTTTTTCAAAATTCGGGACAAAATTCCGTTATTAGGGGGAAAGTATGTAACACCACGTAATTTTTAATGATTTTTAAACGTGGGCTTAATTAAAATTAAATGTGGGAAATTAATTGATAATTAATCTGGATTAAAATAAATATTAACTAGCGAGATAAGGGTTAGTATTTATTGATGTGAATTACATTGAATATTACTGAGTGAATAAAGTGATATGTGATTATGAATTTATTAAAAATTGTCGCGAGTGAAAAATACGATAGTTATGGTAATTAAGTCGGGACGCGCGTGTCAGTCGGGCGGAACTCAATTTAATGGAATAAAAAGTAATTTATTTTTAAATCATCCAAATGGTCATTTCAAGTTCGTCAAAGTGTTCGAAAGGGTGGAGATAGTCAGAAAAATCTATCCGGGGGTTTAATTAGGGTCCCGAGTCAATTTTGGACCAAACCGGCATCCTAGGAGGGCATCTTGGTCATTTGTATTTTTGAGAAAATAATACCTACGAATTTTCTACGTGTCATATATCTAATTTAAGAAGGGGGTTAGGGTTAGTTAGGTGAGAAACAAAGAGAAGCCACATAGAGGCCATAGGAGGAAGAGGAGAAGGGTTCCAAAGGCTAGAATCGCCAATCCTACATCTTCTTGCACCATCACCACCACCAGATTGTAGATCGAGAAGAGAAGAACACCAATATATCCATCATCTTCAACGGATCATACCTACCAAAAGAGGCAACTATTTAATCTTGCAAATTTATAGCATATATAATATCTATGTTAGAGTAGGTTGAATTAATTATGAAATTCACGTGACTTGAATGAACTTTGGAAGACATATATCATTATCTTGGGTGAAATTGATATAGAATAGGATCCTCCATGTAGGTAGTATGAAACCCACGAAATTATATTGAATCTTGATGAAGAAATCCGGGTTTTGATGGGTATGATTGAATTGTAGAACAATTTCTTGAATTCAAAGAAGTCTATGAAATTGGGTAAATCAAACTGTCATTTTAAAAATTATTTTGAGCCGTTTTGGTTCAAAAAATGGCTATTTTGTCTACGTGTTACCTCGTAGAAAATTTCATTTTCTGCATTTTTTTCTCTGATATTTTTTTCCAAAACGACTCCAAAATGCCTCAAAACTGCATTTTAAAAAATCTGGGCAGATTTGTGGAGTAAATTTTAAGAAATGTTATTTTTAGTGATTATTCCATTGGAGGTTGCCTAGATTGATTAATTGTGATTATTGTTCTATAATAAGGACATTAGGCCTAAAGTGGAGATTAGTTTCACATAAAGTGAGACGAATAAATATTGGGATAATTGAGAAAATATCCGTAATTGATAAATGAATGAAAATTCGAGAAGGGTGACGGGAATAACTTCTGGAAAAATGAAGGGGTAACTAGGGCCCGTAGAGTTGTGTGAAAATTCATATAAATACGATGAGAGGTATAATTGAAATTTATAATACGTAGGGTATTTGAGATATACGTATGTACTATGCATGGGATATATAGTATAGGCCCTGTGTGTATCTATATTGGTGATATAAGTATATAGGTGGTGTGAATACCTATTGTGTGATTTCTTATGTGTATGACATACCTACGCTGCTTGCTATGGGGGAGGAGGTTTCGCATAGTGGACGGTCTTATCCCGATGAGCCCATTGGGGGGATTTTAGATTCACACTCAGAACATAGAACCTTGGACACGTGCTATCTAAAAGTATGATAGTTTTGACGGTTGCATGGGAGCGTAGGTATGTGCGTGACCCATTTGGCTGGGGACTATATTCGTCTCCCATATATATGATTTGTATTTATGGTTCGAGGAGACACCGAACCAACAATCCTTATTACAGTGCGAGATGTACCAGGACATGATAGCAGAGTATGCATGCACTGACGCTGAGTCTAGAAGTGCCGTATTAGTGTATATATATATATATATATATATATATATATATATATATATATATATATATATATATATATATATATATATATATATATATATATATACTTGTGATATGTTCTACTGTGTGAACTTAGTAGAAAAGATGGATAGTGAAATCTAAAATAACTTAAGTGCGTGAACACTTAACTTTGAATGTGAAAACTCTCTCACTCGAAATAAAAGATGTGACAATGTTCATTAACGTATTACGTGGGAAATACGGGTAGTTATAATGAGATAATAGATTTGAAGATTAATGAGCTTGAACTAGTTAGGCGTGACAGTTGTAACTATAATGGTTTAGCGGTACGTTAGGCATGCATACTAGTTGAGAGGTGAGATTTCTCAAAAGAGTGCCCGCATGACTAACATGAATATAATATATACTTTTAAGCATTTTAAATACTTGCTAAACTATTTTAAAAATATTTTCAATTGAGCTCTGACCCATTTCTTGTACATTTATGTTCTATTGTGCAATCTATTTTAGGTGTCCAACCACAGGGGCACCATGCATAGGCTATTGGACGATTTGACGTGTTTCAGCTATTGTGGAAGTTGCAGGTCCTTGTTATTAGACGCATCCACTCTTATCCATTCAGTTCCTGATTTAGTTATTCAGTTAGGGCATGTTGCCTATTCTCAGTTATCATTTATTTCATAGAGATATTGTACTCCCTTATTTTAATTTGATGAGATTCAGTTTTATTATGAATTATTGTATTTGAGACTTTTTAACTAGAATGTTTATTCCAGTATTATCTATTCAGTCAGATGTTTTTTTTATCATTTATTATTGTTTTATTCATTCGAATGGTGAATGTAATTAATGGTTTAAATTATGGGATAATAAGTAAATGATTAAACGTTTCTGACACTAGCTTAATTAATTAGTAGGTGATAAAAAAAATAAAAACCAACTAGATATTATAATTTAATTTAATAAAGGACTGATCACCCGGTATTCAATTGAGCGGGGTGTCACATTAGATTTTGCTATTGTATTGGTTCTATATATAACTATAACTATCAATACCAATCTTTACCCCAACAAATTATTAGTAATACATGAGATTTCAAAAATTAAGGTGTTTTCGGTAGTTTATTGCCATTTTTATAGTGCCTATTTTTCTACAAATCATAAATGATGGTCTTGTTTCCCATCAAAAGATAAACCCTTTAAATGGAGGCATATGGAGTTTAAATTAAATAACTTGAGATTTATTATAATACTATAAACCAGGACCCTGTAATTAGTTTTTAAAGTCATACAAAGTGCCACGTGGCACATTCATTTTTCAATTATCTCTATTTTTCAGTAATTATCTCCCTTTATTAAATTAAATTAAAGTATCTGGTTGGTTCATTATTAGCATCATTATCGAAAAATAATTTTTCTTTATTAATCACCTAATAAATAATTAAGCTAAGTGTCATAACATTTAATTTTATAAATCAAGACCTATTGTTATGATTTAATAAGAAACCATTTTCATGAACACAAATGATAATATTAAAACCAAACCATCTAAATGAAATAACCAAGCTAGATTAACCAATCTAAATAATAAATCCCAATTGCAGGACAAAGAAATAAATAAAACAATCTCAACAATAGCTAAATCCTGAAATAACAAAGAATACAATCTCTCTCTGAACTAAATGAAATATGAAAACGGGCGACAGATGCCCTATCTGAGAATAACTAAATAGAAGACTGGAAAGACAAGAATGGAGTCGTCTACTGCAAGGACCTGCAACTTCCATAGTGGCTGCAGCATGTCAATGGTCTAAAGATCTAGGCCTAATGCCCCTGTGGCTGGGCACCTGTAATATATATATATATATATATATATATATATATATATATATATATATATACAAGAGGAAGAAAAGATAACAGGAAATGGGTCAGAGCCCGAGTGTAAAACAACTTAAAAAATAGTCTAGCAAGTATTTATAATATTTACCAGTTCATAATATATACATGTTAGTACCTCGACACTCACTTGAGAATTCTCACCTCTCAACTAGTGTGCACGCCTAACGTACTACCAAATAAACCTTGTTAAATCTAACCCAGTTAACCAGTCTAACCCAAATTTTCATTCACCAAGCCTAATCCAAGTGATCGTGTGACTATAGTTTATATCAGATAACCTTTTCTTATGAATTTTCCAAGCCAGTTATATGCATCTCGATTCAGACTTAAGTCTTTAGTAACTTAATTCGTTTAATCTTAGTTATTCCATTTTATCTACTTACAAGCACAGTAGATGAATCACAAGTATAGGTATGTAAATTTATTACTCATATAATATATATACTAATCCGTCACCCCACGTAAAATCTATTGTGCTGGCATACTCAGCTATCAAGTCCCCCGTATCACTCGTACAAAGGGGAAATACTAGTTCGAAATCACTCTCGAACTGTATTAACACAAAACACACATATTGGAGGTGAAGCATAGTTTCAAGTCACTAAGAGATCATCACATACCCTCACGTCTCTTAGGACCGTCTAACTATCATTCTCGGATAGCCTGTACCAAGGATGCTATGTTTTAGGTTATAAATCAATATCCCTCCTCAAGGTCCAATCGAGATAAGACTGTCCCAGCGCGAAACCTCCGTGACAGCAAGTAGCGCGGGTATGATTACACACAAATATACAATATTAAATATATATACATGCACCGATATACATATTCACACTATTCAGCTAGGTATACCCACCACCCATAATATACTTGAACCATGCGTGACACATAACGCCCGAGTTCTACGTATAATTAAATCATTCTATTTATTTTCACAATTACCGTAAATCCTTAAGTGCTTCTCAACTCTCGAAGTGTATCCTCTTGATAAATATAAAATCAGTAGGTATACATGTAACACCCCGTATTTTTGTGCATTTAATATTTAATTAATTCGGGAATTTTAAATTACTGGTGTGTTGTAATTTTAATTGAATTAATTATGGCAATATATATATTTAAATATTAATCGGGGAGTGAAAGGTTAATGTTTAGGGAAATTTATTTACTAAGTGAATAGTAATAATTTAATTACGTCATTTCGGGTATTAATGACGGGGTATGCACTTATCCCAGTCGGGAGTCGGTATAGACTAAATTGGGTGTGAGATAAGGATTTTTATAAATTAATTCGGATGCCAATTCTGAGTGCGCGGTTGAGTCCGTATGGGTCGAGATAGTCAGAAAAGAGTAACCGGGGGTAGTAATTGGGTCTCGGGGTATTTTTGGGTATAGCCGGGCCCACATGCGGTGAGTTGGGCCACTTTAATTAAGCCCATTAGGCTAAAAACGGGATTAAGGGTTTTTAACCTAGTTGGAAGATTAAGGAATGGCAGCCAACATAACTCTAAACCTAGGGTTTGAGAGGGGATTTGGGGGAAAGCAAATCAAGAGCAAATTGAAGGTTATTGGAGCCAAATTAAGGGACATCAAGAACGGATCAGACACTACGAACAATCCAGACAAGTGGTTAACTGTTGTGATTTCTAAATTATGATAATCAATTCATATCATAGTGATGTGTATATGAAAATTTCATTTTGGGTGTGTGACCAAAATTCAAATTGGGTTTTTGGAAATTAATATATTAATGGGATTAAGGGTGAGATTTATTGTGTTTATGATTCTAGGATGTAGAGGAATGAATCGTATGTTAAAATCATTGAGAAAAAATGGTTAATTGCTGATAAGATGAATGAAATTCGTATTGGGTGGATTTGAAACCCGGATAATACCCAAATCAGAAAAACGTTGGAATAAATGGTTATTGGCAATGAATTAAGGTCGGTGGGATGTTTAGACCCTTTTCTTATTCGGAGGGTATGTTGTTTGTATTTGGGTAAGAGCTTAGATAGAGAATCAAAGCTTAAATTTTCGTCCATGGCTGACAGCGGCTGGAGAGAACGAATATTGGAACGATCGATCGATCGACCCAAGGGGTTCGATCGATCGAAGGTGCAGAAATCTGGGCAGTTCGCCCAGTTTATTATATAAAGGGAAATTTATTAAAAAGGGAGTTTCATACATTAAATTGTGATAAATAACTATGTAACGCATATTCCTAGTAATTACGGGGAAGAGTAATTGGGACTAAGGGAAATTTATGTGGGACACTTTATGGATAAATTTGAGAAATTTTATTCCAAGATAATGAGATACGGATCAAGTGAGCGAATCCGGGTACATTGGGTACTGAATTAAGTTTGGAGATAAACTATTTAATTTAGAGTCGGGATATAGACTCAGGAAATATTCAATTCTGGACCAAGTGAGCGAGTCCGGGTATGTTGATAATTATAGGCAAATATAATTGGAAAATTTATGGAAGTAAATGTGTGACACATTGCAGGGGAAAATGTGGGTATGATATTATGAGATGTAAATTGGACCAAGTGAGCGAGTCCGGGTATGTTGGTTAAGTGACATTTAAGTGTTAAATTAATTATTGAGAGAAAGTAATTAGTTTGGAGTCGGAACATAGACTCGGGAAATATTGAGGTACGCGCAAGTGAGAGAGTCCGGGGATAATGGTTAGGTGACACCAAATTATTAAATTAATAAATGTGATAATTAATTTAATTAGAGTCGGATTGTAGACTCGAGAAGGATTAAATTAATAAATGTGATAATTAATTTAATTAGAGTCGGATTGTAGACTCGGGTAGGATTAAATTAATAAATGTGATAATTAATTTAATTAGAGTCGGATTGCAGACTCGGGAATGATTAAATTAATAAATGTGATAATTAATTTAATTAGAGTCGGATTGTAGACTCGGGTAGGATTAAATTAATAAATGTGATAATTGATTTAATTAGAGTCGGATTGTAGACTCGGGAAGGATTAAATTGATAAATGTGATAATTAATTTAATTAGAGTCAGATTGCAGACTCGGATTTGTGTTGATTAATTAATGTGTAAATTAATTAAATAAGAGTCGAATTGTAGACTCGGGTAAGTATTAAATTAATGGATGTAATAATTAATTTAATTAGAGTCGGACGATAGACTCAGAGAGGTATTAAATTAATATGTGTGTTAATTAATTTAATTAGAGTCGGACGATAGACTCGGGGAGGTATTAAATTAATAAGTGTGTAAATTAATTTAATTGGAGTCGGACCATAGACTCGGGAGAAATATTATATAAATTGAGGTATGAGTTGAATATATTAGAGTCGGACCATAGACTCGGAAAAATGATAAATTATTAAGTGAGAAAATTAATTACGTTGAGTCAGGCCACAGACTCAGGAAATTTCAGGCAGTGTACGGGATATTTAGTACACGGTAAAGCCAGGGTTTATAATATATATATACGGTGTAGTGATAGTATATATATATACGTGTATATATTGTGTGTGATATTAAACTACAGGCAGTGTACGGGATTTTGAGTACACGGTAAAGCTGGGGTTTATATTATATATATACGGTACAATGATAGTATATATATACGTGTTTATATTGTGTGTGATATTAAATATCAGTGACTAGATATTTATTCAATTTAAATACTCTAATGCTATCAAGGGAGGTTGCGCGATGTGGGTGAATCCCCTAGCTTGAGGAGTAGGGCGAGTATATCCCCAGGTCATAGCGTCCGGTATATATGGGTGAGGGATTTATCCACTTTCAGGGAAGGAATATGACCGCCTCCACTACGTTTATATTTTAGACCAGGTTGGTGAGCGATTCCAACTTGGGGAAACTAGGTTTTGTGAGCACACCTAGTGAGATAGCATTTTAGAGGGAATCATCCAGCGAGGGTATACTCGAAGGGATGGATATACGTATGTTATATGTGTAGATGTTGCGATAAAGGTAAGTATATAATGGTAGTAAATATTATATACGGGTAATAATACGGTGTGTGATGTATTTACTTTATATAACTTGTGACACGATTATATGCTACTATTTAAGAGGAATTAATTAAGTTAATTGTGAGATAACTTATAATTCAAGAATTATTATACTCGGGATAGAGTAGTATGGAAAGAGAAGGTTATACCAGTACTAGTTGGACGGGGTAGTACAACTAGGTGGGGTTAAGGTAACCGGTAGGTGTGCACAATAGTAGAGGGGTGAGAATGTCCACAAGGGAGTGCGACACTAACTTAAATATGAAGCGCATTCATGCATTTTAAATTACTGCAGTTAATTCACTTACTAAATGTTTTCAAAATGTTTTGGGTTCTAACCCTTTCTATAAAACTATTTTCAAAACCTTTTAGGTGTCCAGCCACAGGGACGCCAGGATTGATATTCTATTCCAGGGACACGGAGCTGCGGCATATGTGGATGCTAGCAGGAGTTTGGATTAGACGCATCATTCATTCATTCCTAGAGTAGGAATCTTATATCAGTCTCAGTTTTATTTAGGGCTTGTTGCCCAGACTTCTCGGTACAGTTTTCAGGTGTATTTATTCAGGTGTTGAATATTTGTATTGGATTATTTCTTTGGTGGCCAGTGATTTATTCGGCAAGTCGTGTAATTAATTATTTCAGTTGAGTTTTATTCAGTTGTGTGAATGGTTTACATTTATTTTCGCATGTACTATTTTGTTTAATTAAAAAGTTAAAATTGGCACCAGTTTTTGGAATACTAGGTGGTTAGTAAGTTTAAAAAAAAAAAAGTTTTCGACAATGATGCTAAGGATGATCCAACTGAGATTCCTGTTTTAATTTGGTATAGGACTGATCACCCGGAATTTTATTAGGTAAGGTGTCACAATACACTCACTACCCTACTGGTCTAAGTCCTTCTTAATTCTCACAAGACCTAACTTAACGTACGCACGATTTCTCACTCAATTTATACCCCCAAAATCCCATAGTTAAATCTCATATAAAATCGTCTTATCCGGACCCTACTTATACCCTATTGGTCCTTCTTTGGTCCCATTATGATATTTAAATTATGTCTAAAGGTCCTTACACATCGGGATTGGATTAACATTCAAAGGAGAAAAAGTTTCCATTTCCAGGAGGAGTCGATATATCGATGAATGGGATCAATCGATCGATCGAGTCGATCGATCGATATTCTTGAGTTGATCGATCAATCAAACAGTTGTTGCACAGAATTCTGCATATTAAGCCTACGGGTTTCTTACAACTTAAATCATCAAAACTCCATTAACATGTCCCAAGCACCCAACCACACATTATGAACGTTATATAAACTAATATGGATGAATTCTAACATAAAATATTCATTAATTCCTCAAGAATCATCATTAAATGGGTTAATTCAAGAAATGATCCTCTAACCCTAGTTTATCTAATTTTCTTAAGAATTCATTTAATTTCCAGATTTCTATCTCTACTGGGCATCAAATTTCGTGGATAATATTCTACATATAACAAGATATTCCTCCTAAGCTAGTTTTTACTCCAAACTTCCAATAATAATCTCCCAACAAAATTATATTTTCATGAAGACATAAAATAATTTACTCCTACACTAGCATAGATGTGTTATCAACTAAAGAACATAAAGTTAGATACTTATCTGGAAATCAAAGGTCTGGTCCGATGGATTAAAGTGGTATAGGAACGATTCTCTTCTTCTGATCTACACGTTGGTGGTGGAATTGATGAGAGTAGTGTAGGGTTGGTGGCTCTCCTCCTTGGAAGCCTTCTCTCCTCTCTCTTCCTTAGCCTCTAAGAAACTCTAATGTTTCTAACCTTCTAGGACTCTAACTCCAATCAGATATAACCCTTCAATTTTCGTCCATAATTCAGGCCTAAAATTGAAAATGACCAAAATGCCCTTCCGGGTTACCGGTTAGGCCTAAAAACGTCCCGAGACTCAAACTAAATCCCTGGGTACACTTTTCTTACTATCTCGACCCTTTCAGACACATTGGCGCGCTTGAAATGACCATAAGTGTGACTTATAATTAAATTAATTTTTATTCCATTAA
The DNA here is from genome assembly GCA_949130495.1 of Sambucus nigra. NCBI lineage: Eukaryota > Viridiplantae > Streptophyta > Magnoliopsida > Dipsacales > Adoxaceae > Sambucus > Sambucus nigra. Next base: position 328,298,029 of record OX422209.1, read on the forward strand.
TTTAATCCCGACACGATACATGTGCGTCCCGAGTTAATTTCTGTAATTCTCGTATTATTCACTCGCGACAATTTTAATAAATTCAATCTCATATATTACTTTACTCATCCAGTAATATTCAACATAATTCTTACCAATAATTACTAACTCTCGTCACGCTAGTAAATATTTATTTTAAAATGCGGATTAATATTAAATTAATTTATTCCAATTTAATTTCATTAATCCTATAATTAAATGCTATAAAAATACGGGGTATTACAGTTTATATCCCATATTTCCTTCCATGTATAAGTATGTACCATTAGTTGAGGCACCAGATGAATTCCTTTCCCAACACTCTTATAGTTCATCCAATTGGAGGATGCCGCTACACCAAAAACAACAATCTGGCACGGTTTTGAACTGTGCCAGATTCAGGTGTTTCAAAATGGTCATTTTTTTCTGGCACGGTTTAAAAGTGTGCCAGATTTGGCCAAACAGGAACTCTTCTGGCACACTTTCAAACCGTGTCAGAATTTGATATTTCTGGCACACTTTTGACACAGTTTTGAGCTGTGCCAAATTTTTGGATCAAAGAAAAAAAATTTAATTATAAATAATACTACCCAAAAAAATCAGCAATATTTTCACTATTTTTCGTACCTGTTTTACCAAAACACAAACTCAATAATAATACAAAGTACGCACGACAATAATAATACAAAAATAATACAAATAATGCGCAATAACATAAATACACATCCAGACAATAAGCCAAATAAAAATTAATGGCTCAAATTCCATTAATAGAAAACTTATCTCAATACATATGAAGTTCATCTCAACACATGATGCAATTTGGAAAATCTATATCAAATACATATCAAATACAACAAGCATGTTCAAATACATCAATTAATGAGTATACTACAAATTTTTTAAAATAAAAGAAGAAAAACAAGCAGATAAAAAACCCTAAACTGAAAATAATGGAAGAACCTAAAGCCTTATAGAGATAGCTATAAGAAACTAAGCTAAGGTTAATCGAAGAAGAAAAAGTGAGGATTTTTCGAGATGTTAATGAAATAGATACATATAAGGGCATAACCAAATTTACATTAAGTTGAACTCTGCTCTAAACATAAAAAGGCAATAACTAAAATGAGGCCAGTAACATTGGTTAATGAGTTGAACTCTGCTCCAAATCTGTAAAAAAAATTTGGGGACATTATGCCTTAGTTCAAATTTTCAAGACAAATAAATAAGGAGAATGTAGCATGTTTAGCGTTCTAAACCAGACTCATAATCACTACAAGGTTAGCAATACTGTAAAAAACAGTAGTTACCTCCGATCATATTTCACTTTATATTAATTACATACTCACTCAAGCCTTACCAATGATTCCTGAAATAATGTAATAGCATATAAAAAACAGGTCAATTAAAATTATATAAAGTATATAAGTTGAGAAGTTAGAATTGACACCAGGTTTAAAAAAAAATTAAAAGAAACTTTTAATTATTTTTGTATTGTGCTGCTTTACATTTTCTCACACCCCCACTACAAATCAGTTAAATATCATCCTTGGATATGATATAATTAATCATAGAACTAAATCAACCAAATTTTATCATGGTGAAAAAACTATTTGGAATAAAGTTACCTCACTATTTTTCTCCAATTCAGTTCTTGATGTTGCATCAGAACTTGAATTGTGTTTCTTCGCATCTGTCTCCATCTGGTTCTTGTTCATTTTTGCATTCTTTTTTCCTCTTAGTATCTTTATAACCTCTAGAAGCACAAAATACTTTGATTTCGTACTTGACCAAACTCAGTTAGTAATTACTATTAAAATAAAATAGTTTAAACACAAAACTATTCGTGCCTAAACCGTGAACGCATCATAGTTTAAACATAAAACTATGTAACACCCCGCCCGCCCCGGGAGAGCGAACGGAGCGCTAATGAGATAAAATAAATCCAAATCCACAAATAACAAGGTGTAGAGCATCTAAGTTCCACAAAAACAAAAGAGAAACTACAAGTCTCAATCTCTTCAAATTAAATACCAAATCTCTCGAATTACATACAACAACTAACTCGAAAATAAAATACAAATCTCCAAAGCTCTATACATCAAAATAATACAAATCTTCCAAAACTATTCTTCCCAAAATAATCCACGCTAAAATAATCCCAATTGGTCCTTAGCGTCCCAAATCCACGCTAACCTGCCAACTAAAAGAAAATATGGGGAAGATACGACAGGAAAGATGCTCAATAAATATATATTAGCGATGAATAAAACGTAACAACACGAGTACGAATATTCAAATCGAAATTCAAATCTCAAAGCATTTATCAATATAATTTCTCAACAACACTTTAACCGGATCACCAGGCCTCACCACATCCGTATATACTTTATCAAGCCATAGCCCGGGAAACAGGAATTTTGGCGGGTGCCCAACATCCGTGCCATATTAAAATCTCATGACAATGTGCTCATAAACAATATAATGATACCACATGAATCAAAATAATTTCAACAATTATTTTCCAGATTTCAATGAATTTATCAATTCAAATATGAGTTCAATTAACAAGAATTCAAAGAGAATGACACTCGCGAGATTTAAGAAGCATATTATGTAAAACCCCATACCTCAAACCATGATGAGAAACCAATGATCAAATCCTCAAGATCAACACAAAAGATCTACAAAAGCTTGTCCAAGAACCTCCAACAAAATATCCCCAAGAACACCTCTAATCTACGGTTGGAACTCACAAATCTCAAGGGCCAATGTTTGTATAAAAAGAAGAGGAATATAAAATATATTTGCTGCCAAAATTTGTGTCAAAAGTAGGTTAAAAGGGTTTCCCACGACTTCCTTTTATAATGCAAAGAAATGAAGAGTTGGAATCCAAAAGACTCCTTTAAATAAGGCAAAGAAATGAAGAGTTGGAAGTCAAAACAACTCCAAGAGTTAAAAACATTTAAAAATCATTTTAAAATCCATTTTAACTCCGTTTTCGAAACCATTTGAAATTCTCGCCTTTAAAAATAATAACCAACATATTTGAGCAATACAAATAATTATATCAAAAACTTTATTTTCCTCCATTTTCCAGAAATTAATTAAAATAGCCCAAAATTACGCGGGTTGTTACAAACTATCATATAACTGACCCAAAAAATAAGAAATACGGGCAAAGAATTGATGTTTTTGCATAAAAAAATTATGACTAAATTGTGAAAGCATCATATTTTAAACACAAAACTATTCGCCCCATTAAGATAAAAAGGGGTCTACACTCTAAACGCTCAAGCAACACAACAATCAATTCAAAGTCTAGTGATAAACCAACGTATAGAAAACATGGTTAAAATGTTTAATTCCAGATCTGGGATAGCCCTCCCAATCCCTGTAAAATATTCCCCCCCAAAAAACATATCAATATGAACCAAAAAATTGGACCCACAATGCTCAATTCTATGTCGGCATTAATGAATGTGTATGGACAATCATGAACTCTATGGTCTGAAAGTAATATATGCGCTCAGAATGAATGTGTATGGACTTCAATTGCAAAACATGATTTTCTTTAATGATAAAGATTAAGAGGTTCGTGTTTGACAATGCACATCGTTATGGTATACCGATTTTTATTTAAATTTGTTGAGTAATTTCAAGTAATAAACAAAATAGGAAAAATAATTATTATTCATCTTTAATCTTCGTGAAAACCTAATAATTATTATTCAAATCATCTCCATAGCCATGTATAATACATCTTTTTCCTTAGCCACTTCATATATTTTTCCTTTGCCTTTGTTTGACAGTTGTTCAACCGGTTCTTCTTTCCTTTCAAATATAAATTCTTACAATATTAGTATCATCATAAGGATATTAACAATCCAAATAATACTTAAACGTAACTCAATTCATAAGCGTCATATGCTTCCATTCAAATCCTTTATCATAAATGAAGTTCCATTCATATTCATGTTACGATATATAACATATCTAAATCATAAACCAAACATACTTAAATATCTTCTTGGTAACCCAATTCTTATCATATTAGGTTTCCAATATAAAAGAAAACACATCATTTCAAGTTTCCTAGAGCAAGATGTGTCCATTTCTTTATTACAAAGCAAATCTGCCCTATGGGCTCTTTTATCATTTAGTCAACTTCCAGGAATTTTCATAATTTTTCTACATCATAAATTCATGTGATATTTCACCCAACATCCATAAACACACAATAAAAAATTAATGATTCATAATTTTTAAGGTTCATATGCTATGTCAAGCAAAACATCGAACACGTGACGTGCATACTTTCACCATTGGGGCAGATTTTATACCCGAACTTCAAACTCTCACCAAAGATTCATTTCTTGGTATTTTCACATAATATTCGGTTATGTTATACATACATGAGTATATTTTCATATGCAATTGTAATTATTCAATTCCATTAATTATTCAAAAAGTTATAGGAGTTTGAATACACAAGGTTTCCAATCGAACCAATATACATGATTTACACGTTCAACTTTGCTTAAACTTGCATCTATCCATACATATACACAATGTCATGAAATTTCAATACCAAATAAATGATTTCTATCATTTCAATCAATAATACCAAAATAATAACAATATTTATGCATAGAATTACCTTAGGGACTTTTTCGTAATTTCCTACGGATTTTTCTCACTTTTTCTCTTCACTTTTTACTTCCCGAGCTTCCCGATTCTCTCTCCTCAAGCCAAAATCTCTCATGCCTGATTTTGGTTGAAAGAGGAGGTCATTTCAAGGTTTTAAATTCGGCATAAGTCACCTCCCCTTGGTCCAATCAAAACATGACACGTGTCTCTGTATAAACAAAATATCCTTTAAAGCTAAATGACCACTTTACCCCTTGTTCGTGATTTCAGTATAACTCTTTACTCGAACCCCCGTTTAGCATACCGTTTGTTGTGTTACAAACCTAACTCACATGTATACAATTATATAGTTTTGACCTTAAGTCAATTGTTACATTATAGGGGTCAAAACTAGCCTCCAACCCGAACATTTTTATCGAAAACTTCACAAATTTGTGTTTGTGACTAATTCAATATTTCATGGGTTATGAAGGTAGGATTAGACTAAACACAATAACATAAAATTATATATTCTAATAACACATTATCCCCATCCCATACGGTAAGCATGATTTAATCATGGTTTATCATAATCATATCCGGGTCGTCACAACCTTCCCCCCTTAGAAAATTTCGTCCCCGAAATTTAGTAGGAGTTTCACTTATCAAACAATTGGGGATACTATTTTCTCATTCCATCTTCCCTTTCCCAAGTTTCTTATTTAATTCATGTATCCTCTACAACACTTTAAGTACGGAACTAACTTTATTCCCCAATACTTTCTCCTTACGACCAAGAATTTCAACCGTTCCTCGATGTACAACAAATCTTCTTTCATAATAACATCAGTTTCTTTATCATTACACGTAAGAATAATCATCTAATGATTTCTTATTAATGATAACCAATTCCCAACTCATATATTATTTCATACCTTTATATACGTATGTCAAATATTCACACATACTAGATTATCAGTTGTATCATCATATATTCATAATGAGTGAATATTCTTAACAAACCTAGTATCATTCCTTACCTTTCTTCCTTCATTCCTATAGTATATCCTTATCATCGTGTAATATTTCAAATCATAAATATCATATTACCAGATTATCTTATTACACGACATATTTCCATCTTCCATTCAACACCAAATACATGTGTTTGACTTTGACTATTATCTATATCATTTCTGATGTTTAAGAGTATGTTAAATCTCGTCCTTACAATTTCTTAATTTAAATATAGCCTCACTATTTTTCATATATTGAAACTGAACAATCATTCACTAAATGTTTATTCTTAACTAAGATTTCATATTCACGTTCATATATATTGTGCAGTCATGCACTATGAACTCAATATAACTTCTCACTATATTTCCCCTTTTCAGTATCGTATGATTGTTCTTTAACTAAACGTACAATGACTTTAACGAGTCATTTATTTGTCACAATAACTTTACAACCATAATCTTACAACAATCCTTATTAACATTATAGTCTTATACGACATTATTAATACGCTCACCTTACCCGTTTGGTAACACGGATGTTAAACGTAACATCACCACTGAAAACTTTAACCATACCTACCAACCCCATAATACTTATCTTAACTATCATATGTCGTGTTTCTTTCAAATAACTTGAACAAATACCTTAATGTATCCCATTATGGTATCTCACATAACATCTTATCCTTACGCATACTTCTTAGTGACTCCATATAATGTCCATCATATTCATTATATGTCATACTCTTAGTGATAACATGTACGTACAATGAAAAATACAACTCAATATCCACCCAAACCAATTTTTGATATTCCAACCCGATTAGCATCTTTTTCATACTCATAAACAACACATACACTTAAAATGGCTCCCCAATATTTTTAAACATCCAGCTCTTTAACACCTCATCTCAACTTTACTATTCATATAATCATTTCAAAACATCCCAAGAGTAATATTCACTACCTATATTCATACTAATAAAAAAATACATCTTAACTCTTTTCACTCTTTTCTTCTACTTATCATAATTCAGTATGAACCCATATTCGGATCAATTGTGATATATTGACTAGTAATTGAATTTCAGACCATTTCACATATTAAGTTGAAACATATATAACTATTAATGTTCTCACTTCACCTTTACCATGTGAATCTTCATTTGATTCACACTCTAACAATTTATCATCTCATCCTTTAACAGAATATGGGTTCCCATACCTCACACTCCCACATAAATGGGCACACACCAAACCATGGCTTAATAAGTGACACTACTCAAGTTTACCTATTCATATAAGAAGGGATTACTTCCAATACTTCACAATTTTTGTATACCACATTTTATCTTTAAAAAATTTCCTTCAATGACATGCTTGTCCATACCACAAACAAAACAATGCAATGATTCAAATTAAAATACCTGTATTCGCTGTCATCCCCGAATAAACCTTAACATCTCATTTCCTTTCCTGCAAGATCCTTACATTTCATATCCCATACAACAATATATATGTATAACTAACAGATGTTAGTCAATAAAGCCAATTTGCTTATGACTAAACAACAATTTCTACTTCCACTGCCAAATCTAGGCGTTCCTCACCCCAGAACCTCTAAAACCTAGGCTCTGATACCAAAGTTGACACACCCCAACCCAGTTACTTATAATTAAGTTTGAAAGTCAAAGTGAGTCAAATCATAATTACCTTAATCAAACCATCTTCTCGAGTATTCTTTTTCGTTAACAGCATGAAGCCATAAAGCCAAAATTTTCACAATTTTAAAGTGATTATGCTTATTAAAACTTGCTTCAAGGCTAAGTAAAATTAAATTACCCCTTTTTCATTTGACCAAAATTATGGTTTATGCATCCTTTGCTAAGCCAACCCGACCTCCTAGATTTGGCAGTGACATCATGTTACCTGAAACACATAACCATAGTAACCGTGAGCAAAAGAGCCCAGTGAATGCATCACTACTAAACTATTGCATAAATTTAAATGCAATAAATCATATACATGTGGTAATACATATGTACTTATCCGGCTAATTAACAATCATGTATTACTTATCTGGTCCCTTCATAAAGAATTACCAATTATATACTTATCCAGCTCATTCATAAAGAATTATCAATTATACACTTATCCGGATCATTCATATAGAATGAACAACTTATACGAATCATGATTCACATATCCTGTCTTCAATAGACAATTCTCCCCCATTCCCGGCCGAGGAGTAACCCCTTGTCTTTAATAGACAAATCTCCCCCATTCCTGGTCGAGGAGTAACCCCTCATTTCGGTAAACCGAAATGAACAAATTCATATTCAATATTATTCTGATCATATCCATAACCATGTATAATACATCTTACTCATGAGTGATATTCATATCATATCCATAACCATGTGTAATACATCTTACCCGTGAGTGATATTCAAATCATCTCCATAGCCATGTATAATTCATCTTTTTCCTTAGCCACTTCATATATTTTTCCTTTGCCTTTGTTTGACACTTGTTCAACCGGTTCTTCTTTCCTTTCAAATATAAATTCTTACAATATTAGTATCATCATAAGGATATTAACAATCCAAATAATACTTAAACGTAACTCAATTCATAAGCGTCATATGCTTCCATTCAAATCCTTTATCATAAATGAAGTTCCATTCACATTCATGTTACGATATATAACATATCTAAATCATAACCCAAACATAATTTAATGTCTTCTTGGTAACCCAATTCTTATCATATTAGGTTTCCAATATAAAAGACAACACATCATTTCAAGTTTCCTAGAGCAAGATGTGTCCATTTCTTTATTACAAAGCAAATCTGCCCTATGGGCTCCTTTATCATTTAGTCAACTTCCAGGAATTTTCATAATTTTTCTACATCATAAATTCATGTGATATTTCACCCAACATCCATAAACACACAATAAAAAATTAATGATTCATAATTTTTAAGGTTCATATGCTATGTCAAGCAAAACATCGAACACATGACGTGCATACTTTCACCATTGGGGCAGATTTTATACCCGAACTTCAAACTCTCACCAAAGATTCATTTCTTGGTATTTTCACATAATATTCGGGTATGTTATACATACATGAGTATATTTTCATATGAAACTATAATTATTCAATTCCATTAATGATTCAAAAAGTTATAGGAGTTTGAATACACAAGGTTTCCAATCGAAGCAATATACATGATTTACACGTTCAACTTTGCTTAAACTTGCATCTATCCATACATATACACAATGTCATGAAATTTCAATACCAAATAAATGATTTCTATAATTTCAATCAATGATACCAAAATAATAACAATATTTATGCATAGAATTACCTTAGGGACTTTTTCGTAATTTCCTACGGATTTTTCTCACTTTTTCTCTTCACTTTCTACTTCCCGAGCTTCCCGATTCTCTCTCCTCAAGCCAAAATCTCTCATGCCTGATTTTGGTTGAAGGAGGAGGTCATTTCAAGGTTTTAAATTCGGCATAAGTCACCTCCCCTTGGTCCAATCAAAACATGACACGTGTCTCTGTATAAACAAAATATCCTTTAAAGCTAAATGACCACTTTACCCCTTGTTCGTGATTTCAGTATAACTCTTTACTCGAACCCCCGTTTAGCATACCGTTTGTTGTGTTACAAACCTAACTCACATGTATACAATTATATAGTTTTGACCTTAAGTCAATTGTTACATTATAGGGGTCAAAACTAGCCTCCAACCCGAACATTTTTATCGAAAACTTCACAAATTTGTGTTTGTGACTAATTCAATATTTCATGGGTTATGAAGGTAGGATTAGACTAAACACAATAACATAAAATTATATATTCTAATAACACATTATCCCCATCCCATACGGTAAGCATGATTTAATCATGGTTTATCATAATCATATCCGGGTCGTCACAACCTTCCCCCCTTAGAAAATTTCGTCCCCGAAATTTAGTAGGAGTTTCACTTATCAAACAATTGGGGATACTATTTTCTCATTCCATCTTCCCTTTCCCAAGTTTCTTATTTGATTCATGTATCCTCTACAACACTTTAAGTACGGAACTAACTTTATTCCCCAATACTTTCTCCTTACGACCAAGAATTTCAACCGTTCCTCGATGTACAACAAATCTTCTTTCATAATAACATCAGTTTCTTTATCATTACACGTAAGAATAATCATCTAATGATTTATGATTAATGATAAGCAATCCCCAACTCATATATTATTTCATACCTTTATATACGTATGTCAAATATTCACACATACTAGATTATCAGTTGTATCATCATATATTCATAATGAGTGAATATTCTTAACAAACCTAGTATCATTCCTTACCTTTCTTCCTTCATTCCTATAGTATATCCTTATCATCATGTAATATTTCAAATCATAAATATCATATTACCAGATTATCTTATTACACGGCACATTTCCATCTTCCATTCAGCACCAAATACATGTGTTTGACTTTGACTATTATCCATATCATTTCTGATGTTTAAGAGTATGTTAAATCTCGTCCTTACAATTTCTTAATTTAAATATAGCCTCACTATTTTTCATATATTGAAACTGAACAATCATTCACTAAATGTTTATTCTTAACTAAGATTTCATATTCACGTTCATATATATTGTGCAGTCATGCACTATGAACTCAATATAACTTCTCACTATATTTCCCCTTTTCAGTATCGTATGATTGCACTTTAACTAAACGTACAATGACTTTAACGATTCATTTATTTGTCACAATAACTTTACAACCATAATCTTACCCCAATCCTTATTAACATTATAGTCTTATGCGACATTATTAATACGCTCACCTTACCCGTTTGGTAACATGGATGTTAAACGTAACATCACCACTGAAAACTTTAACCATACCTACCAACCCCATAATACTTATCTTAACTATCATATGTCGTGTTTCTTTCAAATAACTTGAACAAATACCTTAATGTATCCCATTATGGTATCTCACATAACATCTTATCCTTACGCATACTTCTTAGTGACTCCATATAATGTCAATCATATTCATTATATGTCATACTCTTAGTGATAACATGTACGTACAATGAAAAATACAACTCAATATCCACCCAAACCAGTTTTTGATATTCCAACCCGGTTAGCATCTTTTTCATACTCATAAACAACACATACACTTAAAATGGCTCCCCAATATTTTTAAACATCCAACTCTTTAACACCTCGTCTCAACTTTACTATTCATATAATCATTTCAAGACATCCCAAGAGTAATATTCACTACCTATACTCATACTAATAAAAAAATACATCTTAACTCTTTTCACTCTTTTCTTCTACTTATCATAATTCAGTATGAACCCATATTCGGATCAATTGTGATATATTGACTAGTAATTGAATTTCAGACCATTTCACATATTAAGTTGAAACATATATAACTATTAATGTTCTCACTTCACCTTTACCATGTGAATCTTCATTTGATTCACACTCTAACAATTTATCATCTCATCCTTTAACGGAATATGGGTTCCCGTACCTCACACTCCCACATAAATGGGCACACACCAAACCATGGCTTAATAAGTGACACTACTCAAGTTTACCTATTCATATAAGAAGGGATTACTTCCAATACTTCACAATTTTTGTATACCACATTTTATCTTTAAAAAATTTCCTTCAATGACATGCTTGTCCATACCACAAATAAAACAATGCAATGATTCAAATTAAAATACCTGTATTCGCTGTCATCCCCGAATAAACCTTAACATCTCATTTCCTTTCCTGCAAGATCCTTACATTTCATATCCCATACAACAATATATATGTATAACTAACAGATGTTAGTCAATAAAGCCAATTTGCTTATGACTAAACAACAATTTCTACTTCCACTGCCAAATCTAGGCGCTCCTCACCCCAGAACCTCTAAAACCTAGGCTCTGATACCAAAGTTGACACACCCCAACCCAGTTACTTATAATTAAGTTTGAAAGTCAAAGTGAGTCAAATCATAATTACCTTAATCAAACCATCTTCTCGAGTATTCTTTTTCGTTAACAGCATGAAGCCATAAAGCCATAAAGCCAAACTTTTCACAATTTTAAAGTGATTATGCTTATTAAAACTTGCTTCAAGGCTAAGTAAAATTAAATTACCCCTTTTTCATTTGACCAAAATTATGGTTTATGCATCCTTTGCTAAGCCAACCCGACCTCCTAGATTTGGCAGTGACATCATGTTACCTAAAACACATAACCATAGTAACCGTGAGCAAAAGAGCCCAGTGAATGCATCACTACTAAACTATTGCATAAATTTAAATGCAATAAATCATATACATGTGGTAATACATATGTACTTATCCGGCTCATTAACAATCATGTATTACTTATCCGGTCCCTTCATAAAGAATTACCAATTATATACTTATCTAGCTCATTCATAAAGAATTATCAATTATACACTTATCCGGATCATTCATATAGAATGAACAACTTATACGAATCATGATTCACATATCCTGTCTTCAATAGACAATTCTCCCCCATTCCCGGCCGAGGAGTAACCCCTTGTCTTTAATAGACAAATCTCCCCCATTCCTGGTCGAGGAGTAACCCCTCATTTCGGTAAACCGAAATGAACAAATTCATATTCAATATTATTCTGATCATATCCATAACCATGTATAATACATCTTACTCGTGAGTGATATTCATATCATATCCATAACCATGTGTAATACATCTTACCCGTGAGTGATATTCAAATCATCTCCATAGCCATGTATAATTCATCTTTTTCCTTAGCCGTTTCATATATTTTTCCTTTGCCTTTGTTTGACACTTGTTCAACCGGTTCTTCTTTCCTTTCAAATATAAATTCTTACAATATTAGTATCATCATAAGGATATTAACAATCCAAATAATACTTAAACGTAACTCAATTCATAAGCGTCATATGCTTCCATTCAAATCCTTTATCATAAATGAAGTTCCATTCACATTCATGTTACGATATATAACATATCTAAATCATAACCCAAACATACTTTAATGTCTTCTTGGTAACCCAATTCTTATCATATTAGGTTTCCAATATAAAAGACAACACATCATTTCAAGTTTCCTAGAGCAAGGTGTGTCCATTTCTTTATTACAAAGCAAATCTGCCCTATGGGCTCCTTTATCATTTAGTCAACTTCCAGGAATTTTCATAATTTTTCTACATCATAAATTCATGTGATATTTCACCCAATATCCATAAACACACAATAAAAAATTAATGATTCATAATTTTTAAGGTTCATATGCTATGTCAAGCAAAACATCGAACACATGACGTGCATACTTTCACCATTGGGGCAGATTTTATACCCGAACTTCAAACTCTCACCAAAGATTCATTTCTTGGTATTTTCACATAATATTCGGGTATGTTATACATACATGAGTATATTTTCATATGCAACTGTAATTATTCAATTCCATTAATTATTCAAAAAGTTATAGGAGTTTGAATACACAAGGTTTCCAATCGAAGCAATATACATGATTTACACGTTCAACTTTGCTTAAACTTGCATCTATCCATACATATACACAATGTCATGAAATTTCAATACCAAATAAATGATTTCTATAATTTCAATCAATTATACCAAAATAATAACAATATTTATGCATAGAATTACCTTAGGGACTTTTTCGTAATTTCCTACGGATTTTTCTCACTTTTTCTCTTCACTTTCTACTTCCCGAGCTTCCCGATTCTCTCTCCTCAAGCCAAAATCTCTCATGCCTGATTTTGGTTGAAGGAGGAGGTCATTTCAAGGTTTTAAATTCGGCATAAGTCACCTCCCCTTGGTCCAATCAAAACATGACACATGTCTCTGTATAAACAAAATATCCTTTAAAGCTAAATGACCACTTTACCCCTTGTTCGTGATTTCAGTATAACTCTTTACTCGAACCCCCGTTTAGCATACCGTTTGTTGTGTTACAAACCTAACTCACATGTATACAATTATATAGTTTTGACCTTAAGTCAATTGTTACATTATAGGGGTCAAAACTAGCCTCCAACCCGAACATTTTTATCGAAAACTTCACAAATTTGTGTTTGTGACTAATTCAATATTTCATGGGTTATGAAGGTAGGATTAGACTAAACACAATAACATAAAATTATATATTCTAGTAACACATTATCCCCATCCCATACGGTAAGCATGATTTAATCATGGTTTATCATAATCATATCCGAGTCGTCACAATGAAGTTCTTTAATAACTAAGGAAAATAACATAAACAAAAGAAACAACCATATACACATGTAATACAATGAAAACAGGGGGTTATAAACAAAATAAATAACCTTCCGGATTCAGTTAATGTTAAAAAATCAGCGAGTTCATCGAGAAAACCCATGCGCATATAAGGAAAATCGTTACCCCCTAATGCAGCAACCATGTTAGCTTGCAGGGATGCCTCATAACTGATCCTTTTCAGGTAAAGCCTATATTTATGCAATTCAGTACACCAAAGTGATCTTAAAAGTGAAAATTTGGGAGGAAAAAAACATTATACATACATATATGTGTGTGTGTGTGTGTGTGTTTTAAGAGCTTCTATGGTGTATAGTAATAAGCTTAATTGGGATTGAACAATTATATTCTTGCCGTGACTTGTAGTTCTCGCAAAACACTTGATTGGTTCTTGTATTTTTCCCCAGAGAAAGAAAATAATCAAAAAGTGAGAGAACCCCTTAATTAATTCATGAAATTTGTGCGACTTTGCACCTTACATTTGACCCATCATTTATGTTTACACCCCACATTTTGAAACCTTTGTGTTTGCACCCAACATTATGAGAATCCTGCTAAGTCTTAACATGTCCATGACAAAATAAAGGTTGTGAAGTTATAGACTTGTTACCTATTTGTTGAATTTGCATAATACAAGGATTTGAATAGGGGTGAAAGGATAAATATTGGTCAAAACTAAAGGAACAAAGTCAAACATTTATCTCAATATGGCATAAAAATGGCTACTTCACACTCTACACCCTAGTGTTTTCTCACCAAAGTAAATTCCTTTTTTCCACTCTACGTAAATGGTTGGGAGATAAGAGGGAGGGTGTCCAAATCAGCTGCCTAATTGTATGCAAGGAGAACATGCATCTAGCATCTCACATGTTTTTATCAGTAAATTTTCTCTTGAAGTAGCCCAACTATTTCCCAAAATATTGTCAATATTCTTTCATTTTCTCTCTAAAATTTGAAATTATACAAAGAGCAAAACAGTCTTTAGGTTCGTGATAATGCAGTACTGAAGAAACTAATGATTAAAAATAATAAATAATAAAATTGAAAACCAAATTGAGAAAAAAAAGAATAAAGAAAGCTTTATGTATGGATATGGCTAGCCACATTTTCCCGATTGAGCCCTTCAACATTCATCATATCAAGAATTCTTTTAGGAGCAACTTCTGCATTGGAAAGAAGAAAACAAAAATAAATGACATGAAGGCCATCAATCATGCGAGGATCCAGATTTGAATAAGGGGAAGTACCAAAGTAAAAAATAAAAAATAAAAACTCGAAAGTCTTGAACTCCATATTTCCTCCACTCTACCCCCCCCCCCCCCCCCCCCCCCCCAAAAAAAATATCTATATAATAAGGAGTAGAATTTTGGTTACTATTCCATAAGAGGATAAGCTAAGTAGAGGCTAGGATTGAACCAACAAGGCAACGATCCAATGGTTGAGATTAAAAGACCATATTTTCACTATTTTCTCCCTTTATTATTTCATTTCCCCCTCTTTTTAACACTTCATTTCCTTTCCCCCTCCCATTCAAAATTCAAAAGATAGGTTAAAAGAGTAAATTACACACTTTGCACCCTTTTAGTGTGAGCTTAGTACACTTCCCCCCTTTCTCTCTCGATCGATTACGACGGAACACCTCTCTCTATCTTTATCTCTTCAACCCCATTTTTATGAATCTTCAGCAGTTCATTTTTGTTTAACATTTTCTAGGCTTTACAATCTGTTTACAACCGGTTTACATGTGAATGCTATATTCGAATATTGCATTGCGCGGGCTCATCATTTTCGTGGGTTTACACTCGAATGGATTCATCATTTGCGTGGTCTGTTCTGTAGGTATACTTTGTTTACATTTGCAAGCTCTGTATAGTGTATTTAGATCTTATTTGATTTGATGGATGCATTTCTGGGATTTTTTATTTGCAAGCTCTATAAACTCTATACTTTATTTACATTTACGTTGTTGATATTTATATATATTTGTATACATTTAAATGAAATTTCTTATTTAATTGTGTTTTAATATTGTGGTATAATGTTTACATATTCTAATCAGTATGTTATGCACGCATTCTAATCGACCTGTTATTTATGTATTCTAATAAGATCTATTTTTTTTTGTATTTTGTTATTTATTTTTTCTTTTGCACGAGACCTGATTATAGTTGAACTCCCTAAATAGGTATACTCCTTTTCTTTTTTATAGTGTATATTTATATATTTTAGTTTTTGTGTATTTGAGGACATTTCTAAGCATATTATTCAAGTTTTATTACATGCATTTAGTTTTATTATGATAGTATTATATTTGAGTTTATTATAGGCATTTGGTTTTATTTGATATTAAAGTACAGTTTTTTAAGTTTATCTGAGTCATTATTTATGTAATTTATTTTGTTGGAAAAAATCTCATACACATCCGTAAAAAAATGTTTCATATGGAAATGGAATATCGTGTTAATTTTGGGACACATTCATGTCGTTTGATATGAACATGGAATATCGTGTTAATTTTATGATGCGTTCATGTCGTTTCATAACATGTTAATTTTAGGACACATTTATGTCGTTTCGTGACACTGCCATATTCATGCCATTTTAAGTAGGTTGTCATTTATTTTATTTTATATTGTTCAATTCTTTTATATTCATGCTCTTTATACAAATTAGCCGGCATTGGGTGTGATCATATAGGTCATTGCCCTCCACGTATTGCGATATTTGAAAGTTTACTTATTGGTTCATGATCTAATTAATATTAATAATAAGTTATGGGGTGAATTTTGGTTGATGGGAATACCTAAGTATATTTTTGTTGGTAAAAAATCTCATACACGATCGTCTAAAAAATGTTTGATATGAACATGGAATATCGTGTTAATTTTGGGACACATTCATGTCGTTTCGTGACACTACCACATTCATGCCATTTTAAGCAGGTTGTCATTTATTTTATTTTGTATTGTTCAATTCTTTATATTCACGTTTTTATACAAATTAGCCAGCATTTGGTGTGATCATATAGGTCATTGCCCTCCACGTATTAGTATAACCAGTGACATATTTAGCCAACTTAATTATAGTAAAACCATGTGACGATGGGGTATTGTGATCCTTGCAACTTTACGATCTCGAGGAAGAGGGTGAGTTTGACATGGATAAAGATGTACCTTTTAATGATGTTGAGGGAGGATGATGGCAGTGAATCAGATAATGAGGTAGAGTCCATTGAAGTCTAGTGACAAGACTACAATGTATCCGCAACAGAATAGAACTCTTAGATAAACAAGACTAATATCCTTAGTAAAATTCCCAATAAAACATAAATCAAAGGATTAATCAGTCTCTTCAATTAGAAATATTCGTAATGCTTTATCGCCGTTGATACCAAATTTAGTCTGATGATATGGACCAATCACTTGAAGACACGTGTCAACCTGCATGGCAAATACCAATACTCTAGACGAGCAACTCAGATGCCCTGAGCAGCTTAAGCGTACCGAGCAACTCAGGCAGTCCGAGCTACTTAGCGTACCGAACATCCAAATCAAGAGAATCAAAAGACAGCTACGCATTAAATGTGCATTATTATTATACAGATGTATATGTCTACTAGATAACAACGCATTATCCTTTCATTTCTACAACCTCAAGGCTATAAATACATTGTAACCTCCTCATAAGAAGGGGACTTGGGATTTCTTGGTAAAGCTATTATCGAGATTCCAAATAAACAGTGAGAAATACAAAACAGTGGACGTAGGCCATTCTCATAAGGCTGAACCACTCCAAAAATCCTTTGTCTTAGTTATTCATTATTATCTGTGATTTATTAATTAGATATAATCTAGTTTTTAGATATAATCTAGTTTTTACATCAACAGATTTGCGTCGTCTGTGGGAAACGACTGTACTTATCATTTTTCACCAAAACAATTCATCATCTATGGATGACAATCCGGAGTCCAGTAATCAAAACGCTGGGGTCCCTCCAAACCCTTTTACTCCCCCAAATGTCCAAGATCTGGCTGGCATAATGGCTAATTTAGCCCAAGGGCAAACGGCCATGCAGAAAACCATGCGTCAACTCATACAAACTGTTCAAGGTAGAGTGCCGGCCCAATCAGGACAACGAAGCATTCAGAGAAATACCCATTTGCCTTCTTCAAGAACTAGACGAACGTTATTCCCAGAGGTCTCTCAATCTAGACGTACGGACTCATATCGTACTGAAAGATATAGTGATCATTCGTATCAACCAGGCCGGACTTCATCAGTACGAGTCACTGATTCCTATCGAAATGTCACTATCACCCCAGAAAGGACTAGTGCTATAGAAAGGTTGAGTAGAGTATCTCCTTTTGATCGATTGGGACCTAGGAGTAATAGAAGTCCTCCGAGGATCGCGTTGAGGAACTCTCAACGACCATCCGACATAAGGGAAGGCTCTACTCAATCACGGCCAGCAGCTCGTAATGAAAGGTCCCAAGAGGAAAACTCAACACGATCAGCTGCTCGAACAAATAGGCTCGAGGTGGAAAATAATGCATGCAAAGGATCTATTCAAAGGTTGGAGGACAGATTAGGGGAAATGGCTAAGGCCAAGAATCCTCTACAAAGAACTTTTGTCCAAGGAACACCATTCGTACAGGCAATTGTGGATTTTCCCATACCATCAAAGTTCAAAGCTCCTATGGTGACGCCTAAATACGATGGAAAAACCGACCATGTCCTTCATATAGAATAATACCAAGCTGCTGCCGATATATATACAGTTCCAGACGAGATGAGATATAGGGCATTTTCAGGAACTTTCACTGGGTCAGCCCAGATATGGTACAATAATCTTCCTCGGGGGAAGATTGCAACTTTCTTACAACTGGCAGAGCTCTTTATAGGGAATTTCTGTTTTGGAGCGAAACCAGTCAAATGAGTAGCACACTTGCTGAGTGTTAGGCAGAAGCCAGAAGAAAGTACTAGGGACTACATTACTCGTTTCAACAACGAGAAGCTTGGGGTAATTGATTACGAGGAGAAAACAACAATTACTTATCTAATGAGTGGGCTGTTGCCAAATAAGTTGTACTACACTTTGGCCAAAGATTCACCTAGGACCATGGCAGAACTGATGGCAAAGGCAGCTAAAATCATGAACGCTGAGGAAGCCATGGCTGCGAAGAAGAATACAGAAACTAAGGAGACCAAGGTTGAAGTTAGTAAAATCGAGAAGAAGGATCAGAAGAACAATGGTGGCAACAGTCCGTCAAAAGGAAATCAAGCACTGGAGCAGATGAGGAAATTTGGAAATTATACTCCCTTGAAGGTAGATATAAATCACATTCTGGAGGAGATCAAGAATAATGAGGAGTTAGCCTGGCCAGGGAAAATGAAAGCAGGCCCTGACAAAAGGGACAAATCTAAATATTGCGAATTCCACAAAGACCATGGCCACACGACCAAACGTTGCATAGATATCCAGTATAAAATTGAAGCACTCATCAGGTGAGGAAAATTAGCTAAGTATGTTGATCGACAAAATGGGGGAAAGACTAGCGACCGAGGAAGGCAAAGATCTAAATCTCCTCGTCGAGCAAAAGAAGACAAGAAAAGAGATAACGAAGAAGATCCAAAAGATGATCCCGACCTTCTTAAAAGACCAAGATAACCAGAACGTGAGGTATTCTCAATCCATTTTGGATCATTTGAATGTAATGTTATTACAGGTGGAGATGCAAGAGGTGGAGATCTCACTGCGGAGAGGAAAGCTTACCTCAATGAGGCTCAAGCTTGCTCGTACATACAGCTGAAGATGATCGCCCGAGGAAGGTGAATAAAGATAAATTGGTCATTAGTTTCTACAAAAATGACCTGGAAGGTGTACTATATCCTTATGATGACCCTTTGGTGATCAAGATGAGAATGAAAGAAGTGGTGATTTCATGGGTGCTGGTGGACAATGGTAGCTCGGCAGACATTATGTTTTACCCATGGTTTAACAGTTTGAATCTGAAGTTAGCCCAGTTGGAGCCCTATCATAGGCCCCTCCTCGTCTTTACTGGCGAAAATGTTTTTCCACTTGGGACGATCAAGTTGTATATGCTTATTGGTACTTGGACTGCTTGTCAAACAGAAAGAATACGCTTTTTCGTAATGGATAAAAATGTTCAATCAGCTTACAATATCATCATGGGAAGGGTAGGTCTGAAGAAATTCGAAGCAGTACCATCTACTGTACATCAATGTTTAAAATTCCCAACCAACTTTGTAGTGGGAGTGGTGAAAGGTGACCAGAAAGTAGCTCGGGAATGCTACTATTTATCTACCGAACAGGAGGAATGTGAAGAATCTAGGAAGAAGACTACTACCTATCAAGTGGATGAAATATAAGATGCAGAGATTGAAACATTAGACCCTAGAGACGAGTCTCAGATCGTGAAGGGCCAGGTCATGGAGTCTACCGAAAATATCATTCTAGACGACGAACATCCGGAACGAACAACTCAAATTGGTGCATCACTGGATGTATCGATAAAATACGAATTGATAGCATTTCTAAGGCACAGAAAGCAGACTTTTGCATGGAGTCATGAAGACATGCCAGGGATAGACCCGAGTTTCTTGTGCCACGAGCTCAATATGAACAAGGAGGTCAAGCCAGTGAAGTAGCAAAGAAGGGTGTTTAGCCCTGAAAAGAACCAAGCTATACAGGAAGAAGTAGAGAAACTACAAAAAGCCTCTTTTATTGAGGATGTCAGATATCCTGATTGGCTAGCAAATGTGGTGATGGTAAAGAAGAATAATAACAAGTAGAGGATGTGTGTAGACTTCACTGATCTTAATAAGGCATGCCCAAAGGATCATTTTCCTTTTCCCCAAATCGATCAACTGGTGGATGCTACCTCGGGGCATGAATTGTTGAGTTTCATGGATTCTTATTCTGGTTACAACCAGATTAAAATGAAGCCTGAGGACAGGGAGAGTACCTCTTTTATCACCCCAAGGAGAACTTATTGCTATAATGTTATGCCTTTTGGACTTAAATATGTAGGTGTGATATATCAGCGGGTGATGAATAAGGTGTTTGCAGAGCAAATCAGTCATAACATGTAGATTTATGTTGACGATATGCCGAGGAAGAGAAAGAAAGCTACTGATCATCTAGTTGACCTAGGTCAGACCTTTGATCAACTAGAGAAATATAAAATGAAGCTGAATCTTCGGAGTACGAGAAGGCATGTTTCTGGGATATATTGTTAACCAGCGAGGCATCGAGGTGAACCCTGAAAAGATCAAAGCTCTATTGGAGCTATGATTTCCAACTACGAAGAAGGAAGTGCAAAGCCTCACAGGACGAGTCGCAGCACTCAACAGATTTGTGTCACGAGAAACATACAGATGTCTCCCATTCTTCAAAACACTCCGAAAAACTTTTGAGTGGAATGAGGAATGCGAGGAGGCCTTTTAAGAATTGAAGAAATATCTGGGGACACCTCCATTATTATCTAGACCAGTGATGGGAGAAAGATTATACTTGTATCTGGCAATTTCAGAGAATGAAGTTAGTTCGGCATTGATAAGAGTGGAAGACGGAGTCCAAAAACCAGTCTATTACACCAGCAAGGCTTTTCGAGGAGCAGATATCCAAGGTTGGAAATATTGGCACTGACACTAATTGAAGCAAGCAGAAGGATGAGGCCATACTTCCAAGCCCATACTATAGTGGTGTATACTGATATGCCATTGAGACAGGCTCTGCATAAACGAGAGAAATCAGGAAGATTGATGTACTGGGCAGTAGAATTTCGTGAATATGACATAGTTTCTGAGCCTAGATCGTCACTTAAGGGGCAAGCAGTAGCGGATTTCATCGCATAGATTACTCAATCTGATACCTCCTAAGAACAGGAGTTTAATACAAACCAACCCATGGATGTTACGGGATCATCAAATTTCACCCCCGACCAACCTCCACTCGTGGACGACCAAGGGAAGATAATCAACGAGCAGCAAGGAGTGTTGGGGGAAGAAAAAAGGAAGCATCATATATTCCACTGAGGAGCTCTGTCCGACCAAGAGTTTGATAATGACGTACCTGTGTGGAATCTGTATGTGGATGGCTCCTTGTGCACTACAGGCAGTGGAGCAGGAATTGTTTTAAACAGTCCAGATGAGATTGATATGGAGTATGCTCTACGCTTTCAATTTAAGGCTTCTAATAACGAGGCCTAATATGAAGCTATGATCGTGGGTCTAAGTCTGGACAAAACCATGAAGGCAGAGCAGGTCGTTGTATTCAGTGATTCGCAGTTAATCGTAAATCAAATTCTGGGGGTGTATGCAGCAAAGGGAGAATTAATGGTCAAATATCATGCAAAAGAAATGGAGGTTGTATCGAGTTTTACTGCAGTTCAATTGATTAGAATATCAAGATTGGAGAATGCAAGAGCAGACGCCCTAGCTCGACTAGCATCAACCACACGCACCGAGCTACGAAGAACAATCCCAATAGAAATCCTAGCTGGTCGGAGCATAAATGAAGATTTGATGATGAATTTCATTGCACTTGACTTGGGACCTTCCTGGATGGATCCTATCAGGGCCTATATCGAAGAAGGGGTTCTGCCACATGATAAAATAGCAGCTAAGAAACTAAAGTTTAAAGCTCCTCGTTATGTATTGACCAGTGGCATTTTGTACAGAAGAGGAGCTATAGCAGGATTACAGAGATGTGTCCATACCTCTGAGGTAAGATTTGATCGAAGAGGTTCATGAAGGATCTTGCGGAGCCCATGTAACAGGTCAGACGCTCTTACAGAGGATAACAACACAGGGGTATTATTAGCCAACGATGAGAGCTGATTGCGCAACTTATGCTAAGAAGTGCGATAAATGCCAATGCTTCTCGTCCATCCGAAGAACTACCCAAGCATTGTTAACACCCATAACTTCCCCTTAGCCATTCTCCATGTGGGGAATAGACTTGGTCGGACCACTTCCAACGACCAGGGGAAGATTCAAATACCTCGTGGTTGCTGTGGATTATTTTACTAAATGGGTGGAAGTTGAGCCTCTTATTGATATGACATATGACAAGGTCTATCAGTTTATTTGAAAGAATATTATTTACAGATATGGTCTCCCCCAGGCATTCATTACTGACCATGGAACCCAGTATGACAACGAGGAGTTTGTTGCATATTGTCATCAATCCAATGTACCGAAGATCCACTCTGCGCCAGGCCATCCCCAGAGCAATGGACAAACTGAAGTGACAAACAGAACCCTTCTGAATGGTTTGAAAAAATGAATGGATGATGCAAAGGGAAATTAGATCAACGAGCTACACTCTGTGTTGTGGGCTTATCATACTACACCACGAACAACAACTGGGGAATCTCCATACATGTTGACATTTGGAAGTGAGGCTATTATACCTGTTGAATTGGGCCTACCCACACATAGGGTGCTTAATTTCAATTCTCCTGTCAGTGACTTGGTGAGACGATTAGACCTAGATAAGCTCGAAGAAGTTAGGGAAGAAGTAGCAATCAGGAATGCTGTATACCAATGAAGAACAACTTTGTTCTACAACAAAAGGGTGAAGTAGTGCGATTTGAAAGAAGGAGATTATGTGCTGAAGAAAGTGATCCAAAAGCACAATAAACTGGAGGCCAACTGGCATGGACCTTACAGAGTAACTGAAATTGTTCGTCCTAGAACATACAGAATTGAAACCTTAGAAGGAGAAGAGTTCAAGAACTCATGGAATGCAGAGCATCTGCGCAAGTACTATTAGTAGATAAAATCCATATGTAACACAGTTATTTCAATATGAATAAAGTGATGTTTCTCCCCTATTTCTTCTTTTGTCGAATTTTTTTTCTGAATATTCGTACTACACACTACACAAGCATATACATCCAGAGCAGCAACCACCAACTTCGGTTAGTCGACAATTAAATACCACCAACTCCGATTGGTCGGCAATTCAATTACCACCAACTCCGGTTGGTCGGCAACTCAATACCACCAACTCCGATTGGTCGGCAATTCAATTACCACTAACTCCGGTTGGTCAGCAACTCAATACCACCAACTCCGGTTGGTCGGCAATTCAATTACCACCAACTACGATTGGTCGGCAACTTAATACCACCAACTCCGGTTGGTCGGTAATTCAATTACCACCAACTCCGATTGGTCGGGAACTCAATACCACCAACTTCGATTGGTCGGCAATTCAATTACCACCAACTCCGATTGGTCGGGAATTCAATACCAACTCCGGTTGGTCGGTAATTCAATTACCACCAACTTCGATTGATCGGTAACTCAATACCACCAACTCCGATTGGTCGAGAACTCATTACCACCAACTCCGGTTTGTCGGTAAATCAAATACCACCAACTCCGATTGGTCAGCATCTCATTACCACCAACTCCGGTTGGTCGGTAAATTAATAACCACCAACGCCGGCTGGTTGGTACCAAACTAGGCAAGAAGATGGACGACCTCCCTGGGCGTCCACTGTCTAGGCAACCAGGTAATCCATACGAGATTACTACAACTAAGCAGGAACATGGGATGAACATCATTCCATTGCTTAGGCCCAAAGAGTGACAAGTCACTATAATCAAACAACAAATTGGATAAGCATGGTATATACATATACATATTCACCAACCAACAAACCAACAAACAAGGACATTCTACAAATTATTTTGAAGAAAATAAAATGGCAAAAGACAAACTTTTTCTTCATTAAAGCAAAGCAGATTACACAAGATATGAAGTATAATTCATTACATCAAATATCCTATTCTATTGGTTTCTTTCCCTCTGCTTTTGACATAGGTTCTACCCCAGCTGGAGGATTGTCTAAGGCATAAGGGGAATTTATAAAGTTTAGATCTCGCAACATTCTGACATTCATTATGGATGGACGATCGAGCAAGTGTTTTGGACAAGCTATTTCAAAGTTTGAATGAAGACTGTAATCACTGAGATACTTGAAAATCAGGCATCGAGGAATTGCACGAGCAGGAATCCAACTAATATCAACCTTAAAAGGAGGCACAGGCAAATCGAGCACTCCAGGCTCATAATAATCCCATAAGTAGTGTCCTTGCTCTAATTTTAGCACACACATTGCGTTCAACCATCCCTGCTTGTACCCTTCATTATTCGATTGCTGTAACCGAGCATCAAGATGGTACATAGCTTTATTATAGCAGACATCCAAAATTCCCTTGGCTGCTTGTGGAATTGATAGGTTAACCTCTCAAGTTGCTCGTGGAGTGTCTTCACCAGAATTTCTTTACTTTCCAGAGCAGAATTTTGATTAGAGAGTTGCTCGGTGAAGCTCAGAATCTTCTTAGACATTTCTGCCAAGGCTTGGTTCTTTGCCACCAACTGAACGACCTGATTCTTTAAAGCAGACTGAGTTCTCGCTTCTTCAATGATGACCTAACCAGCCCTTGCTTGTCCCCGAGAGGAAGATCTTGCTCTGCTTCGAACAGGTGTGGAAGATCCTGCTTGTTTAAAAGTTTCTAACCCATCCCTTAAGTTTGCATTTTCTACCTCTAAATATAAAAAAACCATCTTCATTAACTGGGACCAAGGCTCCCGAGGAAGAGGTAGCAGATTTGAGTTGTTTTATTTCTTCCTGCAAAGCAATGTTCTCCTGCTCCAACAACTTGGCGATGTGTCTGTGCTCTTCAATTTTAAGCTTCATCACGCTCTCCCTTTTCTCATGAGCAGAAATGAACTTGTCATCTCCCTTGTCAGCACTCAATTGCTGGTATTTTTTCTCATAACCTTGATGGAGAAGTGTGGTAGATTCTTTGTACTTCTGTTGAAGCTCTTCGATGGTTCCTTAAAGATCTTCAATCATCTCGTAGTAGGCCACATTGTTGGCTACTGCACGATTAAGTAAGCACGATTAAGCTTCAACTGCTCGGTCAGAAGCACCTGATCCGAGGATGTCAGTTATCTGGGCCTCATTAAGATCTGCATGACCAACTTTGAAATAGTCATTGCATTTCTTTATCAAATCTGTATTATGAGCTGATAAGAGCTCCATCCTGGCCATAAACTAGCAAAGAGAAGAATAAAAAATCAAAATCAACAATGATGCGAACAACAGAGCAAGTAAGAGACGGACAACAAAAGTTCAAAATTTTATTCATCATGATTCAAGGTTACATTCAAGAAAGCAATTAAATAAAAGACCCGAACAACTTTACACCTTCTCCTTATTTCCTAATACTTCATTGAACGGATTGGATGAAGGGGTTGGTTGCTCGGAGGACAATGGTAGCTGCTCGACAGAAGTGCTAGCTGGTTGGTGTTGCTCAAAAGGTTGAACAATAGGAACAGTAGGGACCTGATCTCCAGTCATCATAGAAGATTCATCTGAAGCAGCTTCATCCTCTTCTTCTTCTCCAGGAGAGGGAGGAGGGCCATGAGTATGCTCCTGGAACAACTCAGAAGTTTCAGAAACCTTCAACTTCTTCATATCTGCAACCCATCCATTCCTAAAATATTTGACACTGGCATACTCCATTTGAGAAGACATGACAGCCAGGCCTTTGTTCCAACCTTTGTCCCAACCAGCACTGAAAGATTTTTTAACAATAATTTTCCTTTTTATTTTCGCAGAGGAGGTCCTTTCTCTCAGAAGCTCCTCGGCAGACTTCTATTTTTCTTCTGCCTCTATCTTATGTTGCTCGGCAGATTTAAGTTTGACCTTGAGCTCGCTATTATGTTGCTCGACCTCCTTAAATTTCTTTTCCAACTCTTTGGAGGCATTTTCAGCCTAATCTCAATTCTCTTCAACAGACTTCAATTGCTTCTCCCAAGCATCTTTGTCCTCCTCGTACTTCTGACGAGATTCCTTCAAAGACTGGGTTAGTCCAGCAAAAGATTTCTCTACTCCACCCGAGGAGCTTGAAGCCCTGATAACTTCATTCTTCTTCAAAATTCTGTTGAAACACATCACAAGCTGAAAAAGGAAAGAACTTTAAGTCAATATATGAACATAGTATTAAAAAAATGAAGGGGTCAAGCTCAAGATACTTACTGAAGTAATGTGTTGAGCAACCAATGTAGTAAGTTTCTCATGAGAAAAGGTATTTTCAACACCTTGGGATTCTGGAACAGTCCAGGATCTTACCAAGCTCACAGCAGAGCTCCGAGCAACAAGAGCTGGAACACTACCTTGAACATTTGAAGATTGAGAGATAGGTTCAGCAGGTCTCTCAGAAGAACTTATTTTTAATCTCCTCAGAGGAGCATGAGAAGGAGCATTTTCAATTAAAAATATTGTCTCTATTGGGGAGACGACAACAGTCTTACTCGGAGGCACAAGGGGCTTCTCACCAGCTTCCTTGGCAGCAATGGGAGGGGGTACATCTATAGTCTTTGTCCCTTCTTCTGGGACATCTTGTTTACTCTTCTTTTCCTCCACAGTGGCAGAGGCAGACTTATCAAAAAAGGCAGGAGCTCTTCTCTTTTTCATCAAATCAGTGATGGGAATTCTTAAGTCAGAAAAAGAACCTCCCACTCTGGTTTCAGAGGTTGGTACTTGGTCAAGATCAACCATCACATGACGAGGACGAGCAGTAAAGGACGAGGTGTAGCTTTTGTAATGCAACAAGTAAGAATCAGATCTAATATGCTCCCCAGCAATATATTGATGCAAGCCCCAGATAAGTTTTAAATGCTTTATATTAACATCAGTCTCTTTTGTAGGTTTCCTTTTACTATCAACTGTAACAAACAAAACCAAATGTCAGTGATGCATTTTATCAAACACAAAGAAAACAAGATTTCAAAAATAAAAACAACCTATCCCATTGCTATAAGGTGGACATCTGGGACCTTGGTATACATCATCTCCATTTAATGGAGGGTGTTGTCAATTTTTCATCACAACCCCATGATCAAAATAGTCCCTATTGGCATCAGGAAGATTGACAACTAAAGCTCTAATAGAAAACCTAGTTTTTAAATAAAAAGTATTGTCACTGATAACCCATCTGTAGTAATACATAATCTCTAGAATCCCCAAACGAGTTCCATAAAGTTGATTCCACCTATGTACGCCATTAACCACCCTCCATATATTTGGAGCCACTCTTGCAGGTACAATATCGAAATATTGACAAAACTCCAAACACAGGGGATTTGGCGGGAAAGAAAAGCCACATTCGGCTACAAAAAGACTTGGGAACCAATGTCCCTCAGCCAAAGGAAAATAATCAGAAGGACCAGAAATTTCTTCCAAGATAACCCACGAAGGGATTGAAAACTCAGACCAAAATTTGTCTAACGCCTCAACAAGATAAACCATGGTGAATAAAGAAAATAAAGAAGAAGGAAGAAAATCTTACAGAGGAAATAGAGATCAGTTGTCAATAAACGATGGAAAGAACGAAGGCACAAGATAGAGAGAAGATGAAGAGTTCAAAGATACAGATTTGAAAAAGTAAAAGACGATAGGATTTCTGTCGCACTTAAATACTTTACCTCGGGAATAGAGAAAAACAATGATTATAAGGAAAGACGTTTGCATTTTCGGCGGCTAAAAGAAAAAAAGGGCACACAAATCGAAGTGATCGTGAAAATTCAAAATACTTATGAAGTCTAATATTATGCGCTCAAAAAGGAATTATATACAAGGCAAATCTTCCTAAAATTCATGAGGACTATTAATCCAAGCATATTTCGAGCAGAATGTTCCTTACTCTCCTTCAACCTCAACTGTGAAATATTGTGGGATTCTGTTGATACCAAATTTAGTCTGATGACGTGGACCAATCGCTTGAAGATACGTGTCAACCTGCATGGCAAATACTAATACTCTAGACGAGCAACTCAGGTGCCCCGAGCAGCTTAAGCATACCGAGCAACTCAGGCGGTCCGAGCTACTTAGCGTACCGAGCATCCAAATCAAGAGAATCAAAAGACATCTACGTATTAAATGCATATTATTATTATACAGATGTATATGTCTACTAGATAACAGCGCATTATCCTTTCATTTGTACAGCCTTAAGGCTATAAATACATTGTAACCTCCTTATAAGAAGGGGACTTGGGATTTCTTGGTAAAGCTATTATCGAGATTCCAAATAAACAGTGAGAAATACAAAACAGTGGACGTAGGCCATTCTCATAAGGCTAAACCACTCTAAAAATATTTTGTCTTAGTTATTCATTATTATCTGTGATTGATTAATTAGATATAATCTAGTTTTTTACATCAACAATCGCGTTATTTCAGTACTCATAATAACCAATATCTGTGACAATTTGTGACCGTGATACCCACGGTTTAAGACATTGTTTCATATTCAAAGGTTGATATAGAGAATTATGATGTATACTTTCTTTTAACATCATTTTGTTCACATTGTAATGAACTTTCTCTTGGTTTATTGTTCACATTGCTATGATTTATTTGCCACCAAAATTATTTATTATTTGCGATGTGTAGTTTTAGGACCTATTTCACCTAAGTATTATGTAGGATACCGTTATGCATTTTTGACTTTTAATTGGTCATTACTATACTAAAGTTCATTTTATTTCACAAATCTATTATAGGGCCAAGTTTTATAATGGGCTTTGCTAAGATGTCATTCTTCTAAGGATTTGTTTGGCATTCAAATATGTAGGTCGTATCCAAATACTGTTACACAAACTGCTGAACTCATAAACCAGTTCATTGATATTAATATGGGATGCCCAATTGATATTGTGGTTAATAAGGTATGTAATTTGAATCTACGTATAACATAGTATGTTCATCTTATTTAAATCGATTTTTTGTGTTTGTGAATCTATTCGAGTTTAAAGATAAACGCGTGGTGTTAGTTCTTGTGGTATGTCAGGTAATGTGTGATCTGATTTGTAATTATAAATTCCAGTAAATTGCCTAAATGTAATCCAATAGTTTATTGTCAGGAAGTCAAAACACGACAAGGAGATAGAGTCAAGAATAATTGCATAATTGAATGGACAAATATTATTGGAAAAATATGTACATTTCACTGTGAAAATATCATATTGACTATTCTATAAAATATAAGTTTGATATGATGATACATTATTGAATGGCCCACTGGTTAAAATTTCTGGCTACACCATTGACGTCACCAATCCATTTTACCACCACAAAGAGAGACTCCTCTGGACCAAACCTAAGAAATGCATTTGAGTATTTTTCTTATGGAATGTCTCTCTTTCGTAGAAGCTTCATCCCAAAGAAATGCATATGTTCCATTTCCTTATCTTTTTTCATCATATAGATTGGTATGATGAGAAGAAAAATATTCCAAAACTAGAACTTTAGGGTCTCTACTATGGTTCAATGGCAAATAAGGCTTCAAATCCAATAATTTTATTGTCAAGTCAGAAGATAAATTGTATCCCTAGGTAGTCCAGTAGTAATCCAATCACACTATATTAGCGTAGTTATGTATATTTGAAACTTACATTCGTGGAATGTAGTTATGTATATTTGAAACTTATATTCATTGCTTTTGTGAATGTTTCAAGTTATTTAACAAAATATCCAGTTGAGGTATGTGACTGCTATTAATGATGGGGGCCATTCTAATATTTTTGACTGTCTAATTTTTTGACTATCTATTTTTTTTACACAATGGCCCCTGCACCCCACCACAAAAAAGGATATTTTTATACTATCTGGCATACCAATTTTTATATAAAAGGATGTTTTTATTTTAATATAATTTACAGCCTTCTCATATTCTCTGATTAGATATTTGCTACTCTTATTTTTCTTTTATTTTTGAACTATGGCCATACACATGTTAAGATATAAAACTATATGTTTTGCAATGTGTGACTGTGATATATGACCATTTTTTTTAGAATTTCCTTGAGTGCATGCTTCAATCATGTTCTTTTTACAGTAGTGGTATATTTTCCTTCTTTTGGGAAGTGGACTGATCTCCAAGAGTTCAAAATTAATGATGGTGGTTGTGAATCCACTTTCTCAAAGTAGCATGATAAAAAAGTCCCCATTCTAATATTCTTTCTATGTAGTTGACTGTATGCACGTGTATGCCCTTTAATTGGTTCAAAATGAATAAGTTGATATTATTAAGCCTTATTTTTTCATTCACGTTGTGTGTTAATTATTGTTGACTTCATGTACAAATAGGTGGAGTTCATAGGAGCATGTTTATTGGGTCATCTGGACCCTTTGAGTGATCTCCAGTAAGCACATAGTCCCATTTCGAATTCCAACTACCATCACAGTGCCGCAACATAATCCTAAAGAGATAAATAATTTTTCCAAGGCAACTTTCTAAAGAATGAAGTTGATTAAATGGCCTGCAACTAAACATATCCACTCTTTTTATGTCATGAAGTATCGATAATTTGTTTACTAGAAACTGAAAATTGGATCAGGATGAATCAATCTCGATTTCACCAGTTTGATGGACCTTTCTATTTTTCTGTGTATTTTTTCTTTAGTCTTTGTGTACAAATTTGAAATTGAAGCTGCTCTTTAGCAAAGATTTGTTGGGAGTTCTCTCTGAAAGCCTGAAACTCACTACACATAGCATTTGTAAGATGATGCAAGTACCAACCAAATTAATGTGGTATATATCCATGAAAAAGCATCTCTAGAAGGGAGCTAAGAGGACTGATGAAAAAGCTCACATTCTGGTAGGTTACATGACCCATAAAATAGATGAATGATGACTTTGTTATAAGTTATATAGGAAATAAGATGAAGAGTTTTATATTTTTCTTCTTTAGTGGGAAGCCCTCATTCTTCCTTAGGTAATGCAAAATAAGCCTTCCAAAAAGAAAAGATACACCTGTCCTCTCTCATTTAGTCTTGATCTTCATAACTTGATATATATGGTCTGCTAAATCTACTTTGATACCATTTTGATAGCATAAAGGAGTTTTCTATTTTCTTTTTTAGAATTCCTAGGTGTAAGGTAGCATAAAGGAGTTTTTTTTCATATGTTGAAGGAAATAGGCTTCAATCTGATTAGTCTCTTGGAACATTCAAACTCATTTTTGCTTTCCTTTTTGGGTTAGTGGACTGAACAAAGTTTTTCAATAACAAAGTTCTTCAATTTTTTTTACAGTCTTTCATGAAGTAGGTCTGTGATTTGGAACTAAGATGTGGGGTCAACCTGTTGGAATTTTTTCTTATAAGAAGTTGACAAATGTTAAATGACATTTGTCATTGCTAATGTAGATTTCTTCATTTAATTATATTTCTGATTGTATTTTTTTCAGACTATCTCTCTCTCAACGCAACCTCTAGCATTCATTATACAGTACGCTCTCTGATGGCTCTACACCTGTGCCTCGCTCCATTTGTTATAATATATTTTCACATTAGATCCTTGAATGCAGAATCTTGAGAACTATTGCAGCTGTATTCAATAAAACAACATCGAGGTACAGAATCATGAGAATGACTTACCTTTGATTTATTATCTTATGCATTGTCCTGTTATGACTGCTTTTTTTACATTTAATCCAGCACATGTTTGGGTTTTGGGTATAGTCCCATGATATATCAGTCTCTCTCAATTTCTACTGCAATGCACCTGTTCAAATACTTAGAGATTTGGTGATTAGTTTTGTCCCATATCTAAAGCAGAACTTCAAAAATTTTAATATTGATTTTATTTTCTACTAACTTACATTTTATAGTACAAAATAAGCGTTTATGACCATGAATTTTTTAATCATCGAGTTTCTAAGAAATTTTATCTATAGTTCTAATTTGTAGCCTTCAAATGAGTTTTCATATGTTTATAATATGACAGCGTATACATTTATTTACTTCTATTATTGTATTCCATAGTGATATTTCACTTGATTTATGTTTTTGTAACCTGATATTTATGAACGATTGAGAAGTTCATGACTTGAATTTATCGCCACAGTAGGCCTAAAAATATAATCGAGCTATTTTTAAGGTGCATTTTAGTGTTCATCATTGTTATAGCTAATAGTTAGAGTACCATCTAATATAGCTAAAATTTTCATTTGTTCTCAATGATTCTCAATAGTTTTGAAACTTTGTTCTCTCGATTAGACATATAGTCAGAGTTTGGTTCAGCACGTTTGAGAAGTTTTGATACAAGG
The DNA here is from genome assembly GCA_949130495.1 of Sambucus nigra. Classification (NCBI taxonomy): domain Eukaryota; kingdom Viridiplantae; phylum Streptophyta; class Magnoliopsida; order Dipsacales; family Adoxaceae; genus Sambucus; species Sambucus nigra. The sequence continues at coordinate 328,331,239 of OX422209.1, forward strand.
AGAGGAACAATGCCTCATTCTCATTAAGAGCTTCAGAAGGAAGAACCTCCTTCACCTCCAGAGATTCATGAACAAATACCATCTCTTTATTTTTTCTTCATTCAATTCCTGGATATATACTTGATAATGTTTTATGGATGCTGAAAATTACTATTGTTATAAAAAATCCATATATTTTGAATAACATGAATCATGATTCTGTTTTAGTCTTTTATTAATCATAATTTTTTATTCGAAGTTTTTTCTTAAAGTACAACTCTAACCATATTTTCAAGCGATACAGAGCAGCAAGCTCCTCACGTTTGTTTGAATTGTGGAGTTAAAATAAGGGAATACTTTTACGAAATATGTAAATTCTGCGATGATGATATTACGAAGCAGCAGTTCCATAATGCGATGATGATACTACAACATTTTTTGCTCTGACAATTGGTTGGTCATTGTTGTATAGGTAATATATGGTGGGAGCTGTGGGAAACTTAGAAGCCCATACCAGCTGCTCAACAATCTCCCCTCTTTGATGAGGATTGGTTGTCTAAGTGAGAGATTTTGATTATTTATCATTTCAAAATTTGAAACCACATACGTACCGTTTCCTTTAGTAGTTTATTGTTTAGTGTATATTTTTTGATTGTTTTGAATGTTTGTAGCATACTAAATGTATGAGTACAAAACGTGGGTATGATGACAAAAAGGTACGAGTGCTTATTGGTGTTTCATAGGCTTGAAGCAGCCCTGCTTTAGGCACAAGTTGCGACGATACAAATTGGACCGCACTGTGTTTATATGGTGCCCCTGTACACATCTCTAAGGTGATAAATTATTATGAAGATATTAAAGTTGTAACGATGTTTAAGTTTGTGTTCAAGCCAAAATAAATTTAAAAGGTTTTGGACTACTTATACTAGCACTTTCAGATTGATATCGCTGTTCTCATAGTTATACAGTTTCCTCCACGTATAATTCTTGATTTAGTTGTTTTGTGCTATACTTTTTTTTAAAAATTTTTGTCGATTCTTTATGATTTTTTACTATAATTTTCTTTGTTTGTAGATAATATTCGGAGGACAAGAGATGATTTGACAGACTCCTCAGGTCAGCTTGGTTTTGATAATATTCATATGCATTCTATTTAGTGGTAGCACGTTACAAATCCAAATTTTCATGATTTAGTTTATAGTTGGCATGATTTTGTTTATAAATGAGTTTATCAAAGCACCACTATTCAACCAATATATGTTTACTAATAGCTAGGAATAGTTAGTTTATCATATTACTGAAAAATAAGTTTCAAAATGATGGTGCAACTCTTATATTTGGTTAGTTTTTTTATGAAGTTAGGGCCCCAAGATTATGTCAAATTCTTCGGTAAGTGTCTTCCCATAATGGTGTGCTGGGAAATTTGGAAATTCAGAAATGAAGCTTTCTTTGATAATTCTACAATCAGTGACATGGCTATAATTCATCATGTAAGTTCTTCTATTTCCAACATTTGCCAAGGAGTTACTTTCAAGAATACTTTATCTCCTTTTGATAAGGGGCTTCAATGTACCTTCAACATCATCAGTAGAAGAAAAACTAAAGTTCCCACAATAATAAAATGGAGAATTCCCATAAATTCTAGACTTAAACTAAATATTGATGGGGCTTCAAAAGGCAATCCAGGCAGAAGTGGTTCGAGAGGGATTCTTAGGAATGATAAAGGTGAGTTCATCTTTGCTTATGCAAATCAATAAGGCATAACTACAAATTCAGTAGTGGAAATTAAAAGTCTTTGGCAAGGAATTAAGTTGTGTTTGGAGTTCAACTACAAATTTGTGGATTTTGAATCAGATTCTTCTTATGTTGTCAATCTTCTCAATAACAAATGGAAGCCTCCTTGGAAGATGATTCATTATGTTGAAGAAATTCAAGCTGCCTTTCAAAATTTCAGTTTCGGTTTATCTCACTGTTTCAAGGAATCAAATATGGTTGCTAATGCTTTAGCTAATCACGGAGTTAACATTCCATCTCTTTCAGTCTATAATAATATTGAGGATGTTCTTTCAGCTGCTAGAGGTGCTCTCAAGCTTGACAAGCTAGGTTGCCACTATATCAGATATGTTTAATCATTGTAATGGGGTTAATATAAAACCCCAAGTTTCTTTTAAGCTTTTCATGTACTGCTCTTTCTTGCCCCGGGAGAGGCTATTTCTCCTATATTTCATAATAAACAGCTGAGGGTCCTGTCCCTCTTTTAAAAATAAATAAATAAATAAATAGAAAAAATAGATTTTTTTTTATTTAATTCATCTCCATAGTTTTTTCGTACATACACGCTGTTAAATAATTAGCTAGTAAGTTTTTTACATATTAGTTTTGTATCCATTTGCTATGTTAACACAAGTTTGAAATGTTGGAATCATTACTTTGAAGTTGCAGGTCTGTAAGTAGTAGGTTTGTACATATTTTTGAAATGTTTGTATCCATTTGTTATAACTGGGAATCATTTTAGACACACTATTAATAACTATGGATTATTTTTAAGTTATAAATCTGTGGTCAATGATTGTTGAGATTAAGGATGTAAGTCCATGATTTTCGATAGATTGAAGGCAAGGTACTTATTGTCCAATACTTAATTATAGTTAATTATAGATGTGCAAGTCTTCGTGATGCTTTAACAACTTTGTTTTTAGAATATAACTATTAAAGATCTACAAATGCACTGTCAAAATCTTTGCCACATTTTGGTACCAAAGGCATGAAAAAAATTATAGTGTTGAACATAATATTCTTTGTAGCCAAACGTCTTAAAGTCATGTAACTGAAATGGAATTCTATTACTTTTACAGGTATGGGAACTTATATACTGAAAATAATGTTGCTATTAGTGGTATTCACACCCATGCTATCCCTAGGGGTTATTTCCAATACATAGAGTAACATCCATGGGGTTTGTGCGTAAGTTATTTGATGTTATTATTGACGGCATTGAGAAAAGCATTATACAAACTCATGAAAACCTCAAGTCGGGATTAGTTTTTATGAATAAAGGTAATGGGCGGATTTTTCCCTCTTACTACATTATTTTGCTGGATGCTAGCATGATCAGCTTATTATTTTATTGCATGAGGTGAAATCACGGGTCTAAATGATTTACAAACTTAGCATTTGCTCACTGAAATACGAAGGTATAACATCGTGAGTGGAATGAAAATGTAAACGATCTCATTTTCCCCCTTCTCACTTGCTCACTCATACAAGAGTGTCTCTTACGAAACAATCTCATTTTTTTTATTTCTTATGCAGTCCTCTGCATATATCATTCTATTAACCACCACTATTTTGCCAACAAACTCTCTAGCACTGTTTTTTTAATCTGAGAGGTATTCTCTCACAGACTTTTTTCTTTGATTTTAACACCTAGAAATTAGGTTACCATCTCTCTATATTCAGTGCTTTATTTTTGGGGGTTTTTGAAAATGGGACGTGACTTCAATATACGGTCAAAATTCATTCGTTGTGTGTTGTACATGGTCAAGATCTCAAATTTCTTTTACATTTTGAGTATACCTAACACCACCTATTATTATTCAGTGCATGAAAGTGCCCTACCTCCACTGCTGTTGCCAATTGTACTACACAATAAATACATTGACGTTTTGAGTACTATTTTAATTCGTAGCCTATCCTAGGTAAGTATTTCATATATGAGAGATCTTGATTCTGTTATTGAATTTTGATTTATGATTTCCCTATATTTATTGGTGTGGATTTACAACGAGACTTGGGGATTAATTTTTTTGTAATTGTGTATTATTTTTTCAATCAAAGCATGTAATATCATGTATATGGAGGCAATACAACGATACAAAAAATAGGTGTGGTGATGACATATTATTTAATGTCAAAATTCAGTTATATCAATTAATGTAAAAAATAACACCAAGGTGGAGATGCTCCAGCACCTCCCGTGTTTTCTGTATTTTTGGTATTTTATTTCAGTAGTAAAATTTGATATCTTTGGCTGTTATAACCTAATCTCAAGTTGTATTTTGTTTTGGCCACTAAAATAGTTGTATTAGTTCACATATTAAGTATAATTTTCTAATGCATTTGCTGATGAAGGTTGTCTCTCATTTTTTAATCTTTCATAAACAAGAACCTTATAACATCTGAGTCTATCATCTCATTTCATTTGGTCTTAATATTGCAGGTTATTTGACTTGGATGAAGATCACCATTACTGATTTTTCACCAACTACCGTTACTGTGGACTATAATGTATGAGGTTCGGGGATACTTTTGTACAATTTAGCGAGTGGGCACATTTTCAATTCTAGGCCACTACATTAGGATACAAACAATGTTTGGGTTTTTAATTCTATACGTAAACCAAGAGACTTTATTCGTAATTTTATATATGCCTTTCAAATTCATTCGTCTATTCTATAACTAACTTAATGTTTTTAGTATATATTGACATTAAATAAGGTTGAATTGTTGTATCGGTGTTTTTTTCATGAATCGAGTTATATTGATTATTGATGTATTAGTAACGTTGGAGTATTTTTATTTCTTAAATATGGTGGATAGTCCTACACGCAAAGGGAATTTTGCCTAAATTTTATTTATTTATTGATATATTGGTTGTGTTTCGACAAGTTTAGTTAAATTGACGATGTTTATATAATGTCCAAGATGGACTATTTATATTGCTGTATGAGGATTTTTTATTTATTAAACAGGAGGGATAGTCCTGCAAATAAAGGGAACTATGTCCAATTTTTTTAATTGTTTACACATTTATGTTGTAAACAAATTTTAAGTCACACGATTCAATAGTTTCAAACTTTACCCTTATTAAATATTTATGATTAATATTATACAAGATTTTATTCTTTTCAAAATTATATGCACACCTTAAGGCATGGACATTCCGCTTTGGAAATTTTCGTCGTTTCTACGTACTTTGGAAATGGCATTCCGCTAGTGTGTGTGTATATATATATATATCGAAGAGGTGCCAAATTATTGGTACTTATGGACTCACTTTCAACTCCCAATTTATTAACTTCCCCAACAAACTTTCTATGAAGCTCAATAGACCAAACAACCCGAGCCTTCTTCTGTGAAGATGGGTCATCATCCTAACATAACTAACATAAAGTAAACGGGAGCGTGGAAATCATTAGAGTCTCGTCAATAGACAAAATTATAATCAACATTGCTAACGGTGAACTTAGTCCTCTAGTACCACCAAACAGCACCATTGAAGTTGAAATACCACCAACACTTATATACAAACGAAGCAGGACATGGTATATTAAACACCAAACTCAACATAGTCAACAATAAATATGAGTTCAAATAAAATATTACCTTGGGGTGATACCAAACTGGTAAAAAGGCTAATACTGCTCGACGTAAGGTTAACAAATGTAGGAATCGACAAGGGAGACACCAAGCAGATTCATGAACTCCAGCACGACAAAGATGATATTTGTTTCTTTTCTAGGTAAACCAATCATACACACACTAAAGGTTCTTTGTTGTCATTATGAAATTATGTTGAAGATTAGTATACTCGTGTTGGTGATAAGAATATAAACTGAGAATTATTAAGTAAGAATATACCTGAGTAGGGTACCATGATTCACCCGTGTTCTTCTTATCTTCCCATGTTGTTTGCTCAATGTTAGTTCCTCTAAAGCTTGCAGCCGAAGCAATTAAGTTTAATATTAGCTTAAGGTGTAATTAAAACAAAAGAAGTAATAAATTTTTTTTTTTAAAGAACAACCTTAAAGCTCATGATCTATAATCATAGTACATTAATGTTTATAGTTAGTGAAACCTGAACTAGGGACTAAGTTAAGTGGTTGATGTTTTTAGCACAACAGGTACAAAAAAACAACCCCTCAACCATAATGATGCCTATAGTTTGTTGAAAGATAGAAAATGATTGTTTAATATGGGTTTGTACTGATGTGTTACTAGTTTGCTTAATATGGGTTTGTACTTACATCTGAAATTAAGGGTATTCTTATATAAAAATAAGGAGATAAAACGACAAGACAAACAAGGAGATAGATCTTTGAAAAAAACACTATAAAGAAATATGTTAAAAGGCAAGACCCACTTTAGTATTTTGTACCTATATCTGAACCACCGACTATAGATGGAAGACGCGATGGTGATGAGCGTGAGAACACAGATGGAATCGCGCAAGTAAAAGACCACAAATGGAATCATGTGAGAACACAAATGGTGTTGAGCGGCGTGAGAACACTTTTGAGATTATTTCTAGTGGGAAGATGAAAATACAATAGAGGGAAAAGATTTTTTTTTAACAATTTGGAGTCTTAGAAGGGGATACACGTGACATTCCCGTGTTCTACATTTTTAATTGTGTGTTATATTAATAATTTTGTATCAGTTATTGACACTTTCAAATTCTGTAAGTGACTAAAGTTGTTACAAATTTTATAAGTGTTCTCAACACTTATAAATCTTTTTGTCAATTTGTCATAAAATAGTCAATTTGGTGTAGTGGGTATGCAATTGATGGAAAGAAAAAAGGCATGCGGAAGAGACAGTAATAATTAAAAAACAAGCAAAAGAACATCATATACCATTTGTGCTCATGAATTGATTTTCCATCCAAACTACCAGAATCTTGAGACAGAAAAAGAAAATAAACAATCGGTTACTATAAGAGAAACATATTATATAACTAGAATACTAAACAACATGATGAATATGTATGTAATCATAGTAGTAAAAGTATGGAAGTGTTGTTAATAGTCATTCGCTACAATTTCAAAAATTTCAACCACATCAATATGATAAGGAAAAAGTATGTGTATGTCTAAATCAATAAACAACTCACTATTCAATATGATTTTGACTCCTTTTCATTAAATTTGGAGTCTTTTTGTCAAATATGAAGTTTCTCCCAATCTAAAGACATTAGCTATACAATAACAAAAACAACATTCCATATCAAGAAGGTTGGTGACACACCCCAACCCAGGTACTTATAATTAAGTCTGAAAGTCAAAGTGAGTCAAACCATAACTAATCTAACCAAACCATAAACACGAGTTTTAATTTCAGAGTTATTATTATAAATCCATATAACTGAAAACCTTTTTACCACATCAGAGTAGTCATACTTATACAAACTTGCTTGAAGGATAATTTAACTTAATTACATCATTTACATTTAAACAAAATCTTTGTTTCTCCCATTCCTGGCTAACCCAGCCCAACTTCCTAGATTTGGCAGTGACATCGCATTACCTGAAAAATGTGAACATAGGAACCATGAGCAAAAATAGCCCAGTGAATGCATCACTAATAAACTACTGCATGAATTTAAATGCAATAAATCATGTCCATATACTTATGTATTAACTTATCCAGCTCATTCATAATGAATGACCAACTTTTCCGAATCATGATTCACATATCCTGTCTAAATAGACAATTTACCACTTAAAGGGAATGGACAGTTTTGCCCTTTGTTCGAAAATTCTGTATAACTCTTTACTCGGGCATCCATTTGATGATCCGTTTGTTGTGTTAAAACCCTAACTCACATGTCTACAACTATCTAGCTTTCACCTCAAGTCATTTATAATGTTATAAAGGTCAAAACTAGTCTCTAACAGGAACATTTCTACCGAAAACAACAAAATTTGTGTTTGTAAATAATTCGACCTTTCATGATTTATGAAAGTAGGATTATAATAAACATAATCACTTAAAATTATATATACTAATAGAACATTATTCATATCACATAAGATAAGCATGATTTAAATATAATTTATCATAATTATATTCGGGTTGTCACAACTTCCCCCCCTTAGAAACTTTCGTCCCCGAAATTTAATATAAAGGTTACTTACCAAACAAATGGGGATACTGTTTCCTCATGCTATCCTCCTTTTCCCAAGTTTCTTCTTTAACTCCATGGCTCATCCACATAACTTTAACTAAGGGAATAACTTTATTTCTCAATACTTGCTCCTTACGATCAATAATTTCCATTGGTTCCTCGATGTATGACAAGTCTTCCTTCGGTTCAATTGGTTGAGTTTTCAACTGATGAGATGGATTCGCCAAATACTTACGAAGCATCGATACGTGAAACACATCATGTAAATGAGATAACTCTGAAGGCAATGCTAATCTATATGCCAGGGCCCCAATTCTTTCCAACACCTCATATGGTCCAATGTATCTTGGACTTAGTTTCCCCTTTTCCCAAATCTCATAACAGCTTTCCATGGTGAAATACGCAGGAATACAAAATCTCCCTTCTGAAATTCCAATGGATGCTTCCTCTTATCTGTATAAAATTTATGCCTGCTTTGCGCTATCTTTATCCGTTCCCGAATCATTTTGATCTTTTCAGTTGTTATATCTATCAATTCAGGACCCAAAATTTTCCTTTCACCCACTTCATCCCAACACAAAGGCATTCTACATCTCCTCCCATATAAAGCTTCATAAGGAGCCATACCAATAGTCGACTGATAACTATTATTATATGAAAATTCCATCAATGGCAAATGATCATCCCAACTACCTTTGAAGTCAAATACACAGGCTCGTAACATGTCTTCTAATATTTAAATCACCCTTTCTGATTGCCCATCAGTTTGTGGATGAAACGCAGTGCTGAACTTCAAACTTGTGCCCATGGCATTCTGGAGACGAGGCCAAAACTTAGAAGTGAACGTTGGATCTCTATCTGATACTATTGACACTGCTGCCCCATGTAAACGAATAATCTCATCAACGTACATACGTGCATACTTGTCAACAGTGTATGTGGTCTTAACTGGAAGAAAATGAGCTGACTTCGTCAATCGATCTACAATCACCCAAATAGAATCATTCCCGTTTGGTGACCGGGGTAATCCTGTAACAAAATCCATCGTTATATGCTCCCACTTCCATTCCGAAATAGGCAATGACTGTAATAATCCTGCCGGCTTCTGATGCTCCGCCTTTACTTGCTGGCACACTAAACATTTAGCTACGAACTCTGCAATCTCACGTTTCATATTGTTCCACCAGTAATACTCTTTCAAATCTCTGTACATTTTGGTACCTCCCGGATGCGTAGAGTAAATAGAACTATGTGCCTCTTCTAATATATCTTTCTTTAAGGGTGGATCATTCGGTACACAAATCCTATTTTTATAACACAACGATTCATCATTCTTAATTTCAAAGTCACTCTCTTTACCATCTAGGACATCTTGTTTCTTCTTCTCAAGGAATGGATCACTCGTCTGCAAATTTTGTATGCGTTCGGCCAATAAAGGTCTCACTGTGACATGTGCTAATAATCCTCCGCTTTTTGAAAACTTCAATTCAATCCCCATCGATGCCAAGTCAAGAATATTTCCAACACGGGCACACCATATGCAACCAAGAATCCTTGATGATTTTCGACTCAAAGCATCTGCTACTACATTGGCCTTCCCAGGATGATGATGGATGGTACAGTCATAGTCTTTAATCAGCTCTATCCAACGCCTCTGTCTCAAATTCAATTCTTTCTGTGTAAACAAATATTTCAAACTTTGATGATCAGTAAATATCTCACAAGTTTCTCCATACAAGTAATGTCGCCACAACTTTAAAGCAAAAACAATGGCCGCTAGCTCCAAATCGTGTGTAGGGTAGTTTCGTTCATGCGTCTTTAATTGTCTGGAAGCATATGCTATTACCTTCCCATTCTGCATAAGAACACATCCTAAACCCTGAAATGAAGCATCTGTATAGATCACAAAAGACTCATTCCCACATGGAATAGTAAGTATAGGGGCTGAAACCAACCGATTCTTTAATTCTTTAAAACTCCTCTCACATTCTTCATCCCATACAAACTTCACTTCTTTACGAGTCAATTTTGTCAGTGGTAATGCTATTGCTGAAAATCCCTTAATGAATCTGCGATAGTAACCTGCCAATCCTAGGAAACTCCTAATTTCTGTCACATTCTTAGGACTTTCCCATTCAACGATTGCTTCCACCTTCTTTGGATCAACATATATCCCATTTCCCGAGACAACATGCCCTAAAAACACAATTTCATTCAACCAAAACTCACACTTGCTAAGTTTAGCAAATAATTTCTTCTCTCTCAAAATCTGCAATACAAGTCTCAAATGTTTCTCATGTTCCTCCATGCTACATGAATAAATCAACACATCATCTATGAATACAATCACGAATGAATCAATGAAAGGGTGGAATACCCGGTTCATCAAATCCATAAAAACTGCCGGAGCATTAGTCAATCCAAATGGCATCACCAAAAACTCATAGTGTCCATATAGAGTCCGAAAAGTTGTTTTGGAAATATCATTATCCTTCACTTTCAGTTGGTGGTAACCCGATCTCAAATCAATCTTCGAAAATACTGTGGCCCCTGTAATTGGTCAAACAAGTCATCGATACGAGGTAGAGGGTACTTATTTCTAATGGTCACCTTATTCAACTGTCGATAATCAATACATAATCGCATTGTCCCATCTTTCTTTTTCACAAATAACATTGGTGCTCCCCATGGCGAAACACTAGGCCGAATGAAACCTCTGCTTATCAGATCTTGTAATTGCACTTTTAATTCTTTCAACTCCGCTGGTGCCATTCTATATGGAGCAATAGAAATTGGACCAGTACCTGGAATTAATTCAATAGAAAACTCTACTTCCCTATCGGGTGGCAATCCTGGCAATTCCTCTGGGAAGACATCAGAAAACTCTCTAACCACGGGTATATCTTGAATTTTAACTATCTCTTTATTAGTATCAACAACATAAGCCAAATACCCTGTACAACCTTTACTCAATAACTTTATGCTCTTAATTGCTGAGATAAGACAATTAGGGACAACATTCCTTTCTCCTGTAAACTGAAACTCAAGTTCACCAGGCAGATGAAACGTAAGTTCTTTTCAAAAACAATCAATGGAAGCATGATACGATGATAACCAATCCATCCCCAGTATAATATCAAAATCCCGAATGGCCAATGGTATCAAGTCAACATAGAAATCTCGTTCACCCATTTGTAAGACACAATCTTTATAAACATGCTCAACCAGAATTACACTTTCCACTGGGGTAGAAATATATAAGGCACAATCAAGAAATGAACATGGTCTACCCAAATATGAAACAATATCTAATGCCACAAATGAATGCGTAGATCCAGGATCAATGAGCGCATATAAATCTTTGTTTGCAATAGAAAGTTTACCTGTAACCACTTCAGGTGTAGCATGGGCATCTTGCAACGTCATCGCAAACACTCTTCCTCCTGCCCTCGATCCAGTTGCTTGTTCTATACCTCTCCCCCTGGTGGCATTGCCTAGAGAGGATCCTTTATGAGGCCCCACACTACTGAGTGAAACCGCTCTTGATAACATTGAACAATTCTTTCTCAGATGGCCCTTCTGATGACAGTTGAAACATTCTATATTCAGTAGCTTTGGGCAATTTCTCTTTACATGACCCGATGTCCCACAAAAGAAATAAACATTCGGATCTCCTTGCGATGAAACTCTTGAACCTCTTCCACCACTTGCTTCACCCCTTTGAAAACTACTTCCCATGCCTCTACCATACTGGAATTTCTGCCCTCCAAGTCTCGAATATTCTGTATCATTACCCTTTTGATAACTTGGATCGAATCTGCTTCTCTTTAGACCTCGCTCTCGATTCCCTCTAGCTTCATTCACGTCCCTTTCTACTAGCATGGCTTTGTTCACCAAGGAGGAATAGTTAGAAGTCTCTAAAGCCGACAATCTAGATTTAATGACTAACTCAAGCCCATCGAGAAATCGGCTGCACATATCTTCCTCATTCCGTATAAACCTCAAAGCAAATCGAGATAATGCTGTCAGTTTAGCTTCGTATTCTCTAACTGTCATTCTCCCCTGATTCAATATGAAATATTCATTCTCCTTTTGTTTTCGATACATTGGGGGAAAATACTTATCATACAAAGCTTTGACAAAATCATCCCATGAGATCACATTCCCACCTTCTGGAGTAATCAACAAATGTTTTGTGGCATCCCACCAATATTTAGCTTCTCCTTTCAGCATATACGTCGCTAAGGTCACTCGTTGATTTTCAGGCATCCTCATCACCCCAAAGATAAGTTCAATCTCTTTAACCCAGACTTCTGCCTCTGCGGGATCAACTGCTCCTTTGAACGATGGTGGGTTCATCTTAATAAATTTCTCATGTGAAGTACTTCTTTCTTCTCGGTGTATCACCTCCTCAGCCCTAGCCAAGGCTTGTGCCTCCAGTTGCCTGGTCTGTTGTTCTTCCATCTGAGCCATAAATCTAGCTTGCTGCTCTGCCATTAGCGTCATAGCACGTGCCATTTTTTGCATATCTGTGAGTTGTTCTGGCTCGGGTTCCACATTTATCTGAACAGGTTGCTCAACCTCTGCTTCTGCTGGACTATTTGAAGCCTCATCTTCTAATCTCACATTTACATTCCCTCGTTCCATTCTCTTATATCTGAAATGAATCAAAGATATACCAACATGCAGATATACATATCTTTCCAAACATAATCGTTAGTATCAAATAAAATATATTTCTAACATTCACTGCCAAATCTAGACTCTTCTCACTCCAGAACCTCTAAAACCTAGGCTCTGATACCAAAAGCTGACACACCCCAACCCAGTTACTTATAATTAAGTCTGAAAGTCAAAGTGAGTCAAACCATAATTAATCTAACCAAACCATAAACACGAGTTTTAATTTCAGAGTCATCATTGTAAATCCATATAACTGAAAACCTTTTTACCACATCAGAGTAGTCATACTTATACAAACTTGCTTGAAGGATAATTTAACTTAATTACATCATTTACATTTAAACAAAATCTTTGTTTCTCCCATTCCTGGCTAACCTAGCCCGACTTCCTAGATTTGGCAGTGACATCGCATTACCTAAAAAATGTGAACATAGGAACCATGAGCAAAAATAGCCCAGTGAATGCATCACTACTAAAATACTGCATGAATTTAAATGCAATAAATCATGTCCATATACTTATGTATTAACTTATCCGGCTCATTCATAATGAATGACCAACTTTTCCAAATCATGATTCACATATCCTGTCTAAATAGACAATTTACCATTTAAAGGAAATTGACAACTTTGCCCTTTGTTCAAAAATTCGGTATAACTCTTTACTTGGGCATCCATTTGATGATCCGTTTGTTGTGTTAAAACCCTAACTTACATGTCTACAAATATCTAGTTTTCACCTCAAGTCATTTATAATGTTATAAAGGTCAAAACTAGTCTCTAACAGGAACATTTCTACCGAAAACAACAAAATTTGTGTTTGTAAATAATTCGACCTTTCATGATTTATGAAAGTAGGATTATAATAAACATAATCACTTAACATTATATATACTAATAGCATATTATTCATATCACATAAGATAAGCATGATTTAAATATAATTTATCATAATTATATTCGGGTTGTCGCAGTTGGTCACCTCCAAGCCATCCCAAAACAACTTTAGTGTATATTGAGGCATGAAACTAACAAAATAAGTTACTTTGAATAGGAGAACAATTGTGTTAATAGCTCCATAGTATGATTGAAAAATCCAAGATTACCTGCGTGACACTAGAGCTACTTACGATATTAAACAATAGAACATAAACATGATATTCATTTAATAAAATAGGTTATAAAAAACTCAAAGAAAATATTAAATTTATGCCGGCAACCATAACAGTTCAAATTTTAACCAAATAACCCGAGGCTTCTTAAGAAAACGATATGAGGCTTTTATCCAATAGATGGAATTCGTGCAGCAAACATTGCGATATAAGGAAAACAAATCGATGAACCAAAATGGATATTAAGACCATTAATATTTAGTGTAGATTCAATCCCAATACCAGATGTCCAATAACCGATTGGTAGGGTTCACACACTATACTAACATAAGAAAGTATATGTTAGTGGTCAAAACTAATTACATATTTAAATCATTATAACAAACACTAGATGGGCCAAAACAATATGACAACTATATAAAATCTTTATAGTTGTCAATGTCTTATAAACTACCAAATTCAAATGCATGCTCAAAGGCTTCTGCAATAGTAGGGATCCTACAAAGTCATCTTCTGAAACCTAAACATTTTAAATTTATTAAATAAGATCAATTAGCAAATAGAATAACCAAAAAGAACCAAAGAAAAAAACAAAGCTGCAGAAAGCCCTAATTTGAACTCCAAAAATTTAGGAAATAAATATTAGAAAAGACAGAAAATTGAAAAAATAAACTAACTAGACTAACAAATCTATGAATAGATTCAAGAAAAAAATAAAAGAAGAGTAAAAATGCACATGAGTTATCATCTGAGTCGTTGCCTTTAAAAATTAAAAAATTACCTACTTATGACACTAGAATTGTAGTTGGGAAAATGAAGAAGATGATGGTTGAAGCCAATGTTTATGGCACTAAATTGAAGATGAGATAGCAGGTGCAGAAGGTTATAGAGGAGGCAGTGGGCAGCGTGAGAGAGAGAGTGAGAATGAGCGGGAGACCTGTGTGAGAGAGAGAGAGAGGGGTTAGGATTTTTTAGGATTTTGATATTGAGTGGTGATAGGGAGACCCAATTTTGGGATCCAATTTTGAAACCCACACATAAGACAAAAATATGTACAAATTTTTAATGCACATTTTGATGTCCTAGCGGGACCCACGACAATAAGGTATAAACTTTTAATGCAGTGAGTTTCAAAATTGGATTTTTTTCTGGGTCTCCCTAGATTTATTCTTTTATATTTTACTGAAGTGTACTATATTTTGACATATTTTAAAAGATGCTAAAATTTGATTATCATTAAATTGTGTTAGAAAACTGAACCAAATTTTTAATATTAACGTGTGCCCACTAAGATTGTACAACACCCCTATTTTGTTGGTTGGTATGAAATGTGAGATTGAAGGGAATAGCGTTTGAGCAGAAGGCGAAGAAAAAATAGATAAAGAAGGCGTACAAGGAGGCAAAACAAGTTTGAGTAAAGGAAAAAGATAGAGGAAAGAGTGAAGAGGAAAAAGGAGAATATTCTCAAAAGTGGTACTAAGCTTCAGAAGACACTTGAGAAGAATGCGAAGTCTAAACAGAGGAAGCTGATGGTTTCTGATGACGTGGTCAAGGAGTAAATTAGTTTTATTTTTTTTCTGTTGTTTTTATATGACCGTGAAAAAGGAACGTGACACATGCATAATTTTGGTGTTTTTGAATGGTAATAAAATATGATAAGTTTTTATGGGGGAAACAACTGAGTTTACTGTGAATTGTTTCTATGACATCTGTGAGTTGGTAAAAGCAAGAACTTTAGCCTTGGTATATTAAAAGAAGGAATGTGGTAATTGTCTTAGTGGATCACATGTGTAGTCCTTTTCTAATATGATCCAAACTCATCCTCCATTCATATATATTTGCAATTATTCGATTATTTTTTAACAAACAGTATTCAAAGGCACTTAAACCACAATATAATACCATGGTTTTGGTATTTACTAAACTATATTGATTTCTTTCTAAGATAATTACTATATAGAATCATAAAAAATTAATCATTCAACCTGACCTATAAATACAATATTAAAATCTGATTTCAAATGGTGTTCGAGAGCTCAGTTTTAATAATTGTATATAGATATAAGCATGCTATTAGTAACTAATATTTCATTTAGTATCTACCAATAATAAAATCAAAAGAAATATTTAGGTTACTGATTGAAATTTAAACATAGCATGCCCATTTAGCCACCCATATTTGTGTTTACCATAATATATACCTTTATATATATAATGAAAATGATGAAAGAGTAAAAAAGTTGTGGTAGCACCTCATTGTAAAAAATGGATGTTAGATTTATTGTACTATAGTTTCAAACCTATTCTAATTTAGTATATTATAATTTTTAAAATTTTATAAATATAAAAATTGAATTAAAGAAATTATAAGGCGTCCCAATATCGCGTGACTTGTAAACTAGTAAAACATGTAATGCTAACATGTACAGATAATTGATGCCAAATTGATGACTAGCTTTACTTATCAAATGGAGAAAGGTTTGTGTATTTAAAAAATCGAGAAATATCCTAAAAACAATACAACACTTAAGATTGCCGAATATAATAATACTTGGGTTATGCTTAAGAATATGTAGACTTTCACAATCATGAAATACAAATCCCCAAAATTTTAGTAGAGAGTATTGAGAGGTTAGGTGAAGAAACATTTGACCATCTTCTCCTATCTGATATGACTGTAGTGTTGATATCATGACCTCTAGCCACAAATTTCTTTGATACGATTTTTCACTATATGCATGGAGGGCCTCTTAACAGGGTACTGAAATGTACAACATATTGCAAGTTGTAATATTTGAACCATTTGCCCACCACCACTCTTACTCAGATACTTGAGTAGCTCCTTATCAAACACGTCAAGGATGGGCTTTTCTTGAAACATCAACCGAACCCATTTAGCCAAATCAACCCCCTTATTGTTGGGAATGGCATTCATTGGGGCCTTACCAGTCAGCAGTTCCAAAAGCAGAACACCAAAGCTATAGATATCCGCCTCGTGAGAAGCTTCGTGTCCATTCTTCACCTCCGGTGCACGATAGCCATCAATGGGGTCAGTTTTAGACTTGGTCAGAACAAGTTGAGCTATGCCGAATTCTGACAGGCGTGCATCGTAGAATTTGGTGAGGAATACATTGGATGATCTTATATTTCCATGGCAAACAATGGGACCTTGAGAATGGAGATATTCAATGCCACTGGCAACGCCATAAGCAATTTTAATCCTGACTTCCCAACTCAGTGGTGTCTTATTCTTTCCTTCGCTTCCTACATAGAAGCATATAAGACAACAAAATTATAGGAGAGACTACGAAAGTTGCATTAAAACTAAACAACCCTATCTTCAAAAAAAAAAAAACACTAAACCCCTCACATGGTATACAAACTAGCAGAGATAATGCGAGGCTATTATAAATGTACCACTATCACAATTGACCACATCAACAAGAACAAATCCTACTGAAAAGAGTTAAAAAAAATAGAGAAGTGCAGAAGAGACTGGATCAATATCGAATACCCAATTTCATATCATGTATACCAAATGCTTTATTAAGGAAGCAAATAAAGTGGTTTTACCATGCAAAACAACAGCCAAGCTTCCAGTGGGCATGTAATCATATAAAAGAAGAGTTTCTTTCAGACTATGGTGGTATGCTATTGGAGGTAGCAAATTTTCATGAATCATCCCTCCAAATTCTTCGACCTTCTCTAAATCAATCCCCAAAGAAAAATCCACCTTCAACCTCTTCACAGCCACAACATCCCCACACTCCAACGATGTCTTGTAAGTAGACCCAAAAGTCCCTTTCCCCCAAAACTCAGCTTGAGAGTCCAACAACTCATCTAAACCATATGCTTTAGCACCCTTCCCAATGAACACCAAACCTTCTTCCTTTGTTGCCATTGTTGAACTAGAACACTCCCCATCAAATTAATCCAACCCGATTTAATAATATGCCATTGAAAGGTCTATACTTAGTTATGGACACGTCGAGGAATAATTCTATTAGTATCACTTTTAGACACTCCTCTTTAATGTTTCTTTTTTGTTATGTTACTTTATTTTTTTGAATTTGATTAAGATCTAACATATTATTACATTAGCAAAATATTAACGTCTTGTTTGATTTAGATTAATGAAATATCACATTTCAATTAACAAATTTTAATAGTTTTGTGTTAGTTATTTTCAATTGCTTGTGAGCCACGGGGGATCGTTTTGCTTAAAAAATGAGATAATGAGACCTAAAATACAACCCTATCAGCACTATAGAATAGAAATACAACCAAATATTGACCTCGCAAAAGTTTCATACTTCTAAGGCACTCAACGCAATTTGTTCTACTCTTTTAATCTTCTGTATACTGGAACCCAAAGGAATGATTTAAGTAATGATTAGAACATCTCTAATGGACGGATTATAAAAATTAAATTATGCAAAGCTAACAATCAAATTTAATAATCTCAAAAGTCAAATTTAACTACCATTCTCTCTCTCTCTCTCTCTCTCTCTCTCTCTCTCTCTCTCTCTCTCTCTCTCTCTCTCTCTCTCTCTATATATATATATAATATTGTTCTCTCAATATGTATTTTAAGAGTGGACCGGACGTGTGTATATATATGACAATAGTTTGTCAGCTAAACGAATAACGAAATGTTGATGCCGAAACTTTGAAGATGATTGGCAAGAGCTGTGCATCAATCTGGTCTGGTCCCACCTTGCCAATCATGGGTGGAAAACCAAAACGGACAAGCTGACTTTTCAATTTTGATTATAAAAAGGAGTTACGTGCATTGATGTACTTATCTTCAACCATAATTCCATAGTTGGTAAATGCTTCAATAGTTAGGAGACAACATCCATGGTTTATACCTAAGTGCCCTATTGCGGGTTTGGGAGGGCTACGAACAGGTGGCGGATCTATAGGAATTTTAGATGGGTGGTGCACCTCAAAGAAATTGATGGGGTTTGGGCCGGTAGTCCCGGATTTTTTTTTGAAGGCTATTCATATATGTAAATAAAAATAAATATTCACACATTAATAGTAATAAAATTGAACAAACTGAATCATAATTCTTCATTGCTAAAAATAGCATCCAAAATAAGAATTTGTCATTACAAATACTAATTAAAATATAAAACAAGCAAATTACAATTTTCCTCTACGATTTTTCATCTTTTGGAATCGATCCACAATTGCTTCATTGGAAATGCAATCAAAGACATATTTTTCGATATACGTCACACAAGAGTCACTTAGCCAATCATCCCCATACGATTTCGAAGATCGGTTTTCACGACGTTAATAGCAGAAAATGACCTCTCAACTGTAGCTGTGAAAACCGAAAGAATTAATGATAACTTTATGAGCCTATAAACTAATCCATAAACAATGTGTTTCCCTTTCTCTACCATTTTTCTAGCCAACCCACTCATTCCATCCACATCAACAAAGTCACTATCAGATTTGATATCAAATTCATACAACTAAAGCTCATCCCGAAGTACAATACGCTCTTAAGAGCTGGATCAAATGATGCTATGAACCTACTTGCTCAGTGAAATCATCAACATAAAATTCAGATAGACGAACCAACTTGTTTATATCAAAAGCATTAAATGAATGAGCTGGATCAAATGATGCTATAAACATAAGCAATTCAGAATTCACCTCATCGAAACAGTTATTAAGTTCAACAAGTTGTTTATCCACGCAAAGGTAGAACAAGTCAACTTTATAGTGATGTAAATTTGTGGTTGTTGATTTGATCTTCCCAAAAGACAAAAATTACTTTCCATGTTGGGAATCTCAATATCATGTTTCACAGAAAAAGACGATGCCTCCATCAAAAGATTTTTCCACCCACTATCTCTCAATTTTTGCATTCGGCTCTTTGACAATTTCACTAAATTCATTGCATCAACAATGTCTTGATCTTTTCGTTGAAGAGCTTTAGAAAGCTCATTACTTATTACAAGTACGTTCTTCATTAAATGTAAGGTGAATACAAAATCATATGATTGCATTGATTTCATCAAATTTATCGCCTCACCTTTTTTATTCGTGAAATTTTCCCCCAAATCATCAAGAACACTAAGCACGGATTCATACATTACAATCAAACTAATTAAGGTTCCATAGTGTGAACCCCAACGTGTACTACCGGCACGCTTCACACTAGTTTCTTGATTTAATCCCCGACCACTTGATATTTCACTACTAACCAATTGATATTCAATTCGCTCCACCTCTTTCTCTTGCAGAATGTATCGGTGCTTAAAAGATGCGCCCACAATGTTCACTACATTATTAACTAAGGAGAATAACTCATCAATGTTTTTAAGATCTTTTGCAACTTTTACAAGTGCCAACTGAAGTTTATGTCCAAAACAATGTACATAAAATGCTGACTCGTTCTCCTTCAAAATAAGTGATTTGAGCCCATTGTACTCTCCTTGCATGTTACTTTCCCCATCGTAACCTTGGCCCCGTAAGCTAGGATCTGAAGGAAGATTTGTCAAGTCAACTTCGATGTGAGTTCGATATACTCTAGAAGGTTCCTCTTCGACAACCTTGGTTGGAATTCAAAGTGGTGCGACCTTGTCGATTGGAGAGACTTCTTCACGGGCTCTTTTGAAGAATTATTTATCAAGAGACTAGCAATCAATAATAAAAAATTATTATTAGAAAATTAGATTAGCATTCAATTGAAACCATCTTTAAAAAATTAAACTGAAACCCATCTTTAAACAATAATTGAAACCCATCTCAATAATAAATCAACAACTAGACAAGATACCCCAAACCAACAAATAAATCAACAAACAGATTAGAGATACCGATTAACGCGCGAAAAGTGTGCTCGTGTAAGGACACAGACGTTGTTTTCTGTCTCGCCGCGATAATACAAAAAAACCTAAATTACGACTATACTCAACTGGTGAGTAAAGCGGTAAGTCGGGTATCGAATCCACATAGAAGGTTTGATAGATCATAACAGATTATTAATTCAGGAATAAAAGTGTAAAAAGGTGATGTGTGCTAGGAAAGAAAAGAAAAGAATAAGTTAAGTCTAAATAAAAGTAAAGCGAGGGTGGGGATATCATCCAAACATACGACTCGAAAGAACTAATAATTAGAATTCCGTCTCGAGAGAAATTTAATAGAATATTATCAATTAATCATAAACATCACACAATAAGGAATTAACTCCAAAGTTGCGAGATTAAACATTTAACCGAAAATTGGCAGCACGCGAATTAAATTCGTATTATCGCTTTAAACACTAAAGTTGCATGACAAAGAAAGTTAAACGCATAATAATCCAACTTTAATTCATGCGGGTTCAATTAAACGCAATTTTGCACGAAACCTAATTTTCGGAGCTCGGGGCCCGTTAATGGTGGAATGACATTCCGGCGCTATTTATCTAAGGGTACAAAATGAACTAAGCTAATTTATACTAATTAAACTAGGAAAGCAAGAAATAAAGCAGTCAAACTAATTTAGAAAGCATGAAAATTATTCTACAAAGCAAGGAAAATGAAGAACAAACTATATTAAAGGAGATGGAAGTGAATAGTTCAATCTTACAAAACCAAATGGTTGTCAATCCAAGAAGAGAAGAAGATGAGCTCTCAAAACCAAAACCTAGCCTAAAATGTCTTCTAAAAGTAAGTATATCATTTATTACAACAAAAATTGGCTTATATAGTAAGTTGGATTACAAGAAAAGAAGAAAGAAAAGAAAGCAAAGTATCTGAGTAAGAGTACTTTCATTTGATCCATTGGTAATCTCACTATCCTTTCATTTGATCGTTCATTAATTGAGTTCATACTTGAAATGTGTTACTTGATCATGATTTTCATATATTGTTTTGATTTGAGAATTGCGTAAACTTTTGGAAATGATTATAGGCCCTCTTTGTTATATCACCCATATTGACATTGACCTCACCTTATATGTTTACCCTCGTTAACCCCTTTGAGCCTAAATATAACCTTTCGTGTTTTTTGTTAAGGTCCATTAAAAAGTCCATTCTTTTGGTCCACTTGTGAACCTCTCCCTATATATATATATATATATATATATATATAATGCTCTTGTGCAGACCAGTCCGCATTTTAAGAGTGCGGACCGGACATGTGTCACTTGGCGGTGAGCGTGAAAATTATCGGCTGAATTATAGGCACTTTCTCTCTCTTTTTTGGGCTCACCGTCAGGTGACACATGTTCGGTCCGCACTTTTAAAATGCAGACTGGTCCGCACAAGAGCAATACTATATATATATATATATATATATTAAAAAAAACTTTTACCATATATATCCATATCTATTTATTAAAAAAAACTTTTACCATGACATTTCATGCATGCGCATGAAATGTCAAAAATATCATACATGAAAAGTAAAAATATCATGCATGGGTGAATAGTGACAACCATTACTCCATATTATATGGATATATATATAAATAAACTTAAAAAAGGAAAAAAAAACTCAATATAACCCAAAAAAACTCCATCCCACATTGACTAAAAGCAAATCATTTGCCCAATTAACTTACTTTAAAAAACTTTTTTACTTGACTTATTTTCACTGTGTCCCACATCGAAATTGAGTGAGAGAGTCATGTCACTTGCTTCTTATAAAAGGAGTTAGACTCCTTTTCACAAAAGAGATAAGCTATAAAGGGTTGGATCTAAGTTGGGTCAAAGTTACTTAACTTGGACTTATGCCATCTTAATACCAGTGGTCTTAATAATAAACGAGTTTAAAAGATTTCATTAATTTAAAGAGTTCATTTGTTGATTTTGAGGATAAGTGAATTTGACTGAGTCAATACGCAAATTTACCCTGAATTTGCCACTAACTCCTAAATTTACGATTTGAATGTGGGTATGAGGATCACTAGGGCAAATTAGGGCACTAGGTTTTAAACCCTATGGAATTAAATTCAAAACTTACGTTGCGAATCGATTTTTATATGCTAAAATCAAAATTATCATTTGTATTACTCGGTACAACTTAACATAAACCAAAACTGAACATGCAATTTGCGGTAAGATTATGTTTCTCGGGTAAATTCCGAAAGAATAAAATTTTTCATTAAGATAAAAACTAAACCGTGACTAACATAATTGAAAGACAAAATTTGAAAGTCAATTACAACTTACCGAACTCAAGCTTAAAAGTATTAAAAAGTTCAAAAAAAAGAATTTTAAAAAAATATAAGATTACGTCGTTTTTTATATACTCATTTCTTTTACCAAATTAATGATGTTTACCAAAGATTGAAACTTGGAACAGCTGGCCCACACATTACAGTTGTCCAACTTAATGTATAATACGCACTGAAAGGTGTATTTATAGCAATTAAGAAGAACCATATTTTTTAACCCTACCGATGTGGAATACTCACAATAGAACAAAACATGCCATGCTTTCATTTATTCTTTCATGTGCATGAACTCATACATTTTTAAGCGATTCTTGATTTCCTTAATTGCATCATCTATTCGTCATTTTTGTCAAAGAATACTTTTCATTTCTTAATTTATTTATCACAATATTTCCATTTTACCCAAATAGTATATTAAAATATTATTTTCAATCTTTTTCCACTTAATTAATAATAGAATCAACAACCATAATACAAAAAGATTTTGAATCTCTAGAATATTAATCAACATTTTGAACGGCAATTTTAATATTTAATTTTGGTATGCTAATTTTGGTAAATCAATTTTTTAGATGTGTAAACCAAAACCAACCATCAATTCTTCGATAATTTCTATTGGCGGTAAATAAAAGTAGTAAATCAAAACGAAAATATTACGGGCCAAAATAACATTGTGCGATAAAAAACCATACTGCAACCACCCTTAGTCCATGGTCTACCTCCATGGAAGGTTATGAATAGTATATTATTGATGTGGAAGCTCGCACAACTAGAACGTTTCATTAATTTAGTTTGATGATGTTGTGTATCATTATCACAATTTTAGTTTATGTTATCACTTCAAAATCTCTTTAAAGACAGTCTCGAGTCCAAATATGTTGATCCTCTTTATAGACGGTTAAGATGATCATCTAATGTGATTGATTAAAACATGAAAAACTCAATAAAACCGTGGGATCCATTTATAAGTCATTCATATTTCAGCTAATCATATTAGAGGGTCATGTTAACAATCATTTATGTAAGGTCAACAAATTTCTACTCGTTATTTAATCTCTCGGATTCTTTTGGTATTTAATAACTAGATTCTTTTTGCAACTCAAGAATTATAATTTAAAGATGCAAATATATTTGCAATGCTTTTTTGTGTGAGATCTATCCATTGTAACCTCTTACTAAAAAAATATAGTGAAATTTTTTGTACTCCATGTAGTGGTACAAAATTTACCCAAACATACAATTCTTACATTTTTTTTGTAATACCCCGTAATTTTAAATGACTTTTAAAATGGGTTATATTTTAAATTAATGGATTAATTAGATTTTATTATTTATTAATTCATTCGAGTTTTATCCAGACGGTGGATATTAATATGGATGATTCTGAATATTACTTAAAGATATTTAGGTAATATATGAAAGTGATGTCATTGAGATAACCGTATGATATAAATTCGGTAATTTATATTTTTAGTCAGACGCGGTATGGGACGTGTCGGGACTAGTTTATTAAATTAAAAAGGGAAATTTATTTTCTATCGACTTAATAGTCATTTCGACTGCGTCGTTGCGTCCGAAAGGTTCGAAATAGTCAGAAAAGTCTATTTGGATGTTAATTTTGAGTCTCGGGTCATTTGGAAATGAATAGACAACCCGAAAGGGCATTTTGGTCATTTTTCTAGGGGGGATGAATAGTGATTTCGGATTTGGGATCATTATAAGAATAGGTAGATTTAGTGAATGGGAGTTATTCATCTTCTCTTCACAAATAAGAGCATCCATCTTCTTAGAGTGAGAGTAAGAGTGCTTGGGAAGGGAAAAGTCACTTGGGAAGGAGAAGGACTAAAACCAAGGTTCACCACCACCAACCACCACCGGAGTTTGACCGGAGAAGGGAAAACCAACTGAGATAAACTACACCAAAGGATCAGACCTACACTAAAGGCAAGTGTTTAATAATAGCAATTTAAGTTTGTATATTGTCCATGTTAGAATAGTATGAAAAGATAAGATTATTCATGTTTGGAAGAGATAATGGATCATTAAATGGATTTCTGGAAAACTGAAATGATATAGGAATTTAACTCATGTGTTAGGATAATAATAATCCACGAATTAGTCATTAATTTGTTGAAGAAATGATGGAAACCATTGATGTGTTCTTGAAGAGGTTATGTTAATAAATTTCTGGGAATAAGGAGATAAACATGCTTTTTAATCCAATCCTTTGATGATTCTAGGATGTTTAGAGTATTGGAAGTCGTTCTTATATGTTGATATATCATGTAGTAAAGTTTATAAGTCATTTGGGATGTTGAGATGAAGGTTTAAATGATCAAAAGTTGTTAAACCCGTAGTTGCAGAAAATGCAGAAAATCAGGCCTGGACCTAAGGGATCGATCGATCGATCGACCCCTACCTTCGATCGATCGACCTCCCCTGATAAAGTAAAGTTGTTTCTTTTTAAATGTTGATTCTTATCCCGAAACTTTTATGGATCTTTGGTGATTATTATTTGAATATTTTGGGACTTAGAAAATATCAGTAAACCCTTGTTAAGATTTGAATTAATTGGATTTAGATTCAAATGATTTAAATGATGAAAATTATATCGAATGGAATTTCGGTTTCTAGATTCGTTTGTTAATTTCTGAATGGTGATGTATGAGGATTTAAGATAGGACCAGTAGGGGTGATTTTATATAATACCTGGGTATCCTTAAGTTTACAAGAGGGTTTAATCCTAAGTGAAAAATACGTGTTTATAAGAGATTTGAATCTATCGGTTTTAATCGTAATTAAAAGGAGAATTAAATTCGTAGTAGTTCGGGAGAAATAAAGGTTATGGACCAGTAGGAAATTAGTGACTTATTACTGATTATAAGATGAGAGAAATCCTAATTAAATCTTGTGAGATGGGAGTTTAGAACTCATTTGGTTGAAAGAGGGTATGAGGTTATCCCGATCGCATAGTTGAAGTTTTCGGACCTCCTCGATCGACAAAGTTAAGTAGTAGTGTATTGGAGGGGTTCCTTGTTTGGATTTCGCTTTGCGAGACGCTCCGCGCATGAACCTTAACGACGTCGGGAGTGGAGGGATGTCATAGGATGCGGGGATAATTAAATATGTTATATTAATACGTGGAATTTAAAAGAGATATAATACTACGTATGGGAAATATCTTAGGGAAATGATAATTACCTTATTGATATTATATTATAGGTATGATAATACCTATTTGATTGATTAATGATTTATGCGTATGACATACCTAGCTTACTTGCTATCGGTGGGAGGTTTGCGCGTGAGGGCAGTCATATCCTGATGAATCCATGGGATCTTTGATTTGTCGCTCGAGAACATAGGTCTATGAAAGACTTATCGGGGAGTTGATAAGTCCGCTGACTGTGGGTGCGTAGGTATGTGCGTGACCCATGGATACGAGAACTATGTTCGCCTCCAATTTGTTTGTTGTTGTTGTTTGTGGTTCGTGGAATCTTACCGAACCTTTAGTCCTCTATTCGGCGACCTGCGATGATGGGACATGATAGCAGAGTAATGCATTGCACCACAGCTGTGACTCGGGGTGCCGTATTATATATGAATATATATATATAATGAATTAAATGATTAAATGGATATATTGTGGTTAAATCTATCTACGATGATAATTGCAGATAACGGTGAATAGAACAAGATAATGGAATTAAGTTAATAAATGTTGATGCTTATAGAATTGAAAGCTTAACTCATATTAATGAGTAACGATTCATATTAATGAGAAATAATGAGTAATGATTCATGTTAATGAGAAACAAATCATAAAGGAGAAATGTAAATGAATAATAATGAGACGTATGGTATGGGACATACGGGGATTATGATATTATAAAATGGAGACTAGAAAGGAGGAACCATTAAATAGGAGGTTAATAGGAAATGTTAAGTGTGCACTCTAGCTGAGAGGTGAGAATTGCAAGTGAGAGTTGGATCTAACATGTACATGATAAATGCTTTATTGCACTTGTTAAATACTTGCTGTTTTAAAAATACTCTACACATTCGGGCTCTGACCCGTTTCCTTGCATATTTTCTCTTCTATTGTATCTCTATATCAGGTGTCCAGCAACAGAGACGCCAACCATAGTTGATTTTGACGAGCTATGGAGCTATGGAAGTTTTGCTTAGACGCTTATCATCTTTTTGATTCACAGTATTCTTAGTTAGGGCATGTCGCCCAAAAGGATCCAGTTATCATTTTCTGTTGGAGTAAAATATTGTTGTATTCTGATTTTTTTAATACACTTAACATTGTTGGGATTATTGTAAAGGATTTATATTACTTGGAAATGTTTATTCCAGTTGCATTTAAATTATTTTGTGATACTTATTGTGTTATCAGTGTTGTAAAATAAATGTGTTGTGTTATTCTTAAAAATGGAAAAAGGTTTTGTTGAAATTTAAATTGGAAAGTTTTTAACATCAGCTTATTTGAGTATTGGGTGAGTTGTAAATGTTTTCGACAGTGATGTTAAGAATGAGCCAACTGTATATTCTTTTTTTAATTTGGTATGGGACTGGCCACCCGGTATTTAATTAGGCGGGGTGTTACAGGTGGTATCAGAGCATCAGGTTCTAGTGTCCTTTAGGATCTGTACGGCTTATTGTGTCTTCAGCTTAGCGTTCTTTGATGTAGAGCCCTATGAGTAGGATTATTGCTTTTCTATTTACGCTTACGATCTTCAGCTATTTTGAGATATCAAATACTGATAGTGTTCTCTCGTTTCAGATGCCTCCTCGACGTGCACCTCAGCCCGCCCCAGCTCAGGGAACAATGACTGCAGCCGAAGTTGCTGCAATTGTCGTTCAGGCAGTCAATGCTGCCGTAGCTGCTGTTCAATAGGCTCCCGCACCGGCACCGGTTGTGCCACCCGCGCAAGGGCAAGTGTTTCCTACTGCATGGGAACGAGCGAGGGATGCCTTTCAGAAAGCACACCCACCTGAGTTTCAGGGAGGATCTGATGTTGTGACTGCTAGCCAATGGAAGAAAGATATCCAACGGCACTTGAGAATGATCGAATGCACTGAGGTTCAACGTCAAATACTAGCCACATTCAAGCTAGTAGGGGCAGCTTTGCAATGGTGGGAAGCTACGACCACTATGGAGGAGAGGGACACAATGACTATCCAAGACTTTTGGATACGATTTGATGGGAAGTATTTTCCTTCCGCCATCCAGATAGAGATGAGGCGGAAGCTACTTGATTTGAGGCAGGGTGAGAAAACTGTGGCGGAATATGAGGAAGAGTTAACGCGATTAACTAATTTGGTACCAGCTGAAGTACCTACTGAGGAGAGGAGAGTCCTAATGTTCACTGATGGGTTGAACTATAAAATTCGCCAACATTTATTGGGGAATCTTTCACTACGTACTGTGACACCCCGCCTAATTAATCCCGGGTGATCAGTCCTAAATCAAGTTAGAACAGGTTTCTCATTTGGTCCATTCTTAGCATCACTGTCGTCTTATTAATTTACTAACCACCTAAGTGAAAAAAATAGACTGGTGCCAATTTTTATCTTTCATTATTTAAACAAAAACCCATGCGGATAATAAAACAATATAACAATCACAGATAACTGAAATAATCATCCACAAGTAAAAGTAATTAACCGAATAAACCATCGGTCCAAATAATAAATCTCGTAAAGACAAGAATGAACTCCCAACAAGTCTACTACAAATAAATGGAATGTGAGCAACATGCTCGAATAACTAATCATGAATTTCTACATTAAGAATGAAGAATGAGGCGTCTATCAAAGTCCCGCAACATCCACATATGCTGCAGCAACGGATCCCTGGAATTGAGTCAAGGCTGGCGTCCCTGTGGCTGGACACCTAAAAGGGTTTCTAAAAGTTTTTATAGCAAGGGTTAGTACCCAAAAACATTTGAAAAACATTTAACAAATGATTAACTTGCAGTAATAAATAAATATGCATGCTCTTCATATTTTAGTTAGTACCGCACTCTCTTGAGGACTTCCTTACCCCTCCTCTAATGTATGCTACTAACGCTTTAATTAAATTACCTAGTTATTCATCTCATGACTAGATAATTAACAAAGTTCCTTTATACCCACCCTACTCTAACTGAGTATGTAGTGTTTATGATTTTTAAGTTATTAGTAACATCAACTTAACTAAATCATTTCCCTTTTTAAATTCATATAACTTCTACACTTGTTATACATGTGAAATAACTCATATTTTTCAATAATAACCCGTATATAATTAATTATCCCATTATATACTTAATATCATATTTCAGCATTCACAATCATACTGTAATATATTTAACAACTTGCATTCACCCGAGTAAAATACTCACAGAATGTAAATTCTATAAAGTGCTATCCCACTAGGTACAATCGCATAACCTAGTTATCCCAAGTCAGAATTTCACACCAACTTGATAAAAATAAATAATTGGAGGCGGTCATATTCCTTCCCTGAAAGTGAGATGTCCCTCACCCATATAATGGACGCTATGACCTCGGGAATATACTCACCTTACTCCTCAAGCTAGGGGATTCATCCACTACGCGCAACCTCCCCCTATAGCACTATAGTATAAAATATCTAATCACTGATATTAATGTACCCGCCATATATATATACTATCACATCCGTATAAATATAAAAGTCCCGACTATACCGTGCGGTAAATCCGTAACATAAGCCTATTAATTTTATCAAGAGTTTATGGTCCAACTCTAAATATTAATTAAATTGCACCTTAATTAATTAAGTTACTTTTGGTGTCGCCCCCACCATAAATTTGGACTTACTCTCGTAGCCCAAAATAAATTTACCCGAGTCAAAATCCCCGACTCTAATTTATTAGCCTCTGTCTAATTAAATTATTACATTTCGGTTTCGCTCAACCAAATTTTCTGCCTCAAACCCTAATTAATTTTACTTACAATTAATTAGATTAAACTCATGTATTTAATTTCTCAATAATCAATTACATAAGATTTTTATATGAATTTCCCCTTTTATATAATTAACTGGCGAAACTGCCAAGTTCTGCCGATCGTCGATCGATCGATCCCAGACCGTCGATCGATCGATCGAACATGTCTTCGTCTTCTTCGCGAAGACAGGGCAGCCATGGACGGATTTTCTTAAACCCTAATTTCTTCTAACATGACTTACAAACCTTCTTATCACAAGTACATATTAGAAACCTTATTAGGATCCCCCAGAAAGTCCACAACAATCATCAATTCGTCCATAAACTACTGATTCATAATTTTGGGGAAAAATCCATCTTTATCCTTAAACACATTTACACCCAAATTTCTTCATCAAACTCGTTCTAATTTATCCGGATATCATTCTAACAGATACACATCAATATTCCAGTATCAGATTTTTACATAAATCCTCATAAACTTTGGCAAATCAGATTAATATCTTCTTTTGTTTTTCAAAACCCCATGTTTATGCCATGAAACCCCAAAACGAATTTTAATTCATTACATCACACAGATATGAATTGAAAGACAGATTTAATACTATTGCAAGTTATTCACTTGCCTTAGGTTTCGTAGTGTCTGAATTTGAGAATGGATTCCAAGGTTGAAGATGACCTTTGTTGGCTCTTTTGAGATCCCCAAATGGCTTTGGCTGCTGTTAGGGTTTTCTAACCCTTAATTTCTTTTCTCTAATTAAACTCAGCCATCCCTTACTTCTTTTTATCAGGTTAATTACCCAATCCCGTTTTTTGACTAATGGGCCAAGCCCAAGTGACCTAAATGCCCCCGAGTGGGCCCGACTATGTCTAAAAACGTCCCGTGACCCGTTTACTATCCCCGGGTACACTTTTCCGACTATCTCGGCCCATCCGGACTCAACTGTACACTCAGAATTTTCATCCGAATTAATTTATAAAAATACTTATCCCCCACCCAATATAGTCTATACCGACTTCCGGATGTGATAAGTACATACCTCGTCATTAATACTCGAAACGACATAATTACATTATTACTATTCACTTAGTAAATACATTTCCCTAAATATTAACCATTCAATCCCAGATTAATATTTATATTTTATTTTACCATAATTAATTCATTAAATTACAACACACTAGTAATTTAGAATTTCCGAATTAATTAAGTTTTAAATGTGCCAAAAATACGGGGTGTTACACGTACATATGCAGATGTTCTTAATGCTGCAATGCTTCACTACCAAGATAACCGCCTCCATAATCAAGGTGTCAAGCTGGGGTTTGGGTCAGGCCTGCAGGGCAAGACTTTTGGGGGCAGTTCTAGTGGGACTCAGTCAGGGCAGAGTCATCAGCGTCAGAGTGAGCAGGGTTCCCAGACAGGGGACTATGCTAAGCGTTTGCGATCTGGAGATTCTCGATTTGAAGATAAAGGTATTGGGCAAGGACAACAGGGCCATCAGGGCCAGAGACAGGCTCATCAGGGCCAAGGGAAGGGAGGTAATGGCCAGCAGGTTCGGGGTCAACAGGGGCAAGGTGGTGGAAAGTTTGCGGGAAAATGTTTCGTGTGTGGCAAGTATGGCCATAAACGTCAAGATTGTCCTGAGAAAGACAAATTCCCTCAACAACAACATGCTCGACAGGAGCCACAGGTACCAGTGTTTCCACCAGCTGCTCTTCCAGCTCCAGCTCCAGCTCAGGTGCTAGCACTAACTCCCATTCCAGCAGCACCCGCGCAGCAGGGTCAGTACGGGCGTGTATATAACGTCCATCAGGCAGTAAATCAACAACCACCACCCGCGAATGAGGGTATGTTTCCTATCTAAGGATTATAAAGCGTATATTGATTTTGTTACGATGAATGTTGTGTGGGCAATAGGGTTGCTAAACTTAGCCAATAGCACTGTTATTTACGTAGACTCACTGAGGGGTGTGGGACACCTTTATACTACATGTTATCACTGGGGTTTGATTTTTATCATGGGATTACTTAACTTGAGCATGTCCGAGTGTGATTTGACTATCGGCGTGCATTGACTTGTGGTATATGAGAGCATATGTCTGCATCTTGTCTTCTATAAGAGAGTAGATGCGTAGACTCTATTTGAAATCGAAAGAAAACCAAATTTTTGTTTAAATCAATAAACCTGATATTTTTATAAACAAATTTTTTATACATTATTGACTAAGGACCTTAGGAGTTTCGATGACCGACTACTTTAGGAAGTAGTGTATCGGGGTGGTTCCTTGTTTGGATTTCGCTTGCGAGACACCCCACGCACGAAACTAATAACCGTTGGGAGTCGAAATAAGTTAGGTCTTTAGTATATGAGTTTATAACCTTTGCGAAACTTTTAATATTGAAAGTGGTACGACAGGGTGTATGGGCGCCCTGGATGATTGTATGGCAGTAATTTTCATAATTGTAAAAGGTAAGTAGTTGGAACTTCAAGAATTATTTGTTAAATGTGTGAGGCTCAGTTTTTCCCAAAGTTTGTCACGAGGAAGGTATAGGGAAGATTAGGTAAAGTCTAAATTTGATTTAGTTGAGACTATATGGTGAGGCTTGGCGTATAACATCGATATGAATTTTGTTAATGTACTGTATGGGTGGTACATCTTGGATTTCTTGCGATGTGAGATTTATACTCGGAGTTGACCTTACCTGTATGACTTATATTCCTGAATTTCGGGACGAAATTCTGTTATAAGGGGGGAAGTATGTAATACCCCGTAATTTTAAATGACTTTTAAAATGGGTTATATTTTAAATCAATGGATTAATTAGATTTTATTATTTATTAATTCATTCGAGTTTTATCCAGACGGTGGATATTAATATGGATGATTCTGAATATTACTTAAAGATATTTAGGTAATATATGAATGTGATGTCATTGAGATGACCGTATGATATAAATTCGGTAATTTATATTTTTAGTCAGACGCGGTATGAGACGTGTCGGGACTAGTTTATTAAATTAAAAAGGGAAATTTATTTTCTATCGACCTAATAGTCATTTCGACTGCGTCGTTGCGTCCGGAAGGTTCGAAATAGTCAGAAAAGTCTATTTGGATGTTAATTTTGAGTCTCGGGTCATTTGGAAATGAATAGACAACCCGAAAGGACATTTTGGTCATTTTTCTAGGGGGGATGAATAGTGATTTCGGATTTGGGATCATTATAAGAATAGGTAGATTAAGTGAATGGGAGTTATTCATCTTCTCTTCACAAATAAGAGCAGCCATCTTCTTAGAGTGAGAGTAAGAGTGCTTGGGAAGAGAAAAGTCACTTGGGAAGGAGAAGAACTAGAACCAAGGTTCACCACCACCAACCACCACCGGAGTTTGACCGGAGAAGGGAAAACCAACTGAGATAAACTACACCAAAGGATCAGACCTACACTAAAGGCAAGTGTTTAATAATAGCAATTTAAGTTTGTATATTGTCTATGTTAGAATAATATGAAAAGAGAAGATTATTCATGTTTGGAAGAGATAATGGATCATTAAATGGATTTTTGGAAAACTGAAATGATATAGGAATTTAACTCATGTGTTAGGATAATAATAATCCACGAATTAGTCATGAATTTGTTGAAGAAATGATGGAAACCATTGATGTGTTCTTGAAGCGGTTATGTTAATAAATTTCTGGGAATAAGGAGATAAACATGCTTTTTAATCCAATCCTTTGATGATTCTAGGATGTTTAGAGTATTGGAAGTCGTTCTTATATGTTGATATATCATGTAGTAAAGTTTATAAGTCATTTGGGATGTTGAGATGAAGGTTTAAATGATCAAAAGTTGTTAAACCCGTAGTTGCAGAAAATGCAGAAAATCAGGCCTGGACCTGAGGGATCGATCGATCGACCCCTACCTTCGATCGATCGACCTCCCCTGATAAAGTAAAGTTGTTTCTTTTTAAATGTTGATTCTTATCCCGAAACTTTTATGGATCTTTGGTGATTATTATTTGAATATTTTGGGACTTAGAAAATATCAGTAAACCCTTGTTAAGATTTGAATTAATTGGATTTAGATTCAAATGATTTAAATGATGAAAATTATATCGAATGGAATTTCGGTTTCTAGATTCGTTTGTTAATTTTCGAATGGTGATGTATGAGGATTTAAGATAGGACCAGTAGGGGTGATTTTATATAATACCTGGGTATCCTTAAGTTTACAAGAGGGTTTAATCCTAAGTGAAAAATACGTGTTTATAAGAGATTTGAATCTATCGGTTTTAACCGTAATTAAAAGGAGAATTAAATTCGTAGTAGTTCGGGAGAAATAAAGGTTATGGACCAGTAGGAAGTTAGTGACTTATTACTGATTATAAGATGAGAGAAATCCTAATTAAATCTTGTGAGATGGGAGTTTAGAACTCATTTGGTTGAAAGAGGGTATGAGGTTATCCCGATCGCATAGTTGAAGTTTTCGGACCTCCTCGATCGACAAAGTTAAGTAGTAGTGTATTGGAGGGGTTCCTTGTTTGGATTTCGCTTTGCGAGACGCTCCGCGCATGAACCTTAACGACGTCGGGAGTGGAGGGATGTCATAGGATGCGGGGATAATTAAATATGTTATATTAATACGTGGAATTTAAAAGAGATATAATACTACGTATGGGAAATATCTTAGGGACATGATAATTACCTTATTGATATTATATTATAGGTATGATAGTACCTATTTGATTGATTAATGATTTATGTGTATGACATACCTAGCTTACTTGCTATCGGTGGGAGGTTTGCGCGTGAGGGCAGTCATATCCTGATGAATCCATGGGATCTTTGATTTGTCGCTCGAGAACATAGGTCTATGAAAGACTTATCGGGGAGTTGATAAGTCCGCTGACTGTGGGTGCGTAGGTATGTGCGTGACCCATGGATACGAGAACTATGTTCGCCTCCAATTTGTTTGTTGTTGTTTGTGGTTCGTGGAATCTTACCGAACCTTTAGTCCCCTATTCGGCGACCTGCGATGATGGGACATGATAGCAGAGTAATGCATTGCACCACAGCTGTGACTCGAGGTGCCGTATTATATATGAATATATATATAATGAATTAAATGATTAAATGGATATATTGTGGTTAAATCTATCTACGATGATAATTGCAGATAACGGTGAATAGAACAAGATAATGGAATTAAGTTAATAACTGTTGATGCTTATAGAATTGAAAGCTTAACTCATATTAATGAGTAATGATTCATATTAATGAGAAATAATGAGTAATGATTCATGTTAATGAGAAACAAATCATAAAGGAGAAATGTAAATGAATAATAATGTGACTTATGGTATGGGACATACGGGGATTATGATATTATAAAATGGAGACTAGAAAGGAGGAACCATTAAATAGGAGGTTAATAGGAAACGTTAAGTGTGCACTCTAGCTGAGAGGTGAGAATTGCAAGTGAGAGTTGGATCTAACATGTACATGATAAATGCTTTATTGCACTTGTTAAATACTTGCTGTTTTAAAAATACTCTACACATTCGGGCTCTGACCCGTTTCCTTGCATATTTTCTCTTCTATTGTATCTCTATATCAGGTGTCCAGCAACAGGGACGCCACCCATAGTTGATTTTGACGAGCCATGGAGCTATGAAAGTTTTGCTTAGACGCTTATCATCTTTTTGATTCACAGTATTCTTAGTTAGGGCATGTCGCCCAAAAGGATTCAGTTATCATTTTCTGTTGGAGTAAAATATTGTTGTATTCTGATTTTTTTAATACACTTAACATTGTTGGGATTATTGTAAAGGATTTATATTACTTGGGAATGTTTATTCCAGTTGCATTTAAATTATTTTGTGATACTTATTGTGTTATCAGTGTTGTAAAATAAATGTGTTGTGTTATTCTTAAAAATGGAAAAAGGTTTTGTTGAAATTTAAATTGGAAAGTTTTTAACATCAGCTTATTTGAGTATTGGGTGAGTTGTAAATGTTTTCGTCAGTGATGCTAAGAATGAGCCAATTGTATATTCTGTTTTAATTTGGTATGGGACTGGCCACCCGGTATTTAATTAGGCGGGGTGTTACATTTTTTTTCAAATAAAGGACTATATCAAACTAACATGAAAGTTTAGTACACGTAATATTCGATTTTAAGAGACGGGAAAAAATATGGCCCGATATATCCGAAAACATAACATTATAAATAAAAACAGGAATCGTATTAAAAATGATATCCAAATCAAAATTTTCCTTTCCAAACTTGGACGAAAGGCCAGCTACTCCATTTGCCTCTCGGTAATGAAAACATCATTGAAACTCCTAATTAAGATTTGGCAATCCTTGAGTAGTCGGTGGAGAATTGGGTTGGTAGACATGAACCTGCAGTACATACAAAAAGTAGAGATAGTGTCCGTTTCACTATGAATACCATTTAACTTCTTATTTTTTGCCAAAATCAACCCTTCTCTAATCGCACATAATTCATCAATATCGTTGGTTGTATTCCTTATGTTTTTGGCAAAACCCCACATAAATTGGCCATGAGAGTTACGTATAACACCTCCAATACCCTCATAGTATCCATAGAAGCCGACCCATTCGTCTGAAGGTTGCCATTTTAAATAGTGGATTTTTTTTTCCAAAACTAGTATTCAAATTTAGAATCAGCTTAATAAGATGGATAATATTTAAATCATTACGAACATTATGTTGAATTACCGAAAGTCGAATTGGTTCATTGTGAAATATACAAGAATTTTGAGCTTTCCACAGTCACCACAAGGTATAAATAATCTCAGAAGTAATTAACTCATTATTAGTAAAAGTATTTTTTATAATAGCATAATCCTCCTTAGGTAAATTTCTCATGACATCAATAAAAGGTCTAAAAATAGAGCAATCATTAATATTGTGCATGTTGGAATCTGGTTTTACTACACAGACTATAATTACCATTATTGAGAATGTGACTTTGAAAAAGAATATCCGACGTGGTAAGCATAATGATATAAGAACCAAATATAAGATTTTTCTCAGCATTACATGGTAGAGACCAAATACGATTCCAAGGTAATTGCGATAAAGTGGGAATGTGTTTTTTAATGATATAATAATGAGTACGTACATTTTGAAGAAAACCGTCCATTATTATTAGGGCTCCAAATAGGAATATCATTACCTTATTAAAAGGCCAAATTATACATTTGATGTTGTTAACAATTTCATTCGGTACATATGCCTTTAAGTTTTCTATATTCCATTGATGAATGCCTAATAGGCAAAAATCTTTGATATGAACATCTGACAAACTAGGATTAAGAATATCAATTATATCAGCAAGACTATAATTGGGAATCTATTTATCTTTTAAAAAGTTACCTTTATCAATTAACCAACGTAATCCAATTTTAAAAGTCAAAATTTGATTGTGTATACCTCGCCAAGCCCAAAGCATCTATTATTAATTTTAGAATTAAGGATAGAAGCATTAGGGTAATATTTATTTTTAAAAATATTCGCCCTTAAAGAATTTTTATCGTTTACAAGATTCCAAATTAATTTATGCATATAACATACATCTAAAATAGTTAAATCATTAATATCAAGACCACCCAAATACTTAGGAGCATAAACTTTTTGTCAAGGCATAATTTATTTTTTCTTGGAATCTTTGGTCGGTTTTCATTTTTTTATATTCTTATTATACTCATGTGATAAAGTAACAAACATTTTTAAAGAAGACATATGATAAGTTGGAAACAAAGTGATAACAAATTTAATAAGAGTATTTGACTAGGGTAAGATAAAAATTTATTATATCAAATATCCAATTTATGTTCAAATTTTATCACAACATCTCAAAAAATATTTTTTGTGACTTTACTCGTAATTAGAGGAATATCAAAATACTTATTTGTCCCCTTATAAATAGGTATGCCTAAAAGATTTTTAAAAATATGTTTTGTTTGAGTAGGAATTTTATTAAAGAAAAGCACAAAATATTTATCTTTATTAATACTCTCTCCAAAAAGAGCACAAAAATAACCAAGTAAATTCTTGCAATTAATTACAATTTTATTCTTTCCTCTTAAAAATAACATGCAGTCATCCGCAAAGGCTAAAATAGAAATCTCACGTCCCAATTTTGATGCATGTAAGTGACTCACACTCTTATTGATCATCACCAAAAGCTCTAAGCAAGGTGTCTAAGGTTAAAATAAATATACAATGATATATAAAGGATCACCTTGACGTAATCCTCTAGTAGGTTTGAAACAATTTGAATTATTATTGTTATTAATCTATTCTATGGAGCACATCTAAATCCATGTCTGTAAGAGTATGGTGTACTCGATGTGCTCCATATAATAGTTTATCTGAATTTTGTGACCAAAACATATTTGGGCCTTTATTGAAGAGGTCATTAGAAAGCTTCATCAACAAATCAGATTCATTTAATATCGAACTTTAAGAACACCACTTAAGAAAATGTATAAGACTTAGCAGACTTAGATTCACCTTGGTTAATTTATTTTTTATAATTGAAAAATCTTTTTAAATTAACCTTGTTTTTGTAATTTTGTCAAATACACATGAAAATATGCTTATCATAATGACAAATATATTTTACAAAAAATTGCATTTTTATTTGTTTTAAGTATGAGTGCTCATGTGATAAACAAACATACTTGGAGTTTGATATTTTGTAAAAATCTTTTAAGGGCGAACTGGACAAAATCAGGACATACGCGTGACCTACCTCACTTCAGCTTTGCTGCAGCTATGACTTATCTCATTGTAGTGAAACTTATCACTCATATTTTCTTGTCCATACTAAAAAAAAATTGACAAAGGCATGACTTACTTCACAATAATTATGCCACAACGATGGTCCTCCTCGCTGTAGAGACACTTTCTCGCTGGTTGCTTTTATCCCCGTGAAAAAAGCCTGGACTTATACGCAACCTAGATCACTTCAGGTTTGTCACAACGACATAATAGCTCAGTGAAGTGACCTTGTTGTGGCATGCATCTGACAGCGTCGAAAGTCATTTTTTCATAAGATCTTTCTTTAAGATCTTCTTGGTTAGTGCGTCAGGTACAACGTTTTGGGTGACTTAGTCCTTGGTGTGACTATTTGATACCTTAAGAGTGTGGCACCTAGTATTTGAGTCTTTAAACATTTTCAAATCAAAAGGATATAAGTTAGAATGTTTTTTAATCTTCCAAATCAAAAGTGAAATATTTTAGTTGATAAAAACATTTCATATATTTGAGAGCACATTTTTTCACTCCTCTTCTTTGAGTTCAAGCTATTAGTTTTAATAGAGGTATATCTACTCATCTTTTATTCAAATTCAATCTTCATTGGTGAGTAAATATTTTCTCTCCTCTATCTTAGAAAAGCCCGTTTTGAGATTTAAAGCACGAGACCTTTGAAAACCCCAACACACATATCTATAAGATTCTCTCAAATATCCTAGGTGTAGCATTTTAGTTAATTGAAGGTTTTGTCCCGAAATAAAGTTTCTTCTACTTTGGAGAAGAAATTTTTGGCCAGAGGATTCGAAGGCATTAGTTTCGAACCAAAACCGGTCACGGTTGTGTAGTATACTCCAGCTGTTGGCACTCTCTATAGAAAATATGGTGGGAAAGAGTGTCTAGTCATTTGTAGCATTCTAAGGTTGTAAGTCTATTTACTTTAAGTTGTAAAACTCTACCACAGTGCATTTTTCGTTCTTAACAACCCAAGGTTTTTCCCGTTAGTGGATTTTTCCCTCGTACATTCGGCCTTGTGCTTATTTTACTTTTTATCCAAGTTTTAAAATCATTTTCATAATTAAGACTATTAAACTTGAGAGATCCTAAAACTTAGTAAAATATTTTGTACGTAGACTTTTGGATTGTTAAACCCTTTTCTAATTATAAATTCATAAACCTTTTTTTTAATTAGGCGAATTAATTTTTATTTGGGTATCTACCATCGAGGGGCACACTCTCAACTGGTATCAGGGAGGGCCTCCAAGTTTTAGGTGGAAAAATCTAGGTATAGATCCTTTTAGTGTGCAATGGATGAAATTTCAAACCTCCCAACTCCACCATTTAATGCTTGCAATTATTCCTACTGTAAAGCGCGCATGACAACATATTTAATATTTATGGATGATTGTATATGGAATAGTATGCTTGTGGGATGGACTTATCTTAAAACCATTGTTAATGACGTCCAAGTTAATAAGTTTAAATCTTGTAGGGATAACAACAATTTAAAAGAAAGTTGGTGGCATGAAGGGACCTAACGCTATTTTTGGTTGCGTGTCCCCAAGTGAGTTTAGAAGTATATCCACATGTACAACATCTAAGGACGTGTATGATGTTTTACAAATGAGCTACGAAGGCACCTCTATTGTGAAACATAACTTCAACGGCTTACCACCTCTTTTAAACTTCTTACCATAAAGGGTAATGAAAATTTTTACGAGTTCTGTGCCGAGTTGAATGATATATATACCTCTCTATTTTCTTTGGGGAAGACTGTAAAAGAGAATAAAATTGTTGATAAAATCTTATGGTCTCTTCCCCCTAGGTTTTATGGAAAAGTGGATGCCATTGAAGATGTCAGATCCTTGCTTTTAAAATCGACGTGTGTAAATGAATTAGTTGGCTCTCTCCAAACCTATAAGGTGAATTTATCTTATCGCTAAGGAGCACCTGCTAAGGAGAAGGAGAATAATCTAGATTTTAAGGCTAAAAAGGAATCTCCCATTTCTAGTTCCCAAGATGATAGTGTGGATGATATGGAAATCCTCAATAAGTTTGCCAAGATGTGGAAAAAATGATTTTAGTCTAGAGGCACACACTAAAACTATCTACCTAGACTTGAGATTGGTCATGGACGTGGACAAAAGAATAATGAAACTCCAAGGACCCTCACTTGTTTTACGTGTGGTGGCCGGGGGCATATGTCGAAGAAATGTCCCTAAAATATGAGTCATGATGGTGGCAAAAAATGAAAATTAAGCCACTTTTAGTGATGATGATCCGGACTTCGAATATTACTCTCAAGAATGCAACTATACCACATTTATGGTAAGAGAAAAATTTAACAAGTTATATGATTTAGACGATTTTGATGATCCTCTTCCCCCTAGTGAAGAAATGACTATTCCTAGCCCCTTTTTGAGCACTATTAATGAATAATAGGAAAATGATCTCCAAGTGAAATATGTTAGGATTTATGAGGAGTCCATAGACCTTGAAAGGCATAACATGTAACCCTCCACCAAGTTAGCCAATGCTGAGAACTAAATGGCTGTGGTTGCTCCATATGTGGTGAGTAGTGCACCATATTTTGAAGGAAATTCCATTGACTTTATTTACATGGATATTGAGTTCCTTATGATGACCCCATGTTAGATAAAAAAACTCGAGAATAACCCTAGAGAACCAAAGCTCTTTTCTTGATACTAAACAACTATTTGCGACCACTTTCAAGATGAGTATGGCGGGTATGTCTCAAAAGATAGATACGATTATTTTTGGTGCCAAGTTGTCCACTATGGATAAACAGGGATTGGGTTTTAAAAGTGATGGTTATACGTCTAACCAATATTTCATAAAATCCCAATCCATTTTTTCATCTCCCACTAGTGAATCCTTAACTCATTCCACTACACAAGCCAATTTGGCATGCTTGGTCAAGGAGAATCTGACACGATTTATTTCCAATCAGGCACGATTTAAAGTCATGCCAGAATCGTGTCAAATTAAAAAGGTCAAATAAGATAGAAAATTTTTAACTTTTCATTTGGAACCAACTCACTTTCATACCTCTCACTCTCCCACTCCCAAGCCTGAATCTCTCTCTCCAAGACCGGATCTCCACCTCTCTCTCTTTCTCTCTCTCAAATTGATCATATGAGCAATGCCTCTTCTCCAGCGGTGATGCGATTATAGTTGTTGTCCTCTTATTCATCACCTCCTTCGTCGCCTTCCAGATCCGTTATTCAATAACACAAGAGAAGTACAAAGATCTTTCTATCTCTCTGTTTTTGTTTCATTGAATTGAAAATGTAAGTGTAAATATTTTAGCTTAGGTTTTTTATTTGTTTTATTTGCACTTTGACATATTTAGCATATCCCGTTACAAATCGACTTGCACTGACTCATCGAATCAAACACCACTATCTCCAAGTTCAAGACTCCTCTACATCTCAAGAAGGTATAAAAACTTTAGGAGTTTGAAATTATTCATAAAGTTATTTGGGATGTTTATTTTTTATTGAAAAATGAGGCTGGTATTTTTAAAGTTTTTAAAATATTTTTTTAATTTTTAACCTATTTTGACTCCAAATTTCATAAGACTTTTGCCTAAATGTTTCCTACATATCTGTTGCAAAAGTTTTCAGTTTTTGTGTTACCAAAATACTTTTTGATTCACATTTTATATCCGCATATAGTTTTGTGAATCTTTCTGAAACCCTAGATAGTGTTATATCTTTGCACACATATTTATGGAGAGGATTCTCAATGACTGACCTTGTAACCTGAGTGATCACGATTGAGAAAGAAAGCTGAAGGCTGATCAGTGGATACCGAGGGTGGATTGCTGCCTGTGGACTGCTCTAGGCCAAGTATCATTCTTTAGAGTCGTCTGCCTTGTAAAATTCTCTAAAGTGCTGAAATATAGGTTTTGCCCTTAAAATGGATTTTTCCGTATCTTCTGAGTGATTACGTGTTTTATTTATTTGTTTTATCACCTAGATGCATGTTTAGGATAAAAAGATAAAATTTTGTAAACTGGTTTTCACAAGAAAGGTTTAATTGGGTTTTCATTTAAAAAATTAAAAAAGTAGAATTTTGTTTGTAACCATCCTTACCGAGCACATTTATTTTCACATTCTCAAATTTGTATCAGTGCCTTCAACTCTTTCCAAGTGGTGTCAGAGAATTTTTACCCTAACATAAAACATGAATTGGGGTTTCTCATCAAGGTTTATTCGATCCCGCGGCCAAGTCTTCCATGGCTTCTCTGCCTCT
This sequence comes from Sambucus nigra, assembly GCA_949130495.1. Taxonomy (NCBI): domain Eukaryota; kingdom Viridiplantae; phylum Streptophyta; class Magnoliopsida; order Dipsacales; family Adoxaceae; genus Sambucus; species Sambucus nigra. The sequence continues at coordinate 328,374,147 of OX422209.1, forward strand.
TTCCACGTCCCACTATTATGGCCACCTCCATTAACCTTGAATTTCTCACTATCTTCCCTCTTAAAACACAAACATGGTTGAGAGCTCAAAAATCTCTACCTTTCCTTCACCTATATCCACATACATAGTTCTAAAAGTAATGTTATCATCAAATGGGTCACCCCTCCGGCTAGCCTCACCGCCAAAGCCTCCACCTAAACCGTTGCTTAAACCACTAGTTTGGATCCAGGACAATAGCTATTATTCACATGAGTGCTAATATTTTGAGGTTTTATAATTAATTTGTCAAAAAATAGTAAGGTAAAGCGATTAGTGAGTGTGCATCTGTTTTATGTACCATTAGACTTATCATCACCTGCAGTTTATTTTATGTTACCTTTAGCTTGGAAGGAGAAAGCTCAAGAGAAGAGATATAAAGTAAAAAGAAAAATTTTCATCTCTCTGAAATAAAATCCTATCATATTGAGTTCAAAAGACATAGTGTCACCAAATGAAAATTCTATGTCTTATAATATAACCTTGATCAACATTCACTTCCTATATTAGTCTCTTCTATTAATAATTTTCAAATGACTATAATATCATTTCCTATCCGACCAAAATCAGTGAAAACACACTAGAATTCACATTTACTTAATTTGGATAATAGCAACAATGAAAACACGAATACTAGACCCATTGAAAATAAAATGGGAGGACAGAAGAAAATTCTAAACTTGCTTATGTTCAATTTTTTAAGTATATATGCTGCCACATACAACTTCACTGTGGAAAATAAACTTGGAAAGGGTGGTTTTGGGCCTGTTTACAAGATAATTATATTAACGTGACAATAATTTTTAGTATAAGTAGGTTGCAATTATAGAGAACAGTTACCAATCTCCTTGATCTCAATTTTTAGGGTGACTTACTTAATGGACAGTTAATAGTGGTAAAAAGTCCCTCGAAAAACTACGGACAAGGGTTGGAAGAGTTAAGAAATTAAAAGATACTAATTTCCAAACTCCAGCACATGAATCTTATTAGGATCTTAAGATCCTGTATTGAACAAGATAAAAATATATTAATCTACGAGTTAATTCCCAGTAAGAGCTTGGATTTCTTTCTATTTGGTTTGTAATCATATTTACACATTATCTACTTAAATTCTTTGATATCCCATTGTTAGTTTATATGAGGTTCCTATACTTGTTCCATGACTTATTATTATTGAATACATTATGCAATTGCATTAATGGAAAGGGATTGTTATTTGCATCTGGATTTTTATGATTTTTTCGTATATGCAGTTAAGTTTTTTTGTCCATTTCAGATTTTTAGCTGCTTGAATGAATTTATGTTCAATGACCAGCTATGTGATATTGGGAAAGATGGTAAAATGCTTTCTTTTTGTAAAAGAGTCTGCGTTTGGGAACTATTTGATGAAATTATAAACCTCTGTATTCTTTACATAGAACTAATCAATTATGGTTGGATGAAATGAACACTTAGAACGTAAACTATTACTTGTGATGATTGTGATTGTTATTTGTTTTGAATGTTTTATATTATAATTTCGTTCATAGGCATTGGGATATATGACTTTTATCATTCTCTATTTTCGCTTACACCTTGTCATTGAGGTTGGTAATTAGTAAAGCATCACTTAAAAACTCGATTAATGATGGTTTAAATAATGTTAGTTTTTTTTTATTTTACTAAGGTAAACATGTATAATTTTTCAATTTTACACTTTCTTACTTACAAATTATTTTATTTCTTGTGAGGTAAATAACTGCGGGTTGGAGGACTGAGGAAAATTACCAAAGTTGATATTTATTTCGAGGGTAATATCTATATCATTTCCCTCTTTATTTGATGCCAAATATATATTTTAGTTCCCTCTTTATATTATGCTCATTGACATTAAAACTTATAAGTACACGTAAGTTTTAGGATAAAAATAGAATAAACATCTCTATAATAATCACACACGAGCATGAGAAATTTATTGTGTCCTTATGACTACTCGTTTAACAAAACCACAAGTATATCAAACTTTAGGATATGACCGTCTCCTCCTAGGAATCGAGATTTGAAAATATGATGATAATTTGCTAATCCCTAGACTTGAGCTTAAAAATATGTTGTTCAAGGGAGAAAATAAAAATTAGCCCCAAACATCCCCGAAAAAACACAAATACCTCTCACGGGACCAATATAACTCGTAGGAACTGATTGCATAGTCAAAGGATTCCTAGTTTGAGAATAGATGATAATTTACAAATATCTAAAATTAGGTGTGAAAACAAGCCATTAGAGGGGCAAAATCGAAAACAACCCCAAAACGGCCCCATAAGAGCCATGTAACTTGTAAGAACTGTCCATGTAGTCACGAGAAATTATTTGGATTTAAAATCATTTTTTAAACATTTACTAAGTTGTTAAAATTTTTTTTTTAAACTCTTTAGGGAGGAAATTAGTTTTTCTGGAAATTTAAACTGGCTTATTTACAAATGTATAATCCATGTGTTTAATGTTGACAAATGTATGCCACCTGTCTTGATCTTATTCGTTGGATTTGTGTTGTTTGCACACACATAGCAATGGATAGTTTTACACCATTGACTTGTTTTAATCTAAGTCTTAAATTAAATCTTTAGCAATCCATGCAAAAACTAGTTCAACGAATTAAACGTTGTGACCTATAACCGGTTATGTCCAATCAAACTTACCTTATATGCATTAACTACAACCGTTGGATTTTGATCAATCTGGTGAAATTAATCACAATCGTTCACATTGAACTAACTCTGCATAACCTTCCCTCGTCGGTATAAAAGTAGCATCCGTCTTCTCATTTTGAAAATTTTACCACTTTAGAGAGAGAATATAGTGAGAGAGAGGACAACTTAGAGAGAAAAAGGAGATATCAGAGAGAAAAATATTATCGAATAAAAAATGTAAATACTTTTGTATGTTTTTCTCCAAAAAAATATTTTTCTTGAAAACTAGAGTTTTACAGTTTTAAAAATTCTAGGGTTTTCAAAAGTGAGTTGAGTTTTGAGAGTTTATTTCGTTTCTTTCAAACAAAACTACTTTAGATCTAGATTCTCCTAAAAAACGAACTCCATAAGTTTTAGGGACTTGGTTTTCTTGTAAAATCAAGGATCTAACTCAGGTGAAATATTTGCACACACTATTAGACAGATTTGTTTCTATATATGCTGATTTGTTTGTATTTTGGTAGAAACATCCTGCTTGTTGGATCTCTATAATTCTTTCAAAATTATTTTAGATCCACAAACGTGTTAGGTTTAAAATTATAAATATCATAATATTATAATTCGTTGGTTTATATCTGATTTTACTTTTTGAAATTTGATTTTACCTTTGTTATGTGTATATAAATCGTTTTTAGCTTTGTTTTTTTTCAAGATCTAATCGGATCTAAATTTCTTGATCTTTTTGATATTTGAAGGTTTAGATGAGAGCATTTGAAACACCCTATGTAATTTATAGAAATGTTTGTATAAGTGTGGGTGTGTTCTTGTATGTTCGTATAAGATCTTAGAAACACATATCACCACCAAATTTCACGCACTTCACATTTACAAAGTGTGATTTTTTTTAAGAGACCTGAGATCGAGTCGACGTAAAGAAAAGACAAAAGGAAGCGGAGGTTCAAGTAGCTATAGGATCCAAGAAGGAGGACCTAAAGGAGGTGTAGCTCTGGGCATTTTAGGTATATTTGCTTTTCACTTTTAATCCTGTGATTGCATGCTTGTAATTTGTAAGCTTTTTCCATTTTCAATAGATTTTGTTTTGTGTCATAGAGATCACCGTTGATGTTTTCCCAGACTATATTGTTTTGCCACGTAAAAAATATCGTATGTAAACTTTCGTGAATAACTCTTAATTCTTTCTTGATACTTTTTGTCAAAGAAGTTAACTGGGATAATTAATATTTTTTTAAAACTTATGTTATCATGATTTTTAAGGCTTTTTTAATTCGTAACAGTTTTAAACTTTTACACATCTTGTGTGAAATTATTTCATAAACAAAAAAAGTTTCTTCAAAGAGTTTATCCGGACTCTTAATCTTACCTTTAGCTTTGTTAAAAACTTGTTTAAGTAATTTCAAGTGGTATTAGAGCGATTTAATTTTTTTTTATCATGTAACTCATGAACTATTTTTGTGATTCCAAAATGGTTGAAAATTTTGAGAAACTTGGCAATCTCTCCAGACTCCCAATATTTGATGGACACAAGTTTCCCTACTAGAATGTTAGGATGATTGCATTTATTCAATGAAATTTGGGTAATGAAGTCGGGGAGACTATTAAAAATAGTGAAACTCACCCTACTAAATCTCTGACAGAAGGTAGCACCCTAAGGGTTAAGAAACAACTCAGTGAGTTTACCAAAGAAGAGAAATAAATGTCTCTATGTAATAATAAGAGTAAAAACTATATATATTCATGTCTTTTAATGAACACTAATTTAAATGAATATCTGCATACACTACATCCAGAAAGGACTAGGATACCCTTATCACTGCCTATGAAGGTGATGAGTGTGTTAAGACTGGGAAACTCAAATGACTGTACAATAATACAATACCCTTATGATGGATGAATCTGAGACCTTTGATGACTTCTGTATTAAGCTCACTGCCATTATCACTAAACTTCATGCAAATGGTATTGTATATGATATAAAAGATATTGCGTAGAAAATATTTAGATCTCTACGTAATAAATTTGATAACAAATGTTATGCTATAGAAGAGATGGATGACCCTAACCTAACTCTAGAATTTTCTAGTAGAAAATTAAGAACTTTAGAAATGGAGTTAGAGTATAAGAAGCACACAATCTCTAATGTCAAAATATCTTCTTGGATCCAATCTTATTTTCTCTTCTCAAATATATGTACATAAGTTAAACTTGTCTGACAATGACTTAGGAATCGATGAGGACTGTGGCCTTAAAAGCATTTATAATCAGATAGCCCTAATGAGCAAATATTTTAAAAATATTATAAAGTTTAGGAATGCTATGGTAACTAAACAAGAGAAAGTTAGCTATAAAAACTTTCAAGTCCCTAGACCACATGGCCGAAATAATAACAAGCAAACCTTAAATAACAGTTAGAGACCTAAAAAGGACTTAAGTAATTTACGGTATCACAAATGTGGTAATATAGGTCATTATGCTGATAGATGTAAATCTAAGAATAGGACTACCCCTAAGGCCCACATGTGTAAGACTTGGGACAACTCTTGTGACTTAGTGGATAATGAGCCTTAGTCATCTAAAACACATTAATTATGCATGTATTTCTTTGCTTAAATTGTTTATACTCAAGAAAAAGCATTCTTATTTTTTGATACTACTATTGGTACTATACCCAATATCTGTGTGAACGAACTGTCCAATGCCATCATTTTAAAGAATTCTGATGAGTCTAGCATACGCATGAGCCAAAGTGTAAATTGTTGTGACAAATTGAATGGGTGTGTGAGTTCTAAACAACAAATTAAAGCATTATGGGACAAATCACAGACCACACTTAATGTGTTCGATGATAATGACTTACCTGACATACATGAGTTATATTCTAAGACTGTGAGGAAAAGTTCCAAACTTGAGAAAATGGTTAAACACCTGACTAAACACATTGAGAGATTAAGTAATAATGTTAGGCAGAACGCTGAGGAATACACTAATAAATGCGTGGCTCATGATAATGAAACAAAAAATTATGTTTGTAAAATTAATGAACTTTCTAAAGAAAAAAAATCATTTTAGAAGAAAGATATAAGTATACTTTGCTAGATCTTGAAGAGTCCAAACAAAAAGTCTTATCCATGTTTAAAAATGTCTTCATTTTGAGAGTAGTGCAAAAGCATATGATAAAATAAATAATTTTAGCAAAATAAATTATGAAGATAAAACTGGCCTAGGATTTGATAAAAACCTTAAAACAACAAAAACTACTGTACAAAATTCAAAAATTATCTTTGTTTACTTTGGGACTTGACCAAATAAACCAGGTCAAGATTTTAAAAAATATCTTAAAGGAATTTTAAAGGTATCTGTCTCACAAGCCACAAAGATTATGTGTAGTCCTAAGTAGAAGTTTAATAATAAGGATAACTACCTTTCCCCCCCATTAGAGACATTGGGAAAAACTCTAAAACTGTTATAGTTGAACCTCACTTTCAAAGTGCATCTAAACCCATTTTTAAAGGCTTAGAAAATAAAGTCAAACCAACCTCACATCAAAACGATAGTTATTACGATGTCTATGGTCACTCTTTTACTGAATGTTTTAAAAAACGTCTTTACACGCTAGTCTATAGTAACTTTAACTATTCTAGAAAAAAGTGAAATACTTATGTTCTCCCAAGGCAGACCAATGAAAACTCTAACTTTAGAAAGAAAAATAAAAAGTCTCGCACTAAAAGGAAAATAGTTAGGAGAACCCCTTGAATCTTTTTCTAAGTCTAAGGCTAAGAATTTTTTGAAAACCTGGGCCATTTGGGTTAGAAAAGACAACTTGTTACCCTAACTAAGGTGTAACGATGTTGTGGCCACCCCTCCCGGGTCAGCGCGCGTATAGGGATCTCAAGCCCTTCCTCGGGGCACTTTGGCCGCCGTCAATTAGAGTAATGTATAGGTAATGTATATAGATAGAGTCTCCAACCTATTACGAACAAAATAGGTAAAAGAAGTGTTATTGCCTCTAGATAATGGTATCAAAGACATACTAATGCTTGCAAAACCAATAGTTCAAGGATTCGGGGACTAAGTTACGAAATGGAAAGGTGTTAGGCACCCATCCCACCCTTCAGTATCTCATGGGCATGTGTTATTCTTCTCTCTAATAACTCCATGAAGTGTTTGCATGTATATATAGATGGAGAGTGGAATTACTCGACTCGTGTCATGGTTAAAGGAGAATCCTTAGGAGTGTTCCCAAAATAGTAATCAAATATTATATATGCATTTGTCGAGTCACCGGTCGTTTATAGAAGGATGATGGTGTAGGTTGGACAAAACACAAGCATGAATTACAAATATATGATATGCAAATAATATATGAACAAAAATAGGGGCGGACTAGAATTTTGAATTTTACTCGAGACGCGTACGTAGCCTAAAAATGCATCAAAGTCCACATAGTTCGCATATAATACGGGGTGGGGTTTATCCCATAAATCCAACCGAGGACTTTTTTTATATGTGTATGTGTGGAAAAAAAGATGTTTTAGTGTGAGAAAATGTATTGAGAAATCCCCATTTGGAAATTACAAGCAAACTCTTTTTTTTTTGTTTTTGTTTTTTTATTGAAAGTATAGTATGTGCAATACTACTAATAAAAAGGTTGGATATTAATATGCGCGATCTAAATGAAATGTTAAAATAAGAATTAAGTGACTAATGCAAAAATAAGATAATTTAAATAGAGAGTGAAAGATCTGGACCTTCTTTTAAGGCCTTAAATTAATCTTGAATGTTGAAGGGCTTCTCTTGTAAGTTGATGAAAGTGGTAGGAGGAGAGGGAAATAAATTTGCCAAATTGGGTTAGGAAAGGATGGAAATGAAATATGGGGGAGAGGTTTCAAGATGGAAACCACGTTGACTTCGAGAGAATGTTTCTAAGATCACTGAGAGGGATGTTTCTGAGGTTCCTTTCTAAGTGGGATCATGCTTTCCTTATATAGGGTCAAGAGGTGTGCCGATCGGCATTATTCTTGTCCTGCCTATCGGTAGGAAACCCCAAACACATTGCTGATAGGCAGGGAAATGGGTTAGCCCCTCTGCAGATTTTTCAAAAAATTATCATAAAATGCAATTTGTAAGTCCAAACCGCGCACATGATGAAGTGTTGTAAAGGGTATTCAAAGCCCCTTAAGAATCCATGGGCCACTATGGTCAAACAAGGCTCGAAAGCGCTTGTCGGTCTTTTAGATAAGAACCATAAGGTCGAGTCATGCATGGGACGAACTATTAGAAAGGTTATCCAGGGACCTTCAATGTTACAATGGGCTTCTCTCTGTTAGGAGAGTTGACCAAGGTCAAACAGGGCCCGAAAGCACCCAGCGACCCCTCAGAGTGAAACGGGTCGTTCATTCGTACCGTAAGGTCAATTCGCGCACGGGATGGACCGTTGAAAAGGAAATTTAGAGACGTCTAAGGATCCAAAGAGATTCTCTCAAGTTGGAGAGTTGACCAGAGTCAAACGGGGCCCGAGAGCACTCGGTGGCCTTTAGATAAATTTTTAGAGGAAAATGGACTGTTTGTCTGAACCATCAGGCCGATTCGCATGTGGGCAGACCATTAAAAATAGCATTTAGGGACCTTAAAAGATTAAATAAGCTATCACTAAGGTGATAAAGTTTACCGGTAGTCAAACGGGGCTCCGGAGCGCCCGACGGCCTCCAGATCAATAGTTGGAGTATGACCTAGGGTTTATGGTGAAAGAGGAAGTGTTAGGGACCTAAGGAGATTCTTGGGGGGGGGGGGTACTTGAATGGGGTCTCTACAAAGATCCTCGACTAGTGATCTTGGAATAAGTGAAGGTCGTCGAATAGACACCATATTGACATTGGGAGAGAGGGTGTTTAAGGTTAATTCTACGGACTAAAGGGACGAGGGTGACGGTTCAGAGTGTCGGTTTCAATTCTGAGGACCTAAAGTTTGTGCTTGGGATGACTAATTTGAGGGCCGAGGTCACTTTCGAGGACCTAAATTTATGACGACCAATTCTATAGGTGGAGGTCGATTATGAGGACTTAAAGTTGTAGGGACCGATTCTGAGGGTCGATGTCAATTCTGAGGACCTAATGATGTGAGGAACAATAATGCGAGTTGAGGTCAATTATGAGGAGCTAAAGTTTTGAGGATCGATTATGCGGGTCGAGGTCAATTATGAGAACCTAAAGTTATGAGGACCAATTTTGCTGGTCAAGCTAATTCCGAGGCCTTAAAGTCATGAGGACCAATTCTGCGGGTTGAGGTCAATTCCAAGGACCTAAAGTTTTGAGGACCGATTATGTGGGTCGAGGTTAATTCTGAGGACCTAAAGTTATAAGGACCGATTCTAAGGGTTGAGGTTAATTCTAAGGACTTAAAGTTATAAGAACCGATTCTATGGGTCGATATTAATTCTGAGGACCTAAAGTTATGAGGACCGATTCTGCGGGTCAAGGTCAATTTTAAGGACCTAAAATTATAGTGACCGATTCTGTATGTTGAGGTCAATTCCAAGGACCTAAAGTTGTGAGGACCGATTCTGCAGGTCAAGGTCAATTCTAAGGATATAAAGTCGCGAGGACCGATTTTGTGGGCCAAGGTCAATTCTGAGGACCTAAAGTTGTGAGGACCGATTTTACGGGTCAAGGTTAATTCTGAGGACATAAAGTTGTAGGGGCCAATTCTGCGGGTCAAGATCAATTATGAGGACCAAAAGTTATAGGGATCGATTTTGTGGGTCGAGGTCAATTCTGAGGACCTAAAGTTGTGAGGAGCGATTCTGCGGGTCGAGGTTAATTATGAGGACCTAAAGTTGATAGGAAGAGTTGCTCTCCTGGGAACTTGTAGTTTTGGAGAAGAGATAACTTTGCTAGGGAAGCCATGAGGGATTTTTGATGCAAGCGCATCTTGAAGTTACACTAGGGGACTGCTTTAGACTGGAGATTTGGCTGGGGAATGGAAAGGTAATATCTTACAATTCCGCTAGGGAATTGTTCACTTGAGATTAAGATTTCACTAGGGAATGGGAGTAGATTTGGATGTTGATGCAATGCTGGAAGGTTAATAATGCTAGGGTTCTTAAGGGCTTGTAAGGGGCTTAGTGCTCTAAAAAATAGTTATCTTGATGAAGAAATGTTTCAATATTTTCAGGATTTTTTTGGGTAATTTTTGGATGTTTTTGGCTTTTTTTTGCAAAATTTGTAGGAGGATACCGATAGGCAGACTAGAGGGGTTGTCATTTGGCAATGGCGGGGACTCCTGGGCTTCTTTGGGAAGAAGAGAAGGCAGGTCCCGATCGATATGTACACGGGTCTGTTGATCGGCATGACGCTTAGTTGCCTATAAAAAAAAGTGGCAATCCCTCCTTATTTTCACACCTTTAAGTGCTTGAATCTTTTGCTTTCTCTCTCTAAAAATCATTCCTATGTCCTTTTCCTTTCAAAACTTCAAATGGTGGGTTCTTCTAACGAGGGATACAATGTGGAGTGGCTGGGCATTGATGACTGGGTTGCCTGGCCTGGCAGTTTAGGGTGCCCTATTGCCTTAGGCAATGAGAATGCCTTCGATCTTTTTAAGCTGGTAGTTGAAGAATGCTCCCTTTTGTGCGATATTGCACACCATCCTTCATCTAGGGTGAATAAATTTAGTGGCAATGTAAGTAGGGTGACTTCTGGTATTCCATTTCATTTTTCTCTTCGTTCTTTGGGCTGATGAAAGGTTTTTTCTTCCTTTTCTTTGGCAGACTGATATAGCTTCTTCAAGTATGCGTTCTCAAGGAACGACTGGGTTAATAGATGTTTGGGAGTATCTCTTGACGATGGTGCACTGAATAGTTTCTTCTGTCGATTTTGGCCATTTAGCGCAGGCCTTGGATGAAATGCTGTGTTCTACATCAATATTGTTCGCTTTGGGACAGAGGTGACGTGACACTACTCACACCTTCCATTTGGGCTTTAGGGAGATGACTGTTACTCCCACTGATGTTCATTACCTGATGGGGATTGATTGTGAGGGTATTCAACTAGAGGTGGATTGCACAGCGAAGGTGACGCCAGAGGCAGTTCAGGTGGCATTGGGGATGTGGGTAGGATCATTTATGGGGATTCTATCTGTATCTCTGCTTTTTAGGAGGTGCTTTTGAGTAGGAGGATAGACGTGACTGACAGGAGGCAGGTGAGACAGATGGATCAGTTGTTCATTTTTCTTTTTCTTGGAAGATTTTTGGTGGCGACGTCATCAATCTATGGTTTTTGATGATGATTTTTGACGTCCCGTTTTATAATTGGGGGAGCTTTACTTTGGCATCCATTTATTCTTCTTTGGATGCTTTTAGACGGTACTTCCGTCAAACCTTTACAGGGGCCATGTACCTTTTAGAAGTAACTTTAGACTTATTTTCTTTTATGTATTCCCTTACATTATTCTTTAGTTTTTTCTTTATTTATTCCTCTATTTTGCAAGTGTGGTTTTACGAGGTGATTATGTAAAATATGAGGTTGATAGCTTTGAAGGATGAGGATTTGGGGGACTTCTGTCGGATATTCCAGTGGCAGAAGTCTAACTGGGGATTGAACCAATATTTATCCTTGGCAGAAATACGGTAGGCTTTGAACGCCTTGACGAGTGATCAGGTTATTTCTCCTTTCTTCTGAGTTCTTTCTTGGCATTTTCTTTCTTGCATGAATATTGATTCTCATCAGGGATTTCAGGTGATCTTTTACCCTTAGGGGATGGCTCCTAGGGATACGGGGGGTGACCGGTATACATGCACATATGTGGAAATTGATGAAGAACGAGTTTGGGTACATATGGTACCTAAGAGAGAGAGTGGTGCAGTATATTGTGAAGGGTGATGTGGTGGTCCCCCCGTCGGTGCCCCTAATGTACATGAGGTGAGTGAGGGAGATATCTGATGAGGCCCAGGTGACAATGTTAGTCAGCGAGGCCTACATGCTCTATATAGACATGATGGTGAGTTATGATTACTTGGAATTCGTGATGAGCTGGTTGATGCCCCCTTATATTTATGATGTGATGAATATGCCTCTGCCTCCTACGACTTCGAGTAGGGGTACTAGCAGGACGGTGGGATCTACCTATAGCATGGGTGGTAGTACGTCAGCGGTGGCGACAATGGAAGAGAAGGCCCGGCCATGTTGGAGATCAACCCTAGTGTAGCGACAACTATGCTCAAATTTTCTCATTCTCCCTGGGCATTGTTAGCGGAGTTGCTTCGTGTTTCACTTTCGGCAGCTCGATTATTAGTTACTGGGGGGATGATATCCCTTCAGTCTGCGCTTGAGGGATTTTTATTATTTGGGATATACTGGAGCTATTGCTTAGGGCTTTACTACGAGGCTTTTACTGGTGATGAGGGGCTTAATGGTTGATCCATAGTTAGCTACGATAATAACGTGAATGTCTTATCATCGTAGTCTTACGGCGGTGATACTAGTTGAGACTCTAAATGGTCTTGATGCTTGGAGAGAAGGTTACTCCTATTTTTTGAGGGGGATACCGGTGATATTGTTCATGTTTCTTGATGAGAGGTTCCATCTGACGGATTCTCTTGAGTACCCCTTGGTGGGTGTGCCAAATTTCTTTGCTCGATACTTTTTCGGTTTCGGCCTACTTATAGAGAATTAGGTAAACTGGTTTGTGGAGCATGGATACCGATATCTTAGTTAGTCAGTGCCATAGTGGGGATAATTATAGCCTATTCTGGAGCTGAGAGTATCAATATGTGCGGTTAGTTGGCCTGAGGAAGACTTCATTTTATTTCCATTGGCGACTTTTGTGCCAAGTTGAGTAAATAGTGCCTCCTCGCACACTAAACTTATTTCCAGTGGAGGAACTGACTGAATCCCGATATATGATGCTAGGTTCTTTGTGGGAGAGTCGTCGATCGTCTACCCGTCCATCTCAATCTGTAGAAAGGGTCTGGCATGTGTCTGGGGACTATCTTAAGTGGTTGTCGAAATGGGTAGTAGAGAAGATCTTGGCGAAAGAGACTGGCCAGAGGTGGTTTGTTCTTTTCGACACCATGGAAGGGGTAGTTTTTTTTTTACAGACTGGTCAGGGCGTACCACTCCATTGAATGCATTCAGAATATTGACTAGACGAGGGAGACCTAGGTACCTCCATTGGATAAAAAATGATAATGAGGCTGGGTCATCTAGAAGTTGTGGATAGAATTTTGTGAAGCTAGGGATAATTTGTGTGAAGATTTTATGAAGCTGGGGGTAATTTGTGTGAAACTCTTACGAAGCTAGAGAGAGATTGTGTGTTTTTCTGCCACTTTGAAATAAATTTGATGTAGCATGATAAGGTTGTAGTTTTGAGACTAGTTTGAGTCAGTGAAATGGGTGGTTTGTTTAACTCCCTTCCCTAATACTTCATGTAATGGTGCCGTATTTCCTTATTTGAATAAAAAATGATTATGATCATATTTTGTTGTGCCTCTTGATGAGTTTTTCATTTGAGTTATCTATACCAATCGCTAAGGCATACATAATCCTTTTGTTCATATAAATGATAAAATATCCTGCCATTCTCAGAGGTTAGAAAAGAATATCATTTTGTGAAAGAGAAGGGGACCGTGCCCTTGTAAGGTGTATGAGCTGCCTATGCACCTCTGGAGGGTTTTGAAAAATTTTGTAAGTCCCAATTTGAAATAAAAAAGGGTCGTTGAGAGGATCAGCATCACGTAGTTCTAGGTAGAGAGAAATGAAGAGATTTTTTTAGAATAGAAGGGGGATGAGATTAGTCGTAGCGCGTTGAAATTTTAGATCCAGGGTAGAACTACGTGGTCCTTGACTGGACGTTCCATATTTTCTCCATCGAGGCCTGCGATCATAGAGGCGCCTTTTGATAGGATCTTCTTCACTATATAGGGGCCGCTCTAGTTTGGTTTGAATTTCCATCTGGGGTCCCAAACGAGTTCTATGATCTTTTTGAGGTAAATGCCTCCTTCCAGGACACCACGGTCCTTGACTCTTTGATTGAATGATAGCGCTATCCGACTATGGTACCCCGTATATGGTATGAAACCTTCAGCCCAATCTTTCCAACGCTTGATCATTTTACTAGTGATGGCTTTGAAGTTTTTATTAGAAGCTTCGACAACACCATTGGTTTGGGGTCGGTAGGGAGATGATTTGTGTCTCTAAATCCCGTACTCATCGACTAGTTCTATGACCTCGGCTTTGAAGTGTAACCCATTATCTGATACTATCTCATGGGGAACCCCGTATTAGTAAATGATGTTCTTTTTTATAAACTTGGCCACTTTCTTAGCATTCAGCACTGCATATGACTCGGCTTTGACCTATTTAGTGAAGTAATCAATGGCGACTAGGATAAACTCATGCCCATTTGAAGATTTGGGTGTGACTTTCCCTATTATGTCAATGCCCCAGGTGGAGAATGGTGAGGGAGAAGTCATATTGTATAATTCCCAAGGAGGTAAGTGTTGGAGATTGGCAAACTGCTGACATTTGAGGCATATTTGGATATAGGCAGTGTAATCTTAAACCATGGTGGTCCAATAATGCCATTGATGAATAAATTATATGACTGTTCATATGGGGTTTGTATTCCCTTCCGTGGATCTTATGCATCATTTCTTTAACATTAGCCCCTGTAATGCAGTGCAAATGGGTTCCATCAAAGTTTCTCTTGAGTAGTGCTTTATCGCATATGATGTACTAGGCAGCCAGTTTGTGAAGGATTGCATGGTATTTTGTATTAGCATCTTGGGGATACCTACCATGTTTGAGGAGGTTCCAAATATCATAATACCATAACCCAGCCATATCAGAATCTTCCTCGATGACAAGTTCAATGTGGTAGCAGTGGGTCTGCATAGCTTATTTTTGGAATAGGAAGGGGGCCATCGTTATTCCCTTGGGCATGTCGACCATGGAGGACAGGGTTTTAAGGGCTTCGGTTAAGCTATTATTTACGTGAGGCATGTAATGGAAGGTGATATTATGGAACTAGGAGGTTAGCTCTTCTAGGTGGATGTGGAAGGGTAACAGTTTTTTGTCTTTGACTTTCCATATTCTAAGGACTTAGTCGATGATGAGGGATGAATTCCCGTAGACATCTAGGTGTTTGATACCTTTCTTGAGGGTGACTTTGAGGATTACAATGCATGCCTCGTATTCGATTATATTGTTGGTGTAGGAGAAATCTAGCTTGATGGCAATGGGAGTGTAAGAGTCATCATGGGCGATCGGGAGTATCCCAATGCCGTATCCTTTCTTGTTGGTAGGACCATTAAAGAACATTTGCCATCTGAGGTTTTCTTGAGAAGTGTAGAGGATAGTTTCATCCTAGAATTATAAGACCCAAACATTGATTCCCTCCATACGGTAGTAAACAAGGTAGTCAAAGATTGATCTCCCTTTTATGGCTTTTTGCGTGACGTAAATGATATCGAACTCAACTAGCAACATCAACCATCAGGCCATCCGACTAGATAGGGTGGGTTTATCAACCAGGTACTTGATAGGATCAATTTGGGATACTAGTCTGGTGGGAAAAGTGAGCTTGTAGGGCTGTAACTTTTGAGTGACCTATATTAGGGCGACACATTCGTTTTCCAAGGTAGTGTAGTTAGCTTTGTACCTGGATAATTTTTAGTTGGCATAGTATATGGACCTTTCTTTACAGGATTCTCAAATATATTGGGCTAGCAAATCCCCCACCGTGGTATCTGTTACGATTAAGTATAGGATGAAGGGGATAACTGGTTACGGAGACATAAGTACCAAAGGTCAGGTAAGGTATTGCTTGATTATGTCGAAGGCTTTCTGACAGGCCTCATTCCAGACTTTGGTAGAATCGTTTCAGAGGAGTTTGTAGACGGGATTGCAAATAGAAGTTAGCTGGATGATGAACTAGCTGATGTACTGAAATGTACCCAAGAATCCCCGAACTTCCTTCTCCGTTTGGTGTGGTGGAATCTCAAGTATGTCTTTTAGCATGGTAGGGTCTACTTCAATTCATTTCTCGCTAACCCTGAATGTCAAAAGCTTTCCTTTCGTGATGCTAAACACGTATTTATGTGGGTTTGGCTTCATTTGGTATCTTCGTAGTCGTTCAAAGAACTTATAGAGGGCGAGAACGTGACCTTCTCGAGTCTTAGACATAATAATCATGTCGTCTATGTAAACTTCCGCCTCTTTGTGTATCAAATCATGCAAGATGGTTGTGGTAGACCTTTGGTAGGTAACCCCAATATTCTTGATCCCGAATGGCATGACACTATATCAAAAGGTTACCAGGGGTGATGAATGCAGTTTTCTCTTTATGGTCAGGGTGGGGATCTGGTTGTATCAGGAGAATCCATCGATGAATGACTTGAGGGTGTGGATGGCTATGTTGTCCACAACCATGTCGATGTTGGTCATTGGGTAATTGTCCTTTGGAGATGTTTTTTTCAAATCCTTGTAATCGACGCACATGCGGACTTTTCTTCCTAATTTTGACACTAGGACGATGTTAGCGAGCCATATAGGATATTCGATCACACGACTGAAGCCTAAGTTCAACTTCTTGACAACTTCTTCTTTGACTTTAAGTGACCATTGGGTGTGGAGTTTACTTATCTTTTATTTGATCAACTTACATTCTAGTAATGTAGGGATCTCGTGTTGACCTAGTTTGGGGTCAATGCCAGGTATGTCATCATAGGAAACTGTAAAGACATCCACGAATTCTTTCAACAACACTTCGAATTGCATGCGCTCATGATCGTTAAGGGTGGACACTATCCTAATCTTGCACCGTTGGCCACTAGAATTGATATTGATAACAACAGTTTCATCCTCATTATTTTGAACACTGTTATGTTGTTTGTTATTAACCTTATTAAGATCAATTAAAAAAATTTCATTTACAAAGCAATCATCATCAACAAGTTGATTAGAATCAAGACAATTCATATAAGGCACAACAAGATACTTATATTTTCTTGTTTATTTCACTTTCGGGGAAAAAACATTGAGAACCTCATCAAAGGAGGTCTCGGTTACATTATTATCAAAAAAAGGAGAAGCAACAACAAGTGAAGAGATATGGTAAACAACAAGGTTGGGTTGAATCTCAGCAGGATGGATTGGTATAGCATTCCAGTTGAGAAGAGTCCCGTTATCAGCCTTAATTAGAGTGGATAGGTCCGACGGTGTAGCGTCTTAATGGATCATATAACCCAAGTGTATGTAGGTTGAATGAGTCTTCGAACTCACTTTCCTCGAAGCCATCAATAACTTTTACAGCTTTCTCGGTGAGAGGTTTCACTTTATGCTGGTCGTCTTTGGCCTAAGAGTAGTTGTCTTGAAAGAAGATTTCCATCCTCAGTTTCATCTTGTTGTCGATGTGGTCCTACCATGGTTTAAGGAAGCTGTAGAAAGGGAAGTCTTCGCCCTCCTTGATAAGTTTCCATTCAAAAAATCTCTCGAAACAGTCTTTGGGTCTTTTAAACCCCTTTTATACCCAGGCCACGTGGGGAAAATGTCTCTTTTTGGAATATGAGATCAAGTATCCCTTGTTGATGTCACTTTAGCCCGAGTCTGGGCATGAAATGCATGTTCTTGAACATATCTATCACATTGACTTTTCCATGAGGGTTGCGTTCCAGACAGACTCGATTTTTGAAATTATTTCTTATTGGAAGGGGAAGTGGATCAATTCTGAAGATGGAGAGGAACATGTGATTCGTCCTATGATGGATTTCCAATTTTGAATTGCTGGTTCTGGAATTTTATGTACCATAATCATCCCCCAAAATGGTGATGACTTATCCTTTGGTAAATAATTTCAATTTCTGATGAAGGGAAAAAGATACCCCCCGGATGCTATGAGGCCATTGGTGATCAAGTAGCAAGTTGAAGCATGCAGGTAGGTCAATGACTTAGAATTCGGTAACAGGGTTGATAGGTCCAACCCTTATTGTGATTTTTGTGTATACTATTACCTCTCAGCGGGTATTATCATAAGCATGCCCTGCGGTTGAAATAGGAGTAAGGTCACTAACTTTCAACCCCAAGCAATTGAAGGCTCTGAGCAGATAAATATTGAGGGAGGATCCATTGTTAATGAGTGAGAGTGCGATTATATTTTTTGTCACTTTAATGGAGATGATTGAGACGAATATTTGAAATTGCCTCTTCGAAGAAGGAAGGGACTCTAGTGGAGATCAACGACCCAACCATGTTTATAACTTCTTCGGTAGTAGTGGAAGGAGGGAACGTGGGCCCATTAAAAAGTTTTATTAGAGCATTGTAGTGTAATTGGGAATACATGAAGAGTCCCCATAAGATGACGTTAACTTGAGTCTTCATGAGTTGGTCGAGGATTTTGTTCTCTTCAATGGTCATTTCTGGCATGGTAAGTTCTTTGATAAATCTCTTTCCCATATCTGTACCCAAAGACTGAGGATTCAGATCCTTGTAGTGTCTCCTTGATTGGATCATGTGGTTTACTAAGGCGAGAAAGAACAAGAACCCCGTGTCTTCATTTATTTCTGGATGAATGGATACTTTATTGATTTACCCTAATAGGACTTCAAAGGATTTCATTCTGTACATGCTGATTACATAACTGACTTTCCCTGACTCAGTTCATCACCCGAGCTATTAAATTCGTCCCCCCATCCGATGTCAAGAGAAATCAATGCATTCAATAACCTCAATGGCTTCCTCATATAAAGCTTCCCACTCAATGGGAAGGTGCAGGAGTGAAGGGACCAACGATTCGTGAAGCTTCAAAGGAATGAGTAGTTCCTAAATGTTGCAGATCTCAGTGGTCTATCGAAACATGTCGGCCATGATCTGTACCACTTCATCTAAACTGATTTTTTCGACAGGTACCACCCATTCGTCTGATTCTCGAGCCCATTTTTGGACTTCTATAAATGGGCCACTGAATTTCTAACAATCGATGGTCATTTCGGTGGGTAATTTCAGCCCCAAATCCAGAAATTGGTTCAAAACAGTTGGTAACTCCATGTCTTTTCCCTCGGATCGGGTGCAAACGACCAAGCAGGTTCTTGTGAGGAGTGATAAAGGTTGATCGGTGAAGCAGGCAGGTTGTAAGGGAAAATGAGGGCAACCTTTTGGAGGTTTGGGTGAGATGATAGGTGTTTTGCTGGGTACAATTTGAGTGGATAAATCAAATTATGGGTCATTTTCTAGGAAGACTGCATTTTCATGTGCGAAAAGTGGGTTGTTAGTGGTATTAGGTTTAGGATCTTTTGGTGGAGCGGTGAGACCCGGTCAATCAAGCCTTGAACCATATTTCTGAGATGGAAGCAATGGTCGGTAGTGTGGTCTGCGAATTGGTGAAAGTCACAGTTAGCATTGGTTATGAGGTTATTGGGAAGAGAGTTTTGTTATGGACGGGGGGTCCAAGGGTTTGATGAGATTTCATCTTAACAAGGCCTAGTAGACTTTGGATAAGGGAGCATGGAGCTCGGTGTATTCCTTTTTAGGAGGATTAGGGTAACTTTCTAGTGCCCAAGTGGTAGCAGGTTGGGAGATATTATTAGTGGTTCAGACTATAGCACTATTAGGCTTTTTATACTTTTTAGAAATGAACTATTCGGTGAACTTTTTCAGCTCGGCTTCTACCTTGGTTTTCTTTAATCTCTACACCTGCTTCCTAGAGGGATCAAAAGTGTGGATAATAGTGACCTACCATAGTTTCTCAGATATGGGTTAAGAAATTTTTCTTCAAGATACTAACTTGTTCTTCTTAAGAGGGTCGACTGGTTATGGTAACAACTTTCTCTCTCCACCTCCCTATGAAGCTACTGACAGTTTCCCCTGAATTTTGCCTAAGAAGCTTTAGATCATGGCGTGTAACTTCTAGTTCTTCGTTGTACTTGTACTGAGATATGAATTCTCGGGGGACATCTTTCCATCCTCAAATTTTAAATTCTTAGAGGGATAAAAACCATCGGAGGGAACTTTCTTTTAAAGTCTGTTGAAACATTTAGGCCATTATATCTTCAGTGGGGCCAAAAAGGGTCATGAGTCGGTGATAACTACGAAGGTGAAAAATTGGGGGCCCACTTCCCCCAAACTTCCCGATGACTGGCATCATGAGATTCTCTGGCAATATTGCTTTGGGATAGGGAGACATATAAGTGTAATCCATGTAGTTACTGGATATCCTGACTTGGTCGAATTTTTTAAATAGTAGCTTGAGGTCCTCCTTGACCTTTTTCAGTTCTTCCTCCTTGGGATCAACAGGCCTTGTAAGTTAGCCCCTGGTTAGGCAAGGTTTTGCATAGGGAGCTGAGATGGAGGCGACCCATTAGCAGGCGGGGCACGTAGAGCATGCTGATATTTTTTTGGGACCCAGACAGGCTTGGGAGCAGGTGGACCCATGGTATTAGGAAAGAGGACCTCGAGTTCTTCAGGAATATAGACCTGGTTTCACTGAATCTCATGGACCTCAATTTAAAGGTTATCAATCTTGGTAAAAAGTTGGACTAAGACTGCCATCAGATTAGGCTGCACGTTCAATGCTTGATTGGCGTTTTCCATGAAGAGCTGGTGAAGGTAGATTTTGAACTCGGACGAAGTAGTAGAGGAACTGGTGGAGCTTTAGGGAAATTTAAAGGATGATTGAAACCAATAGGTCAGGATAAGAATCGGGTCTGCGATCAACCTGAGAAGGAAAAATGGTTCGAGTTTATTTTTGAAAGAAGGAAGAAGGGATTGTTTTTCAGTACTTTTAAAAAAGAGAAAACAAATGTTCTTGGTATTTTTGTTAAAAAGAGAAATTTTTTTTTTGGTATTTCTGATAAAAGGAAGAAAAGTATTTTTGGTATTTTGGTTTTTGGAGGAAAAAGGAGGAAAAATGAGAGAAGAATCTCAACATGATTACTTTTATCATCATGTTTTCACTTGCATTAGGGTTACTTAAATGTAAAAAAAATGCCGAACAGGACCCAAGCCTGGGAAAATTGGGTTTGAAAAATATGTAAGACATGGTTTGACTTGTTTCTAGGCTCATGGATAGGGTCCTATTTTGAAAATTGGCACAAAAATTTGGGCGGCATGCCGACCCAGCATTTTCGCAGAGTTTCGTGTAGCAGTCAAAAAACTAAATATGAGTGTCCTAGGTTTGACGCATATATAAGGTTTATCCAGTTTGTTGGGCTAGTGGTAGGGTTTCCCCCTTTGGCATGACTTTAACGATATACTTTTTGCTTTTGAGGGCAATTGGTAGGTGTATACAAGCCATATAATATACCCGAGTGAACATGAATTGCCTCACTATATACCTCATGGGGATAGTATGTGTGAGATTGAATTTGATATACTCGATGTACGTGAACGAGTTATCTGCTATATACCTCCCGTCGTGAGTTCGATCAAGTAGTATGATGTGGGGGGAACCACTCGATATACGTCGAAGGTACTAGGTCAATGGAAGGTGAGAGTCATATTGCTTAGGCTAACTGCGATCCGCAAGACCTGCGCCCATCACAAAGTGACCCCCCAGTATAGGACGATATTTTGGTCAATATTGTAATGCTCTTGGTGATGTAGTGTGAAAAATGCATGATTCTTAATTAGTATATTATGGAGAGAATCGTTTATTTGGCATGATGATTAAATTAAGCACTACACTAATGGGGAAGAATGTACTAGTATTATAAAAAATAAATCAAGCATGGAGCATGAAGAATACATTAAGCATGGATAAAAGTGAGGGAGTGATATGTGAATATCTATTAGTGAGTGTGTGGTAGTGAACTTAAGCATGGATCAACTACAAGTGGAAAGTGATATGTGCAAGTAAGCATGGATATATACAAGTGTTATTAGTAGAGGTGTGTTCTAGTGAAGCCTAAGCCTGGATATTCTAAGTGGAGTGTGAAGCATGTGTGTATAAGTGATCCTATAGATAAGTGTAGGTAGTGTGAAGTGCACATGGAGGGTATTTACAAGTGTGTGAAGTGAAAAGTGAGTGAGAAGATATATATACATGAGGTAGATATGTACAAGAAGTAATAGAGGAAAAAGGACCATACAGGTAGGTGCATACGCACACATGCAAACAATGATAAAATTTATGTAAAAATAAAGTCTAGTCCTCAAAGAATGAAAGTCCCCAGCTGAGTCACCACTGTGGCCATCCCTCCTCAGTCGGCACGCGCACGCGAGGGTCTCACTCCCTTCTTTGGGACGCTTCGATCGTTGTCAATTGGGGTAATGTATAGGTAATTGTGAGTACAATATGTATCACAATAAAGAGATCCATGAAAATAATCACAAAGAATAGAAAGTAAAGATCACATACAACAATGATATACGTGGCTCGGTAACACCCCTCGTCCACGAAGGGGTTACTATTTTATTAAAGTGTCTCTCAATATTTTTTGTTACATCTCCTTGCCGCGGGTTAGGACGTACAATTTACAGGTGCATCAAAGTAGAAATTAAGTTGTACAGGGAGCTCAATTAGTGTGGGAATATATCAAGGGGTAGCTGAATATATCTTTTGAGATTATTGGTAGCTGATTTGACTATATTCGTAAGTGTTCTAATGTATTTGAAATACTCGTGTGTGAATTAAATCATGATTTGGGCTGGGCAACGCTTTTATTAATCTGAGCTGGTCGGCTACGCTCATGGGCTATGTTGAATGGGTCCCCATAATTGCCCCCTAATAATTTTGGGCCTCGTGAGTTTGGGGCAATTAATTTTTAAAAGGCCCATAACTTGAAATATTCATGCTTTGAGTTTGAAATGGCATTCTTGTATATTTGAGAGAATTATAGGGGTACGCTCGTCCTGAACAAATCTTCATGGCATACTTGTAATTTATTTGAATGGGCGAGGGTACTGTTATCTGACCAAGCATTTAAACTGCTAAAAATCATCTTAGGAGATTGTGTTAATCATTGACATCGGGTTTCAAACTAGAGATACAGTCCTTTTTCGTTAGTTCAGTTCACTCTCTTCCTGGCTTGTTAAGCTTTGCTAGGTTCATCTTCTTCAGTGCCTTCTTTTCTTTTAGAGCTCCATTAATCCTTGTATGTCTATATTTACTTTATTAATCTTTTCTTAGAACTTATTGTGTAGTAGTAGCTAGGGTTTTCTCCTGGTTTCTACAATTATAATGATGCTAGATAACAAAACGATAGCTGAGTTTAGGCGTTATTATAATATTCCTGATTGGGTGATCATCGATTGTGCCCTTCTTCCTTGAAATGTTTGTGACATTGAAGGGGGCACCGGATTCACACCCTTCTGGTAACCCAAGGGGTTTAACATTTCCCCCCAACCTCTTGTTCCTTAGGTTCTTTAAATATTTTGAAATTATGCATGACAACTGTGGCCCTAACATTTGGAAGATAGTTGATGGAGTTCATAAGATAAACAACCTTTATAGGAAAAAATTGGGCCTTGTCGAGATCTACCACTACTATGTGCGGTCGCGAACTAGCGATGGCCTTATGTATTAAAAAACCAGGAAGGCTGAGAGGGTCCTGGTGGTGAATCTTTCGAACTCCCATAAAAATTACTGGGAATATGATTTCGTTGCTAGAAACTGGCAATGTCCTCCTCCTCGTGAGGGTGCAAGGCACTGAGGACCTGTAGTTTTAGACTATGGAGAGGACCAAATAGGTCGATTACCTTTTTCTTTCCCTGACTATGCAGTTCTGCTTTCTGATTTCTATCCTCTTAGCTAATGTTCTTCTTCCTTTGCTTTTGCAGTTCGTATAATAAATCAGGAGTCAGACATAAGTGAGATTGATGTTGATGAGCTTCTGAAAACCTGGAACATCATGGAAAGGCTACATGATAGTGAAAACCCAAGGTTGGAGGCCTACTTGTTGGAATACAAGAATACGACCACTAGCTTTATTGGTCGTCTGGTCGATAAGGTCCCAACCTTAAAAGCTCACTAGGTTGGCCATTTTAACCCAATGGTTCTAAAAAAGGAGGAAGAGGGATCTTAAGAGGAGGAAGAGGAATAAAAAGAGTAAGGAGAGGGAGTGGAAGAAGAAGAAGAAGAAGAAGAAGAAGAAGAAGAAGAAAAAGCATGGCCCCTATGATAAAGAGATGAAAGTTGAGGCTTCCCAAAGATTATAATCAAACCATCCTGGATAATCTTCTTAAGTCTTTAAAGACGATTGAGACTGACGGACAAGGGAAAAGATAAGGAGAAAGAGAATAAGAGAGAAGCAAAAGAGAGGAAGAAGGGAGAGAGAGGGAGAAAAAAGAGGAGTGAAAGAAAGAGGAGGAGAGGAAGAAGACCAAGAGAAAGTTGGTCTTAAAAGCCTATAGAGTCTTCCTCTAGGTACAGACATCGAGGGGGTAGAGTGAGTGATGAACCTTATCTTGCCCCCAATCTGTTGAAGAGGGCAGTGCTCACTGCCGATCGCGAGCGCTCTTCGAGATTTGGATCATCCTAGTTCACCCTCAAAACTTCTCAGGGGATGACCCTGGTAAGTCTTCTCCACTATTTGTTTTCTCGCACTTTTCCTATCTCTATACTGAATTATCACTCTTTATATTTCTGCGCAATTTTTATCTGATTTTACTATTCTTTTAAACGACCATGGCAACAAATATAGAATTGAATAAGAGCTAAAAGACGCTTTGGAGTCTGATAAGAAGGCCTTTGTTGAAGCTAACCTAGTATGGAAATAAAAGAGATGAAAGATGACCAAGGCTTATGATGAACTTGGGGCATCCCAAAAAGTGGTGGTCGCTGAGAAGGCCAAGCTGGTTCAGGCAAATTAAGCCTTGTCCGATAAGATTATTAAGTTGGAGGGGGAATTTCCCCAAGAGAAAGATTCTATCTATCATGAAGGCTTCAATAAATCTTACGATGATGATGAGCAACATCTAGCCTATGGATGCAAGGTGGCCTTTAAGAAGGGTTGGGACCAGGCCTTGAAGGCTGTTGGGACTCCTATTGAATTCGAGCTCTTCGACCTCCATTCCCTGGTCCTGACCCTTTTGAGGAGGATGAAGAGGGTGATGGTCAACCTACTGGTCGAACTGAGATCAATCCTGCTAAGGTTGGTGTTGATGATTATGCTGTCAAAGAGAATCTTATTACCGATAAGGGAAAAGACATTATCGAAGATGACTAGGTGAAGGATCAAGTCTCGTAAGCTAGGGATTTTTCTTTCTTCCTTGTACAATTTCTCCTTTGAAAGCTTATAATCATCTTGATCGAACTTACTATATTAGCCCCTGGACCCCTCCCTTTTGTACATTAACGAAGATGGAATCTTTCTTTTTATATATGCATTTTCTTAATCTTCACGTGCTAATATTTTACTCATGATCTCGTGTGTGTTAGTTGTAGTTTGTTTACTTAGACCAATATATTCCTTGGGCTAAATATCCTTGGGCTAAATATCAGTTTGAAGGCTCATAAAGCCTTCGTAAAGGTTTGCAAGTCTCTAAGGACAAGAAATGAGCAATATAAGAATCAACATGAGCTTATCGCTAAGTTGAAGGATAAACTTTAAGATATAGAGGATATAGGTACCTCAGTTCAAGAAGAAGTAAACTCTTTGATGGATAAACTCTTGGAGACCACTGAAGTTAGCCAAATGGGTGAAGTTCTTCATGAAAAAAATGATGCTTTGATGAAGGAGGTATCCGGACTGAAAGTCAAGGTTGTTGGGCTTGAGGAACATGTCGAGAGATTGAGGGATGCATTCTAAATGGGTCCTCGAGAAACCTGGTCGGAGGGGTACAATACAGGTTAAGCAGATGCCCCAACAAAGGTTAAAGAGGTAGAACATGCGACTTTTTCTCACGGGTGGTTGAGCGCCCTTATGGAGGTTAAGACACCCACAAAGTCTAGGTTGTGGAGTAAATACCAGGTCGAGTGTGCTGCCTACTGCCATAATCCTTTCTCGAAGGATGATAAATGGATCCCAGTTGATGCCACTCCTTCCCATCTTTTAGAGCACGATCTTGACAGTGATGTAGAAGAATTTTCTCCCAATCCAGATGATAGTCAAAGGGTGATCATTACTGAATATCTTGCTCGCCATCCTGGGCCATAATAAGTCTTTCGCATACTTTGGTTTGAATGTATATGTAAATTCTCATTTTAGTTAATGAAAAATTGCTATTTATCAACTTTTGAGACCATGCTGACTAAACATGTGCTATTAATTTGCTGCTTATAGTTAAACTAGTAAGTGTTATTTCTAGTTAGCTAATCAACATATACGTCTACCAAATAATACTGATTGACCACCTTGGTCCCTTTGTTGTTGAAGTGGACTAGTAATTAGGTTTTATCACTTTGAACTTCTTAGCTGACTAAATGGTATTCAGAATTGGTGTTAGCCACACATTGTTACATGTTTGAACATTATCCCAGTCCAATATGCCTTAGCAGTATCATTGCATCTACTTTACCTTTTAGGTTGTGTTGACACACTCCCTTAGGCCTAAGTAAGATGAAGGGGAGAATGTACCTGGTAGATGGGCTATCTGCCCGAGTAGGCTTTTTGTGACTAACAAAGTTGGCGACCAACATAACTTGGCTTTTGTTGCCTAAGGATCTCCTGTAGGGATTTTGTTATTACCGGGGCAACTCATGAGGTCTCTTTGTTTGTAATAAGTACCTGAGGGTGTTAGTAATTAAAACACTTTTATTGACTTGTTATAACCACTGCAAACCCTGCTCGACACGTGAGGTTCCCTGATTGAAAACAAGTTGAACAACTTACTGTAATCCTAGGAGTTCAGCCATGCATAAAGGAGTTATCATTTGGAAAAGGTTTATATTAATGAGATGCAACCAAGAAAAATGAAGCAGCCAATGCATAATATAAAAGTACAGGGGCCAACGGGCCTGTATTCATTGAATATTGTCAAACGAGCAACATAAGTTTGATAATGAGAATTTGATTAAACTAAATGTGCTAATAAAAGATAAATAAGACTAAAAGTATAACTTTTTGAGATTGGCCGTGTTCCAGGCTCTTAGTATCTCCCTACCCTCCAGCGTTTCCAAGTGATATTATCCTATAAGATCGTCCTTGATTACTTTGAAGGGTCCTTCCCAGTTTGGTCTTTGCTATACGATGGTTTTATGGCACTGTTGAGGACTTTCCTTAGAACATAATCTCCTACAAGAAACTTCCTAGGATTGACTCCTTTATTGTACTTCCTGGCCAGTCGTTGTTGGGAGGAAGCCAAGTTGATCATGGCCAGCTCTCTTTATTCGTCTGATATGTCAATCTTAGTGCATAAGGCGTCATCTTCAAGTCCTTGGTCGACCAAGGTAGCTCTCATAGTGGGGAGACCTTCTTCTATTGGGATGATAGCTTCCATCTCGTAAGCGAGCGCGAATGATGTTTCCTACTTGGTCGCCTAAGGGTGGTATGCTAAGCCCATAGAACATTAGGGAGCTCATCTACCCAGGCACCCTTAACTCTTTTTAACTGCTTTTTCAGTCCACCGAGCATGGTTTTATTTGAATCCTCCGCCTCTCCATTACTTTAGGGGTACGCCAAAGAACTAAAGTGGTGTTTGATGCCATGTTCATCACAAAAATCTTGAAAGAATCTACTTTCAAATTTCGTGCCTTTATTGGTGATGATATTCCTTGGTACCCCAAAGCGTGTCATAATGTTTCACCGGATGAACCTGGTCAAATCTGAGTCGTGAATGTTCGCCAGTAGTTCCACCTCTACTATTTGGTGAAGTAATTTGTGCCTCCCAGCAGATACTTTCGATTTCTAGATGCGATAGGTAGTGATCCCACTATATCTAGTCCCCATTGCAAGAATGACTATGGGATTCTCAGTGATTTTAGGTCGCTGACGGGCTGGTGGATCATATGAGAGTGCTTCTGACATTTTTCACACTTACGAACGTAAGTGCCTGCATCTTTTTGCATATAGCCAGATATCTCCTTTTTGTGTTACTCCCACAAATTTCCTCATAAAATTTGCTAAGTACTTGCTCTGTGTTATGTGGATGGACGCACCGAAGATAATGACCTATGAATGACTTATTGTAGAGCTTCCCTTATGGGGAGAGGTAAAAGTGGGCAGCCTTGACCCTAACCTGATGAGCTGACCTCTTATCATAGAGCAATATTTCACTCCATATATAATTGACAATGGGATCCATCCAACTGGGGGCATTTTCTTCCAGAAGGACTTGCTCAGATACGATTGTTACTTAGCTGCACGAGGATCTCTATTTTTATAGTTTTCCTTAGGCATCGGCATGACTGTTCTAACCCAGGGGGAACAGTTGAATGCCTACTTTCTCAAATATTGCCATAAGTCCTCTTACCACAGTTATGTAGGCTTTCATTCTATCATTTTTAGCATTGAAGTCCCCGCTCACCTTCTTGAAGACTAGTTTGGAATCACTAAATACGTTAAGGCGCTTTGCCCCTAACTGTTGGGCCTTGCGCAAGCTAGTGATCAGTGCTTCATACTCAGCTTTGTTATTGGAGGAATCAAATCCCAATTTGATTCCTTTCTCAATAAAATTATCTTCTGGAGTGATGAGAACGATCCCTACTCTCGGCCCCTTGGAATTGAAGGCTCCATCAACGTATAGGGTCCAGTCTTTAGACTGTGCTTCCTCATTTGTTGACTACTCCGCTTCTAGTTGGTCGATTGACTGGTCTCCTATGAATTCAGCAATGAAGCCTGCTAAGACTTATCCCTTAATCTCCATTCTCATTTGGAAGTGGATATCGAATCTCCCAAGCTCGACCGACCACTTTAAAAGTCATCCGAAGAGGTTGGCTTTCCAAAATATAGGTTTGAGGGGGGTAGGAAGTGATTATGATTATTAAATGGGCTTTAAAGTAATGCTTTATCTTCCTCAAGGCGAACACCAATGCATATGCGTGTTTCTCCAGAGGTAAGTACCGCTGCTCTGCATCTAGAAGTGTCTTAATAGCGTGATAAATTGGGAGAAGACCTCCTTCCTTTTCACATACTAGGGTGGGGCTTACGGTGTGATCTAATACTGCAAGGTAAAGTTATAGTGGGTCTCCATCATTTGGAATCACCACTAGGGGTGGCTTGATATGGTTGGATTTGATCTCTTCCAAAGCTCTTGAGTAGTGATTATTCCATGTGACGCCTTTGTCCTTCTTTAAGAGATAAAAGAACGGTCGATAACATTTAGAAGACTTGGAGATGAAGCTATTGAGTGATGCGAGCATACCAGTGAGCTTTTGAATATCTCACAACTCTGAGGAGGCTGGACTCTAGTGATAGCATCGATCTGATCTGGATTGGCCTCGGTTCCTCTTTTACTGACTAAGTAGCCCAATAACTTTCCTAACTAGACATCGAATGAACACTTACTCGCATTAAGCTTAATTTGATACTTCCTGAGTATTTTAAAAGTTCTGGCTATGTCCATCAAATGGTCTCCCTTATTCTTGCTTTTGACTCCATATCATCGATGTAGACCTCCATCGTGTCTCCCATCTGTCTTTTGAACATCTTGGTGACCAAACTATGATAATTTTTCCCTACGCTCTTTATACCGAATGACATAACCTTATAGCAATACAACCTAATGGGGGATATAAAAGATGTTTTATCCTAATCGGGTCCGAACAAAGGAATCTGATGGTAGACAGAGTAGGCATTCAGAAAACTCATCCTTTCATGCGTCGTTGTAACATTAACCAAGTGATCTATTTTGGCAAGCGGGAATCTATCTTTGGGACATGCTCTTTTGAGATCAGTGAAATCAAATCAGACCCTCTAACTGCTGTGGCTTTTACGCACAACCACTAGGTTGGATAACCATTTGGTTAATTGAACTTACCAAATGGATCCTGCATCCAGTAGCTTTCCCACTTCATTTTTAACCGTTTTAGCCTTTCCAAGGGATGTTCGGTGAGCCTTTTGAGTGATCGACTTAAAGGTCGAATCGATATGCAGGCGATGGCAGGCTACGTTGGTATCAATCCCTGGAAAGTCATATAGTTCCCAAGCAAAAACATCCAGATTTATTTTGATAAAGCCAATCAACTCTTTCTTCTCTTGATTGACAAGTGTGGCTCCGGTAAAAAAATTCATTTCTAGCAAGTTCTCATCGACCCCAACTTCTTTTAGGCTTTTAACGAATCTGTTGGCGGGGTGGACCCTAGTCTCCTCCACCCTAAGTTGGTCGTACCATAGTTCCTATTTGAAGGGTTCATCCCCCTCCTAGGCTTCCTCCTAAACATCCTTACCTCCTTATTTTTTCCCTTCTTTGGGTGAATATCCGTGATGAAGCACTTCTTATAAATGGCATAGTGGCCACAAATTTCAACCACACCCCGATTGGAAACACACTTCAACTTCTGGTGGTAAGAAGATAGTACGGTCTTCATGGCATGTACCCGACCTTTGCTTAAAATGGAATGATATGGGGACTCAATGTCCATCACTAAGAACTCAATTAGCTTTGAGATGTTACCTGCCCTAACTGGAAGAGCTATGTTTCCCACCGGCATTATGATCCTTCCTGTAAATCCAATGAATGGAACTATAGCTTATTTGAGGTTGAATATGTTCAACTTCATCCTGTGGAATAACTCTAGGTACATCACTTTTGACGAGCTCCCTTGGTCAAAGATCAACTTTTCAACGTCCCAATTGGAATTTCTAAGGGTAATTACCAATGCATCATGATATGGGGTTCTAACCCCCAAACAAAATCTTCCTCTATGAAAATAATATGCTTTGTGTTATCAACGTCCTCTGATCACTGACGTTTACAAGCCTGGGTTTTGGCATTATCGATTTGAAAAGCCTCTATGATGGCAGTAACCTTCTTCAGCTCCATGCGAACAACATTTACTTAGATTTGCTTAATATCCGATGCCCTGTGGATTACCGCCAACTCATGTCCTGTATCATAATCAAATATATTGTCCAGCTTCTAGTCGCCATTAGCTGCAACCTTATCTTCTTTATTTTCTATGTACTCATTGAGGTGCCCCGCTTGGGCCAACTCCTCAAAGTGTGACTTCAGAGACTTGTAATTTTCAATCCTGTGGTTGCCATCCTTATGGAATGCACATCTCAACACATTGTTTCTTTTTGTTGGGTCTCCACCCATATTTTTGGGCCACTTGATGAATTATTGGTCTTTTATCTTGCTCAGGATCTTATAAATGGGTTCCTTAAAGATTGTGTTAACAACCTGGAATGCCTTGGAAGGATCAACCTTGTTCCCATTCTTGCGCCCATTCTTATTTCTCATCTTTGGAGTATTATTTTTTGCTATTACCTTATTTGCCTTTGCTCGACCATTATCCCCTGAATTAGAGTGAACCACATCTTTCACCTTGACTTGTTTCTCAATACTATCCATAAGGTCATAAATGGTTATGGCTTCTTTATTAGTTGGGGTCTGGTGCAACAAAGAGGTGGTCGGTAGATCGATTTTGACGGATACTATTAAAACTTACTCTTAGCAGTCCTCAACTTCGTTGAAAAATTCTCAATACATTTTGGCATAATTTTGAAGGCTCTCTTGTGGTTTTTTCTTCATCGTAAGCAGTGCATCCATCCGCTTAGGGTGAGAGCTACTGGTTATGAAGAGAGAAGTGAAGGCCTCCACTAGAGCTTTGAAGTTTTTAATCGACCTGTGAGGTAGCTTCTCAAACCACTTCTGTGCTACATCATGTAGTCTAGAAGGGGAAAATCTGACACATTAGTGCATTATTATGGCACCATAAGGTCATTGTTTGTCTGTATTGCCAAACATGGTCTATAAGATCTATCTTTCTATCGTAAATCTTTAACTTAGGAACGGTAAACTTCTTTGGGACTCCTCTTCTTTGATCGCCCTTGAGAAAGGGGATTTCATCTAAGTATTTAGAGCCCTCTTAGCTAGATTTCTGGTGGATCTATCTCTACGGTGGGCCGGATGTTGGTTCATCTCTTTACGAACCAGAATCCTGATGTTTTCGTTATGTTGATCGTTGATTCTATGAAGTTTCTTTAGCTGGCCATACTCTAATTGACCATGATCTGATCTCCCATATTTAAATCTATCCTGGTCGTTCCTGGAGCTCCTCCCTCGGCTATGAGTATTACTCACCTAAGGACTAGGTGTTCTTTCACGATGTTTCATGGTGTCCCTTTGGAGATTTCTATCCATTCTTTCAAATCGCCTTTGGAGACGAGTATTTTCTTCCACCTGGAGGTGTGTAGTCTCCTTTTATCTGCAAAGCCTATCTTCATAAGCGCTGACCAACCTAGCGATCAGCGTAGATCTGGGTGGTCCCTGGATTTCTTCAGAATATTGCCTTTCCTGGAGAAACCTGGGGTTTGTATGCTGGCAAATCTTAGACCTGGCCCTAGGAAGAACTGGGTCTTCGTGTACATCACTAACTTGAGGAATGTTGCTGCTATGGTGAGACATCATGGGCTTTCTGTTTTTGAATATTTTTCCAAAAAAAGAAATCGATTCTAACAAATGACGCCAATTGTGAGTACATGAAATATCACAATAAAGAGATCCACGAATACAATCACAAAGAATTGAAATTAAAGATCACACACAATAATGATATACGTGGTTCGACAACTTGCCTACGTCCACGGAGAGGTTACTGTTTCATTAAAGTGTCTCTCAATGTTTTTTGCTACATCCCCTTGCCTCGGGTCAGGGTGTACAAGTTCATCAAAGTAGAGACTCAGTTGTACATGGAACTCAATTAACACGGGAATATATCAAGGAGTACCTGAATATCTCTTTCGATATTATTGGTAGCTGATTTACTAGATCCGTAAGTGTTCTAGTTTATTTGAAATACTTGTGTGTGAATTAAATCATGATTTGGACCGAGAAACGCTTTGATTAATCCAAACTCGCCGATTACTCTCATGGGACATATTGAATGGGTCCCCACAATTGCCCTTAAAAATTTTGGGCCTCATGAATTTTGGGTTAATAATTTTTAAAAGGCCCATAACTTGAAGTCTTCATGCTTTGAGTTTGAAATGGAGTTCTTGAATATCTGAGAGAATTGCAGGGGTATGCTCGTCTTGAACAAATCTTCATGGCATACTTGTAATTCGTTTGAATAGGCGAGGGCACTGTTATCTAACTAGGCATTTGAACCGCCAAAAATCATCTTAGGATATTATGTTCATCATTGACATCGGGCTTCAAACCGGAGATACAATCCCTCTTGTTAGTTCAGTTCACTCTCTTCCTTACTTGTTCACCTTCTTCAGCGCCCTCTTTTCTTTTAGAGCTCAATTAATCCTTATAAGTCTAGATCTCCTTTCTGAAGCTTTTTGTGGATCTTTTTATTGTGATATTTCTAGTACCCACACTAATGTATAGATATAGAATCGCCAACCTATTTTGCACAAAATAGGAAAAAGAAATGTTGTCTCCTCGAGAGAACGATATCAAGGACATACTAATGCCTGCAAAACCAATAATTCAAGGATTCAGAGACTAATTACGAAATGGGAAGGTGTTAGGCACCCACCCCACCCTTTCGATCTCTTATAGGCATGTGTTATTCTTCTCCTTAGTAACTCCGTGAAGTGTGTGCATGTATATACAAATAGAGAGTGGAATTACTCGACTCGCATCATAGATAAAGGCAGAGTGAGGTCATACTTATGAATGTTCCCAAAATAGTAATCAAAATATTATGTATGCATTTGTCGAGTCACCGATCGTTTATATAAGGATGATGGTGTAGGTTGGACAAAACACAAGCATGAATTACGAATATATGATTTGAAAGGAATATATGAACAAAAATAGGCGAGTTCTCGATTCTCAAATTTTACCCGAGATGCCTCCGTAGCCTAAAAAAGCATCAAAGTCCACGTAGTTAACATATAGCACAGGGTGGGGTTTATCAAATAAATCCAAACGGGGACTATTCTTATATGTGTGTGTGTGGAAAAAAGGATAATTTAGTGTGAGAAAATGTAGTGAGAAATCCCCGTTTGAAATTTAAAAGAAAACCCACTTTTCTTCTTTTTTTTTTATAGAAAGTATAGTATGTGCAATACTACTAATAAGAAGGTTGGATATAAATATGTGCGATCTAAATGAAATGCAAAAATAAGAATTAAGCGACAAATGCGAAAATAAGAGAATTTAAAGAGATAGTGAAAGATTTGGAACTTATTTTGAAGCCTTAAAATTGATCTTGAATTTGGAAGGGCTATTCTTGCAAGTGGATGAAGGTGGTAGGAGGAGAGGGAAAGCAATTTGCCAAATTGGGTAAGGAAAGGGTGGAAATGGAATGTGGGGGGAGAGGGTTTAAGATGGTAAGCATGTTGACTTTGAGAGAATGTTGCTGAAATCACTGAGACAAATGTTTTTGAGGTGCCTTTTGAAGTGAGATCATGCTCCCCTAATATAAGTTTAAGGGGGTGCCGATCGGCATTGTCTTTGTCCTGCCTATCGACAGGAAACCCCAGACACACTGCCGATAAGCATGGAAATGGGTTGGCCATTCGGTAGTCCTCTGCTGATTTTTCGAAAAAGTGGTCGTAAAACACAATTCGTAAGTCTGAATCGCACATGACATGAACTGTTAGAAAGGGTATTTAGAGGACCTTAAGAATCAATTAGGCCACTCCCAGGTTCACGAATTGGTTGTGGTTAGACTGGGCTCAGAACGCCCATCGATCTTTTCGATAAGAGGTAAATGGATCATTCTTCCAAACTGAAAGGCCAATTCGTGCACGAGATGAACCGTTACAAAGGTTATGTAGGGACCTTGTATGTTCCAAAGAGCTTCACTATGTTAAAAGAGTTGACCAAGGTCAAATAGGGCCTGAAAGTGCCCGATGACCCCTCGAAGTGAAATGGGTTGTTCGTTCATACCATAAGGTCGATTCGCTCAAAGGGCAGGCCGTTGAAATGGGATTCAGAACCCTTCGAGGATCTAAGGAGCTTCACTCGAGTTGGAGAGTTTAGCAGAGTCAAACGAGGCTTAGGAGTGCCCGGTGGCCTCCAGATCAGTTTTAGAGGGAAAATGGACTGTTCATCTGAACCTTAAGGTTGATTTACGCATGGGATGAACCATTGGAAAGGGGATTCAGGGTGATTCAAAGCTCCAATGAGCTGTCACTCAGATGAAAAAAGTTGATCAACAGTCAAACGGGGCTCGAGAGTGCCCGGTGGCCTCTAAATCAGTACTCAGAGTATGATCTAGGGTTTATGGTGAAAGAGAAGGTGCTAGGGACATAAGAAGATGCTTAAGGGGTCTTAGAATGGTGTGTCCATAGTTGTTATAACCGCATTTAAAGCTAAATGTACCTCGGTTGGATGGTATCTCGATTCTGGGTGTTTTAAACACATGTCTGGGGACAAAACTAAACTAATAAAAAAATACATTTCTTAGGAAGTAATGTTCTGTTTGGTGATGAATTCTCATATAATATCATTGGTAAATGAATGCTTCAACAAAATGGTCTTTCGGTTCTTACTGATGTTCTTTGAGTGAAATTCTTAAAAGCCAATCTGCCTAGTATATCTCAATTTTGTGACTCTGATCACGGCGTTACCTTTTCTAAAACTGAATGCAAAATTTTGAACAAAGATGGTAACTGCATTCTCACAGGAAACAAAACTCCGGATAACTGTTATACAGTCATTCCTGGTAATGAGACCTGTAATTTTGACAAGATAAGATGACTTAGATTTGTAGTAGAATAGATTGGGCCATACTAATTTTGATAACCTATGCAGATTGAGCTCTCAAGAATTGGTTAGAGTTTTACATTAACTCAAATTTCTTCAAATATTGTTCGTGGTCCATTCCAAGTGGTAAAAAAATAAGGAAAGCGCCTCACAAAAAAGTTAAAGACGTAATGAGTTCTAAACCTCTAGAACTTATCCACATGGATGTTATGGGTCCTTCTCGTACTGTGAGCCTTTGTGAAAATAATTAAATCATTGTCATAGTGGATGAATTTACATGGTATACTTGGGTTTCTTTTATGAAAAACAAATCGGATACATTATGAGAATTTTTGAAATCCTTTTGAAAGTTGAAAACGAGAAGGATACCCAAGTATCACGTATTAAAAGTGATAGAGGAGGAGAATTAAAAGAGATTGGAGTTGCAGAATATTATTTGGGTAATGAATATCAACATGAGTTTAGTGCACCTAAGACTTCGTAGCAAAATGGTATTGGTGAGAGGAAAAATCGAACAATCCAAGAAATGGGCAGGGTTATGTTACACGCTAAAAGGTTGCCAAAATAATTTTGGTTTGAGGAAGTTCACAAAACATATCACATTATCAATCATGTATATCTTAGAAAGAATACGAAAAAGACTTCATATGAACTTTGGTATAACAAAAAAGCAAACTTAAAATACTTTAGAGCCTTCGAGAATGTTTGCTATATTTGCAAAGATAGAGAACACCATTCAAAATTTGACACCCGAAGTGAGAAAGGAATTGTTTTGTGTTACTCCCAAAATGCACTCAGCATATCACATCTATAATTTACGTACCAAAGTCCTAATGAAATCTATAAATGTAATTGCTAATGATACAAGCAAAGGTAGTGCTGGTACTGAATCAATTGTTGAGGATGAGTCCATTTTTTTTTTTGAAATTGACTCTCCCCAGATAACTGATACACTGCCAACTGAAGTTCCTATGGTGACAACTTGGGTTTCTAAAGATTATCCTTTAGATAAGGGAGTTGGTAACCCTATGGAGCCTGTGAGAACAAGATCCCAACTTTAAAATATGGCTAACTTCGCATGCTTTGTTTTTTAAATAGAACTACAAAATGTAAAAGATGATCTTAATGACTCTTACTCAATTAATGCTTTGCAAGAAGACCTAACCGAGATCAAGAGTCATGATGTGTGGTGTCTGGTCCCTAGGCTTGAAAATAATAAGGTTATCGGTACCCGTTGGATTTTCAAAAACAAAACAGATGAATTCGTGGAAATCATTAGAAATAAGGCTGGCCTGGTAGCACAAGGATACGCCTAAATAAAGAGAATAGACTTTGACGAGAATTTTACACCTGTGATAAGACTCGAGTTTGTTCATCTCCTCCTTG
The DNA here is from genome assembly GCA_949130495.1 of Sambucus nigra. Lineage (NCBI taxonomy): Eukaryota > Viridiplantae > Streptophyta > Magnoliopsida > Dipsacales > Adoxaceae > Sambucus > Sambucus nigra. The sequence continues at coordinate 328,410,949 of OX422209.1, forward strand.
CTGTTGCGTGTCATATACAATTCAAACCTTTTCAAATGAATGTCAAGTTCACGTTTTTGAATGGTATTCTGACTGAGGGAGTATGCGTAGAACAACCAAAAGGTTTTGTCGATCCTTCACACCCTAACCATGTCTTTTGATTGAAGAAAACTTTGTATGGCTTAAAGCAAGCCCCTAGGGATTGGTATGAATATCTCTCAATCTTTTTAATCAATAAAGGGTTTAAGTGCGGTGACAATGACCAAACATTATTTTTCCACATAATAAATAAAAATGTTTTGATTGCACAAATTTATGTTGATGATATTTTCTTTGGTTCAACTTCTCTTACACAAGTTGATGATATTCTAAAATTATGCACGGAGAATTTCAGATGTCTCTTATGGGGGAGTTACAATATTTTTTAAGTAAACAAGTTAAGCAATCATTAGATGATCTATTTATTTTCCAAATTAAGTACGCGGATGATTCGATAAAAAAAAATTTATTCAGAAAATGCTAAGATTGCATGTACTCCCATGAGTACTTTAATTAAGATATTTAAAGATGAAAATGGGAAAACTGTTGATCATACTCTGTACAAAAGTATGATATTAAGCATACTATATCTCATGCATTTGGACCAAATATTATGTATGCCATGTGTGTTTGTGCACGATACTAATGCGCTCCTAAAGAATGTCACTTTATTGTGTATTAAACGTATCATAAAATATGTAAAAGGCACACTCGAATATGATATTTGGCATATAAAGGACACCACTAGTTCCATTATTGGATACACAAATGCTAACTGAGTAGGGTGCTCCAATGACAGTAAGAAGAGTGTAAGTTCTTGTTATTATATGGAAAATCATCTAGTTGGTTGAAGTAGTATGGAACAAGATTGTATATCCCTATCTACTGATGAATCTGAGTATATTGTTGTTGGAAGTTGTTGTGCTCAGTTATTATGGATTTGTCACACCCCGCGCAATCCAACAGACGGGGAGGCCAGCCACCGCTACCGGACTACGTCGGCTGTGAACTAAATAAATACCATTCTTAGCATGATACATATATGAGACATAAATAAATCAGCCCACGAGATAAATAATTGAATAAATCCCAAATGATCATAAACAACTGAGCGATAAAAGATCCATCACATGCTAAAACTCCTATTAAATTCAATCTCCAATATTGATTAAATAAAATTTGAATAATAAACTGACAGAATAATTCAACTGAAATTCTCAAAACAACTTTGGAACCGAATGGCCCAATAAAACTCAAATATAATCTCACAATTAAACATAACCGAAAAAGAAAGTCTAACTAAATGAAGCAATAAAATGAGTGAACTCCAACTGCACCTCCAAACGATAATATCCGATAATCCTATGCAGCTTCTCCAAAACTTATCCAAAAAAAGTTAGTCAACGCAAGAGGTTAGAGCCCCGAGCATACACACTACTCCCCTCATATAGGATCCTTGAATCCAGACTGTAGCATTATAAGCAATAAATATCACAATAGAATATTTTAATTAAACGAAATTATTAAACGCTATAAATGTAAATCACTAACTACCCGCAGGTATCCCCATTTCAAAAGCACACACCAATATGAATTTTTCAAATCCCAAGTCCCACGATGTTAATTTAACCCAATAAATTAATGTTCTCACTTTTTATTATGGCGGTCCTCCCGCCGTAGGTGGTCATTTCCACCAAAGTGTCACACTTCCCCTTGTCAATAGCCAGTCGAATCCATTTAAACTGTCGATACCCTGCAATATGATAAGGTTCCACATGCGACACGACATAAGTTGCCCAAACTAACCCGATTAAACCATCGGTCCGCGAAACATTATGTCACCACCAATTTTAATATCCGTTTATAGCTTAGGCATTAATTCTCAATTTCTCAATTTCACAATTTATAAATTACCCCACCCTTTTAATAGACGTGAGATCCTCAAAATACCCATTAGCCCCATACCTAAGGGTCCTCAAGTTATCAAAACGTCCTACACAATGTATATTATGAATTTCTAACATAAACCTCGACCTAGTCTCATGCCTAGGCTAGCGTAACGATGATAAAGTATCAAAAATCAGCCTACCCCCGAGATAATAAAGTCGTAATAATCTACCCTCACTAATCCCATACCTAGAAGGCGTAAATCATCAAAAGGCCTACCCACTAGTCCCATACCTAGAAGGCATCCTAAAATATAGGGAAAGCATAAGATACCCAACAATCTTGTCGTCACAATGGCAAATTAATAATACCAACAAGTTACATAATCACACATAAATAAATCAACGTGGAAACTACGCATGATAGTCCGATTTAATTAAGTCTTAATTTAATTAACACATCATCATAAACACCCAATTAATCCCATTTAATTATTTTAAATTAAATACACCAAGATTTCATCATTAATACATCAAAATTCCAATTTCATTATCTCAACACAAATTACATGAGTTATACGCCCCCAAATTCATTTATTCCAAAATTAAGATTTTTCTACATGCTACCTACACCAACAAAATCCAAAATTCCCTCATAAATCCTACGTACCCAAGGTTTATGAATATTATTCATATAAAAAGATTTCATAAAAACAACCTCAAGTGTCCGCTTTGTCTAATTAGATTGTTAATTGATTTTAAGAAAAATATGAGATTGAGGTTTAGGAAACACTTAAAACGCTTAATAAATAAGGAAAGGAATAGAGTATTCATGCCTGAAATTAGTTGGATAAAAATCTAAGTAGAACGTTGAACTCCTCTTGAGAAAATACCAAAACTTGTTCAAAGTTGGGGATATGGGTTGAAGATGAGAGGTAGTATGTTTTGAGAACCTTACTAGAGAAAGTTTGAGAGAAAAAGTATTTTTTGAAGTCCCAGCCCCGTATCAGTTTGGTATTTAAAGGGTTTAAGAATTAAAATCTGATTAGGACTCTCTAATCCATCCACTGCCCCTGTCGTTCGAACGACGTACGTTATCGTTCGAACGACATGCGCTCTCATTTGAACGATACCACTACTCTATTAAAAACCGCCTTTACATGCGCTCTCATTTGAACGACATGCGCTCTCATTTGAAGGACCCCACTGCCCCTACCACACGCTCTCGCAAATCACCACTCGATTCTGTCTCCGATAATCTTCATAATACCTAAATCCTCAAATTAAATTACATCGCTACATCGATATAGGACATACCCAAAATTTATACTAATGATCTACCAAATAATTGTCATCTCCAAAGTCAACCCTAGGGATCTTCACATCAAGCTTACTAATTCTAAACTCGATGCCAAAAACGACTTTACCAGAAGACTCTATATCTCAAAGAAACAGAGTTAACACGTATGCTAGACCCACTACCTCTAGGAGTACAAATCAACAAAGAGGATAAAAGATCGGTAACGTGGAAGCTAAATGGAATCATAACCTACGAGACCTAAGACCATGCTCAGATACCATCTGTCACAACCCACGCAATCCGACAGACAGGGTGGCCAGCGTGAACTAAATAAATACCATTATTAGCGTGAGACATATATGAGACATAATCAATCAGTCCATGAGATAAACAATTGAATCAATCCCAAATGATAATAAACAAATGAGCGATAAAAGATCCAACAAATGCTAAAACTCAAATTAAATTCAATCTCTAATAATGACTAAATAAAATCTGAATAATAAACCGACTGAATAATCCAACTGAAATCCTCTAAAAAACTTTGGAGGAACCGAATGGCTCAATAAAACTCAAATGAAGTCTAACAATTAAACACGACCGAAAAAGAAAGTCTGATTAAATGAAGCAATAAAATGAGCGAACTCAAGCTGCACCTTCAAACGATAATCTTCGATAATCCTATGAAGCTTATTCTGAAAAAGTTAGTAAACGCACGAGGTCCGAGACCCGAGCATGAATACACACTATTCCCCTCAAATAGGATCCTTGAATCCAGACAGTAGCATTATACGCAATATGTAAAGTGGTGATCGCTTAAATAAGCTCTGATACCAATTTGTAAAAACGTCGTGACTGTGTGAAAATTGATTAAATTTGTAATTTTCTAATTTGGCACACTTATTTAATTAGAGTCTATTTTTAAACCAAAATAAATCAGCCCCTAAACATGCATCTAAAGTGCGTGTGTCAACCCATAAATAAATAAAGCATGTGACACAAATATTCAGGAAAAATCCCCCAAAGGGGCGAAGCCTTTTATTTCACTATAATTTTGTAAGAAAACGGCTTACACGGATTAAAATGAAATAGGGTGACATACGAAATACCCGCAAGTGTCGGATCCGATGTCTCGGCTAGAACTTTCCCTTTCCAGGAGGGAAACAGTGAAGAAGACGACAGCTCCTCCACAAGAGTGAACTTTATAAGGACTTCCTCCACAATAGCACGCAGCTGTCGGTTGTAGAGTTTTCCCCACAAAGAATAAACCAAAGAAAAATATGTTCTTGGGTTCCACAAAACAATTCACATAAAAGTAATTAGGATTTTGTGAATTATAAACAAAACATTTGAACCCTTAAAAATGTTGGAGAAAAACTTTCTGCAAAAAGGTATTGAATTAAATCTGGGCAGATACACAAAAGTTTCAAAAGAATAAGACTCTTAGAGGTTGAAACTGTTCTCCACATTTTTCAAGGCTATTAGGACCCCTTTTTATAAAAAAATTGAGTCGGTAAAATGATAAGCATTACAGCAGCGTGTCAGCCAAAAAGCAGGGTCGTTCGAACGAGAACCCCATTTCGCTTGAACGAGATTGCGTGTCGTTTGAACGACTACGTGCGACATCCCAATGTTGTTCGAACGAGATTGATATCTCACTTGAACGACCTTGACGTTGAAACCGAGGTACGTTTACTGCTGTAGCAGTTTTTCACAAAGCTTTTCAAAACAAAACTTTCTCTTAATAACAGTTATAAAACCTCTTTAAAAAAAATTTCTATATAAAAGCTTTTTTTTAAACCCTTTTAAAAATATCCCAACACTCTTAATATGAAATGTATATGAAACTTTAAAACAATATCTTACCAAAGTTCATATTGTTGGGCTTGAATGTTGAAGGCAACTGGTAATTCAGATCCGTCTTTTGTAGATGCAATCTTCAAAATTCTTCGACGACTTGTAGCGGTATATGACATAATTAATTGTGACGGACTTATTAAAAATATGTCCTTACAAATCTCCCCCTATGTCTATGCCGGTACAAACATAAAAACATCTGAATTATCAAAAACCAAAATGCCTATACAAATCTACCCTCCCATGAATCCCAAAACTGAAAAGGTAAAATTTGTAAGTTCTCAAATTTTTCTTCAACATCAAAAATCTCAAATCTTTTCTCATCAGGGTGTGCAACATCGTGATCTTCAATCTTCGTACCTACACACATGAGATAAAGCAAAAACCTTCATGACGCATCGAGTTTGAAATGATATAGGAACAAAGTATAAATAATCAAATCTCCCCCAAAATGCAAAAACTTCCCCCATTACATGATAATTCTTTCTCCCCCTTTTTATGATGTCCCCAAATAGACATATAAGAAGGAAAAATCAAAACATGGAGTGTCATGAAAAAATGCATAGCAAACAAAGATCAAGCTACGCACATGCAAAGGTATGTCCCCAAAACATCCACAAACTATTTTTGATTTTTCAAAATTTTCATACAAAAATAGGATACAAAAAAGAAATCCTACCGTGGATTTAAACTCAAAAAACTAAGTCATGTAAATGGAATGAATGGGTGTGAATACATTCGATAGGTAAATAAACTCAATCAGTCATATGTGCACGATGCATATGTGTACTTCTAACGAATGAGCATCAACGGTATCCTTAGGTGTAAAATTTGTTGAATTTAAATGACATCGTCTTATACAAATCAACAAATCAAAGTCAAAATATTTCCACACCAATAACGTCCAAAACTATTTAGCGTTTTTTCAAGACTTTTAAGGACGTACAAACCTGTTTTAATTCTCCATCCAAACTCCCTCAAATATTTTCTTCTAGAGGTGAATAAACTAAATTCTCAAACTTTGGAGAATTGGTGCAAAAACCTAAATGGCCCATAATTGGCATGAATTTCTTTTTATTGCCTTTAAATTTTTCCGAGCTCTTTTAAACCTCTTTGGACCCCGGATAATAAAATTTCTCCATTTTTTAGGTACAATTTAACAGTGGCTTAGTATTCGCAAAGGCAAAATGAACCTTTCGCAGCCCTTCCCTGTTTTCAAACAAAGCACACATACTCACAAAATGGTTCTTATATGCACAATTTCCTTATCACAATTTATCGCGCTTGGTTCATTTTAAAGGACAGCATTGAAGTGAAAATACCCAACCAACATGTGATAAGACAAGCACAATAATCAAACAGATCCGTGCATGTGTGCAATAAAGGAAATCATGAGTCAAACATGTAGGAAGCAGCACTAAATTAGATCTCTATGATTCCAAACATTGTAAAGCACATGGATGAATTGACATATTGTCTCAAAACACTATCAAATAGTCACATAAAGAATGGAATGATGTTGTGACTTGGTCATCCTAAGCGTCCATCCATAAAAGGTGCAAACAAAATATAAAAATCTTTTTAGATTTTTCCAAAATTTTGTCAAAATAAAATCTTTTTGTATTTTTCAAAAAATTTCAAAAGCAAAAATCTATACAAAAATTACATGTCACAACGCTAGCAAACATTTATCAAAAAGCATAACTAGCGTATGACAAATATGCAAACACAATCATTAATATGATATGGCGAGAGAAGAATCATGTGCAAGCAAATGAGAATCAACTATTCTAAAATCTAGCGTATCCAAAAGTGATTTCCTAACCCAAACGGATGTAACACGTTGACACGGGGTTTTGGGAACCCACAAAATACTAGACTTCGAATTTCTAGGACCTCTTCCAAGATCAAAACAAAATCTCCTAAGGTGACCTTTCCTACCACAATATGATCATGTGTAAACGGGTGGAACGACACCTAAAGTGTGATCTTTTCTAACATTCTTGGAATTAGTTTACCCTCTAAAATAAATAATGGTTTTGGCTTTATCATTAGAAGCATGAGAACATGATGAGCCATTACCATCACTATCAAACCTACTTGAGTCTGTCAAATCATTTTTTAACTTCAAAATTTTTCACTCAAGCAAAAAATTAGACTCTTCCAAAGACAGGGATTTCTTTTTCAAATTTTCAATTAAACTTAACAGTTTATCGCACTCACCCTCAATTAAAACAAACTCATCCCTAAGAGTCTTTTCACGTGCCGTAAAATCATCGATTAATTTGTTATCCTCGAAGGCACAAACGGGAACCCTAGAATTTTTTAAGTCCTCTAATTCCTTCTCTAAAACTAGGTCTCTCTCATCACTTTTCTTTTTGGCAATTTTCAAAGAATCAAAATCAATACACAAATTACCAAAGTGCTCACGACAAATATCACTTTGAGTTTGAAACACTTGCAAATATTCAATCTTACTTTTAAAGAGAGAATTTTCTTTTTCCAAAACTTTAATTCTTTGGCAAAGTTTCAAATTCAAACTTTTTAATTTATCAGAACAGTCGTGATTTTTTTCAAAAATAGGCTCCTCATTAAATGGGCGTTCCATTCAAAAATTGCGATTTTCACAAAACTGATTTAAAAAAAAATCAATATCACACAATGTTTTGCGAAAAATAGGAATACGCAATAAATTAACGCAACCTTCTCTCATACCAATTTGTAAACGTGCGTAGACAAATTGTATCAGAAAGTAAATCCTCGAAAAATTAGGATCACGCAATAAAATAGCGTAACCTTCTCTGATACCAATTTGTAAAGTGGTGATCGCTTAAATAAGCTCTGATACCAATTTGTAAAATGGTGATCACTTAAATAAGATCTGATACCAATTTGTAAAAACGTCGTGACTGTGTGATAATTGATTAAATTTGAAATTTTCTAATTTGGCACACTTATTTAATTAGAGTCTATTTATAAACCAAAATAAATCAGCCCCTAAACATGCATCTAAAGTGTGTGTGTCAACCCATAAATAAATAAAGCATGTGACACAAATATTCAGGAAAAATCCCCCAAAGGGGCAAAACCTTTTATTTCACTATAATTTTGTAAGAAAATGGCTTACACGGATTACAATGAAATAGGGTGACATACGAAATACCCGCAGGTGTCGGTTCCGATGTCTCGGCTGGAACTTTGCCTTTCCAGGAGGGAAGCAGTGAAGAAGAAGGAGGCTCCTCCACAAGAGTGAACTTTATAAGGACTCCCTCCACAATAACACGCAGCTGTCGGTTGTAGAGTTTTCCCCACAAAGAATAAATCAAAGAAAAATATGTTCTTGGGTTCCACAAAACAATTCACATAAAAGTAATTGAGATTTTGTGAATTATAAACAAAACATTTGAACCCTTAAAATTGTTGGAGAAAAACTTTCTGCAAAAAGGCATTGAATTAAATCTGGGAAGATACACAAAAGTTTCAAAAGAATAAGACTCTTAAAAGTTGAAACCGTTCTCCATGTTTTTCAAGGCTCCTAGGACCTCTTTTTACACAAAATTTGAGTCGGTCAAAGTATAAGCATTACAGCAGCGTGTCAGCCAAAAAGCAGGGTCGTTCGAATGAGAACCCCATCTCGCTTGAACGAGATTGCGTGTCGTTTGAACGACTACGCACGACATCCCAATGTCGTTCGAACGAGATTGATATCTTGCTTGAACGACCTTGGCGTCGAAATCGAGGTACGTTTACTGTTGTAGGAGTTTTTCATAAAGCTTTTCAAAACAAAACTTTCTCTTAATAACAGTTATAAAACCTCTTTAAAAAAAATATTTTTATATAATTTTTTTTTTTAAAACCCTTTTGAAAATATCCCAACACTCTTAATATTAAATGTATATGAAACTTTAAAACAATATCTTACCAAAGTTAATATTGTTGGGCTTGAATGTTGAAGGCAACTGGTAATTCGGATCCATCTTTTGTAGATGCAATCTTCACAATTCTTCAATGACTTGTAGCGGTATACGACATAATTAATTGTGATGGACTTATTAAAAATATGTCCTTACATAATAAATATCACAACATAATATTTTAAATAAACGAGATTATTAAACGCGATAAATGTAAATCACTAACTACCCCCAGGGATCCCCATTTCAAAAGCACACACAAATATGATTTTTTAAAATCCCAAGTCCCACGATGTTAATTTAACCGAATTAATTAATGTTCTCACTTTTTATTATGGTGGTCCTCCCGCCCCGAGTGGTAATTTCCACCAAAGTGTCACACTTTCCCTTGTCAATAGCCAGCCGAATCCATTTAAACTGTCGATTTCTAGCAATATGACAAGGTTCCACATACGACACGACATAAATTGCCCAAGCTGACCCGGTTAAACCGTCGGTCCCTGACACATTACGTCACCACCAATTCTAATACTCGTTTATATCTTAGGCATTAATTCTCAATTTCTCAATTTATAAAATACCTCACCCTTTTAATAGATGTGAGATCTTAAAAATACCCCTTAGTCCTATACCTAAGGGTCCCCAAGTTATCAAAACGTCCTACCCTATGTATAGGATGAATTTCTAACATAAACCTCGACCTATCTCATGCCTAGGCTAGCGTAACGACGATAAAATATAAAAAATTTGCCCACCCCCGACATAATAAAGTCGTAATAATCTACCCTCTCTAGTCCCATACTTAGAAGACGTAAATGATCAAAAGACCTACCAACTAGTCCCATACCTAGAAGGCATCCTAAAATATAGGGAGATCATAAGATACCCAATAATTCTGTCATCACAATGGCAATTTAATAATAACGACAAGTTACACAATCACACATAAATAAATCAACATGGAAACTACGCATGATAGTCCGATTTAATTAAATCTTAATTTAATTAACACATCATCATAAACATCCCATTAATCCAATTTAATTATTTTAAATTAAAGACACCAAGATTTCATCATTAATACATCAAAATTCCAATTTCAATATCTCAACACAAATTACATGAGTTATACGCCCCCAAATTCATTTATTCCAAAACTAGAATTTTTCTACATGCTACCTACACCAACAAAACCCAAAATTCACTCATAAATCCTACGTACCCAAGGGTTATGAATATTATTCCTATAAAAAGATTTCATAAAAACAACCCCAAGTTTTAAGTGTCCGCTTTCTCTAATTAGACTGCTAATTGATTTTAAGAAAAACATGAGATTAAGGTTTAGGCAACACATAAAACGCATAACACCAAAGGAAAGGAATAGAGTATTGATGCCTGAAATTAGTTGGATAAAAATCTGAGTAGAAGGTTGAACTCCTCTTGAGAAAACACCAATTGAATCTCCAAAACTTGTTAAAAGTTGGGGCTAGGGGTTAAAGATGAGAGGAAGTATGTTTTAAGAACCTTACTAGAGAAAGTTTGAGAGAAAAAGTATTTTTCGAAGTCCCAGCCTCGTATCAGTTTGGTATTTAAAGAGTTTAAGAGTTAAAATCTAATTAGGACACTCTAATCAATCCACCGCCCCTGTCGTTCGAATGACGTACGCCATCGTTCGAACGAGATGCTACGTCGTTCGAACGACATACGCTATTGTTTGAACGACCCCAGTACTCGATTAAAAACTGCCTTTACACTGGAAAAATATTCTTTACTCACAACATAACGTACCTGTTTGTTATAATATTTTCAAAAATCTTTATAACAATTTATTATATCTCCGATTTATTTTCGGTTGAAAATTTACTACTTGAATATAAAAATCAACCTGTTTCATTATTAGAGATCATTTAATCCAATGTTTTATTTCTTCGAATATTCCATTTAATTAATTAAATTAATTAATAAAAACACGGGGTGTTACATACTTCCCCCTCTAGCCAAGGAATTTTGTCCTCAAAATTAGACGAAGCATACACATCAAATGCAAATTCTCGCAATGTAAAATAAGGCTCACATATGCCTACTCGTAGAGTATTATGATTAGGCGCCCATAGACCAATCCTACGCGCATCTACCCCTCGTACACTAAAATAATATATATATATATATATATATATATATATATATATAACTATGAGAATATTGTCGTACCACGGGCTCTTGTAAATCGCTACTCGATTTTGTCTCCGATAATCTTCACAATACCTAAATCCTCAAATTAAATTACATTGCTACATCGATATAGGACATATCCAAAATTTATACAAATGATAACCCAAGTAATTATCGTCTCCATAGTCAACCCTAGGCATACTCACATCAAGCTTACTAATTCTAAACTCAATGCCTACAACATCTTTACCACACGACTCTATATCTCCAAGAAACATAGCTAACACGTATGCTAGACCCACTACCTCTAGGAGTACAAATCAACAAAGGGGATCAACGATCGATAACGCAGAATCTAAAGGGACTCATAACCTACGAGACCTAAGACCATGCTCTGATACCATCTGTCACACCCCGCGCAATCCGATAGACGGGGGGGCCAGCCACCGTTGCCGGACTACGCCGAGTGTGAACCAAATAAATACCATTATTAGCATAAGACACATATGAGACATAAATAAATCAGTCCGTGAGATAAATAATTTAACCAATCCCAAATGATCATAAACAACAGAGCGATAAAAGATCCATCACATGCTAAAACTGTAATTAAATTCAATCTCTAATAATGATCAAATAAAATCTGAATAATAAACCGACTAAATAATCCAACTGAAATCCTCTAAATAAGTTAGGAACCGAATGGCCCAATAAAACTCAAATAAAGTCTCACAATTAAACACGACCGAAAAATAAAGTCTAACTAAATGAAGCAATAAAATGAGTGAACTCAAGCTGCACCTCCATACAATAATCTTCAATAATCCTATGCAGCTTCTCCAAAACTTATCCTAAAAAGTTAGTCAACGCACGAGGTCAGAGCCCTAAGCATGAATACAAACTACCCACATCAAATAGGATCCTTGAATCCAAACAGTAGCATTATACGCAATAAATATCACAATAGAATATTTTAATTAAACAACATTATTAAACGCAATAAATGTAAATCACCAACTACCCGTAGGGATCCCCATTTCAAAAGCATACACAAATACGATTTTTTAAAATCCCAAGTCCCACGATGTTAATTTAACCCGATAAATTAATGTTCTCACTTTTTATTATGGCAGTCCTCCGGTCCCGGGTGGTAATTTCTGTCAAAGTGTCACACTGCCCCTTGTCAATAGCAAGCCAAATCAGTTTAAACTGTCGATCTCCCAAAATATGACAAGGTTCCACACACGACAAGATATAAATCACCCAAGCTGACCCGGTTAAACCGTCGGGCCCTGACACATTATGTCGCCACCAATTTTAATACCCGTTTATATCTTAGGCATTAATTCTCAATTTCTCAATTTCACAATTTATAAATTACCCCACCCTTTTAATCGATATGAGATCTTCAAAATACCCCTTATTCCCATACCTAAGGGTCCCCAAGTTATCAAAATGTCCTACCCTATGTATATGATTAATTTCTAATATAAACCTCGACTTATCTCATGTTTAGGTAAGCGTAACGACGATAAAGTATCAAAATCAGCCCACTCCCGATATAATAAAGTCGTAATAATCTACCGTCACTAGTCCCATACCTAAAAGGCGTAAATCATCAAAAGGCCAATCCACTAGTCCCATACCTAGAAGGCCTCCTAAAATATAGGGAGAGCATAAGATACCCAATAATCCCGTCGTCACAATGGCAATTTAATAATACCAACAAGTTACATAATCACACATAAATAAATCAACATGGAAACTACGCATGATAGTCCGATTTAATTAAATCTTAATTTAATTAACACATCATCATAAACACCCAATTAATCCCATTTAATTATTTTAAATTAAATACACCAAGATTTCATCATTAATACATCAAAATTCTAATTTCATTACCTCAACACAAATTACCTGAGTTATACGCCCCCAAATTCATTTATTCCAAAACTAGGGTTTTTCTACATGCTACCTATACCAACAAAACCCAAAATTCACTCATAAATCCTACGTACCCAAGGGTTATGAATATTATTCATATAAAAATATTTCATAAAAACAGCCCGAGGTTTTAAGTGCACGCTTTCTCTAATTAGATTGCTAAAAGATTTTAAGAAAACATGAGATTAAGGATTAGGCAACATTTAAAACGAATAATACTTAAGGAAAGGAATAGAGTATTCATGCCTGAAATTAGTTGGATAAAAATCTGAGTAGAAGGTTGAACTCGTCTTGAGAAAACACTAATTGAATCTTCAAAACTTGTTAAAAGTTGGGGCTAGGGGTTGAAGATGAGAGGAAGTATGTTTTGAGAACCTAACTGGAGATAGTTTGAGAGAAAATGTATTTTTCAAAGTCCCATCCCCGTATCAGTTTGGTATTTAAAGAGTCTAAGAGTTAAAATCTAATTAGGACTCTCTAATCCATGCACCGCCCCTGTCGTTTGAATGACGTACGCTGTCATTTGAATGACATACGCTTTCTTTTGAACAACCCCAGTACTCGATTAAAAACCGCCTTTACACTGGAAAAATATTCTTTACTCACAACATAACGTACCTTCTTGTTAAAATATTTTCAAAAATCTTTCTAACATTTTATTATATCTCCGATTTAATTCCGGTTTAAAATTTACTACTCGAATATAAAAATTAACCTGTTTCATTATTAGAAACCATTTAATCCAAAGTTTTATTTCTTCTAATATTCCAATTAATTAATAAAAACATGGGGTGTTACAGGATTACACAAATTTTATGTGATTATGGTATTAAAAAAACCAATTAACCTTGTTTTGTCACAATCAAAGTGCTATCAATATATCAGAAAATCCTATTCAGCAGTGTCATACAAAAGATATTAAGATTAGACATCATTTTATTCGTCAACTAGTAGAATCAAAAGAACTTATCATAGAATATTTACAAACTGATAAACGACTAGTTGAATTTTTTAGTAAGCCATTGGATAATATAAGATTTTAATCCTTAAGAAAATCCATACGGATGATTATTCTTGATTAATTTCCTACCATAATTAGTCATATCCTCCAGTTTATATCCTTTTGATTATATATCTCTAAGGATCTAGGACAAGGTCGTTTGACAAATGACAAAAGACGCCTCCTTTATCTTTTTAATGTAGGCGACACTTAATATGACCTATTTCTATGACTTAATTTAGTTAGACTATTTTTTTATGATATAATCTCTTTCTCGAATTTTACTCATTGCTTATTTGGGACAAAATGGGGGACAAGTTTTGAGGCCATCTGAGGACTATCTATAAAATTTCAATTCTAATTCGACTAATATGCTATATTGAGTATTCATGTTACATGCATTGGATTTTCTTATTAACTGTATTTTCATCTAGTTATATAATTTAATTTGTTTTATTTCTCTTATTTTTGGTTCTAGGATGGGTTTGGAAGTTAGAACTTTGTATAAAATCATGAACCTTTTTCTTACCTACGATTAACCATGATATACTCATAGGGATTTTATCTCCACTATCCAAAAGGGGAAATGAAAACCCCCTATATGGTTGATTTACTAGGAGTCTGTACCTTATAGGGTTTTCAACTAGTTTGGATATTTAGACAAAATATTTTTAGTTCACGATGTACTTCAACATTTAAGATGGACAACTGCTTCAGTTGACAATTCTATTTGATCTCTAATGGTATAAAAATATCACACTTTAGGACACATTTTCACATACTTCCATAATATATGTTATAATAATTTTCTAGAATTTTTAGAAATTTATAAAAATATTTTTTATTTAAAATTAATATTTATACATTTATTAAGTTGATAAAAATTATTTTTTAAGACCTTTGGGGTGGAAATTAGTATTTCTATAAACTTAAACCGACTTATTTGCATGCGTATAATCCATGTGTTTAATCTTGACACCTGTATGCCACATGTCTTGATCTTATTCATTGGATTTGTGTTTGTTTGCACACACATAACTAAGGATGGTATACACCGTTGATCTATTTTAATCTAAGGGTTAAATTGAATCTTGCATGATCCATGCGAAAACCTGTTCAACTAATTAAATGCTGTGACCTATAACTGGTTATATCCAATCAATCTTACTTTATATGCATTAACCACAGCCTTTGGATTTTGATCAACCTGGTGAAACTAATCACAATTGTTCATTTTGAACTAACTCTCCAAAACCTTCCCTCTCCAGTATAAAAGCAACATTCGTCTTCTCACTTTGAGACTTTTGCCACTTTAGAGAGAGAAGATATATATATATATATATATATATATATATATATATATATATATATATATATAGAGAGAGAGAGAGAGAGAGAGAGAGAGAGAGAGAGAGAGAGCTCTGAAAGAAAAATAAAAGAGAGAAATATTTTTCAAACAGGAGTGTAAATACTTTCGTATGTATAATTAAGGTTTGAGAAGGGGGAGATAAAGCACTATTATGAAGAGGCCTAGAGAGATGACATTGTATCTGTGACACCCCTCCAATTAAACCTTGGTTGATCAAGCCTTAATTTAATTTAAACAGGTTTCTTAAATGGTTCATTCTTAGCATCACTGCCGAAAGCTTTTTAAGTTATTAACCACCTAAGTGAAAATTAGCGAGTGCCAAATTTTATCTTTCTTAAGCAGAATAAATAAATCCATCCAAACACATTACAATTCTAGTAATAATAAAACAGTTTGCATAAATAAACGAATGCAGGTAAAGTCTTGCCGAAAACCATGGCCAATAAAGGATAACTCAAAATCCAGAATCAAACTAAACTGTAAAAGTAAAGATAGGACAACATGTCCCAACAAGAATACTAAAATTGAAATCATGCACTAGGACTGAAAAAGAGGAAGCGTCTAAACAATCCCTGCAACATCCACACGTGTTGCAGCTCCCAAATCCCTGGAATGAAATAATGATGGGTGTCCCTATGGATGGGAACCTAAAAGGTTTTTAAAAATTTTACATAGCAAGAGTTAGTACTCAAAACATTTGAAAATATTTTGCAAGCAGTTATCACAATTGAGTTATTGATTACACATATTAAGGTTTCGCACAACTCCCTTGAACTTCCTCACCTCTCTTCTATAGTGCATGTCTAACGAGGAGACGTAGTTCACCTAGTTATACTACCCATAAGCGTAGGTAACTTATTTACTACTCGTTATCCTTATTCTTGTAATAATTAACTCACGCTATAAATTATTACTAAGATATTTACAATTCAGTTCATTATCTACTATTCTCAATCTGTAGATTATGCACATAGGATACATTTTATCAAACAATAATGTATTTAATATCAGTTATCACTAACATATCCTTTTTAATACACATAAAGGACTCTTGGTTCGGAATGATTCATCGACCACAAGTAAGAGTTGGTTCGGAATTATCCATCGACCCCAACTATTAAAATATATTTATATACACATATTCTGGTTCGGGACTCTTTCATCACGACACCAGTTTAAGGTTTGGTTCGGAATTTCACATCGACCCGAAACATATAATAACTTTATGTTAGTTCGGAATGTCTCATCGACCCTAACATAATTAATTTAGGTAAAATTCTCTTAACCCAAACTTTTATATAGTTTAGTAGGTACACTGTGACAACCCGAATATAATTATGATAAATTATATTTAAATCATGATTAGCTTGTGTGATATGTATAATATGTTATTAGTATATATAATGTTAATTCATTATGTTTAGTCTAATCCTACCTTCATAAAACATGAAGAATCGAACTAGTTACAAATGTGAAATTTTGAAGTTTTGGGTAGGAATGTTCAAGTTTAAGACTAGTTTTGACCTTTATGACATAACAATTGACTTGAGGTGTAAAATAGATATTTGTAGATATATGAGTTAGGGTTGTAACACAACAAACGGTCCATCGAACGGACATCCGAGTGGGAAGATATTGTCTTTTTACGAACATGGGCTAAAGTAGTCATTTAGCCTTAAATGATATTTTGTTTTATATGATGCCACATGTTATAAATTGATTGGTTGGAGGTGGAGTTTGTTTTGGCCGACTTAAACCCTTGAGATATCCTCCTTTATTCAGAAAACTCAGTTTGGGAGAGTTTTAAGTTGAGGAAAAACAATTGTGAGGGTTAGGAAGAAGAAAGTGAGGAGAAACATTCAAAAACAATTCATAGAAAATTATGTAAAATCCCCAAAGGTAATTCCAACCATGAATCATGCTATTTTTCTTTAATTTATGATTTATATGATATAAATCCTTGATTTTTTATTAACCTTTCGTTCTTGGGTGCATATGTATGGATATATGCAAGTTTAAGTTAAGTTGAATGTACAAAACCCTAAAATTGCTTTGTTTAGAAACTTTGTTTATTCAAACTTCCATATATTTTTGTATACTTAGTGGAATTGATTGATTCCAACTTTAGATTACCCTGGACTCATATATGTATTAAATATCCGAAAATCATGTGAAAATACCAAGAAATGAGTCTTTGGTGAGAGTTTTAAATTCGGGTATGAAATCTGCCCTAAGGGTGAAAATATGCCTGCCATGTGTTCGGTGTTTTGCTTGGCATAGCAAACGAACCTTAAAAATTATGAAACTTTAATTTTGTATTGTTAAATATGTTTACTGATGTTGGGTGAAATATCATATAAATTTATGATGTAGGAAAATTATGGAAATTCGTGGAAGTTTAGTGAACGATAAGAGGGCCTATAGGGCAGATTTGCCATGTGGTAAAGAAATGAGCATATCTTGCTCTAGGAGACTTAAAATGATGTACCGTCTTTTGTATTGGAATAATAATATGACAAGGATTGAATTTCTAAGAATAAATGAATTTATATTTGGTCTATGATTTGGATATGTTAAATATACTAGCATGGATTTGGATGGAACTTCACTTGTGATAAATGATTTGAATGGAATCATGTGATGCTTATGGATTGAATTATGTTTAAATCGTTCTTTGGATTATTGATATTATTATGATGATACTAATATTTTAAGAATGATAGGAAGAGAAGAAGAGCTGATTGAACAAGTACTGGATAAAGGCAAGGGCAAAGCTAGTTAAACTGCCAAGGTGAGTGTACTTATGATTTGTTTCATATATAAATATGAATATAGCTCTAAGAGCGTATTTGTTTGAATACTTCGGTATTCAGTATTTATTTGGATATTAAAATATCCAGGATTTGTTTGGGTCTCATGATCCAGGATTGGTTTGAATACTTCGGTATTCAGTATTTGTTTGGATATTAAAATATACAGGATTTATTTGGGTCTCATGATCCAGGATTGGTTTGAATACTTCGGTATTCAAGATTTGTTTGGATATTAAATTATCCAGGATTTGTTTGGGTCTTATGATCCAGGATTGGAATTGGACAAAAATCCAATGATTTGTTGGAACTAATGTTCCACAATTTGTTATTGCCAATGGGAGAATTGCTTGGATCTTATGGTACAGGATTTGTTATTGCCAATGGGAAGAATTGTTTGGATCGTATGATCCAGGATTTGTTATTGCCAATGGGCAGAATTATTTGGATCTTATGATCCATGATTTTTTATTGCCAATGGGCAGGATTGTTCGGATTTTATATCTACATATTCGATATAGAATTGTTATTCTATTGCAGGGAAGGAGTACCTCACTAATCTTAATGCCTACGGTTTATATTTTAACAATTTCAGGTTCGTACGCTGCCAGCTAGGATACCATATGACCGGTAGCTTTGAGAGTTGCACCATTGGAGAGAGCTGGGGTTTAAAAATGGGATTTTATCGTTGTCACACTGAAGATTTTAATATACTCACACATTGTATATATTGATTTAGTATGGATTGAGTTGATCATAGTTAATCATGGTATTATATGTTCGCTTAATTATGACTCTGATATTGAATTTTATGATTTAAGAATAATATTATGTTCATTATGCACATTATGTAGGAAAATATTGATGAATGAATCATATTTCCAATGGGCTCAAGATTATGATCTAATTATCCCAATAACAAATGATTAGTATGGATATTGGGTTTTGGGGTGTGACATACACACCCGACCTAACAAATCATGCCCGTACGTAATATATTTTACTTATATTCACCGTACTCATTAATTTACAATTTATTTCACTATTGTAATTTATTCGAGTATTCACGCAACTCTAAGGGTCCAAGTTACCCCTCCCTCCATCCAGTAGTTAAGTTAACTTTAACCTACTGGTATTTTATCGGAATTTACTCTTACTCTATCCGTAGCTAAATTCCCACAATCCCAACATACGACTATCGATCGTTCCCCCGTCGGTCCATTTCTCCAAAATTCCCACTCAATCATTTATGAAGAAATCTAACGGTACACCTACTGGTATTTATGAAGTTTCATCCTAGGTAAAATATCATCACTAAGGTTCCCGTTAAGCGACGGTAATTACACAGAAATTTATTCACAAAATTTTCTATAGTCCAGCCAGGGTCGATCGATGAATGGGATATGGTCGATCGATCGACTGCTCGATCGATCGACATTCAAGGGTCGATCGATCGATCAAGCTGTGATAGACCAAGTTCATCTTCCTCATGCGGGTTTCACCATTTTTATCTATCTATCTCTCATGATAATCCACCATATTTACAACCAACAATTTCTAATCATTCCTAGATGTTATGGGATGATTACTAATGATTTAAAACAGTAAAATCATTATAAATCTTGGCCAAATTAACTAAAAATCTTATTAGTATTCAAGAACCCTAAAATACATTCTTTACATCTTTTATCACAATTCGATATTTTTAGTTCGATTCAATCATCTAGTTTTCTATGATATCAGAATATTTGAAAATCCAAAAACGTTCTACATGCAATCCCTATCAATCATGGATCATAATCACGTGTTTTACTCCCAAAAATACCATAAAAACCATATTCTTCATTAAGCTTAAATATGGGTATTATAACTCAATTTATTTTGCAAATAACCACTTGCCTTATGATTTGTAGGGTCTGATTTCGTGGTTGTTGATAATGGTTGATGATTTTGATCCTTCAATCCTCCTTCCCAACAACTTTGTGGTGAAATCTCCTTAGAATTTCCCTTCCTTCCTTCTTTTGCCTTAGAAAATTGTCTCTCTCTCTTCTCTAATGGCTATGGTGTATTATCTTTCTTTCTAACCCTAGACTCAACTCTTATGATTTGATCTAGGGTTTCAAAATTCGTAGGTCTACTTACCCATAAATGTAAAGAGACCAAAATTCCCTGGAATGGTCCCGGTTTAGCCCAAAAATGACCTGGCACTCAACTAGTACCCCCGGGTACACTATTTTGACTAATTTGACCCTTTCAGAATCATCCGTGGACTCTAAATTATTGTTTGAGTCTCCTAAAATATTTTTCTAATCTCATCTTCAATTTTTGTCTACGCGTGACACTCGGTAGAAATAATTCAGGTACGTCCATATAATCACTAGACCGTACATATCAACATTCAAAATTTACTACTCACATTTAGTAAATTTTTATATCGTCATATTAACCTTTATATCACATTAAATCACTCTTCTCACGTAATTTAAATAAACGTGTTTTATCACATTAAATTACTCTACTCACGTAATTTAAATAAAATCATTAAATTACTCTACTCACGTAATTTAAATAAAATTTAACACATTAAATTACTCTACTCACGTAATTTAAATAAAACATATTTTCCTAATTAAGCAGAATTACGGGGTATTACATACTTCCCCTCTTACAAAAGGAATTTCGTCCTCGACATTAGAAAATACCTGTTGTCAATAATTCTGGATATTGTTCTCGTATATCCTCCTCCCGTTCCCAAGTTGACTCATCCATATTGTGATGTCCCCACTGTACTCGCACTAAGGGTACCATCTTGGATCGTAGTTTGCGCTCACTATAATCCAGAATAGCCACGGGTTTTTCTTCATACGAGACATCTGGCTGCAAATCGATCTCGTCCAGTGGAATGTGCCTCGCTCCTCTTGTATTTCTTCAACGATGCCACATGGAACACATCGTGTATTCGATGAAGATGCTCATGGAGTCCTAATCTGTAAGATATCGGTCCCACCCTCTCAATGATAGGAAATGGCCCCACATATCTCTGCGCTAATTTCCCTTTCTTGTCGAACCTCATAATCCCTTTCATAGGAGAAACTCGAATTAATACCTGGTCGCCCACGTCTAATTCCACGTGTCTCCTATTGGCGTCAGCATAACTCTTCTGCCTATCCTAAGCTATTAGAATACGTCCTCGAATCAACTCTATTTTGGAGGAAGTCTCCTGTATCATCTCTGGCCCCAATAGCTTGTTATCCCCCACCTCTAACCAATAGGCGGGTGAACGACAAGGCCTCCCATAAAGTGCTTCGAATGGAGCCATGCCGATAGTGAATTGGTAAGAATTATAATATGCAAACTCCACTAAAGGAAGGTATGGCTCCCAACCTCCACCAAAATCTAGGACACACATCCTTAGCATATCTTGCAACATCTGGTTTACCCTTTCAGTCTGACCGTCCGTCTGTGGATGATACGCCGTACTCAACCGTAAGTCGGTGCCCATGACCTCCTGAAAGTTCTAGCAGAAATATGACAAATATTTTGTCTCGGTCCGACATAATATTAATAGGAACTCCGTGCAGCTTAACAATCTCTGAAATGAATAGCTATGCGTACCGCATCGTATCAAAATTCGTACGAACCGGTAAGAAATGAGTTACCTTAGTCAGCCGATCCACTATCACCCATATGGAATCGTGACCCTTTTGTGATGATGGTACCCAGTAATAAAATCCATCGAGATACTCTCCCACTTCCACACGAGAATCTCTAGTGGTTGTAGCATCCATGAAGGTCTCTGATGGTCAACTTTTACAAGCTGACATGTAACACACTTTGAGACAAATTCTGCAATGTCTCGTTTCATACCTGACCACCAATACAATCGTCACATATCCTGGTACATTTTGTCCCCACCTGGATGTACCTAGAATTTTGACCCGTGTGACTCCGTTATAACGGCATGCCTCAAGTCATCATCTTCGGGTATTATCATCCTACCAGTGAACCGTAGTCCACCCTCCGAGCTGATGGAGTAAGACTCTGCCCCCCCGGCTAGTAACTATCGTACTTTGTCCTGACAAAATGGATCTTCGGCCTGTGCCCTCACTACCCGCATAACACTCTCGGGAGTGATAACTAAAACTGCCATGCATGCTCTAGCTATCTCATCCTCGTGTCGAAGTTCACTCCACTTTGCCTTCTAAATTTCTACCAACTCCCCGATATGTCTTCTGCTTAACGCATCTGCCACCACGTTAGCCTTACCATGATGATACTGTATATCAAATTAGTAGTCCTTCACGAATTCAAGCCACCTTCTTTGCCTCATATTCAGATCCTTCTGAGTGAACAGATACTGCAATGACTTATGATCCGTGAATAGAGTGAACTGCTCGCCCAGAAGATAGTGCCTCCATATCCTCAATGCAAAAACGACCGCTGCCAAATCGAGGTCATGGGTGGGGTAATTCTTCTCATGTGGCTTAAGATTTCGGGACGCATAAGCTATAGCCTTCTCCTCCTACTGTAACACACCCCCAAGCCCTTGTAAGGACTCATCAGTATAGACTCCATACTCCACTCCGCTCCTAGGCAAGGCAAGAATGGGTGCTGATGTCAACTTGTCCTTTAATTCATCAAATGCTAACTGACAACTGTCGCTCCATACAAAAGGCACTCCCTTTCGCGTCAAGTTTGTCAAAGGTCCGACAATTTTTGAGAACCCCTTGATGAAGCGACGATAATAATCGGCCAACACCAAGAAGCTGCGAATTTCAGTCGGTGTCGTGGGCTGTCCCCACTCCCTCACCACCGATACCTTACTTGGGTCAACCGCAATGTCTCTGCTAGATACAACGTGACCTAGGAACTGAACCTCCCAAAGCCAAAATCCACACTTCTCAAATTTGGCATACAACTGATGGTCCCGCAATGTCTGTAGAACCATTCGTAAATGTTCAGCGTGTTCCTCCTCCGTGCGAGAGTAAATCAGAATGTCATCTATGAATGCAATCACAAACTGAACCAAAAACTCCCTGAATACTCTGTTCATGAGATCCATGAATACTGCCGGCGCATTAGTTAGCTCAAACGACATCACTCTAAACTCGTATGACCCGTACCGCGATAAGAAAGCGGTCTTGGGTACATCCTCTTCACAAATGCGCAATTGGTAGTAACCCGATCTCAAATCGACCTTTGAGAAGTATGCAGCCCCTCTCAACTGATCAAACAAGTCGTCAATCCTCGACAACAAATACTTATTACGTATCGTCACTTTGTTCATCTCTCTGTAATCTACACACAGACGAAGTGAACCATCCTTTTTCTTTACAAATAACATCGGCGCACCCCATGGCGATGTACTCCGTCGAATGAAACCCTGTCCTAATAGCTATTGAATCTGTTCTCTCAGTTCTCGTATCTCTGAAGGAGCCATGCGATACGGTGCCCTAGCAATTGGTCTCATCCCCGGTGCTAGGTCAATAACGAACCCTATCTCCTTGCTTGGTGATAACCCTAGTATCTCCTGAAAGACATCCTCAAAATCCCTTACAACTGGGATTGAATCCAGAGATACGACAACCCCATGTGAGGTCTCCTCATCAATATAATATAAATGAGTTCGCGATCCTCCCTCGGGGAGTGGCATTGCCACAAGGAACATCTCTTGTCCCGGGATGGAGAACATGATAGTTCTCTCATAACAATCAAACATTGCCCTATAATGCGCCAACCAATCCATGCCTAGGATGACGTCATATCCCTACATATCCAGTACTAGGAGGTCCGCTGCTAGACTCAAACTACCGTCCATAACATCCACACCCTTACAAATCGAGTGTATAAGGGACCTACTACCCATCGGTGACTCCACACACATAAGATGAGTGTCATCTGTCGCTAATAGGCCGACTGCCCGTACAAATCTAGTGGCAATAAACGAATGCATCACCCCCGTGTCAAATAAAATACTAACCTCAAGTCCATGAATTGGAAACATACCCGCGACTGCCGGCGGTGCAGGAGGTGCTGGATGAAAAGGAATATCACGGACGTTGAACATACGTCCGTACTGCATCTGTCCTGGCTGTGGGGCCTGTGCTACTGCTGGGGCTAACGGAGCCTGCTGCCCCTGTTGGGAACCCTGTTGTTGTGCCCTGTCTGGCTGTGGACAATTCCTGCTCTTGTGACCTTGCTGGCCATAAGTGAAACACTGACCCGAAAACTGTCTCTGCCCTTGGCCCTGATGTTGGCCCTGTCGACCTTGGCCTTACTGTCCTCTATTTTGGTTCCCTTGGCCCTGTCGGCCCTAAGGGATTGGTTGCTGGGGACCCTGCTGGCCCTGTCTGTCAAAGCGATGCCTCCCATGCTTAAACTTCTTGATAGGGTTCCCCTGTCGGGAATCTTGCCCAAACTGGCCCATTGTTTACTGCTGTGGTGCGCTGCTGCCAATACCTCCATCCACCTTGCCCGGTTGGCTAGGCTCACCTCTCTTGTTTCCTTTCACATGAAAATGGTGATCCTGATAGTGTAGTAGAGCGGCATTGACGACATCTGTGTAGGTTACCAACGTCGGATTACCGATCAAATGCTGTCTGATTCTCCAAGTTAGGCCCTCCATAAATTTTGACTTCTTCCTCTCCTCATCGCTCACCTCGTTTGGCATAAAGTTTGCCAAACGGGTAAACTCCTCCTCATAATCAGCGACTGAGCGATCACCCTGAACCACTTCGCTGAATTTCTTCCTCATCTCTGACTCCACTGTTGGAGGGAAATACTTGCGGTCAAACTGCACCCAAAACTCAGAAATTGCCAAAGTGTCCCTTTCCTCGGTGGTGGTAACTGACTCCCACCACTGTAAGGCCGCTCCCAATAGACGAAAAGTGGCTAGCATTTGTTTCTGTACCTCGGTGCACTCTAGCATGCGCAAGTGGCGCTGGATATTTTTCTTCCAGTTGCACGCCTCTACTACATCGGTACTATCCTGAAACTCGGGTGGATGTCCTTTCTGACATGTCTCTTTGACTCGCTGCCAAGTAGATGGTCTTGCTGGAGCCTTAACTACCGGTGCCACGGGAGGAGGTACTTGGGGCTGAGGAAAGTGGGCTGCCATAGCCCTCATAGCTGTCTCGACTGCCTGAGCCACTATCACTGCAACCTGAGTAATGGAAATTAACTCGGGTGGGGTTGGTGGTATCGGCACCTATGGCTCCTGATGATCCTCCCTCACCTCATATCGGGCTTCAGCCCTCTCCGCTCTCTGTTTCCTCGGTGGCATCTGAAATAAGATCAAATTGTATAAGTACACAGTTTATACAAAATTTAAGAGCAGATGTATGATAACGCAAAAGCGGGTATTGAATCAACAATCCTAATAGTAGGGCTCTAATACAACCAAACGTTACGCTGAAACGCAGCAAGCCGTACAGATCCTACGGACACTAGAACCTGATGCTATGATACCATCTGTGACACCCCGCGCAATTAAACCTTGGGTGATCAAGCCTTAATTTAATTTAAACAGGTTTCTTAAATGGTTCATTCTTAGCATCACTGCCGAAAGCTTTTTAAGTTACTAACCACCTAAGTGAAAATTAGCGAGTGCCAAATTTTATCTTTCTTAAGCAGAATAAATAAATTCATCCAAACACATTACAATTCTAGTAATAATAAAACAGTTTGCATAAATAAACGAATGCAGGTAAAGTCTTGACGAAAACCACGGCCAATAAAGGATAACTCAAAATCCAGAATCAGACTAAACTGTAAAAGTAAAGATAGGACAACATGTCCCAACAAGAATACTAAAATTGAAATCCTTCACTAGGACTGAAAAAGAGGAAGCGTCTAAACAATCCCTGCAACATCTACACGTGCTGCAGCTCCCAAATCCCTAGAATGAAATCATGCTGGGTGTCCCTATGGCTGGGCACCTAAAAGGTTTTTAAAAATTTTACATAGCAAGAGTTAGTACTCAAAATATTTGAACATATATTGCAAGCAGTTATCACAATTGAGTTATTGATTACACATATTAAGGTTTCGCACAACTCCCTTGAACTTCCTCACCTCTCTTCTATAGTTCATGTCTAACGAGGACACGTAGTTCACCTAGTTATACTACCCATAAGCGTAGGTAACTTATTTACTACTCGTTATCCTTATTCTTGTAATAATTAAATCACGCTATAAATTATTACTAAGATATTTACAATTCAGTTCATTATCTATTATTCTCAATCTGTAGATTATGCACATAGGATACATTTTATCACACAATAATGTATTTAATATCAGTTAACACTAACATATCCATTTTACCACACATAAAGGACTCTTGGTTCGGAATGATTCATCGACCCCAAGTAAGAGTTGGTTCGGAATTATCCATCGACCCTAACTATTAAAAAAATATTTATATACACATATTCTGGTTTGGGACTCTTTCAACGCGACACCAGTTTAAGGTTTGGTTCGGCATTTCACATCGACCCCAAACATATAATAACCTTATGTTAGTTCGGAATGTCTCATCGACCCTAACATAATTAATTTAGGTAAAATTCTCTTAACCTAAACTTTTATATAGTTTAGTAGGTACACACCCGACCTAACAAATCATGCCCATACGTAATATATTTTACTTATATTCACAGTACTCATTAATTTACAATTTATTTCACTATTGTAATTTATTCGAGTATTCACACAACTCTAAGGGTCCTAGTTACCCCTCCCTCCATTCAGTAGTTAAGTTAACTTTAACCTACTGGTATTTTATCGGAATTTACTCTTACTCTATCCATAGCTAAATTCCCACAATCCCAACATACGACTATCGATCGTTCCCCCGTCGGTCCATTTCTCCAAAATTCCCACTCAATCATTTATGAAGAAATCTAACGGTACACCTACTGGTATTTATGAAGTCTCCTCCTAAGTAAAATATCATCACTAAGGTTCCCATTAAGCGACGGTAATTACACGAAAATTTATTCATAAAATTTTCTATAGTCCATCCAGGGTCGATCGATCGATGGGATATGGTCGATCGATCGATCGACATTCAAGGGTCGATCGATCGATCAAGCAGTGACAGACCCAGTTCATCTTCCTCATGCGGGTTTCACCATTTTTATCTATCTATCTCTCATGATAATCCACCATATTTGCAACCAATAATTTCTAATCATTCCTACATGTTCTGGGATGATTACTAACGATTTAAAACAAGAAAATCATTATAAATCTTGGCCAAATTAACTAAAAATCTTATTAGTATTCAAGAACCCTAAAATACATTCTTTACATCTTTTATCACAATTCGATATTTTTAGTTCGATTCAATCATCTAGTTTTCTATGATATCAGAATATTTGGAAATCCAAAAACGTTCTACATGCAATCCCTATCAATCATGGATCATAATCATGTGTTTTACTCCCAAAAATACCAGAAAAACCATGTTCTTCATCAAGCTTAAATATGGGTATTATAAGTCAATTTATTTTGCAAATAACCACTTGCCTTATGATTTGTAGGGTCTGATTTCGTGGTTGTTGATGATGGTTGATGATTTTGATCCTTCAATCCTCCTTCCCAACATGTTTGTGATGAAATCTCCTTAGAATTTCCCTTCCTTCCTTCTTTTGCCTTAGAAAATTATCTCTCTCTCTTCTCTAATGGCTATGGTGTATTTTCTTTCTGTCTAACCTTAGCCTCAACTCTTATGATCTGATCTAGGGTTTCAAAATTCGTAGGTCTACTTACCCATAAATGTAAAGAGACCAAAATGCCCTCGAATGGTCCCGATTTAGCCCAAAAATGACCCGACACTCAACTAGTACCCCCGGGTACACTATTTTGACCCTTTAGGAATCATCTGTGGACTCTAAATTAGCGTTTGAGTCTTCTAAAATATTTTTCTAATCTCATTTTCAATTTTTGTGTACGCGTGACACTCGGTAGAAATAATTCAGGTATGTCCATATAATCACTAGACCGTACATATCAACATTCAAAATTTACTACTCACATTTAGTAAATTTTTATATCGTCATATTAACCTTTCTATCACATTAAATTACTCTTCTCACGCAATTTAAATAAACGTCTTTTATCACATTAAATTACTCTACTCACGTAATTTAAATAAAACATAACACATTAAATTACTCTACTCACGTAATTTAAATAAAACGCATTTTCCTAATTAAGCAGAATTACGGGGTATTAGAGTATCTTTATCAAAAGTAGGAGTTTTCTTCTTCAAAGGTGCCCACACACCTACCTAGATTTGGGAAGTTCATATACTATAAGGCCAGAGCATTCTTGAATGTTCTAGAAAGATTTTCTATATCTAAAATATCATCATCACCAATAAATATATTTCCCCCATCAGAATGTAACCCGATCCATAAACGTATTGTATTTGAAACCCTAAGTTTGTTGTTCAAACTTAGTTTCGGCTTTTCAATTTTCTATTATTTATTTAAGCAAAGATTCAAGGGCTGAACTTTTTATTTCACGTATATCAATCCCCAAAACTAAACCACTTTAATTTTTAATTTATATTAATTCTCTCTCTCTCTCTCTCTCTCTCCCTCTCTCTCTCTCGTCTTCCAAATCTAAGAATACATAAGATTAATTTTTAAACCTTTTTAAACTCAATTTCAAGAAATCCATCTATCCATCTTCATCCAAATCTATTGGTAATTTTATTCTTGTCATTTTAAATCTATTAATTTAGGTTTTATACATTTATTTAAATTGAGATTTTGAGTTGAGTCTGTTATTGAGATTTGATTTATGAAGGACTTGTTTGCATTTCTCAAGATTAAAATTTTGTTTTAGAGTCGTTTCAATGTTGATTGGTAATATTATATTGTAATACCCAATTGAATTTTACATATTATATATTAGTCTAATGTTCTTTAGTCAATGATAACCTTGGAGTGATGAAATTAGTTTGAAACTCTTGATTATTTTTGTTCTTTTAGCTTTAGTTTTTCCTTAAACCTGTTTAGGAATATTCTTTTTCATTTTTATGGCTATATTTTTTTCTATTTATATTTTTGGACATTCTAAAAGGCCCCGTGTCAACACCAAACCATCCCATTTCAACACCAAACCATCTTTATAACCTTTGCGGTTGATTTGGTGACTTTATACGACTCGATATGACTGATTTAACCTAATAGATCACTCAAAACTATGATAAGATCATTTCAAATCTATAACTCTACATATCGAATTCAATCGTCAGTTTTTCAGACTTTAGTAGGAGTTTGGTTGACCTTTTCGTGGGGTGATCATGCTTCGTGCCATGTATTGAGGTGGTGTGTTCTACATTATAAGGAAATTGTTTCCATTGTCTGTAGTTTACATAGAGTATGTCGTATACCGCTACAACCGTAAAAGAAGCTCATGATCATTTGTTGAAGACAACGAATCCGAATTTTAAGTATCTTCAATATTTGAACGATATGAGGTACAATATCGTATAGAATGTGTTTAAGTTTCGTAAATGGTTTACATTTGTGTTGGGGTATTTTTTGAAACTATTTTTAAACAAAATGAGGCATTTTTTCTAAGTCAAAATAGTTTTTCAAGACCTGTAAGCAAGTTTTTAAAATAATTTTTCTCGCTCCCGTCGTTCAAATGACATTGACATGTCGTTCAAACGACATTGACATCTCGTTCAAATGACTGCTTCTAATGACATGCAATGTCGTTTGAAGGGTTACTCTAAGGGTCGTTTCTTTACTACTTCAAACTAACCAATACAATTTTGTGTTTTTACTGGTTGTTTGTAAGGTCGTTAGCAACGACATGAGATGTTGTTCAAACGATATGGTAATGTCATTCGAATGTCTTCTAATGACCTGTGCCATCTCAAGATTTTTGTTCAGATATAAATACCTGTTGTGGAGACCTTTTTCATTAAGACTTTTGATACACAAAAATTTCTCTTCTGAAGAACTTTTAGTCGTCACTTTTAGGTATTTTTATGTGTTTGATTCGCCCCAAAACATCCCAATCCTTTGTGAATCATTTGTGGAATCCAAATACATTTATTGAAGTTTGTTCTTGTAGAGTGCCATCTCTACTGCTTGATTGGTAGCTCTTGAGGGAGTTGCTTGTTGATTACTGCGGTCATTGAGGGAGTTCATTATTGGTTACTAGGTTGCGGTCTATGTGGATTTACTATGATAAATTCATTGCAGATTTATGTAAGTGTATTGCAAGTTGCGATTTGCAAACATTTATTGAAATAAAAGGTTTTGCCCTTTCGGGGAATTTTTCCTGAAATTTATTTGTCCAACAATTTTTGATTGTTTGTGATGGCATAATTATTCACATAGATGCATGATTAGGGCTTAAATAAAATTGGATTTAATTTGGATCTTAGACTGCATCGAATTAAATAAGTTTTAATTGAAAATTTACGAATCCTATAAACAAGTAATCGATATCACCACGCATTGTCAAATTGGTATCATAGAAGGTTACTCTATTTTATTGAGTGATTCTTTTTCTGCAAAATTTTTGTGATATCGTTTTTTTTTAAAATCTGATTTTGAAAACTTTTGCAATTTTTTCTATGGAAAAGCTATATAATCTATTGCTCGTCTTTGATGGCACAAATTATGCCTATTAGAAAGCCCGCATGAAATCTGGTTTAAAAGCAATTAATGAATGTGTTTGGATTCTGTGTGAAAGAGGGCGAAATTCTCCCACTATCACCATTGGTAATGTCACTTCTCCCAAACTTGTGTCTAACTGGACTGGGGATGATTTTAAATGGAGCAATTTTAACTTCTGTGGCCTTAGCGCTATTTCTGGGGCCATCACTCATGATGAGTTCCACCGTATTATGATGTGCACCACGTCTAAAGAAGCATGGGATATCCTCCAATTGACACATGAGATTACCAACGCAGTTAAAGCGTCTAAGTTATAAAATTTGACCTCCCAATTCGAGAATATCACAATGTCTGAGTCTGACTGTTTTGACGAGTTTTATGCTAGACTGTCAGACATAGTCAACAGGAGTTTTAATTTGGGTGAGAAAATTGACGAGACGAGAGTTGTTAAAAATATTTTGAGGTCATTTCTATCCCGTTTTATACCTAAGGTCACGGTTTTAAATTCTTTAGGGATATTAGATACACTTGAGTTAGAAGAACTCATAGGAGACCTTCAAACATATGAGATCGACATGTTTCCTAAAACTGTTAAGCCTAAGGATAAAGGGATTGCACTTAAGGCACAATCAAGAAAGAGTGAGAAAGTGTCTAAGATGAAGAAGAAAGGGAGAGTTTGTGATTTCGAGTCTGAGGGAGAGTTTAATATTGGTGATGTGGCCATGTTTGCTAAAAAATTTAATAAGTTTCTCAAATTTTCAAAAGAAAATTCTTCCAATAATACGTTTTTTGAGAAAAATAAAAAGAAAGAGTAAGAGGATAGATGTGTTGAGTGCAAGGGCAAAGGGCACAAAGGGTTTGAATGTCCCACTATATTAAAGAGAAATTAAGAAAATTGCTATGTCAGTCGCTCTTAGCGATAGTGGCGAAGAGGTGAATGATTTCGGAGATGAGTCATCACATGGTATATGTGTCGCCTTTATGGAAAATCACATGAGCACACCTAATTTGTCCCACGACGATGAGGATACTTGTGCACGTGAGATACCCAATGATGATTTGAGCGTTTCTAGTGAGAGTGATGGTGAGTTTGCAAGTGAGGGAAAAAGTGAACTCTAAAAAGCGTTTAGAGTATACGCCGAGACCTTGAAAATGAAGAAGTTGAATAAGGAGTTAGGTCTTAAGGTGTTAGATTTGGAGATAGAGATAGAAGTTTTGAGGGGATTTGAGGCGTCGGCGAGTCAACTCGATAAGGTAAAGGTTTCTTTGAGTGAAGTTGATCGTCGTTGGTGGGGAAAAGAGTAAAATTGAAGCCCAGGTGTCCCACCTCGAGAGAGATTTCAAACGTGCCCATGAGGTCAAGGTCAAAATAGAGGACACATCTAAGAAGGTCGATAAGATGCTCCTCGGCCCTGCTTTGGGTAATGTTGAGAGACTAGGAATAGGTTATGATAGTGAATCTACTTCCCATGTTTCACCCTAATCGGTTACCGAGTTTTCCATAGATCCATATGGCTCTCAATCTAACCCACCTAGGCGTCTGTTACATGATAGGAGAGTGTGTTCTAGTCGTTTTTCCAGAGGTGTTCCTGGGCCTGTGTATGTTTTCACCCATTGTAAGAAGAGAGGACACCTTAGGTAATTCCATTTTAAGTTGGGTAGTATGTCACATAGAATTTTGCCACGTGCACCCACATATGATACTTTGTCTGGTCCGAGAGATTACATGAGACAGTTTGCACATATTCGACAGAAATTTAAGTTTTTTTTATCAAAACTTCACATGATTTGATGGATGTTTTTCATAGGATGTAACCACCTTTGAAAAACTCCTCCAAACCTAATGGTTGAGGTTTACACTTATTTGCTAGCATAGGATGATTTTCATGATGATACTTTATGTCCATTGCTAGTGCGTACTACCATTGCATTTTTTTTCATTTTGATGTATTTTTCGAAAAACTAAAAAGATTTTTGTTTTGAAAATTTTTAGAAAAATACAAAAAAAAATCAAATTCTTTGCGAAAAAAATTGAAAAAAAAAAGATAAAAATATTTTTGTATTTCATTCTACACCGTTTCTGAATGGACATTTAGGATCACTAAGTCACAACTTTATTCCATATCCATGTGACTATTTGATAGTGGTGACTATTCGTATTTTTGGGTCGTGTTTCGGGCCAACACGACACGACAAGAATTTTTCGGACATAAACACAATATGACACGAATTCGTGTTTTTTTAGTTGACACGAACACGACCCAAATAAAAATGACACAACATGACACAACCCGAATAACACGATTTTTTAAATTTCACACTAAATTAAACATAAATAGATATAATAACTCGAATAAAAACACGATTAATACGATAAGACATGATAACACGACTCATAATTTTGACACGAGCACGACATGACACGACTTCATGTAAAAAAAACCCAACACGAACACGACATATCATGTCAATTTCAGTTCAATTTTGTGTCATTATGTGTCGTGTTTTCGTGTCGTTTCTAAAATTGCCACCCCTACTATTTGATAGTGATTGGACGCATCATCATTTCATATTGTGCTTTACAATGTTTGGAGTCATTGAAATGTGATTAGTTGTTACTTCCTACATGTTTGACTCATGATTTCCTTTACTGCACACGTGCACGGATTTATTTTATTATTGTGGCTGTCTATCAAATCTTGGTCAAAATATTTCCATCTCAATCCTGTCTTTAAAACGAACCATATGCGATAAAACTTGACAATGAAAGTAGTGCATGTAAGAATCGTTGCCCGTGAGGAATTTTTTTAAAATTTGAAAAAATGGTGAGTGAACACGGGAAAGGGCTTCGAGTGAATAATAATCACGGTGTGAAAGTCACCGTTTGAAAAGATCACGAGCAAAAATTAAGGCAATAAAAAGATATATATGAAAAAAAGGGACTATTAGGTTTTATATCACCACAATAGAAAAATAAAAGCTTTATTATTTATGAGGCTGTCTGGTTGGAAATAAAACAACAGGTTTGCACGTCCTGGCATTGTATTGAAAAAGAATTACATAGTTTTAGACGTTATTGGTGTGAAAATCATATTTAACTCTAATGTATCGATTAGATTGAGTCGATGTCATCTAAATTCATATTTTGACAACTAAGGACGATTTTGAGATCATTCGTTAGGAGTATCCATATTCATCGTGCACATATGTTACGTTATGTTTGATTTCATTGATATTCATATCGAATTTTTTCACACCCATTTATTACGTATCCATGATTTTCTTATCTTAGTGTAAATTCACAGTGTGTGTTATTTTTAAAAAAAATTCTTTTCTTGAAAAAAATTGAAAAATAAAAAATTGTTGGTGTATGCTTTTGAGTTTATCCTTGCATGATCATAGTTGATTTATTCATGATGATTTCCTTTTCTTGTCGTGACACTCCATATTTATTTTGTTTATTCTTTTCCTATCTATTTCGGAAAAATAAAAAGGGGGAAAACGAATTATGAATTATGGGGGAGTGAGCGAGTTTGAATTATGGGGGAGATTTGAGAATTTCTTGAATTCATTTGATATTTAATTTATGTTTATCTCATTTTAAACTCGATATGTCACGAAGGTATTTGCTTTGTTTATTATGTGTAGAATTTTGATGATTATTTGAGAATCACACAAATGAAGTGCAAGAAAAGTGAAGAGATTTGGAGATTTCAAAGTTGAAGATTTTTGAAGAATTTGAAAACTTGCATTTTTAGTATCTTTTCGGCTTTTGGGTTGTATGGGAGGTTATTAGATTTGTATAGGAATTTTTTTTGATAATTCGTTTGTACCGGCATAGGCATAGGGGTAGATTTGTAATGACATCATCTCCATTGTCCATAGTTTACATAGAGTATGCCGTATACCACTACAACAGTCGAAGAAACTCACAATCATTTGTTTATGGCGACGGATCCGAATTTCAAGTATCTTCAACATTTGCACGACATGAGGTACAATTTCGTATAGAATATGTTTAAGTTTCGTAAATGATTTACATTTGTGTTGGGATATTTTTTGGAACTGGTTTTAAACAATATGAGGCATTTTTTCTAAGTCAAAATAGTTTTTCAAGACCTGTAGGCGAGATTTTTAAAATAAGTTTTCTCTCTCTTGTCGTTCAAACGAATGCTTCCAATTATAGGAAATGTTTCTCGAAGGGTTGTTCAAAGGGTCGTTTCTTTACTGCTTCAAACGAACCCGTACTGTTTTGTGTTTTTATTGGTCGTTTGTAAGGTCGTTAGTAATGACATAAGATGTCGTTTGAACGAATTCTGAGGACCCGCGTCTCAAGATTTTTATTAAGATATAAATACCTATTGTGGAGACCTTTTTCATTAAGACTTTTGATACACAAAAAATGATTTTTTACAAAACTTTTAGTCTGCACTTTTAGGACTTTTTATGTGTTTGATTCGCACCAAAACATCCCAATCCTTTGTGAATCATTTTTGGAACCCAAATACTTATATTAAAGTTTGTTTTTGTGGAGTTCCATCTCTACTGATGGATTGATAGCTCTTGAGGGATTTTCTCGTTGATTACTGCGGCCATTGAGGATACTCTAGGGTGTTCTTTGTTAGGAAGTGATGTGGTTCTTGTGGGTTCTTGTGGGAGTCCATTGCTGGTTACTAGGTTGCGATCTATGTGAATTTTCTACGATAAATTCATTGCAGATTTCTGTAAGTTTGTTGTAAGTTGGAATTGCAAACATTTATTGAAATAAAAGGTTTTGCCCTTTCGGGGGATTTTTCCTGAAATTTGTTTGTCCAGGAATTTGTGATTGTTTTTGATGGAATAATTCTTCACCTGGATGCATGATTAGGGTTTAAATAAAATTTAATTTAATTTGGATCTAAGACTGCATCTAATTAAATAAGTTTTAATTGGAAATTTGCAAATCCCATAAACAAGTAATCGATATTACTGCGCATTCTCATATACATTTTATTAAACTTAAATAAACCTAGAAGGGGATAGGTTTTAATTAGAATTTTTACCAATTTTTAAAATCTCTTGGTCAAAATTTTGATTCAAGCTATACAACATGCATCTAGGTGGGAAATCTAATAGATCTGAGCAAATTAAACAAATTAAATTAAAATCAAGGTTAATTATGTGAATTAACTAGATGAAAGACCTAATTTAATTTATCAATGGATCATGTTGGATCAAAACTTAGATCTAACATTATGTGTGTGAAAGAAAATGTGTACATATACAAAAATCAACCACAAAAGTGGAACAAGTCAAGATCTATGAGGAAAAACCTCATCTATGGGTGAAAAAACATTAGTGCATCCGAGTCTCTCACTAGATTTGAAAATAAATTTTACACAATAAAAGAATGTAGTTTTCTCTTGTTTCCTAACAAGAAGTTAGCTATGGAAGCTAAAACTCTCCACCATTCCAATGAGTGATTTATTCAAGGCAACATCAAATGGATATGCAAGTTGCATTCTTCATCCTTGAATCGCAACATGCTTAAACTCCACAGTATATAAAACACCTCCTTTTAGATCTTGGAGTCTCTATATTCTTGTTCTATGCATGGTCTCTATAAAGCGTGAGTGAAACATCCACTATCTGAGCACATGTAGGGTAGATGAGAAACTTCACAAAATATGTAATCCCCTTCTTCTCTGTATTCACCTAATCATGAGCAAATACAGAAAAATTATTGAGCCTTTTCTCATTCTCTACAATTATACGAGTCCCCTTCTAGATTAGAAAAAAACTTTGTCTTCTTCTTTTCCCATATAGACTAGGGAAATTCATTGTCACTAAACCTCTGAATAAACTCGACATAGGTCAACTGATCCTTCTACATGGCTCTAGCCACACTCTCCCACCACTGGAGGGAATCACCGATTAATCAGACATTGGTGAGAACTTGCTTTTGCACATTTGTGCACAATAAAATACCGAGGAAACACTTAATATCTTGATTCCTCTATAATGCCTCTAGCTGATCGGTAGGACGTGAGAATTTTAGTGGGCCATTGTTAATAAATTATCCAATAATACTCTCCCAATCTCCCGTGGGAGCTTGTGCCACTGGCTGTGGTGCTTGAAGTGGTCTCTCCTTCCTGCTCACGTCTAATCTTGCATGCACTTATTGGGAGATTAGATCTAAAAGCGGTTGAGCTAAATAAATAAACTATTCAAGAGCATTTGGAGCTGGAACTACTAGAAGTAGTAGTATCAGTGCAACTGGTGGTACAGGTGGTACTGGTGCAGATGGAACTATTCGAGTAGTGCATGAAGTAGTGCATGTCTTCCTCTTGGGTGACATCTAAAATATGACACCTGGCACTTATTAATACTAAGGAATATATGCCGAGAATAAAAATAAATGAACCTATCAAATAATGCTACGTGGATGACTAGAATCGACCTAAGGAACCTATATTGCTTAGGACTATACACTGATACCAACCGTGACACCCTATATATTTTAATAATTAGGTTGATCAAGTCTATGTATTAAATATATACCGATTGCTAAAACAATTATATATCATCCTTGGCATGAAAGAGGAAATAATGACTGATGATAATCCGAATAGAATACGATGTAAATATCCTCAAATAACCATAAATAAGGGTAACGATTCAATCACCACTAACTAACATAAAGAGTAAAACTATTTGAAAATGATATCCCAATAATAAATACATGCAAAAATTGTCTCTACTATCTCCAACATAACATAACCCAAAACTGAGTACAAAGCCTAAATGATAAACGAAACCTTGCATCACTCATACAAAATAAATAAAGATAGTAGTATATTAAAAAATCTAGGTCTCAAAAGCTTGTGATGTGGTGATCACTAGAACGAATGACTAGGTGCTCGAGTGAGTGGAAGCTAAGCCTGATGGACAGGATCATATGGAACAATGCGATATGTCAGGACCACCACAATAAGATAAATGCTACGTAACTCAAGTAATAAAATAAAAAAATGATGAGTATATATAAGAAATTCGCAATTATTAAATTAGTTATTATACCACACCATTACTGTTGTTAATCTTTCTTAATATGTAATTTATGAACGTATATACTATCCGATTAGTTCCTGTTAAAGAAGAGATACCTAGTATACACAATACCCATAATACCAAAATCTAGATTTACCCCCGAATAATTGTATATCATAAATATACCAATATATAAAAGCATAACTAACCCCCACTAACTACGGGATCACTAGTACACAAAATAACCCATGACTATACTCCATTTATCAAGGGGTCACTAGCATGTATGTCCGACATTTTATAGTTGGCATGGATAAAACTAACCAGCACCAACGCACCCCTTTGCCCACCTCCATAATATAATTAACTAATATAGCATAACCACGACTCTAACTCGAACCATGTAACATAATAGAGTATTTATACCCGAACCACTTAATTATATTATCCTAAAGGATACATAATCAATTCATTTTATTAATTAGATATTAGATTCCATCTTTTTAGCTTTACATCTTCCCAGCATATTTAAGGGTAATGTCAAGTGTAATCATAACCGGAGGCTAATTCCAAAGTCTAACTTTGTATTTTCTATTTTTTTATATCATGAAGAGTGTGTCCAACATGTGAACAAACCTAATGGTACTAAATCACAATGTAATCAAATAAAACCTACCCCAAAGGTCATTTTAACCAATTTTAACACGTATACTTTCTCTAATATTTTTCTACTTAAGAACGTGAATTACTTATGGGATTTAATCTTTAAATATTCCAGATTATGGATGGGAGATGAGTTATAATTGTCAATCATATTTCTAATTAAGAAAGGGGAGTCACATAATAATAATCCTATTTTCATACTTTACTAACAAGAATATAAATGCAAATCAAATTTTAATCATAAGAGGGAAAAATCATATTTTACTCTAATTCAACAATTTTAATTTCATAGTTTAACTTTCCAATTAAATCTCCATTTGTAGAGAAAACATGTAAAGTCTTAAATTATATATTACAAGTCAAAGAATGTTAATCATGCAATTCTAATATATAATTATATTGAATTACAAGGATTTCTACTTGAATTTCCATGAATGGAGTTTGTACATATAATTACATAAGTTGTTTAGGCCTACTTGTTTTCAAATAAAATTTTACAATTTAGAAAAACTTATGGAGGTAGAAGTTACTACTTATATGCATGAGAGGATATATTAGTTTTTCCTTGCCTCTAGGTTGAAAATAAAGGATCTGGTGATGATAATGTAAGCCTCCCAATTACGTGACTTCCTATTGGTTGATCCTATTTGAGT
This sequence comes from Sambucus nigra, assembly GCA_949130495.1. Classification (NCBI taxonomy): domain Eukaryota; kingdom Viridiplantae; phylum Streptophyta; class Magnoliopsida; order Dipsacales; family Adoxaceae; genus Sambucus; species Sambucus nigra. The sequence continues at coordinate 328,450,217 of OX422209.1, forward strand.
TCTTCCTTCTTATTAATTAAATAACTTATTTTGATCTTCTTAATTCATAGAATTAGGTTTTTAATAGTTTTTTAGTCTTAGGAAGTGATTAGGGTTTATTGGTGTAGAAAATGAGGATGGTTTTGAGAAAAGAAAAAATGAGGTGATAAAATGAGGAAAAATGAGGCTTAAAGCCTATATAAACCAACAACCAGTGCACCCTATGGCATGGACCCATGGTCTCAGCCCAATATGGGCATGGGCGCGGCATGCATGTGTCCCCCCCCCCCCCCCTTTCTTTTATTTTTCTTTTATTTTTACTCAACAAAATAATTTATCTTTCTTAATTGTGTATAACTCACACGTAGTTTGCCCCACTTGTTCCCCAAGTTATAATCAATTAACTTACTTAGCCTTGGGTTCTCAATTCTATATTATCAACTCAACCACAACCATACTTTCATTATGTAAACCAACCAAGCCCAAATACATCATGGCCCAATAATCACACTTATTTTCAATTAAATAAGTCCATTATAATTTATTTCAATTTAAATCAAATATGCTATATAAATTTAATTTAGATACTTTTTCCTTATATATCTGATTATTTAATATAAATACTAAAAAATAATTACTTATTTATAAATACTCAAAATCATGTGGTATTACAATAGGTAGAGAATTTACTAAGCCCAAAACAAGTTGGTCGTGTGCATGGTTTTGTGAGCATGTAAATTGGCAAGACATATAGTTTATCGAAATCCATACAACTATGTGCACAAGTAAAAAAGCCAACCACGTACACTCTTATATGTAAAATCTCAGATTCACCTAAACAAGCTTAAGGGACAGTGATTTTGACAAAAATATTTCACTTGATTATTAAAAAACTCAATTTTCTGAAAAGATATAGATGTGTACGCGTGTGTTAGAATTGGGTGGATTTAATAAAAAAATACCACAAAAGGAAATGGTATTTAAATCTTCAGAATTTTCAACTAGAAGTTTTGACGTAGATAGGCCGTATGATCTTCAATTGCAGTGTGCACAAATTTTAATGATTTAGACTATATTTATCTACTGTTTAACTATAAATCAAGATTTTTGGCTGAATTTTGTGCAAGACATAAATTCTTTGACGCGAAATTAAGACAACAAAACTATATAAATAAATATTTATATGTTCAATCTCCCCCTTTGTCTATTCAATACCAAAACTCCGAAACCCAAAAAATATTGAGGAAGATAACAAACTCACCTGACATTAGACATATAATGAGAGTAGTGTGTCGTAATTCACATGAACTCCATAAGATAACCAAGAAACAAAATGTCGAGTCTGAAACATGAAATTGAGATGCAAAATCATGACAATACTTGAAATACATGAAACAAAACCAAGTGATCATGCATGTACAATATGCACAAAGAGAAACTCCCCTTGCTTTGGGAATCCTCAAATAATAAATCAATATTAAAAATATAGACATGAATAAGCATGTGTAAAAGCACAAGTATGCTCAAAATATCCATAGAATTAGGTTGTCTTATCTTGTTCTAAAACACATTAGAATCATAGTCAAGTTGTCCCAAAAAGTTTCATGTTCAAGACTATAAGATTGAACTTCTTCGTTTTATTCGAAAAGCTACTTCATGCCACGACTAATGAGATTGACACTTTACAATAAAGGTAAAGGACTTATAATGACTTAGTTTTACAACCATAGTTTTGACATAAATTAAATTAAATTTTCTTAAATTGGTAAGTGTTTTAAAACTTACATGTGAGTTGGTTTGGACAATTTGAACAAATACACTATGGAATATACCTTCTTATAAAAAAAATTATTCATAAATATTGCATTCTTATGTGTGTATTTTAAGTATAAATATTCTTGATTGAGAACAAACATACTTAGAGTATTTTCTACCAAAATATTTTCAAACACTTGAATGAAAAATACTCATTCATATTTTTAAAAACTTCCGCGATCTGCCTCACCATAGTTTTGCGGCAATGATGGTTTTCTTTGCTGCAGTGAAAGTCTATCATTGGTACCTTTGTCCAACGATGGTTTTCTTTCCTGCAGTGAAATGATGATATTTAAAAAAAATGGAACTTCGCGCAACCTTGATTTGCAGTGGGTTCACTCCAACGATGCATTGCCTCGCTGGAACAACACCGCACCGACAACACCACATCTCGTGCAAAAAGAAAATTTGTCCAAAATATTGCATTAAAAATACGGAGATTCTCATTTCTAGCCATATCTTTTGTAATGTTAGGGAAACAACTATTTTTGTTGTTGATAATGAGATAAAGGGTTTGATAACTTGGGTTGACGAGTTTGAAAAAAAAAATTCAATCTATCTTATTCTTCTTCACATCATGAGGTCAAGATTTTTTTAGAAAAAAGTTTTTTGATTGTTTTATCAATTTGTATTTTTTGAGATATCCATTATTGCCATTTTAATATAAAGTAATTCAAAGTCTGATTACTTCTCTCAAGACGTGAACAAAATATCTTGTAAAATTTATTTTTGAGAAACTTTAAATATTTTTTATATCTAAAAAATACTTTATGAGTTTATTTTGATTAGCAAAAGACTATTTAAAGCTTCCCTCTACCTTTAAGACCATCACATCCTATGAAGTTAGATATACATTTAGTGGTTTTTCACTTGTTCCTTTTGAAACACAAAATTTTTCTTCAAACTTTATAAAAATAAATTTATTTTGGTGCAAAAAAGATTATATCATCTGAAGTTGACACATGTGATGTGCAAGTAGTCAGTGTAAGGCAAAATTTTCAATTGAGCCAATTTATCTATAATTTGCTTATTTTTGGACAAAAAAATTTAAGTCATATGTTAGAGTTGGTGTTTTCCTTTCAAGCCTTTGGCATGTTTGGATAAAGAGGTAGTGGAAAAGCTTCAGAGATTATATCACTGTCAGTGATAGGTGAAGTAGAACTAGCACCAGCTTCTGAAGGTTCTTCTCCTGAGTCACACATTCCTCTAGTGACAGGATGAAGAGAAGAAGAGCTCCTGCCCTCTTCGAGAAATCTACCTCTATTGCTGGAGAAGCAAAGAAAAGCAAGCATGATGTCCCAGAAGAAGGGACAAGGAAAATCGATGCACCCCCTTCGGCTGCTATTATGAAGGTTGCCGAGAAGCCCCCAGTGGATCCGAGAAAGGTTGCTACTCCAAGAGAGGTTGTAGTTATATCACCGACCAAGATGACATCCTTGGTTGATAATGTTCCTGTTCCCGCGAGGAAGCTGAAGAAGAGCTCCTCGGTCAATTTGGCTGAATCTATCTCTCAGCCTCTAATTACCGGAAGTGGTGTTCCTACTTTCGTTGCTCCGAGTTCTGCCATGAGCTCGGTGAAGTCTTGGATCATTCCCGAGATCCAAGGTATTGAAGAAAATCTTTCCCGGCGGCTCAGCACATTGCCTCAGTAAGTATTGCTAATCTAAACTTTCACTTTTCCATGTTATGTGCTTGCACTGACTTACAGTTATTTTCTTTTTCCAGTTGGTAACTTGTTTCAATACAATTCTAAAGAAGGATGAAGCCATCAAGGCGTCCATCTCCTCTGGTGGTGTAGAGGGGGCTTTTGTATTCTCCATTTTTGGTATTCTGACCAGCTTAACAACAACAAATTTCGATATCAATTCTATTGCCTTTACATGGTGCTTAATCATCAACTCTCCCTTTGCTGCATATACACCAAGCATTTGGTTTACAATCAATTGCGAGTCACTACATACGATTACCTGCTCTGCTTTCATGGTTTTTGCCAAACTAAGACCTATAATCATCGCTTCATATTCGACCTCATTATTAGAAGCTTGAAATTAAAAGTGCAGAGCATATTCTATATTGACCTCGTCTGGACTTTTCAATAGAATCCCAGCTCCACTACCTGAGGTGCATGATGAGCCATCCATATATAGGTTCCATATAGGTATCTCATCTTCAAACCTTTTATTGGACAAAGTTCCTTGATGGAATATTTGTTGCTCCTTTATCTCCATTTCTACCACACCTCGCTGCTCGTCGACCATCTTCTCTTGCTCTCCGACCAACTTAAGTTGATCGGGGTTTAAATTTGATGATCCTGTAACATCCACAGGTTGGTCGGTGTTCAGCTTTTGCTCTTCGGGGGTATCAGGATAAGTTAACTCTGCTATAAAATCTGCTAATGCTTGCCCTTTTAGTGACGATCTAGGCTCATAAATTATATCATATTCACCGAGTTCTATTGCCCAATACATCAATCTCCTTGATTTTTCTGGTTTATGAAGAGCTTGCCTCAACGGCATATCGGTATATACGACTATGGTATGAGCCTGGAAGTATGGCTTCATTCTTCTACTTGCTTCGATAAACGCCAGTGCCAACATTTCCAGTTTTGGATATCTGATCTCTGCTACTCGGAAGGCCTTACTAGTGTAATAAATTTGTTTTTGTACTCCATCCTCCACTCTTATTAATGCCGAGCTAACTGCATTTTCTAAAACTTCCAGATATAAGTACAATCTTTCTCCCATTACTGGCCTGGACAACAGTGGAGGTGCTCCCAAATATTTCTTCAATTCTTGAAAAGCTTTCTCGCATTCTTCATTCCATTCAAAAGTCTTTCGGGGAGTTTTGAAGAACGAGAGGCATCTATCAATTGCTTGCGATACAAATATGTTAAGTGCTGCTACTCGCCCTGTAAGAATTTGCACTTCTTTCTTCGTCGTTGGAGATCGTAGTCCCAATAGAGCTTTGATCTTTTCAGGGTTTGCTTCAATGCCTCGTTGATTGATAATATACCCGAGAAACATGCCTTCTCGTACTCCGAATATGCACTTGGTCGGGTTCAACTTCATTTGATATTTATCTAATTGATCAAAGGTCTGGCCTAAGTCAACTAGATGATCACTAGCTCTCTTGCTCTTTGTCAGCATATCATCAACATAAACTTCCATATTGCAACTGATTTGCTCTGTAAACTCCTTGTTCATCAGCCGCTGATATGTTGCACCTGCATTTTTCAAACCAAAAGGCATAACATTATATCAATAAGTTCCCCTAGGGGTAATGAAAGAGGTAATCTCCCTGTCTTCAGGTTTCATTTTGATCTGGTTGTAACCAGAATAAGCATCCATGAAGCTTAGCAACTCGTGTCCTGAGGTAGCATCCACTAATTGATCAATTCGGGGCAAGGGAAAATGATCCTTTGGGCATGCCTGGTTGAGGTCGGTGAAGTCTAGACACATCCTCCATTTATTATTCTTCTTTTTCACCATCACCACATTTGCTAACCAGTCTGGGTATTTAACATCTTCAATAAAATAAGCTTTCTGGAGATTCTCAACCTCCTCTTGTATAGCTTGCTTCTTCTCAAGGCTGAACACTCTTCTTCTCTGCTTCACTGGCTTGATCTCCGTATTCACATTGAGCTCGTGACATAAGAAATTTGGGTCTATTCCGGACATATCCTCATGACTCCAAGCAAAAGTTTATTTTCTGCTTTTTAGGAAAAGTATCAATTCCTGTTTTAGTGAGGCATCTAATGACGAACCTATCTAAGTTGTTCATTCTGGATGCTCGTCGTCCAGAATGATGTTTTCAGTAGCTTCCACCACCTGACCTTTCACGAGTTGCGACTCGTCTCTAGGATCTAATGTTTCAATCTCTGCACCTTCATCCACTTGGTAGGTAGTAGTCTTTTTCCTAGATTCCTCCAGCTCTTCCTGCTCGGCAGATGAGTAGTAACACTCCCGAGCTACTTTTTGGTCACCCTTTACAACTCCTACTCCAAAATTGGTTGGAAATTTTAGGCATTGATGTACCGTAGATGGTACTGCTTCGAACTTCTTCAATCCTACCCTTCCCATGATGATATTGTAGGCTGATCGGACATTCTTATCCATCACGAAGAAGCATACTCTTTCTGTTCGACAAGCAGTCCATGTACCAATGAACATATCCAACTTGATCATCCCAAGTGGAAAAACTTTCTCACCAGCAAAACCGAGGAGGGGCCTATGATAAGGCTCCAACTGAGACAACTTTAGATTTAAGCTATCAAAGCACGATTAGAACATAATATCAGCCGAGTTACCATTATCAACAAGTACTCTCGAGATCATCACTTCCTTCATTCTCATTTTGATCACTAATGGGTCATCATGAGGATACAGCACACCTGTAAGGTCGTTCTTTGAGAAATCGATGACCAGTATTTCTTTGTTGATCTTCCTCGGGCGATCATCTTCAGCCAAGTTTATTCGTTGAATATATGAACAGGATTGAGCCTCATTGAGTTAAGATTTTCTTTCTGCAGTAAGGTCTCCACCTCCTGCATCTCCACCTGTAATAACATTACAATCAAATGATCCAAAACGTATTTAAAATACCTCACATTCTGGCTGCCATGGTCTTTTGGGAGATCGGGGTCATCTTCTGGATCATCTCCATGGTCTCTTTTCTTGTTCTACTCTGCTCAGCGAGGAGATCTAGACCTCTCTCTTGCTCGGTCTCTTTTTCTTCTTTCATTTCTACGATCAACATACTTTGCCAGTTTTCCTCGTCTAATGAGTGCTTCGATCTCATTCTGAAGAGCTATGCAATTTTTGGTCGTGTGGCCATCATTTTTGTGGAACTCACAACATTTGGCCTTATTCCTCCTGTCAGGGTCTGACTTCATTTTCTCTGGCCAGTTTAGCTCCTCGCTGTTCTTGATTTCTTCTAAAACGTGGTTGATGTCTACTTTCAAATTTCTTCAATACCTTCCATGATGGCTTTATTTTTGACTGCTTGTCACCACCATTATTCTTATGCTCTTTCTTTTTAGCCTTATCAACCTCCACCTTGGTCTCTTTGGTGTCCATGTTCTTCTTCTCAACCATAGCCTCCTCGGCATTCATGATCTTGGCCGCTTTTGCCATCAGTTCTAACATGGTTCTTGGTGGATCTTTGGCCAAAGTGTAGTATAACTTGTTGGGAAACAACCCACTCATCAGAGCAGTAATCGCTATCTTTTCCTCATAATCAATAACTTCGAGTTTATCATTATTGAAACGAGTGATATAATCCATGGTGCTCTCACCTGCTTTTTATCTAACACTTAACAAGTGTGATACTCGTTTAACCGGTTTCGCTCCAAAATAGAAGTTTCCAATGAAGAGCTCGGCCAGTTGAAAGAAAGTTGAAATATCACCCCGAGGAAGATTATTGTACCATATTTGAGCAGCTCCTGTAAGAGTTCCCGAGAATTCCCTGCATCTCATCTTATCTGGCATAGCATAGATGTCGGCAGCAGCTTGGTATTGCTCTATATGAAGGACAGGGTCGGTTTTTCCATCATATTTACGAGTCACAACAGGTGCTTTGAACTTTGATGGTGTGGAAAAATCCACAATTGCCTGGACAAAAGGTGTCCCTTAGACAAAAGTTCTTTGTAGAGGATTCTTGGCCTTAGCCATTTCCCCTAATCTATCCTCCAACCGCTGAATAAAGCCTTTCCATGCATCATTTCCCTCATCGGGCCTATTGGTTCGAGCAACTGATTGTGTTGAGTTCACCTCCTGGGATCTATCTTGTCGAGCAACTGGTTGTGATTGGGCAAAACCCTCTCTTAGATCAAATGGTCGTCGAAAGTTTCTCGACATAGCCTTAGGAGGACTTTTATTTTTCCTAGGGCCTAATCGATCAAAAGGAGAGATCCTACTTAGTCTTTCCAATGAACTAATCCTTTCTGGAGAGAGAGTGATGTTTCGTTCAGTATATGTGGCTCGTACTGATGAAGTTCGACCCAGTTGGTAAGAAAAATCATCAGATTTCTCAGTGCGATATGAATCGCTATGCCTAATGCGTGAAGAAAGTAAACGAGTATTTCTTTGAACACTTCGTTGTCCTGAATGGGTTGACGCTCAACCCTGGATAGTTTGCATGAGTTGTCGCATAGTTTCTTGCATGACTGTCTGGCCTTGAGCGAAACTGGCCATAATTCCAGCTAGATCTTGGACATTTGGAGGAACAGATAGATTTGGGGGGTTTCCAGCATTTCGATTGTTGGATTCAGGATTGTCAGCCATTGATAATGAATTGTTTTTGGTGAAAAACGATAATTACAGTCGTTTTCCCACAGACGGCGCCAATCTGTTGATGTAAAAAATTAGATTATCTCTAATTATTCAATCACAGATAAAATAAATAAGACAAAAGAATTTTTAAAGTGGTTCGGCCTTAAAAGAATGGCCTACGTCCACTGTTTTTGTTATTGCTGACTGTTTGTTTGGAATTCTCGAGGTAGGGTTTTTCTCAAGAAATTTTACAATGAGGATGATACAATGTATTTATAGCCCTGAGGCTGTACATGTGAAAAGGTAATACATAGCTGTCCAATAAGCATATACATCTATATGATAATAACCATCATTTAATGCGCATTTAATCCTCTTAATTGTCTGGTAATAAATGCTCTGATCGAGATGCAGCTTGGACCGCCTAAGTATCTCGGTATCCATGAGTTGCTCGGTGCAATAAAGTTCCTCGGAGAGTACTTACTGCTCGGAGTATTTGAGCTGGTCGTGGAAGTTGAGTTCCTCGAAGTCAAGGTGTTGTTCAGAAATGTTTGTTAGTGTCATGTAGATTGACACGTGTCTTCACTTAATTGAGCCATGTCTGCAGACTAAATTTGGTATCAACAATCCACCAACCAATCGGAGTTGGTCGGGAATAAAAAATATTTCTCAGAAATACCAACTCCGGTTGGTTGGGAAGAAAATCCACCAACTCCGGTTGGTCGGGAATACAAAATATTTCCCAGAAATACCAACTACGGTTGGTTGGGAAGAAAATCCACTAACTCCGGTTGGTCGTGAATAAAAAATATTTCTCAGAAATACCAACTCCGGTTGGTTGGGATGAAAATCCACCAACTCCGGTTGGTCGGGAATAAAAAATATTTCCCAGAAATACCAACTACAGTTGGTTGGGAAGAAAATCCACCAACTCCGGTTGGTCGGGAATAAAAAATATTTCTCAGAAATACCAACTCCGGTTGGTTGGGAAGAAAATCCACCAACTCCAGTTGGTCGGGAATAAAAAATATTTCCCAGAAATACCAACTCCGGTTGGTTGGGAAGAAAATCCACCCATTATAGTTGGTCGAGAATAAAAATCCACTAGCCAAGGCTGGTCGGGAATGAAAATCTGTCAACTACGGTTGGTCGGAAACATTTCTATTAAACAAAGCAGGATTATGTGATAAAAGTCAACTAATGGCTTAAAATTAAAACGTGATCAAGCAAAATTTTTAATACTTGTAACATTTTAAAATTACCACCAAGTTGGTTGGGAAATAAAATATCATCCATTTTGGTTAGTCGTCAAATGATTACCACAAATTCAGGATAGTCGACAATAAGTTTTCACCAACTTTAGTTGATCGGCAAATAACGCAATATTGTTATCTTTTTAACAGATATACATGCACATTCATTAGTAAATAAGTGAAATGTTTTACAAAATACCTACAAGACAATGACAATCAAGATTGCAAAGAAAAATAGAAGTTTTTATTAAATCCAAAACAAAGTACACTAAGACTCAAAACACATAAAAATTATTACATCAGGAATCCTATTCTATGGGTTTCTTCCCCTCTGCCTTTGAAACAGGTTCTTCACCAGCAGGATGATCATCTAAGGTGTAGGGGGAGTTTATGAAGTTCAGATCTTTAAGCATCCTGATGTTCATAACTGATGGCCGATCAAGAAGGTGTTCTAGGCGAGATATCTCGAAGTTGGAATGAAGACTGTAGTCACCGAGATACTTTGAAATTAGGCATTATGGAATGGCCCGAGCAGGAATCCAGCTCATATCAAACTTGAAAGGAGGCACTGGTAGGTCGAGCAACCCAGGATTGTGGTAATCCCACAAGTAATGACCTTGTTCCAACTGCAACACACCCAAAGCATTTAGCCATCCTTGCTTGTAACCCACATTATTTGCATTTTGTATCCGGTCGTTAAGATGATAAAGGGCTTCATTATAACCAACCATCCAGAACTCTCTAGGCTATTTATGGAACTGGTAGGTTAATCTTTCTAACTGCTCGTGGAGATTCTTCACCAAGTTCATTTTATTCTCCAAAGCAGAATTTTGGGCAACCAGTTGCTCGTCGAAGGACTGGATTTTCTTAGACATCTCAGCCAATGCCTAGTTCTTTGCCATCAATTGGAAGGCTTGGTTCTCCAGAGCCGATTTAGTTCTTTATTCCTCAATAGTAATCCGAGCAGCTCTTGCTCATCCCCAAGAAACTTTTGCTCATCCCCGAGCAGAGGTAGAAGGCCCAATCCTCTTCAAGGTTTCTAATTCATCTCTCAGATTGGCATTTTCGACCTCCAAGAAAGAGAATCCCTCGTCGTTCACAGGGACTAAAGCGTTTGAGGTAAAGGCTGCAGACCTTAGCTGGGATACCTCTCCTTACATATTATTATTTTCCTGCTCCAGCAACTTAGCTATTTGCCTGTGCTCTTCGACCTCGGTCTTCAAAGTTCTCTCCCTCATATCATAAGCAGCAAACAACTTATCATATCCCTTATCAGCATTTAGTTGTTGATACTTCTTCTCATATCCTTGGTGCAAGAGGGCTGTAGATTCCTTGTATTGTTATTGAAGGTCCTCGAGAGTGCCCTGGAGGTCTTCAATCATCTCATAATATGCTATATTATTAGCCACTGCCCGGTCGAGCAGACATTTTAAGTACTGGTAAGCTTCGATTGCTCGCTCTGAAGCATCTGGACCGAGGATATTAACAATATGAGATTCAGTCATATATGTATGACTAGCTTTGAAGTATTCATTGCATTGTCTCAATAATTTTGTATCATGAGTAGATAACAATTCAATCCTGGCCATAAACTAGTAAAAGGAAGAGATAACAAGAATCAATAAGAGTGAAAACAAAGCAAGAAGAAGAGAATCAATAGTATGAATAATCAAAATCTTAAATTTTATTGCACCATAAAAGGGAAGTACATAGTTCAGAGTTACAATTGACAAAAATAAACAGAGAGAAAAATCCGAACAACTCTACACCTTCTCCTTGTCTCCCAAAACTTTCTCGGGAGGCTGGGACGAGGAGGTAGGTTGCTCGGATGGCACAGAGGGTTGCTCGGTGGGTGCTGGAAGCTGCTCGATTGAAATAATGGATGGTTGATGTTGCTCGCAGGAGGACTGGGGGATGAGAAATTTGATCTCCCATCACTATGGAGTATTCCTCAGAGGTAGCTTCGTCCTCTTCTTCTTCCCCAGGAGTTGGAGGGGGGCCAGGGATGTGTCGTTGAAATAGGTCAAAATTTTCATCAACATTCATCTCTCTTAAAGAAGCGACCCAGCAATCCCTAAATTACTTGAGGCTGCCATATTCCATTTGTGAAATCATGGCAGCCAAACCCTTATTCCACCCCTTATCCCAGCCAATGCTGAAGGATTTCTTAACAGCTTTTCTTCTTTTCTCTCTCTCCAAGGAGGCCTTTTCCTTAAGAAGCTCCTCGACAGCCTTCAATTTATTCTCCATTTCTTCCTTCTGACGACTAACGTCACGAAGTCTACTTAGATCTTCCTCCGCAGATTTGAGCTTGTTTTCAAACTCTTCAGCATGTTGGAGTTTCTCCTCAAACTCTTTGTTCTTCTCCTCCAAGTCTTTTATTTTCTTCTCCAACCCCTTAGAGACTTCAACAACCTGATCCCTCTCCTGCTCAATGGAGTTAAGACGCTTCTCCCAAGCAGCTTTATCATCAACATACTTCTGACGAGAATCTTTTAAAGATTGCGTCAGACCTACAGAAGGCAGATAAATGACGAGGATGAGATTGAAGATGAAGATAAACATTCACATCAAACATATAAGAGACAAAATGTTTGTAAAGTGGTTTCGGCTATGAATAAATCCTACATCAACTGTTATTTTATTCCCAAGGGTTTATAATAGCACCATAGGGTGTAGAGAGAGAAAGGATGTGTATCTTGTGTATGGTGTTTCTTAGTTGTCTCTCCCCTCAGTCCCCTTTTGTCTAAAGGAATACATGTATTTATAATGATGGGAGATAAAGAGATTCATTGTATGTAGACATTTATGTCTACATTCAATGAATCTAATTGTTGAATTACTTGGTATGCTATATGTTGTCATCTATTAATACAGTATAAATGTATATTAAGGCTCATTAAATGCGTTGTCATCTTCATTAATGCATATTAAATGCATAGTTATCCTTTGATCTTCCTGGTTGGTATGCCGACCAACTCTCCTCGGGTGCCGACTAACTCTCCTCGGATGCCGACCAACTCTCCTGGGTGCCGACCAACTCTCCTCGGGTGACGAATATTTCCACGTAGGATGACATGTGTCCTTTTCTGATTGGTCCTCGTAAATGGAGAATTTTTACATCAACAGAAGCCCCCAATGCTCCATGATCGATGGTTTACTGAAAGGATGGAGTATTTATTCTGCAGTGTTGCTCGGTGCTCGTGAAATTCTTGATCTACCTTCTTGATTTGTTCAATATAAAGTGCATTATTTCCTGGACGACATATGATGCAGGCTGATCGATGGTTGCTAATCTTTTTTTTGAGGAACTCCGTGTGCTATGTATCACCCCTGGGAATTTGGATGCAGCCATGCCATAGTATGCAGCTTGTAGATTGTCATAATCTTCAAGTATGTTGATTGGTTTGCTTGCCGACCAACTGCCTCCTGTGCCGAGCAACTAAGTGCAAACTTCACGTGCTTGATTCTTCTGATTTATGGTCCTCTAAATACCTTGTCGAGTAACATTCTAGCTTTTGAACCCAATTCTTCAATGTACCAAGCTAGTGGTGGACTTCGAAACATTTTCATACCACTTCTTTTTCATTATTGGTCGGGATAGTTGTAGTAAAGATCTCAGTGCTGTAGATGCTAAATTTGACTTCTGAACTTCAATAGCATGTGCATAATAACTCCTAAATATGCCTCCTGAACTTCTGAATGCACTTCTTGAACTTCTGAATACCTACTGAACTTTAATAACCTCCTGAACTTCAATATCAAAACTAATTCGTGAACAAGAAAAATAACTTCTGAATGATAATTAGTCGGGGCCCTGACTATGCAAGTTTATGGAGTTGAATTTGATGCTCGACTGCATGATGTTATGAGAATGTGCCACCGAATGAACAACTGAATTTGTAATAGAAGCCCGCAAGTGTGGAATATGAATTTTGAATGCTTTCTCGGCCTTGAAGTATGTTATTTGACAAATTTTCTTATTTTGCATAGACAATAAGATTTGCTCCACATACTGTGTACTGTTCGATCAACCGGAGTTGATGGAGATTGATTACTGACCAACCATAGTTGGTGGATTTTTTATTCCCGAACAACCATAGTTGGTGGATTTTCTTTCCAACCAACCGTAATTGGCGTTTCTGGGAAATGTTTTATTCCCGACCAACCTTAGTTGGTGGATTTTCTTCCCAACCAACCGTAGTTGGCGTTTCTGGGAAATTTTTTATTCCTGACCAACCTTAGTTGGTGGATATTCTTCCCAACCAACCGTAGTTGGCGTTTCTGGGAAATTTTTTATTCCCGACCAACCTTAGTTGGTGGATTTTCTTCTTAACCAACCGTAGTTGGCGTTTCTGGGAAATTTTTTATTCCCGACCAACCTTAGTTGGTGGATTTTCTTCCCAACCAACCGTAGTTGGCATTTGTGGGAAATTTTTTATTCCCGACCAACCTTAGTTGGTGGATTTTCTTCCCAACCAACCGTAGTTGGTGTTTCTGGGAAATTTTTTATTCCCGACCAACCTTAGTTTGTGGATTTTCTTCCCAACCAACCGTAGTTGGCGTTTCTGGGAAATTTTTTTATTCCCGACCAACCTTAGGTGGTGGATTTTTTATAATAAATGATGGAGACTTCCTCGGAGCTGACCAACGGATTGCTGGGAATAAGATATAATAATTGTTGGAGACATCCTTGAAACTGAATATATAGAGAGAGAAGAAATTTTTCGAGCTCCATGCTGAATATAAATAAGAATTACCCCGACCAACTATTCGTTGGGGGTGAAATATAATAAATGTTATAGTTCTTCCTTGGAGCTGAATATGAATATCTCGTCGAGTTCCGTGTTGAGATGAATATACAATATGAATCCCAAGGGATATATAGAATAATTTGTGCGTGAGCCGATATCTCCGAGCAATAATAAAATATATAATGCCTCGCTGAAGTGAAATGATAATAGTTTCGAGATTGTTTGCGAGCATTCGTCGGCGTTGAGTCTTGTACCTGTAAAAATTAATATCTTGCTCTACCATATGTGTAGGCTGAATTGATTAGTCATGAGAATAATTTAATCATTCAATAAATATATGATAGGTATATTCTTGAGAAATAAAAATATTAATTTCAAAAAATGAAATAATATATGTTGGCTAATATGTCGAGGCAAAATTGCCTGATGTCGAGCAATATTAGTTTCCAGAGGTTTACGAGAGCTTTCATCGGGATTAAATCTCGTCCCTATGAAATTTTAATAAGCTGCTCGAGCACTTGTCGAGACTAGATCAAATAATTATTGTCATGAGAATAATTATTTAGCCAAACAATATGTGATGTGTATCAGCATAAAATAATAAAAATTTCAAAATATGAAATAATATTTTTGTGCCACACGTGTATTTCATGAGCAAATTTGATAAAAATGCTAAGCATTTTAATTTTAAGTAAAAGACCAAATGTACGTTGATTTTTTAGAAATTATTTATCACTCTAGGAGTTATTTGAAATTCAGTAAATGCTCAAATATAATTTTTTGGTCTTGAAATATTTTTCACATAAAGTTTCTGTGAATTAATAAATCAGAAAATAACCAAGTATGCATTTTAATTTTTCTCCATGCAAATTTTCCATTGGGAGTTTCATGTAAAGGATAAGGATAAGAATAAAGGGATAGTCTTGTCCTTTGGCAACAAAGTAGTGATTTTGTCAAAATCAAAAAGAGATAACCAAAGGAATCGTCAATTTTAATTCTGGTATTAGCTTTCTACTGCCTCCGACCAAGGTTGAGATGTTGCCGACCTGCTCTTCAACAATCATTCGGCCATACTTGCAATTATGAGGTGCCCCGTCCTGTGATATATTTGCCGACCAGCGTTGTAAATGCCGACCGGTACTGAAATCGGTTTCAAGTGTCGCCGACCATGAAAATTTGATCCTGACCAGAAATTTTTTATGACGACCATGAGCTACCTTTTACAGCCGACCTATGCCAGAAGTTTTTCAACCGTTCTTTGTTCATGATTGGAATTGGTAAACTGAAATTTAGTAAAGGATTGTTGCCGACTTGATGCCAACTAAGTGTATGAGAACTACCGAGTAGAAATAGATGCCATCGACCAACAAATAGTAAGTTGTGGAGCTCCTCTTGATGTATAATACATGATAAAAGGATAACTGTTCAATCTAAAATTTTTGCAAAATTATCTGAATTCCAAGAAATACTTAATATAAGTTGGTTTCCAAAATATTTATAAGTTGGTTCACGTGAGGGTGTAAATTGTAGAGAATTGGTGTAATTAACCAAAATGATATCTAGACAAAAGTCATTTTTAACGGCAAATGTTTTATTTTAATAAAATTGAATAAATTTGAGTCCCAAACTTAAGCTCTGGAACCCAATTATCTCCAAGGAATTTAATAAGCGTGGCCAAAACAAGTCTGGAGACAATAAATTTTGACCAGGTCTGAAACCCAAGCGTCCAAAGAAGTTCGATAAGTGTTTTGTCTTCTGATGTCGATTAACATTGATGGATATTGTTCGTCCGACCATGAATGTCGACCAACCCGCCGTACACGAATGTCGACCAACTCTAATCAGAAAAGATCTGTTCGTCGCCAATCAGCAAAAAAAAAAAGGGTAGTTTGTTCCTTGCCGATCAAAAGATAGGAGTTTCCGACCTATATATGGAAGTTACCGATCTGCAGTAATTGTCTACGACAAATAATAAATCATCATTAAATGATTGCTGACTAACATTAGGTTCCGAGTTTCACAATCTTCAAAGAAATTTTGTTTTGTTTTGTTTTTGTCCCTGTGATGGTCGCCGACCTGGACAAGAATTTCTGATGCCGACCAACATTGGTCGGGAAACACTGATCCTATGTAGTACTTGTCGACGAGCAATAATAGTTGCCTCGATGATCATTTGATGGTGCCGATCTGGGTGTTCTGGAGCTGACGTCGACCAGAAATGGATGTTGACGACCAGGGGTTTCAAATATATTTATTAAAAGATGTTGTCCTTATTTTTTCTGTTGTACTGTGATCACCGACCAACAATGATTGAGGGTTTCGAGCTGGTTACACCGACCAACCTTAGAATTGCAGTTTATCTTTCTGTCGATCAAAACATATGATATCAGGATCTGTTGCAGACTAACAAAAGTGCATTTTCTCGTTACTGATGTGTCGCGCTTGATAGCTGACCGGGCCGAATGATCTATGGAGCTGATGATGAGGACCAGATGACGGTTCTACTTTAAGAACTCAATTTCTTTCTTGCTTTGCAATTAATTATCCGAGGAAGACCTTGTAGTGGATAGTCATCGATCGTCAAATATTCTAATTTTAGATGCCGACCAACATTATTTCCTTTAATAATCACCGACCACCATACTCTGAAGTTAGGTCTGCCAAAATATTTGGTGGTGTTTCATAGCAGCAGAAATGGTTGAAATTGTGGGATCACATCTGATCAAGAGGGATTGTGGGGTGATTTTGATCCTCAAATTTGTGCCCCAATTTCATTGTTTTTGTTTGCTATAGGATGTTGAAGTCGAAGGGACTGTTATCAGATTTGTTACTGATAGAATTTAATCTTAATTCAAAGAGAGAAAATATTAAAAAGATATTCATGAATAAATTAAGATCCAGCATCTGCAATTGGGATTTTTCAAAACTAAATTTTCCCATTTTTCGGTTCCTTCTATATTTTTCTATGAAGAAAAGTCTATTTGAAGAAAATTATCAGATGTATTGGCAGAACCATTTGAATGTTTGTCTCCAGTTCAAAAAATTTAATGTATGGGAGTCAACATAGGGGTATATTTATCCCCTGACTGATTTAGGATATTTTGAAGATCTGGTGAGCATCAAATATGTGTTCGTACAGAAAAAGCTTTCGAGAGAAAAATGCCTTTTCATCTTATTTGAGAAAATTTAAATACACATTGCGTTTCAAGAAATTATTATGACCCATGTTTTAAACATGTTTGTTCGAAAAAAATTCTTCAAGACTGATACAAAACTAATGATTTTGAAGTCCATTATTTTGCAAATTCCTAAATAAAAATTGATCACAAAATTTGTGCATATAAAAATTATGACTGAATCAAAAGATATATGTATACCATATATACGCAGAAATTAGAAAAACTTATCTCTATCCTAATGTATTTGTTCAGAAAATTGTAAGTGGATCCATATATGTAAGGATTTGTATAATATTTATGAGTCTAAAATTCACTAGATCCCCAAATTGAAATCGATCACATAGTTAGTGCATATAAAAATTATGACTAAATTAAAAGATTTCCCAATGAATCAAATATGTATATACTCATATAAAAGAGATATTATTTTATCTCCTTAAAGGAGAAATAATATAATATATACACAAATTTCTCAAACTTTGTGATTATGAAATATACATTTATATAGATTTATAAAAATTGATTCAACAATTTGTGAATATAAAATCATAATTTAATTAAAAGATGTATGCACAATATATAATTGATTTGATCTCTAAGTTTATGGATATAAACATTTGAGAATCATGATTTGAACAAAAAGATGCGTGCATATAATTAGTTATACGTAGAGAAAATAAAAACATAGCTTTTGATGGAGAGCAATGCTTGTAACACGTTCCCACAGACGGCGCCAATCTGTTGAAGATGAAAAATGGCCTCTGCCACTTTAGTGGCGTCAACAGCAGATAAATGATGAGGATGAGATTGAAGATGAACATAAACATTCACATCAAACATATAAGAGACAAAAGGTTTTTAAAGTGGTTCGGCTATGAATAAAGCCTGCATCCACTATTATTTTATTCCCAGGGGTTTACAATAGCACCATAGGGTGTAGAGAGAGAAAGGATGTGTATCTTGTGTATGGTATTTCTTAGTTGTCTCTCCCCTCAGTCCCCTTTTGTCTAAGGAAATACATGTATTTATAGTGATGGGAGATAAAGAGATTCATTGTATGTAGACATTTATGTCTACATTAAATGAATCTAATTGTTGAATTGCTTGGTATGCTATATGTTGTCATCTATTAATACAGTATAAATGTACATTAAGGCTCATTAAATGCGATGTCATCTTCATTAATGCATATTAAATGCATAGTTATCCTTTGATCTTCCTGGTTGGTATGCCGACCAACTCTCCTCGGGTGCCGACTAACTCTCCTCGGGTGCCGACCAACTCTCCTCGGGTGCCGAATATTGCCACTTAGGATGGCATGTGTCCTTTTCTGATTGGTCCTCGTAGATGGAGAATTTTTGCGTCAACAATCACCATGTCATGTTTCATGCTCATTTCTCTCATCAAGTTCCAAAGATCTTCGGTACGAATGAGTATTTATTTTGAACCTTGGATATTTTATTATTAGGTATTAGATTTTTATAAATGTTTTAAAAGAATTTTTTTGAAAATTTTGTCATGTTGTCAAAAAAACTTGAAAGGTCATTTGAACGAGTTTCCATTAGTCATTAGAAAGAGAGTCATTCGCTTGAATGAGATCTGGATCGATGCCTTTTGAGTTCGCTCTGGAATGTCGTATGAAGTTTTGTTGGCAGCCTTCAGTTCGTTCAAATGAGTATTCATGTTCATATTATTTTAACAAATATTATTCAAATCTCTAATGCCTATCCTTTTGCAACAACTTTCCCTATAAATAGAGATCGGGATTAAACTTTTAGGAGAACCGTTTTAACATTTCTTTTTATTTTAAACTCTCTAAAACATTATTTTTCACGAAATAAGTTTCGGATCCAAGATTCATCGTACATATGTTTTAAAGGTCTTGTTTTTGGGCACTAAAGTTTGGTTCTTTACATCTTGTGTTGAGATCTTGCTTCATTGCGGTGGATTCCATATTTTATGTGTCGCGATAAAAAGTCAGTGGAATTTGTATTCCAACCTATAGATAATTGATGAGCCTAAATCGGTGGATGCCGAGGCGTGTGTGGACTTGTGTATTATGGCAGCTTGCGTTGGTGGATTCTTACGTTGTCACTATAGAGGAACTGTTTAAGATTGTACAAGCATCAAGTCTTGTGGAGATCGAGTCATTGAGTAAGCCATCTGTCAACTTGTGTAATTCCGTATTATATTGAATTGTGTGATTGGGTCGTCTGAGGTTTTAACCGTTTTGGGTTTTCCTCGTACATTGATGTATTGTGCGACTGGCTTATTTATTTTATCTACTATTACCTAGATGCATGATTTAAGTTAAAAAGATAAAATTCGGTAAAAAGATTTATTACTACAACTTGATTTAAAATTGGTGAGCAAGTTTTATTGTGTTAATCTGTTTAAAGGTTTGATCTTTAAAATTGAACAATTAAAAAAAAAAAGGATTTTTTTTTGCAATACCATATTTGCTTCAGCAAACATCGAATAGGAACACACATTTTCACGCTTATAAGTGGTATCAGAGCTAGAACACTAAGTCATTGTGTTTAGATCCCTATTTCGTACTGTCTAGGGTGGTATGTTTTCTGCCTTTCTCTATCGTGTTTATTTTTTCTTCTCAATGTATCCCCATAGTGATTTGTTGTCCGGTATGTTTAGTGATGACGACCTTGATATTCAAGAGGAGTTTAATGAGATTCAGTACCATGCCAATAATTTAACATGTTTGAATTTGAAGTTTATAAAAAGAATTAAAATTCTTGAAAAAATTGATGTTTTAAAGCTACTATGGATCTTTTGAAAGTTGTTCAAACTCAAAGATATTTGCTTTATGAGAACCTTGTGGACATGAACCATGATTTTAAAATTTTAGAGGTGTTTAAGAAAAATGTGAGGATAGAGTCTAATTTTTAGGGAAAGAATTTAAAGACTCTAATTTTTCTAGCGTTACTATACGTGCCAATGATGATAATAATAAGTTGATTAGTGATTTGAGGTCACGTGAGAAGACTCTTAGGGATAAGTTTGCTTGCATTGAGGGGGAGCGAGATAACCTTCTAGGAATGATTGAAAATTTGAAGAAGGTGTCCCTAAAGCTTGAAGAGTCTAATTCTTTACCTGAGTAAAAAAATCTTTACATTAAAATATGATCTAAACGACTCGAGTAGTGTTGGAAGTGAAGTTATTAGCTTCCATGATTATAATGCTTCCATTACTAAAGAAAAAATTATTATTTATTTTAAAGGGTCAACTATATCCCAAGATGTTAGAAATGGTCAACTTGAAGGTCCCATATCTCATCGTGTCTACATGTGCACACACTGCGGGAGGAAAGGTTACCTTAGACATTTTTGCTATGATCTTTAAAAGACCCAAGGAAGTTGAAGTATAGTGTCCCCTTGGTTCCTGAAACCCAAAGTGTTAGGTATACATTTATTTCTGTTAGAAAATGTGACACCCTGATTAATTAAATACCGGGTAGCTACTCCTTTATTAAATCAATACAAAATGCCAAGTTGGTTCAGTTAATAGCATCACTGTCGAAAACATTTTAATAATTACTAACCACCTAGTATTTAAAAAGTAAGTTGCCAAATTTTAATTTAAGTCTGATTAACATGCAATAAAAGAATAATGGAAGAACAACATAATCCATTCACCTTAACGAAGTAATGGAATAACCAACAAATAGTAATAAGTCCGGAGGAAAACTCCTCACAACAATCCCACAAATGAAAATAATAACATAAGTCTGAATCCTGAATTAATTACATGCCCGAAGTCTGAATAACTGAAATAAATGAAATGCCTCTAAAAGAAATGGGCGACATGCCCTACAACTGATAAATGAAGAATATCGAGTCAAGATAGATGAAGCGTCTACAAGCAAAGTCCTGTAACTTCCACAAACAGCTACAACTCATCACCTGAATGAGAATCCTAAGCATGGTGTCCTTGTGGCTGGGCACCTAAAATGGTTTTTACAAAAATAGATTTGAAAGCAAATGGGTCAGAGCCCGAAAGTGGAAATCATTTTAAAAACAGCAAGTGTTTTAATAACATTAAAACATTAAATGCAAAATACATGTTAGGACTTGCACTCACATGAAATTCTCATCTCTCGACTACATGTGCACTCCTAACGTACCGTACCCATCTAAATGACATACATATCTAACCAAACCGTAATAAGTTCTACCCCTTACTACTCGATTCCCATATTACATTCTAGCGTTATCAAATAAATATAGGGCTTTACTTAAACTCAGATTCTCAATTAGTAATACCATTCACTATCGGTTAACCCGTTATGTTTTCTCACAACATTACCATAATTATATTCACAATAACAACATGAAAGTTCCCATTAATTAAGTGTATATTATTCACATCATAAATATACAATACAAGCACCCCGAGACTAAGCTGCGGTGCACACATACTCTGCTATCCATCCCGGTACATCACGTACATAAGGATCACGCATTCCGAATCTCTCAGGAATCGTTCAAGTAACAACATCACAAATAATGGAGGCGAACACGGTCACATCACATGGGTCACGCACATACCTGTGCTCCCATGATCAACAGACTTATTAACATCCCAATAAGTCCTTCTCTGACCTATGTTCATCGAGGTAACCAATCTAAATTCGGGCAACACAAGGATTAGAAGGCCCTAAGCGAACGTAAACCTCTCGTGATAGCAAGCATGGTAGGTATGTCATACACATAAAAGCAACACATATACTAAGTATGCACACATCTTAGTAATCACCATAGTATATTAGTGGTACACTTCTCATTCGTACCAACATATAATGCTACACAATATATATGTTTCCGGTTAATATAATTAGTTAGGCCGTAACTGTTCTCGCATCGTAATAGACACTCACGTCCCACTCCGTAATTCCCCTTAGGTTCAAAACAGGCTAAAAAGCCTAAACTGTCAGCTCGTTAGAAGTCTCGTTCGAACGAGGCTGTTCGAACGAGAGTTCGTTCGAACGAACTGGACCTTCTAACGAGATCTCGTTCGAATGAAAGTCTTCGAACGAACATCCCTCTCGTTAGAACCCAAACTGTCAACTCGTTAGAAGCTCGTTCGAACGAGCTCGTTCGAACGACCTGGGCAGGTCTTCTAACGAGTGGCCAGTTTCGAGCCCAGATTTTCCAAATCTCGTTTTTCTAACTTCTCTTCACCTCTAACCTCATCTAAACATTAATCTAACGATTGTTCAAAGTTACTAATCATCCTTAAACATGTTTCAGTCGAATAACAACATTTATATGGGTTCAAATCACCCTAAACTACATCAAATTATCAAATCTCCACCATTTTCCCCCAAATCAGATGAACATGAACCCTAAAACTTATAAAACATCCATGGGCCTAATTAAATCCGTTTTGTTTCATCCAAGATATTATTATCATAAGAATAATCACCTATATACAATTCTACATGCAATTCCTCATCAATATGCAAGATTCTAATTCCAAGTTTAATGGGTTTTCATTCATCTCCCAAACAAATACAATTATAACAAATTCCTACGCATGGAAGAAGCATTCTCTGCAATTAATTGAAATTAAACCACTTGCCTTATTTGAATCTCTGATTTTGATGTCTATTTGATGGAGTATTCTCTCTCTCTCTCTGCAGAATCCTCCTCTCCTCTCTCTCTACAAGCTTTCTTCTCCAAGTAACAATGGTGGCTAGGGTTTTTGCCTAAGGAAATTTTGGAAAAATTTCTAATAACCCCCGTAGCCCAATAAGTCCTAAGACGTGGTTAGTGGGTTTAGTGGGCAATTACCAAGTCAGCTTTTTAATTCCCAATTTTCGTAGGTTTTAATTCCCAAAAATCCAAAATTACCAAACTACCCTTATACGTTGCCGGTATGGCCTAAAAATGCCCCGGGACCCAAACTAAACCCCCGACTAGTGTTTTCTGACTATTTTGACCCTTCCGGACGCGTTGGCGCACTCAAAATGACCATACGGTTTATAGAAATAAAATTCACTTTTTAATTAACATAATTATATTCCTGACGCGACTGTCACACGCGTCTCAACAAAATTCCCAAATTGCCGTATTTCAATCTCACGACAAATTTCATAATTCAATATTCATATATAATCAAATATACACATTATAATCAAATACCAACTCGCATCTCGCTAGTATTTTAATCCGGATTAATTTCCAATTAATACGCATTTAATTCAATTAATCCCATAAATAAATATCACAAAAATACGGGGTATTACAGAAAATTCATTTTAGAGGCTCTAAATTCATTTTAGAGGCACTAAATTCATTTTAGAGGGACAAAAATACGGGGTATTACAAAAATACGCGTTCGGAAGGGTCGAAATAGTAAGAAAACACTAGCCGGGGGTTAAGTTTGGGTCCCGGGGCATTATTGGGCCATACCGGTAACTTATAGGGGCGTTTTTGTAATTTCGAAAATTGGGTAATTAAAACCCACGAAAATTAGAGTTAATATCTGACTTAGTATTAACCCACTAAGCCATGTTCCAACCCCAATTTAGGTAGTGGGCTATGGGAGAAGTTAGAAACCATAAAGATTGGCAAAAACCAACCCCACCTCCATTAACACCTTGAGAAGAACCTTGAGAAGAACTTGTAGAGAGAGAGAGGAAGAGAAGAATTCTGCAGAGAGAGAGAGAAGACAATCCAACCTTAAAGTTTCAACCTCAAATTCAGAGAAAGATTAAGGCAAGTGGTTTAATTACAATTGATTCAAAGCTATGCTTTTCCATGTTTAGGAATTATCGAATTTATCTTGGAAGATGATATAGACCCATGAATTGGAAGTTTAAAACTATGAATTATGTTAGGGACTGCATGTAGTAACAATCTGGACGAATTATGAATTCAAAATTATGACCCTTGATGATTTAAAAACGGATTTAAGAAGAGGTTTATGAATGTTCTTGAAAGAGTTAGAAAACTAGGGTTCTTGATGAAAATTGATCCATATATAGCCCTTGGTTGATGAATTATTGGTTTTAGAACGTTATTAATGTTGTAGGATGGTTGTATGATGATACTATAACGTTATATTAGAGATTCATGCATTAAAAGTATGTTTTGGGATGATTTGAAAACTGCAAAACGAAGCAGTCCGTAGCCATACCTGGTGTGTTCGATCGATCGATGCTCATCAGTCGATCGATCGACCACCATCGATCGATCGAAGGTAAAGGTCGATCGATCGACCTTCCCAGAATGAGTAAAGTTTTCCCTATTTTAAATTTTAATGGTGGTAACCCTTGGAAAATATTATTGGAGACCTTATGAATACCCTTAAACTTAAGGAAGACCAATAGGCATAATTATGAAATTTGGACCGTAATTAGAATTCAATTTGAGGAATTATTCTAAATTATTGAAATTCGATAAGTGAGATAATAGTTGGGTTAATAGTGTAAATTTGAATAATTTGAAGAAATGAGGTTTGGGGCAGAAGTAAAGACCTTAGGAATAAAGATGTTATATGTGAGAATAATAGGAACTTAATAGTCTATTTGAGATAGGTATTAAGTATAAGAAACTACGACGTGAGATGTGTCGGCAGTTTAACTTTTATATTATCGGGAGACTTAAAAATATATGAATTTGGAATGATGGTATAAAGATGTAGAGTATACCTTTATTAATATTGAGATATCTAAGATGTGTGAATGCTTAGCATATAAATTTTATGTGTATGACATACCTACCATACTTGCTATCACGGGAGGTTTACGTTCGCTTAGGGCCTTCTTATCCTTGTGTTGCCCGGATTTAGATTGGTTACCTCGATGAACATAGGTCAGAGAAGGACTTATTGGGTTGTTAATAAGTTTGCTGATCGTGGGAGCGTAGGTATGTACGTGACCCATGTGATGTGACTGTGTTCGCCTCCATTATTTGTGATGTTGTTATCTGAACGATTCCTGAGAGATTCGGAATGCGTGATCCTTATGTACGTGATGTACCGGGATGGATAGCAGAGTATGTGTGCACCGCAGCTTAGCCTTTGGGTGCTTGTATTGTATATTTATGATGTGAATAATATACGGTTAAATGAAAAGGAAATTGCTATGTTAAATTGTGAGTATAGTAATTGTAATATTATGAAAAGATAAAAGGGGACTGATATCAATAAATGGTTTTGTTAATAATTGGGAATCCGAGAATTAAAGTAGAACTCTCTATTTAATTGTTAAGGTTAGAATTAAAACGTGAACCGAGTAGAAGTGTCAGAACTTCTTTTGAACTAGATAGTTATGAGAAAACACATGAATGGGTACAGGAACGTTAGGAGTGCACAGTTAGACGAGAGGTGAGTATTTTATGTGAGAGCACGTCCTAACATGTATTTTGCATTTATTGTTTTAAAAGTTATTAAAGCACTTGCTATTTTTAAAATACTCTCCACTTTCGGGCTCTGACCCGTTTGCTTTCAAATCTATTTTTTGTAAAAACCTTTTAGGTGCCCAGCCACAAGGACACCATGCATAGTATTTCCATTCAGGTGACGAGCTGTAGCTGTTGTGGAAGTTACAAGGCTTTGACAGTAGACGCCTCTTTTCTAGTCTTGATTCCATATTCAGTTCCATCATTGTAGGGCATGTCGCCCATTTCTATTAGAGACATTTTATATTTCAGTTATTCAGACTTTGGTTTGTATTTATTCAGGTTACACTATTTTATTCATTTCAGTTGTGGGATTGTGGGGAGGAGTATTTCCTCCAGACTTATTATTAATTGTTGGTTATTCCATTACGACTTTATGGTGTATGGTGATGTTATCTTACATTTCTTATATCGCATGTTGATCTGATTTAATTTAAAATTTGACATCTTACTTTTTAAATACTAGGTGGTTAGTAATCATTAAATGTTATCGACAGTGATGCTATTAACTGAACCAACTTGACATTTTGAATTAATTTAATAAAGGAGTAGCTACCCGGTATTTAATTAGTCGGGGTGTTACAGGTGGTATCAGAGCATCAGGTTCTGGTGTCCTTAGGATCTGTACGGCTTGTTATGTTTCCGCTGAGCATTCTTTGATGTAGAGCCCTATGCTTAGGATTGTTGATATCTTTGGTGAGATTTCGTTCTCCTGCTTTAATACATATGGTAGTGAATCTTATTTGCAATCGGGTGTATTCGTGTTCCGAACAATGCAGTACGTCAGGCGAAGACAGTTGGGTGAACAGCAGGAGGCAAACATATATTGAGGATAATTGATTTATTTAAAGAAGGATGACCGTAGTTGAAGTCACCGATACTATGGCACGGAAGTCCTGGATGATATAGAAGGCTAAGATGCAACCTGAGACTTCCGGGTATGGCTATAGTAGGAATGGGGTCAAATTAGACACATCCAACAACGTTAGAATGGGAGAGAGAGAATTAAATGTAACATTGAAGAGAACCCGCAGTAGCAATACTCGAAAGGAGAAGACGGCATGTACTAGCCAAACGAACGCAAAGTATCCAAAGGCTTGGACTTGTGTCGGAGTATGGCTAATCAAGAGTGAAAATTTGAGGAAAAATTTTCTTATCTCGTGAGAGCGGAGTTTCTATGGGGAGAAACAATCACCACACTTATAAGTGGAATGCGACTTCGAGAGAAGGCGTACACGAATGGGTTGACCATAAGTTCCTTGATCAAATGTTTAGGGTGAGAACCGAATGTCGTTCTGAAATCACACGAGAGGTCCGGATAGAGGTCACTTTGTGAGGGGAAATAAATAAAAAAAAATTGGTGAATCCTACACCGGGTGAAGTAGGTGAAACGGAAAAGGGGATATTAAAGGGAGAATTTACATAGGAGAATTGCTAGTCCTTCTGGCAGAACTCTACTTGGACGGTTAAAGCAAATGGTATGGTCGCATAGTGTTAATTGGGAGGTAAACATCCCCGGGTGGGGAGACACAAGAATCGAGAACTTTTTATAAAGTAAGACTGGGGAAAACTGGTGTTGGAGAAGCACCACAATGGGAAGACCCAATGGAGAAACCATTAAAATAATTCGATAGAGAAATTACTACCGAGCAGTGGTAATTTCAGTAAGAGAAGTGGAAAATTAGTAGCGTGATCCTTAGGGCCGTCAACATTAAGGGAACAACAGAGATAGTCGTCTGAGTTGAGACTACCAACGTCCAAGAGAATGGACCACCTTAACATGATTTGTGAGACAAAAGATAAGTGGAGTATGTGTAGAGGTATTTCTGTGGGGAGTGGAACTTGTGCGTTATGAAAAAAAATTCCGACACAAGAGTAGGGATCAAGGTATTGTGCCTGGCAAGGGCAACAGTTATTGAACTATCCGGTTTGGGACAGATATGTGTGGTAAGTCCAGGAGCCATTTGAGCAGTCGGGACGATTGATAAGATAGAAATATGAGTTATATCCTCAGATGATGATGCATGTTATTTGTGGCATGAATGAGTTGCTACATTTGTCATTATTGTTTTTTTCACTTGAGAGTCGAGTTTAGTGAGTATCTCAGTAATTTTATTATATATAAGAACATTTTTCCCTAATAGTGTGGGGGTTACTTTTATCATCCGCGGAGGATGAATGGGTATATCAATAGAGTTTATACTTTATTGAAATTACTCGTTTTAGTGTTGTATTATACGAGTATGGGATGATATTATTTATGGTTTCATATATATGATTATACCGATAGTGTGCTGGTATTGCAAGTTTATTGAGATTACCACCTTGGGGTAGCATGTTTTATTCTGGCGAGGCTCCATCTGTGAGAGGGCCGGACTTGCAATTGTACTTTTGTATATAGGTATATATACATATATATGAATATGTTGTGATTTCAAAATGGTATAATGGTCTCGGATATTTAATCCCATTATGCGTAGGGATTTCATTACTATGGCGTATGTAATTGATTTACTAGTCAACAAAGAGTTAGTTGGTTTTTATAATTAACGATAGAGAGGTAGTAACAAAAAGAGTGCATTGTTTTATTCCCCGTTAGAGATTTGGGAGTTTATACTCATAGTTGTGTGTCTGGGGACGGGATTTTGAGAACCCCAATTTTAGTTACGTGGTGTATATGGAATATGATTACCATCAGTGTCAAGAGAATGTGTCATTCGAAAGGAGTTACTTGTTTAAGTGTCATTGCGACAGAATGTAACTTTGTTGAGAAACGAGAGTGTAGGGGTACATATTATGGACAGAGCTTAATGGATTCCGATGACCAACAATGTTAGGTAGTAGTGTATCGGGGGGTTCCTTGTTTGGATTTCGCTTTGCGAGACACCCCACGCATGAAACTTAGCGTAAGATTGGTAGTAAGGAGAAGTGTGGCCCTTCGTTCATGAATTGGATACCTCTATCGATATGAGAGTACGTAGTTATAACGGGAAGTTACAAGGAGTAAATTATGTTGTAAGGCCATTAGAGCCAGTTGTTAATAAATTTCGATATAAGTATTAATAATGTTGGTTTTGTCACGGCATGTTGAAGGACGCATTGAGGATAAGGGGATTTAGGATTTCTAATTCAGAAGCGATTGAGAATGCCCAAGTGGTATAGCACCGTTGTATTTACAGTGACAATAAAGAGTTTGAGATTTGTACGAAGCGTTTATAATGTTTAAAAATCGTATGGTTGGGTTATAAGGGGCATAGACATCTTGATTTACTAAAGAGTAAATCAAAGGAAGAGGGAACACGGACGGGCGAGATTATTACTTATGAGGTTAAACATCATAAGAAAAGGTGTAAGTGAATATCATGTGTAGTCAGTGTAGCACGTTCAAATTTGGAGAAAAGGCAGTAGCAAGCCATTTAATAAAGAGATATCTCTTGAAAAGGGGAATAAATTATTATGAGAAATTTGGAGTAGAGTTCCGATCAATCGAATGTTGAGGGTAACTCAAGAGTAAATAAGAATGAGGATGTAAATCAAGTATAGAGTCCAGATATGCACAAAGTAGTAAAAAGGGTAAAGGTCCAAACTTTTGGTATTCGTCGGGAGAATAAGATCTTTAAGTATCTTTGAACGGGGAAAATTTTATGTGAATATCGGCATTGAAAGAGGGATAGTAAGTAGTAGACCAGTTGGGGTTAGATGACCCACCAAATAATTTTGTATCAAGATGACGATTCCAAGAATGGGAGGGTCAAGTGGAAAAAGTGAGAAATGGTTATGTGGTACATGTTGTCCAGAAGGAGAGAAATGGTTATATACTTGGGGTGATTTACACTATTAGATAATGAACACGCCGGTACGTGGTTCGACGTAGTACTATTTAGAACTGGGATGAAATCCCCGATATCCACATTCAAGTGGGGTGACAATAAGTAGTGAGAAATAACGATTCAAACTGAGGGTTGTATCACCTAAAACCCGAGGTGCAGGCGCAAGTTGACTAACGATTGATGAATTGTATGAAAGAAATTTTGGATTCATTGCGATATTTTCAATTCCAAATCGGGTATAACTAGTGAGGTACATTGTAGACATGAGGAGCAGATATTACCAAATGGTAGCGTTGGGGGAAAAGTACCCGTATATATTTATGGTGGACAAGGTACTTATAAAGGTTTGTGTAACACCAAAAGGGCTGAAGTGGTTTTCCCTTGTGTAAAAATCACAACGTCGGGATATTTCAAGGAATAGACAAGCGTAGTCAGATGTGTTATTAAATTCAACCCAGGATGGGAGTTTGGTGTTTTGATAAACACGGGAGTTAGTAGTGAGGTGCGGACTCACAATACTGATAAAAATAATGCGGCTAATGATGTATAGGCTATTTTATTTGAATGTTGTTTAATAAGAGCACAGCGTGAGGTGTTATCGAATATTATTCTGATAGGGTATCAAGTATGTTAAACAAACTCATTGTGAAGCGAGGGTTTTAGTAAATTGGACTTTTCTGTATTATTGTTTTGAATACGGGAGGATACCTATTTTTCCAGGTGTGCCTTACTTTTCCGAATTTCGAGACGAAATTCTGTTATTAGGGGGGAAGTATGTAATACCCCGTATTTTCTGTGATATTTATTTTTGGGATTATTGAATTAAATGTGTAGTAATTGAAAATTAATCCGGATAAAATATTAACGAGATGTGAGTTAGTATTTGATTATAATGAGTATATATGGCAATATATGAATATTGGAATTATTGAAATTGTCGCGAGACTGAAATACGGCAATTTGGGAAATTTTACTGGGACGCGCGTGACAGTCGCGTCAGGAATATAATTATTTGAATTAAAAAGTGAATTTTATTTTTATCACCCGTATGGTCATTTTGAGTGAGCCAACGAGTTCGGAAGGGTCGAAATAGTCAGAAAACACTAGCCGGGGGTTAAGTTTGGGTCCCGGGGCATTATTGGACCATACCGGTAACTTATAGGGGCGTTTTAGTAATTTCGGAAATTGGGTAATTAAAACCCACGAAAATTAGAGTTAATATCTGACTTAGTATTAACCCACTAAGCCATGTTCCAACCCCAATTTAGGTAGTGGGCTACGGGAGGAGTTAGAAACCATAAAGATTGGCAAAAACCAACCCCACCTCCATTAACACCTTGAGAAGAACCTTGAGAAGAACTTATAGAGAGAGAGAGGAAGAGAAGAATTCTGTAGAGAGAGAGAGAGAAGGAAATCCAACCTTCAAGTTTCAACCTCAAATTCAGAGAAAGATTAAGGCAAGTGGTTTAATTACAATTGATTCAAAGCTATGCTTTTCCATGTTTAGGAATTATCGAATTTATCTTGGAAGATGATATAGACCCATGAATTGGAAGTTTAAAACTATGAATTATGTTAGGGACTGCATGTAGTAACAATCTAGACGAATTATGAATTCAAAATTATGACCCTTGATGATTTAAAAACGGATTTAAGAAGAGGTTTATGAATATTCTTGAAAGAGTTAGAAAACTAGGGTTCTTGATGAAAATTGATCCATATATAGCCCTTGGTTGATGAATTATTGGTTTTAGAACGTTATTAATGTTGTAGGATGGTTGTATGATGATACTATAACGTTATATTAGAGATTCATGCATTAAAAGTATGTTTTGGGATGATTTGAAAACTGCAAAACGAAGCAGTCCGTAGCCATACCTGGTGTGTTCGATCGATCGATGCTCATCAGTCGATCGTTCGACCACCATCGATCGATCGAAGGTAAAGGTCGATCGATCGACCTTCCCAGAATGAGTAAAGTTTTCCCTATTTTAAATTTTAATGGTGGTAACCCTTGGAAAATATTATTGGAGACCTTATGAATACCCTTAAACTTAAGGAAGACCAGTAGGCATGATTATGAAATTTGGACCGTAATTAGAATTCAATTTGAGGAATTATTCTAAATTATTGAAATTCGATAAGTGAGATAATAGTTGGGTTAATAGTGTAAATTTGAATAATTTGAAGAAATGAGGTTTGGGGCAGAAGTAAAGACCTTAGGAATAAAGATGTTATATGTGAGAATAATAGGAACTTAATAGTCTATTTGAGATAGGTATTAAGTATAAGAAACTACGACGTGAGACGTGTCGGCAGTTTAACTTTTATATTATCGGGAGACTTAAAAATATATGAATTTGGAATGATGGTATAAAGATGTAGAGTATACCTTTATTAATATTGAGATATCTAAGATGTGTGAATGCTTAGCATATAAATTTTATGTGTATGACATACCTACCATACTTGCTATCACGGGAGGTTTACGTTCGCTTAGGGCCTTCTTATCCTTGTGTTGCCCGAATTTAGATTGGTTACCTCGATGAACATAGGTCAGAGAAGGACTTATTGGGTTGTTAATAAGTTTTCTGATCGTGGGAGCGTAGGTATGTACGTGACCCATGTGATGTGACTGTGTTCGCCTCCATTATTTGTGATGTTGTTATCTGAACGATTCCTGAGAGATTCGAAATGCGTGATCCTTATGTACGTGATGTACCGGGATGGATAGCAGAGTATGTGTGCACCGCAGCTTAGCCTTTGGGTGCTTGTATTGTATATTTATGATGTGAATAATATACGGTTAAATGAAAAGGAAATTGCTATGTTAAATTGTGAGTATAGTAATTGTAATATTATGAAAAGATAAAAGGGGACTGATATCAATAAATGGTTTTGTTAATAATTGGGAATCCGAGAATTAAAGTAGAACTCTCTATTTAATTGTTAAGGTTAGAATTAAAACGTGAACCGAGTAGAAGTGTCAGAACTTCTTTTGAACTAGATAGTTATGAGAAAACACATGAATGGGTACATGAACGTTAGGAGTGCACAGTTAGACGAGAGGTGAGTATTTCATGTGAGAGCACGTCCTAACATGTATTTTGCATTTATTGTTTTAAATGTTATTAAAGCACTTGCTGTTTTTAAAATACTCTCCACTTTCGGGCTCTGACCCGTTTTCTTTCAAATCTATTTTTTGTAAAAACCTTTTAGGTGCCCAGCCACAAGGACACCATGCATAGTATTTCCATTCAGGTGACGAGCTGTAGCTGTTGTGGAAGTTACAGGGCTTTGACAGTAGACGCCTCTTTTCTAGTCTTGATTCCATATTCAGTTCCATCATTGTAGGGCATGTCGCCCATTTCTATTAGAGACATTTTATATTTCAGTTATTCAGACTTTGGTTTGTATTTATTCAGGTTACACTATTTTATTCATTTCAGTTGTGGGATTGTGGGGAGGAGTATTTCCTCCAGACTTATTATTAATTGTTGGTTATTCCATTACGACTTTATGGTGTATGGTGATGTTATCTTACATTTCTTTTATCGCATGTTGATCTGATTTAATTTAAAATTTGACATCTTACTTTTTAAATACTAGGTGGTTAGTAATCATTAAATGTTATCGACAGTGATGCTATTAACTGAACCAACTTGATATTTTGAATTAATTTAATAAAGGAGTAGCTACCCGGTATTTAATTAGTCGGGGTGTTACAGGACCTTGAGAAGAACCTTGAGAAGAACTTGTAGAGAGAGAGAGGAAGAGAAGAATTCTGCAGAGAGAGAGAGAAGACAATCCAACCTTAAAGTTTCAACCTCAAATTCAGAGAAAGATTAAGGCAAGTGGTTTAATTACAATTGATTCAAAGCTATGCTTTTCCATGTTTAGGAATTATCGAATTTATCTTGGAAGATGATATAGACCCATGAATTGGAAGTTTAAAACTATGAATTATGTTAGGGACTGCATGTAGTAACAATCTGGACGAATTATGAATTCAAAATTATGACCCTTGATGATTTAAAAACGGATTTAAGAAGAGGTTTATGAATGTTCTTGAAAGAGTTAGAAAACTAGGGTTCTTGATGAAAATTGATCCATATATAGCCCTTGGTTGATGAATTATTGGTTTTAGAACGTTATTAATGTTGTAGGATGGTGTATGATGATACTATAACGTTATATTAGAGATTCATGCATTAAAAGTATGTTTTGGGATGATTTGAAAACTGCAAAATGAAGCAGTCCGTAGCCATACCTGGAGTGTTCGATCGATCGATGCTCATCAATCGATCGATCGACCACCATCGATCGATCGAAGGTAAAGGTCGATCGATCGACCTTCCCAGAATGAGTTAAGTTTTCCCTATTTTAAATTTTAATGGTGGTAACCCTTGGAAAATATTATTGGAGACCTTATGAATACCCTTAAACTTAAGGAAGACCAGTAGGCATGATTATGAAATTTGGACCGTAATTAGAATTCAATTTGAGGAATTATTCTAAATTATTGAAATTTGATAAGTGAGATAATAGTTGGGTTAATAGTGTAAATTTGAATAATTTGAAGAAATGAGGTTTGGGGCAGAAGTAAAGACCTTAGGAATAACGATGTTATATGTGAGAATAATAGGAACTTAATAGTCTATTTGAGATAGGTATTAAGTATAAGAAACTACGACGTGAGACGTGTCGGCAGTTTAACTTTTATATTATCGGGAGACTTAAAAATATATGAATTTGGAATGATGGTATAAAGATGTAGAGTATACCTTTATTAATATTGAGATATCTAAGATGTGTGAATGCTTAGCATATAAATTTTATGTGTATGACATACCTACCATACTTGCTATCACGGGAGGTTTACGTTCGCTTAGGGCCTTCTTATCCTTGTGTTGCCCGGATTTAGATTGGTTACCTCGATGAACATAGGTCAGAGAAGGACTTATTGGGTTGTTAATAAGTTTGCTGATCGTGGGAGCGTAGGTATGTACGTGACCCATGTGATGTGACTGTGTTCGCCTCCATTATTTGTGATGTTGTTATCTGAACGATTCCTGAGAGATTCGGAATGCGTGATCCTTATGTACGTGATGTACCGGGATGGATAGCAGAGTATGTGTGCACCGCAGCTTAGCCTTTGGGTGCTTGTATTGTATATTTATGATGTGAATAATATACGGTTAAATGAAAAGGAAATTCCTATGTTAAATTGCGAGTATAGTAATTGTAATATTATGAAAAGATAAAAGGGGACTGATATCAATAAATGGTTTTGTTAATAATTGGGAATCCGAGAATTAAAGTAGAACTCTCTATTTAATTGTTAAGGTTGGAATTAAAACGTGAACCGAGTAGAAGTGTCAGAAACTCTTTTGAACTAGATAGTTATGAGAAAACACATGAATGGGTACATGAACGTTAGGAGTGCACAGTTAGACGAGAGGTGAGTATTTCATGTGAGAGCACGTCCTAACATGTATTTTTCATTTATTGTTTTAAATGTTATTAAAGCACTTGCTGTTTTTAAAATACTCTCCACTTTCGGGCTCTGACCCGTTTGCTTTCAAATCTATTTTTTTGTAAAAACCTTTTAGGTGCCCAGCCACAAGGACACCATGCATAGTATTTCCATTCAGGTGACGAGTTGTAGCTGTTGTGGAAGTTACAGGGCTTTGACAGTAGACGCCTCTTTTCTAGTCTTGATTCCATATTCAGTTCCATCATTGTAGGGCATGTCGCCCATTTCTATTAGAGACATTTTATATTTCAGTTATTCAGACTTTGGTTTGTATTTATTCAGGTTACACTATTTTATTCATTTCAGTTGTGGGATTATGGGGAGGAGAATTTCCTCCAGACTTATTATTAATTGTTGGTTATTCCATTACGACTTTATGGTGTATGGTGATGTATCTTACATTTCTTTTATCGCATGTTGATCTGATTTAATTTAAAATTTGACATCTTACTTTTTAAATACTAGGTGGTTAGTAATCATTAAATGTTATCGACAGTGATGCTATTAACTGAACCAACTTGACATTTTGAATTAATTTAATAAAGGAGTAGCTACCCGGTATTTAATTAGTCGGGGTGTTACAGTACGCAACCGGTCCAATCCGCTCAATAATAGGAAATGGTCCCACATATCTCGGTGCCAACTTCCCTTTCTTCCCGAAATGCATAATCCCTTTCATAGGAGATACTCTGAGCAAAACTTGGTCCCCCACTTGGAACTCCCTGAAGAACCTCTTCGCATCAGCATAGCTCTTCTGCCGATCTTGAGCTACCCGAATGCGACTCCGAATCAATTCTATCCTTGCCGAAGTATCCTGAATCACTTCAGGCCCAAGTAGTTTGTTGTCCCCCACCTCTAACCAACATGCTGGGGAACGACAAGGTCTACCGTACAATGCCTCAAATGGAGCCATGCCAATGGTGAACTGGTAGGAGTTGTTGTAAGCAAACTCTACCAGTGGAAGATACTGCTCCCATCCACCCCCGAAATCAATGATGCACATACATAGCATGTCCTCCAACATCTGGTTCGTACGCTCGGTCTGCCCATCGGTCTGCGGGTGATATGTCGTACTCAACCGCAATTTCGTGCCCATGGCCTCCTGAAAACTCTCCCAAAACTGTGAAACAAATATCTTGTCTCGGTCAGACACGATATTTAAGGGCACACCGTGAAGTCTCACTATCTCTGAAATAAAGAGCTGGGCATACTGTCCCGTAGTGTAGTCTGTCCTTACGGGTAAAAAATGAGTGACTTTGGTCAGCCTGTCCACAATTACACAAATGGAGTCGTGACCTCTCTGCGACGTAGGCAACCCCATGATAAAGTCCATGGAGATGCTCTCACACATCCACATCGGGACCTCCAATGGTTGTAGCAGTCCTTCCGGTCTCTGATGATCCACTTTTACTAGCTAACAAGTGGCGCGTTTAGAAACAAAATCGACAATATCTCTCTTCATCCCGCTCCACCAATACTGTCATCTCATGTCTTCGTACATTTTGTCCCCACCGGGATGTACCGCGAACCGTGAGCCGTGCGACTCTGTCATCACCTCATGCCACAATTCCTCTCCTTTCGGAACTACCAATCTCCCATTGAAGCGTAATCCCCCGTCTGAGCTAATGGTATAGGACTCGGCTCCCTCTGCTAATAATCGAACTATCTGCTCCTGATAGAACGAGTCATTTGCCTGTGCCCTTACTACCTTCGTGACAATCTGCGGTGTAACGGTCATCACAGACATGAATAATCGGGCCACTGCATCCTGGTGTCCCAACTCCTTCCACTTGGCTTTCCACACCCCTGCCACCTCATCTACTGGCCTACGGCTCAACGCGTCTGCTACCATGTTAGCCTTCCCCGGGTGATATTGGATATCAAACTCATAATCCTTCACAAACTCAAGCCACCTTCGCTACCGCATATTCAACTCCTTTTGCGTGAATAGGTACTGTAGGGACTTGTGGTCCGTGAATAATCGAAACTTCTCCCCCAAAAGGTAATGTCTCCATATCCGAAGGGCAAATACAACTGCCGCCAACTCCAAGTCATGAGTGGGGTAATTCTTCTCGTGAGGATTTAGCTTACGGGATGCATAAGCAATGGCCTGACTCTCCTGTTGTAATACACCTCCAAGTCCTTGCAAGGACGCATCGGTGTAAACTAAATACTCAACTCCTCGTCTCGGAAATGCTAACACAGGTGCTGAGGTCAACTTATCCTTCAACTCGTCAAATGCCAACTGACAGGCATCACTCCAGATGAATGGCACACCCTTACGAGTCAGATGTGTCAAAGGACCTGCTATCTTCGAGAATCCTCGAATGAACCTCCTGTAGTATCCTGCTAGGCCCAAGAAACTACGGATCTCCGTCGGTGTCGTGGGTTGTCCCCACTCCCTCACCGCGGATACCTTCCCCGGATCAACAGATATCCCCCGGTCGGAAATAATGTGTCCCAAAAACTGGACCTCCTTCGGCCAAAACCCGTATTTCCCATATTTTGCATACAGCTCGTTCTGACGTAGCGTCTGCAAAACCTGCCTCAAATGCTCGGCGTGCTCCTCCTCTGTCTGGGAGTAAACCAGAATATCATCGATGAAGACAATGACAAACTGATCTAGGAAATCCCTGAACACCCTATTCATCAAGTCCATAAACACTGCTGGAGCATTGGTCAAACCAAAAGGCATAACCCGAAACTCGTAAGATCCATATCTCGATAAGAACGCAGTCTTCGAGACATCCTCTTCCCTGATACGCAACTGATGGTATCCCGATCATAAATCAATCTTCGAGAAGAAAGAAGCTCCTCTCAACTGGTCGAATAAGTCATCGATTCGAGGCAACGGATACTTATTCCGTATCGTGACCTTATTCAACTCTCGGTAATCTACAGACAATCTCAGTGAACCATATCTCTTCTTCATGAATAACACAGGGCACCCCACGACGAAGTACTCCTCCGTATAAACCCCTGACCCAACAACTGCTCAATCTGATCCCGTAACTCCCTCATCTCAGCTGGAGCCATACGGTACGGTGCGCGTGCTATAGGTCTCGTATCTGGTAATAAGTTTATGACAAAGTCTATCTCTCGACTGGGGGGTAGGCATGGTATCTCCTGAAACACATCAGAATACTCCCTGACAACTGGGATCGAATCTAAAGGGATCACAACCTCCTTAGAGCTATCCTCCTCTATGTAGTATAAATGAGCGGTCGAACCTCCCTCTGGGCGAGGCATCGCCACTACAAACATCTCCTGCCCCGGAATGGCAAAAACAATGCTCCCACCGAAGCAATCAATCATGGCTCTATAATCAGCGAGCCAATCCATACCGATAATCACATCGTGCACATGCATATCTAATACCAACATGTCTGCAGGTAATACCAGACTACCAATCTCTACCCCCACTCCCTGGCATATAAAGAAAATAAGTGACCCACTCCCCAATGGTGAGTCTACACACGTCACTGTGCTCTCTGCTGTGGCTAACAACCCTAAGGCTTTCGCAAAATGTGTAGCTATAAAACAGTGCGTTGCCCCCGTATCAAACAAAACCCGACCCATAATACCATGGATAGGAAACATACCCTCAATCGCGGGTGGTGCCTGTGGAGCTGCTTCCTGGTGGACGTTATAGACACGTCCATACTGTAACTTTCACTGCTGCACAGGAACTGTTGGAATGGCCGGTAGTACTGGCACCTGGGCTGGAGCTGGTGGAAAAAGTGGCCTCTGGGGCTCATGTCGAGCACCCTGCTGCTGCTGCGGGGCCCTGCCCCTATCAGGACAGTCCTGGCGTTTATGGCCAGTCTTGCCACAAACGAAACACTTCCCCTGGAAATTCCCCCCTCTCTGCCCCTGCTGCCCCCGGCCCTGGTGGCCGTTATCGTTCCTCCACTGGTCCTGTTGGCCCTGCTGAAACTGCTGTTGACCATTCTGACCCTGCTGGTTCTGATGGTCGTTCAGACACTGATGGCCCTGCCAAAAACCTCCCTGTCCGTGCCTGAAATTTCCAGACCTGAACCTCTTGTTATCCCCCTGCTGGGAACCCTGGTCGTCCTGTCTCTGCCCCTGAACAGATTGTGCCCTACTGGCACCATTCCCTCCAGTCCTGCCCTGATGGCTGGAATCTCCAGATCTCTTTCCCTCAGCCATGTGAAAGCGGTGATACTGACAATGGAGCAATGCAGCGTTAACCACATCAGAATAAGTGGCCAACGATAGGTTCCCCAACAAATGTTGACGAATCCTCCAAGTTAACCTGTCAGTAAATTTCTGTATCTTCTTTTCCTCTGTCGGTATCTCATCCGGAACAATATTCAGAAGATTAGTGAATTCGGCCTCATACTCGGCCACTGTCTTACCCTCCTGTCGAAGGCTCATCAACTTCCTCCTCATTTCCGTATGAACAACTGACGGAAAGTACTTGAGGTCGAACCGCACGCAGAACTCCTGAATAGTGAGAGTATCTCTCTCCTCTACGGTGGTAATAGACTCCCACCACTGCAGTGCAGACCCTACTAGCTTAAAGGTAGCTAGTATCTGCTTCTGGACATCTGTGCACTCATACATCCTCAAGTGCCGCTGAATATCCTTCCTCCACTGACTCGAAACTACCACATCGGAGCTACCTGCAAACTCCAGAGGGTGTGCTTTCTGAAATGCATCACGTACACATTCCCAAGCAGACGAGAATGCATGTGCCTGAACTGGCGCGACTACTGACGCCTGAGGTGGTTCCTGCTGAACTACAGCTAGTGCGGCATTTACCGCCTGGGCCACAATGGCTGCAACCTCGGCTGCATTCATCGTGCCCTGAACTGGTGCGGGCTGTGGTTCTGGCGTTGCATCCCTGGGAACCCGTTGTGCACGTCGTGGAGGCATCTGAAATAAGAATTAAGTTTATAAGTTCGCAGTTATAAACTCAAAATAGCTGAAGAACGTAGCATAAACAAGAGAATACAACAGTCCTAAAATATAGGGCTCTACATCAAAGAAATCTCAGCGGAAAACATAATAAGCCGTACAGATCATAATGGACACTAGAACCTGATGCTCTGATACCACCTGTGACACCCCGACTAATTAAATACTGGGTATCTACTCCTTTATTAAATCAATACAAAATGCCAAGTTGGTTCAGTTAATAGCATCACTGTCGAAAACATTTTAATAATTACTAACCACCTAGTATTTAAAAAGTAAGTTGCCAAATTTTAATTTAAGTCTGATTAACATGCAATAAAAGAATAATGGAAGAACAACATAATCCATTCACCTTAACGAAGTAATGAAATAACCAACAAATAGTAATAAGTCCGGAGGAAAACTCCTCACAACAATCCCACAAATGAAAATAATAACATAAGTCAGAATCCTGAATTAATTACATGCCCGAAGTCTGAATAACTGAAATAAATGAAATGCCTCTAAAAGAAATGGGCGACATGCCCTACAACTGAGAAATGAAGAATATCGAGTCAAGGTAGATGAAGCGTCTACAAGCAAAGTCCTGTAACTTCCACAAACAGCTACAGCTCGTCACCTGAATGAGAATCCTAAGCATGGTGTCCTTGTGGCTGGGCACCTAAAATGGTTTTTACAAAAATAGATTTGAAAGCAAATGGGTCAGAGCCCGAAAGTGGAAATCATTTTAAAAACAGCAAGTGTTTTAATAACATTAAAACATTAAATGCAAAATACATGTTAGAACGTGCACTCACATGAAATTCTCACCTCTCGACTACATGTGCACTCCTAACGTACCGTACCCATCTAAATGACATACATATCTAACCAAACCGTAATAAGTTCTACCCCTTACTACTCAATTCCCATATTACATTCTAGCGTTATCAAATAAATAGAGGGCTTTACTTAAACTCAGATTCTCAATTAGTAATACCATTCACTATCGGTTAACCCGTTATGTTTTCTCACAACATTACCATAATTATATTCACAATAACAACATGAAAGTTCCCATTAATTAAGTGTATATTATTCATGTCATAAATATGCAATACAAGCACCCCGAGACTAAGCGACGGTGCACACATACTCTGCTATCCATCTCGGTACATCACGTACATAAGGATCACGCATTCCGAATCTCTCAGGAATCGTTCAGGTAACAACATCACAAATAATGGAGGCGAACACAGTCACAACACATGGGTCACTCACATACCTGCGCTCCCATGATCAGCAGACTTATTAACATCCCAATAAGTCCTTCTCTGACCTATGTTCATCGAGGTAACCAATCTAAATCCGGGCAACCCAAGGATTAGAAGGCCCTAAGCGAACGTAAACCTCCTGTGATAGCAAGCATGGTAGGTATGTCATACACATAAAAGCAACACATATACTAAGTATGCACACATCTTAGTAATCACCATAGTATATTAGTGGTACACTTCTCATTCGTACCGACATATAATGCTACACAATATATATGTTTCCAATTAATAGAATTAGTTAGGCCGTAACTGTTCTCGCATCGTAATAGACACTCACGTCCCACTCCGTAATTCCCCTTAGGTTCAAACTCCACTTCTAGGTTTTACTCCTCATTATATCCCAAACATCCCTAATATATCAATTACCCATCAAGGAAGTATTATCTCTACCTATAAACAAGGTTACGGGACACTCGGGATCAAAACAGGCTAAAAAGCCTAAATTGTCAGCTCGTTAGAAGTCTCGTTCGAACGAGGCTGTTCGAACGAGAGTTCGTTCGAACGAACTGGACCTTCTAACGAGATCTCGTTCGAACGAACATCCCTCTCGTTAGAACCCAAACTGTCAACTCGTTAGAAGCTCGTTCGAACGAGCTCGTTCGAACGACCTGGGCAGGTCTTCTAACGAGTGGCCAGTTTCGAGCCCAGATTTTCCAAATCTCGTTTTTCTAACTTCTCTTCACCTCTAACCCCATCTAAACATTAATCTAACGATTGTTCAAAGCTACTAATCATCCTTAAACATGTTTCAATCGAATAACAACATTTATATGGGTTCAAATCACCCTAAACTACATCAAATTATCAAATCTCCACCATTTTTCCCCAAATCACATGAACATGAACCCTAAAACTTATAAAACATCCATGGGCCTAATTAAATCCATTTTGTTTCATCCAAGATATTATTATCATAAGAATAATCACATATATACAATTCTACATGCAATTCCTCATCAATATGCAAGATTCTAATTCCAAGTTTAATGGGTTTTCATTCATCTCCCAAACAAATACAATTATAACAAATTCCTACGCATGGAAGAAGCATTCTATGCAATTAATTGAAATTAAACCACTTGCCTTATTTGAATCTCTGATTTTGATGTCGATTTGATGGAGTATTCTCTCTCTCTCTCTCTGCAGAATCCTCCTCTCCTCTCTCTCTACAAGCTTTCTTCTCCAAGTAACAATGGTGGCTAGGGTTTTTGCCTAAGGAAATTTTGGAAAAATTTCTAATAACCCCCGTAGCCCAATAAGTCCTAAGATGTGGTTAGTGGGTTTAGTGGTCAATTACCAAGTCAGCTTTTTAATTCCCAATTTTCGTAGGTTTTAATTCCCAAAAATCCAAAATTACCAAACTACCCTTATACGTTGCCGGTATGGCCTAAAAATGCCCCGGGACCCAAACTAAACCCCCGGCTAGTGTTTTCTGACTATTTCAACCCTTCCGGACGCGTTGGCGCACTCAAAATGACCATACGGTTTATAGAAATAAAATTCACTTTTTAATTAACATAATTATATTCCTGACGCGACTGCCACACGCGTCTCAACAAAATTCCCAAATTGCCGTATTTCAATCTCACGACAAATTTCATAATTCAATATTCATATATAATCAAATATACACATTATAATCAAATACCAACTCGTATCTCGCTAGTATTTTAATCCGGATTAATTTCCAATTAATACGCATTTAATTCAATTAATCCCATAAATAAATATCACAAAAATACGGGGTATTACAGAAAATTCATTTTAGAGGCACTAAATGTTAGATTAATCAATTCTCGCATGCATGCACGTGACTCTTCACATGCTATATCTCATGGTTGACTCTGTTCTCATATTTATCATAAAATACTTTGTGCCCCATGATATATGTTTGCTAGTGTGATGACTTGTGTATCTTTTGTATTTTATTTTTCTTTTATTGAGTCATATTAAAAAATATAAAAAGATTTTTTTCTCTTCTAAGTTAGTTTGTTTTCAAATTAGTATTTTTGAAAACATTTAGGTAAACATAATAATATTTTTGGTTTTTGTATATTTTAGTTTTACACATTTTGTGTGGCATATTGGTGTGTTTGAATCCAATTGAATAAGACATTTGCTTATAGTTGTCAATACTTAGATTCTTTTTAATCATACTTACACGGAGGGTTGTCTCGAACTTGATTTTCTTAGTGTATTCACTTTGTACATGGCTCTGCACACATGAACGAGCTTTTTGAACGTTAACTTCACATGTATATTTGAGCTTTGTGAGATGTTCTCCCATCAATCTTGGCATCTATATAATTTGTGACTTGGGGGATTTGTGCATGTAAGAACTTATGCTAGTGAAAATATTTAGTTTGTATTGAAAATATATATGAGGTGGACGAGAAAGGGCTATGAAAGGAGAAAATGTCCCTTATGGAAAAGCCACCGTTGGCCAGAGCCAAATGAAAAATTAAGGCAATAAAAATAGAAAAATTGGAAAAGGACAACATTTTATTTATTTATTTGATCTTTCAAAAGTGATTGCTGCAAAAGAATTGAGAGAAAAAAATATAATATATGTTTATCTTTTGAGGGTGTTTTTGTTGAAGATCAAAGGGTTTGCACAATGATTCCTAGTTATTCTTATTTTGTCATGGCGCTAGTGATTTATAGAATCATCAATATCCTAGGCTTGTGTGCATTGTGCTTGTTTATTCATAGAGTTCACTTTATCCTGTCACTTGAGGCTAAATTTTAGTTTGATAAAGTTTCGCGATCAAATAGAACTTCTTTAACATATTCGAGTGTTTGGGTCATAATTCATTTGTATCTAGTTTATACTCATTAATTCCATCCCACGATTTGGACACATCGATATTATACTAATGTGTAAATATCATGTGTTTTGTGTCAGGTTTTGTGGTGGTTTATACCGATATATATGTGACATATTTCATTGGTATATTTTTCACATGTTATATATGGCATCGTGTTTTGAGTATTTGAATTTTACATTTAGTATTTTTTTTCCATATACTTTATCTTTGGATCTATTTAGCATGCTATATGATCATATTAGTCTCTCTCATTGGATGCATTGAAATTACTTATCTCATATTGATAATTTCAAATTGATAACATATTTCATTGCTTATTCATATTGGTATCTTTTTGCATCAATATTGATATTATTTGATCATTTTG
Source organism: Sambucus nigra (assembly GCA_949130495.1). Classification (NCBI taxonomy): domain Eukaryota; kingdom Viridiplantae; phylum Streptophyta; class Magnoliopsida; order Dipsacales; family Adoxaceae; genus Sambucus; species Sambucus nigra. The sequence continues at coordinate 328,494,707 of OX422209.1, forward strand.
TGGAATATTTATGCTTGATTTTCCATGTTGTGTCATGTTGCACTTTACACCATTACATGATTTTACTCCCTATTACCTATGTTAATATTGGTATCTACCATTCACATATTTAGGGGGAGATTTGGTTTTTGGGGGAGTAATCGTTTTATACTTTCTTACTTTGTTTATTCTTGAACAAAAGGGGGAGAAATGGTATCTTTCACTTTATGATTAGGATTTCTTTAACTTATGGGGAGACATCTTACCTAGGTTTACACTTCTTTAGACATTGTTAGCAATTTAGTCATATGCGGATTTATACTTGTTATATTCTCTTTGCACTTGAAGGTGTGTTTAAATGTGCAGGTTTACAAGTTTATGTCATGCGATAAATTTTCAAGCGAGCAAAGCTACTCAATTTTATGTCTCTATTAAGTGTTTGTAATTTTTCCTTTGGAGGTGGGGGATTGAGTCTTTTAAGAGATCTTGACGGGCCATGGAGTTTTTATCTTTGTTTTGTCCTGGAATAGCCAAAGGGGGAGATTTATATGGACAAATTTCCAATTGAGTCATTTTGTTTGCAATTGGCTTAATATTGAACAAAACATTTTGAGTCATAAGTTAGAGTTAGTATTTTCCATTCTAGCCTTTGACATACTTGGATGAAGATGTAGTGCCAAAGCATTGAAGATTATATCATCATATCATGTTCCGTGCTCATTTTCGTTTTCAAGTTCCAAGGACCTCAGGTATGATTGCATATTTATTTTGAGCCTTAAATATTTATTATTGAGTGTTATATTTATATAAAATAATCTTAAAGAAAATTTCTAAAAAATTTGTTGTGTTGTTAGAACGACTTGAAAGGTTGTTCGAACTACTTGAAAGGTTGTTCGAACGAGTTTCCATTAGTTGTTAGAATGAGATTCGTTCGTTCGAATGAGATCTGGATCGATGCCTTTTGGGTTCGCTCTGGAATGTTGTTCAAACTTTCGTTGGAATCTATTCAAACGATAATGGGTACTTTGTTTGAACGATAAGTCAATTCGCTCAAACGAGCACGCATGTTTTTTTTGTTTGAACAAATATGATCCAAATATCTATATGTTTCCTTTTACAACAACTTTACCTATAAATAGAGATATGGGATTAGACTTTTAGGAGATCCTTTTTGAGAGTTCCTTTTCTGTTTAAACTTTCCAAAACTTTTGTTTTCACCCAATAAGTTTAAGATCTAAGTTTCATTATACATATGTTTTAAAGATCTTATTTTGGGGAACTAAAGGTTGTTTCTCTGCATCTTGTGTTGAGAATCTATTCGTTACGATGGATTTCGTATTTACTGTATTGTGGTGAAGAAGCAGTATATTCTGTGTTCCAATCCGTAAACAATTGTTGAGCCTAGATCAGTGGATATCGTGGCATGAGTGGACTTGTGCATTATGGAAACTTGCGTGGGTATATTCTCATGTTGTCACTATGGATGAGTGATTGAAGATTGAAGACGCATTAAGTCTTATATGGATCGAGTTGTTGAATAAGTCATTTGTCAAATTGTGTTATTCTGTATCATAGTGAATTGCGTGGTTAGATTGTCCGAGGTTTTTCCTATTTTGGATTTTCCTTGTACATCGGCGTGTTGTGCGATTGGTTTATTTATTTTAATATCTATCACCTATATGCAAGCTTTAGGTTAAAAAGATAAAATTGGGTAAAACGTCTTATCACTACAACTCTATTCACAATTGGTGAACAAATTTTATTGGGTTAATGAGGCTAATGGTTTGATTTTTAAAATTAAAAAAATATAAAGAAAAAATGGATTTTCTATTTGCAATACCATCCTTTCTCAAGTACACGTAGGATAATAGCGCACATATTCTTGTTTACAGTCGAAGAACGATTTATTCTTACTGTTTTAGTTAGAATATGGAAAAAGTGTCTTGTGGAGGTTGTGCATTATTGAGTCTATGAGAGGTTCAAGTGTGTAAGCCATTTTTACCTTTTGTAAAACTTTACCTATATATTTGAAAGTGTTGGTCTGGCCTGAGATTTTTCCTCCTATAAATCCTCATCTTAAGTGCATAATTTACTATTTGGTATTTGGATCTATCTTATATTCTTCATGAACATATTTTTAAGTAAGATAAACTTATAAATAACTATTTTCTAACTTAAAAGCTAGGATTAACTTTTTCTTGAATTTGGATGAAATCAAACATTACCCTCATTTTGGTAATAATTTTAGTTTGGGTAGTTTCATCTCTACACGCACATTCCTTCAATTGGTAATAGAGATATACCTCATTCTCATTAGGTTTAATTACCTAGAGGTAGATACCGTGTGAGTAGATATGGATTTTGGGTTTGTAAATTTTAAGGATTTGCTTAATAGTGCATCCGATACTTATTCTCCCTGACTTTATTCTCAATCCAACATTACTTGTTATTATCCACTCGTAAATAAATATAAATCTAGTGAGGATGATAGTGATTATATTGAGTTCTTGACTCTTTATTATAAATATGATAAATTATATGAGGAATCCTTTTTAAAAAAAAAAGAAAATTATCAATTCAAATAGAGAGAAGATCCCTCTCTAGATGGCTTACAACATCAAAATGAATAAAAAAATATCTAAATGTAGGGATAATTTAGAGAATCTAGAAATGAAGCACCTTTAATATTTCTAGGGACACTATAAACATGATAAAATTGAATAACTCTATGGGTACTGTCATCTTGCTTAGTAATAAGATCTGCAACCAAATTGATTTTAGGAGAGCACAAACTGAAGTTGACATTAATAGATGAACTCATTTCTTGGATTTCCTATATTGTTCTTATGATAAACCATGGATAGCTAATATGGATATTGGAAATCCAGTCCAATATGATCCTAGAACTTACTTCCACCTAAATGTTAATATCACCTCTTTGCAGACTGAAATCCAAAGCATTCTTGATAGCTTGAGCTTCTGCCATGAAATAGGAACCTCCTACAACAAAGCTATAATTGGCCCATATCATTATAGCTTTACAATATATAAGAATTGAACCCATCCTCATATTACCATTTCCATCTACCCAACCATTTGAATTTATTTTAATTCTACCACCAGCTGGATGTTGCCATATCTCCAGCTTGACTGAATTAGGACTAAATAAAGGCTTCTTAATATTAAAGGTTGATATGACTTGAAGGGAAACTTCATGATATTATCCTTAGGTCTCTTTGAAAATTCTAAGGGAATCAAAACCCATTTACAACGGTTTGACCCGTGCGCAAAACGGCATAACCATTCGGACGAATGATTTATTTTCCCCTAAAAATTTATCCGGAGGCCACCGAGCGATCTCGAGCTCTATTTGAACAAGGTAAACTCTTCAGTTAAAATGATACTGAATGAATCTCTGATGGTCACTGAATACCCTTTCCAAGGCCTACCCCATTCGCGAATCAGCCTTATGGTACGGACGAACGACCCATTTTATTCCGAAAGGTCACCGGGTGCTTTCGCGCCCCGGTTGACCAAGGTCAACTTTTCGAACTAAACGAAGTTATTTGGAATGTCAAAGATCCTAACATAACCTTTCCAATGGTCTGCCCCGTGCACGATTCTGACTTACCATTCGGATGAACGATTCATTTTCATCCGATGATCTCCTGTTCGAAGTATCGATGAGCGCTTTCAAGACCCATTTGACCCAAAGTCAACTCCCAGACCCAGGAGTGACCCAAGGACTCTTTAAGTTCTCTGAATTAACTTTCTAACGGTATTCCTCTACATGATTTGGATCAATGGATTTCTTTCTACAATCATTTTTTTGAAAAAATCTACACGAGACTGCCAATTGGAGGGTTTATTTCCATGTCTATCGGCAGTGTGCCTAGGGTTACCTACTGATTGGAAAGGCTAGGGATATGCTGATCCCTCCACCTTATAAATATAAGGCATTACCTCACTCCCAAGACGGACCTCAGATCCATGAGCATCAGTGATCTCAGCAACATTCTCTTACAATCAGCGAAGTTTCCTTATGTGAAATTCCTTTCTATCATGTATTCCCATCCTTTTCATACCCAATTTGGTAAAATATCATTCTCTCACATCCAACATTTATCTTAACATCCAAGGGAGTTCATCTAAGATCAAGGTCAAGATCAAGCTTCAATTATTCAAAGAAGGTCCAAAATTCTTCTCTATCTTTAAATTTCTTATTTTTGCATTAATTATATAAATTCATAATCTAGCTTTTACTTTAGTTCATACACATTAACATCTCACCTTTTTATTACTTATATTGCACATACTTTATTTTCTATAAAAAAAAAACAGACAAAAATAGGGTTACACCTATAAATTCTACCGGGATTATCCATCAAAATTTCTCAAAACTAAAACACATTTTCTACACACACGTATATAATAAATTCTCATTTGAATATATGGGATAAACCCCACCCCTATACAGCATGTGAACTACGTGTACTTTGATACCTTTATAGGCTACATAGGCATTTCGGGCTAAAACCCGAGACTCGAGTTCAATTTTCCAATTTTCTCATTTTTATATTTGTCACCTTTTCATCTATACATTATATAAATTATATTTGATCTTTATTGGCATTTTATCCCAACATATATTATTGTTTTATTTTAATGATCGATATCTCGTTAAATACATAAATCGTATTTTCTAAATATTATTCTGGGAACGTTCCTATGGTGACCTCACTTTATCTTTTCCATGGTAGGAGTTGAGCAATTCGGATCTCCATTTATATATACACGCACACACACTTCATGGAGAAATGAAGAAAAACACTAACACAAGCCCATGAGAGATCGAAAGGGCGGGATGGGTGCCTAACACCTTCCCAGACCGTAACTTAGCCCTCATACCTTCAAACTATTGGTTTCGTAAGCATCAGTTTGTCTTTGATGCCGCTCTCTCGAAGCGGCGACATGTTCTTTTTCCTATTTTGTGTACAATAGGCTGGCGACTCCCTATCTTTACTATCATCTACACCGAAGATGGCCGAAGTTCTCCTAGAGTAAAAAGAGGGCGCGAGACCTCTTTCTCCCCCCTTACCTTCTTCCCCACTCGGGAAGAGAGAGAAAGAGGGAGATGAATTCGGGGATGGCCATAGTGACGACTACGTTGGGGATTTTTATTCATAAGAGGGCTAGACTCAGTTTATATGGGTGTTTTTATTTTATGCGTGTGATATCACTAGTCACTCACACACTTGTAGATACTCTCCATGTACACTTCACACTACTTACACATAGGAACACTTATATCCACATGTTTCACACACTACTTAGCATATCCATGCTTAGGTGTCACTAACACACACCTCCACTTATCACACGTGTATATATCACACACCACTTGTAGTTGATCCATACCACACACTCACCTGTAGATATTCACATATATCCATGCTTAGTGTAATCTTCATGCGCCATGTTAGATTTACTTATATAATCTCCCCTATTTAATATAATGTTCATCATGCCAAATAAAGATACCCTCTCCATAATATATTAATCATGAATCATGCATTATGCACACTACATCACCAACGAGCATGGCTATTGACCAAATTTTGTCCCGTAACTGGGGGGTCACTTCGTGATGGGCGCTGGTCCGGTAGGTCGTAGTTAGCCTAAGCGATATGACTCTCACCTTTCATTGGCCAAGTACCTTAGACGTATATCGAATGGTTCCCCCCGCATCGTACCGCTTGACCGAAGTCATAATGGGAGGTATATAGCAGGGAACTCATTCACGTACGTCGATTATATCAAATTCACTCTCACATGTAATGTCCCCACGAGGTATATAGTAAGGTAATCTACGTACACTCAGGTATATCAAATGGCTTATCCGCATGTACTGATTGCTCTCAAAAGCAAGATGTATATCGTGGAAGTCATGCCAAAGGGGGGGGGGGGACCCTTCCAATTAGGTTTTTATCAATCTACTGAAATATAACCCAACCTAGATTTTTATCCCATTTCCTCTTCTTTTATTCTTCCTCCTTATTCTGATGTAATCAAGACCTCTTTTGATAAGGTTCTCAATGCAGTTTTTCCCAACAATGAAATAAATGAAGATTTTGAATATCTTGTTTTGCATTACATTAATTTTCTAGATTCTAATAAAACTCTTGATGATGATGATGACTTTGCAAATGAACAATTCTTAACTGATCATAATATGGTTAGTAACAAACAACATAATCGCGTTCAAGTTAATAAAGATGAAACTATTGTTAAAAATCTCAGTTCTAGTAGCCAATTGCGCGAGATTAGGATAGAGTCTACCTTTGAAGAGCATAAGCATGTGTAACTCGAAGAGTTATTGAAGGAATTTATGGACGTCTTTGCATGGCCCTATTGATAAGCACCCAAAAATCTTAATTTAAGCCCCGAATAGATACATTTTAGTCACTCGTTTTAAATAAAAAAGGCCTTATGTTCATATTTGTTTATTTCTCAGGTCAATATGAAGTTATGGTAAAAATAATGCTAAATCAGTAAAATTGCGACACAATAGCGGTCAAAAGCATACATTGACGAAATCAAAGAGACCGCGAAGTCAGAAGTCCCATTGAGCTTGCCCTGATGAGTTTCGATATCACAAACCCTATCCCTAGACCAAACCTAAGCCTACACCGAGCCGAGACCATCACCTGAGCCTGTGTGTGTTGAGTTTGTGCCTTTATTATTTTTCTAGATTTTTATTTTGAGTCGTTTTATTTTTAGGATTTATTTTAGATTTATTTAGAATTTTCTAGGATTTATTTTCTATTCTTATATTTCTTTATTCTGATTTTGATTTTTATCAGTTTTTAATCTTTATTTTATTTTATTATTTTTCTCAGGATTAGAATTTAGGAATTTATTATATTTTTTCTTTAGTTTTTAGTTTTAATTTATTTAGTTAGGATTTTTAATTTTTTTTAGTTTTTATAGAGTTTTATTTTTTATTTTTTTATTTCTTTTTATTTTTGAGTCTATTAGTAATAGATTAGAATTTTATTTTTAGCTTTTATTTTTTTATTTTAGTCTAGTTTTATTTTTTAGGTAGTGTTATTTTATTTAAGGGTCCAAATTAAGCATACACAACACACTCACTTACACACAAACACTCACCCTCACCCTCACTCTAACTAACCTATACCTCACACACACCCTATCAACCCCACCATCATCTTCAACCTCACATCACTCTCTCACCTACACCACCATAACCAAACATTGCCATTGTCCGAACCTTAACCCTCCAATCTTATCATCCACCTACGAACCCTCAAACCCGAAGCTAAAAACCACAACCCGAGACCCTCAGTTCAAACCTGCAAACTCGTCGGCGTCATCCCTTGTCTCCCCCACCTCAACCACCGTCGCCACCAAGCCCCCTGCTCCGGCGAGACCCACAAATTGAAACCCAAACCCGATCCACCCTCATACTCCCTCTGACCCACGAGCCCGACCCATTTTCGCCCCCGAGTTCAACCCAAAAATCAGCAGCCATAACCTAAAACCAACCCAAGCCACCTGCCATTATCTCCACTAAAATCGGAATCTTATCCCATGCCAACATTTTGGCTTAGACATTTGGAAATCCCAAAAATATCTCAACGAACAACCAAATCGTGGGCTTCTAAAAAAAGGGGATGGCAAGTCATTTAAAAGGAGAACTCTAAGATAGTGACACGTAGGAAGACTGTGTATATAGAGAGAAATAGTATATATTATGTACATAAAAAATCCAAAAGAATATATAAAAATTAGTTTAGTGTTAGAATAAATTTTAGGTTTTGTTTTTATTTTTATTTTTGTAATCAAGTGCTGAAAATTGTGAAGAAGTTGGACGCATGTCAAGACATATTTGTGGAAAACATTGCGTATTGTATTTCTTCCTTCTCTTTTCAATTTATATCCTTCTTGGCATATTATTGATTGTTGTTTATGCACACATTAGGATGTTTGGATAAACACCTTGTTTAAGGGGTGGGATGCACTGCGTAGGCTGTTAATTTAATTAATTAAATTTATTAGTTGTTATAATTCTAAGAAAATTAATTTTTAACTGTCGCCAATTAATTTAGGTAACAAGAGTTAGTAAATTTATTATACAAGTTAATGTTTGAATTTACGAATCAAACTAGAGATAGGTTTTTCCCAAAATTTGAATAGTAATTATGTGTTGATATTTGAGAACTCATATTGTTTTTATTAAATTGATCCTAGCGGTAATTTTGTTAAAAATAGTATAGTTCTTAATTTTTCATCGTGTGACATTTTTAAATTAGTTTTCTTAAAAAGATACTATTAAATTTATAATTGTAATGAGAGTTAGATTATCGATTTAATATAATCTCAAAATATTTTAAATTAATAAATTGAGAAATTAAAATAATTGATAATGCGGTGTAATCTCATCTCTTGACATTCTCACATTTTTCACACTCGATTGCACATTATTTTTCTTTTATTCAATTCATATTTTTTAGTATATATTAGTTAATTCTCCATTGAAATTATTATTTTTTTAAAAATTAATAATAAAATTTGAAGTGCAAGTTTTCAGAATAATTGTTTCACCTTGGAAGTTGGATTGATACCCTTACTTAACACAATACGAGTTGTTTAATAAGTTTTTTAGGTAGTCAAGAAAATTTTGAGATTGACTTTTGAAGACAACGTCCATACGCTAAAAGCCATTAATCAAATGGCGCCGTTGATAATCACCCAAAAGCGTCTATTTTATACCCCGAATAGAAGCATTTTAGTCACTCGTTTTAATTAAAAATGACCTTATGTTCGTATTTATTTATATTTTCAGGTTAACACGCACTTGCAATATAAATAATGCTAAATCAGTATAATTGCGACACAATTGTGTTCAAAAGCATGTATCGAAGAAATTAAAGAGACCGCGAAGTCAGAACTCCCAATGAGCTTGCCCCTATGAGTTCCGATGCCCCAAACCCAATCACTGGACCAAACCTAAGCCTACACCGAGCCTAGACAATCACCCGAGCATGTGTTTGTTGAGTTTGTAACTTTATTATTTTTCTAGATTTTTATTATGAGTAGTTTTATTTTTAGGATTTATTTCAGATTTATTTAGAATTTTTTAGGATTTATTTTCTATTCTTCTATTTCTTTAGTATGATTTTGATTTTTATTTGATTTTAATCTTTATTTGATTTTCTTATTTTTCTTAGGATTAGTTTTTAGGAATTTTTTTTATTTTTTCTTTAGTTTTTAGTTTTAATTTATTTAGTTAGGATTTTTAGTTTTTTTTAGTTTTTATAAAGTTTTATTTTTTATTTTTTTATTTCTTTTTATTTTTGAGTTTCTTAATAATAGATTAGAATTTTGTTTTTAGATTTTAATTTTTTATTTTAGTCTAGTTTGATTTTTTAGGTAGTCTTATTTTATTTAAGGGTCCAAATTAAACACACACAACACACTCACTTACACTCAACTAGCCTACACCTAACATACACACAAACACTCACCCTAACCCTCACTCGAACTAACCTACACCTCACACACACCCTATCAACCCCACCATCATCTTCAACCTCACCTCACTCTCTCACCTACACCACCATAACCAAACACTGCCATTGTCCAAATCTTAACCCCCCCAACGTTATCATCCACCTACGAACCCTCAAACCCGGAGCTAAAAACCACAACTCGAGACCCTCAATTCAAACCAACAAACTCGTCGGCGTCGTCCCTTGTCTCCCACACCTCAACCACCGTCGCCGCCAAGCCCCCTGCTCCGGCGAGACCCACAAACCCAAACACAAACCCGATCCACCCTCTTGCGTCCTCTGACCGGCGAGCCCAACCCATTTCCGCCCACGGGTACAATCCGAAAATCAGTAGCCATAACCCGAAACCAACCCAAGCCACCTGCCATTATCTCCACTAAAATCGGAATCTTATCCCATGCCAACATTTTGACTTAGCCATTTGGAAATCCGAAAAATATCTCAATGAACAACCAAATCGTGGGCTTCTAGAAAAAAGGGTATGGCAAGTCATTTAAAAGGAGAAGTCCGAGACAAAGACGCGTAGGAAGACTGCATATATAAAGAGAAACAGTGTATACTATGTACACAAAAAAAATCCAAAAAAAATAGTTTAGTGTTAGAATAAATTTTAGGTTTAGTTTTTATTTTAATTTTTGTAATCAAGTGCTGAAAATTGTGAAGAAGTTGGACACATGTCAATGCGCATTTCAAGCATATATGTGGAAAAAATTGTGTATCGTATTTCTTCCTTCTCTTTTCAATTTATATCCTTATTGACATATTATTGATTGTTGTTTATGCACATATGAGAATGTTTGGCTAAACACCCTGTTCAACGGGTGGAATGTACTGCGTAGGATATTAATTTAATTAATTAAATTCATTAATTGTTATAATTCTAGGAAAATTAATTTTTAACTGTCACCAATTAATCTATGTAACGAGAGTTAGTAAATTAATTGTACAAATTAATGTTTGAATTTAGGAATCGAACTAGAGATAGGCTTTTTTCAAAATTTGAATATTAATTATGTGTTAAAATTTGAGAACTCATATTATTTTAATTAAATTGGTTCTAGCAGGTAATTTTGTTGAAAATAGTATAATTCTTAATTTTTTATCGTGTGACATTTTTAAATTAGTTTTCTGAAAAAGATATTATTAAATTTATAATTGTAACGAGAGTCAGATTATCGATTTAATATTATCTCGAAATATTTTAAATTAATAAATTGGGAAATTAAAATAATTGGTAATACAGTGTAATCCCATCTCTTGACATACTCACAGTTTTCACACTCGATTGCACATTATTTTTCTTTTAGTCAATTCATATTTTTAGCATTTATTAGTTAATACTCCTTGGAAGTTGTTTTTAAAAAAAAATAATAATGAAATTTGAATAGCAAGTTTTCACAATAATTGTTTCACCTTAGAAGTTGGATTGATACCCGTACTTACCGCAATACGAGTTGTTTAATAGTTTTGTAGGTACTCAAGGGAATTTTGAGATTGGTTTTTGAAGACAACGACCATATGCTAAAAGCACTTATCACCTATGACGACATGCCCGACTTTGATCCTGAGATAGCTCAGCACGAGATTCCAACTCTCCCAGAATGCAAACCGATTAAACAGAACTTGCGAAAGCTTTACACCAAATGGTCGCTGAAGGTTAAGGAAGAAGTGGTCAAATAGTTGAACGTGGGTTTCATTCGTGTAATGGAATGTCCCATAAGGCTAGCCAATATCGTACCCATGCTGAAATCTGGAGGAAAGTTTCTCATGTGCGTTGACTACTGAGATTTGAACAAGGCCTCTCTGAAGGATGATTACCTACTACCCAATATCGACATGATTGTGGATAATATGGCCAGTCACACTCTTAAGTCATTCGTTGATGGGTTTGGCAGGTACAATCAGATCAAGATGCACCCAGATCATCAAGAAAAAATGCATTCATCACCCCATGGGGAACCTTCTGCTACACCGTCATGACATTTGGTCTAAAAAAGATAGGGGATACCTACCAGAGGTTTGCCACAACCATCTTGCATGATCTGATACACAAAGAAGCCGAGGTATACATAGATGACATGATTATCAAGTCTAAGACTAGGGAAGGTCATGTTTCCACTCTCCATAAGTTCTTTGAGTGACTACGGCAATACCAGATGTGACTTAACCCACATAAATATGGTTTTGGAGTTACTAAAGGAAAGCTCTTGGGATTCATGGTTACCGAACGGAGAATAATGTATGGGGATTCCTTGGAAAATTATAGTATATAAATCGGTTCATCAGCCAGTTGACTTCTATCTGTGAACCCATCTTTAAACTCCTCTGAAAGAATTCAACCAAGGTTTGGAACGAAGCTTGCCAGGAGGCCTTTGACCAGATTAAGCAATACCTAACCCGACCTCCGATACTCATGCTGCCATACCCTGGTCTTCCCCTACTTTTATACCTGACCATAACAGATACCACGACTGGGGCTTTGTTAGCCCAATACCTTGAAGAGCCTCATAAAGAGAGGGTCATCTACTATGTTAGTTGTAAGTTGGTCAGATATAAAGTTAACTACACTGCCTTAGAAAAATCATGTGTTTTCCTTTTCCGGGTCACCCAAACATTACGCCATTACATGCTCATTTTTTCCATCAAACTTATGTCCCAAATGGATCCTATCAAATACCTACTCAAGAAACCTTCCATGTCTAGCTGAATGGACCAATGGTTGATGCTTTTATCCGAATTTGATATTGTGTATGTCACAAAGAAAGCTATGAAAGGAAGATCCATCACTGACTACCTCATTGACTACCCTATAGAAGAAACCAATATTTGGATTTCTGAATTCCCAGATGAAAATATCCTTTGTACCTCCCAAGAGGACCTTCGGTGGTAAATGTTCTTTGACGGTGCCGCCAACAAGAGAGGATATGGCGTTGGGATACTCCTAATTGCCCCCGATGACTCTCACACTCACATTGCCATCAAACTGGATTTTTCCTGCACCAACAGCATGACCGAATACCAAGCATGCACGGTAGGCCTCAAAGTTGCTCTCAAGAAAGGAATTCGATACCTAGATATCTACGGGGATTCAACTCTCATCATCGATCAAGTACTCCAAAGATGGAAATTCAAAGACGATAAACTCTTACCCTTACATGCCCACTTAGAAAAGTTGGCCTCCCAATTCTAAGATATCACCTTTTACTACCTGCCCCGAGCAAAGAACAACTTAGACGATGCCCTTGATACCTTAGCCTCCATGGTTGATAGGCCTGAAGAAATAACGATGGCCCACTTCCTAATAAAAAATGAAGCTAAACCTACCCAAATCTACCACATTGAGCTGGTCATAGAAAAATATCCTGATATAGCCGATTGCTGGTACTACGATATTTGGCACCTCCTCAAGCATGGTATGTATCCCCAAAATTTTGATAAGAAAGATCGAGTAACCCTTCGCAAACTGTATGCTCTTATATTATCTACGATAAAGCACTATTCAAGAGAAATTTTGATGGAACCCATTTACACTGCATCGCAGGGGCTGACATTGAAGAGATGATGCAAAAAATCCATAGTGGGGAGTGAAAACCCCACATGAATGGCCATATTCTTGGCAAGAAAATCATTCAACATGGTTACTACAGGACTACCATGGTTCAGGATTGCACCACCTACGTTCGGAGATGTCCCAAATGCCAGTAGTTTTCCAACCTCCAACACTTACCTCCGCGAGAATTAGACAACATGACTTCTCCCTCGCCGTTCTCCACATGGGGCATCGACATCATAGGGAACGTTACACCCAAAGCCTCCAATGGGCACAAGTTCATCCTGGTTGCCATTGATTACTTCACCAAATGGGTCAAAGCTGAATTATACACAGTTTTAAATGCTAAGAAGGTGGCCAAGCTCATTAAGAAAAATATCATCTGCCGAAATGGGGTCCCACACGAATTGGTATTGGATAATGGGTTACATTTTAAGGCAAAAATAATAAAAGTGGTCGATGAGTATGGGATTCAGAGACACAAATCTTATCCCTACCGACCTCAAACTAACAGTGCAGTCAAAGCTACTACTAAGAACCTCAAAGTAATCATTAGCAAAATGATCTAGAATTGCCGAGATTGGGCCAACCGGATCCCTTACGACCTCTGGGGCTACCGCACTTCAGTTCGAACATCTATAGGGGCTACTCCTTACTCTCTAGTATACGACATGGAAGAAATACTACCCATGGAGCTAGAAATTTCTTCACTATGCATTATGCTTGAAAGCAAAGCTAGCAAGAAAGATTGGAATTAAAGCCGTCTCAACGAGCTATCACTATTAAACGAAAGGAGAATCAAAGATCTATATCATATACAAGAGTACCATCGCTAGATAACTTGATCATTTAATAAAAGAGTTAATGATTACGGTGTCCAAGAAGGCAACTTGGCCCTTAAAGAAATAGTAGAGCCCATCTGGAACCGCAGAGAGAAATTCAAGCCCAATTGGAGCATCCCTACATTGTGAAGAAGATCTTATTAGGAGGTGCCACTATGCTCACTGACCTTGATGGGGAAGAGATGGCCCATCCATTCAACCTGTACCATCTCAAGAAATTATGCCCCTAAGTCCGAAATCTCAGCGCCCTATGACTCTTCTCATCCCCCTTCTATTCTAAAAAAAATTCTTCATTTTCCTCTACTCAGAACTACGTAGGGTCGAATCCTCTAAAAATATTTTTACTTTCAAAAATACGTTTTAAAAATTTTCAAATCCCCCAGAGGTACGTAGGTAGCTCATACGCTTTACATGAGCATAGTCCCCTTCTTTTTCACAAAATGCTAGTCTTTTCTTACCCCCAAGAACAATAATTCATTTTATCATATACATGAACAAAAGGATTATGTATGCCTCAGCGATTGGTATAGATAATTCAAATGAAAAACTCATTAAGAGGCACAACAATATAATTAAAAGTTTCTTTATTTCATTAAATTCCTTTACGATTACATCGGTGTAGGGAGTCAAACGACTTCCCTTGCCAACCTACCCCTACTTTCCTAAAAAACCAAATAAAAAACAATCCCCAATACACCTAAAACAACCTTTCCAAATTATTCCCATATAACCCCAAATAACATATATAACAATAAACATAACTAATCACTCATTATAAAAGCTTCACAAATAAAAGGGGTCCTACCCGTAGTTGCCAGAGGAACCAACCCCATCATCACCCACATCCTGGGGTCCCTACACTTCCCCTGCCTAAATAGAATTCCATTGATGCTCCATAGAACGATAAGCTCGGAACGGCCTATGGAAAACCACAACACCTCCCTCTATGGTGTCAAATATGATGAACCACCTTTGCCCAGTCTCGACATCCAGCATCTTAGAAACTATTTTTCTTCACAACCACTTCATGTAGTCCCCTGAAATATGCGACACTCTTCCAATAGTCTGGGATGGATGGGTCAATGGTCTACGATTCTCCCACAAAGAGCCTAGTCGTATGCGCCTATGCTCTGTCAAGTCCTCCACCGAAAAGAAGAGGCCTGTCTGAGGCCAACCAACTAAACATGCTGGTATTCGCCCAGTTCCAACATGGGCAACAGCTCCCCCCACCAAGGCACTGACCAACGCAAGCCTTAAGCCCTGTGCTCCACAAGCCAGTTTTCTCAGCTCTCAATGTCCAGGACCACGCTGATAAAGTAGCGTGAAAAGAAATTTGGCACATCTAGCAAAGGATACTCAGGAGGGACCGCCATACGGAACCTCTTCGACAACCACATGAACAACAATACAGGAGTACCCCTCAAGAAGTCGGAATGGCCGTCCCGCCAGGCATACATACCATTCAGAGTCTCCACCAGTATCACCATCATAGGATTACGATGGTACGACATTTAAGAAGCAATGGCTGTGAGTTATGGGTCTACCAAAAGTTCTCCAGTCACCAACAACATTTTTGAAACCAAGCCCAAAATGGGGGCTCCAGTATAGCCAGCATCACCAACATTTTGCAAATGCACATAATGCAGCACAGTAAGAAGAAAGATCATTCTTCATATAATTAGTAACCTAGTCTTCGAAGGAAAGATATAGAGAAGTCCCGCTAATATCTCCTTAGGGGGCCGGGAAAATTCAGGCATAGTTTCCGGAATAATGGGATTTATCCCCCCAACATGACAAGAAACTCTTCATAGGTCAGACACACCTCATCCAACTCGAAGAAAAATACATGGTCTTTAAGATACCATAATTCCGCAGCTGCCATCAGCAGGTTCCACTCTATGTGTCGATTGTGCCATAAGGAGACTCGGCGCATGTTGAAAGCATCGCAATCAACATTGTATGAGCACATCGCCTCCAATGTCTCGAGGTAGTTAGCAAATTCAACACTACCAGGGAGAGCCATATCGTAAAATGAGAAGATATTAAGAAAAAAGAATGCAAAAGAGACGAAATGTGGAGGTGTGAAGAAAATGCTCCACCCACGCCCCCTATTTATACTTGGAAAACCTCAACCAAAGACAAGAATCCTACAGAAAACGGAGGGCAACTTACCCCACCCAGTACCGAGAAATTGAAGAAAGTGCAATCAAAGCCTTGGATTTAGACTGGACTGACATGCCGAAAGGCAGGACAAGGTGTATGCCGATCGACAACCCCCTATTTTAAAATTTCCCCTTTTTCCTTTTTTGTCAAAATAAAAAACTTAATAAAAATAATTTTTAAATAAATTCTAAATTTCCTCCTCCTTATGATTTACTTATCTTATTTTAAAAATAAATTCTCTCTCAAATCATTTTTAATTGTTTTTTACGTTCTCAAAAACAAAGTAAAAAGAACATGTGTATTAAGTCACTAAAGCAAAAAATTAGCAAAAACTTCATTTACAATCTTTCTTTCTCTCACTTTCTCTTTCTCTTCTCATTCTCCCTTTCTCTTTTCCTATGACCCTCTTTCCTTACGGCGCGCTCTCTTCCCCCAGTGATGAGATGACGTACCTCCACTACCCGAGCCAGACCCTTCCTCAGATGAGGCAGATGGAACTAGATAAGAAGGAATCAGAATCGTATCCCTAATATGGGAAGTTACTGACGCTATCCGATCCTGAATATCCTTTATCCAGGTGGTTGACACTCACGTATGCTGAAAGAAAAACACAAAAGAGAAAATCAGTCAATCCGAGGTAAAGAAAGAAATCAGCGAACTAAAAAGACATAGAAATGGAAAGTATAACGGTGGCAGGAGAACCTCCTCTGTCAGCCCTAGATCCTCCGGATCCATCACATTAAGAGGCGTAGCATACGCACTAACCCTCCAAAAGCCTGTCGGATGTTATAAGAAGGAGGGGCAAACCGCACAAAAGGAACCTCTGAGGTCGTCATCGCCGCCGATATCGATGCACCACCTGCGTTATGGGAAGATCCCATTGGCCAACTCGAATCCACCTGGGGGAGAGGCATCACGTCATATATGATGGGCAAGATCAACCAGCTCGACACAAAGTCCATATAATCGTACATCACCGCCGTGTCGTTATATAACGAGTAAGGCTCTCCCATCAGCGTTGCCACCCATGCATCATCCGCCATCTCCTACACTCGCCTCATATATACTGAGGGCCTCGCATGTGGCATAACCACCTTCTCCTCCAAGACCTTTCGAAATACTCTCTCTCAAAGATACCAGGAGTAGCCAAACTCATGCGCCAACAGACGCTACATCTGCGCATTCCCCCCAATCAACCCCATATGCCGGATGGTCATCCCCCTGGGATAAAAGGTCACCTGTAAAATCCCTAGTAGAGAAAAGATCAATATCAGAACAGGTCATCAAAGAAAAGGTAGTGTAAAAAGAAGAAGAATGAATGATTTACTCGCTCGCTTGTTAGGTCGTTCAAGACCTGACGCATGACCTCTAAGGAAAGAGGCTTCCTCGACTATCGATTGGACTTATGCCACCGGTACATCCGGAAGAAGTTCCCAATAGACTCGTCCTTCAAATCTATCAAATTCGGTGTTAAACCCAATCATCTCATAAAACAACGCCTGCAAAGGAAAAAGGTTAACAATCAATAAATAAAGAATAAGATGAATAAAGGAAAATGCGAATGCATAAAGGAAGATGTACAAAATAATGTATACCTCAAGAAGATACCTGGCTCCAGTAAAAGTTTGCCAATAGCACCGATTGAACGCATTAAGAGAAGAATAAAGGGCCGCCAAAGTCAAGCTCCCTCGGTCATAAATAGGGACGTTTGAAAACACCCTCAGAATGGCAAAAACCACACGTGGACGACATCGCCACTAAGAACCCTCCCAACCAAAGAAGAATAAACAAACAGGCCATCTAGCGCACCTGCAACCCATCTTCCTCATCAATCTTCCGACCCATAAATAACTCCCTCAAAAGGGACAAACAAATGGTGTCCCTAGAAACCATCCTCCCCACATCACCCAACGATGATGTCACCGCTGTTGGCATCACCCTCAAGGTCCTGTCCACCTCTATCTGCACCCTATCGCAGTCCAACCCCAGAAGCTATTGTACATCTATAGGATTCACCGTCATCCCCTTAAAAGCAAAATGTATGACGTGTGTGGTGTCCCAGCACCTCTTCCCCAGATCACAAAGAACAGTTATAGAACGAGGCGTCTCGTCCAGTGCAAATGCCGGTCTCCAAAATCGGTTGATGACACCACCCAACACACCACCAACGAAAGATTCTCCCGAACATCCTTAAGCCCTGTTATCCCTCGGTTATGCAGATTCGACATAAAAACATCAGACTGTTAAAAATCAAAAAAGGAAAAACCCTTTTTAAAATCAAAGAAAAAAAGGAATATCATCAAGAAAGAAGAAAAAAATACCAAAAGTCATCAATACATACAAAGCCATCAGGGTTCACCACCCTATAAGATCAATGATGCACCAGCTCGTGCAAGAGGG
Source organism: Sambucus nigra (assembly GCA_949130495.1). Lineage (NCBI taxonomy): Eukaryota > Viridiplantae > Streptophyta > Magnoliopsida > Dipsacales > Adoxaceae > Sambucus > Sambucus nigra. Next base: position 328,513,234 of record OX422209.1, read on the forward strand.
TCCATTCATCCGCAACAGGCTCGAATGAGTCGAAAGAATTCTGGTTGCCCAGTGAAAGAGGCACCCTAGCCCCCCATTCTAAGTTTGCCCAATCATTGACGTTTAGCCACGCTATGTGTGTCGTACTTCTTGAGAAGTACTGCTTGAGAAGTCAACCATCTTTTGGTTTTGGAACACTAAAACGATTTATAGAAGGAAATTGCATAAGAAGGCAAGTCTGAAAGCTGTGAAAAATAAGGGGAACCCGCCCCCTTTTTACAGGAGGCTAAGGGGCATGCCGATCGGCAGTCCCCTACCACCTACCGTTCGGCACTATCCCTCCACCTGCTCGAGGTACCCCAAAAGACCGTGCCACTTCCATTTGGCACCCTTCACACCATATCGATCAACACCCTCTCTAAAATTTTATTCCCAAAAAGTTCCAAAAAATCTCAAAAAATTCCTAACGGATTTTAGAACTTTTTCACAAAGAAAATAATTTTTACCACAGTCATTTACCCAACTGAAATCTTACCTACCCAGCAGAATTCACAAAATCAATTGGATATCCTCCCAAAAAAGGACAGAACAAAAATCAAAAATCCCCAAATAAGGAAACATCCAATCTACGGATCAATTACTCTTCCCCAGCGGAACCAAAAATTCAGAATCAAATGATTCCCCAAAATCCACAGTTATCACTTCCCCAGGATTCTTAAAAAATTCCACAGAAAAACTATGCACCGAGTCGCTACATTAGACCCACAGTATTGGTCACCTTATTTCAGGTCAGAATTGACCTCGGCCCTCGATCGTCACCTCTTTTAGGTTAAAATTGACCTCAGCCCCGTTTCGTCACCCTTTTTAGGTCAGAATTGACCTTAGCCTTCGGTCGTCACCCTTTTTAGGTCAGAATTGACCTCGGGCCTCGATCGTGACCTCTTTCAGGTCAAAATAGACCCCAACCCTCGATCGTCACCTCTTTTAGGTCAGAATTGACCTCAGCCCCGGGTCGTCACCTCTTTTAGGTTAAAATTGACTTCAGTCCCAGGTCGTCACCTCTTTTAGGTCAGAATTGACCTCAACCCCCGATCGCCGCCTCCTTTACGTCAGAATTGACCTCAACACCGGGTCGTCACCTTTTTTAGGTCAAATTTGACATCAGTCCTCAGTCGTCACCTTTTTTAGTTCAAATTTGAGCTCGGCCCTCAATCGTCACCTCATTTATGTCAGAATTGACCTCGGCCCTTGGTCGTCACCTCTTTTAGGTCAAAATTCACCTCGACCCCCGATCGTCACCTTTTTTAGTTTAAAATAGACCTCTGCCCTCAGTCGTCATCTCTTTTAGGTCAGAATTAACCTCAACCCTGGGTCATCAGCCCTTTTAGGTAAGAATTAACCTTGGCCCACAAAATCGGCCATCCCCAAAATTAACTTAGGTCCTCAGCATCGACCTCCAAAACATCCATGTGGTGTCTATTCGACGACTTTCACTTATTCCAAGCTCACCCATAGAGGGGCTCTATAGAAATCACATTCTAGGACCCCCTAAGTTTCTCCTTAGATCCCTAACACCTCCCCATTCCACTACAAACCCTAGGTCATACTCCGAGTACCGATCTAGAGGCCATTGGGCGCTCTCGAGCCCCATTTCACTTTGATTAGCCCTATCATTAGAGAAAAAGATCATTTAATTTTCAAAGGTCTCTGAATCCCCTTTCCAATGGTTCACCCCGTGCATAAATCAGCATAACAGTTCGGATGAACGAACCATTTTACTATCAAAAATCGATCTAGAGGCCATCTGGCGCTCCCAAGACCCGATTTGACCCTAATCTCTTTCATCTTTAGAGCATAAGCTCTTTGAATCTTCTAAGGTCACTAAAACCCCTTTCTAACAGTTTTCCCTGTGCATAAAATAGTATAACCGTTGGGATGAACGATCCATTTTCCCCCGAAAACAAATTCGGAGGACACTAGGTGCTCCCGGGCTCTATTTGACCAAGGTCAACTCCTCATCTTAGACGATACTGAGTGAATATCCAAATGTAACTGAATACCCTTTCCAATGGTCCACCCCGTGTGCGATTCTGACTTACGGTGTGGACGAACAATCCATTTTACTCTGAAAGGTCATTGGGCACTTTCGGTCATTGGTTGACTAAGGTCAACCTTTTGAACTGAGCGAAGACCTTCGGAATGTCAAAGTACATCACCTAACCTTTCCAACGGTGTGCCCCGTGTGCGATTCTGACTTATAATGCGGATAAACGATCCGTTTCCGTCCGATGATCTCCAGTCCAAAGGACCGGCGTGCACTTCCGAGCCACATTTAACCCAAAGTCAACTCCCAAACTCAGGAGAGGTCCAAGGGACTCTTGAAGGTATCTAAATTACTTTTCTAGCAGTATTTCCCATGCACAACTCAGAAAAATCTTCATGAGACTGCCAATTGGCAGTTCCATTTCCCTACCTATCGGCAGTGTGCCAAGGGTTACCTACTGATTGGCAGGGCTGGGGCTATGTCGATCGGTAACCACTACCCTATAAATATAGGGCATGACCTCACTCTCTAAACATACCTCAGATCCATCTATCACTGATCTCAACAACATTCTCTTAAAATCAACGAAGTTCCTTCTTGTGAAATTCCATTCAAGCTTACATTCCCATCTTTTTGATTCCTAATTTTTCAAAATCACATTATCTCTCATCCTACCTTCATCTCACATTCAAGGGAGTGCATCCAAGTTCAAAAATAAAGCTTCAAAGAAGGTCCAAATCCTTCATCCTCTCTTCAAATTTCCTGTTTTGCATAAATTACATTCGATTCATAATCTAATTTTCTTTAGTTCATACACATTAACATCTTACATTTTTATTAGTATATTGCACATACTTTATTTTCTATAAAAATCCCAAAACAAACAAAAAGAGGGTTACACCCATAAATTCCGAATGCGATTATCCGTCACAGTTTTTCAAAACTGAAACACATTTTTCTACATACACACCTATAATATAATTCCGTTTGAATCTATGGGATAAACCCCACTGTTATGCCGCATGCGAACTGTGTGGACTTAGATGCCTTTATAGTCTACGTAGGTGTTTCAGATTAAAAATCGAGACTGAAGTCTATTTTTCTAATTTTCTAATTTTCCAACTTCCTAATTTTCAATTTCCAATTTTCCAACTTCCCAATTTTCAACTTTTATAATACTCATCATGCAGATAAAGATACTCTCTCCGTAAGATACTAATCAAGAATCATGCATTTTTTCACATTATATCACCTAAGAGCATGGCTATTGACCAAATTTTATCCTTTAACTAGGGGGTCACTTCATGATGGGTGCTGGCCCGACAGGTCGCAGTTAGCCTAAGCAATATGGATCTTACCTTCCATTGGCCAAGTAACTTTGACGTATATTTAACGGTTCCCCCGCATCGTACCGCTTGACCGAAGTCATAACGGGAGGTACATCACAGGGAACTCATTCATGTACGTCAAGTATATCGAATTCGCTCTCACACGTACTGTCCCCACGAGGTATATAGTGAGGCAATTCACGTACACTCAAGTATATCAAATGGCTTGTCCATATGTACCGATTGCCCTCAAAATCAAGATCTATATCATGAAAGTCATGCCAAAGGGGGAACCTTTCCAATTAACCCAACAACTGCATACCCTCATATAGGCATCAAACCTAGGGCACTCATATTTACTTTGCTGATTTCCACCCGAAACTTTTCCGAAATGACGGGTTGGCATGCCGCCCAAATTTTCGAGTGATTTTATCCTTTTTAAAATGGGGCCCTGCCCATGATCCTGGTAACAAGTCCAACCATAGTTTTTATATACTTTTCCAATCCAATTTTCCCAGGCTTGGGTCCCGTCCGGTATTTCTTTTTGCATATAGGTAAACCAAATATAAGTGAGAACCTAATTGTTGATACCAAATTTAATCTGCTGACATGGACCCATCATTTGAAGACACGTGTCAACCAACGTGGCAATTACAAATATTTCTACCGATCAACTAAGCGCCACGAGCAACTCATAAATTCCGAGCAACTCATGGGCCCCGAACTACTCAAGCGTTCTGAGCTACTTAGGCGGTCCGAGCAGCTTAAGCAGGCCGAGCTACTTAGCGTACAGAGTACTCAAATTAGGAGAATAAAAAAGACAATTGCGCATTAAATGCTCATTATTATCGTACATATGTATATGTCTACTAGATAACAACGCATTGTCCTTTCACATGTACAGCCTCAAGGCTATAAATACATTGCAACCTCCTCATTAGAAGGGGACTTCGGATTTCTTGGTAAACTAGCTTATCATGAATTCTGGGCAAACAATTAGCAATACGAAAATAGTGGACGTAGGCCATTCTCACGAGGCTGAACCACTTTAAAAATCTTCTGTCTTATTTATTTTATCTGTGATTGATAAATTACGGATAATCTAATTTTTTACATCAACAGATTTGCGCCGTCTGTGGGAAATCGACTGTACTTATCATTTTTTATCAAAATAATTCATCATCTATGGATGATAAGCCTGAGTCCAGCAATCGGAACGTTGGGATCCCCCCAAACCTTTATGCTCCCCCAATTGTTCAAGATCTGGCTGGTATAATGGCTAATCTGTCCCAAGGTCAGACGACCATGCAAGAAACCATGCGTCAACTTATACAAGCTGTTCAAGGAGGAGTACCAGCCCAATCAGGACAACGGAGTTTTCAGAGAAATACTCGTTTACCTTCTTCGCGAACTAGGCGAACGTTATTTCCAGAGGTATCTCAATCTAGACGCACCGAATCATATCGCACTAAGAGATCTAATGATCCTTCTTATTAGCCTGGTCGGACTTTCGCGGTGCAAGCTATAGATTCTCAATGAAACATCACTCTATCTCCGAAAAGGACCAGTGCACTAGAAAGGTTGAGTAGAGTCTCTCCTTTTGATCATTTGGGCCCTAGGAGGAATAGAAGTCCTCCTAGGGTTGTGTCAAGGAACTCTCAATGACCATCCGATCTAAGGGAAGGCTCTACCCAATCACGACCAACTGCTCGCAATGAAAGATCCCAAGAAGAAAATTCAACACGATCAGCTGCTCGAACCAATAGGCTTGAGGAAGGAAACGATGCATGGAAAGGCTCTATTCAAAGGTTGGAGGACAGATTAGGAGAAATAGCTAAGGCCAAGAATCCTTTACAAAGAACATTTGTCCAAGGGATACCTTTTGTACAAGCAATTGTGGATTTTCCCACACCATCAAAATTCAAAGCTCCCGTGGTGACGCCTAAGTATGATGGAAAAACTGATCCTGTCCTTCATATATAACAATACAAAGCTACTGCCGATATATATGCAGTTCCAGATGAAATGAGATGCAGGGCATTTTCAGGAACTCTTACCGAATCTGCTCAAATATGGTACAACAACCTTCCTCGGGGAAAATTTGCGACTTTCTTTCAACTGGCAGAGCTCTTTATTGGGAATTTCTATTTTGGGGCAAAACCTGTCAAACGAGTAGCACACTTGTTGAGTGTTAGACAAAAGGCAGGTGAAAGAACCAGGGACTATATTACTCGTTTCAATAACGAGAAACTTGAGGTAATTGATTACGAGGAGAAAACATCAATTACTGCTCTGATGAGTGGACTGTTGCCAGATAAATTATATTACACTCTAGCCAAAGATCCGCCTAGGACCATGGCTGAACTGATTGCGAAAGCAGCCAAAATCATGAATGCCGAGGAGGCCATGGCTACGAAGAAGAATGCGAACACTAAGGAAACCAAGGTCAAGATTGACAAGATTGAGAAGAAGGATCACAAGATTAATGGTAACAACAGGCCGTCAAAAGCAAAGCAAGCATTGGAACAATTGAAGAAATTTAGAAATTATACTCCTTTGAAGGTAGATATAAAACACATTCTGGAAGAGATCAAGAACAACGAGGAGCTGAACTGGATAGAAAAGATGAAAGAAGATCCTGACAAGAGGAGTAAGTCCAAATATTGCGAATTCCACAAAGACCATGGCCACACTACTAAGCATTTCATAACTCTCTAAAATGAAATTAAAGCTCTCATCAGGAGGGGGAAATTGACCAAGTATGTTGATCGCCGAAATGGTGGAAAGGCCAATGACCGAGCAAGGCAAAGGTCTAGATCTCCTCGTCGAGCAAAAGAGGACAAGAAAAGAAGTCACGAAGAAGACCCAGAAGATGACCAAGATGACCCCGATCTCCCCAAAAGACCAAGGCAGCCAGAACGTGAGGTATTTTCAATCCATTTTGGATCATTTGAATGTAATGTTATTACAGGTGGAGATGTAGGAGGTGAGGATATGACTGCGGAAAGGAAGGCTTACCTCAATGAAGCTCAAGCTTGTTCATACATTCAGCGAATAAATCTGGCTGAAGATGATCACCCGAGGAAGGTGAATAAAGATAAATTAGTCATTGGCTTCTCCAAGAACGACCTGGCAGGTGTACTATATCCTCATGATGACCCATTGGTGATCAAGATGAGAAGGAAGGAAGTGGCGATTTCACGAGTACTAGTGGATGATGGTAGCTCGACAGATATCATGTTCTATCCATGCTTCGACAGTTTGAATCTAAAACTAGCCCAGTTGGAGCCATACCATAGAACCCTCCTAGGCGTTACTGACGAGAAGGTTTTTCCACTTGGGACGATCAAGTTAGATATGATTATTGGTACATGGCCTACTTGTCGAACAGAAAGAGTACGTTTTTTCGTGATGGATAAGAATGTCCAATTTCTCTTACAATATCATCATGGGAAGAGTAGGTCTAAAGAAGTTCAAAGCAGTACCATCTACTGTACATCAATGTTTAAAATTCCCAACCAATTTTGGAGTGGGAGTTGTTAAAGGCGACTAGAAAGTAGCTCGTGAATGCTACTATTCATCTGCCGAACAAGAAGAATGTGAAGAATCCAGGAAGAGGACTACTACCTATCAAATGGATGAGATAGAAGACACAGAGATTGAAACATTAGACCCCAGAGACGAGTCTCAGCTCGTAAAGGGACATGTCATGGAAGCTACTGAAAATATCATTCTGGATGATGAGCACCCAGAACGAACAACTCAAATTGGGGAATCACTGGATATATCGATAAAACAATAATTGATAGCATTTTTAAGGCGCAAAAAGCAGACTTTTGCGTGGAGTCATGAAGACATGCCAGGAATAGACCCAAATTTCTTGTGTCACGAGCTCAACGTGAACAAGGAAGTCAAGCCAGTGAAGCAGCGAAGAAGAGTGTTTAGTCCTGAGAAGAACCAAGCTATACAGGAAGAAGTAGAGAAACTACAAAAAGACTCTTTTATTGAAGATGTCAAATATCCTGATTGGATAGCAAATGTGGTGATGGTGAAGAAGAAAAATAACAAGTGGAGGATGTGTGTAGACTTCACCGATCTGAATAAATCATGCCCAAAGGATTATTTTCCTTTGCCATGAATCGATCAACTGGTGGATGCTACCTCGGGGCATGAATTGTTGAGTTTCATGGATGCTTATTCTGGTTATAACCAGATTAAAATGAAGCCTGAAGACAGGGAGAGTACCTCTTTTATCACCCCAAGGGGAACTTATTGTTATAATATTATGCCTTTTGGACTTAAAAATGCAGGTGCAATATATCAGCGGCTGATGAACAAGGTGTTTGCAGAACAAATCAGTCATAACATGGAGGTTTATGTTGACGATATGCTGACGAAGAGCAAGAAAGCTGCTGATCATCTAGTCGACCTAAGTCAGACCTTTGATCAACTAGAGAAATATCAGATGAAGCTGAATCCCACCAAATGCATATTCGGAGTACGAGAAGGCATGTTTCTCGGATATATTGTTAACCAACGAGGAATTGAAGCGAACCCTGAAAAGATTAAAGCTCTATTGGAGCTACGATCTCCAACGACGAAGAAGGAAGTGCAAAGTCTCACAAGGCGAGTTGCAGCACTTAATAGGTTTGTGTCACGAGCAACTGACAGATGCTTACCATTCATCAAAACACTCCAAAAAACTTTTGAATGGAATGATGAATGCGAGGAGGCCTTTCAAGAATTGAAGAAATATCTGGGGACACCTCCATTGTTGTCCAGACCAGTTATGGGATAAAGATTATACTTGTATCTAGTAGTGTTAGAGAATGCAGTTAGCTCGGCATTGATAAGAGTGGAGGACGGAGTACAAAAATTAGTTTATTACACCAGCAAGGCTTTCCGAGGAGCAGAAATCAGATATCCAAGGCTGAAGAAGTTGGCACTAGCATTAATTGAAGCAAGAAGAAGGATGAGGCCATACTTCCAAGACCATACTATAGTGGTGTACACTGATATGCCATTAAGACAAGCTCTGCATAAATTGGAGAAATCAAGAAGATTGATGTACTGGGCAGTAGAACTTAGTGAATATAATATAATTTATGAACCTAGATCGTCGCTCAAAGGGCAGGCAGTAGCAGACTTTATCGCAGAGTTTAATCAAGAAAATGCCTCCGACGAGCAGCAGTTGAATACAGACCAACCTATGGATGCTACAGGATCATCAAATTTAAACCCCGACCAACTTACGTCGGTAGACGAGCAAGAGAAGAGGGTCAATGAGCAGCAAGAAGTGCCGGAGGAGGACAAAAGGAAGCATCAAATATTCCACCGAGGAACTCTGTCTGACCAAGAGTTTGATAATGAGATACCTGTATGGAATTTATATGTAGATGGTTCTTCGTGCACTACAGGCAGTGGAGTAGGGATTGTTCTAAACAGTCCGGATGAGATAGATGTGGAGTATTCTCTACGCTTTCAATTTAAGGCTTCTAATAATGAGGCTGAATATGAAGCTATGATTGTAGGTCTAAGTCTGGCCAAAACCATGAAGGCAGATCAAGTCGTTGTGTTCAGCGACTCCCAGTTAATCGTAAATCAAATTCTGGGGGTGTATGCAGCAAAAGGAGAATTAATAATCAGGTATCATGCAAAAGCAATAGAGATTGTGTCAAGCTTTACTGTAATTCAGTTGATTAGAATACTAATATTGGAAAATGCAAGAGCAGACGCCCTAGCTCATTTAGCATCGTCCACACGCACCGAGCTACGAAGAACAATCCCAATAGAAATCCTGGCTGGTCAGAGCATCGACGAAGATCTGATGATCAACTTCATCTCCCTTGACTTGGGACCATCTTGGATGGACCCCATTCGGGCCTATATTGAAGAGGGAGCTTTACCAACTAATAAACTCGCAGCCAAGAAACTAAAGTTTAAAGCTGCTCGTTATGTATTGACCAATGGAGTTTTAGATAGACGAGGAATTATAGCAGGGCTACAAAGATGTGTCCACCCCGCCGAAGTGAAAGATTTGATCGAAGAGGTCCATGAAGGGTCTTGTGGGGCCCATGTGGCAGGTCAGACGCTTTTGCGAAGAATAACAACGCAAGGGTATTACTGGCCGACGATGAGAGCTGATTGTACAGCTTATGCAAAGAAGTGTGATAAATGTCAACGCTTCTCTTCTATCCGAAGAACTCCCCAAGCATTATTAACACCCATCACGTCCCCCTGGCCATTCGCTATGTGGGGAATAGACTTCATTGGACCACTTCCAACGACCAGGGGAAGATTTAAATACCTCGTGGTCGCTGTGGATTACTTTACTAAATGGGTGAAAGTTGAGCCTCTCATCGATATGACATACAATAAAGTCTATTAATTCATTTGGAAAAATATTATTTGCAGATATGGTCTCCCACATGCGTTCATTACCGACCATGGAATCCAGTTTGGCAACGAGGAGTTTGCTGCATATTGTCATCAATCCAATATACTGAAAACCCACTCGGCACTAGGTCATCCCCAGAGCAACGGGAAAACTGAGGTGAAGAACAGAACGCTACTGAATGGATTGAAGAAACGACTGAATAATGCAAAGGCAAATTGGATTAATGAGCTACATTCTGTGTTGTGGGCTTATCGTACCACACCGCGAGTAGCAACAGGAGAGTCTCCATACATGCTGGCATTTGGAAGTGAAGCTGTCATACCTGCTAAATTGGGTCTACCTACACATAGGGTAATTAATTTCAATTCTCCTGTCAATGATTTAATGAGAAGATTAGACCTAGATATGCTCGAAAAAGTCAGGGAAGAATCAGCGATCAGGAATGCAGCATATCAACAATGAACAACTTTATTTTATAACAAAAGAGTGAAGAAGTGCGATTTGAGAGAAGGGGATTATGTGCTGAAGAAAGTGATCCAAAAGAATAACAAACTAGAAGCCAACTGACATGGACCCTACAGAGCGACGAAAGTTGTTCGTCCAGGGACATACAAGATTGAAACATTGGAAGGAGAAAAATTCAAGAATGCGTGGAATGCAGAGCATCTACGCAAGTATTATCAGTAGTTGGAATTCCTATGTAATGCAATTTTCTTCAGTATGAATAAAGTATTGAATGTTTTATCCATTTTCTCTCTTTTTGTTGAAATTTTTCGGAGTACTAGTGCTACACACTACACATCAAAGTCAGAATAATTTTCTCCAACTCCGGTTGGTCGGGAACCAATTTCCTCCAACTCCGGTTGGTTACTATCAGCTAAAATTTTTTTTTTACTATTTTTAAAAAATCGGTCAAACTTTTGCTACTTTTAAGTACTTTAAAAGTTGCAAAAGTTTGACAGATTTTTTAAAAATAGTAAAAAAAAGTTTTTTTGAGCTAATTTTTTTTTACATGGGTCCGTTGAAATGTTTAAATATCATATACAAAAAATAAACTTAAAAATATTTTTTTAATGCTTTAAAAAAATTGTTGTGCGCCAGCACTGTGCAAACTTAGTGTGCACAGGAGCCTCTCTCTCTCTCTCTCTCTATCTATCTATCTATCTATCTATATATATATAATGTTCTTGTGCATATCGGTCCAAATTTTAAGAGTGCGGATCGGACATGTGTCACCTGAGGGTGAGCCTAGAAACTGGTATGCACAAGAACAGTACTTATATATATATATATATATATATATATATATATATATATATATATATATATATATATATATATATATATATATATATATATATATATATATAGTGTGGGTCTTAGTAGGGTATAGCTAAAGGGACTCCCAAAATTCTGTAAAAGCTCCAAAAAAATAATTAATTAACAATAATATTCTTTTATCCTTTACTCTAACATTTCCATTTCACTTCTTTCTACCATTTCAAGAGACAGAGAGCGAGAGACCCTCCAAACCCCAATTAATAATTAAATACCATTTAAGCAAAGATTTTTTTTTAACTTTAAATAACAATTATTAGCAAGTTAACAACTTAATCCTTAATTAATTTATACTTTAGTATTTACTTATTTTTTTACCAAATATGAACACGATCCAGTTAAAATGCGACACGACACAACATTATACGAAATCTTATTTTTTTATCTAGCAAAAACATAATTCAAATTAAAGTGACACGACACGAAATTTTATTTTTTTATCTAACACGAACACGGAATGTTTTTTGAACCTAACATGAACACAATCCAAGTAAAAGAGACACGAGATGACACAAAATATTATTTTAATTTATTTACACAAATAGAAACACGACGGAATTAAAATTCGACATAATACAACATCTTTTTTTTACGAAACACAAATATGGCCAAGTAAAAGCGACACAACATGATTTTTTTTTCAAACGCAAATAATAATTTTTTTTACCAAATACAAACACATTTTTTTTACCAAACACAAACACGATCGAAGTAAAACATAAACACCACATCGGACCATGTTTGTGTTTGTTAAAAAAATAAAATAAAATCATGTTGTGTCGCTTTAACTTGATCATTTTGGTAAAAAAAATGACTTCTTATTTTCGAACCACATACAATGATAATAGATATATCAATTTCTCAAAAAAGAATACAATCATCATTAAGCAAACAAATAATAATTTTTTTACCAAATACAAACACGATTTTTTTTACCAAACACAAACATGATCGAAGTAAAACATGATTTTAATTTGGTCAAGTTGTGAAATCTTAAAAAAAAAACCAGAAACACGACCAAATTAAAATCCTACACAATACGTGTCTTTTTTATTTTGATTGGGTTCGTGTTATGTTTAAAAAATATTTCTTATTGTATCCAGTTTTTAATGGGACGTGTTGTATCCAATTTTCAAGTAAAAAAAATCATGTTTTTATATGTGTTTGGAAAAAAAATCTTGTAATGGCGATATTGTTGTTTCCATTATTATTTGTGTTTATGTTCTTTGTTAGCTTATTGATGATTGTATTCTTTTTTGAGCAATTGATATATCTATTATCATTGTATGTGGTTCGATAATACTAAGTCATGTTTTTTTTACCAAAATGATCAAGTTAAAGCGACACAACATAATTTTATTTTTTTAACAAACACCAACATGATCCGATGTGGTGTTTATATTTTATTTCGATCGTGTTTGTGTTTGGTAAAAAAATGCGTTTGTATTTGGTAAAAAAATTATTATCATTGTCTGGAAAAAAAATCATGTTGTGTCGCTTTTACTTAGCCATATTTGTGTTTCATAAAAAAAATTCGTATTGTGTCTCATTTTAATTCGGTCGTGTTTCTATTTTTGTAAATAAATTAAAATAATATTTTGTGTCATCTCGTGTCTCTTTTACTTGAATTGTGTTCATGTTAGGTTCAAAAAATATTTTATGTTTGTGTTAGATAAAAAAATAAGATTCCGTGTCGTGTCACTTTTATTTGAGTTGTGTTATTGTTAGATAAAAAATAAAATTTCGTATAATGTTGTGCCGTATTGCATTTTAACTGGATCTTGTTCATATTTGGTAAAAAAAGAAGTAAATACTAAAGTATAAATTAATTAATGATTAGGTTGTTAACTTGTTAATAATTGTTATTGAAAGTTAAGAAAAAATTATTTGCTCAAATTGTATTTAATTATTAAATGGGGTTTGGAGGGTCTCTCTCTCTCCCTCTCTCTTAAAATGGTAGGAAAAAATGAAATGAAAATGTTAGAGTAAAAGATAAAGGATAATATTATCAAGTTAATTTTTTTTGGAGCTTTTACAGAATTTTTGGAGGAGCAATTCTACATGTACCGCCATTTCAAACCGCACTGAAACCGCATTGCCTACGTGGCATGCGGTGATTGGTTAATGCCGCCAGTGTGGACCCACATCCATAAAAAATTAACCAATCACGGCACGCCATGTGTGTAATGCAGTTTTAAGGCGGTTTCAATTTGGTACACTTAGAATTTCTCTTTTGGGAGTGGCTTTAGCTATACCCGTCTTAGTAATATCATAATAAAGAGTGATGTGCAGGACATATTGTTGATAATGTTTTAGTCAATATGACTAATGATGGGGATAATTATTGCGCTAAAACAGTCCTATGTTAAGCAACCAAGACCATAAAACTCACTTCGGAATTTTACCAAATACTTGGTGTGCGAAAAATACCCAAGACCTCGTTCTTAATGAAAATCAAGTGTGTAAACTCAAAACGAATCCAACCAAAAATCAACAAGTAGGATAACAAGAACACACAAGCAATCAAAGCAAAGAAACGACAACAATATAACGTGGTTCACCCAAACAAGGGTTACATCCACAATGGTAGGATTTCTTCTTTCTTTGATAAATGGAGGAGCCATAAGGTTACACATTCACACTCTTTATCTCTCCAAGAAAGTCACTCACAACCAAGAACAAGAACTAATCTTAAACAAGAAGCTCTTACTCACTTTTCTCTTTGAAAACTCACAAAATTCTGAACTCTAAAGCTGAAAAACAGCACTGCCTTAACACTACACCAAAAACAGGAATCTGGCACGGTTTAAAACTGTGTCAGATCAAATTTGGCACGGTTTTGAACTGTGCTAGAATCAGGCGTTTCAAAATCGCCATTTTTTTCTGCCACGGTTTAAAAGTGTGTCAGATTTGACCAAACAGGAACACTTTTGGCACACTTTTAAACCGTGCCAGAATTTGATATTTCTGGCACACTTTTGGCACAGTTTTGAACTGTGCCAAATTGAGCACATTTTGATAAAATATAGCACAGTTCAAAACCGTGCCAAAATTTGATACACTTTTGGCACGGGGTTGAACTGTGCCAAATTTTGTGGATAAAAGAAAAAAAAATAATTATTTGCAAACTAGAAAATTCACAAATTGCAAATCTTGCACGTTGTTGGTAAACTAATATACATACAAACTTCAAAATATTACAAGTCTTTAGTAGTTCACAGACCAAAAAAAAATTGGGCAGAGTTTCCTCTATTTTCTGGACATTCTAAAACTTGCTAATATAAAACCTGGATAACATAAAGCCCGCACGGCCACAAAATATAAAAAATAAACTTACAAAAAGACGCACGACTATAAAAGTTTAAAATAAAACTACAAAAGCCCGCACGGCCATAACACAAAAAATAGAATCATGAATAAACCCCTTGTTGTAAACCATTGAGTTCTCTGTGTGTTCCCCGTGAATAAATGCTAACGATAAAATGTTATCCTGCAAAAAAAAATAGGATACAAAAAAGATACGATATTAGTAACTAAGTAATTTATAAAAAAAGCTTACTCAAGCTAAAAAAATACATATAGGAGTGGCAATTATTATTATATTCTAAAATTGAAAATCTTACGCGAGTTATGACTACCTAAGAGGCCCGTGACTACGATATCAGTTCCTACAAGTTACATTAGTCCCGAGCTAGGTGTTCGTGCCTCTTACGTGGCCGTTTGGGGGTTGGTTTGTGTTTTCACCCTCAAACGGCTTATTTTTAAGCCTAATCTACATATTTTCAAATTATCGCCATATTCTCAAACCGGGAGACCCATGACTACGCTGTCAGTTCGTACAAGTTACATTAGTCTCGTGTGAGGTGTTCGTGCATCTTACAAGGCCGTTTGGGGGTTGGTTTGGATTTTCACCCTCAAACGAGTTGTTTTTAAGTCTAAGTCATAATTTCTACAAATTATCATTATATTATCAAACCGGTAGACTCGTGACTACGCGGTCAATTCCTACAAGTTACATTGGTCATGTGCGAGGTGTTTGTGCCTCTTACGGGGACGTTTGGCGCCTGGTTTAGGTTTTCACCCTTTAACGGCCTGTTTTTAAATTTAAGTGTTGATTTTTGAAAATTATCTTCATATTCTCAAAGAGGGAGACCCATGACTACGCGGTCAGTTCGTACAAGTTACATTAGTCCCGTACGAGGTGTTTGTGCCTCTTACGGGGACATTTAGGGACTGGTTTGGGTTTTTACCCTCAAACGGATTATTTTTAAATCTAAGTCTTGATTTCCGCAAATTATCATTATATTCTCAAATCGAGAGACTTGTGACTACGTGGTCAGTTACTACAAGTTACATTGGTCCCGTGCGAGGTGTTTGTGCCTCTTACGGGGACGTTTGGGGGCTGGTTTAGGTTTTCGCCCTTTAACGACCTGTTTTTAAATTTAAGTGTTGATTTTTGCAAATTATCGTCATATTCTCAAACCGGGAGCCCCGGGACTATGCGGTCAGTTCCTACAAGTTACATTGGTCCCGTGCGAGGTGTTCGTGCCTCTTACGAGGACGTTTGGGGGCTGGTTTAGGTTTTCACCCTTTAACGACCTGTTTTTAAGTCTAAGTGTTAATTTTGCAAATGTCCGCAAAGTGCCTGACTTGTGTGTGTCTGTATCCATTTGTGATCCATGTGTGGACACTTCACATATAGTGAAGTGTCCGTGCTTCCTAGTTGAAGATTGAGTATGTATAATTGAAAGTGAATGTTGTCCTCCCCTAGTGGTCCGTGTGTAATCTTAAATTTCATTTTAGTACTTAAAATTCATAATATTCTAAAATATTTATCTAGATCAAACCTAAAAGTTTGAGTTGAAACCTAAGCCTTCAATTCGAAACATTAGGATACTTGTTCTTCTACTTATATCCTTGTGCTTATTCAATTCAATATTTTGGCATTCACATGCTTGTGTGTTTACTGCTGTGTGCAACATGAATCATTGCATTTCTTAACAGGATTTACCTCAGCTATATCATAATTTTGAATTGATATCTAGTTGAAGGAACAATTTACGTCAAAACATAAAGGAAGATCTATAGTGAATGAATTTTACAGGACTAAACAAAAAAAATAATGAGGGTATACTGGTGCAAAATATTCATAAGGTGTAAATATATATAATTCCAATCTTCTTGTTAGAAATATTATTGAAACTCACAAATAAATTTCTATGAATTTATGTGAATGGGAAGTTTTCTAGGTTGATGTTTTCTTTAGTTAAGAGTTTTTGGTCACTATTAAAATGAAATTCAGATAATCACTAAAGCTTTATAGGTTGCTAGATATGTGATATGTGATATGATATTGAAAAGATGGATACATTACTAACCGGTAATCCAACAACACTGAGTAGTGCAATCCTATTTGTTCCAGCTCGTAGGTTGGCTGGTCCCTTGAATGTTACTCTCGGGTTCTCCCTAGTACCATAGGCAGACCCTATAAATTTAAGTTGAGTCAGAATTAAGAAGCAGGCCACAAGCAACTAACAAGAAAATATTATCCCAAACTAGTTTTTTATGTATTTAGTATAGGCCATGTTAGAATAAAATTTGACTAAGCTTACTATTGTAGTGTTGAGGACTGCATTTCTGCAATCAGTAAGAATGTTGGTGGACCAAGGAGGCAAATAATAGTGCCTATTATTGAATGTCACCAATACGATCGAGTTGTTATCGAAGTTTGAGAGAAAATCTCATAACGTGTTAATAAGATTATCAGAATTCACAGTGATAACTTTGATGGAACCTAGTGCGGACATTGAACAAGTGAGAATATAAGTAGTCCTTCTACTTTCAACATGAGATTCAGGGAATAACATAGCAAACCAATAGCACTGCCTAATCATAAATAACGCATCGAATTTCAATTTATGCAAACTGACATCATAAATTCCAATTGGGAAAGTTTTGGCATGTAGTTTGGGATGAGGCCAAAACTATGATCTTTTGCTGCATTAGTTGCATTAGTTTGCATATAGTTTTGAAATAGGATCTTCGGAAGCATCATATTAAATTCCACCTTCATTTGCACTATGTTATGCAAAATAAAAGACGTAATCAATTCAACAAACAAACAAATCCAACAATTATCCAAGCTAGCCTCAGTTTAGATATAATTTGATATATGTGAGAGTAATCTTAGCTAACATTAGTTCAGAATGCTAATCTCTATTCATATAACAAATTGAGAAGTTTTCCAATCTAGCATCAGTTCAAATTGAAAATTTGATATATATAAAAGAGTAATCGAAGCTAGCATCAGTTCAGATAGCAAATTCAATTCAAAATAAAAATTCAGCAGTTATCAAAATGAACATTCAGCAGGTATAAAAATGAAAATTCAGCAGCTATCCTAGACTCCAATACATTTGGATTTGTTTGCTACTAGAACTGACATATTTAAAAATGAAAATGAAAATTCAGCAGCTATCCCATTCAGTTCAAAATGAATTTATCATCTGGAAATCTTGTCAATTGATAATCTTTCAATAAACCACAACAGCTATCCTATTCAGTTAATTAATAACATGGAAATTAACAACGTTGTTTGAGAGAGAATTTATGACCAACAATAACTAGAAACTTAAAGCCTGTTGTGGAAATTCTGTATGCAAGAAGGGACAATTATTTGTGTTTAAGCTACTAGTAGTAATGAAGTAATCAGACATTATTTCATGGATTTTTAAATTGGTACAATCAAATGTAAAGCTTATTTTTTAAGAAAAATGATTTTCCACCTTGTTTTCAATTTGACGTCTTGACGAGAATTGTGATATTTTTACATGAATAAACCATTTTAGATTCTAAGAAAGCACACAAATTCAAACCAAACGATTACTTTTGGAACCACTTTTAGTAATTGAAACATGGAATCAGCAAGCAACAATAAACCTCAATCTTTTCGCAATTTTAAATGCCTCGGCAACCTCTACCCCATCAACATAGTTAGCTTCCCACTCAAATCACACACTGATCCAGTATTAAACTTCAGTGCAACATTGTAACAAACTATAGTCCTGCAAGTGTTTCATCTCATGCCAGATAATCCAGGTAATTAATAAGAAGCTAACAGATATTCTTAGCCACGTCTAAGAACTTTAACCCCTATATTTAATCTTGATATTTTTAAATGAGCTCACATTCAAAATTTGAGATGCATTAGAACAGAACCAAAGGGCATAGTTGGTTGATTACTAGTCCTCTCCATATCAGAAACAACATTGATGAGCAGAAATGTGGTGACTATTTCAATTTTCTGGAATTACAACCTCTATAAACTCCCTAAAAATACCTAGAAAACACCGATACTTCATATTCAGGGGCAAGTGTAGGATACCAATATGCCACACAATATGCCTTGATACGTATTGGATACTCCTAAGAAGTAAAATAAACACGTCAGATTGCAACAGAATAGCCAGGTTGTTTCGACTTTTACAATATACTATTAAAATGGGAGACAAGCTTATCTTTTAGATAACCTGTGAACCTAATGAAATTTATAAATATGGTCAAGCTCATAAAGAAAAACTCCTTAATCAATGGGACATTCCATCCACCTAAAGCATATATAAGGTCCTGAACAAAACTAATAGTTTGGAGGGAAAATTCTAATTGCTCATTTGGTTAAATTTATGTGGTTTCCGAAATCCAAGATTGGTAAATTCACATATAAAGTATCGTAATCCATGTTAAGAGTTTGAATTGCATAATGCCGATTTATTTCCCAATGCTCCAACCAGACAAGCACTAAAGGAAGTATGGTTAGTAATCCTTGGATGGTAATACACATAAATAGATCTTCCATACCTAACGCTCCACCACATCTCAGCTTTGAGGAGATATCTACCCTAAGTCACCTATCTATCCTATGAATTTTTGCCCATAATACTGGAATCCATACCAAAAGTTTGAAAGAGAGAAAAAAGAATCTTGCAAAATCCACTAGGGAGTTCTATAACTTTATTAAATGTAAATTGATGAATTCATCATTCCAACGCGAATGTATTCAATTTCAAGGAGTATATAAAGCAGAAATCCCCAAAACTATTTGTAATGCTAGAAGAGCTCTATGAAACACAACGTTAAGAAATAGTTATATGAAATGAAAAGTAATGATAATAACAATAATTGCAGTAACACTTATGCCCCAGATAGTGATCCAACCATACAAGTGAAAGAAAACCAACCCAACCAGCTTGACATTCCACTATGCCTTGTTAGCGATGTTGTTTGAAAGCCAATCTAGTCCCTCATATAGTCCCTCATAATCTATAATAGTGTATTTGTGTATGTTTAAAACAGTGTATAATTCAATGGGCTATAGCAGCGTATATAGCTGCTATATACACATCAGATAACAGTGTATATATCAGCTGCTATAGCAGTGTATATAACAGCTGCTATAGCAGTGTATATAGTTGCTATAGCCATCAGATATCAGGGTGCCTCTTTGTTGCAGTTTATCAGGGTGCAAATACAGTCTTGCTTTCTGATAAACATTCTCCGCATACGAGTTGTCTTTGAGGGTGGTCAGAGGGATTGGGTGCCAGCCACTGTTTGGCCGTAGAATTTATATTCAATTCATATAAACATTTATTCAAGATATTGACTAACACTTTAATCAGGTTAGGAAATTATGAAGATGCTCCCCAACTTAGTCATGGTTTTTTGGTGTTTTTATTTCATTAAACTCTTTGGATTATGGAGGTCCTCTGTAATTTTATCATCCAAGCACAAAGATCACATAAATAGACCGCATAATGAAAGAAAAACACAAGAAGTTATGATATACCTGATTTGAGATAAAGAACTATTATTTGAAGTAGTAGCTAAACTATTATGCATGTAGCTTCTCCAATATGTTTCTATTTTTCATGGGAACATGTGTGGCCACGCCTTCTGACATTGTAACTAATTATCAAGTTTTCTTGATGACTGTGCATTACATAGTCTCCAAACCAAAGAGAATTTTTTAGGCTAATACCAGTTGGCTAATCTTGCACGCATTGAAAAACTTGAGTCTTCTTTGCCTACTTTGCAAAAATTCCATTTACTTCTATTCGGAGAGTTGTCTCAGAAATTCAATATACTTATATTCCACATTTTAAAGTAATTACAAGAGAAGAAAAAAGGTACAATAAATCAAAGGGCTTCAAGTATAAACAAAATTAAAAAATGCCATCAAAGTCGAAGAGGAAGAGTTATGACACGAGATTTATAAGCGGATAATAACATCACAATGACACATTTAAGCAATTCTTATACACTGCACTGAATGCATACTGAACCATATTGAATTATAAACTGAATGCAGAATTCAGAAGGCACAATTCTCATATTGATCCATAAATTGAAATTTAGAATTCAGAAGGCAGAATTCAGAAGGCACATACTGAACCATAAACTGAATGTAGAATTCTTATGCACTTAATGCCGAATTCAGAACACAATTCTTAGATTTTATCAAAATGTCGTAATTGCGTAATCCGATCAAAATTCAGATGGCACAATTCTTATACACTGAATGCATACTGAACCATAAACAACCTATGAAGACACCTTTTACTACTTATTTATCTATTTTTTCACAAATGAACTTAAAATTAGAGCAGACTCTTTACTACAAGTTCAAAACAAGACATAAAAGAGGAGAAAAATCAAAGATGAATGGTTTATACTTACTTCTCAATATCCGGCCTATGATCCTCCCGAGGATTAACCATATAAAGCAACAAGTTCACTTACAGATAAAAAATAGTAAACTAAGCACGAAAAAAGAAATATTAACTAATAAATAACAACATAAAAGGAATACAAATCAATTTCGAAATCATTTGCATATGCTAGCTAACCTGGGTATTCCTAGCCTTGATGATGACCCCATTTTAGATATCCCGATCCTACAAACATTCAATCAATTTTCAGTACAAAACATATATTGATATTGAAGGGTCAAATACCAACACAGAAGACGAAAAGCCTAAATATACACAATTACTATAATCCTTTAATCATTTCTAATATCTTAAAAAATTAAGCACTAAAAATAATGTCACCCCTTGAATATATGTAATGTTTTGTCAAAACATATATACTTACCCCCAAAAATCAATCCAAGTATTTAGGGTAATTTTCCACTTCTTGAAATTGACCCTACATCTGCGACTGGCGGCAACGAACATAACGTCTCTAAGAAGCCGTTGGAACAGGAACCTGTGCTTGCTGCTAGAGTAACCATTGAGGATGGCCTATCTCTTCTTCTCGATGTTGATGATATTGATCATTTCCTGCAACTCATTCAACTCCAAGATAGTGGTGTCCAGTTGAGGCAGAGGCGGAAGGTCTTGCTAGATGGATCATTAGACATGGATGATTCTTAACTCATTAGATAAAAGGAAAAATAAGTAATGGATCATTATACAAACTCGACATAGTGCATTGCATTGATAGGTAATGAATCATTATACAAAACAGGTAATGAATCATTAGACAAACTGGGAATAGCGCACTGCATTGATTGCGCACTACATTCGACCATTTGTAATTTCAAGCCCGATGTCGTGTTTTTTTGCTAACACGAACACGACCCGTTAGTAACACGAGTCAACACGAGTAGCACAATTTTAAGAAACCGTGCCAAATTTTAGCACAGTTTAAAACCGTTCCAGATTCTCCTTATCCAAAATATTAATACTGCTTATGAGGTATACCTTCTTATGAGGTATATACCTCATTAAACTTCTATCAGAGTAACAAAAAACTTCTGTCATAGTATTATAGCCAACATTTTATTTGGCATACTGCATAGACAATTGCAACACTCATATATGTTTCTGTGATCATGTCTTCTGAAGAAGATCTAAAATAAGTGTTTCCAAGTTCATAAAGTGCTTTAAGGTTGTTGGCCAAGCTTGTTCGTGTATGCATATGTGTATGTGTATGTGTGTGTGCATTGTTCATTGATAATATAAGAACTACAAAAGAGAGACGACAATGTTAGAAATGTTTTAAGTGTTTATTTGTGACAAATGTTATATCCTTTTGGAATGCTATATTGACAAACATTGATATAATATAAACACACCCACCCACCCACCCACCCACACATATATGTATAGTTATATATCAAATAAAACATTGTAGAATGCTATATTGACAAACACTGATCACTCTTACCTCAATATTGTTATTAGGTCCAAATATGGGCTTGTAACTTATTTTCTTCTGTGTGTACCTTAACAAAGAGGTGAAGAAATCAACAATTCATGTCAATGTTAATATATGTTTACCTAAAAAGATAGGGCGATAAGGAAGAGATGAAACGTGGCTGTGCTAATGCAGCAATATAAGATAGAGTGACTGAAATGGGCTCACAAAACCAAGACAATTACTATGTGTATGTGAACTTTACCACAAAACCAAGAAAATTAATCAATATAATTACTCAATGAATACCCACAACTATTAGACAAGACCTATAACCAATTGTGATTTATTAACAATTGGCCAGAAAATGAGGATGCAAATTATGGATTCAAATCAAAACACATTACATATTCGAAGTAATCACCTCCTAACATCAAATCAAAACACACATTACATACTCATTAACCTCATTAACATAGTGTTTTCATGTAATAAATCATAAAATTTGTATTCATTTTTAATTTGATTCAAGTAAAATTTGTATGCATTTTTAATTTGATTCAAGTAAAATTTGAACATATAAAATTCACAAATGACAACAATTTGAACAAATATATTTTTTCAAGCTTTGTTACTAATCTGATTATACTTAGCAAATATATTTTCTTATGAATAGAAAAATGCCAGATCAGAAATATTAGTTCAAACAGCAATGAGTTCAAACAACAAAAAATCAGAAAAAAATAGTTTAGTAACAAACTAAACAAAAATAAATCAGCAGTCAAACAACAATGAGTTCAAACATTACAAAAAAACAGCAATGTTACAAACCTTAGATATCTTACAATCAAATTAATTAAGGTTCCATAGTGTGAACCCCAACGTGTATCATAGGAACCCTTCACACTAATTTCGTAGCAATGTAAAAATCTAATTGAACCATCTTAAAAAAGAATCAATAAAATCCACCATCAACCACAACATCACAAGAAGATAATCTTACAACATCACAAACACAAACACAAACACAACCACAAATAAATCAACAACTATGAATGAAATCAAACAAGAATAAGAACTTGACAAGATACCTTCATCAGTCATGGGGTTAGTAGCAAGCCTGCTAGCTGGAAAGAATAGACGAATAGGGGAGGTCTCGCCGATCGAAAGAAGAGTAACAAGATCATGGGTATTGTGTTTTGTTTTCGGGTTCAGACGAGCAGCTCGGGCTGTTTTATTTTTGGTTGGGTAAAGTTTTTGTGCTGTAGCACTACTGAGTTGTTTCATATAGTGATTCTAACCTTTTTTTTGTAAGTCTGAGAGGTGCAAGTGCACCCCCAGTATTGAACTATGTCCGCCCCTGGGCGTGGAAGGATATGGAGGAAGCTGATTTGGGGAAGATGATTTGGGGGGGGAGCGAGAGGTTTTCTTTCCCAAATCGTGGAGAGAGATCGAGGGATAGAAAAGGAGGGAAAATATTGTGGGAAGATGAAAGAGGGAAAAAATAAAACTTATGATTAAATTTTTTTTAGGGTATTTATATTTTAGTAAGTGTACTCAATTTTGGCACACTTTAAAATAGTGCCAAATTTTGGCACTCTTTTAAAGTGTGCCAAATTAATATTAAACCGTGCCAAAATCTGGCACAGTTTTAAATTGTGCCAGATTTTTAATATCAGGGTGTGCCAAATTGCTATTTTTGGTGTAGTGTAAAAACATAAAATAGGATTCTATTTATAGTTTTTCCTCAAAGTGGCAATTTTGTAAATATCGAGAAAAATCTGTTTTTCTCCCAAAACAGTCGTGAACCAATGGAAAGCCGCCGGAGAGCCAAAATACGCCACAAAATCCACCTTGGCGATCCGAATGATCCAACCAAAACCTCGGAATGAAAACCATTAAACCCGTTTGAAGATCACCCCGAAATCTACCAAGCTCAACGCGGCTCCACCTAACCGAGGATCCTCTCCTCGAACTTCAACAATAAGTGAGATTTAAAAGCTTTAGGCAATGCCTAAACTTCTCAGTAGTCACAAGTTTGGTGAGGAAATCTGTTGCGTTCTCATCCGTGTACACCTTCTCAATCAAAACCTTGCCGAAATTAACCCAATCCCGAACTCTATGCTACCCACTACTAGAAATAGTCATTTTTATGACGGGTAAAAAGGGTCATAAAAGGTTATTTATGACGATTTTCGAAGCTTTAAAAACCATCGTAATGTTGTGTGTCATAATAAATTGGTGTTGACAAAACCGTCATAACAAACCATCCTATTACGACAGTTTTT
Organism: Sambucus nigra; assembly: GCA_949130495.1. Taxonomy (NCBI): domain Eukaryota; kingdom Viridiplantae; phylum Streptophyta; class Magnoliopsida; order Dipsacales; family Adoxaceae; genus Sambucus; species Sambucus nigra. The sequence goes on from OX422209.1 coordinate 328,537,804, forward strand.
TGTGCAAACCGTCATTAACAATAATGTTGTGTGTCTTAATAAAATTGGTGTTGACAAAACCGTCATGATAAACCATCCTATTACGACAGTTTTTCGTACAAACCGTCATTAACAATAATATCATGTTTATTGAACCGTCATTATAAACCTATGAAAAACTACGGATATTAATAAAACAGTCATAAAAAGTACGATTACTTTAATAATTATAATGACAGCTTACATAAAACTGTCATAAGACATACGGTCATAAAAGTTATTTATTTTCTTTCATTTTTTTACGATGAATTCTATTATACTATTAAAATATCCCAAACATATTATGCATAAACTACGAACTGTCAATTCAAAGCATAAATTTTCATACTCAAAGTAGCATATTCCAAGTACCAATATAACTGAACCATAACTATAAAAAAATGTCATTAATATTTGAAATTAAAGAAAATAAAAAACAACAGCAGTCTCCCAATAGACTTCTGGACAACTCAAAAATAAAAAGATATCTAAAATGACCTATACTATAGACATAAAAACTATCAAATTAAACTGAAACATTATTTCTATTCGTGTAGCGTGGAAACCCAATTTAGCAACAGCTACACCGAATACGCAATAGGCAACATCCGGATCGATACCTGAATAAAAGGAGGAAATAAATAGTCGTTAACAACTAAAACAGATTCACCATATAAATAATATAACTCGAACAATAATGATATTCTAATATAATATTAAGCATCAAAAAATAAACATTTGCATAATATTAAAGTTAATTTTACTTTCATTCTTTATTAAGGCATGGAAGAGATAAATGGGGAAGGTTTTATGGAAATTTCGGCAAAATTTTCTTTGTTTTTTTAATAATCCAAAATTAAGCATGACATGCTTAACCACCACAACAATATAAAGCCCACCTTGAGCATTAAGTATCATCATCAACAACAAGAACAACATTATAAAATTTTACTTGAGAGACAAATGAGGAAGGTTTTATAAAAATTTCGGCGGAGTTTCCTATATTTTTTTAATAATCCAAAATTAAACGTGACATATTTAACCAATAACAACAATATAAAGCTCACCCCGGGCATTCACTATCAACAATATAAAGTCCACCATGGGCATTCACCATCAACAATATAAAGCCCACCCCGGGCATTCAACATCATCAACAAAGTAATTAATTAGATGGAAGAAGAAGAAAAAAAAGGTACCCGAAAAGATAGGCCAAAATTGTCCACAACTGCAGCTCACTAAAAATAGTCCTAAATGAAATCGATGAACTCATGTTGAACTTCTTCTATCTCATGATTTTTATAGGTTGATTTTTCAGCCAACTCTTTCATCTAACAAATCAAATAACATAAGTTGTATTCAATTTTTGCTTATAAAAGTAATTAGCAATGAAACAAAATGTTATAAAATAAATATTTATTACCTTTAGTTTAGTAGATTGAGACGGATTCTCCATTAAATCTCTCATGAACTTCAATATGTAAAACCCACATTCAACATTTTCCGGTTGTAGAGGGCCCTATAGAATGATATGCTGAAGATAATAGTTATATTAATATTTAAGATATAAGTCAGTAATGTATATTCATTAACATTATCATACCTTAACATTCTCCCAGTTTTAAGTTGAAATTCTTCCTCCTTTCGATACCACCAACGCTTTAAATTCACTTCAAGACAAAGATTAAAATGAAAAACATTTGTACAAAGACAATGTGACTAAAGGTATATATATATATATATATATATATATATATATATATATATATATATATATATATATATATATATATATATATATATAAGTCATTACTCACGTGCTTATAAAGAGTTTCAAGTCTCGATCTGGTGCCCTATGTAAAGAATCTAAATAGAATATATTCCTCGAAGAGAAATCGATAACTACTAAAGACCAATGAAACCTACAATGTAATGAGTTGTTAACATCAATGATACAACCATGTTTTGATATAATTATAACAACATAAGATAATAAATAAACTTACCCTATGTTAATTGGCATAAAATATGTTTGGTTCTCTTTAGCATCTTTCATTGCATTCCTAATAAAAATATGCTTTTTTTCTTCAAATAAGCTTGTTGAGCAGCCCCGGGATTAACAAATACAGTAAAATCCCGATTATTTTGAAACTTCTCGTACAAGAATCTAAAAAACAAAATAAAAATATATTAGAAAGGAGTAGCCAAATAAAATTAAGAAGAAAACAACTTATTCTCACCCCTCATGTATTCGATTAGACAACTGGCATCAAGCTCCTCCATTTTACAAAAAGGCACCAACTCATGTTTAGGAATGTAGGTTGATTGAAGTTCGTCTCCAAAAATCTCAACTGGAATTTTTACGGTATCACTTTTCATGATTGAATCTAGCATGCTTGCAAATACCATAAGCGCCCCTCTCTCAACACCATTTTCTCTATCTTCTTCCTGGTTCGCATTGGTTATAAAATAGTTAAAAATATTAATAATGGTATATGTAATATAAAAGAAAACTGCTCACAACTTTACCTCTGCGTCTACTATAACAAATTCTTTAGGCCACACAACATGTGAATTATGTGCATTCATAACTGTTACTAACTCATCACCACAAGGTACGGGAAAGGGGGGATCCGGAGTGTAAACAGTATCCACAGACACTCGCACATAATTTTCTCCTAAATGTTTATGGTGAACTTTGTCGTCTGGCCCAACCCTCTAAAAAACACAACCCTTAGCGACAATATTGATATGTGAATTTAATGCCAATTTACATGGTTTGCCCATGCCATTATGAAGTGTGGGATTCGGAGATGTCATGTGAGCGGATCTCTTTCCATCATCTTTCCATCATCTTTCAACTATTTATACGTAAAAAATAAAAATAAAAACTCAAATCAATAACATTTATATAATATAAAAAATAAAAAGTCAACACCAATAATATATAATATTTATTTCTTACATTGCTATTTTTCTTCTTATTTGTCTTCTTGGCACGCGAATCACATGATGCACTTACATTTGATGAAATTATTTTGTGCAATCCATTGCCACTTTTCGGGGTGTTCAGTCCGACTTTCGTCATTGCCCTCTCGTACTCCGACACCTTTGCCAGCAATTCTTGCATTCGCACATCTTTTTCTTTGTCTATTTCTCTTTCCGCATGCAACTTAGACTCCAACTCGCTAATATGATTCTTTGATCCTCACTTAGTGAGGTTAAAAAAGGTTATGGGAGTGACTCCATGCCCTTTACCCCTAACACGACCCAGATGCTCGGGTGTCCCTAATGCCAAAGTTAGGACGTCTGAGGTTCCTTCGGTGACCAAGCTCCCAGCTTTAATCTGACAGTTTAGCACATCCTGCAAAAAAAATCAATCAAGTTAAGATATATAACATTAACAATAATTCAATTAGATGTATTTGATGTTGAATATTTACGTTAACAAACTCATAAATAGAAACTCACAATTTTATCCGCTATTTCCCTAGTAGCCTTATCACCAAATCGCCCGTTTTTATCTTGGCGACCTTTTTTCCAGAGATAAGACCTATCATCGTCATCAAACTTATCACCTGCCTCTTTCTGTTAACATATAAAAAATTGGGTGAACTTAGAATGTGTAGTTTAATTCATAAATATCAATGTTTTTCAACTAAGAAAAATAAGTACATATAAGGTCTTCGATAAGTCCAGAATAGCCTTTCTTACTCATCCGATGGTTATATATATTCTTCCCCCGTCTTTCAGCTTGTGCCGCACTTAGCACCTTATAAATACATAAGCATGGGCAACTTATACAAATAACTTTGAAAAATATATGATTTTAACCATTTGCTATATACCTCAAACCCCTTTAAGATTCTCACTTTTACGAATTCCTGCCAATCCTCCTGTTCAATATATTTTTTATACATCTCAGGTCGATGCTTGAGTTGATCAGGTTCATCTCCGAATGGTTTGACGTAAAGCCTAGTCAATTCTCCTTTAAAAATTTTCCACTGAGCCGACATATTAGATATCACTTGTTTCTTTGTCTTCGGATCCATATCAAATTTAGACTGTGAATTAAAAATGAAAATAAATTAAGGAATACAAGATAAATGTGGTTTCACAAAATATTTATGCTTATTTTGAAACAGGCCTGGTATAAGTACAACTAAAATTGAGAAATTTAGAAGTTCTCTTTCCAAGATCGAGCAAGTCTTGGAGATTTAGCCTTTATAAATCTTTCATTATTTATATTTGAGTACTAAGTATTGTTCTTTTTCATAAACTACAAGAGTATATAGTCGTTTGAAGACCAACTGTAAATTGTCCATGACAAGTTGCTACTATATTTGAGTCACCAACACTATAGTATATCATCAAAGGTAATCTCTATTTATATCGTTAATTAAAATGATTGACATGTTAAAGGACTCTACGTGATTAAGAACAATAATGAAAACTTCTGCATTAGCACACGCGTGGCTATCGACTTCCAAAGGTAAGTCAAACTATATTTCCTCCTTTGTACACTTGGAATAAGATATTCTCTAGAATTCTAAATGATAGTTTATGCATAAATTGGGAAAACGTATTATAATTTCTGTCAAACTTGAGAAGCAAAGGAATATATGTGATTGGTAGTATATTTGAAGTAAATTGAAGCAATCAGAGTAATTAGATTATAATTTATACATTGTTTTGTTTTGATGGTTTCTTATAACTGAGTAATCAGTTAAAGTTAGTTAACAGATAACAGAGTAATTTGTTTGATGATTGTTTTTATATAACTGTATATGGTTGCATAATGAAGGCAGGTCTTTATTTTTTTACAACCAAATCTTGGCTTAATAAAGTGAGCAGGTCTTTGGCTAAAAAAGAAGCAGGTCTTAAGAGAATTAGTAGCAGGCCTAATTATAGAAAGTAGGTCTTTGGCTATATTACTCTTTACTATTTATTTGGATAAAATTTGTTGGCTATATTGCAGATGAAGCAGGTCTTTGACCACAATAATTTTTCTTTCAAAAGTCCTAGCACACTGTCTAAGATCTTCCAAATGTGGGGGATTATTAGCAATAACATCTTCTGTATCAGATATGTACAAAGGCAGGGTATCTTTATTTATCTCATAGTCTGGTAATTCAGTGGCTCTAGGAGATAAGGAACAAATATCAACAACTGCTACATCATCTGCACTGATATTTAATGAATGGATTTACGTTGTAAGAAATTAAGTCCCTGAATTGATGTTGACACAATCCATGTCATAGACTAATAACAAAGGTTCTAGACATATGGAAGAAATCAAATACTTACTTTTAAAGCTGTCCATAAATTTTCTTTCAAATGAATTAGCACTTTCTTCCAAGATCCATAACGTATTGGAATCATCGTCTTAACTATGACTCCTCTATAACTAGCAAAATCAAGTCTTGTTTTACCAGAGGGCTGCCCATATATGTTGTAATCAAGTTGAATTCTTTTGCCATCTTCAATTTTGGTTATCCGTTGACAAACAGCAATACCTCTACCTTTTCTTGTGTTATTAGAATTGTCTTTTGAAGTTTCCAAGTTATCTATGTCGTGATCCTCCATTTCGTCCATATTCCTCTAATGACAGAGAGCCTAAAACCAGAATTTTCACAGTGTAGAATACATTTAGAACATTGCAACAAAATATCTCAGCATAATTATTGAACAGAGAGATAACAGTTAGTAATTATTGAAGATCTATGCTTTCACCTTGGTCATTATAATAAGATTTAGCCCATAAAAACCTTCCTAACCCATCTCTTGTTATAGCTCCGGCACCAAACTAGCCAATATTTAACTTTAACATATTTAAAGTTTGCTGATTGAAATCTCTGATGCCTCACTTCAAATTCATTCTCTAACCAATATCTCATACTCTGAAAATAACATTCTCAATTACATTGAAATGTTTCATTGGCTTAGATTCAAATGTTGCCTTACTTCTACTAACCAAATTTCCCAGAATATAGAAAGAGGAATAATTATGAAGAACCATTTAGAGAACTCAAAGTTATTTGACTGCAAACACCATTTGATAACAGAACCATGAAGAGATGAGGGACACTGATTAATACCCAAATGGAATTAAAAGCTAAAGAAGATAATTTTGAATTTCTAATCAGATCATATGTTGACTGAAAAGAGAACATGCCATCAACAGTAGGTTTCCATATCTTCTCATTAGAAACCTAAGAAGAATAAATTTAGATTATTCAGTTACTTTTATAGTAAATGATATGATGAAACAGTCAAATAAATGCTAGAAACCATGTTCAGGGAATTTGAAGCAATATAATGGAAAATTGGACAAGTCTGCTCTGGATCATAGCAGACATGTTATTTCTGTCAAAATCAAATCCCATCAGATATGAGAAGAACTCCTAAACTAGTTGAATCATATGGAACTCTAAGAAAAATATTTTATATTAGATTGGTTTCTCTTAATCAAACATGTTTCCTTATATCTTCTATCATGTATAGACTATGAAACTATGAGCATAATTAATCGAGAAACACAACTTATAAAGCCTAGAAATTTCCATATTTCAGGTCCTAAACGATCTTTTTAGTCAAAATATAAAGTGCATTCCTTGAAAATAAAGTCAATCAACTAATCAAACACATCCCCAAATAGCTACATTTTGATCTAATTGTCTACCCAAGTCCCCTCGCAATCTGTTCTCGCATACGTGGATGGCGAGTTATAAATTTCCTCAACATTTGCCAATGATCTACTCGATTCATGATATCCAATGCAACCAGCAATGCAGTCTTCATCGCTATCATCAATATTATATACTCTTTGAGGAGTTGCTAAAGCAATTGACCATTTGGGATAGAGTTGGTCGGGTACATAAAAAACTTGTTTGGAATGAGAAGCTAATATAAATTGCTCATTCTGAGGGCCAACCCTACCAAGTTCAACCAATGTGAAACCAAGTTCATCAATCTTGACGCCGTTGTTGCTGTCACACCAATCGCACTTGAAAACCGAAATCTTAAATTCTATATAATCAAGCATCCAAATTTCAGTAATGACGCCATAATAAGATAGATTTGAAACCACTAGATTCTTATCTTTAGCACTAGAAACCTGCATCGTTGTGGCAACAATGCTCACTCCACTATTTTGGTTGACTCGATCAATATCACGTTCCCTTGTATTATAACGACATCCATTAATAACATAATCGGGAAATTTTATTACGTCTCGATGTGGTCCTCGAGCTACCCATTTTAAGGTATCTGAAACGTTGTTGCCCATTTGTTGAATTTCGTCAACCTGAATTTTGAGAGCGTTAGTTAAAATAATTAGAGTTATTTAGAGTCTTACTTTTGATAAATTGATCATACCCTTTGATGTAACCAAAGAATAAAAGTATTGTTGTGCTCATCTTGTAACCATTTTTGGTTTTTGCGCTTTTGAGAATATTTTTGCCTCAAGCTCATTATTAAAAATAAAATATATAGTCAGCCATAAAGATCTTATGCTTAGACAAGAAAGTAATATTTATTAAAATGAAATATATAATATTTACTCGATATAAGGTTGGACATCATTTGTATTTTCCAACACATGTCGATGTGCCTGTTCCCATAATGACTCATCCACTTCAATGACATTACCACCACCGATTGGTTTGCCATCTTGTATTGCATCATCATCATCACGAGTCCTCATATTTCTACCAATTGGAACTCCAACTGCATTGAGTCCATGTAAGAACTCATAACAAAATTCAACCGCCTCTTCTGCAATATAACGTTCCTCAATACAACCTTCTGGACGATTTTTATTGTGCACTTGACCCTTTATCACTTTCATGTTCCTACATCAATGTTAAAAAATTTAAATAGTATTAACTAATTGAGTTTTTATTGATTAATTTCATAATTATAAGCACGAACTTACCTTTCAAAAGGGTACATCCATCGTGAAAAAACTGGACCACAAAGTTCAACCGCTCTAACAAGATGTACCATTAAATGCACTATGATGTTAAAGAATGTGGGAGGGAAGTATTTTTCCAGCGAACACAGAGTTATCACAATATCATTCTGAATTTTTTTTAATTTTGGCACGTCCACTACTTTTTCACAAATAGCATTAAAGAATAAGCAAATTCTAATAATCGCATATCTCACATGCTTTGGTAATACAGATCGTATTGCAACGGGAAGTATTTGTTGCATTAGTATGTGACAATCATGGGACTTAAGACCAAATAATTTCAATTCTTCCATGGAAACAAGATTCGCAAAATTCGAAGAGTGCCCATCAGGGACCTTAAGTCATCACAAAGTTTCACAAACCCTTACTTTCTCTTCCCTCGATAATGTATAACAAGCTGGTGGTAAATAAGTGCGTTTACCATTATATTGTGGTGCCAATTCATCCCGGATTCCCATGTCTACAAGATCAAGACGACTCTTAAATCCATCTTTTGTTTTTCCAGGAATATTAAGTAGGGTCCCTATGATGTTGTCGCAAACATTCTTCTCGATGTGCATGACATCCAAGTAGTGTCGAATAAGCAAATGCTGCCAATAATCAAGCTCAAAGAATATGGATTTTTTCTTCTAACATACGAAACCAGTATTATCATCTTTGGATGAAGCACTACCTTCAACATGGTCTTCACTGCGCTTTCTCTTTGATTTTACAGTCTTTTTCAAACCCACCTTCTTTCCCCAAGATACCCTAATCCCTACCAATTTCTTTACTACTTTTTCACCACTCAACTGTTCAGGTTGTACTCGAAACTCCTGCTGACCATTGAAAGCCTTTTTTTGCTTTCGAAATGGATGGTCATGTGGAAGAAATCTTCTATGCGACATATATATATATATATATATATTCTTATTAGAATTTTTTAATCTAATAGAATCAGTTTCTTCCCCACAAATTGGACATGCATAATATCCCTTTACAACACAACCGCACAAATTCCCATATGCAGAAAAAATCATTAATAGTCCACAAAAGTATAGCCTTTAACGTAAAAGATTCTTATTGGTAAGCATCATAAGCCTGAACACCTTCACGCCATAAAGTTTGTAAATCTTCAATTAATGGTTCCAAGTAAACATCAATATCATTGCCTGGTTCTCGTGGACCAGATTGTCAGCATTAAAAATTTTCTCTTTTCTCTCAACGAAGGATGAAAATTGTAGATCCTTAACATAACTGGCCAACAACTATACCTACTGCTAAGAGAACTATGTGGGTTGATCCCATCAGCTGAAAGTGCTAACCGAAGGTTTCTTGCTTCCTTCCCAAACTCTGGCCATTTCCCGTCCACTAACTTCCATGCTGGAGAATCTGCCGGGTGACGCAATTTACCATCAATTTCTCTTTCATCTGCAGGCCATGTCAAATCTTTTGATGTTTGAACATATTGGTACCACCGTTTAAACCGTGGAATAGGAGAAAAATACCACAACACTTTTGCAGGCACACCCACCTTTGGCTCAGTTTTGTTCTTCCTTAACTTATACCTCGAAGTTCCGCATGTAGGACATAAAGTAGCATCCGCGTACTCTTTCTAGTAAAGTATGCAATCATTGGGACACGCATGTATTTTTTCATATCCCATTCTAAAAATCGATAATGTTTTAACAGCTTTTTTCGTAGTTATAGGCAATTCATTATCTTCTGGAAGCATTTTTCCTAACAATTCCAATAACTTCAAAAAGCTTGTATTTGTCCACCCACTCCTTGCTTTCAAGTTGAAAAGATTTACTAATGCTGATAATTTAGTAAACTTTTTGCAACCCCTATATAAAGGCTTCTGAGCATCGTCAAGAAACTTTGCAAAGCTTTCAGGATCTCCCATAAAATCCTCCTCTGTAGCTTGAACCATCTCCACTGTGTTTTCAAGATCCTCTGGAGTCTCCATCACATAATCTTGAAGGTTTGGATCACACGTGTCGTCATTAGGTGGGGCAACACTTTTAGCGACTTCTCCATGCCATATCCATGTACGATAACTTTTATCAAAACCATTCGCATATAAATGATTTTTAACCACTTTTAGACTCAACTTACATCCATTCCCACATTTAGAGCATGGGCATGGGATGGAGTTACTCCCTTTTGCATGTGCTTCAGCAACTCTAAAAAAATCCTTAATCCCTTCTTCATATTCATTTGATAATCTACTCATGGAAATCCAAGATCTATCCATCGCAAATAGACTGTGATCTCAAAGCACACCTACTCACATCCAAGAGAGATAACATATAGGTATATTGTGATATATTAATTAAGTATTAAAAGGCAACCCATTAAAAACAATAGAAACTATGCCAGCTTGGCAGATTAATAAAATGCAAGTTCTCATGAATAAAGGGAAATATTAACTAAAAATTCCAGGTGTACGTTGAGTCAGAAAATAAAGTCATGATGATAGAGTGAATAATTTCTCTTTTAAGAAAATATTGATATTTAACTAAAATATATAAATAACTTAGTCCATCATAACTAAACTTGTCATCAACTAGTATCGATCTAGGATTTTCTCTCAAACTATTAACATCATAATTAATCATGAGGATTTCTAAAACTCTTTAGGAGTTCTGGGATGTCATATCCGAGCATGTCATCAATAGCTTATATCATTTTAGGCTTCAACTTCTCAAACTTATCTATGGTGTATCCGCTCAAGATCTCTCTAAAGTGCTCGATAACTTATCTATGGTTTATCTCAACTATGCTTATTGGTCGTGTGCGTGTTCAGTGCCACATCCCCTTTCTTCATCATATGCTGGCCTGACAGCAAAGGCGTGGCCATCGCACGACCTGTAGATATGAGTGCTTCTGTAATGACCTTGAGTATGGACTTAAGAGTAAGGACCATTTTTTTTTGCCATTAGATGCATTTAATGATGAGTGAGAATGAATTTAGTGGTAAACAACATGGTCCTTAAGATAAGCCCTACTTTGGGTCCTCACATTAGCATTTGTGTGTTTGTGTGCAAGTTTGTGTGTGCCAACTTGGGATACTAGTTCACCTCATACAGTGCAACCTTGAACTAATATAAATTATTTTCAGCATATAAAAAATGATTAATCTCATCATCGGGATTAAGGGAGGCAATGGGTCGGGTCGTGTCATTAATTTCATCAATGGGATTAGGTGTGGCAATGGGTCGTGTCGTGTCGATTTCGTGTCGGGTCTAAACGGGTTTGTATCAAAATCACATATAAAAAATGATTTCCAACAAATAAAAAACTATTTCCAACAAATAGAAATAATTTGCAGTAATAAAAAAAGATTTTCAGCAATATAAAATATTGTCAGCTTATAAAAATGAGTTCCAGCAATTATAAAGTATTTTCAGCAAATATTACTTATTTTCAGCAATAAAAAAATTATTTCCTACAAATAAAAATTATTTCCAACCAAATTTCCAATAAAAAATAAAAAATAGACAAAATACATAAAAATAGGCATCGTACCTGGGTGATTATAATATTAATATTTATATTACCCATTAACAAAAAATGGGCATTTAGACATTGTGCATTTATTAATTAAAATTTAAAACTGAGCATTTAAACTAATTTAATATTTAACCATTAACATAAAATTAACAGTTAAGACCCATTGAACTTGAACTTAAAAATTAAACAATCAATTTATGAACTAAAAATAAATTGTTGAAGAGTAGGAAATAGAAGTGTATATTATTACCTAAAAATAAATATGAGTAACAGATGAGAATTCAAAATTACCTTAATAAACTTGATATATAAGAAATCCGACCACTGTGCGTCCTCAATTAAGTTGCGATAACGAGCACTCCCGTGAGCAGAAACAACTAACAATTCAACCACACAGTATGATAAATTATGTTAGGGATTATAATGTAACCAAATTATTAAATTTCAAGAAAAACATAATTGTAACAACACTAACAACAACAAGAACTACAACTACAACTACCTACCCGTGTATTTAATTGACTCTCGAGATAAGGAAAGGGCTACACGAATTCTTCAAGCTGACGTGAGTTAAGCCATCTGCACAGAGTGGGATACGAATGAAGAGGAGGGTGTGTGGGTTGAAGAAAAGTGTGGGATGCGGTTTTTGTGGGTTGCGGGCTGAAGAAGAGGGTGGGATGGGGATGTTGTGGGATGTGGGTTGAAGAAGATAGTGGGGATAAGGGAAACTCCATGAAAATCATATGAAGATAGATTTGGGGAGAAGTGGGTATCTCTAAAATTTGAGATTGTTACGATTCCTCCCTCCAAATTTTTCTCCCTCTTGACATTTTTTCTTAAAATGGGTAGTAAAGAACTAAATAAGTTTATTAAAAAAATTAGGGATTTTTGGGAAAAGATCCTTATAGTGCTCAAAGTGTATTAGGGCTGGCAATTTTTGACACGATAACCCGTTTATGGTAATAACTCGAACATGACACGATTAGCTTGTGTAGATTTAAAAGTACCCAAAACTTATACTTAAATTAAAATCAACGCGACCCGAAAATGACACGGCTAACCCTAATTGCCACCCCTTCAAAATAGGACACTCCATATAATTTTATAAATTTAGTCCATGTACTAAAAATATAATGAAAAAAGGTGAAAAATAGTGCCGCTGGCGCGGACCAAAAAAATAAAGGTATTGTACCATAGGGACTAGATTTATAAATGCTATTTTACCACAGGGACTAGATTTATAAACTTAAAAAGCATTGTCCTAAAATTCCAAATATAGGAAGGAACATGACCTTTACCTTAATTCTCCAAAAAAACTATTAATTTTATAAATTATATTTAATATTACCATGTATATAAAACTGTCATAAAACATAAATATATTACATGACACTTAAAATATTACCGTCACAACATATCATATTAATATGACCCAATAAATATATATGGGTCATAATTATTTGTTTAAATGAAAAAAGTGTCATAATTGTGAAATAATAATACTTATTAGGACGGTTTAATTAAAACGGTTATTAAATTGAATTTTAAAACTGTCATAAAAGGGTATTTTTCTAGTAGTGACTGCACATCAATATGCTTCGTGCAAGCATGATACACTTGATTCTTAGCCAAATGCATAGCACTTTGACTATCGCAATGAATACGAACACTCTCTTGCTCCATCCCCAATTCACTCACCAAACTCTTTAACCAAACCGCCTCCTTTGATGCTTTCATAAATGCCATATACTCCGCCTCCGTGGTAGACACAGCACTTGTCTCTTGTAACATGGATCTCCAAGATACCGGCCCGCTAGCAATAGTGAATACATACCCCGATTTAGATCTCCACTTATCAAGATCCGTCGCATAATCCGAATCCATGTACCCCGCAACAAACTCGACCCCTTTCTTTCTCTCAAACACAATGACCATAGACTTGGATCCCTTCAAATATCGAAGAATCCATTTCACCGCTTTCCAATGCTCTTTTCCCGGATTCGACATGTACTTACTAACCACACCCACGGCTTGGGCGATATCCAGCCTCGTGCAAACCATAGCATACATAAGGCACCCCACGGCACAAGCATACGACATAGAAGCCATCTCCTCTAACTCATCATCCGTAGAGGAATAATGCTTTGCAGACAAAGAAAAATGTGAAGATAATGGTGTAGAAGTGGCCTTGGCATCCAACATGCCAAATTTCCCGATGATATGCGAAATATAATTTTTCTGAGATAACCACAACTTGCCAACTTTTCTATCTCGTCTATTCTCCATACCAAGAATCTTTTGCGCCGTACCAAGATCCTTCATGTCAAACTCCCAGCTCAATTCCACCTTGAGCTCTGTTATCCATGACATGTCCCGACACGCAATGAGCATGTCATCCACATAGAGCATTAGCAAAACAAACGAACCATCCTCAAGAACCTGAAAATATGCACAATGGTCATGATCACATCTCGTGTAACCAACTCGTAACATGAAGGTATCGAACCTTAGGTACCCTTATCGTGGCGACTATTTAAGAACATACAATGACTTCTTAAGCCGACACACATGATCTTTCTTTCCCACTTCCTTGAAACCCTACGGTTTCACCACGTAAATAAACTCCTTCAAATCACCGTGAAGAAAAGACGTTTACACATCCATTTTCTCCAATTCCATATCGAATTAAGCAACCATTGCCAACAACACCCGTATCGAAGTATGCCTCATCACCGGGGAAAAGATCTCATCATAGTCTATCCACTACTTTTGTGAAAACCCCTTCGCTACTAGCCTTGCCTTTTACTTCAGTTCTTCTATTTTGTTAATTGCCTCTTTCTTCCTATACACCCACTTAGAGCCAACGATGTGTCGCCCCTTGGGTTTAGGAACCAACTCCCACACAAAGTTCTTTCGTAGAGCTTCCATCTCTTCCAACATAGTACCCATCCAACTCTCCTTGACATCACAATTAATGGCATCTTTGTATGTCGTTGGATCAACCTTACTAGAAATGAGAGAGTAACTGACCTCTTACCAACCAAGCCTAGATGGTGGCTTGATCTCCCTACCCTCTCGGTCACGTGCTATGGATGGCACTTGCTCCACCCGTTGAGTGTCCTCCACCTCAACCGACTCGTCTCCCAAATCATCTTCATTCGGATCCACCTCAATTGTGTCATCACTCGATTGAGAATCACTTGAACCACTAGTAGATGCACTATCACTATCGGTGGTTGATGATCTTGGAAATACCAAAGGAATCTCGACAGTTCTAACACCACCGTCATCGAAAACTTCCAGGAACTCCTTGTCCTCTAACATGGACGTCTCATCAAACCTCACATCCCGGCTAACAACTAGCTTCCTCATAGATGGATCCCAAAGCTTGAACCCCTTTACCCCTTTTCCATAGCCTAGGAAAATACACCGGCGAGTTTTCGGGTCATTTTTGGTCCTCTCGTCACTAGGAATGTGAGCATACCCCGGACATCCGAACACCCTCAAAGTAGAGTAATCGACCTCGTTCCCCGACCATACTTCCTTCGGAAACTTAAAACCAAGAGTCGAATTTGATGACCGATTCACCAAATACACGACCTAATCAAGAGCCGCTGCCCAAAAGGATTTTGGCAACCCGACATGAAACCTCATGCACCTTGCCCTTTCCATAATGGTGCAGTTCATCCTCTCCGCCACCCCATTTTGTTGTGGAGTCTTCTTAACGGTAAAGTGCCTTGTGATTCCCGCATCTTTACAATACTTAAGAAACCCACCATATTTATACTCACCCCCATTGTCGCTCCTCAAATACTTGATTTTCTTCCCCATTTGATTCTCCACCATAGCTTTCCACTCCTTGAACTTCTCGAAAACCTCCGATTTTTCCTTCAAGTAGTAGACCCACACTTTTCGTGAATAATCATCTATGAAAGTCACAAAGTATCTAAAGCCACCTATGGAAATAACATCCGAAGGCCCACACACGTCGGAATGAATATAGTCAGGAGTGCCTTTACTCTTGTTCGTAGATATAGTGAATTGCACTCGAGTTTGCTTCCCCATCACACAATACTTGCATAAATCGAGCATGCATCCATGAACCCCTTTCAATAACTTTCGTCGGTGAAATTCTTCCATGCCCCGTTGGCTCATGTGACCAAGTCTCATGTGCCACAATTGTAGCTCGTCGATTTCTGGCTCCGTGGAGACTGCCGCTCCACCCACTACCGTATTTCCCTTCAATCTATAAAGATTGTTTGGTAACTTTGTGCCGTGCAAAATCACCATCTATCCCCTTTTCACCTTCAAAGCCCCACCCTCGGCTTGAATCACACACCCCTTTGAATCGAATGCGCCTAAGAAAATTAAGTTCTTTTTAAGTTTTGGAATGTGCCTCACTTCCTTTAAGGTTCGGACAACCCCATCCCACATCTTTATGTGCACCGAACCGATTCCCACTACTTTGCACGTAGCATTATTTCCCATGAGAATCTCACCACCGGTATTGGACTTGTAATCCTCAAACCATTCCCGATTCGGACACATGTGGTATGAACATTCGGAATATAAAATCCAACCATCAACGTGATCGGCGGAAAAACAAGTAATAACCTCTTTGCCTTCCTCTAAAGTAGCAATACCGGCCACATCCTTAGTAGCGTGTCCTTTTTTATGATCTTTCTTCCACTCCGGACAATTCCGTTTATAGTGACTTTTTTATGGCACTTGAAACACTCAACCATGCTAATGTCTCGACATTGAGACATTTGGAAGACCCGATTATTTGCACCCCGAGACTTCGACCTTCCTCTTCGTCTACCACAACCAACCTTGGCTACCAAGCCTTTACCTTGAGAAGATGAACTACCTCCACCGCTACCATTTTTCTTCTTTATGGCTACGTGAGAAATGATGTCCTGCATTGCATCATTGAACTTGAGAGTAGTCTTCCCAAACATAAGTCTGGTGACAAAGTGCTCATATGAATTGGGCAACGAAGCAAGCAACAACAACACTCGACCCTCCTCGCTAAATTGAACATCAATCCGGTTCAAATCGTTGATCAAAGCATTGAATACATTTATATGCTTCATCATATCACCGCCCTCCTTCATTTATAACTTGAAGAGCATCTTCTTTAGAAATAATTTATTTGACAAAGACTTGCCCAAATAAATCTCCTCCAATTGATCCCACATGCCCTTGGTCGTAGTTTTCGATATCACGTGATTGGGCACATCATCCGTGATATACATTTCAATTGAAGAAATCGCCTTTTGATCAATATCGCTCCATTCGGCTTCGATCATATCCACCAGACGCTTCTCTATACCCAACAATGTTATAACCAACCTTTGTTGAACAAGAACACCCCGCATCCTTCTTTGCCACAATCCAAAACTAATTTTCTCATCAAAAGGTTTTATCTCAAACTTCATTGAGCCTCCGGATCCATAACTAGGATCCCACTTCTTAGAGCCTCCTCTTGTAGAAGTTGATTCGAGAGTACGCGACACCTCTTTCGCCATTTGGAACAAATTCTAGAACTTATGCCAATATCACTCAAATTGATTCAAGCCGAACCAAAATACAGAGAAAACTAAGCAACCAAAGCTCTGATACCACTTGTTGCGCTAAAACAGTCATATGTTAAGCAACCAGGACCATAAAACTCACTTCGAAATTTTACCAAATACTTGGTGTGGAGAAAACACCCAAGACCTTGTTCCTAATGAAAACCAAGTGTGCAAACTCAAAACGAATCCAACCAATAATCAACAAGTAGGATAACAAGAACACACAAGCAATCAAAGCAAAGAAACAAAAACAATATAACGTGATTCACCCAAACAAGGGTTACATCCACAATGGTAGGCTATGAAGCACGGATGTGGGAATGGGGTGCGGGTGCGACACAGTGCGGGTGCAGCGATTCGAAAATTCTCAAAAAATTAGGATACGGGTGCGGCGAGATATAATATAATAATATAAATTATATTATGTTATTTTTAAGTAATACAAATAAGTTCCATCATTATTATGATTTTCAAAATTTTATGATAAGGGTGTTTGTTATTTTTTGACACATTGACAATATTAAAACAGGGGACTCTACCATCAATGTCACATATATTATAATAATCTACTAAAACCCATCAACCATTAAACAATAAAAGTATAATTCAATATAATATAATAAAAAATAGTTAACTTCACCAAACCTATTTAACATTAAACTAAAAACAAACATTCGAAGTCGTTAAGAAACCTACTTATCTATTAGCTTTCACATATATTATAATAATCCACTAAAACCCACAAACTATTTTTTTTTTATAAAAGTAGAATCCAATATAATGTAATAATAAGCAGTTAATTTGGTCCACAAAAACCTTTTAACATCAAACCAAAAACAAATATAGAAAGTTGTTAAGAAACTGAATTATCAGTCTTTGCATATATTATAATAATCGCCCACAAATCATTAAACGATAAAAGTAGAATCCAATATAATATAATGACAAGCACTTAACTTGGGTCACAAAACCCATTTAACTTTAAAACATTAAACTAAAAACAAACACAGGAAATTATTAAGAAACCCAGTTAACTTCGTATATGTTGATGGAGAGTAAGAAGAAAATGAGAAAGAGGGAGAGGGAGAGAGATGAAAATGAAAAAAAAATCATAATTATGTTTTTTTTGGATTCTTTAGGAATCCCATCAAAACTAGCCGAGTCCTGGTCGAATCCTTCCCGAATCCAGAATTAAGTTATTTAATTAATATCTGACTCTTCTTTGGGTACGAATCGGGGACGAATCGCACCCGCACCCGCACCCGACTCGCGTGCGATTCAGATTCTTCAGGACTTTTGAAGAATCCGTGATTCATAGATGGTAGGATTTCTTCTTTCTTTGATAAATAGAGGAACCACAAGGTTACACACTCACACTCTTTATCTCTCCAAGAAAGTCACTCACAGCCAAATACAAGAACTAATCTTAAACAAGAAGCTCTCACTCACTTTTCTCTTCGAAAATTCATAAAATTATGAACTCTAAAGCTGAAAAACAGCATTAAAAACAGAAAATAGTCTTTTATTTATAGTTTTTCCTCAAAGTGATAATTTTGTAAATATCAAGAAAAATCTGTTTTTCTCCCAAAACAACCGTGAACCAATGGGACAAAAATAACAAATCAGTCTACTGGTATATAAGTGTGGTGTATTTTGTCTCTCTGGTGGCTTCCCGTTGGTTCACAACTATTTTGGGAGAAAATAGAATTTTCTCGATATTTACAAAATTGCCACTTTGAGGAAAATCTATAAATAGAAGCTTATTTTCTTTTCTTTTTTTTTTGCAGTGCTGTTTTTCAGCTTTAGAGTGAACATTTTGTGAGTTTTCAAAGAGAAAAGTGAGTGAGAGCTTCTTGTTTAAATATTAGTTCTTGTGCTTAGTTTGTGAGTGACTTTCTTGGAGAGATAAAGAGTGTGAGTGTGTAACCTTGTGGTTCCTCCATTTATCAAAGAAAGAAGATATCATACCATTGTGGATGTAACCCTTATTTGGGTGAACCACGTTATATTGTTGTCGTTTCTTTGCTTTGATTGCTTGTGTGTTCTTGTTATCCTACTTGTTGATTGTTGATTGGATTCATTTTGTGTTTGCGTAATTAGTTTTCATTAGGAACAAGGTCTTGGGTGTTTTCTGTACACCAAGTGTTTAGTAAAATTTCGAAGTGAGTTTTTATGGTCTTGGTGGCTTAACATATGACTGTTTTAGCATAACAAGTGGTATCAGAGCTTTGGTTGCTTGGTTTTCTCGATATTTTAGTTCGGCTTGAATCAATTTGAGTGATATTGGCATAAGTTCTAGAATTTGTTCCAAATGGCGGAGGAGGTGTCGCGTACTCTCGAATCAACTTCTACAAGTGGAGGCTCTAAGAAGTGGGATCCTAGTTATGGATCTGGGGCTCAATGAAGTTTGAGATAAAACCTTTTAATGAGAAAATTAATTTTGGCTTGTGGCAAAGAAGGATGCAGGGTGTTCTTGTTCAACAACGGTTGGTTATAACATTTTTGGGTATAGAGAAGCGTCCGCTGGATATGACCAAAGCCGAATGGAGCGATATTGATCAAAGGGCGATTTCTTCAATTGAAATGTATATCACGGATGATGTGCTCAATCACGTGATATCGGAAACTACGGCTAAGAGCATGTGGGATCAATTAGAGGAGATTTATTTGGGCAAATCTTTGTCAAATAAATTGTTTCTAAAGAAGATGCTCTTCAAGTTAGAAATTAAGGAGGGCGGTGATATGATGAAGCATATAAATATCTTCAATGCTTTGATCAACGATTTGAACCGGATTGATGCTCAATTTAACGAGGAGGATCGGACGTTATTGTTGCTTGCTTCGTTGCCCGATTCATATGAGCACTTTGTCACCACACTTATGTTTGGGAAGACTACTCTCAAGTTCAATGATGTAATGTAGGACATCATTTCTCACGTGTCCATGAAGAATAAAAGTGGTAGTGGTGGAGGTAGTTCATCTTCTCAAGGTGAAGGCTTAATAGCCAAGGTTGGTGGTGGTGGATGAAGAGGAAGGTCGAAGTCTCGGGGTGCAAATAACCGGGGCTTCCAAAGGTCTCAATCTCGAGACGTTAGAACGGTTGATTGTTTCAAGTGCCATAAAAAGGGTCACTTTAAACGGAATTGTCCGGAGTGGAAGAAAGATGATAAGAAAGGAGACGCTACTAAGGATGTGGCCGGTGTTGCTACTTTAGAGGAAGGCGAAAAGGTTCTTACTTATTTTTTCGCCGATCGCGTTGATAGTTGAATTCTAGATTTCGGATGTTCATACCACATGTGTCCGAACCGGGAATAGTTTGAGGATTACAAGTCCATTGCCGGTGGTGAGATTATCATGGGAAACAATGCTACGTACAAAGTAGTGGGAATCGGGTCGGTGCACATAAAGATGTGGGATGGGGTTGTCCGAACCTTAAGTGAAGTGAGGCACGTTTCGGAACTTAAAAAGAACTTGATTTCCTTAGGCGCACTCGATTCAAAGGGGTGTGTGATTCAAGCCGAGGGTGGGGCTTTGAAGGTGAAAAGGGGATCGATGGTGATTTTGCGTGGCACAAAGTTACCAAACAATCTTTATAGATTGAAGGGAAATACGGTAGTGGGTGGAGCGGTAGTCTCCACGGAGCCAGAAATCGACGAGCTACAATTGTGGAACATGAGACTTGGTCACATGAGCCAATGGGGCATGGAAGAACATCATCAACGAAAGTTGTTGAAAGGGGTGCATGGATGCAAGCTCGGTTTTTGCAAGTATTGTGTGATGGGGAAGCAAACTCGAGTACAATTCACTATATCTACGAACAAGAGTAAAGGGAATCTTAACTATATTCATTCCGTCGTGTGTGGGCCTTCGGATGTTGTTTCCATAGGCGACTTTAGATACTTTGTGACTTTCATAGATGATTATTCACGAAAAGTGTGGGTCTACTACTTGAAGGAAAAATCGAAGGTTTTCGAGAAGTTCAAGGAGTGAAAATCCATGGTGGAGAATCAAACGGGGAAGAAGATCAAGTATTTGAGGAGCGACAACGGGGGTGAGTATAGAGATGGTGGGTTTCTCAAGTATTGTAAAGATGCGGGTACCACAAGGCACTTTACCGTTAAAAAGACTCCACAACAAAATGGGGTGGCGGAGAGGATGAACCGCACCATTATGGAAAGGGCAAGGTGCATGAGGTTTCATGCCGAGTTACCGAAATCATTTTGGGCAGCGGCTCTTGATCACGCCGTGTATTTGGTGAATCGGTCACCAAATTCGACTCTTGGTTTGAAGTGTCCGGAGGAAGTATGGTCAGGGCATGAGGTCGACTACTCTACTTTGAGGGTGTTCGGATGTCCGGGGTATGCTCACATTCCTAGTGACGAGAGGACCAAAAATTACCCGAAAACTCGTCGGTGTATTTTCCTAGGCTATGGAAAAGGGGTAAAGGGGTTCAAGCTTTGGGATCCGTCTACGAGGAAGCTAGTTGTTAGCCGGGATGTGAGGTTTGACGAGATGTCCATGTTAAAGGCTAAGGAGTTCCTAGAAGTTGTCGATGACAGTGGTGTTAGAACCGTCGAGATTCCTTTGGTATTTCTGAGATCATCAACCACCGATAGTGATAATGCATCTACTAGTGGTTCAAGTGATTCTCAATCGGGTGATGACACGGTTGAGGTGGAGCTGAATGAGGATGATTTGGGAGAGGAGTCGGTTGAGGTGGAGGACACTCAACGAGTGGAGCAAGTGCCATCCATAGCACGTGACAGAGAGCGTAGGGAGATCAAGCCACCATCTAGGCTTGGTTGGGAAGAGGTCAATTACGCTCTCATTTCTAGTGAGGGTGATCCAACGACATACAAAGATGCCATTAATTGCGATGTCAAGGCGAGTTGGATGGGTGCTATGTCGGAAGAGATGGAAGCTCTATGAAAGAACTCTGTGTGGGAGTTGGTTCCTAAACCCAAGGGGCGACACATTATTGGCTCTAAGTGGGTGTATAGGAAGAAAGAGGCAATTAACAAAATTGAATAACCGAAGTACAAGGTAAAGTTAGTAGCGAAGGGGTTTTCACAAAAGGAGGGGATTAACTATAATGAGATCTTCTCCCCGGTGGTGAGGCATACTTCGATACGGGTGTTGTTGGCAATGGTTGCTCAATTCGATATAGAATTGGAGAAAATGGATGTGAAAACGACTTTTCTTCACGGTGATTTGAAGGAGCTTATTTACATGGGGCAACCGGAGGGGTTCAAGGAAGTGGGAAAGGAAGATCATGTGTGCCGACTTAAGAAGTCATTGTATGGGCTTAAACAGTCGCCACGACAATGGTACCTACGGTTCGATACCTTCATGTTGCGGGTTGGTTGCACGAGATGTGATCATGACCATTGTGCATATTTTTGGGTTCTTGATGACGGTTCGTTTGTTTTGTTAATGCTCTATGTGGGTGACATGCTCATTGCGTGTCGGGACATGTCACGGATAACGGAGCTCAAGGTGGAATTGAGCCGGGAGTTTAACATGAAGGATCTTGGTGCGGCGCAAAAGATTCTTGGTATGGAGATTAGACGAGATGGAAAAGTTGGCAAGTTGTGGTTATCTCAGAAAAATTATATTTCACATGTCATCGGAAAATTTGGCATGTTGGATGCTAAGGCCACTTCCACCCCGTTAGCTTCACATTTTACTTTATCTGCAAAGCAATGTCCCTCTACGGATGATGAGTTAGAGGAGATGGCTTCAACGTCGTATGCTTGTGCCATGGGGTGCCTTATGTATGTTATGGTTTGCACGAGGCCGGATATCGCCCAAGCTGTGGGTGTGGTTAGTAAGTACATGTCGAATCCGGGAAAAGAGCATTGAAAAGCGATGAAATGGATTCTTCAGTATCTGAAGGGAACCAAGTCTATGGGAATTGTGTTTGAGCGAAAGAAAGGGGCTGAGTTTGTTGCGGGGTACGTGGATTCGGATTATGCGGCAGATCTTGATAAGCGGAGATCTACATTGGGGTATGTATTCACTATTGCTAGCGGACCGGTATCTTGGAGATCCATGTTACAAGCGACAAGTGCTTTGTCTACTACGGAGGCGGAGTATATGTCACTTACGGAAGCATCTAAGAAGGCGGTTTGGTTAAAGAGTTTGGTGAGTGAATTGGGGATGAAGCAAGAGAGTATTCGGCTTCATTGCGATAGTCAAAGTGCTATGCATTTGGCTAAGAATCAAGTGTATCAATCCCGCACAAAGCATATTGATGTGCGGTATCATAGAGTTCGGGATTGGGTTAATTCCGGCGAGGTTTTGATTGAGAAGGTGTACACGGATGAGAATGCAGCAGATTTCCTCACCAAACCTGTGACTACGGAGAAGTTTAGGCATTGCCTAAAGCTTCTAAATCTCACTTCTTGTTGAAGTTCGAGGAGAGGCTCCTCGGTTACGTAGAGCCGCATTGAGCTTGGTAGCTTTCGGGGTGATCTTCAAGCGGGTTCAATGGTTTTCATTCCGGGTTTTTGGTTGGATCATTCGGATCACCAAGGTGGAGTTTGTGGTGTATTTTGTCTCTCCGGTGACTTCCCGTTGGTTCACGGCTGTTTTGGGAGGAAATACAGATTTTTCTCGATATTTACAAAATTGCCACTTTGAGGAAAATCTATAAATAGAAGCTTATTTTCTGTTTTTTTTTCAGTTCTGTTTTTCCGTTTTAGAGTGAACATTTTGTGAGTTTTCAAAGGGAAAAGTGAGTGAGAGCTTTTTGTTTAAAGATTAGTTATTGTGCTTTGTTTGTGAGTGACTTTCTTGAAGAGATAAAGAGTGTGAGTGTGTAACCTTGTGGTTCCTCCATTTATCAAAGAAAGAAGAAATCCTATCATTGTGGATATAACCCTTGTTTGGGTGAACCACGTTATATTGTTGTCGTTTCTTTGCTTTGATTGCTTGTGTGTTCTTGTTATCCTACTTGTTGATTGTTGATTGGATTCGTTTTGAGTTTGCACACTTAGTTTTCATTAGGAACAAGGTCTTGGGTGTTTTCCGTACACCAAGTGTTTGGTAAAATTGCGAAGTGAATTTTGGTCTTGGTGGCTTAACATAGGACTGTTTTAGCGAAACAATTAGAAGATGATTCATCTAAAAGGTAAAACAAAACTGAATCTGTTGCATCTCAACCTTTACAAAAATCCTTCAAGAGCATAAGACAGAATAAAACAAACACTAATTACATCAAGTATCTACCTCCCCTTAAGACATAAAGAGAAAACTGAAAAACAAGCAAAATGATATTGCATTGCCTTCCCAATAAATACAACATAAAATACCTATAGGATATTGGGAGTTTTTTATTACAAAGTCTGGAAATTATTGAAAGCACTACCTTTGGCGTTAGAACGTGTTGTAAAAAAAAGTGAAAAAAAGATGGGTCGTTGGGTTTGATGTTGCAAATCTGAAAAGTAAGGAAGCTTATGACGAAACCACCCATCTATATTTCTACTATTTTGTAACTTTTATTAAATTGAAATGTTTATCAATCTTTTTCCAATTTTCTAATGAAATATCACCCTCAGAAGGAAAAGAATGAGAGCCAAATTGTATATCTGAAGATTTCGTGCTGGAGACTTGTGCCACTAGCTGAGCATTTGAACGCCCTCGCAACCCTAATAAAGTAAAGATGAAGGATACATTCCACTCCAAATTTTCCAGCAACGAAAAATAAATATGTTATAGGCTTTGTTGTTCAAATTTACAAATTTTATTTAATTGCCTGGCTACCACAGCCATAGACGGGCGTCTACCAACGTCCTTAGAAGTGCAAGATATTGCAAGATTTAAGAGCTGAACCATTTGCTCCTCACTATTTTGGTACTTGATCAGCTCAGTATCAAACACGTCAATAGTCCATTTCTCTTCAACCACTGATTGCACCCACCTTCGCAAATCATGAATCCCCTCCTCGTCAAATGCATTGGTTGGATTCTTACGAGTCAGCAGTTCCAAAAGGACAATACCAAAACTGTAGACATCGGCCTTTTGTGATACTTCATGTGAATCAGTTATCTCAGGTGCACGGTAGCTGTTGGAATCAAGAGTGGGAGCGGAGGAAATTAGTTGTGTGATGCCAAATTCAGAGATGCGTACACCATAATAGTCTGTGAAGAATATGTTGGATGATTTGATGTTGCCGTGGCAGAAATTAGGGCCAAGGGAGTGAATATAATTAATACAACTGGCCGCTTCCAATGCAATTCTAATCCTAAATTCCCATGTCAATGATGGTGTGTGCGCTCTGCCTTTGTTTCCTTTACAAGATAAAAAGGAACATCAAGAGAAAGCTATGT
The DNA here is from genome assembly GCA_949130495.1 of Sambucus nigra. Classification (NCBI taxonomy): domain Eukaryota; kingdom Viridiplantae; phylum Streptophyta; class Magnoliopsida; order Dipsacales; family Adoxaceae; genus Sambucus; species Sambucus nigra. The sequence goes on from OX422209.1 coordinate 328,563,201, forward strand.
CAGATAACAGTTGTGAGATGTATTTAAGGTTCAAGAATTGGAATTCATTATGTAAAGGCACCAAATCACTATTCTTCTTTCAATGAAGAAAATAAAGAAGAATCAAGAATCAAGAAACAAGAAACTCATAAGCTTCTCATGCTTGCAGGGTAAGAATTCAATTACGCTATGTTGAAAGTGAGCTGTTGTACTTGTTTTGGCTTGATATAAACTTCGAAATTTCTTAAAGGAATTGGCAAACTATGATTTAAACTCTTGATAACAAATATTAGACATCATGTGAGGATTTTCCAATATGGAATTTCAGGAAAACATAGAAACTCAAACCAAATGTAAATGCTCATATGGAAACAATATGACTTTTAATGGATGTAAACCTGGTTTGTGGCATGTTAACAGGACATTAAACCCCATTAAGCTTCACATGACCTAATTATTCACATTGATCCGTTCTAAAAGCCTTAAAAACATGTAAATATGTATTTTATTTAGTGATCATCTTACTGATATGAATTATTAAACAAAGCTTTTAATTGGGTCTTTTCTTTTTCTTTGTTTTTTTTGTTCTGCATCACATGACATCTTAAAGGATTCACTAAATTCAATGAAGATTGAGACTGGAGAAATGAAACTACAACCAAGCACAGATTTTGACAGAGGTAATCAAGTACGAATTCCAAAGGCAATGCAGGAAGAAAGTTTCAAGGATGAATATAAATAAGGCTACTACAGTTGAAATACAAATCAATAAGATAGATTTTAATTCTGTAAGAGCTGATCTAAGACTTGAACAAACTTGATAACAATTACAAGGTATTTATCATACTAAGAAAAGAGAACTGTAACCCTACAAAACAACGAGATTATATGGCAACAAAAAAGCAATGCTGCAGAGGTGGGGGACACTGATGATGCTAGAAATTGTGATAATACGGATAATTAAAGATGAGAATGAACTCAGTTAATAAACATAAATATCACCATCTGGAATCAAAATTTCGTGAAATAATCATGAAAAGAAAATAGAAGAAGCTTTCTAGAGTAGAAATGCAAAACAGAGTATGGCAACTATACAGTGAGCACAGATGTACAAATAAAATAATAATAGTAACTAAAAAGAGAAGCGCTTATTACCATGCAAAAGTGAAGACAAGCTTCCCATGGGCATGCAATCATAGACAAGCAGCTTCTCCTCCTTGCCATAGTAGTATGCTCGTAGAGGCACCAAATTTTCATGAACCAACACCCCCAATCCCTCAACCTTTTCTCTAAACTCTCTCTCAGAAACACAAAGGTTTTTCAATCTCTTTACAATTACTTCACTCCCACCCTCTAAATATACTCTATAAGTATTCCCCTTCCCCAACACCTCTGCTGATGCCCCCAACAACTCCTCCAAACTGAAACCACCATCTCCAAAAAATACCATTCCATGATCCCCACCATTCTTAATAACATCCACCTTTCTTGTGCTCTCCCTCACAATATTACCAGAAAACCCGTTGGTTTCTCTCACTATATCCCGATTTGGATCCTGAGATTTAATTTGCCGCGGATTTACAGGTGACCGCGGTAGCGGAGTCATTTTAACCCTCCGTGAAATTTGTACCATACCATGTCTTCTCCACAAAACAAAAATAATTGAGAGAATGAAAAGCAACCCAATGAAAGACCCTATGACAATCCCGGCTATTGCTCCACCGGAAAGATTGTCTCCTTCGGTGGGACATGAATTGAGGGGTGACCCACATAGAGAATTTCCCAGAAATGACTGCGAAGAAAAGTTACTTAGACTCGATGGAATTGAACCATTCAAACTATTGAACGAAACATTGAACCCTTCAAGACTTGAGAGACTATTCAACTCTGGAAGAGACCCAGTAAACTGGTTGCCTTGTAACAACAGAGTTGTCAACATGACGAGAGTGTTAAAGTTCGGCAATATCTGGCCGGTGAATCTGTTTCCGGAGAGGTCCAAACGAACGAGGTTATTTAAAGTGAACAAGGTTGTTGGTATTTCTCCGGAGAAATTGTTTTCATGCAAAACAAGGGTATCTAACTCTGTACATGAGCCTAAGTCAGAAGGTAATGGTCCAGAGAGAGAGTTACGACGCAGGGAGAGGGTACGAAGCTTAGTGAGGTTTCCAATAGTGTTTTGTGGGATTTGACCAGAGAGTCCATCTCCAGGGAGACGGATTGCAATGACACGGTTTGTTATATTGTCGCAGCTGATACCTTCCCATGAACATGGGGATAGGTCGGTTTGGTTCCATCTTAGAGTGTTGCCACGCACGGCAGAGCTCAGTCGGAGAAGAGCAGCTCTGTCAGCCACAAGGTCGGACTTTCCGGCGAAAAATAAAGACAACCAAAGTGTGAAAACAAGGAAAAATTGAGAGACCATTTTGGAGACTGGGTATGAATAAAAAAGAGTTTTTGTTTGATATTTGAATAAGAATACACAAGTCGTCGTTGTAGTTTTAACTGTAGTCGTAGTCGTGGTCGTGGTCGAGGTCGACCCTATTTTCCAATTTATAGCTTTTAGGTGGCGGCCAATCTAAACCAGCGCTAAATGTTCTGTCGAAATAAAGAAGAGACTTCTTCTTTAACTATTTTAAGAGGAATTGCTTTTCAATAAATTTAACCATCATGCTGACTGATATTCTTACCTCCCAAATCCACCATTAATGAATGTTCTGGTTTGAGATTTGGTCAACTTTTAAGTTCTTATCCGCAATAGATTAATAGGATTGAAGAAAAAATTCGCTATATTCAAACGTTAACTTCTAGAGAATTTGTCAAACACGCAAATTTAACTCCACATGCAAAACTTCGTGAGACCTGTGTTTACTCATCATAGTGAGAGAATAACTATTTTTTAATTTTCAGGGCGGGTGAAGGATTGATGTCTATTATCAATCGATGTCATTTACTATACGGGAATTTTAGTCACACAGTTGTAACATCCCACGATTTTTTGGTACTGAGAAATAAAATTTTGAAAAAAATAAAATTTATTTAAGTCAGAGTATTTTAGAATTTGGAAATTGAAGCCTAAAAATTGAGGACGTTTTGAAATTTGTTGGATGAGAATTTTGAGTGTACTATTGGTTCCGGATGGTTTGAGATAGTCAAAATGACTGTCATTGAATTTTATTTCGGTTCCGGAATATTTTTTTTAAGTATGTTTGACTCGAATTGAAGTAAACGAGTCTTTTAAAGTGTGTATTAACATTTAAAAGCGGGTTTATTGTTTTAAGGGATTTAAAGGCTTATGGATCAAGCCATCTCATTAGAGAAAGAGAGAAATAGAAAGACAAGAGAAAGGAAGAAAGAAGGAAGAAGAAAGGAAGAGAGAGAGAGAGAGAAAGCTTGGAGATTTTCGGCCCAACCGCGATCACGAGGACAATCCAACCTCTACAAATCTGAGGCAAGTGTTTAATCTTGCTAAATATTTCATTTGTGTATTTCATTTCATAATTTGTGGGTAAAAGAAATGCATTTTGGGTATATTTATTAAAACCTAGATTATGGGTTTAATCTTCAAATTGATGTTTATATATGGGTTTGATGGTGTAGAAATGGTTGGGATCAATTTTGGGTTGATTTATTAGCTTAGAATCATGACATGATGAAGGTTTAGGGGTTAGAAGTGAAATTTTAGGGTTTAGAATTCGTGGGTTTAAAGAAGAAGAAGAGACCTTTAGGATTCTGCAGACCCGAATCGATTCCCCCCCCCCCCCCCCCCCCAAGCGAATCGATTCGGCTTAAGCAAAAGTGGCAGGTCTGCATGACTGAATCGATTCGGACCCAAGAAGAATCGATTAGGCTTGAAAAGGAGTCGCAGGTCCTTTGGACCGAATCGATTCGCAATTGGAGCGAATCGATTTGCCCTTGAGACCGAATCGATTCGGGCCAGGCCGAATCGATTCGAAAACAGGGCTGTTTTATGGAATTTTTCTAGAATGATTTCCAATCCTTTTTGGTTGGGTATATTGATTTGGGACATGATTATATGATGTAAGAGATATGTTTTGGAGACTTATAAGGGGTTTCTCACACGTTAGGATCATGGGGACTTCTTGAAATAGTTTGGGAAAAATATATGTTTATAAGTATGAATTGTAGTTGTGTATAGAGATAGTGGGAAACCTCATTGGGGATGGGAATCCTATTTATAAATCAAAAGTGAGTTTAGATATGATGTGAGGTTAAGAACTCTTCGAGAGAGGGCGAGGATAAGTTGTGAAATTGTAGGCCGATATTCACGTCGAATCCTTATATAGATAAGATTTTATTAAGATACAGTTTAGGGACCAATGAGAGAGAGAGAGTGATCGCATATCCTTAGGGATAATAAACTTAAGAATAGATCGTAAACGGAATGAGGCTTAGGGGTTCATGGGAGTGATTGAACCGTAGTCGGGATAGTGATTATATATAACAGTGCGGTATTTCCCTAAGTGATGGGATCATGAGATGAATTTAAGATTGAGCTTGAGGTTCATAGACTATTAGTTATGTGCATACCAATCGTCGAAATGAGTACCAGAGATATTGAGGTACTTTCAGATATGGACAGAATGTATAGTGATTGTTATACACATTAAACTTTGGGGTGATAACCTTAATGTTGGATATAAATATATGTTGGAAGACTATTCATATCATAGGAGAAATGGATGAATATGCTTCAAGTGAGGGATTGTATTCACATATCGAGGTAAATTAAATGTGTTGGGACGACGGCTAGCATATTGAGGATTATGTATACTTATAGCCGAGTTTATAAATCTTATACATACGGACGAGAGATAGTGCGTATATTTATGTGAGTATATGGATATATATATAATTGTATAGATGTGGATATATGTGTATACCCATGTTGTGAATAGCTAAACCGTATATGAAGGTTTAGTTATATGATGGAAATATATGGATGTATATATATTATGCATGTGAATGATATATATACTTATGTGGTTAAGCATACCCCGCACATGCTATCATTGGGAAGTTTTCGCGATGAGGGTGAGCACCCTGGCTCGAGGAGCAGAGTGTAGATATTTTCCAGGTCATAGTCGTCCATTGTGTTATTATGTGATTTATATTTTTTTGGGATGAGGCGTGGTGGGTATGTTTCGTCACATTGCCGGTTAGGAACTATAACCGCTTCCCAGACGTTGTGTGTGAGTTTATCACGAGGATGGGTGTCGTTTAGCCCCACTAGGTGGTCCCCAGTATGCTACGTGGTTTGGGCACTGGAAGATGATAGCATGGTGCAGTATATTGGCAGTATATAGCCAGATATATTATGTGGATGGCCATTGTACATTATATATATGATATGTACACTTGGCTATGGGAATGAATGGTAGTATATATATATATATATATATATATATATATATATATATATATATATATATATATATATATATACACACACATACATATTATATCCTATAGGTGAAAAGGATATGAAAACAACTTTATGGCGTACATCTTGGGAGATTATGGTGTAATTGTATTGTGGGGGTTGATGTATCGCACTTAAGGAAAATTTTGGTTATATCAACCCAAGGATTTACTGGAGATTTTGAGGTTACTCCTAGATAGCAATCCAAATTTTAGTAGGGAAGTCCTGTCTTTTGTACTTGTATGAAGTTGTAGTAGTAGAATGGTGTGTATGAAATAATGGATCTCTAGAATCGACATTGTCAAGTAGTAGTGTATTGGGGGGGTTCCTTGTTTGAACTTCTCTTTGCGAGACGCCCCACGCACGAAACGCAGTGCAATGTTGAGAGTAGAGGGAAGTTTTGTCCTTATTCAATTGTGCATGTTATTTAGAGAATGAACTCTTAAATTGAAGTTTAATGTTAATATGTGAAATAATGAAATGGATAGCTGATTTAGTTATTAATTGGAATAAATGAATGTAATACCCCGTATTTTCTATGATATTTATTTTTGGGGATTAATTGAATTAAATGTTTATTAATTGGAAATTAATCCGGATAATAATATTAACGAGATGTGAGTTAGTATTTTATTATAATGTGTATACTTGGCATTATATGAATATTGGAAAATATTGAAATTGTCACGAGATTTAAATATGGCAATTTGGGAAACTTTGTTAGGACGCGCGTGACAGTCGCGTCAGGAATATAATTCTTTGAATTAAAAAGTGAATTTTATTTTTATCATCCTTATATTCATTTTGAGTGTGCCAACGCGTCCGGAAGGGTCGAGATAGTCAGAAAACACTAGCCGGGAGTTTAGTTTGGGTCCCAGGGTATTTTTAGGCCATACCGGCATCATAAAGGGTATTTTGGTAATTTTGTATTTTTGGGAATTAAAAGTGACGAAAATTAGAAATAGAAATTTGACTTCTTCTTTAACCCACTAAACCCACTAACTACACTAAGAGACTTAATGGACTACGGGAGAAGTTGAAATATAGTCCCAACTTACCAAAAAAACCAAACACACCTCCATTGTCATCATCCTTGGGAAGAACTTGTAGAGAGAGAGAGAAAGGAAAGAATTCTGCAGAAAGAGAGATAGAGGACAGATTCAACCTTCAAATTCAACATCAAATCCAGAGAAAGATTAAGGCAAGTGGTTTAAATTCATTTGATTCAAGCTATGCTTTTCCATGTTTATGAATTTTCGAAATTGATCTTGGAAGATGATTTAGACCCATATATTGGAAGTTAAAAGTTATGAATTATGTTAGGGATTGCATGTAGTAATATTCTGGACGAATTATATGTTCTAAATAGAACCATTGATGATCTAAAAATGGAGTTTAGAAGTAGTTAATTGATGTTCTTGAATGGGGAAGAAATTTGGAAATTTTTGATGTAGTTTTGATCTAAACAAAGCCTTTGAATGATGAATTATGGGTTTTAGAATGTTAATAATGTTGTAGAATGTTAGTATGATGATATTGTAACCTTGTCTTAGAGTTTCATGCTTGAAAATGGTGTTGTGGGACGAATTGGTAACTGCAAAACGAAGCAGTCCGTAACTATACCTGGTGTGTTCGATCGATCGATGTTCTTCAGTCGATCGATCGACCACCATCGATCGATCGAAGGTAAAGGTCGATCGATCGACCTTCCCAGAATGAGTAAAGTTTTTCCCTAATTAAATTTTAATGGTGTTAATCCTTGAATGATATTATTGGAGACCTTATGAATACCCTTAACCTTAAGGAAGACCAGTAGGCATGATTATGAGATTGGACCTTAATTGGAATTCAATTTGAGGAATTATTCTAAATTAATGAAATTCGATAATTGAGATAATATTTGGGTTAATAGGGTAAATTTGAATAATTTGATGAAATAAGGTTTGGGGCAGAAGTAAAGACCTTAGGTGTAAAGATGTTATATGGGGGTATAAGAGGAACTTAATAGTCTATTCGAGATAGGTTTTAAGTTTAAGAAACTACGACGTGAGACGTGTCGACAATTTAATTTCTATATTATCGGGATAATTGTAATATATGAATTTGGAATAATGGTATAAATATGTAGAGTATACCTTTATTAATATCGAGATATCTAAGATGTGTGAATGCTTAGTATATAATTGTATGTGTATGACATACCTACCATACTTGCTATCACGGGAGGTTTACGTTCGCTTAGGGCCTTATTATCCTTGTGTTGCCCGGATTTAGATTGGTTACCTCGATGAACATAGGTCATAGAAGGACTTATTGGGATATTAATAAGTTTGCTGATCGTGGGAGCGTAGGTATGTGCGTGACCCATGTGATGTGACTGTGTTCAGCTCCACTATTTGTGATGTTGTTATCTGAACGATTCCTGAGAGATTCGGAATGCGTGATCCTTATGTACGTGATGTACCGGGATGGATAGCAGAGTATGTGTGCACCGCAGCTTAGCCTTTGGGTGCTTGTATTGTATATTTATGATGTGAAAATTTACGGTTAAACGAGAAGGAATTTACTATGTTAAATTGTGAGTATAGTTATGGTAATGTTATGTAGATAAAAAGGGAACTTATATCTATAAATGGTTTTGTTAATAATTGGGAATCCGAGAATTAAAGTAGAAATCTCTATTTAATTGTTAAGGTTGGAAATTAAACGTGAACCGAGTAGTAGTGTTAGAAACTCTTCAGAATTAGATAGTTATGAGATAACACATGAATGGGTACAGAGATGTTAGGAGTGCACAGTTAGACGAGAGGTGAGTATCTCATGTGAGAGCACGTCCTAACATGTATTTTGCATATACTGTTTTAAATGTTTTTAAAGCACTTGCAGGTTTTTAAAATATCCCCACATTCGGGCTCTGACCCGTTTGCTTTCAAATCTATTTTTGTAAAACCATTTTTAGGTGCCCAGCCACAAGGACACCATGCATAGAATTCTCACTCAGATGACAAGCTGTAGCTGCTTATGGAAGCTAAAGGGATTTGCTTTTAGACGCTTATATCATTTGGATTCCATACTCAGTATTCCTCAGTTATAGGGCATGTTGCCCAATTTCTATTAGAGACATTTCCATTTTAGTTTTCAGACTTTGGCATGTATTGATTCAGTATTCAGTATTTCGTTACTTACTTCAGATGCGGGATTTTGTTGTGAGGAGTTTTTCCTCCAGATTTATTTATATCATGTGTTGGTTATTCTATTATTTCGTTATGGTGAATGTTGATATTATTCTTGCTTTAAATCTTTTACTTCATGTTAACCAGGCTTTAATTAAAATTTGGCAACTTACTTTTTAAATACTAGGTGGTTAGTAATAATAAAAAAAAATGTTTTCGACAGTGATGCTATTAACTGAGCCAACTTGGCATTTTGATTTAATTTAATAAAGGAGTAGCTACCCGGTATTTAATTAGTTGGGATGTCACAGGTGGTATCAGAGCATCAGGTTCTAGTGTCCTTTAGGATCTGAACGGCTTATTATGTTTCCGCTGAACTTTCTTTGATGTAGAGCCCTATATTTTAGGAGTGTTGTATTCTTTTGTTTATGCTACGTTCTTCAGCTATTTTAAGTTTATAACTGCGAACTTATAAACTTCATTCTTATTATAGATGCCTCCACGACGTGCACGACGAGTTCCCAGGAATGCAACGCCAGAACCACAGCCCGCACCGGTTCAGGGCACGTTGAACGCCGCTGAGGTTGCAGCCATAGTAGCCCAAGCGGTAAATGCCTTACTTGCCGTAGTTCAGCAGGCACCACCTCAGGCGCCGGTTGTCGCGCCAGTACAGGCAAATGCATTCCCGTCTTCTTGCGAACGTGTACGTGACGCTTTCCAGAAAGTGCATCCGCCAGAGTTTGCAGGTATCTCAGATGTCGTAGTCTCGAGCCAGTGGAGGAAGGATATACAACGGCACTTGAGGATGTATGAGTGCAAGGATGTTCAGAAGCAGGTGCTAGCTACTTTCAAGCTAGTTGGGTCTGCATTGCAGTGGTGGGAGTCTATTACCACCGTAAAGGAGAGGGATACTCTCACTATTCAGGAGTTCTGGGCGTGGTTCGACCGCAAGTACTTTCCGTCAGCTGTTCATACGGAAAGGAGGAGGAGGTTGATGAGTCTGAAGCAGGAGGGTAAGACCGTGGCCGAGTATGAGGCCGAGTTCACTAATCTGTTGAATATCGTTCCGGATGAGATACCGACAGAAAAGAAGAAGATTGAGAAATTCACCGACGGGTTGACTTGGAGGATCCGTCAGCATCTGTTAGGGAACGTTTCATTGGCCACTTATTCTGATGTGGTTAACGCTGCTTTGTTACACTGCCAGGATCACCGCTTTCATATGGCTGAGGGCAAGAGATCGGGAGAGTCTAGCCATCAGGGCAGGACTGGAGGACATGGTGCCGGTGGGGCACAATCTGTTCAGGGGCAGAGGCTGAGTGATCAGGGTTCCCAGTAGGGGGATTATAAGAGGTTTCGATCAGGGGGTTTCAGGAACGGTCAGGGAGGATTTCGGAATGGCCAGCAGGGTCATAACGGCCATCAGGGTCAAAATGGTCAACATCAGCAGTTTCAGCAGGGCCATCAGGGCCAAGGGAGGAACGGTAACGGTCACCAGGGCCGGGGACAGCAAGGGCAGAGAGGAGGAAACTTCCCATGGAAGTGTTTCGTTTGTGGCAAGACTAGCCATAAACTCCAGGACTGTCCTGATAGGGGCAGGGCCCCACAGCAGCAGCAGCAGGGAGCTCGCCAGGAGCTGCAGAGGCCTATGTTTCCCGCCGCTCTCCCCGCACCGCCACAGATGGCAGCATTGCCACCCATTCCAGCAGTCCCGGCTCAGCAGGGGCAGTTACAGTATGGACGTGTCTATAACGTCCACCAGGCAGCAGTCCCACAGGCACCGCCCGCGATTGAGGGTACGTTTTCTATCCATGGCACTATAGGTCGGGTATTGTTTGATACGGGGGCTACACATTGTTTTATAGCTACACATTTTGCGAAAGCTTTACGGTTTTTAGCCACAGCGGAGAGCACAGTGACGTGTGTCGACTCACCATTGGGGAATGGATCACTTATTTTCTTTATATGCCGGGGAGTAGGGGTAGAGATTGGTAGTCTGGTATTACCTGCAGATATGTTGGTATTAGATATGCATGTTCACGATGTGATTATCGGTATGGATTGGCTCGCTGATTATAGAGCCATGATTGATTGTTTCGGTGGGAGCATTGTTTTTGCCATTCCGGGGCAAGAGATGTTTGTAGTGGCGATGCCTCGCCCAGAGCGAGGCTCGACCGCTCATTTGTATTACCTAGAGGAGGATACCTCTAAGGAGGTTGTGATTCCTTTATATTCGATCCCAGTTGTCAGGGAGTATTCTGATGTGTTTCAGGAGATACCAGGCCTACCCCCCAGTCGAGAGATAGACTTTGTTATAGACTTACTACCAGATATGAGACCTATAGCACGCGCACCGTACCGTATGGCTCCAGCTGAGATGAGGGAGTTACGGGATCAGATTGAGCAGTTGTTGGGTCAGGGGTTTATTCGGAGAAGTACTTCACCGTGGGTGCCCCTGTGTTGTTCGTGAAGAAGAGAGATGGTTCACTGAGATTGTGTGTGGACTACCGGGAGTTAAACAAGGTCACGATACGGAATAAGTATCCGTTGCCTCGAATCGATGACCTATTCGACCAGTTAAGAGGAGCTTCTTACTTCTCAAAGATAGATTTGCGATCTGGTTACCATGAGTTGCGTATCAGGGAGGAGGACGTCTCGAAGACTGCGTTCTTATCGAGATATGGTTCTTACGAGTTTCGAGTTATGCCATTTGGTTTGACCAACGCTCCAGCAGCATTTATGGACTTGATGAATAGGGTGTTTAGGGATTTCCTAGATCAGTTTGTTATTGTATTCATCGATGATATTTTGGTTTACTCCCAGACAGATGAGGATCACGCCGAGCACTTGAGGCAAGTTTTGCAGACACTGCGCCAGAATGAGTTGTATGCAAAATATGAGAAGTGCGGGTTTTGGCTGAAGGAGGTTCAGTTTTTGGGGCATATTATTTCCGACCGGGGAATATCGGTTGATCCGGGGAAGGTATCCGCGGTGAGGGAGTGGGGACATCCCACGACACCGACGGAGATCCGTAGTTTCTTGGGCCTAGCAGGATACTACAGGAGGTTTATTCGGTGTTTCTCCACGATAGCGGGTCCCATGACACATCTAACTCGTAAAGGTGTGCCGTTCATTTGGAGTGATGCCTGTCAGTTGGCATTTGATGAGTTAAAGGACAAGTTAACCTCATCACCTATGTTAGCATTGCCGAGACCGGGAGTTGAGTATCTTGTTTACACCGATGCGTCCTTACAAGGACTTGGAGGTGTACTGCAGCAGGAGAGTCAGGCCATAGCTTATGCTTCCCGTAAGCTTAAGCCTCACGAGAAGAATTAACCTACCTATGACTTGGAGTTAGCGGAAGTGGTATTTGCCCTTCGTATTTGGAGACATTACCTTTGGGGGGAGAAGTTCCGATTGTTCACGGATCACAAGTCCCTACAGTACCTATTCACACAGAAGGAGTTGAATATGCGGCAACGGAGGTGGCTTGAATTCGTGAAAGATTATCTGTTCGATATCCAGTATCACCCGGGGAAGGCTAACGTAGTAGCAGACGCGTTGAGCCGTAGACCTGTAGATGAGGTGGCAGAAGTGTGGAAGGCAAAGTGGAAGGAATTGGGACACCAGGATGCAGTGGCTCGATCATTCATATCTGTGATGACTGTTACACCGCAGATTGTCACGAAGGTAGTGAGGGCACAGGCAAACGACTCGTTCTGTCAGGAGCAGATAGTTCGATTACTGGAAGAGGGAGCCGAATCCTATACCGTTAGCTCAGACGGGGGATTACGCTTTAATGGGAGATTGGTGGTTCCGTAAGGGGAGGAATTGCGGCATGAGGTGATGGCAGAGTCGCACGGCTCACGATTCGCGGTACATCCCGGAGGGGACAAAATGTACCAAGACATGAGACGTCAGTATTGGTGGAGCGGTATGAAGAGAGATATTGCCAAGTTTATTTCTAAATGCGCCACTTGTCAGCTAGTAAAAGTGGATCATCAGAGACCGGTAGGACTACTACAGCCGTTGGAGCTCCCGATGTGGATGTGGGAGAGCATATCCATGGACTTTATCACGGGGTTGCCTACGTCACAGAGCGGTCACGACTCCATTTGGGTAATAGTGGATAGGTTGACCAAAGTCGTTCATTTTCTACCCGTGAGGACAGACTACACTGCAGAACAGTATGCCTAGCTCTTTATTTCTGAGATAGTAAGACTTCACGGGGTGCCCCTAAATATCGTGTCTGACCGAGACAAGATATTTGTTTCACAGTTTTGGGAGAGTTTTCAGCAGGCCATGGGCACGGAGTTGCGGTTGAGTACAGCGTACCACCCGCAGACCGATGGGCAGACCGAGCGCACAAATCAGATGTTGGAGGACATGCTACGTATGTGCACCATTGATTTTGAGGGCGGATCAGAGCAGTACCTTCCACTGGTGGAGTTTGCTTACAACAACTCCTACCAGTTCACCATTGGCATGGCTCCATTTGAGGCGTTGTACGGTAGACCTTGTCGTTCCCCAGCATGTTGGTTGGAGGTGGGGAACAACAAACTACTTGGGCCGAAAGTAATTCAGGATACTTCGGCAAGGATAGAATTGATTCGGAGTCGCATTCGGGTAGCTCAGAATAGGCAGAAGAGCTATACTGATGAAAAGAGATTCTTCAGAGAGTTCCAAGTGGGTGACCAGGTTCTGCTCAGAGTATCTCCTATGAAGGGGATTATGCGTTTCGGGAAGAAAGGGAAGTTGGCACCGAGATATGTGGGACCATTTCCTATTATTGAGCGGATTGGACCGGTTGCGTATAGGCTCGGATTACCGGAGCATTTACATCGGATTCACGATGTATTTCATATTTCCTCGCTTAGGAAATACCTTAGAGATAATTTGGCTCATTCTCTCATTGCTGTGGAGGACATTGATCTCTAGCCAGATAGCTCCTACGAGGAGGGACCAATTGCTATTCTGGACCGAAGTGAGCGGAAGCTGCGGTCAAAGATAGTTCCGTTAGTGCGTGTTCAGTGGCGACATCATAATGTCGAGGAGTCCACATGGGAGCGCGAGGATGAGATGCGCGAACGTTATCCAGAGTTATTCTTACCAGGTACTTTCTAGTTCCGAATTTCGGGACGAAATTCAGTTATTAGGGGGGAAGTATGTAATACCCCGTATTTTCTATGATATTTATTTTTGGGGATTAATTGAATTAAATGTTTATTAATTGGAAATTAATCCGGATAATAATATTAACGAGATGTGAGTTAGTATTTTATTATAATGTGTATACTTGGCATTATATGAATATTGGAAAATATTGAAATTGTCACGAGATTTAAATACGGCAATTTGGGAAACTTTGTTGGGACGCGCGTGACAGTCGCGTCAGGAATATAATTATTTGAATTAAAAAGTGAATTTTATTTTTATCACCCGTATGTTCATTTTGAGTGCGCCAACGCGTCCGAAAGGGTCGAGATAGTCAGAAAACACTAGCCGGGAGTTTAGTTTGGGTCCCGGGGTATTTTTAGGCCATACTGGCATCATAAAGGGTATTTTGGTAATTTTGTATTTTTGGGAATTAAAAGTGACGAAAATTAGAAATAGAAATCTGACTTCTTCTTTAACCCACTAAACCCACTAACTACACTAAGAGACTTAATGGACTACGGGAGAAGTTGAAATATAGTCCCAACTTACCAAAAAAACCAAACACACCTCCATTGTCATCATCCTTGGGAAGAACTTGTAGAGAGAGAGAGAAAGGAAAGAATTCTGCAGAAAGAGAGATAGAGGACATATTCAACCTTCAAATTCAACATCAAATCTAGAGAAAGATTAAGGCAAGTGGTTTAAATTCATTTGATTCAAGCTATGCTTTTCCATGTTTAGGAATTTTCGAAATTGATCTTGGAAGATGATTTAGACCCATATATTGGAAGTTAAAAGTTATGAATTATGTTAGGGATTGCATGTAGTAATATTCTGGACGAATTATATGTTCTAAATAGAACCATTGATGATCTAAAAATGGAGTTTAGAAGTAGTTAATTGATGTTCTTGAATGGGGAAGAAATCTGGAAATTTTTGATGTAGTTTTGATCTAAACAAAGCCTTTGAATGCTGAATTATGGGTTTTAGAATGTTAATACTATTGTAGAATGTTAGTATGATGATATTGTAACCTTGTCTTAGAGTTTCATGCTTGAAAATGGTGTTGTGGGACGAATTGGTAACTGCAAAACGAAGCAGTCCGTAACCATACCTGGTGCGTTCGATCGATCGATGTTCTTCAGTCGATCGATCGACCACCATCGATCGATCGAAGGTAAAGGTCGATCGATCGACCTTCCCAGAATGAGTAAAGTTTTTCCCTAATTAAATTTTAATGGTGTTAATCCTTGAATGATATTATTGGAGACCTTATGAATACCCTTAACCTTAAGGAAGACCAGTAGGCATGATTATGAGATTGGACCTTAATTGGAATTCAATTTGAGGAATTATTCTAAATTAATGAAATTCGATAATTGAGATAATATTTGGGTTAATAGGGTAAATTTGAATAATTTGATGAAATAAGGTTTGAGCAGAAGTAAAGACCTTAGGTGTAAAGATGTTATATGGGGGAATAAGAGGAACTTAATAGTCTATTCGAGATAGGTTTTAAGTTTAAGAAACTACGACGTGAGACGTGTCGACAATTTAATTTCTATATTATCGGGATAATTGAAATATATGAATTTGGAATAATGGTATAAAGATGTAGAGTATACCTTTATTAATATCGAGATATCTAAGATGTGTGAATGCTTAGTATATAATTGTATGTGTATGACATACCTACCATACTTGCTATCACGGGAGGTTTACGTTCGCTTAGGGCCTTCTTATCCTTGTGTTGCCTGGATTTAGATTGGTTACCTCGATGAACATAGGTCATAGAAGGACTTATTGGGATATTAATAAGTTTGCTGATCGTGGGAGCGTAGGTATGTGCGTGACCCATGTGATGTGACTGTGTTCGCCTCCACTATTTGTGATGTTGTTATCTGAACGATTCCTGAGAGATTCGGAATGCGTGATCCTTATGTACGTGATGTACCGGGATGGATAGCAGAGTATGTGTGCATCGCAGCTTAGCCTTTGGGTGCTTGTATTGTATATTTATGATGTGAAAATATAGGGTTAAACGAGAAGGAATTTACTATGTTAAATTGTGAGTATAGTTATGGTAATGTTATGTAGATAAATAGGGAACTTATATCTATAAATGGTTTTGTTAATAATTGGGAATCCGAGAATTAAAGTAGAACTCTCTATTTAATTGTTAAGGTTGGAAATTAAACGTGAACCGAGTAGTAATGTTAGAAACTCTTCAGAATTAGATAGTTATGAGATAACACATGAATGGGTACAGAGACGTTAGGAGTGCACAGTTAGACGAGAGGTGAGTATCTCATGTGAGAGCACGTCCTAACATGTATTTTGCATATACTGTTTTAAATGTTTTTAAAGCACTTGCAGGTTTTTAAAATATCCCCACATTCGGGCTCTGACCCGTTTGCTTTCAAATCTATTTTTGTAAAACCATTTTTAGGTGCCCAGCCACAAGGACACCATGCATAGAATTCTCACTCAGATGACGAGCTGTAGCTGCTTGTGGAAGCTACAGGGATTTGCTTTTAGACACTTATATCATTTGGATTCCATACTCAGTATTCCTCAGTTGTAGGGCATGTTGCCCAATTTCTATTAGAGACATTTCCATTTTAGTTTTCAGACTTTGGCATGTATTGATTCAGTATTCAGTATTTCGTTACTTACTTCAGATGCGGGATTTTGTTGTGAGGAGTTTTTCCTCCAGATTTATTTATATCATGTGTTGGTTATTATATTATTTCGTTATGGTGAATGGTGATATTATTCTTGCTTTAAATCTTTTACTGCATGTTAACCAGGCTTTAATTAAAATTTGGCAACTTACTTTTTAAATACTACGTGGTTAGTAATAATAAAAAAAATGTTTTCGACAGTGATGCTATTAACTGAGCCAACTTGGCATTTTGATTTAATTTAATAGAGGAGTAGCTACCCGGTATTTAATTAGTCGGGGTGTCACAATGAAGCCTAGTATGGCATGTTTGCGTATATATAATTAAGTGTAATTGGTATGGGAAAGATTCTTGGGTTATGTTAGGAAGGCAGGTCTTGGGGGTATAGGTCGTGCCTATGGTAAGTTAGGTTGTCCTCATGAGCGGGGTAACTTGATTAACATTTCATGATGCGAATAGGTGCGCGCTGTTAGATGAGAGGTGAGTTTGGGGTTTCACGAGAGTGCGACTCCACTTTAATTATGAAATAAGTGCATTTATATTTATTATGCACGGTTAACACACTTGCTAAACATTTTTACAACTTGGGCTCTGACCCGTTTATATTTGTCTCCTGTATGTATATATATATATATATATATATATATATATATTACTACAGGTGTCTCACCGCATGGATGCCGGATGCTTTTCTATTCAGAGTCTTGGGAGCCGTAGGTGCGGACTGTTGCGGGATTTAGATTGTAGTCGCTTCTTATTTCTTTGTAAATCTAGATAGGATTCATATTGTACAACGGGTTTATACCCAAGGAATATTTATGGATGTTTATATTTTTTTTCATTTCAGTTATTGTACTGCCTGTGACCCCACAGCTTATTCGGGTATATTCCTTTATATATACTCATTTCATTTTATTCTAGCACTTCATTTATCATGTACTCGTGTATGTTTTACCTTTGTCAGTAGTTCTATAGTGTTGGTTTGTGGTATGTTTTATTAAATTTTAACATCTCGCTTATATGATTTCGGGTAGTTAGTCTTATATTATTTAGTATGTCAGTTGATGTTGAGACTGAGCCATCTGAGATTCCTGATTTAAGGTAGCATAGGGCTGGCCACCCGTTATTATTTTAAGCGGGTTGTTACAGATGGTATCAGAGCATCTGGTTCTAGAGTCTCTAGGGTCTGTGCGGATTTTCTATGTTCTTCCATTAACGTTCTTGACATAAAGCCCTACTAGTAGGATTGTTGTATTCACTATGTTTATCTTCTTCTACGAGGTGTACTCATTTGAACGACGTCCCGACATAGTTTCTTTCACCTCGGACGTCGCCCCAACTAAGTCGGTTAGGAAGAGGCAAGATGAGAGATGTAGATGTAATACCCATAACAGATTGTACGTTTTTATTAGAGGTATTTCTTTTCTTGATTCAGGCAGAGATAAAGGAGGATAATTTCGTGATCGATAAGGTAAGTATTGATGAGAAGCGAATAGTGAAACCCTTGGGAGGTTTATATTGATAAATCCATCAACTTTGTTAGGAAACCTGGTGATGCTTACTTTTACAGATGGAAGGTAAGTGGCATTGTCCTATTGTTAGGGGTATCGTCTTCATTTAAGAGAGGTAGTGATAAATTTAGAGTTTTGAGTCCATTGAGTAGGACTGAAGGAGTTGTCGGGGTCGTAATGGCGTTTTATTCTTCTGGAGGATTAGGAAGGACTTTAGGGTAGATGTATTCTTTGTGGAGAAATAGGCTTTAGGAAGATAGATTGTCCTAGGAGGGGTAGAGGACTTTGAACAGGGATTCATGGATGAAGTAAAGTAATTGGGTTATGAAAGTAAAAGATAGAATACCTTTATTTGGGTTTAGTTCATGCTTTGCATGGTATTGGGAGCGTCACATGTAAGGTTTATGAGTAGTTAAATGTTATAACCATTGTATGTGTAGAATTTTCCTTAGAGGAAGGAAGGATCAGGGCGGCCTTTGTATGGCATCTTTTGGGATATTAAACCGTCTTGTGATGAGATAGTAGAGAGTTGCTCTATTAATTTTTGGGAGTGTGAAATATTAAGGTTATTGGGTCACGGATAGGCTGGGACAGGTAATTTTAGCGTTCCAATGAGCGAAGAACTTGTTTTGTGGAAATGTGTTGAAGTAATGTAAGGGAATTGTATAACTGAGAGGTTCAGAGTTTGGTAGATTCATCGTCGAGCGGAGAATTTAGCTCATAGTTGTGCTAGTTTCGAGAACTAAGTATTAATTAGAGTATTGTATTTATTGAGGCCTTGTGTTCTAAACATAAGGTGTTTGTTTGGCGTGTTGAGAGACATGGAATTATTTTATATTGTATTATTACTTAGGCCTTCGGGCAATATTTATAACTCGAAAATCTTTTATAAAAACCTTAACCCTGGTTCTACTAATCTCAATCCCCGACATAGCTATACAATAGTGTATTGGGAGGGTTCCTTATTTGGATTTCGCTTGCGAGACCTCCCCCGCACGAAGGTAGCTAGTGTCAGGAATTGAGAAGAGTTCAACCATTGGGAATTTCAAACTTTTATATACTTAATATGTTACTATAGCTTATGTTCGTAGAGAGTTATATTACGATTTGAGGCTAGTGTAGCCAGGTTATGTTTTACGAGTTGAGCTTGGGTACGAGGTGTATGGGCCCCTTGGGTAGCTGGTTTGATTCTAAAATCTATATGGTTCGACGTGAGGACTAGGAAGGATCGGTATAATGACCTAGAGGGTAGATGTAAGGACTAGATGGGATTCGAAGTCCTAGGCATAACTTAAATTTCGCGGGCGAAATTCTTGTAGGGGGAGAGTGTAACACCCCACGATTTTTGGGACTGAGAAATAAGATTTTGGGAAAAATAAAATTTATTTAAATCAGAGAATTTTGGAATTTGGAAATTGAAGCCCAAAAATTAAGGACGTTTTAAAGTTTGCCGGATGAGGATTTTGAGTGTACCAGTGGTTCCGGATGGGTGGAGATAGTCAAAATGACTCTCATTGGGTTTTATTTCGGTTCCGAAATATTTTTTTTAAGTATGTTTGACTCTAATTGGAGTAAACAATCTTTTAAAGTGTGTATTAACATTTAAAAGTGGATTTATTATTTTAAGGGATTTAAAGGCTTACGGATCAAGCCATCTCATTAGAGAAAGAGAGAAGTAGAAAGAAAAGAGAAAGGAAGAAAGAAGGAAGAAGAGAGGAAGAGAGAGAGAAAGAAACTTGGAGATTTTTGACCCAATTGTGATCACGAGGACGATCCAGCCTCTACAAATCTGAGGCAAGTGTTTAATATTGCTAAATATTTCATTTCATAATTTGTGGGAAAAAGAAATGGATTTTGGGTATATTTTTTTTAAAACCTAGATTTTGGGTTTAATCTTGAAATTGATGTTTATATATGGGTTTAATGGTGTAGAAATGGTTGGGATCAATTTTGGGTTGATTTATTAGCTTAGAATCATAACATGATGAAGGTTTAGGGGTTGTAAGTGAAATTTTAGGGTTTAGAATTCGTGGGTTTAATGAAGAAGAAGAGACCTTTAGGGTTCTGCAGACCCGAATCGATTCGCCCCATAAGTGAATCGATTCGGCTTAAGCAAAAGTGGAAGGTCTGAATGACCGAATCGATTCGGACCCAAGGCAAATCGATTCGGCTTGAGACAGAGTCCCAGGTCCTTTGGACCGAATCGATTTGCAATTGGAGCGAATCGATTCGCCCTTGAGACCGAATCGATTCAGGCCAGGCCGAATCGATTCGAAAACAAGGCTGTTTTGTGGAATTTTTTTAGAATGATTTCCAACCCTTTTTGGTTGGGTTTATTGATTTGGGACATGATTATATGATTTAAGAGATATGTTTTGGAGACTTATAAGGGGTTTCTCACACATTAGGATCATGGGGACTTCTTGAAATAGTTTGGGAAAAATATATGTTTATAAGTATGCATTGTAGTTGTGTATAGAGATAGTGGGAAACCTCATTGGGGATGGGTATAGATCCAAAGTGAGTTTAGATATGATGTGAGGTTAAGAACTCTTCGAGAGAGGGAGAGGATAAGTTGTGAAATTTTAGGCTGATGTTCAGGTCGAATCCTTATATAGATAAGATTCTATTAAGATACAGTTTAGGGACCAACGAGAGAGAGAGAGTGGTCGTGTATCCTTAAGGACAATAAACTTAAGAATAGATCGTAGACGGAAAGAGGCTTAGGGGTTCATAGGAGTGATTGAACCGTAGTTGGGATAGTGATTATATATAACAGTGTGGTATTTCCCTAAGTGATGGGATCATGAGATGAAATTAAGATTGAGCTTGAGGTTTATAGACTATTAGTTATGTGCATACCAATTGTCGAAATGAGTACTGGAGATATTGAGGTACTTTCAAATATGGACAGAATGTATAGTGATTGTTATACACATTAAACTTTGGGGTGATAACCTTAATGTTGGATATAAATATATGTTGGAAGACTATTCATAACATAGGAGAAATGGATGAATATGCTTCAAGTGAGGGATCGTATTCACATATCGAGGTAAATTAAATGTGTTGGGACGATGGCTAGTATATTGAGGATTATGTATACTTATAACCGAGTTTCTAAATCTTATACATACGGACGATAGATAGTGCGTATATTTATGTGAGTATGTGGATCGATATATAATTGTATAGATGTGGATATATGTGTATACCCATGTTGTGAATAGCTAAACTGTATATGAAGGTTTTGTTATATGATGGAATTATATGGATGTATATATATTATGCATGTGAATGATATATATACTTATGTGGTTAAGCATACCCCGCACACGCTATCATTGGGAAGTTTTCGCGATGAGGGTGAGCACCCTGGCTCGAGGAGCAGAGTGTGGATATTCCCCAAGTCATAGTCGTCCATTGTGTTATTATGTGATTTACATTTTTTTTGGGATGAGACGTAGTGGGTATATTTCGTCTCATTTCCGGTTAGGAACTATGACCGCTTCCCGGACGTTGTGTGTGTGAGTTTATCACGAGGATGGGTGTCGTTTAGCCCCACTAGGTGGTCCCTAGTATACTACATGGTTTGGGCACTGGAAGATGATAGCATGGTGCAGTATATTGGTAGTATATAGTCGGGTATATTATGTGGATGGACATTGTACATTATAGATATGATATGTACACTTGGGTATGGGAATGGATAGTAGTATATACGTATATTTAGAGTAAATATATGTATATATATATATATATATATATATATACATATATATATATATATATATATATATATTATATCCTATAAGTGAAAAGGATATGAAAACTTTATGGCGTACATCTTGGGAGATTATGGTGTACTTGTATTGTGGGGGTTGATGTATCGCACTTAAGGAAATTTTCGGTTATATCAACCCAAGGATTTAGTGGAGATTTTGAGGTTACTCCTAGATAGCAATCCAAATTTTAGTAAGGAAGTCCTGTCTTTTGTACTTGTATGTAGTTGTAGTAGTAGAATGGTGTGTATGACATAATGGATCTCTAGGATCGACATTGTCAATGAGTAGTGTTATGGGGGGGGGGGGGGTTCCTTGTTTGGATTTCGCTTTGCGAGATGACACACACACGAAACACAGTGCAATGTTGAGAGTAGAGAGAAGTTTTGTCCTTATTAAATTGTGCATGTTATTTAGAGAATGAACTCTTAAATTGAAGTTTAATGTTAATATGTGAAATAATGAAATGGATAGCTGATTTAGTTATAAATTGGAATAAATGAAGCCTAGTATGGCATGTTTGCGTATATATAATTAAGTATAATAGGTATGGGAAAGATTCTTGGGTTATGTTTGGAAGGCAGGTCTTGGAGGTATAGGCCGTGCCTATGGTAAGTTAGGTTGTCCTCATGGGCGAGGTAACTTGATTAAGATTTCATGATGCGAATAGGTGCGCCCTCTTAGATGAGAGGTGAGTTTGGGGTTTCACGAGAGTGCGACTCCACTTTAATTATGAAATAAGTGCATTTATATTTATTATGCACGGTTAACACACTTGTTAAATATTTTTACAACTTGGGCTCTGACCCGTTTATATTTCTCTCATGTATGTATGTATATATTACTACAGGTGTCCCACCACATGGATGCCGGATGCTTTTTTATTCAGAGTCTTGGGAGCCGTAACAGGTGCGGACTGTTGCGGGATTTAGATTGTAGTCGCTTCTTATTTCTTTGTAAATCTAGATAGGATTCATATTGTACATAGGGTTTATACCCAAGGAATATTTATAGATGTTTATATTTTTTTTCCATTTCAGTTATTGTACTGCCTGTGACCCGATAGCTTATCCGGGTATATTCCTTTGTATATACTCATTTCATTTTATTCTAGCACTTCATTTATCATGTACTCGTGTATGTTTTACCTTTGTTAGTAGTTCTATAGTGTTGGTTTGTGGTTTGTTTTATTAAATTTTAACATCTCGCTTATATGATTTTGGGTAGTTAGTCTTATATTATTTAGTATTGTCAGTTGATGTTGAGACTGAGCCGTCTGAGATTCCTGATTTAAGGTAGTATAGGGCTGACCACCCGTTATTATTTTAAGCGGGTTGTTACAACAGCTATAATTACATAATCAAAATTCATTTATATCATTAATGAGTTGGGTGTTCCACAACGAGAGCGCTTAAAATTTATCATTTTAATTTAGAGTAAATCTATTTCTAATAGCATATCTACATACGTACAATATTATTACTTCCTTTGTATCTTTTCTCTTTTCCATAAAACATAAAAAAATATATTCATGTGGCAATATACTCAAAACATAAAAGAAAATGATCAATAAAAATTTTAATATCTACATTAGCACTAAAAATATTATTAAAAAAATAAATTACTACATAAATATTAAGGTTTCACCACATACTGCTACAAATAAAATTGAAAATAAATCACCACGAAATATTAAGGTATCACCATATATTATAATAAACCTTTATACGTTATGTCGTGTCTCATCTAAGTCGTGTGATGCTCGGGGTAGGTAAAAAAATTCGATTTCATATCGTGGCGTGTTGTATTTTAATGTATTTTTTTTTTATCTTACATAAACACAACCCAATGCTACAAAAAACCATGATCTAGTCATATTTTTAATTAAAAATATTATTTTGCTCCAAGATAAATTAATATAAATGTGCATTTATACATTATATATGACACAATAATAATAGTAATTGCTTACCCTAACTCAAACACGGCCTAACAATGTTGACCCTTCCCTATGACAAGTAGTCATATTTAAAAAAAATATATATCATTTCAAAAACAAGAAAAAATATTTCTGGAGTAGGCCACGCGTCCCAATTAAAACACAACATGACACAAAAAAAAATTATTTTTTCCAAATACAAACACACCAATATCAAACACGACAAAACACATCATGAAAATGTATATATTTGGAGATAAGGTGAAACTTTAATATTGGTGTTTTTTAATAATTAGCACTTGGTGAAACTTAAATATTTATGTGGTGAAATTTTATTATTATTATTATTATTATTATTATTATTATTATTATTATTATTATTATTATTATTATTATTATTATTATTATTATTATTATTATTATTATTATTATTATTATTATTATTATTATTATTATTATTGGTCTTAGTTTAGAAATTAAAATTTGTATTGTTAGTATTCTTTTATGTGCGAGTAAAGTGTCAAATGATTTTTTTTCTTTTTTATGAGTATTGAGTTGTGGAGGAGGATATATAGAAAGCAATTTTTTATAATTTTATGAAAGTAAAAAATTTAAATTATGCAAGAACAAAAATCTTTTTTGTGAAAGCAATATTTTTGCTAGTTACGAGAATCTTGCAACCAACTCAACTCAATTCAACTCAACAAAGCATTTTTTCAATTATTTGGATCGGCTACATGAATCCTATTTTTCAATTCCATTTTGTCCAGTGCAATATCTTCGTTTAAACCACGTGATATCATATCTTTTTTTATAATATCTCACTAAGGGATTTATTTAGGCTTATATCTAACCATTGTGTTAACTATCAATACTAACTAAATCACTCTTTCTTATGGGAGCATCCATTGGTCTACGCTTGACGTGTCCAAACCATTTGAGTCAATTTTCTCTCAATTTATCTTCTATAGTAGCAATTTTTATCGTTTCACGAATTTTATCATTTCTAATTTTATCCTTTCGAGTTTTACGACAAATCCATCTCTGTATTCGCATCTCCACACTCATTTTCTGCGCATTTTATTTTTTGATTGCCCAACACTCTTTTAACTAGGGATGGACAAAAGAACTTGTCAAATCGAAGAACCAAACTAAACCACTAGGTTTGGTTTGGTTTTTAAATACCATTGGGTCGGTTCTGGTTCCTAATTTTAAAAAAACGATTGTATTTGGGTTGGTTCTTTTTTTTATACCAAACCCAACCCAACCCAACCCAACGAAACCCGATGTGGAACTAATATAAACCGAACCTACACCCACCCTGTATAAACTGATATTTAATCTCAAATTATTGTACATAAATCTAAAACTATTTGTTGATTTTAGAGCATTTGAGATTTATGTATTTAAATCTAAAATTATGTGTTGATTTTAATGTATTTGTGATTTATGTGTTTAAGTCTTTGATTAAGTGTTTACATTTGTTGGGAATAATTATGTGTGTAACTTGAAACTTGGAAGTAGTTGCATATTTAATCATTAGTAAACACATGTTACTGTTGGTGTTAGCTTAGATGTACAAGTTTTTAAATTTTGTGATATATTGGCTTAATATTTTACTATTTTAGGTTTTTTTAAAAAATAGAACCATAAGAAAACCTTAAATAACCCAAACAAAAACCAAACCGAGAACCGTACCGAACCATGGTTGATTTGATTCCATAACATGATTGATTTGGGTATGGTTCCAATAATGCGGAACCGAAGTACATAGATTCTGGTTTAGGTTTCGATATGGAACCGAACCAAACCTACCCATGTCCAGCCCTACTTTTAACCATCAAAAAAGGAAAAGAATATTGTAGGCTTGATTCCTTGTGCTCGGTAGAGTGGCATAAAATGTTAAATTTATTTAACATAGTTTTGTAAGAATAAAGTGATAATAGGTTTGTAGTGGTAGAGAGAAAGAGAAATAAGTTTGGGTAATTGTGCATTCTTTTTTATAGTTCGGTAGTTTTAATGCAAGCTGATAGATGGGAAGGCTGTTCTTATGCGGTTCATGTAGAACTACTCATTAGTTTAATGAACAGTTGTTGTTCGTTAAAGCATTTCTTACAAATAATTGTTCATATGAATAGATACAAGTAGCTGTTAATCGTATCAACCATTATTTGTATGTTCATACGAATTTATTTAACTAAAGGTCAATTGTATCAATCTTACAGATCCGCTAAACGTTTTGATATTTTGGAGAATGCCTATCTTTTCTCAAACCACATCTCAATTGTTCTTTCCATCATTGCACACAACGCATTTTTTAAATTTACCTAATTTCTTGTACGCATGCCTCACCATTGGAGATTCTCTAAGAGACTTGATAAAATGAAATTTTCATGAATATGTAAAAAAGTTACATACAGACAAATCAAAAATAGGGATTGAGAAGTGTAGATATGAAGATTATCCTAAATAATTAATTTGTTATTATTTTTTACAATTGGGTGATTATAAAATGTTTTTCATTCAAAATTTTGGAAAATTTTGTGTTTTTACACAAATTAATATATTGGTCGATTGAGCTATTATAAGAGTAGGACCCACACATCAAACGTGGTGGTACCAAGTACGTGCACATTTCTTGTAGAAAGGCGAGTCATGTGATATATTCATTTGTTTAAAATGAACAAATAATGAATAAGAAATTTTGTTTCAAATTGTCTCATTTATGTATGAAAATTATTGGGAATTTGATTTAATTTATGGGATGACTTTTTAAACTGTTGCTAAAAGTTATGACTGTTCGCTATATAGTGACTGTTTTTCGGACCATCACTAAAGGTCGTTGCTGCTCACCATTAGTCGTGACTGTTCATGAAAAACGTCCCTAAAGTGTCTGTTAAGAAAAAGACACATCTTTTCATGAAAGAACACATTGTTTTCAATTAATACAAGGTATGTCTTCATTTTGAAAAATATCAAAAAAATATTTTCCAATACTTTTCATTTCTTAATCGAGTCGGAGAGAGTGTCAATCATAATTAGTTCATGGGATACGCACATTGAAGTGATTCTTGCACGTGTCGAGACTGTTTCATCCTAAGAGGTAGATGCTCATTATTTATTTTCGTAAGCACCATAGTGAAAGAGTATTTTATCTTAAGAAGAAAGTGTCCAACACTCGACTCAGTCATTTTGTTTATTTGTAAGTTTTTTATTAATTTTACTTTTATTGTAAAAATATAATTTATTTTATATTCCAATTTGATAAAATATAAAAAGATAACATCAATCTTAAGACAAAAAACTATTTTTTTTAGTTCTGTATGTTAGAATGTGTTTTTATAAGTATTTGACATATTTAGTAATCATCATGCCTAGACTGCAGAGTTCGTCTTCATATTTTCATAAAAAAAAAATGAGTTGCAATAAACTTGTTTATATCGGGGTGATATATTTGTGACTGTAACAATCGGTGTTTCCATATTAACGTGACTTTATTTACATTTAACAATAGTGGGTATATGGAGCCGCATGGAAATTACTACCTAAAATTAAAGATATTTAAATGACATTTTTTTTTCATGAACAGTCACTCGATCTTACCACATATGGGCAAAATTTTGCATTTATATAAATCCGGCGTAACATAGTGAATTTTCGAATAAATGTATGTTTAATATTTTGTCTTTTAGTAAAATAAATATGTCCCATAGTTTAAAAAGCATAAAATGTTGTTCTAATTGACTTTGATAGGATATGATCATATTCCTTTTATGTATTATATATTTACATAAAAGTTGAATATTAGTTTGTGACCATTAGTGAGTTTTCAAATCCACCGAAGCTATTGTGCCAGTATTACATAGACTTTGGAAATTGAATAAGAACTAATATATAACAGTGGAATTAAAGTGAGAAAGTTAGTCTTACTTTTTCATACACATGGTTGTGACAATGTGAAATGTATATGCTTATGATTTTTTTTTTTATAGTAGGAAATTTTATTTTACTAGTCATTTTAAATATTGAAGAGGCTCATATTAAATTAAGGAGTTCTAGAGTAAAAATAAAATGTAATGTAACACCCCGCCTAATTAAATACCGGGTGATCAGTCCTTTATTAAATTATAACCAACGTGAACGGTTGGTTTATTCTTAGCATCACTGTCGCAAAATAAACTGTTCAATTTAAACACCCTAAATAATTAAGCTAAGTGTCAAAACCATTTAAAACATTATTTCCATTTTTAATTAAAGTCCAATTATAAAAACCTTTCATAATTCACAGTTTAAGAGTCACACAAATAACTAGACTAAAAAAGATCATCCAAGCAATTTAATTATTCAAATAACTAATTCCAACTTTAAAACAACGAAGGAAAAACATTCTGACTGTGAAAAATCCCAAAGTAAAATACTAAAAGTTAATGAATCACAATCTCTGACAAAACTAACTGAATAAGGAAAAAGGGCGACACATGCCCAACTAGATAAAACAGAACTAAAAGTGGAGCCAATAATGAGGTCGTCTAAGCAAAAGGCCTGCAACTCTCACCTAAGCTGTAGCACGTTCCTTCCAAAGAATCCTAAGCATGACGCCCCTGTGGCTGGGCACCTGTAATATATACAAGGGAGAAGAGATAACAGGAAACGGGTCAGAGCCCGATTGTAAAACAGTTTAAAATTTTAGTTTAGTAAGTATTTAAAATGCTTACCGACTAATGCAACAATCATATTAGTATGCATCACTCTCTTGAGAAATTCTCACCTCTCTTCTAATGTGCACACCTACCGCACTATTAATCCCCACAAGTTTAGCTTATCCTAAATTTCTCATAAGGTTTCATGCCGACAATTACTAGGGCTAAGATAATTAATTTCTGAAAGTAAAGTTTTCACATGAATCTCATTTCATTATAAAGTCTTTCAATATTGCCTCAAACTTTTCAAACACTTATAATAAAGTCAGAATATTCATTCATTACTTAACTACTTTTAGTCAGTAGAACGTTCCCAATTTCAAGTATATATATATATATTAATCACTCTTATAATATATATATACTATCGTCACCCCACATAAAATTTATGGTGCTGGCATACTATGCTATCAAGTCCTCGTATCACTCGTACTAAGAGAAATACTAGTTCGGAATCACTCTCGAACTGTATTAACAATAAACATATACAAATTGAGGCGAAGCATAGTTCCAAGTCACTAAGAGGTCAGCACATACCCTCACATCTCTTAGGACCGTCTGACTATCAATCAGATAGCTTGTAACAAGGAGTTCTATGTTCTAGGGTACAAGTCAATATCCCCGATAAAGGTCCCATTGAGATAAGACTGTCCCGGTGCAGTAACCTCAGTGATAGCAAGTAGCGCGGGCATGATTTTTACACATATATAGTATATGCACAAACACATTCATATATATATATATATATATACTACTATTCCCATTTCTAAATTCGGTACACCCACGACCCATACTTATGATATTCGTTCTAAGTACACATTACTCGATTTTCTACTCCTAACACAATGAAAATTCGTGGTTTAACCTCTACATGTGAAATATATTTCTAGAACATGATTATTACCTATATAACATGTGAATTCTAGTCTCCAATATATGCTTTCTTTCATGAATTTGGTTATAATCAACCCTAGACTAATATAATTGAAGCATTAACTAAAATAAAGCAAGACAGATACTTTCCTGGAAATCTTTGTTTCTGATTTGTGGAAGAAAGTGGTGTGGTTATGTTCCTCGTCTCGCGATCTAAACTTTGGCAGTGACGGCGATGTAAATGACGGAGTTTTTAGCCTAGAACTCCTTGGAAAACTTCTCCACTTCTTCTCCAATGGACGTTCTTTGGTTTTGCTTCTGCTAACCCTGGATGAAAACCCCTAACATCTGATATATCCTTGGTAAATTCGTGGGTTTAATTTCCCAAAAATATGAAATATCCAAAACGCCCTCCCGGGATGCTAATTAGGCCTAAAAACGTCCCGAGACCCAAACTAAACCCCCGGGTACATTATTTTGACTAACTCGATCCTTCCGATCACATTGGGGCACTCAAAACGACCATATGAGTGACTTATAATTTATTCACTTTTAATAATAATAATTTAGTCCCGAAACGACACAGGCGCATCCTGACTTAATTTCCATAATTGTCATATTATTCCCTCGTGACAATTTTAATAAATTTAATCCTACATATTACTCTACTCAATAAGTAATATTTAACAAATCAACAATTTTCCAATAATTACTAACTCTCGTCACGCTAGTAACATTTAAAACAAATTTTTGGATTAATATTAAATTAATTTATCTCAATTAAGTTTAATAAATCCCTAAATTTAAAAGCTATAAAAATACAGGGTATTACATACTTCCCCCCTAATAACGGAATTTCGTCCCGAAATTTAGAAAGTAAGGCCTATCTTGTATCATCTGCAATAAGGTATAAAGCACCTAATTCCCACAACCTCGAAAGAGAACTACAAATCTCAATCTCATCAATTTAGTACAACAAAATTCTCTTGAATAAATGTAAATAAAGTAAATTTCCAATGCTCTATACAAAAAGACCAATAAATACAAGTCGTCTCATCTTGTATTAAAATTTATGGATACCTTATCAGTACGCAAACTATCTACATAGTAAGGCGTTCAATCACTATAGCCCCCGCCTCACAGCAAGTTTGTTTAACACTCTCATTAAAGACACTTCTCATTGTGCTTTTAACCAGCAAAAATGCATAAGACATGCCTATACATTATTAATTCCTTATTATTTCAATATCACTGGGAGGCTGCACCTCACTACCTAAGAACTACTCGGATTTATCTGAACAAAAAACTCCCATTCTGGGAGAAACCATACGAGCATCTGACCAATTTTGTTCGCTTAAAACACTTGTGGAATTCCACCATAGTCGTCAGACTCTAACTCACCCAATCCAAAATTCTGATTATCCGCCCATCTCTTAACATTCAGAATAAGAAAAGTTAACGTTTTTGCCCATACCAAATCCTCCATAAGCATCTGTTTATAACAAACAGGTACGAGTGCTCCACGTAACCCTACCCTTAGGTAATATACTCCCCCAATTACCGTACTATACTCCACTTGCTAGCTATAACTGTTGTGGAAAATAAATGATCAAAATGAACCCAAAATTACTTTCACACTGCTCCACTAATGGTTAATCACCGCTTGCGTCCTCCCCGAATTATGCATGATATAACCTGCTCAAAATAAAATGATATCCCCGCTGCTTCCTGAAATCCCGTATTGAAGGCGGGATTCTAAAATCATATCCTAATTCAGAAAAATACTGTGTAGTACCACATACCGGCGTGATTCTCTCTTTCAAAGGAACACAGAGGCACACTAGCTAATATTGTAACTCACCCCAAAGGAATGTCAATCACTTATTTCTTGGGCATCTTGTTCTACATGTTCGAGGGAACTCTTGATCTTACCTTGAGTTTGTCAACTTATCCAAGAAACTTTATCGACTTTACCGGCCTCTTCCATTATAGGAATTGTTGATAGCCCCAAAATTCTTTGGTTGTTCCTCTCGTTCCAACTGATTTATATTTATGAGTAGTGCCCGCGGAGACTACTCAATATGTCCCGCTCGACATCGACTTCTACTTGTTATGTCTCATTTGAAGTGACACTTAATACTCCCCTTCTTTCCCTTGCGTATACTGAAAGTTCTGACCCATGCACTTTTCTCCACGATGTGCACTTCCGGACCTGTTTAGACCATACTAACATCTTCACTCATTGTACACGTCAGTCTCTCTCAACATTGGACTAATTTTAACTCTGCTCCGAGTGTTCTCCATAATACTTTGGATTCTACCCTTCTCCAGGAATACCCCTTTTTAAATGGCTTCCCACAACCTTCTAACCAGATTCGATGTGCTACTCTGAATACAAATATATGGATTTGTCGTCTTTCACATGACGCTCAATCGGCCCTACCACTTCCACTTCGTTATGTTAATCCCATAAAATTTTATTCCACACGTCTATTCCCACATCCCTATAACTCGAACGATCCTAACATCAGCTAACCAGGATGCCCACACACCCTATAAACCGTGCATATTACTATAAGCATCACATACGCTTCACACATAACACCCAATTCTTTCTCTTCCTTGTGCTCACAACTTGCTTACAACACTCGGGTACTCTCAATTACCCTAGAAATTGAAATTTTAAATCCTGTTTATCATCGTTCCACCCCTCAACTCGTGGTGATAAGACAAGACTTTCAATGCTTTCTTACTACCCAACCGACTCCACTGGCCTTAATTCATAATTCAACTTCCAATTTACAGATATAATTACCTTCGCCTATTACGACTGATGTACTAAACTTATAGACTAATGACCAAACATCTTCCTACTACCAACCTTACGCTAAGTTTCATGCGTGGGATGTCTTGCAATGCGAAATCCAAATAAGGAACCCCCCCGATACACTACTACCTATCATTGTCGATTATCAAAATTCGTTAGGCCCTCCATCCATAGCATGTACCCCTTTATTCTGTCTCTTGATAGAAAAGTTACATCTCTTCCCGTAATTACACTTAACAAAGAACATTTTGTCAATTTCACTATCGTTCAGCATTGGTGGTAATCATATTCCATAAACCTCGAATACATACCATCGAGATTCTCGAAATCCTGTTCCCAAACATATGGGTATAACTCTTAACTCTCACATCTGTAAAGGATAGATATATCAATGCGCTCTTCCTTTCACCAAGTCCTGAGCGCTAAACATAACAATGAGTTAAATATTTTCGCTCCACAGTAATCCCAGTACATACTGAAACATAACAGCAAAGTCCCTACACACATCGGGATCGAATATCTCGAGCCCACTATCCCCTTCAAAGTTTCTAGAATAGAAAATATAACTGCAAGTCTGGCCCTCTCGTAGGTGAGGCCTCGCCAGAACAAAATATGCTGCACTAATGCAATCATTTCGATAGCCTTGCAATAACTGCCTACTATCGTACTACCCATTACTATAAAGTTGTAACCAAGACAATAGCATACTCGTTTATCACATCACTAAAACAAGTAATCTTAATAAAGTATATAACACTATTAATACGCCCATTTATCCTCCGCGGATAGTACTAAGGATGATCCCGCTACACTAAGGAAAAATATTCACATAATAATGATGTTTATAATTATACGCACTAACTCGTCTCACATGCTAATCTAGAAATGAACAAAATATAGTGACTCGCTCATGTCACGTAAAACACGCCTCATCCTCTGAGGATAAGACTCATACTCCTACCTTGCCAATCGTCTTGACTGCACAAATGGTCCCCGAACGTAACACGTCTGTCCAAACCAAAACAAAAACTACTTTAATCGTTGTCCTTTACTAGGAATCCTATGCTTGTCCATTTACTTACTTCGAAAAACGTTAATGCATGTGAATCACTTTCCACAAAATACCTCTACACATGATCCACTTATCCCCTGTCATACTAACTGTTGATACCGAAATTAGTATGCTGATGTGGACGAATAATTAGAAGACACGTGTCAATCTCCGTGACACAATAGCAAAGAGGAAGTTCATTCCCCCGACCTAGTCATACTCACTCCGAGCAACAGGTGTACTTCGAGGAATACCAGTCCTCTGAGAAACACCAGCTCTCCGAGGAACACCAGCTCTCCGAGGAACTCTTAAACGACGAGCAACTAAGGCGGTTCGAGCTGCATCTCGACCACAACATTGATTGCCAGATAATCAACAGTTCAATTATTCATTGAATGCTTATCATCTTGACACACACGCTTGAAGAGCATTAAATGAGTTACCCTTTCATATGTATATCATTTAATGTATCACCCTTTCATGTACAGCCTAAGGGCTATAAATACCTTGTATGACCCTCATTCAAAGGAACCGAAATTTCTTGATAGCATTTGTAATCGATAATTCCCAAACACTCAGCAATAACATAACAGTGGATGTAGGCCATTCAAATAAGGCTGAACCACTTTAAAATCTTTTGTCTCATTTATTTATCTGTGATTGAATAATTAGAGTAATCTAATTTTTTACATCAACAGATTGGCGCCGTCTGTGGGAAACGACTGTTGTTATCGTTTTTCACCAAGAATTATTCATCATCAATTGCAGACAATCTAGAATCTAGCAATCGAAATGCTGGAAATGCTGGAAATCCTCCAAATCCCTCTACACCTCCAGATCTGGCTGGAATTATGACGAATCTGGCTCAAGGACAAACCGCCATGCAAGAAACAATGCGTCAACTCATACAAACCCTTCATGGCAGTGCACCTGCGCATTCAGGACAACGAAGTGGTCAGAGACAAACCTATTTACTTTCTTCACGATCCAGGCGTACTGAGTCATATCGTAATGAGGAATCTAATGATTTCTCTAATCAACCTGGGCGAAATTCGTCAATACGGGCTACAGATACTGATCAACGTATCACTCTCTCTCCAGAAAGATCCAGCGCCTTGGAAAGATTGAGCAGAGCATCTCCTTTCAGTCGATTAGGCCCTAGAAGGAATAGGAGTCCACCTAAGACCATGTCGAGGAGTTTTCGACAACCATCAGATCTAAGAGAAGGATCAGCACAATCATGACCAGTTGCTCGTCAAGATAGATCTCAGGAGGCTACTTCAGAACAATCAATTTCTCGAACTAATAGGCCCGAGGAGGGAAATGATGCGTGGAAAGGTTCCATTCAGCGGTTGGAGGATAGATTGGGAGAAATGGCTAAGGCAAAGAATCCCCTACAATGAACTTTTGTTCGAGGGACACCTTTTGTACAGGCCATTATGGATTTTCCTACACCGTCGAAATTTAAAGCGCCCGTGGTGACCCCCAAGTATGATGGAAAGACAGATCCTGTTCTACACATAGAGCAATATCAGGCTGCTGCCGGCATCTATGTTGTCCCCGACGAGATGAGATGTATAACATTCTCTGGAACTCTTACTGGATCTGCCCAAATATGGTACAACAATCTTCCTCGGGGAAAGATTTCAACTTTTTTTCAGTTGGCCGAGTTGTTCATTGGCAATTTCTGTTTTGGGCCAAAACCAGTAAAACGAGTAGCACACTTGTTAAGTGTTAGACAAAAATCTGGCGAAAGTACTAGAGATTACATAACTCGTTTCAATAATGAGAAGCTAGAAGTCATAGATTATGAAGAAAAGACAGCAATCACCGCCTTGATGAGTGGGTTGTTGCCTAACAAGTTGTACTACATTTTGGCCAAAGATCCACCTACAACTATGTCAGAGTTGATGGCAAAAGCGGCCAAAATCATGAATGCCGAGGAGGCTATGGATGCGAAGAAGAACATGGATAAAGAAACCAAGGTGGAAGTCGACAAATCTAAGAAGAAAGAGCATAAGGGCAATGGCGGTGATAGGCATTCCAAGAGTAATAAAACATCATGGGAAGTCCTGAAGAAATTCGATAATTATACTCCTTTGAAAATCGGTATTAATCATGCCTTGGAAGAAATCAAGAATAGCGAGGAGGTAAGTGGCCGAAGAAGCTGAGGTCAGACCCTGATACGAGGAATAGGGATAAATATTGTGAGTTCCATAAGGATCATGGCCATATGACCAAAAATTGCATAGCTCTTCAGAACGAGATTGAAACACTCATCCGAAGAGGAAAGCTAGCAAAGTATGTTGATCGGGGAGGTGAAAGAAGAAATAATGATCGAACTAGAGAGAGGTCTAGATCTCCTCGTTGAGCAGAGGAGAAAAAGAAGATACATCATGAAGATGATCCAGATGATGACCTCGATCTTCCCAAGAAACCGAGGCAGCCAGAACGAGAGGTATTTTCCATACGTTTTGGTTCATTTGATTGTAATGTTATTACAGGAGGAGATGCAGGAGGAGGAGACCTTACTGCAGAAAGAAGGGCTTACCTCGGAGAGGACCAAGCTTGCTCGTACATTTAACGAATAAATTTGGCCAAGGAGGATCGTCCGAGGAAGATAAACAAAGAGAAGCTGGTCATTGGGTTTTTAAAAAATGACCTGGCAGGTGTTCTTTACCCTCACGACGACCCTTTGGTGATCAAAATGAGGATGAAAGAAGTAGTGATTTCAAGGGTGCTGGTAGACAATGGTAGTTCGGCAGACATCATGTCATATTCATGCTTTGACAGTTTAAATTTGAAATTATCTCAATTGGAACCTTATCACAGACCTCTTCTGGGTTTTGCTGGCGAGAAAGTTTTTCCACTTGGGACGATCAAGTTGGATATATTCATTGGAACTTGGCCTGCTTGTCGAACATAGAGAATACATTTCTTTGTGATGGATAAGAATGTGCAGTCAGCTTACAACATCATCATGGGAAGAGTTGGTTTGAAGAAGTTCGAAGCACTCCCATCTATAGTACATCAGTGCTTAAAATTCCCAACGAATTTTGGAGTGGGAGTTGTGAAAGGTGATCAAAAAGTAGCTCGGGAATGCTATTATTCATCTGCCGAGTAAGAGGAACTTGAAGAGTCAAGGAAAAAGACTACTACCTACCAGGTGGATGAAGGTACAAAATTGAAACATTGGATCCCAGAGATGAGTCCCAACTTGTAAAAGGACAGGTGGTGGAATCTACAGAAAATGTTATTCTGGACGACGAGCACCCTGAACGAGTAACCCAGATAGGTTCCTCGTTGGATGCCTCGATAAAACAGGAATTGATAACTTTCTTGCGAAACAGGAAGAAAAATTTTGCATGGAGTCATGAAGACATGCCAGGAATAGATCCAAACTTCTTATGTCATGAGCTCAATGTGAATAAGGAGATCAAACCTGTAAAGCAGAGAAGAAGAGTATTTAGTCCCGAGAAAAATCAAGCTATACAAGAGGAGGTCGACAAGCTCCAGAAAGCTCAATTCATTGAAGATGTGAAATATCCAGACTGGTTAGCTAACGTGGTGATGGTAAAGAAGAAGAACAATAAATGGAGAATATGTGTTGATTTCACCGATCTCAACAAGACATGACCAAAAGATCACTTTCCACTGCCCAGAATTGATCAACTAGTGGATGCCACCTCGGGACACGAGTTGCTCAGCTTCATGGATGCTTACTCTGGTTACAACCATATCAAAATAAAACCTGAAGACAGGCAAAGTATTTCTTTTATTACCCATAGGGGAACTTATTGTTACAATGTTATGCCTTTTGGTTTGAAAAATGCAGGAGCGACATACCAGCGGCTGATGATCAAGGTTTTTGCCAAACAAATCAGTTGCAATATGGAAGTCTATGTCGATGATATGCTGACAAAGAGCAAGAAAGATGCTGATCATCTAGTTGACTTAGGTCAGACCTTTGATCAACTGGATAAATACCAAATGAAGCTCAACCCAACGAAATGCACATTTGGAGTACGAGAAGGAATATTCCTCGGGTACATCGTCAACCAACGAGGCATTGAGGCGAATCCAGAAAAGATCAAAGCTCTTTTAGGGTTGCGATCTCCAACGACGAAGAAAGAGGTGCAGAGTCTTACAGGACGAGTTGCAGCGCTCAACAGATTTGTATCCCAAGCAACTGATAGATGTCTCCCATTCTTCAAAACACTTCAGAAAACTTTCGAGTGGAATGATGAATGTGAAAAAGCCTTTCAAGACTTGAAGAAATATCGGGGAGCACCTCCACTGTTGTCCAGGCCAGTAATGGGAGAACAATTGTACTTGTACCTGGCAGTATCAGAGAATGCAGTCAACTCGGCATTGATCAGAATGGAGCATGGAGTCCAAAAGCCAATTTATTACACAAGTAAGGCTTTCTGAGGTGTAGAGATCAGGTACCCAAAGCTGAAAAAATTGGCATTGGCATTAATTGAAGCAAGTAGAAAAATGAGGCCTTATTTACAGGCCCATACCATCGTCGTGTATACCGACATGCCATTGAGACAAGCCCTTCATAAGCCAGAAAAATCAGAGAGACTGATGTACTGGGCAATAGAGCTCGATGAATATGATATTGTGTATGAACCCAGATCATCATTAAAAGGGCAAGCTGTAGCAGATTTTATCACAGAGTTTACATATCCTGATACCCCCGAGGAATAAAACTTGCTCGCTGATCAACTTATGGATGTTACAGGATCATCAGACACAAGCCCAGACCAACTCCGGTTGGTAAAATGTCTTGTGGATATTGAAGGATCATCAAATTCGAGCCCAGACCAACTTCGATTGGTAAAAGGACGAGAAGAGATGATCGACGAGGAGCGAGAAATATCAGGAGAGGATAAAAGGAAACAACAAATATTTCACCGAGGAACTTTACCAGATAAGAAATTTGAAGACGAGTTACCTATATGGAGGTTATATGTAGATGGCTCATCTTGCACTACAGGATGTGGCGCGGGAATAGTTCTGAGCACTCCAGATGAGATCGACGTGGAATACGCCCTGCGATTCCAATTCAAAGCTTCCAATAATGAGGCTGAATATGAGGCGATGATAGCAGGTCTTAATTTAGCAAAGATTATAGAAGCGCAACAAGTGATGGTATTTAGTGATTCTCAATTAATTGTGAATCAGATGATAGGAATATATGATGTTAAAGGAGAATTAATGGTTAGGTATCATGCAAAGGTGATGGAATTATTGGCAGAATTTGATGCCATTCAGTTGATCAGAATACCAAGAATGGAGAATGCACAAGCAGACGCATTGGCCCGACTAGCATCAGCTACTCGTACCAAGCTGCGAAGAACGATACCAATTGAAGTATTAGAATCTTGGAGCATAGATGAAGACCCGACGATGAATGTTATTACCCTTGATTCAGGACCATCTTGGATGGATCCCATCAGGGCATATATTGAGGAGGGAGAATTACCGGAGGATAAGATCGCTGCTAAGAAATTGAAGTTTAAAGCTGCTCGGTATGTACTAACTAATGGTGTTTTGTATGGACGAGGAATTATGGCAGGTTTGCAAAGATGTGTGCATCCCTCCGAGGTGAAGGAATTGATTGAAGAGATCCATGAAGGGTCCTGTGGAGCCCATGTAGCAGGTCGGACACTTTTGCAAAGGGTGATGACACAAGGATACTACTGGCCAACGATGAGGGCTGATTGTATAGCCTATGCTAAGAGATGTGATAAATGACAACGTTTTTCCTCCATCCGACGAACTCCATAAGCATTGTTGACACCCATAACTTCCCCTTGGCCTTTCGCCATATGGGGAATGGATCTGGTTGGACCACTGCCAACGACCCGAGGAAGATTCAAGTACCTCGTCATCGCAGTGGATTATTTTACTAAGTGGGTAGAAGCTGAGCCTCTGATTGATATGATATACGAGAAGGTGTACCAATTCGTTTGGAAGAACATCATCTGCCGATATGTTCTCCCTCATGCCTTCATCACAGACCATGGAACACAATTTGATAACGAGGAGTTTGCCGCCTATTGTCATCAGTCAAACATTTTGAAGGTTCATTCAGCACCAGGCCATCCTCAAAGCAATGGGCAGACTGAAGTGACGAACAGAGCATTACTAAATGGTTTGAAGAAGAGGCTAAGTGAGGCTAAAGCTAATTGGATTAATGAGCTACTGTCAGTATTGTGGGCTTACCGAACAACTCCCCGAGCAGCAACTGGAGAATCACCATATATGCTGGCATTTGGAAGTGAGGCTGTAATACCTGCCGAGTTGGGTCTTCCAACACATAGAGTGCTCAATTTCAATTCCCCAGTCAGCGACTTGATGAGGAGATTAGATTTGGACATGCTCGAGGAAGTTAGAGAAGAGCCAACCATTAGGAATGCTGCTTATCAACAGCGAACAACCCTGTTATACAACAAGAGGGTGAAAAAATGCGACTTAAAAGAAGGAGATTACGTGCTAAAGAAGGTCATTCAGAAGCCCAATAAGTTGGAAGCAAACTGGCATGGACCTTACCAAGTTACTGCAGTTGTCCGACCAGGAACTTACCGAATAGCAACTCTAGAAGGAGAGGAATTTAAGAATGCATGGAATACTGATCACCTACGCAAGTATTATCAGTGATGTAAAATGTAAAGCAATTCCATCAATATGTATAAAATGATGATATTTCACAATCTTCTCTCCTTTTATTGAAAGTTTTTTGGGGAATACTAGTGTGTTTAACACTACGCTGCTCGGCAGTAAAAAGAAGACGATAGTTCAAACCCACGACCAACTCCGGTTGGTAAAAGGGCGAGAACAAACTATACTCCTTTGGTTAGGAGGTGTACACTAGCGTGACCAACTCCGGTTGGTAAAAGAGCTAGTGGACATGATAGTTCAAACCCACGACCAACTCCGGTTGGTAAAAAGGCGAGAACAAACTATAATCCTTTGGTTAGGAGGCGTACACTAGCGTGACCAACTCAGGTTGGTAAAAGATCTAGTGGACATGATAGTTCAAACCCACGACCAACTCCGGTTGGTAAAAGGGCAAGAACAAATTATACTCCTTTGGTTAGGAGGCGTACACTAGCGTGACCAACTTAGATTGGTAAAAGAGCTAGTGGACATGATAGTTCGAACTCAGACCAACTCTGGTTGGTAAAAGAGCGAGAACACGAGACTCATTAAAAGGCCAATCTCAGTTGGTTAGGAAACAAGATATGCTCTCAAATGCCAACTTATGTTGGTCGGGAAGTAAGTTTATTACATAAAAGTTCCTCGGAGAACAAATATTCCAAACTGAACCAACTATAGTTGGTCGGGGATAAAAACCCACTAACTGTAGTTGGTCGACGAGGAAAAATCATCGACCTTGGTTGGTCGGGCACATTTTACGAAAAAGACAAAATTTACCAAGTATAATTAGTCGGGGGTAAAAACTCTCACTAACTATAATTGGTCGACGAGCACAATTTGACAACCTTGGTTGGTTGGAATAATTCTCAACATTTTTATACTCATTACTTTATTATTAAGTGATCGAGCAATATTACTAATACTTGTAATTTTTTACTAAGTTGGTCGATGAACCACACAATATTGTTAGGCAAGCACAAATATAAAGTGTTTGACAAGCACAAGACAATAGCAATACAGATTTGCAAACAGAAAATGAAAGTCTTTCATTAGAATTCAAAACGAATTACAAGTTACATATGTGTACTAACTATTACATTGAGATCCCTACTCTATTGGTTTCTTTCCCTCTTCTTTTGAAATAGGTTCCTCGCCAGCAGGCGGATCATTTAAAGTCTGAGGAGAGTTAATAAAGTTCAAGTCCTTCAGCATCCTAACGTTCATCACAGAAGGTGTGTCCAGTAGATGCTCGTGACGAGATACCTCGATCTGAGAATGAAGATTGTAGTCACCAAGGTATTTTAAAATTAAGCTCCGAGGAATGGAACGAGCTGGGATCCATTCCATGTCCAATTTATAAGGCGGCACAGGCAAGTCTAGTAGCCCAGGAGCACGATAATCCCATAAATAATGGCCCTGCTCTAGTTTTAATACTCCAAGGGCGTTCAACCATCCCTGTTTATAACCTTCATTATTGGCATTTTCAAGGCGAGCATCCAAGTGACAAAGGGCCTCCTTGTAGCCT
Source organism: Sambucus nigra (assembly GCA_949130495.1). NCBI lineage: Eukaryota > Viridiplantae > Streptophyta > Magnoliopsida > Dipsacales > Adoxaceae > Sambucus > Sambucus nigra. Next base: position 328,604,511 of record OX422209.1, read on the forward strand.
GCCATCCAGAACTCATGAGGTTGTTTGTGGAATTGGAAAGTTATTCTCTCTAACTGCTCATGAAGGTTCCTGGCAAAAACATCCTTATTATTCAGAGCAGACTTTGTCGAAGCAAGTTGATCCTCCAGAGTTTGGATTTTCTTGGACATTTCAGACAAAGCCCGATCTTTTGCATTCAATTGGAACGCTTGAGTTTCCAATGTTGATTGAGTACGAGCTTCTTCAACAGAACGACGAAGACCTCTTGGTCGTCCCCGAGCAGGTTGAATACTTTATTCCTCTTCAACATCCTGTGCAAATCTTCCTCGTCCACGAGAACCTCTTCCTCGTCCCCGAGTAGCAGTAGAAGGCCCAGCTCTTCTTATGGTCTCTAATTCTTGCCTTAATTTGGCATTCTCAACCTCTAAAAATGAGAATCCTTCATCGGCGACCGTTACCATGGCCGTGGAAGATGAAGCTGCAGATTTATACTGTGCCAACTCTTTCTGCAAATTGTTATTCTCTTGCTCCAGCAGCTCGGCGATTTGTCTGCATGCTTCAACTTCACCCTTTAGGGTTCTCTCTCTCACTTTATAACCAACAAGCATCTTGTCATAACCTGTTTCAGCACTAAGTTGTTTGAGTTTCTTCTCATAACCTTCGTGCAAAAGAACTGAAGACTCTTTATATTGCTGCTGAAGTTCATCGATAGTACCTTGCAAGTCTTTAATCATTTCGTAATAAGCCACATTGTTGGCTACAGCATGATCAACAAGACATTTCAAGTATTGATATGCTTCCACTGCTTGATCTGAAGCATCATGACCAAGGATATCAGCAATTTCTGATGCACTCAGGTCAGTATGGCCAGCTTTAAAATATTCATGGCATTGTTGCATCAGTTTTGTATCATTGGTAGATAACAATTCCATTCTAGCCATAAACTAATAAAGAAGAGAAGGCAAGAGTTAATAAAAAAGCAGACAGAGCATCAACAATGTAGAGGAACAAAAAAGGTAATTTTATTACATCATCAAAAGGAGTACAACGTTCAGAATACAGAGTACAAGTAAAAGAAAAATAGAAAGAGAATACTGAACAACTTCACACCTTTTCCTTGTCTCCCAAGACTTTCTCGGGAGGCTGGGACGAGGAGCTTGGTTGCTCGGTGGGAACAATGAGTTGATTGGCAAAAGTTGAGACTTGAGGAGTAGGCAAAGACGAGATCTCCTCGGTGGCTGTCTGATTGGGTTGTGAAGCAAGGATTTAATCACCTACTATCATTGAAGACTCCTCGGACGCAGCTTCGTCTTCTTCCTCATCTTCAATTACAGGAGGGGGGCCAGGAAGATATTGTTGAAATAGTTCAGAGTCTTCACTAACCTTCAGTTCCTGCAGGGCAGCAACCCAACCATCTCGGAAGTATTTCAAACTCCCATACCTCACCTGGGTCATCATTGCTACTGCCCCCTATCCCATCCTTTGTCCCAACCAGTTCGAAATGATTTTTTCACAGCCACCTTTCTTTTCATTTTCTCCGAGGAAAGCTTCTCGGATAGAAGATCCTCGGTGGTTTTCAACTTGGCCTCCACCTCCTCCTTCTGGCGATTTACTTCTCGCAGAAGGGTCAGCTCTTCCTCGGCCGATTTCAATTTATTTTCAAGCTCCCCAAAGGTACTGAGATTCTCGGCATATTTCTTATTCTCTCTCTCCAAGTCCTTCACTTTATTTCCCAACTGCACCTTCTCTGCCTCAGACGCAGCCAACTTCTTCTCCCATTCACCCTTATCCTCGTCATATTTTTTACGGGAATCCTTCAGAGATTGGGCTAAACCTTGAAAAGCGTCCTCTACTCCAAATGAGGAGCTGGAAGCCTTGATTGCTTCATCTTTCTTCACTATGGTGTTAAAGCAACTCACCAGCTGAAAAAGATGATAAGTCAGTGCCGAGATACATATATTGACTAAAAGAAAGAAAAATTCTGAATAAAAGAAACTTACTGAAGCAATGTGATGAGTAGCTAGGGATGTTAGCATATCCCTAGACATGTTTTCCTCGATTCCTTGGACTTCAGGAATGGTCCAAGTCTTTACCGAGCTCATTGCAGAACTCGGGGAAATAATGGTTGGAATACCAGCTCCAGTAGCTTGGAGGTGGGGAATGGCTTCAGAAAAACTGACCGAGGAGGATTTCTTCAGTCTCCTCGGTGTCTTCTCAATAATTTCAACCAAAGATTAACTTTTGGTTGGAGAGATGGTGATTACTTCCATAGGTGCATCCTTCTGCACAGGAGCCACTGGGGGCTTCTCGACAGCTTTCTGAGGAGCAACAGAAGGAGCAGCATCCACTTTCTTTATCCCTTTTGGGACATCAGCCTTGCTTCTTTTTCCATCTCCAGCAGAGGAAGCCTCCTCGAAGATAGCAGGAACTCTTCTTTTGGCCATCTTCTGACTCAGAGGAATGTGAGAGTCTGGTGAAGAATCCTCAGAAGCTGGCAATGGTTCCCTAATGCTGACCACAGGACGAGCAGTAAAGGACGATGTATAGCTCTTGTATTGCAACAAGTATGAAGTAGACCTGACGTGCTCGTCTGCAACTTTCTGATGCAAACTCCAGATATGTTTCAAATGCTTTATATTAACTTCTGATTCTTTGGGAGTTTTTCTCTTGCTGTCAACTGCAAACAAAAACATATTGAAATGTCAATCATGCATTTATTCAAACACAATGAAATTATAATCTCAGAAATAGAATAAAATGAAAATAACCTATCCCATTGCCATATGGAGGGCATTTGGGACCCTCATATACTGCATCTCCAACCAAAGGGGCATGTTGCCAATTTTTGATAACTACCCCATGCTCAAAATAATCCCTATTAGCATCAAGGAGATTGACTACTAAAGCCCTATTCAAAAATCTAGTTTTTAAATAATAAACATTGTCTAGAACAGCCCATCTATAACAGTACATAATCTCAGGAATTCCTATACGAGTTCCATGAGTTTGATTTAACCTATACACCCCATTAACTATTCTCCATGTGTTGGGGGCTATTTTTGCAGGGACAACATCGAAATACTGACAGAACTCTAAACACAAAGGGTTTGGTGGAAAAGAAAATCCACATTCAACAATAAAGAGGCTAGGGAACTAATGTCCCTCAGCCAAATTAAAATAATTTGAAGGCTCAAAAAGATTCTCCAAAGTTATCCAAGAAGGAATAAAAAAGTCAGAACGGAATTTCTCAAGAGATTCGATAATATAAACCATGGTGAATAAAAAGAAATGAAGAAGAAGGAAGAAAATCTTACAGGAAAAAGGAGATCTGTTGAAAAACAAACGAAGAAAGGGATGAACGCACAAGAGAGAGAAAAGCTATAGAAAACTCAAAAGCAGAAATTGAAAAAGGTAGAAGACGATGGGATTGCCTCTGAAACTTAAATACTTTGCCTTGGGAAACGGCGAAAGAAATGATTACAAAAAGGAAACTATTACGCTACCGGAGGCTAAAAGGATAAAAAGTGCACGAAGATCGAAGCGCTTATAAAAATGTAAAAAGGCGGATTCTGCGAATTTGGAAGGAAATTCAAATACGAAGAAAAGGCTCCTAAAAGTCAGGAAGGTCATTTAATATTGACATATACCGAGAAAGAATGTTCCATACTCCTCAAAGTTAGAAATATGAAACATTGGGGGCTTCTGTTGATACAAAAATTAGTATGCTGACGTGGACGAATAATAAGAAGACCCGTGTCAATCTCCGTGGCACAATAGAAACGAGGAAGTTCATTCCCCCGACCTAGTCATACTCACTCCGAGCAACAGTTGTACTCCGAGGAATACCAGTCCTCCGAGAAACACTAGCTCTCCGAGGAACACCAGCTCTTCGAGGAACTCTTAAACGACGAGCAACTAAGGCGGTTCGAGCTGCATCTCGACCACAGCATTGATTGCCAGATAATCAACAGTTCAACTATTCATTGAATGCTTATCATCTTAACACACGCTTGAAGAGCATTAAATGAGTTATGCTTTCATATGTATATCATTTAATGTATCACACTTTCATGTACAACCTAAGGGCTATAAATACCTTGTATGACCCTTATTCAAAGGGACCGAAATTTATTGATAGCATTTGTAATCGAGAATTCCCAAACACTCAGCAATAACATAATAGTGGATGTAGGCCATTCAAATAAGGCTGAACCACTTTAAAATCTTTTGTCTCATTTATTTATCTGTAATTGAATAATTAGAGTAATCTAATTTTTTACATCAACACTAACCATATTAGGATTGTCCTTCTCGGACTTTGGGACTCTCAATTCCTGGTGGCTACCCCCGTTGTTCCCTTAGCTTTGTTGGCCCTAAGGAACGTGCTACTGGATTCAATAACCCTTACTAAATTCACCATCGCTTGGTAAGAATTTAGATATCCGAATCATTTAATTGAGTCCCCCGATGGGTCTCCCCCTTGCGGTGTTTTACTAACTACTTTTCATCTAGACTCACTTTCCAATAAGCCTTTTGATTATTTTAGCTCCCTTCATAAGAGCGTTAACATCTCTTCGGACGACGCATGATATTGTCACCATATGGATCGACTGTCCAACATAATTCTCTTTAATTGTTGTCAATCTTCCCCCACGAATCGATTTCCCACTCGAAATCTTCTCTACCATTAGTATCCACTCCCGCTGATACAAAATTTGCTAAAAGTCTAAATCCATTTACAAATGGACCCCTGTCCGGCCCTTCCGTAACGGGTTCATCACGATGTTTATATCTTATCCTGAACAACCGATGAAAGAATGTGTTGTTAAACTGTACCTAAGGTCCTTTCATTGACGCAATATTTCACCAACAACGGTGGTGGTTGACTCCCACTATTGTAACTTTTCTTCCCTGAGTCAAGAAAAATTTTACCCTAAATTTTCACTTCTAGTTAACCACACTCCACTATATTTCCAAGCCTTTGAATATATTACCTTCGTTGGGTAACATACACAATTCTCACATGTTTAGAATTTCTGCTGATGACTCTCCTCAATTTGACCTTTTGACAGCATACCACGTTGGGTGGGTCAAATTTGTCCTCACTTTCAACTATAGCAACACTTGAAATTTATAGGCTGCGTCCTAGCCGTATTTACAGTCCTGGCCTCTCGTTCCCTAATAGGGGTGACCTTGACTATGGTTATCATCCTCGAATATACTTTGCAACCTCAACTAAGCCCTGCCTCCTGATGTCCGCCTAACGGCCCTCGTCTGACATCCTTCATTGCTAGTCACATACATACGTCCGAATGCAATTAGAATTCACTAATACACATACATTATAGCTGGAGAACAAAATCTCACCATGGAAACCAACAATCCTAAACATAGGGCTCTATATCAAACAAAGCAGCGCTGGAAGCATAACAAGTCTCACAGATCCTAAAGGACACTAGAACGTGATGCTCTGATACCACCTATAACACCCCGCCTAATTAAATACCGGGTGATCAGTCCTTTATTAAATTATAACCAAGGTGAACGGTTGGTTCATTCTTAACATCAATGTCGCAAAATAAACTGTTCCATTTAAACACCCTAAATAATTAAGCTAAGTGTCAAAACCATTTAAAACATTGTTTCTATTTTTAATTTAAGTCTAATTATAAAAACCTTTCATAATTCATAGTTTAAAATTCACACAAATAACTAAACTCGAAAAGATTATCCAAGCAATTTAAGCATTCAAATAACTATACTTGAGAATAATTGGATTATTTTTTTGAGCTAAGTGTGATTGTCTATTAATAGGTGTTCGAAACCCCAGAGATGGAATGCCTTTATATTTCCAAACATTTAGAGCTGTAGACAATAAATGTGACTCTTGGTTTTTAGTGTTGATCGCCTTTCAAGCTGAGTAACTTTTTATATTCCTGATGGTTCAACTTTTGGAGTTGGTTGGCCATCCAGCTGACTAGGTTCCTCTGATACCGATCAAGATAACTACGTGGCCACCTAGGATGACAGATGTTTATCGTTCATTGATCCACACGCGGAGATAATTTTTACATACAACGATGATAATATAAAATAATTTTAATATCACGCAGTTACGTTTGTGAATTTGACAAAGTCGAATTTTATTTGCCTAGACACCTTAGTGATGTGCCTTATCACGTGATAGTCACATGTGTGATCATGTGTGTGCTTAAAATGTTAAATTTTATCACAGGTTTCGGTGATGTGTTTCTTCGCATATAATTAGTACATTATCAAAGTGATGTGATAATATTTTGTGTAATCAGAATATAACTCCCCGAACCAAATTTATGGGTTACCCGTGGGTCAACCCGATCCAAATGAGTCGTTAGCTGTGAAGTGCAATGAAACAACCTAAATAATGTTCCTAGTCCAGTTTTATTATAATTAATATTTCACTTGTTAGCATGCGATTCCAGTTTCAAGATAAACTATGTAAGGGACCCATGTGGAGAACCCCAAACTCCAAGTAAACAGAGATACTAACGTAAACGTGAATAAGACATACTTACTTGTAAAACACTCTCAAATTATGGAACCTCTCCCAACCCGCCGTAACAAAGTGGGCACATGAGCTAATGCATAGTGGGATTTATATAAGCAGTATAGAAACAAACGACATAAAGGAATACTCACACGCTACAACCACATGCATGCGAAAATATGTATATAGCTACATACGTATACCTTTGAAATACACATGCCAATAATTTTACCATTTTATTTCCGAAACCTTATTTACCTAGATTAATTTACCTTAATATTATTAAAGGCTTTCTCCATTAATACTTAACATTCTCACTTTATTTAACACACCTGGTTTAACACTTGAAACCGTTACACTTGATCTTTATTAAAACCTTTCCTTTACTGGAATTTAATCCTTTTTTATTCATTACTATACACTTTAGTATTTTCATTGAAAATCACCATTTCAACACACGCATTCATCGTGTTAGAAAATATTTATTTAATATTCGAAAATCCTTTTTACAACACATTTTTGTGTTAAGTATGGGTTCAACTATCAAGGTTGTTTGACCACCCATTTATCCACTTTCTTTAACCCCTTTTAATTCCTTTATGGACATTACTAGATTTAAGCATTTACTTGTCCATTTCACCCTTACCGAAACATTCATTGTGTTAATTGAAGTTAAGTTATATTAACACATTTACCACATAACGCATTTCTTGATATGTTCCATATTTAATTTAACATTTCTCGGAATCTTCCAATACCGCATACTTACACGGGCTCTACACCGATGGCTATATGCACCATATTCTCTAGCCAGTGATTTAGGTCTTTTCACCCAAGGGCTCCGGCCCCTTCTTAATTTATCCTGGCGTCATATGAGTACCTTTCATGTGTTTTAACACTTTAAAAATGTCCATATCATTTCCTTTTCTTTTTACCCGGCCGAAGCCAGCCCCGGGACTTTACCGCCTTAATTTGTGTCACACTTGTAAGTTTATCATTTTGTGTCCATTATACCTTAACCTTGATTTTTATTCCAAAAATCGCATTCATTTAGGACCACTTTGTGTAACATCCTTTCCAACATTTTTATTTCATAAAAATGTTCCACTTTAAGTAAAATTATCACTCCACTTAACCTTGATTTATGCATATTTTTCACCAAATATTTGCCAAATAAAGATTTATTTCCAAACAGTTATAAAATGTTTAACACCAATATTTCTAAAATGCCCATTTCACAAAATATATTATGTTTCAATATTTCAAAACCTTGAAATATTTACTTGTTCTTTATTTTTCGACAAAGTATAATTTCCATAAAACATCAACCTTCATTATTTCAAAACCTTGAAATAATTATTCACTCTTTATTTTAACAAGTAACATTTTCCAACATTTTTATTCCATAAAAATGTTTAATATTTCTTTTTCACTAAAAATATGCCAAAATGACATTTCTGACATTTTTATTCCATAAAATTGTTTATTATTTCCTTTTCACTAAAAATATGTCAAAAAGATATTTCTTACATTTTTATTCCATAAAAATGTTTATTATTTATTTGTCACTAAAAATATGCCAAAATAACATTTCTTACATTTTTATTTCATAAAAATGATTATTTTCAGATTTAATAGAAAATACATAACAATAATATTTTCTAACGTTTTTATTCTATAAAAATATTTATATTTGTCTACTAAGAGCACACATTATTTATTCTCATAAATCTACTCTTAATTATACACACAACAAGGCTATACTATTTATCACATATAGTCACAAATACACTAAGAGTAGATTATCCACCTAAATACTCCAAAGATGGTGGTGGTGATGGTGAATATGGATGACTCCCCCACCTCCAAAGGTGGTCCTAAAGGGAGTCACAAAAGACCACCAATTAGCCTTCATGAAAACTCCAAAACAGAATCTAAGCAAAGTCCTCTTCAAAACCCCCAATAATACCTTCATCTTCTTCTAGTAACATCTCCTCAACACTCAACAAAAACTCCTTATAACTGCTTAATATTTCGTATCTTTATCCCTTAATAGTGGGGATAACCAATGTTTATTTGTGTTAGTGTATTCAATATACTTTGCAGAATAAAATGGTGGGAGATATCTTAAACAATGAAGGGGGGAAACTGTGGTTATGGGGAGAATAGATAAGAAAATGTCAACAGCTTCCTTGCCACTCTCCCCACATATCTCTCTTACATAAAACCCAAAGCAAGCCCCTAACAATGAAACAAATCTCAGTCGTTAAAATCCAAGGATGGCACGAGAGGATTTGATCCTCGATTGAAAATCCTCGGTTGAAAATCAGACAATATATTTAACGGACAGACTTTTCCCAGTCGTCGTTCAAATGAAAGGAATTGTCTTTTGAACGACTACATTGAGCGACCTGCTTCAAACGACGTCGTTTTCGACTCTCCTTTCTTTTATATTATTCTTTCTATTTTTTCTAATTCCTCCAACAACATAATCAATGTATAAATCCCTTAATCTAATACCTTTCTATATAATGCAATTTTGTTACCCATAATTCCTTATAATTATAATTAGTTCCTCCTCATATAAATTCTACGCGTACTTTAATTAATTTATCGATGATGGGTATTACAAATTTCCCTCCTTTGGGAATTTCTTCCCCTAAATTCTCGTTCCATTATTTCCAAGCTCATGGGGTCCACCAACTCCCATCCTAAGTCATAGAAATCCTCTAAGAGAAAATCATCGATGTCCTCAATGTTACTATGACCAAACATCTAGCATGCCCCATGACCCAATGATCACCATTTAGTCAACTACGACGTTACATACTTGACCCCGAGTTTCCATTATCCTTATGCTCAAGTCCTAACCCATCCTTAACACTACCTATGCTAGTAAGTAAGGGATACATAAGCCTCCACGATAAAACCATTCCTAGCAATCAACGCCCGTCCCAACAAATCATGACGCAACCAATCGTCATATCTACTATGTCATTCCCTCACTCCAAGTTTGAATAATTTCACCAAATCACTATTGCACACTCGCTTTACGCCTTCCGCTGTGCACTCTAATGAACCTAACACTACCTTAGGTATATCATCCTTGAGTACTCACTCGTGTTTAACTCCAATACACTCATCGTGGCAAAGAAATATCATATGCTAAGTTTCCCTCGATTTACAACACTATATTGTATCCTCAATCCATTATTCTGCTCATCGCAACATTATCCACTAACTGCTAATCCGATCATTCGAGAGTCCACTAGTCTATGGGAGATCGACACTATGAACAAATCGGATTGCTGAAAGCGTAGCCTCTCGTACGCAAAGCTTTATGCAATAAAAATATTACCTCAGATGAGAGCACCCAGTTACCAAGCAACATTGGCCAAACCTATCCCATCGCACTCTCCCGAGCTTAGCCACGTCGTGTTAAGGCATGACACTAATCTGAGTCACCCCATAGGTGAGAATATTGATTCCCGATTGCCGAAGCCGAAGGGAACCTACTAAAACCATAGGGACGCGCACCTGACCCCATAGTTTTTGCCTATAGGTAACTGATCCTGACTGATGGAAGCAAACCCATACCGTATACTTGAAGTTGTACCACTTTTTCACAACTCTCACCAATACTATTTATGGTCATGTGACCTGGCCTGTGTCAGTAGTCGTGAATAATCTAATATCAAATATTCATTCTCATAACATGAATGGGATCACAATTCACAAATCAGTAGTCCTTGAGGAAGTCAATGTCAGACTTCCCTCCTTGGGAGCAAGACCCTACCTTTCACACTCTTGGTATAAACGAATCATTCTGATTGGCGAATTCCTCGTCCCTCGTTTATATTGACCTTATCCGAACACTAGTGACGAGGCCACCAACCTATTACACCTAGGTTAGTGTTTGCTTTAACATGTCGTGATCAAATCCCAATTTCGGTAGACCTTAATTACTTCAAGAGAAGCACTCACCAAACTATATCCTTTTGACCACAAGATATTTCCATCGATTCATCTTCGATTTTCACCCAGACGGAATTCACGCGACAACCACACTCGTCATCATTGCAACCCTAAAAGTGATTGACATCAGATCGAGATACATCTCTAAATTGTGCCCACTTAGAAAGATATGCCAATAACTAATCTTCACATTGCTAAGGCTGTTCTAGCATATGTCGTCAACACCCCGACATAATAATTATGTTCGATGCTACCCACCATAGTTGCCATTTTCAAGCATGTTCCGAAACTGAGTATCACCACACCCATACTAGTCATTCCATAATGCCCGAGCATCACTCATAAAATGATACAACTATCATTACTAGAATCCTATTACCTTTTCTTGTCGGACTTAATTGGTTTCCTAAGAACACCAAACACATTTCATGTGAAAGCCCAATTTTTTACGAGATTTCATCGTTTACATCTTTACCATCTTAGGTACACCCTTCAAGCCTCTTGATACCCACATCGACATTACTTGGTGCTTGCAAGGACACTACTCCATGAGCTTCTAACCATAATGCACATTATTCCTTGAACAACTCAAGACATCACAATATTCGATATTTATGCCACGCATATATTCTTCTTATGGGCACCTCCATGCGCCTATGAACTGTCTACACACTAGGATTTCCTTGCACCTATCCATTACATCAGTGGATAAACGAGTGTTAACACTTAGATATGAATCTTACCTTATCCTAAACGGCTGTGACTATAAGTCACGTGTATAGTATAATTACTGCTACTATCACTTATGGAAGGACACAAGACGTCGCCCATAGCCTATGAACCTCAAGTCATGCCTTACCCTAATGCTCGATGACTGTTCAACTCTGGAAATCAAATTCCCTTGCTATGTGAGTATCACACTATATGTCAATCCATAATTTAACATAACTACGCTGATCTTGGTAGGATATGGATGTCGGGTATTGCCTATAACTGCCAAAGCCCTTACCACGGACGTCACACAAGATCCTATTCCTCAATACCACACCATAATCACCAAACTATAGATTATTAACATCTAAGGTTTTGGTAGGACAAGGGACGTTGTGTATCGCCCGAGAGGAGGACCACCCTAACAACGCATTAAGGAGTCCTATTCTAAAACATCACAACTTAATTACTTAATATCAAGTCACCACTATTAACTAGGTTCACTCCTAGGTTACCACAATCATCATGGTTATCTAAACCCACATCGTAGTCAATGTACATAAATTGGGTACACTATACCCAAGTTCCCTAACCAATGGACCTAATACTTCCTTGTGCAAACCCGCCTAATTAAATATCGGGTGATCAGTCCTTCATTTAATTAAATTAGAATATCCAGTTGGTTCATTCTCAGTATCACTGTTAAAAACAATTTCTTTATTAATCACCTAATAGTTAATTAAGCTAAGTGTCAAAAACTTTTTTTCCATTTTTAATTTAATTGAAACCCTTCCACAACACGGAATAAAAATATGCAACAATACATCACAACTGAATTAACTACAACAAGAATAAATGTGACTGGAATAACTCTCAAGTGAAATTATAACATTTACAATAAATAAAACTCATATCCACAATGCTTACATAAATAATTACAACCTCTAGAATCTTGGGCGACATGCCCTAAATGAAGACGCTACAGATGAGTGAATCAACAGAAAGGAAGCGTCTAAACAAAATCCACATCTCTGCTAGTAGCTATAATCCATCGAAAAATCCATAATCTACGTTGGGCATCTCTGTTGTTGGATACCTGATGTACAAGATACAGTAGAGAAGAGAATATGCAAGGAAAGGGGTCAGAGCCCGATTGTAAAATATTTTAAAAAATAGCAAGCGCTTAACAATTTCAATTAAGCATTTATTATGTACATGTTAGTTTCTCAGACTCTCTCTTGATAATTCTTACCTCTCATCTAGAGTGCACACCTATCGTATCTTATTATCCTCCTAGTTAAGGTTCACTCCTAACTAGTTTCCACAACATAATTCTAACCCATATCATTAACCCGTATGCCCCATACCATACGTAATATAATTGTTCATATTCATTTCTTTTTCATATCAACTAGTCTTGTTACAACCTTGGAATTAAGTGTTCACTTACTTAATTCAATTCAGATTTCATTATTTACTTGATCTACAACATCACTATAACACCCCGCTTAAAATAATAACGGTGGCTAGCCCTATACTATATTAAATCAGGAGTTTTAGATGGCTCAGTCTCAACATCAACTGTCCGTATAACATAATATACGACTAACTACCCGATATCATATAAGCGAGATGTTAAAATTTAAATAAAACATGCAACATACTACTAACCAAGGTAAAACATACACAAATACAGGATAAATGATGTGCTAGAATAAAATGAAATGAGTATAGACAAATGAATATCCCGAATAAGCTGTCGGGTCACAGCCAATACAATAACTGAAATGGAATAAATATAACATATATAAATATCCCTTGGGTGCAAACCCAATATACAACATGAATCCTACCTAGATTTTTAAAAGTAGGAAGCGACTACCATCTAAATCCCGCAACAGTCCGCACCTGTCACAGCTCCCAAGACTCTGGATAGAAGGTCATCCGGCATTCATGCGGTAGGATACCTGTAGTAATATATATATATATATATATACATGCAGGAGAGAAAAGTAAATGGGTCAGAGCCCGAGTTGTGAAAATATTTAGCAAGTGTGTTAACTGTGCATAATAAATATCGATGCACTTATTTCATAATTAAAGTGGAATCGCACTCTCGTGGAACCCCAACTCACCTATCATCTAACGACGTGCACCTATTTGCGTCCTCAAATTGTAGTTAAATTACCCCAAATATAAGGACAACCTAACTTACCATAGGCCCATCCTATACCCACGAGATTTTCCTTCCTATCATAACCCAAGAATCCACTCTTTCTAAACACACTTAATTATTTTTACGAACATATATGCCATATTAGGCTTAATGGATTCTCGTTTATAATTTAATCAATTGAAATTCTCAATGAGTTACCTATATACAATTGGGTGGAATCATATGATTTAATTTCTACATAATAGGCATACAAAATTATTATTGACAAAACTTCTCTCCGATCTCAACGCTGCGCTACGTTTCGTGCGTGGGGTGTCTCGCAAAGCGAAATCCAAACAACGAACCACCCCGTTACACTACTCCTTGTCAACGTCAATCCTAGAGATCCATTATGTCATACTAATTATAGACAAAACTTTTCTCCAATCTCAACATTGCACTACGTTTCGTGAGTGGGGTGTCACACAAAGTGAAATCCAAACAAGGAACCACCCCGTTACACTACTCCTTGACAATGTCGATCCTAGAGATCCGCTATGCCATACACACAATACTACTAAATATATATTACCATATAAGAACAACTCAAAGTCTCCACATAATATCCTTGGGATGATGTAACCAAAATATTCCTTAAACGCGATACATCAACCCTCATCAATCTAGTACATCATAATCATCCAAGATGTACTCCATAAAAAGTCCATATCCTTTCATTTATAGGATATATAAATATATATATAGGCATTTATTCTAACCATATATATATATATATATATATATATATATATATATATATATACCAATAATCCATACCCATGACCAAGTGTACATATCACATCAGATGTACAATGACCATGCACATAATATACCCGGCTATATATATCGCCAATAAAATGCACCATGCTATCATCTTCCCAGTGCCCGGCTCACGTAGCAATACAGGGGACCACCTGGTGGGGATCCACGACACCCACCTTGTGATAAACTCACACACACGACGTCCCGGGAAGCAGTCATAGCTCCTAACCGGTCAATGAGACGAGACATACCCACCATGTCCCACCCCAAAAATATATATATATCACATCATAACACACTGGACAACTATGACCTGATGAATATCCACACCCTACTCCTTAAGCCAGGATGCTCACCCTCTGCGCGAAAACTTCCCAATGATAGCATGAGCGGGGTATGCTTAACCACATAAGTATATATATCGTTCACATGCACAATATATACACATCCATATGATCCCATCATATGATCAAATATTAAACCATCACATAAGGTTTAAATATCCATATCATGTATATCCACAACATAAATATATCCATACAGATATATATACACATATTCACATATCCCTTTACCTATATATATACAAACTAATTCTCGTTTATATGTATAAGATATATCATTTCGGCTATAAGTATACATAATCCTCAATATACAAGCTGTCATCACAAACTCATTTAATTTACTTCGATATGTGAATACAATCTCTCACTTGAAGCATATTCATCCATTTGCCTATGATGAATAGTCTCCCAACCAACATACGGATATATATATATATATATAAATACATGTCCAACATTTGGGTCATCACCCAAAGTTTAGTGTAGGAAACCATCACTACACATACCATCTATATCCGAGAGCACATTGATGAATCTAGTAAAAATTTCGACTACTGGTATACATATAATTAATAGTCTATAAACCTCAAGCTCAATCTTACGTTCATCAAATAATCCCATTTCTAGGGGAAAATACCCGTTGTAAATCATACACCGATAAACAACATCTACTCCAACTAGATTTTCACACTCTACTCTAGTTGGAAATATGATCTCATCGCTCTCGATTTTGACTACGGTTCAATCACCTTTTATGAATCCCCTAGTCCAACGCCTCTCTGATTTATTCCTTAAATTTTATCATTTCTAAGGGTATGCGACCACTCTCTTCCATTTGGCCCCAAATTGTATCTTAATAATATCCTATCCTTATAAGGATTCGATATAAATGTCGGCCTAGAAATTTCACAACATACCCTCGCAACTCTCTCTCTAAGAGTTCTTAGATCCCCATCACATCTATACTTACATTTGATCTATAAGTAGGATTCTCAATCCCAATGGGATTTCCCCACAACCTCGATACACAACTCCAATACATACATGGATATATTTCTCCCCAATTATTCTAAGGAGTCCCCAAAATCATAATATGTGAGAAACCCCTTATATGTCTCCAAAAACATATCTCTTACATCATTAGAGAATGAACCAAAGCAATAAACCCAACCAAAAAGGGTTAGAGATCATCCTAGAAAAAACTCCATAAAATAGCCCTGTTTCTGAATCGATTTGGCCTGGCCCGAATCGATTCGGTCTCAAGGGCGAATCTATTCGCTCCAACTGCGAATTGATTCGGTCCAAAGGACCTGGGGGACTTTCTCAAACCGAATCGATTCGCCTTGGGTCCGAATCGATTCGGTCAGGCAGACCCGCCAATTTTTGCCTAGGCCGAATCGATTCGCTTAAGGGGCGAATCGATTCGGGTCTACAGAATCTGATGGGTTCTTCTTCTTCATCAAAACCCATGAATTTTAAACCCTAAAATTTATATTCTAACCAGAAAATCTTTATCACAACATGATTCTAAGTCAATAAATCAACCCAAAGTTGATCCCAACCATTTGTACACCATTAAACCCATATTTAAACATTGATTTCAAGATTTAAACCCAAAAAATCTAGGTTTTGATAATTATACCCAAAATCCATTTCTTTAACTCACAAATTATGAAATAAAATACACAAATGACTTATTTAGCAAGATTCAACACTTGCCTCAGTTTTGTAGAGGTTGAATCGTCCTCGATGTCGCGTTTGGGCCGGAATCTCTAAGATTTTCTTCTCTCTCTTTCTTCCTTTCTTCTTCTTTATCTGTTCTTTTCTATTTCTCTCCTTTTCTCAAATGAGAAGGCTTCATCTGTAAGCCTCTTAAACCTTAAAACATAAGTCCCAAATTTTAAATGTTAATACACACTTTAAATGACTCGTTTACTCCAATTCGAGTCAAACTGACTTAAAAACATTCCGGTGCCGAAATAAAACCCAATGACAATCATTTTGACTATCTCGACCCTTTCGGGATCGATGGTACCCTTAAAATCATCATCCGGAATACTTTAAAATGTTCTCTATTTTTGGGCCTCAATTCCCAATTTTAAAATTCTCCAATTAATTAAATTTTATTTACCCAAAAATTTAATTTCTCAGTCTCCAAAATCAAGGGTTGTTACATACTTCGCCCCTTACAAAAATTTCGCCCGCGAAATTTAAGATGTGCCTAGGACCTCAATCTCATCTAGTCCTTACATCAACCCTCAGGATCACTATACCGATCCTTTTTAGTTCTCACGTCGAACTATATAATTTTTAAAACAATTTAACTACCCAGGGCGCCCATACAACCCGTACCCGAGCTTCCACTCGTAGAATTATAACCAAGCTCCATTAGCCTCAAATTGTAATATACTATCACCAATATAATCTATAATAACATATTTAATATATAAAAGTTTGAAAATTTCCAATGGTTGAACTCTCCTCAATTCATGACGCTAGCTACCTTCGTGCGGGGGAGGTCTCGCAAGCGAAATCCAAACAAGGAACCCTCTCAATACACTACTGTGTAGCTAGGTCGGGGATTGAGATTAGTTGAACCAGGGTTAAGATTTTATAAAAAGATTTCATATTTTAGATATTTCCCGAAGGCCTATGTAACAATATAATATAAATTAATTTCATGTCTTTCGACACGCTAAACAAACACCTTATGCTCAAGACACAAGGTCTCCACAAATACAACACTCTAACCAATACCTAGCCCTTAAGACTAGCACAACTATGGGCTAAATTCTCCATTCAAAATAACTCTACCAAACTTTGAACCTCTAAGTTATACCAATCCTATACATCACACCAAAACATCGTTCAAAGTAAGTCCTTCCCTCCTTGGGACACTATAATTACATGCCCTACCTACCCATAAGACAATTGTTTTATAGTCAATACTCAACGAACCTTGACATTCCTCACCTCCGGAATTCAATATTATAACTCTCGACGTTCCCGATATCGTACACATCATGACTTAAACCCAAAGAAAGGTATTTTACCTTATACTTCCATAATCCAATTTCTTTACTTCATTCTTGGATCCTTATATAAAGTTTAAAGTCCTCTACTACTTCCTAACCATTTTGAAGGACAAAACACAATTACGACTAACGAAAACTCCCTCAGTCCCATGCAACGAACTGGAGTCTCCAATTTCTTACTCCCTCTTCCCAGAAGGCAATACTCCTGATATTGGGACAACTCCACACACCTCGTGTTGGGAAAGTCACCAACACCAGGTTTCCTAACAAAGTTGACAGGTTTACCAATCTAAACCTCCCAAGGACTACACTATATACCTCTCCTCAAACTTACCTTACCAAGATTCGTCATTCGAGTAGATTTCCCTTTCATACTCAACCACCGATAGAACACCCTGAACCACTGCTAGAGTTCTCTTTCTTAATTCGGCCTGAATTGAGGAAAATAATTTCCTCCAATCAAAGCGTACCCAAAATCTGTTATGGGTATTGTATCTCTAATCTTTTCCTCTCCTAGACGACATAATCTACGAGACGTCTGAAACGAGAGCAACTGTTATCAGAACGTCGATCAAGTGAATACACTTCACAGAAGAAGATATGCGCAGTGAACATAACAGTCCTAATTGTAGGGCTTTATATCAAGAATGTTAACGAAAGAACGCAGAAAACTCGCACAGATCCTAAAGACTCTAGAACTTGATGCTCTGATACCATCTGTAACACCCCGCTTAAAATAATAACGGGTGGCCAGCCCTATACTATATTAAATCAGGAGTCTCAAATGGCTCAGTCTCAACATCAACTGTCCGTATAACATAATATACGACTAACTACCCGATATCATATAAGCGAGACGTTAAAATTTAAATAAAACATGCAACATACTACTAACCAAGGTAAAACTAACACAAATACATGATAAATGATGTGCTAGAATAAAATGAAATGAGTATAGACAAATGAATATACCCGAATAAGCTGTCGGGTCACAGCCAATACAATAACTGAAATGGAATAAATATAACATATATAAATATCCCTTGGGTACAAACCCGATATACAACATGAATCCTACCTAGACTTTTAAAAGTAGGAAGTGACTACCATCTAATTCCCGCAACACCTGTCACGGCTCCCAAGACTCTGGATAGAAGGTCATCCGGCATTCATGCGGTAGGATACCTGTAGTAATATATATATATATATATATATATATATATATATATATATATATATATATATATATATATATATATACAGGCAAGAGAGAAAAGTAAACGGGTCAGAGCCCGAGTTGTGAAAATGTTTAGCAAGTGTGTTAACCGTTCATAATAAATATCGATGCACTTATTTCATAATTAAAGTGGAATCGCACTCTCGTGGAACCCCAACTCACCTCTCATCTAATGGCGCGCACCTATTCGCCTCCTCAAATTGTAGTTAAGTTACCCCAAATATAAGGACAACCTAACTTACCATAGGCCCATCCTATACCCACGAGATCTGCCTTCCTATCATAACCCAAGAATCCACTCTTTCTAAACACACTTAATTATTTTTACAAACATATATGCCATATTAGGCTTAATGGATTCCGGTTTATAATTTAATCAATTGAAATTCTCAATAAGTTACCCATATAAAATTGGGTGGAATCATATGATTTAATTTCTACATAATAGGCATACAAAATTATTATTGACAAAACTTCTCTCCGATCTCAACGTTGCGCTATGTTTCGTGCGTAGGGTGTCTTGCCAAGCGAAATCCAAACAAGGAACCACCCCGTTACACTACTCCTTGTCAACGTGGAACCTAGATATCCATTATGTCATACTAATTATAGACATAACTTTTATCCAATCTCAACATTGCACTACGTTTCGTGCGTGGGGTGTCTCGCAAAGCGAAATCCAAACAAGGAACCACCCCGTTACACTACCCCTTGACAATGTCGATCCTAGAGATATGTTATGCCATACACACAATACTATTAAATATATATTACCATATAAGAACAACTCAAAGTCTCCACATAATATCCTTGGGATGATGTAATCGAAATATTCCTTAAACGCGATACATCAACCCTCATCAATCTAGTACATCATAATCATCCATGATTTACTCCATAAAAAGTCCATATCCTTTCATCTATTGGATATATAAATATATATATATAGGCATTTATTCTAACCATATATATATATATATATATATACACCAATCATCCATACCCATGACCAAGTGTACATATCACATCTGATGTACAATGGCCATGCACATAATATAGCCGACTATATATATCGTAGATAAACTGCACCATGCTATCATCTTCCCAGTGCCCGGCTCACTTAGCAATACTGGGGACCACCTGGTGGGGATCCACGACACCCACCTCGTGATAAACTCGCACACACGACGTCCCGGGAAGCGGTTATAGCTCCTAACCGGTCAATGAGACGAGACATACCCACCACGTCCCACCCCAAATATATATATATATATCACATCATAACACACTGGACAACTATGACCTGATGAATATCCACACCCTACTCCTTAAGCCAGGATGCTCACCCTCTGCGCGGAAACTTCCCAATGATAGCATGAGAGTGGTATACTTAACCACATAAGTATATATATCGTTCACATGCACAATATATACACATCCATATGATCCCATCATATGATCAAATATTAAACCATCACATAAGGTTTAAATATCCATATCATGTATATCCACAACATAAATATATCCATATATTCATATCCATACATATATATATATATATACACATATTCACATATCCCTTTATTTATATATATACAAACTAATTCTCGTTTATATGTATAAGATATATCATCTCGGCTATAAGTATACATAATCCTCAATATACAAGCCGTCATCACAAACTCATTTAATTTACTTCGATATGTGAATACAATCTCTCACTTGAAGCATATTCATCCATTTTCCTATGATGATTAGTCTCCCAACCAACATACGGATATATATATATATATATATATATATATATATATATATATATATATATATATACATGTCCAACATTTGGGTCATCACCCAAAGTTTAGTGTAGGAAACCATCACTACACATACCATCTATATCCGAGAGATCATTGATGAATCTAGTAATAATTTTGACTAATGGTATACATATAACTAATAGTCTATAAGCCTCAAGATCAATCTTACGTTCATCAAATAATCCCATTTCTCGGGGAAAATACCCGTTGTAAATCATACACCGATAAACAACATCTACTCCAACTAGATTTTCACACTCTACTCTAGTTGGAAATACGATCCCATCGCTCTCTATTTCGACTACGATTCAATCACCTTTTATAAATCACCTAGTCCAACACCTCTCTGATTTATTCCTTAAATTTTATCATTTCTAAGGGTATGCGACCACCCTCTTCCATTTGGCCCCAAATTGTATCTTAATAATATCCTATCCTTATAAGGATTCGATATATAAATGTCGGCCCAAAAATTTCACAACATACACTCACAACTCTCTCTTTAAGAGTTCTTAGCCTCCCATCACATTTATACTTACATTTGATCTATAAGTAGGATTCTCAATCCCAACGGGGTTTCCCCACAACCTCGATACACAACTCCAATACATACATGGATATATTTCTCCCCAATTATTCCAAGGAGTCCCCCAAATCATAATATGTGAGAAACCCCTTATATGTCTCCAAAAACATATCTCTTACATCATAAGAGAAGGCCCCAAAGCAATAAACCCAACCAAAAAGGGTTAGAGATCATCCTAGAAAAAACTCCATAAAATAGCCATGTTTTCGAATCGATTCGGCCTGGCCCGAATCGATTTGGTCTCAAAGGAGAATCGATTCGCTCCAACTGCGAATTGATTCAGTCCAAAGGACCTGGGAGACTTTCTCAAACCGAATCGATTTTCCTTGGATCCGAATCGATTCGGTCATGCAGACCTGCCAATTTTTGCCTAGGCCGAATCAATTGGCTTAAGGGGCGAATCGATTCGGGTCTACAGAATCTGATGGGTTCTTCTTCTTCATCAAAACCCACGAATTTTAAACCCTACAATTTCTATTTAACCACTAAATCTTTATCACAACATGATTCTAAGCTAATAAATCAACCCAAAGTTGATCCCAACCATTTCTACACCATTAAACCCATATTTAAACATTGATTTCAAGATTTAAACCTAAAAAATCTAGGTTTTGATAATTATACCCAAAATCCATTTCTTTAACCCACAAGTTATGAAATAAAATACACAAATGACTTATTTAGCAAGATTAAACACTTGCCTCTGTTTTGTAGAGGTTGAATCGTCCTCGATGTCGCGTTTGGGCCGGAATCTCCAAGATTTTCTTCCTCTTTCTCTTCCTTTCTTATTCTTTCTCTCTTCTTTTCTCTTTCTCTCCTTTTATCAAATGAGAAAGCTTCATCCGTAATCCTCTTAAACCTTAAAACATAAGTCCCAAATTTTAAATGTTAATACACACTTTAAATGACTCGTTTACTCCAATTCGAGTCAAACTGAGTTAAAAACATTCCGGAGCCGAAATAAAACCCAATGACAGTCATTTTGACTATCTCGACCCTTCCGGGATCGATGGTACCCTTAAAATCATCATCCAGAATACTTTGAAATGTTCTCTATATTTGGGCCTCAATTCCCAATTTTAAAATTCTCCAATTAATTAAATTTTATTTTCCCAAAAATTTAATTTCTCAGTCTCCAAAATCAAGGGTTGTTACAATCACATAGTAGATTAACTCACATTTTATATTTTTAATCTACAATATCACACAAAAGATCATCACAGTTTATATATATAATATCACACTAATTATATATATATACTAATACGGCACCTCGCCAGTCAGAGCTGCGGTGCATGCATACTCTGCTATCATGTCCAGATACATAATGTCACTGTATAAAGGACTATTGATTCGGCATCTCTCACGAATCATATCATAACAAAAATAAATTGGAGGCGAGCATACTCTCCAGCCAAATGGGTCACGCACAAACCTACGTTCCCATTTGACCGTCGAACTATCATATCTCGGATAACCCATTTCCAAGGTCCTATGTTCAGGGTACGAATCTAAAATCCTCCCAATTAGGCGTACATGATACGATTGTCCACAACGCGAAAACTCCACCCCGATAACAAGAAACGTAGGTATGTCATACATACAAATAATATTATAGGTATTCATCACACCTATATAAATATAACATCCATAAGGCATTCACACAACCATATGTTAATTCCCATACATAGTATTTTTATCTATCAAATTCTACGTATTAAAGATTATAACTTTACTTCTTTATTTTATATTCCCGAGCCTCACTTATTACTCGAAGATTAAATAAGTATACCTCAACCTAATCCAGTAGGTAAATGTCTACACCCTACTTGTCCCTGTCATCACAACTTCCGAAATTCTATGAATTAAACTCATCTTTAATTAGGTTTATTTCTCGATAATCCCTAATTCACTGTTAACCCTTTATTCCATCCCTTAAGGTTAATCCCAACTATACCTAAGGTTATACCGGTAATTTATGGCTCTCTTACTACTGATACTAACCTTAAATTGTCATATACCCGATCTAAACTCCAAGTAATATAATTATCCAAAGTATCTCATTCAATTAAACACTCGTTAATTTCCCCTCATTCACAATTACAAAATAATATCTTTCGGGACTTAAGTATATCCTACTGTCCTTCTCTAAGTCCGATTATATTCAAATAATAATCAGTAAAGATTTCTAAAAGTTTTGGGATTTAATCAAGAATTAAAAAGGAACAAGTTCATCTTTTCTGGGGAGGTCAATCGATCGAAGGTCAGGGGTCAATTGATCAATCAGTCGATCGATCGAAATTCATGAGTCGGTCGATCGATCACCCAGTTATCAGTCCAGATTCTGCAACTTTGATCTTACGGGTTTCCAATATTTTAACCAATAAAACCTCTATTTAACGTCCCAAATTTCTTATAATTGATACCACATGATATAGAAACATATGTAAATGATTCCTACTGATCTAAACAACCTAGAATCATCAAGAAGTTTGGATTCAAACATATTATTTCTCATAATTTCCAAAAAACTCATATTTTATTATTTCTCCAAGAGCATCATATAAACTCCAATTTTTCTTCACCAAATGATTCCCAATTTAATCTCATGATATTCATATCATATATCATTATATATGGATAAGTTCTAAAGTATCCAAAATCAGTTAAATCTCATTAACATCAATCAATTTACTCAAATTCCATTTTATTCTCAAGAACTCTAATTTTTTTTACTTAATCATCAATAAGAGTGTAAATCCTAGATTTCTTCACAAGATAATATACAAGTCATGGAGTTTATTCTATACTTAAAATAAATCATTCTTAGATAATATCCATCCCAAAAATCCATTTAAAATTATCACAAATTTCTTTGTTCATGCAACTTTTCATAATTTTCCTAACTATCCTAACATGAACAATATAAAATCTAAGATTGCAATAGTTAATCACTTGCCTTTAGATTGTAGGTCCGATCCGTTGGGGATGATACTCTACTGGTGGTCCTCTCTTTTTTTCGGCTAACTTCCGACAGTGATGGTGGTGGCTCTTGGTGGTGCAAGGTGGTTGTCCTTTGGTTTCCTAGAAAAGTATCTTCTTCTCCCATAATGACTCTTCCTTTTCCCCAGAGAAACTCCTCACTCTCTCTCAATTTATTTCTCTCTAAGTTTGTAGAATGAATCAATAATCTAAACCCTTTAGGCTTATAAATAATATCCCAAATTCGTGCATACTATTCACCTCCCTTGTAAAATGATCGAAATACTCCTTCGGGGTGTCCTTTCGGTTCCAAAGTGCCCCGAGACCCAAATCAAACACCCAAGTAGACTTTTTAGACTATTTGAACCCTTTCGAACACTTTGACGTAGTCAAAATGACCATTCAGATGACATAAAAATAATTCACTTTTATTTCATTAAATTATAATCCCGACACGACTCAAATGCGCGTCCCGACTTAATTACCAAAATTGTCGTACACATATATATTACTTTAATCACTAAGTAATATTCAACATAAATCACATATTACTTTATTTTCGAGTAATATTTAAATCCGAATTAATTTCCAATTATATCACAATTAATTCTAATTATTCCCATTTTAAAAGTCATTAAAAATATGGGGTATTACATTCCTCATCCGGAACTAACACTTGTAGGTACATTCGTCGACCAAAAATCCACTAAGGTGTTCACCCATAAGGATAGAATTCCATCAACTAAGACTGACTTATCCCACTAGCATTGACCTACATCAATTTGTAAACTCATTGACCTTATCATCAATCACGGTACTTCCCTAAGGATCGAAATCGCTTAATTATCCCATCCATATTGACCTCTCATATTATCACACCCAAGGCTACATATAATTTAAATCATGACTTCTCACTGCATAATTATGGCACTATAACCATCACTCTCTACTATTGGGTGTAAAAAATTTGGTTCCACTTCCCCGATGGGCGTCATCCTATTGTGTCAACATATCACATGATTCTAAGATATTAAATTGTTAATGGAAGCACCTCACACAAACAACTACGGTGTCACCACTATAGGTTTGCACGGACACCTATAAATTACTACAATTCTAATCATAAATGCAAAAGCGATTAACAACCATCAATTTAGTTGTATGCCACTAGGCATTAATCTAGTTTGCCGTGCTAACCTCCTAGACTTTACCATCAAGGACACGAACTAAATCGCCATTAACTAGCATGACCAGCCGAAACCACACTGGCATCAAAAGATCCACTACCGGCCTCACCACGTCACACTGAAAAGGAGACTTGAACCGTGAGGTCTGATACCATTTGTAGCGCCTCGACCCGAATTTATTGGTTACCTGTGGGTCAGCCTGATCCGAATCGAGTTGTTAGGTGTGAAGTGTAATGAAACAACCTAAATAATATTGCTAGTCCAGTTTTATTATAATTCACATTTCACTTGTTAGCATGCCATTTCAGTTTCAATATAAACTACGTGAGGGACCCATGGGGAGCACCCCGAAGTCCAAGTAAACAGAGCTACTAACGTAACTTATCTGTAAAATGCCCTCAAATTATGAAATCGATCCCAACCTACCGTAACAAAGTCGGACGTGAGATTATGCCTATTGGGATTTATACAAGCAATATAGAAACGAACGGCAGAAAGGAATAATCACACGCTACAACCACATGCATGCAAAAATATGTATATATCTACATACATATACCTTTGAAATACATATGCCAATGCGTTAACCATTTTATTTCTGAAACCTTATTTACCCAGATTAATTTACCTTAATCTTATTAAATGCTTTCTCCATTCATACTTAGCATTCTCACTTTGTTTAACACACTCGATTCAACACTTAAAATCGTTCCTTTACCGGAATTTAACCACTTTTTATTCATTACTATACACTTTAGTATTTTCATTAAAAATATCTATTTCAACATGTATTCATCGTGTTAAAA
This sequence comes from Sambucus nigra, assembly GCA_949130495.1. Lineage (NCBI taxonomy): Eukaryota > Viridiplantae > Streptophyta > Magnoliopsida > Dipsacales > Adoxaceae > Sambucus > Sambucus nigra. The sequence goes on from OX422209.1 coordinate 328,630,673, forward strand.
AATACTTATTTAATATTTGAAAATCCTTTTTACAACACATTCTTGTGTTAAGTATAAGTTTAACCATTAAAGTTGCTTGACCACCCTTTTATCCACTTTTTTAACCCCATTTTCATTCCTTTATGGACATTACTAGATTTCTGATTTTACTTGTCCATTTCAAATTTACCGGAATATTTGTGACATTCATCCAAGTTAGGTTGTATTAACACATTTACCACACAACTCATTTCTTGATATGTTCCTAATTTTATTTAACATTTCTCAGAATCTTCCACCACCGCATTCTTACACGGAATCTACACTGACAACTATTCGTACCATATGCTCTGACTAGTGATTTAGGGTTTTTCACCCAAGGGCTCCGAGCGCTTCTTGCTTTATCCCAGTATCATCCGGGTACCTTTCATGTATTTTAACACTTTACCAATTTCCACATTATTTCATTTCCTTTTTACCCGGCCGAAGCCAAAACTCGGGACTTCACCGCCCCAATTTGTCACACCTGAAAGTTTATCATTTTGTGCCCTTTATTGCTTAACCTTGATTTTTATTCCAAAAATAATATATAATTAGGACCACTTTGTGTAACACCCTTTCCAATATTTGTATTTCATAAAAATGTTCAACTTTAAGTAAAATTACCATTTTACTGATTTGTTGCCAAATCACACCTTTACTCCTTATTCACATGAGTTAATTTTATCCCAAACACTATTAATTTTCCTACACCAACTTCTTAAGTGTTTTAACCTTTTAACACCTTTTTACACTTGGAGTAATTTATTACTTGATTGAAAATACCCTTTATTCCTTTACTTCCTATTAATTCCATAAGTGTTAATGTTTTATATCATTAGTAAGTTACACTCAATAATCGTCCCATGTTTGCCCATTAACACTAAATTAGTACTTTTATCGACAATCACACACATTATGTCTTTTAGTCCCAATTACACAAACTTTGAAGACTAAAATTTCAACTTTTATTATTCTTGTTTAAACCCAACAAAATCTTCCTTGAACTTGTTTGTACACTGTGACACCCCGACTAATTAAATACCGGGTAGCTACTCCTTTATTAAATTAATTCAAAATGCCAAGTTGGCTCAGTTAATAGCATCACTGACGAAAACATTTTATTATTACTAACCACCTAGTATTTAAAAAGTAAAGGCCAAATTTTAATTTAAGTCTGATAACATGCAACAAGTGTAATGAAGAAATGAATAACACCATTCACCATACTGAACTAAAACGAATAACCATCACAATAGAGTAAATAAAGCCTGGAGGAAAAACTACTCACTACAATCCCATAACAGAAATAAATAACCGAATACTAAAATAATACATGCTAAAGTCTGAAAACTGAAATGTAAAAGATGTCTCTGAATGGAAATGGGCAACATGCCCTACAACTGATAGATAATGACTCTGGAATCCAAAAGATAGAAGTGTCTACAAGCAAATCCCTGTAGCTTCCACAACCAGCTACAGCTCGTCACCTGAATGAGAATCCTATGCTTGGTGTCCCTGTGGCTGGGCACCTAAAATGGTTTTACAAGAAAAAGAGATTTGAAAAGAAAACGGGTCAGAGCCCGAATGTGGAGTTATATTTTAAAAACCTGCAAGTGCTTTAAAAACATTTAAAACATTAAATGCAAAGTACATGTTAGGACGTGCACTCACATGATATTCTCACCTCTCGTCTAACTGTGCACTCCTAGCGTAAGTACCCATCTACAACGATATAAACCACTAGCTAAGTGACTTCATAACTAGCTAGACTGTAATAGTTCCTACCCTTATTACCCGGTTCTATTAACATATAACGCTCGTAATTAGGTAGGGATTTAATGGAAACTCAGATGCTCAATATGCGATATATTTCTCTATCAGCTAACTCATTATGTAACTCGAAACAATATCGTAATTATTTATACAACATTATCATGAATGTTCTTATTAATTTAGTGTATATTATTCACATCATAAATATACAATACGAGCACCCCGAGAACTAAGCTGCGGTGCACACATACTCTGCTATCCATCCCGGTACATCACGTACATAAGGATCACATATTCCGAATCTCTCAGGAATAGTTCAGATAACACAAATCACAAATAGTGGAGGCGAACACAGTCACATCACATGGGTCACGTACATACCTACGCTCCCACGATCAGCGGAATTATTAACATCCCAATAAGTCTTTCTCTGACCTATGTTCATCGAGGTACCAGTCTATATCCCCCCCGTAGGCACACAAGAATTAGAGGGTCCTAAGCGAACGCAACCTCCCGTGATAGCAAGTATGGTAGGTATGTCATACACACAATTCATATACCAATACTAAGTAAACACACGTCTTAGTAATACCGTATTTTAATCGTAGTACATATCGCATTCTCGTACTAACTATAATTATCACAATTTATACTACTCCGGTTTATAATCATACGCGCCAAAATTTTCTCACGTCATAATAGACACTCACGTCTCAACCCCAAACGGTTCATTCTGATTTAACTCACTTGTATATAATTTCCTTCTCATAAATACCCAAATGTCCCAAACCTATCACTACATCATCATTGGAAGGTTAACTATATCCTCGAACAAGTTTACGGGACTCCAAAATTCAAAACAGTTCAAAATAGCCCAAACTGTCAGCTCGTTAGAAGTCTCGTTCGAACGAGTGTTCGAACGAGTTTGGGCTGTCAGCTCGTTAGAAGTCTCGTTCGAACGAGACTGTTCGAACGAGATTCCAGTTCGTTCGAACGAACTGCACCTTCTAACGATATCTCGTTCGAACGAGATATCGAACGAAACTACCCTTCGTTAGAAGAGACTGGTCAACTCGTTAGAAGCTCGTTCGAACGACCTGGGGACTGCTTCTAACGACTGGCCAGTTTCGGCCCAGATTTTTCCAAATACGTTTTTCACCATTTTTACTCCTCAAATCACCTCTAAAATTTATCCCAACGATTTTTTTAAAGTCTCTAAACAATCCTAAACATAATATAACGACATCCTATCACGTTTTTATGGATTAATTCACCCTAATCATCAATCAATTTACAAATACTTAACCTTTTCCCCAATTCATTCATGAACATGAACCCTAGAATTTGGAACCCTCAATTCATCAAATTTAATACGCTTTTCTTTCACCCAATCATGTATTAACATCAGATTAATCGTCTCCAAACTATTCTACATGCAATTTATCCTCAATATTCAGAACCTAAGTCCAATTAATCATGGGTTTTCATTCATCTTCCAATAACAATTATAAATCTTCAATTTTCTAACATGGAAAGAACATTTTCTGAAATTAAACATAATTAAACCACTTGCCTTGTTTGTTTCCGGATTTGGTGTTGATTTGGTGAAGAATCTCTGCAGAATTTTCTCTCTTTCTCTCCTTCTTCAAGCTCCTTCTCCAATGGTGGCTTAAGGTGGCTAGGGTTTGTTTTGGGGAAAGTTGTAAACCTAAAGATAACCTCCGTAGCTTAATGGTTTAATATGGGTTGGTTAGTGGGCTTTGTGGGTTTAATCCACATCAAATTTACATCTCAAATTTTCGTCAGTTTTAATTCCTAAAAAAGTAAAATTACCAAAATACCCTTTAAGTTGCCGGTATGGCCTAAAAATACCCCGGGACCCAAACTACACCCCCGGGTAGTGTTTTCTGACTATCTCGACCCTTCCGGACGCGTTGGCGCACTCAAAACGACCATACGGTTTATAGATTTTAAATTCACTTTTATTATCAAAATATTACATCGTGACGCGGCGGTCCCACGCGTCTCAACAAAATTTCTAAAATGCCGTCTATCGATCTCACGACAAATTTTATAATACTAAATACATATATCAAAACATGTATGCACGTAATCAAATACCAACTCGCATCTCGTTAGTATTTTAACCCGGATTAATTTCCAATAGTACGCATTTAATTAATTAATCCCAAAATAAATATAGTCAAAAGTACGGGGTATTACATACTTCCCCCCTAATAACTGAATTTCGTCCCGAAATTCGAAACTAGAAAGTACCTGCTAAAAACAGCTCTGGATAACGTTCGCGCATCTCATCCTCTCGCTCCCATGTGGACTCCTCGACATTGTGATGTCGCCACTGGACACGCACTAATGGGACTATCTTTGACCGCAGTTTCCTCTCGCTTCGATCCAAAATAGCAATCGGCCCCTCCTCGTAGGAGCTATCCGGCTGGAGATCGATGTCCTCCACAGAAATGTGAGAATGAGCCAAATTATCCCTAAGGTATTTCCTCAGCGAGGAAATATGGAACACGTCGTGAATCCGATGTAAATGGTCCGGTAACCCAAGTCTATACGCAACCGGTCCGATCCGTTCAATAATAGGAAACGGCCCCACATACCTCGGTGCCAACTTTCCCTTCTTCCCGAAACGCATAATCCCCTTCATAGGAGATACTCTGAGCAGAACCTGGTCCCCCACTTGGAACTCCCTGAAAAACCTCTTCGCATCAGCATAACTCTTCTGCCTGTCTTGAGCTACCCGAATGCGACTCCGAATCAACTCAATCCTTGCCGAAGTATCCTGAATTACTTCTGGCCCAAGTAGTTTGTTGTCCCCCACCTCTAACCAACACGCTGGGGAACGACAAGGCCTACCGTACAATGCCTCAAACGGAGCCATGCCAATAGTGAACTGGTAGGAGTTGTTGTAAGCAAACTCCACCAGTGGAAGGTACTGCTCCCATCCACCTCCGAAGTCAATAATGCACATGCGTAGCATGTCCTCCAACATCTGATTGGTGTGCTCTGTCTGCCCATCAGTCTGCGGATGATAAGCCGTACTCAATCGCAATTCCGTGCCCATGGCCTCCTGGAAACTCTCCCAAAACCGCGAAACAAATATCTTATCTCTGTCAGACACGATATTTAGGGGCACACCGTGAAGTCTCACAATCTCCGAAATGAAGAGCTGGGCATACTGTCCCGTAGTGTAGTCAGTCCTTACGGGTAAAAAGTGAGCGACCTTGGACAACCTTTCCACAATTACCCAAACGGAGTCGTGACCCCTCTGCGACGTAGGCAACCCCGTGATAAAGTCCATGGATATGCTCTCCCACATCCACACCGGAACCTCCAATGGCTGTAGCAATCCTGCTGGTCTCTGATGATCCACTTTTACAAGCTGACAAGTGGCGCATTTCGAAACAAACTCAGCGATATCTCTCTTCATACCGCTCCACCAATACTGCCGTCTCATGTCTTGGTACATTTTGTCCCCTCCGGGATGTACCGCGAACCGTGAGCCGTGTGACTCTGCCATTACCTCATGTCGCAATTCTTCTCCTTCCGGAACTACCAATCTTCCATTGAAGCGTAATCCCCCGTCTGAGCTAACGGTATAGGACTCGGCTCCCTCTGCTAGTAATCGAACTATCTGCTCCTGACAGAACGAGTCATTAGCCTGTGCCCTTACTACCTTCGTGACAATCTGCGATGTAACGGTCATCACCGACATGAAAGATCAGGCCACTGCATCCTGGTGTTCCAATTCCTTCCACTTTGCTTTCCACACCTCTGCCACCTCATCTGCTGGCCTACGGCTCAACGCGTCTGCTACCACGTTAGCCTTACCCGGGTGGTACTGGATGTCGAACTGGTAGTCTTTCACAAACTCAAGCCACCTACGTTGCCGCATATTCAACTCTTTCTGCGTGAATAAGTACTGTAGAGACTTGTGGTCCGTGAACAGTTGGAACTTCTCCCCCAAAAGATAGTGCCTCCAAATTCGTAGGGCAAATACCACTGCTGCCAACTCCAAATCATGCGTGGGGTAATTCTTCTCATGAGGCTTAAGCTTACGGGAAGCATAAGCTATGGCCTGTCTCTCCTGCTGCAATACACCTCCAAGTCCTTGCAAGGATGCGTCGGTGTAAACCAAATACTCAACTCCCGATCTCGGCAACGCTAACATAGGTGCTGAGGTCAATTTGTCCTTCAATTCATCGAATGCCAACTGACAGGCATCACTCCAGATGTAGGGCACACCCTTAAGAGTAAGATGTGTCAAAGGGCCTACTATCTCCGAGAAACCCCGAATAAACCTCCTGTAGTATCCTGCTAGACCCAAGAAACTACGAATCTCAGTTGGTGTCGTGGGCTGTCCCCACTCCCTCACCGCTGACACCTTCCCCGGATCAATAGATATTCCCCGGTCGGAAATGATATGCCCCAAAAACTGGACTTCCTTCAGCCAAAACCCGCACTTCTCATATTTTGCATACAACGCGTTCTGACGAAGTGTCTGCAAAACCTGCCTCAAATGCTCGGCGTGCTCCTCCTCTGTCTGAGAGTAAACCAGAATGTCATCAATGAAGACAATGACAAACTGATCTAGGAAATCCCTGAACACTCTGTTCATCAAGTCCATAAACACTGCTGGAGCATTGGTCAAGCCGAAAGGCATAACCCGAAACTCGTAAGAACCATATCTTGACAAGAACGCGGTCTTCGAGACATCCTCCTCCCTGATACGCAACTGATGGTATCCCGATCTCAAGTCAATCTTCGAGAAGAAAGAAGCTCCTCTCAACTGGTCGAATAAGTCATCGATTCGAGGCAACAGATACTTATTCCGTATCGTGACCTTATTCAACTCTCGGTAGTCCACACACAATCTCAGTGAACTGTCCCTCTTCTTCACAAACAAAACTGGAGCGCCCCAAGGTGAGGTACTCCTGCGAATAAAGCCCTGGCCTAACAGCTGCTCTATCTGATCCCGTAACTCCCTCATCTCGGCTGGAGCCATACGGTACGGTGCGCGTGCTATAGGTCTCGTACCCGGTAGCAAATCTATATCAAAGTGTATCTCTCGAATGGGTGGTAAGCCTGGTATCTCCTGAAACACATCCGAATACTCCCTGACTACTGGGATAGAATCTAAAGGAATCACAACCTCCTTAGAGGTATCCTCCTCAATGTAGTACAGATGAGCGGTCGATCCTCCCTCTGGGCGAGGCATCGCCACTACAAACATCTCTTGCCCCGGAATGGCAAAAATAATGCTCCCGCTGAAGCAATCAATCATGGCCCTATATGCTACGAGCCAATCCATACCGATGATCACATCATGAACATGCATGTCTAACACTAACATGTCTGCAGGCAATACCAAACCACCAATCTCTACCCCCACTCCCCGGCATATAAAGAAAATAAGTGACCCACTCCCCAATGGTGAGTCGACACACGTCACTGTGCTCTCTGCCGTAGCTAACAATCCTAAATCTTTCGCGAAGTGTGTAGCTATAAAACAGTGTGTAGCACCCGTATCGAATAATACCCGACCCATAGTGCCATGGATAGGAAACGTACGCTCGATCGCGGGTGGTGCCTGTGGAACTGCAGCCTGGTGGACGTTGTAGACACGTCCATACTGTAGCTGCCCCTGCTGAGCTGGGACTGCTGGAATGGGTGGCAATGCTGCCATCTATGGTGGTGCGGGAAGAGCGGCGGGAAACATAGGCCTCTGTGGATCCTGGCGAGCACCCTGCTGCTGCTGCTGTGGGGCCCTGCCCCTATCAGGACAATCCTGTCGTTTATGGCCAGTCTTGACACAAACAAAGCACTTCCCTGGGAAGTTCCCCTCTTTCTGCCCCTGCTGTCCCCGGCCCTGGTGGCCGTTACCATTCCTTCCTTGGCCCTGGTGAAACTGCTGCCCATTCTGCCCGTGCTGGCCCTGATGGCCGTTTGGACCCTGATGGCCCTAACGGAAACCTCCCTGTCCCTGTCTGCAGTTCCCTGACCGGAACCTCTTATTATCCCCCTGCTGGGAGCCCTGCTCATTCTATCTCTGCCCCTGACCAGATTGTGCCCTGCTGGCACCATGTCCTCCAGTCCTGCCCTGATGGCTAGACTCCCCCGACCTCTTACCCTCGGCCATATGAAAACGGTGGTCCTGGCAGTGAAACAATGCAGCGTTAACCACATCAGAATAAGTGGCCAACGATAGGTTCCCTAGCAGATGCTGACGGATCCTCCAAGTCAACCCGTCGGTGAACTTCTCAATTTTCTTCTTCTCTGTTGGTATCTCGTCTGGAACGATGTTCAACAGATTAGTGAACTCGGCCTCATACTCGGCCACTGTCTTGCCTTCCTGCTTCAAACTCATCAATCTCCTCCTCATCTCTGTATGAACTGCGGACGGAAAGTACTTGCGGTCGAACCGCACCCAGAACTCCTGAATCGTGAGAGTATCCCTCTCCTCTGCGGTGGTAATAGACTCCCACCACTGTAGTGCAGATCCAACTAGCTTGAAAGTAGCTAGCACCTATTTCTGAACATCAGTGCACTCATGCATCCTCAAATGCCTCTGTATATCCTTCCTCCATTGGCTCGAGACTACCACATCTGAGCTTCCTGCAAACTCTGGCGAATGCGCTTTCTGAAAAGCGTCACGTACACGCTCCCAAGCAGAAGGGAATGCATTAACCTGTACTGGCGCGGCAACCGGCGCCTGAGGTGGTGCCTGCTGAACAACGGCAATGGCGGCATTCACCGCTTGAGCTACTATAGCTGCAACCTCAGCGGCGTTCATCATGCCCTGAACTGGAGCGGGCTGGGGTTCGGGCGTTGCATCCCTGGGAGCTCGTCGTGCACGTCGTGGAGGCATCAGAAATAAGAACAAAGTTTATAAGTTCACTGTTATAAACTTAATATAGCTGAAGAACAACGGATACACAAAAAGAGTACAACAGTCCTAAAATATAGGGCTCTATATCAAAGAAACGTAGCGGAAACATAATAGCCGTACAGATCCTAAAGGACACTAGAACCTGATGCTCTGATACCACCTGTGACACCCCGACTAATTAAATACCGGGTAGCTACTCCTTTATTAAATTAATTCAAAATGCCAAGTTGGCTCAGTTAATAGCATCACTGACGAAAACATTTTATTATTACTAACCACCTAGTATTTGAAAAGTAAATGCAAAATTTTAATTTAAGTTTGATAACATGCAACAAGTGTAATGAAGAAATGAATAACACCATTCACCATACTGAAGTAAAACGAATAACCATCACAATAGAGTAAATAAAGCCTAGAGGAAAAACTCCTCACTACAATCCCATAACAGAAATAAATAACCGAATACTAAAATAATACATGCTAAAGTCTGAAAACTGAAATGTAAAAGATGTCTCTGAATGGAAATGGGCAACATGCCCTACAACTGATAGATAATGACTCTGGAATCCAAAAGATAGAAGCGTCTACAAGCAAATCCCTGTAGCTTCCACAACCAGCTACAGCTCGTCACCTGAATGAGAATCCTATGCTTGGTGTCCCTGTGGTTGGGCACCTAAAATGGTTTCACAAGAAAAAGAGATTTGAAAAGAAAACGGGTCAGAGCCCGAATGTGGAGTTATATTTTAAAAACCTGCAAGTGCTTTAAAAACATTTAAAACATTAAATGCAAAGTACATGTTAGGACGTGCACTCACATGATATTCTCACCTCTCGTCTAACTGTGCACTCCTAGCGTAAGTACCCATCTATAACGATATAAACCACTAGCTAAGTGACTTCATAACTAGCTAGACTGTAATAGTTCCTACCCTTATTACCCGGTTCTATTAACATATAACGCTCGTAATTAGGTAGGGATTTAATGGAAACTCAGATGCTCAATATGCGATATATTTCTCTATCAGCTAACTCATTATGTAACTCGAAACAATATCGTAATTATTTATACAACATTATCATGAATGTTCTTATTAATTTAGTGTATATTATTCACATCATAAATATACAATACGAGCACCCCGAGAACTAAGCTGCGGTGCACACATACTCTGCTATCCATCCCGGTACATCACGTACATAAGGATCACATATTCCGAATCTCTCAGGAATAGTTCAGATAACACAAATCACAAATAGTGGAGGCGAACACAGTCACATCACATGGGTCACGTACATACCTACGCTCCCACGATCAGCGGAATTATTAACATCCCAATAAGTCTTTCTCTGACCTATGTTCATCGAGGTACCAGTCTATATCCCCCCCGTAGGCACACAAGAATTAGAGGGTCCTAAGCGAACGCAACCTCCCGTGATAGCAAGTATGGTAGGTATGTCATACACACAATTCATATACCAATACTAAGTAAACACACGTCTTAGTAATACCGTATTTTAATCGTAGTACATATCGCATTCTCGTACTAACTATAATTATCATAATTTATACTACTCCGGTTTATAATCATACGCGCCAAAATTTTCTCACGTCGTAATAGACACTCACGTCTCAACCCCAAACGGTTCATTCTGATTTAACTCACTTGTATATAATTTCCTTCTCATAAATACCCAAATGTCCCAAACCTATCACTACATCATCATTGGAAGGTTAACTATATCCTCGAACAAGTTTACGGGACTCCAAAATTCAAAATAGTTCAAAATAGCCCAAACTGTCAGCTCGTTAGAAGTTCGAACGAGTTTGGGTTGTCAGCTCGTTAGAAGTCTCGTTCGAACGAGACTGTTCGAACGAGATTCCAGTTCGTTCGAACGAACTGCACCTTCTAACGATATCTCGTTCGAACGAGATATCGAACGAAACTACCCTTCGTTAGAAGAGACTGGTCAACTCGTTAGAAGCTCGTTCGAACGACCTGGGGACTGCTTCTAACGACTGGCCAATTTCGGCCCAGATTTTTCCAAATACGTTTTTCACCATTTTTACTCCTCAAATCACCTCTAAAATTTATCCCAACGATTTTTTTAAAGTCTCTAAACAATCCTAAACATAATATAACCACATCCTATCACGTTTTTATGGATTAATTCAACCTAATCATCAATCAATTTACAAATACTTAACCTTTTCCCCAATTCATTCATGAACATGAACCCTAGAATTTGGAACCCTCAATTCATCAAATTTAATACGCTTTTCTTTCACCCAATCATGTATTAACATCAGATTAATCGTCTCCAAACTATTCTACATGCAATTTATCCTCAATATTCAGAACCTAAGTCCAATTAATCATGGGTTTTCATTCATCTTCCAATAACAATTATAAATCTTCAATTTTCTAACATGGAAAGAACATTTACTGAAATTAAACATAATTAAACCACTTGCCTTGTTTGTTTCCGGATTTGGTGTTGATTTGGTGAAGAATCTCTGCAGAATTTTCTCTCTTTCTCTCCTTCTTCAAGCTCCTTCTCCAATGGTGGCTTAAGGTGGCTAGGGTTTGTTTTGGGGAAAGTTGTAAACCTAAAGATAACCTCCGTAGCTTAATGGTTTAATATGGGTTGGTTAGTGGGATTTGTGGGTTTAATCCACATCAAATTTACATCTCAAATTTTCGTCACTTTTAATTCCTAAAAAAGTAAAATTACCAAAATACCCTTTAAGTTGCCGGTATGGCCTAAAAATACCCCGGGACCCAAACTACACCCCGGGTAGTGTTTTCTGACTATCTCGACCCTTCCGGACGCGTTGGCGCACTCAAAACGACCATACGGTTTATAGATTTTAAATTCACTTTTATTATCAAAATATTACATCGTGACGCGGCGGTCCCACGCGTCTCAACAAAATTTCTAAAATGCCGTCTATCGATCTCACGACAAATTTTATAATACTAAATACATATATCAAAACATGTATGCACATAATCAAATACCAACTCGCATCTCTTTAGTATTTTAACCTGGATTAATTTCCAATAGTACGCATTTAATTAATTAATCCCAAAATAAATATAGTCAAAAGTACGGGGTATTACATACACTCTGTGTCAAAATACTACAAGATTATATGCATGAGAAGATGGATTTTGAATCTAAAATCCTACTACAAGGTTTAAACATATTTTTGACCAAATATTTGTTAAATAAAGATTTATTTCCAAACATTTTATTTCGATAAAATGTTTAACACCAATATTTCTAAAATGCCCATTTCACAAAATGTATTATCTTTCAATATTCAAAAACCTTGAAATATTTACTTATTCTTCATATTTCAACAAAGTATCATTTTCATAAAACATCAACCTTCATTAGTTCAAAACTTTGAAATAATTATTCACTCTTTATTTTTAACAAATAACATTTTCCAACTTTTTTATTCCATAAAATTATTTATTATTTCTTTTTCACTAAAAATATGCCAAATTGACATTTCTTACATTTTTATTCCATAAAAATGTTTATTATTATTTTTTCACTAAAAATATGCCGAAATGACATTTCTTACATTTTTATTCCATAAAAATATTTATTTTCAAATTTAATAGAAAATATATAACAATGATATTTTCTAACAGTTTTATTCCATAAAAATATTTATATTTGCCTACTAAGAGCACACATTATTTATTCTCATAAATCTACTCTTAATCCTACACAAAATATGGCTATATTATTTATCAAATATAGCCACAAATACACTAAGAGTAGATTACCCACCTATTTTTTTTCTCTCCAAAGATGGTGGTGGTGATGGTGAATATGGATGACTCCCCCACCTCCAAAGGTGGTCCTAAAGGGAGTCACAAAAGACCACCAATTAGCCTTCATGAAAACTCTAAAACAGAATCTAAGCAAAGTCCTCTTCAAAACCCCCAATAATACCTTCATCTTCTTCTAGTAACATCTCCTCAACACTCAACAAAAACTCCTTATAACGGCTTAATATTTCGTATCTTTATTCCTTAATAGTGGGGATAACCAATGTTTATTTGTGTTAGTGTATTCAATATACTTTGCAGAATAAAATGGTGGGAGATATCTTAAACAATGAAGGGGGGAAACTGTGGTTATGGGGAGAATAGATAAGAAAATGGCAATGGCTTCCTTGCCACTCTCCTCACATATCTCTTACATAAAACCCAAAGTAAGACCCTAACAATGAAACAAATTTTGGTCGTTAAAATACAAGGATGGAACAAGAGGATTTGATCCTCGGTTGAAAATCAGACAGTATATTTAATGGACAGACTTTTTGTAACAACCCGAGGTCTTGGAGACAACAATTTATTTATTTTGGGATAAATAAATAATATTTTATTGGAGAAATAATTAAATTGGCAATTGAGGTCGAGATTTGAAGTTGTTCGAAAGTGTGTCGAATGTCGATTCTGAGGGTACCATATTGTCCGGAAGGGTCGAGAAAGTTGAAATGGATGTACTTGGGGTCTATTTGGGTTCTGAAATAAGTTAGGACCGTTTGGCTGGAATTAAAGTTACCGGGTCATTTAAAGTGTGTATTATCATTTAAAGATGTGTACTTTGGGAGATTAGGCTTATTAAGCCTACTGGAGATATTTCTCCAAAAGAAAGAAAGAAGAGAGAAAGAAAGAAGAAGAAAAGGAAGGGGAAAAAAAGAGGATTCTTCCGGCCAGCGATCTTAAGGCGGATTCAGACCCTACGAACCCGAGGCAAGTGATTAAACTTGCTAAATAATTGTTGTGTACCAATTATTGCATGATTTGTGGATTGAATTTTGGGTTTTAGGTTAAAATTATTAAAACCTAACTTTTGGGAAAAACCTTAGATTTGTAGTGTATAAATGAATTTTAAGGTTAGAAATTGGTTTATATGTGTTCTTGGATAAACATTAATGCTATATTTGTGATTGGGAAGGATCAAAATGGTTGGAAGATGAGATAAATGATTTTTGGGAAATTTGGGTTTTGTGGAAAATAAGCCATTTCGTAGCTTGCTGCACTTACCGAATCGATTCGCCCCTACCGAATCGATTCGGTCTGTTGCAGATTGCCCAGGTCTTTAGGTCCGAATCGATTCGCCCCTTGCAAATCAATTCGGCATGTAGCAGACTCCCAGGTCTATTGGACCGAATCGATTCGGATGGGCCGAATCGATTCGCTTTTCTGGGCCGAATCGATTCAGAAATAGGGGAATTTTTAGAGATGTTTTCTAAGGAGAATTTCATCCCGTTTTGTTCGAGGTTATCGATTTGGGGCCTCTATATGAGACATTTGGAGTATGTTTTGGAGACTTTTAGAGGGTTTCCATCGTACGAAATTATGGGAGTCATATTAGTTAAAGTTGAGGATTATCGATTAGAGAGTTTGGCATATTCTAAGTGGGGAAGCCCACCTTGATTTGGAGATTCGACTTGGGGATGATAATTATAATTATATGAATAAATGAGACAAATTTAGAGATAATGGATTTTAGAATCCAATCCCAAATGGGATAACTTTAAAAAGGTTCATAAACTGAATTGAACCCTATAATGGATGGAGAATCAAAAATGCTATTTGATGTGCATACGGATATAGAAATATCCTTATTGATGATTAATTTGGGAGACATCTCACACAATGAGAAATGCTAATTGAGGCGCATTAGGATATAGAATATCCTTAACTTAAAAGAATTGAGAGACAATTCATACTATAAGCGACACGAGAGCTTCAAGCGAGAATTAGTATATCATATACTAAGTGGGGAAAATGTGTGAGTATTGACGATTAGTGTATCATGAGAGAGATATACTAAACACTGATGTTAATCAAATTGCGCCAATGGGCGTATAATGAAAATGAAGATAAATCTGATTGTTGCAGGTATACCTTATATAATGGTATATCTATATTATGTGGGATGTATGTATACCTTATATGATGGTGTATATACATGTTAAGCATACCCCCTCCTTGCTATCATTGGGAAGTTTCGTGCGTAGAGGGTGAGCGTCCTGACAAATAATGCAGGGTGTGGATATTCCCCAGGTCGTAGTAGTCCTTTGTGGTCAACAAATGACATTTATGATATACATTTATTTATTTTGGGGGTGAGAGGTCCTGGGTATGTGTCGCTCTCACTTTCCGGTTAGGAACTATGACCGCTTCCCGGACGTTGTGTGCGTGAGTAGATCACGAGGTGGGTATCGTTGAACCCCACCAGGTGGCCCCAGTTTGCTACGTATATGGGCTACTGGAAGATGATAGCATGTGAGCCTGCGTCCTTCGAGTTATAGCTCGGTTGGATGGTTATTATTGTTTGTGTTTGTACTTGGGTGTCAAGGGCATAATGGACCTCAATAACCTACATTGCCAGGATTAGTGTATCGGGGGGGTTCCTTGTTTGGATTTTGCCTTGGCGAGACATCCCAAGCACGAACCGCAGTGTAATGTTGGAACTTGGGGATAAGTTTAGTCCTTAATGCTCATAATCATTTATATATATATATCCATATCCCGACAATCGACAGTGCCAGGAGTAGTGTAATCGGGGGGGTTCCTTGTTTGGATTTCGCTTCGGCGAGACGTCCCACGCATGAAACGCCGTGTACTGTTGAGAATTGGGAATATTCATTAATTAAAATTGGAGAATAATTTGGGTCACATGTGTTGCCCAGATTATACTCAAGAGGGGGGGGGGGGTGAATTGAGTTTTTACAAACTTTAAGTCAAATTAAAATTTCAGAAGAATATTTAATTTATAATACTTTGACAATTTTCAAATTAATAAAACTACAAAGAATAAATCCAACAACATCAGATAAACGTAACCAACTAATTTGAAAAACTAGAAATACAGATTTTAACACACTAGGAATCTTAAATTAATTTTCGTATTTAATATTAAGTGATATTCTGAAATTAATTATTTAATTCAAAAATAATTATTTTAACTTTAAATTTAATTTAGTTAAATTTCTGAATTAATTTATTTGCAAGATAGTGTGCTGAAAATATTAACTCAAGCAAGAATGTGCAAATAAATAAAAGTGCGGAAAATAAATGACACCGAAATTTAACGTGGTTCGGCCAAATCCCGGCCTACGTCCACGCGCCTAGAGCCCCTGTCACCTTTGCGCTTCACTAAACCTGATCCACTTGCGGGTAGGATCAAACCACCACGTATAACTGTTTGCAAACTAACTCCGAGCTTCAAATCCCGTGGCCCACTTACGGGTAGGAACCAATTACCGGTACAAACCGAAGATTCAACAAATCTTCACAACAAATCTGAATTTTTGTAGTACAAGGTAAAATACTGAAACTCCTTAAAATACAATTTGTAATCTGAGTTTCTCCTTCTTTAATCTGACTTCAATAAATAATGTTGAAGTAGGCACAAGTCTTCTTCTTCAATGATTGAGCAGATGATAAAATTTATTGCTCACTTGAATGTGTAGCTGAGTAGTAAAATAAATGCTCTCAATAATATTTCAAGTCTTGATCATGTGCTTATTCCAGTTGTCTTGTTTAATCCAGCTCTCCAAAGCTTTAAATGTGTCTTCCAAAAACTAGCTGTTAGACACATGCATTTTGAGCATTAAATGCACCTGATTTTGCTGAGATGAGGTAGCTAAAGATAATCTCCAGATCTGATATGCAAATCTTCATTTTTATTATCTCCATAAAAAAATAGCTGTTAGTATCATAAGAATGGATGTCTGAAAATATGAGACTGAAAGATATATTTCTCAGTATCCTTATTTGTGTTTTTGGACCTGCAGATTGTTAATCTAAAAAATTATCCATTGTGCAAAAGAATTATTCATTTTCAAAATCACATGGGATGGTACATTGCCTAGCACGAGACTTTTTATTTGAAGTGACCTCAAGGAATATTTAAATAATATAACCAGGTATAAATGCATCATCAACTGCAACAAAAAATAAGTTGGACAACTTGGTCAAATCGCACGTGAACATCTGCAATGATTAGAAATGTTATATATAAAAAATCTTCACTGATTGGAAAAGTTGAGCGACGTCCAAGAGTGTATAAAAAAATAAACACAATGCGTATTCAAGTGGTCAAGCACATATTGATTGGACAAAAAAGGATTTTCGGCATTAATGTATATAGAGATAGACTGACAGCGTATAGGAAAATGTAGACGGATAAGATTTTCAAAGCGTGAATCAAGGTCTGATAGGCATCAACTGAAATATATATATATCAACATCCCTTCACAGCTTTATAAAAAAAACATGAGTAAAGGTGGTATGACTTGTGTGACATCAGACTGTCCGAAAGCTATGGACTTCCGAAGTTTCAGCGATGGGACAAAAAGGAGACGGAACCATTGACAACTGTTAAGAGTAACTCGGTTGGCCCAAGGTAATGATAGTAGATACTGATATGACAAGTCAAGCTAATGAAGGACTTTGATCTCAACTTCTTAGTTAAAAAAAAAACGAAGTGGAGCAATTGATTTGTCAAAGAAATTATATGTATATTTGAATATACTCATAGCAGATATATGTAGGAGAATCAAATCCACTGTTCGAGATAGAGAATATGCTCGGCTCAAAGCTGCCAAAACAGATAATATATATATATATATATATATTTATTAATTATATAAATAAAAGAGGACAAACGAGATATGAAACTGACCAAGTCAGTATTACATGCGCGTCAGTAGTTTAATACGCATGCACCTCATTTATATGATGTATAATTTGTGTCTAGATAAAATCCCCTTTTTTTTGTTAAAAAATTTTAGGTGCAACAATAGATAAGTGATTAGAGCAAGATTTTATTAAACGAAATCAACTTTATTTAATATATAGATAATTTAAGAAATAAGTTAATATATATATAATAGTAAAGAATATATGTTTGGAATCATCGAAATCAATATATTAAGTTAAACTAAAAATATACATTAATTAAACTAATTTAATTAATTAGGGACAGAATACATTTTCGATAACAATCTCCCCCTTTTTGATGATGACAAACAATGAGTGAATCAAACATACTTCTCCCCCTTTGACATTATCAAAAAGATATTCTTATAAATTCAGTGTCACGGGTAAAATGCGAAGCTCCCCCTATAAAAAATAATACAAGCATGGGATAAAACAAAAATTAGGAGGGACATATGTGAATACCAAGAATTTTCATGAAGTAAATATTCAACATAATCTTACAAAGCATGTATTGAATACATAGATAGGAAGAACATTTAATAATGCGCAAGTCATCGGATTGAGAAACAACATATTCATATAAGATTATAGCTTAAGGTTGTTAACAAGATGACACACATCTTTAGTGCTTCCCTCAATCGTGATTTTCTCAACAACAACTTTGATAGGATTTTTCAGCACTTTTTTGAGAGGTTGAGCAAGCAACATTTTCATTTGAAGTAGAGGTATGTGACTGCATATTTGGAGGCAAGGCAAATGGCCATGAAGGAGGTTTCACCCAAGGGGCAAATGGAGGGGAGAGAGCAATGGCATTAAGAGCTTCAGGGTAATAAGGGTATTTTTTGAATTTGGCATTACTTACACCTTTAATTTGAAGCTCACATTCTGCCCAAGGGGTATAAACCCCAGGTTGTTTTCCAATACAAACAACATAGAAGAACTTCATGATAGGTGAATGAAGAGGAGAAGCTCATATATGTATATATATAGGAATGGTGAATGGCATCTAGTGAAAATAAATACTAGAATGTGTCCACTTGTGAAGATTGTTATGAATAAAAGAAATTATAAATTTAAGTCATTTATACATGCCATACCGAGTTCACGACGGATAATGGTAAAACGATCTTCAGATAATGGTTTTGTGAAAATATCGGCTAATTGAAGATCCGTAGAAATAAATTATATGCGTACGTCCCCTTTTTGAACGTGATCGCATAAAAAATGATGTCTAATTTCAATATGCTTTGTTCGAGAGTGTAGAATTGGATTTTTTGTCAAACATATAGCGCTTGTATTATCACAAAAAATTTGAGTATTGTGAAAGAATATTTTAAAATCTTCTAATTTTTGTTTCATGTATAATGCTTGATCATAACTTTGATATATTTTTATGGATATTGCAATTGAGTTGATTATTCCGAGAATTTTAGCTCGTATCTTGATAACGACAAAGCTTGAGTAAAATGCTATGTTTTTTTGCCGCTATTTCTAACTCATGTTATGTGCCTATTTCTAATTATTTGACCACATCGAGCTATGAAATGTATCATGGTTGTGCACTTGAAAGTTTTTTTTTGGTAATCTAGAACAACAATTGAAAATTTTTGTTGCAATTTTTTTTTGGGATAATTAATGATGCTCATTGATATATCTCTCGTATTTGCATTAATTTGAGAACATTGAGTTATGATTTCTATTAATACGTAAAAAGTTGTTCTGAGAAACCATTTTGTACAACAATTGGTATCAGACCCAGTGCTCTTCTTATTTTTAGATTTAACAATCTTAGAGTTAAAGATCAATGGAAAACTTTAATGTTTCATCTCTTGGTGAGGGTCAATCAATAAATAGACCTCCTTTATTTTCAGGAAATAATTATAGCTATTGGAAAAATAGAATGAAAAATTTTGTTCAATCAAATGATTATGCTGTTTGGAGAGTTATTATAAATGGTCCTAATATCCCCATGAAAGTTGTTAATAATGAAAATGTTCCTAAAGAAGAAAATGAATGGAATGATGCTGATATTAAAAAAAATCAAATAAATGCTAAAGCTATGAATATTTTGCATTGTGCACTTGATGTAAATGAATATAATAGAATCTGTTGTGAATCCGCCAAAGAAATTTGGGATAGACTAGAAGTTACATATGAAGGAACTAGTCAAGTCAAGGAGGATAAAATCAGCATGCTTGTTCATAACTATGAGCTTTTTAAAATGAAAACAGATGAAACTATCTCTGATATGTTTACTAGATTTTCAAATATTATAAATGGATTGAAATCTCTTGGTAAATCTTATACTGATTTTGAATTAGTGAGTAAGATTCTCAGGTCACTACCATCTGCGTATATGACAAAGAAGCTGGCAATCAAAGAAGCTAAACGAGAAAGACCTATTTCTCTTGATGAACTGTTGGGTTCTTTAATTACTCATGAAATGGAACTCAAAGAACTTGCTGAAGATGAGAAGCCTAAGGCAAGCAAAACTATTGCCTTCAAATCCATTGAGGAAAAAGAAGAATGTGAGGAAACTGATAATGATGAAGATGGTGACATAACACTTCTTACCAGAAAATTCAAAAAATTTCTTACCAAAAAGAAGGGACTGTCTGGAAAATACAAGAATTTCTCTTCAAATAAGGCACATGAAGGAAAGTCATCCTCTAAGTTTGAGCCAAAATGTTATAACTGCAAAGAGTTAGGCCATATCAGACCTAACTATCCCAACACCAAAGAAGGGAAGAATGACAGAAAAGAGAAAAGAAATGAAAAATACAAAAAGGCCATGAAAGCTACTACTTGGAGTGATAGTGATGAAAGTAGCAACGATGAAGATTCAAGTGATGGAGAGGTTGCAAATGTTTGCCTTATGGCAAATAATGATGAGGTATCTTCTAACTTTAATTCAGATAGTGAATATGAAACTTCAAATGATCATGATGAACTTCAAAATGCTTTTGATGAACTTTTTTACAATTTTGATGAAATTAAAACTAAATATATTAATCTTAAAAAGATACATTCCTCTTTATCACATAAATATGATTCTCTCCTTGAAAATATAGAAATAGTGAAATCCGAAAATAAGTCTTTAAAATCTGAAATGGCAAAACTAAAAATTAATGAATCATCTAGTCACTCTTCTGAAAATGAACAATTAAAACTTGAAATTAAGGATTTAACTTGGTGTCTTGAAAACTTTGTAAATGGAGAAAAAAATTTGAATTTGCTACTTGGAAACCAAAGGTGGATGTATGATAAGGCTGGAATTGGATATAATGAAAAAGAAAATGAGAAAAGCTTTGAAAATTATTCTAAAAATATTGGAAATTCATTATGTACATATTGTGGAAGACATACCCATTTATCAAATTTCTGCAAATATAGATTTTCTACCAAAGTGGCATGGATTCCTAAAGAGACTCCTATTTTTGCTAACCCATATGGACCCAACACATTTTGGGTACCAAAAGAAAAGTTATGACAAGTCAAGCTAATGAAGGACTTTGATCTCAACTTCTTAGTTAAAAAAAAAGAAGTGGAGAAACTGATTTGTCAAAGAAATTATATGTATATTTGAATATACTCATAGCAGATATATGTAGGAGAATCAAATCCACTGCTCGAGATAGAGAATATGCTCGGCTCAAAGCTGCCAAACCAGATAATATATATATATATATATATATATATAAGAGGACAAACGAGATATGAAACTGACCAAGTCAGTATTACATGCGCGTCAATAATTTAACACGCAAGTACCTCATTTATATGATATATAATTTGTGTCTAGATAAAGTCCCCTTTTTTTGTTAAAAAATTTTCGTTGCAACAATAGATAAGTGATTAGAGCAAGATTTTATTAAACGAAATCAACATTATTTAATATATAGATAATTTAAGAAATAAGTTAATATATATATAATAGTAAAGAATATATGTTTGGAATCATCAAAATCAATATATTAAGTTAAACTAAAATATACATTAATTAAACTAATTTAATTAATTAGGGACATAATACATTTTCGATAACAACATGCATCATGAATTGAGGGCATAATGAGCCTCGAGGATTAATACGGTCAGGAGTAGTGTAATGGGGGGGGGGGGGGTTCCTTGTTTGGATTTCGCCTCGGCGAGACGTCCCACGCACGAAACGCAGTGCCGTGTTGAAAATCGAGAGGAGTTTAGTCTTTAATATTCATGACGCTAATAACTCATATATAATTACTATAATAATTATATATATGGTTTCATGCCTTATAAGGGCATCACTAGAATACAAAAATTCTAGTAAATGAGATTGTTGATATATTGTGATGATGTGGACATGATTGGATCATGTAACTTTATATGTTCAACAAATGAACATTATAAAGATAACTGTAACTATTACATTAAAGTTAAAGCATTTAACTTAAAGATAATTGAGATAAATGTAGATTGGGACATAGGTTAGACGGTTTCACTTAAATACTTCTTTTGGGTTTAAGCTAGAATCCTCTTACCTAAATAGAATCGGGCATCCATTTGGAGATCACGTGCATACGCTTAGTGCGCGCTTTAGTTGAGAGGTGAGATAGTTTTTATGGAGAGCTCGATTCCAGCTAAATCATGTAATAATGCATTTATAATTATTATGCATTTTAATACACTTTCTATAAAATGTTTTTCAAAACTCGGGCTCTGACCCGTTTATATTTCCTCCTCCATGTATATATTGTATTACTTCAGGTGTTCCTCCGCAAGGACGCCTTTGATGTTCATCCATTCAGGATTTGTGGAGGTGTGGCAGTAGCGGACTGTTGCGACACTTGGCTTTAGTCGATTCCTATCTTTGTATATCTAGATTAGGATTCAGTTTTATTGAGTTAGTATTCAAGTGTTGTAGATTAACACTTTCATATTTCACTTAGCAGATAATTGTATTTCCTGTTACCCGACAACATATTCGGGTATTTCATCGTTGAGATTTTGTTGTACAATGTATTGTACTCTTTCGTATTGTTGGAACTTGCACATTTCACTCATCATAGTTAGATGTATATTGTTGGTTATGTGCATCACTGATTTTGTTGTTGTTGTTAAAATAAAAAGTTTAAAATTTTCGACAATTCACACTTAATGATTTCGGGTAGTTAGCCTTATATTAGTGGTTAGTAGTTGATGCTGAGACTGTGCCATCCGAGATACTTGATTTATTTTAATATAGGGCTGGCCACCCGTTATTATTTAGAGCGGGTTGTAACACTTTTCCCAGTCGTCGTTCAAATGAAAGGAATTGTCTTTTGAACGACTACATCGAGCGACCTGCTTTAAACGATGTCATTGTCGAGTCTCCTTTCTTTTATATTATTCTTTCTTTTTATTCTAATTTCTCCAACAACATAATCAATGTATAAATCCCTTAATCTAATACTTTTCTATATAATCCAATTTTGTTACCCATATTTCCTTATAATTACAATTAGTTCCTCCTCATATAAATTCTACGCGTACTTTAAGTAATTTATTCGGGCGGGGTATTACACAGAATAATATTTTTAAATATTAAAAATTTGTTTAAATAATGTTGGCTATTTTTATTAGCATTCTTTTGAATGTTTAAAACTAAAAAGGTGCGTCCCAAAAAAAAGTGATTTTTGAATACATTTTTTCATGCAATTAAAATTATATTTGTCAAAATGATCAAAGGAACAACAAAAATGTGTTTGCTTAAAAGTACACTTAAATATACTATATATTGATGGTAAAGCTATTTTTTTCACATATAAGTTCACATGCACAGTTAATGGAGTGAGATACAATATCTAAGCCATAAGTCTTTTTTATTATCTCATTTAGGTTAATAGTGACAATATAAGTTAGAAGTTAGAACAAGTCAAAATCAAATACCAATTTTAGTGCACTCACTTACATTGAAAACAAATAAATTAATAATGATGTGATGTCACATATGTAATGACATGTATTTATATATGTTATAACATGATAATCTAGTGTCTTATTATGTGTAAATAACTGGCTGAGATTTAGTGATACCTTTGGTAATATATTTATTCACATATTTTTAAGTGAAACTCTATATAAAGTAATGTAAAAATAATATATGCGGATGATACATATACATATACACACACACACACACACACACACACACACACACACATATATATGTGTGTGTGTGTGTATTATTTTAGTGTTATTACATGATTTTTGGGCTATTTCATTAAAGCACATTTAGTGAAATAAGATGACATAATTAGTTATTCATTTATTTATTGTGCACCAAATTAAATGAGATTAAATGAACGAGAACTTGATATATTTAATTACATAAATGGAGTTGCATTCCATACGTAATTACAATCTTTAATTATTTATATAATTCATGAATCTCGACATTACATTTAAATTGGTTTCCATCTCCTATGTCAACGAAAAGTATAATGCATTGTTCATTAATGTGGTGTATGTTAAACATTGCAATGCATGCATTATTTTCACCTCTGCATTTAACAATTATGTAATGTTAAACCTATTTAAGCATTGTATTTAAATCTTTTATAATATCATGAATATCAATGATATAATCATGCAATGCATATGAATTTTGAAATGCCTGAAAATTAAATGGGAGTGAAATAAAAAGGAAACAATAATTAATATTGGTCTATCTCATTGTATTAAATATGATAATATTTTTAACGTCGTGGAAAAGGCAGTGCACGTATATTTTATGAAGATGCGTAACATCCTTAATAAATTGGACACTATATTGAATATTGTACAGTGAAATGAGGATTGCAAAAGATATGAGACTCCTTAGTTGATATAAAGTGATATATTCCTTTCTGTAATATATAAATTCTTTTTGAACGAATTTATACTTCCAATTATTATGTTTGTCTATATAATTGCCAATTGTAATCTCTAACAATGACAAAATCATGCGATATGATTACAGATATAATCATTGATGTGACAACCCGCTTATCAAAATAAGAGGTGGCCAGCCCGATACTCCAATAATAAAAGGAATCATAGATGGACCATTCTCAGTATCACAATAATAGAATAAGTATACGGGATAACCACCCCAAAAATTTTGGAAAACGGATTGTCAAAATATTATTTGCAAATTGAAATAAAATCATTTAAACAACTCCAACTAAAAAGAAGGTGGATAAAATCTACAAGAATAAAAATGAACAGTACATGTATAACACAATAACCGGCCAGTCTGTCGGTTAACAACCTCTTACAACGTATTACAACAGTTAAATTAAGTTACATAATACATTACAGTAGGCAAGTACAAAAGCTTGGGCCACATGCCCGAATAAATGACCCGATCATAACTAGAGTACAAAAATGAAGGCATCTATCACAAAATAACCCGCAACATCAGCAAGGTGTTGCAGCTCCAAAACACAGGAATGGGGAAGTTAATATGGGCATCCTTGCGGCGGAGCACCTGAGCGAATATAAGATTCATGCACAACAAGAAATATGAACGGGTCAGGGCCCAATTTTATATGCTCACCAGATGAATAAAGAGCATGACAGTTATTAGCAGTTAATCACGATTGATAATGATAAGAATCTAACTACTCAATCTGAGAACGTAAACTAAAACAATTTTGATGACCAAGTTTTTTTTAATTTAATTACACCAAAGGATATGAACAATTATAATTAACTAAAAATCATTATCCTATATACACCGTTTCAAAGCACCATTCCATATATAATTATGAAACGTATTCAAAGTTATTTTCTTTTTTTGAGCATTTTATCATAAATTAGGTCCTACTTGAATAAGAATAGTTATATTCAACTATATATAACGATTATAAGACCGTCCTTCTGAGTTTCCCCACTGGCCGCGCCCCTAAATGGTTATCGTCTTCGAGGGCCTATCAAACAAGACAACCTGGGAATCCTACAACGCAACGTCGGGAAGTGTCCATATACCTTCGACAGTGAGTCATAACCACACCTGAAATTACCTCACTTTGAACCGTGAATACATAATACATAATACATAATAACCGATCATATGGCCGAGGACTATATTCACCCTGCATTCACTAGCCAGGGGACTTCACCTCATGTGCGTACTTCCCTTATGATAGCGATTTAGAGAGGTGTGTTTAAGTAAATTATCATTTACAGTTTTATTTCCATTTTAATATATATATGACATTTTATCCGGAGCCACAAGTAATTTCTGCCATCATTATCCTCAATGATCGATACACCCCTAATTCATTCTCTAAGAATTTATGGTGTTGCTATAAACCACCAAGTCTAGCATACCTCAATTGAGCTTTTAAAGTCCCCCAATATAACCTTACGACTCCTAGTCTCACATAAATTAACTAAAGGAAATTAATACCTTAACATCAATTTGGACATCCCCGGAACAAGCCTTATTTAAGCCATTTCTAATATAGGGTAGTTACCTAACTCATCTAAGACTCTAGGACTATAAGTTTACTTAATAAGAGAAGGCTCCTAGGTCCTAAGCCTAAAGAAAAAGGGTAAAAGTTGAGTTAGAAAAATAACTCAAAACAGCAGGATTTTCGAATCGATTCGCCCTAGGGCTGAATCGATTCGCCCCAATCAGTGAATCGATTCACCCAAAAGTGAATTGATTCGGATGGAGAAGCCAACTTTCTGCCTCAGGCCGAATCGATTCAGCCTTAACTGGAATCGATTCGGGTTTGCAGACCTGTAGCCTCACCCCTTAGCGAATCGATTCGCAGGAGGAGCGAATCGATTCGCCCTGGCGAATCTGCCAAGAAAGGAGGCTACGGGTTATGAACCCACGTTTTTCCCCAAACCCCATTTCTCCTCCATTCAACATCATTAATCCAACCCAAAACAATCATAAATGCATCCTAACCACTAAAATCCACACAATAACCATCTAAACCAAATTCTAAGGGTTCAAACTCTACAATTCCCTTAAAATCCCAAAAATTTTTAACCATAACAAATACACAACAATAAAACATATTTATTCATCCTAAATCGTATATTAGCAAGTAAGAAAACTTACCTTGAGGTTGAAATCTCAGATTCTTGGAAGATGAAGGCAAGATCAAATTCTAAATCTTCAATTCTTCTCCTTACTCTTCTTTTCTCCACAATTCTTTTCTTCTCTCCTTCTCTCTAGGTTTAGAAATACACTTAAAAAAATAAAATGAGGTGCAAGACTTAAACGTGTCTCTCTCTCAATAATTCCCATCTTTAAGTGTCAATACCACATTAAAATGACTCATAACTACGCATTTATGCCATAACCAGTCAAAAGTGCCCGAAACACAAAAATATAATATGGCACTTATTTTGACTATCTCGCACATTTCGGGACTAACTACGCCCCTAAATTGTCATCCGGAGTAATATACGTCATTTTCATATCCCATTTCATTTTAAACCACCACTGTCATTTTAAGCACACGACATAATAAAATATAACACAATGCTATTTATTTTCCAATAACAATAAATATGAAGCATTCTAGTAAATATTCTTTATTAACTCACTTAATTGATATTTACTCCATCATCCATTATTTTATTTAATTACTTCACACAGTAAATTAATATAAAATAAATTTCTCAAAAGTAAGGGTTGTTACATACTCCCCCCCTTATGAGGGAATTTTGCCCTCAAAATTCAGGCATGCCTTGCAAGAAGACATGTGTGGATACTTTTCCCGCATATCGTCCTCATGCTCCCACGTTGATTCCTTGGCGTTGTGATGACCCCATTGAACTCTCACCAAGGGCACCACTCGAGATCTCATTCTTCGCTCCCCGTGCTCTAAGATTGCAACTGGTTGTTTCTCATACGAAATATCGGGTTATAATTCGATGTCCTCCAAAGGAATATGCCAAAGGGCTCCTTCACACCTCTTATACTTTTTCAAAGAGGAAATATGAAACACATCATGGATTTGTTGTAGGGGTTTTGATAGATCAAGTTGATACGCCACTGGGCCTACCTTAGCAATAATGGGAAAGGCCTAACATAGCGCAGCGCAAGATTTCCTTTCTTCCCAAAGCGCTTTATGCCTTTCATTGGCAATATTCGCACCAACACTTAATCTCCAACATCCATCTCTACATGCCTTCTATTCGCATCGGCATAACTCTTTTGACGATCTTAGGCTATTCGAATGAGATTTCGAATGAGTTCAATTTTGAAAGAAGTATCTTGGATCATTTCAGGTACAAGAAATTTATTATCCCCCACCTTCAACCAACAAGCTAGTGATCTACACGGCCTACCATAAAGTGCTTCATAGGGTGCCATCCCAATAGTGAATTGGTACGAATTATTAGAAGCAAATTCGACCAAAGTAAGATATTGTTCCCACCCACCTTTGAAATCAAGTACACACATTCGGAGCATGTCCTCCAACATTTGGTTGACTCTTTCTGTCTGCCCATCTGTTTGAGGGTGATAAGAGGTTCTCAACTTCAATTTGGTTCCCATAGATTCTTGGAAACTTCGCCAAAAATGGGAAACAAAAATTTTATCTCTATCAAAGATTATATTTATGGGCACCCCGTGGAGTCTTACAACCTCCGCAATAAATAACCGGGCATAACGAGCAGTATTATACTCTGTGCACACGGGTAGGAAATATGCCGACTTAGTCAAATGATCAACAATAACCCAAATGGAATCAT
Organism: Sambucus nigra; assembly: GCA_949130495.1. Lineage (NCBI taxonomy): Eukaryota > Viridiplantae > Streptophyta > Magnoliopsida > Dipsacales > Adoxaceae > Sambucus > Sambucus nigra. The sequence goes on from OX422209.1 coordinate 328,658,864, forward strand.
GACCGCTCTGCGACGTTGGTAATCCCGTGATAAAGTCCATCGAAATACTTTCCCACTTCCAAACAGGTATTTCCAATGGTTGTAACAAACCCGTCGATCTTTGATGATCTACTTTCACCAATTGACAAGTGGTACATTGGGAAACAAATTCAGAAATGTCCCGTTTCATGCCTGGCCACCAATACTGATGGCGCATGTCTTGGTACATCTTTTCCCCACCAGGATGCACTATAAACTTAGATCCATGAGATTCTATCATCACGGCCCGTCTCAAATCCCCTTCATCCGGGACAATGAGTCACCCGTGGAAACGTACCCCCACCCTCGAAACTTGTAGAGTAGGACTCTGCTCCCTCAGTCAACAATTGGCATATACAGTCCTGACAGCCTTTGTCCCTTCCTTGCTCTTCCACCACATTTTCCACAATAGTAGGCATAACGGTCAACACCGACATAAACGCCCTAGCAACCGCATCCTCCTGACTAAGCTCCTTCCATTTAGCTTTCCATATCTCCGCTAACTCCCCCTCGGGCTTCCGACTCAACGCATCCGCCACCACATTCGCCTTACCCGGGTGATAGTGGATGTCAAATTGGTAGTCTTTCACAAACTCTAACCACCGACGTTGTCGCATACTTTATTCTCTCTAGGAAAACAAATATTGCAACGATTTGTGGTTCGTGAAAAGACTAAATTTCTCCCCTAGGAGATAATGCCTCCAAATCTTCAAGGCAAAAACCACTATGACAAATTCCAAATCATGCACTGGATAATTATTTTCATGGGGCTTTAGCTTATGAGAAGCATAAGCAATAGCCCGTTGCTCTTGTTGTAGTACACCTCCCAACCCTTGTAGAGATGCGTCGGTAAAGACCAAATATTCCAATCCTGGCTTTGGTAACGTAAGGACTGGAGCAGAAGTCAACCTATCCTTGAGCTCGTCAAAATCTAACAGACAAGAATCATCCCAAACAAACCTCACCCCTTTCCGGGTTAAATTTATCAAAGGTCTAACAATTTTAGAAAAACCCTTGATAAATCTACGGTAATAGCCTGCCGAACCCAGAAAACTACGAATCTCGGTAGGTGTCGTGGGCTGAACCCATTCCCTCACCGCAACAACTTTACCTGGGTCTACTGAAATACCTTCGACTGTCACAATGTGACCCAGAAACTGTACTTCTCGCAACCAAAAACCAAACTTCTCAAACTTAGCATACAATTGATGATCCCTCAATGTCTGCGGGACCAACCGTAAATGAGTAGCATGATCGTCTTCTATTTGAGAATACACTAGAATGTCATCAATGAACACGATAACAAACTGGTCTAGGAAGTCTCGAAACAATCTATTCATAAGGTATATAAACACGGCGGGGGCATTTGTTAGTCCGAAAGGCATAACCAAAAATTCGTAGGACCCATACCTAGTTAGGAAAGTGGTTTTGGACACATCTTGCTCTCGTATCCTCAACTGATGATACCCCATCCTCAAATCTATTTTTGAGAAGTACGATGCTCCCCTAAGTTGATCAAACAAATCATCAATTCGAGGCAATGGGTATTTGTTACGGATGGTGACTTTATTCAACTCCCTGTAGTCAACACACAACCGAAGAGAATCATCTCTTTTCTTCACAAATAACACCGGAGCGCCCCATGGAGAGGTGCTTCACCTAATGAACCCTTGTTCTAATAATTTTTGAATCTGATCCCTTAACTCCCTCATCTCAACGGGAGCCATACGGTACGGGGCTCTTGCAATCGGTTGCGTTCCCGGTGCTAAATCGATTAGAAACTCAATCTCCCTACTCGGAGGCAAACCCGATATTTTGCCGAAAAACCTCTTGGAAATCTCTAAAAATTGGAATTGAATCTAAGGAAACGACTACATCCCGAGAAGTCTCCTCCGTGATACAGTACAAGTAAGTGATAGAACCTCCTTTCAAACGAGGCATAGCCACTAAAAATATTTCTTGCCCCGAAAAGGAAAAAACTATACTTTTCCCATAACAACTAACTATCGCACGATACTTCACTAGCCAATCCATACCCAGGATTACATCATACCCGACCATATCAAGGACGAGTAAGTTGGCCTCAAAGCATAAGTTGCCAAGATTTATTCCTACTCGTTTACACACAAAGAAAATGAGTGAACCATCACCCATTGAACATTCAACACTAGTGAAGGTACTTTTTGCAGATTTAATCAACTTTGTAGACTGAGCAAAGCTTCTAAAAATAAATGAGTGTGTCGCACCCGTATCAAATAATACACGAACCATATGCCCCTGGATGAGAAACTTACCCTCAATAGCTGGCGACGCGGGCTGGGCCGGACGAAGCATAACATCCTAAATATGGTAAACACGACCATACTGTAGCTGTCCCAGTTGTGGAGGGAAACTGGATTAGGCACTTGTGGCGATTGATGGGCCTGTGGATGCTGTGGAACCCTAGGAAGCTGTCCCCCAATCAACTGAGGACACGTCTGTAACAACCCAGATTTTTGAGCGACTATTTTATACTATTTTGCCTGATGGGCTAATTTTATAAAATAAGAAAAGTTGGAGTAAATATTATTTCCCGTGAGATTTAGGGATAATATTTACTATGTTTTGTCTATTTACCGTTATGAGAAGGTAAATACCATTATATTGTGTATTATTGCGTCGTTATATGTAAAATGACGGTTGTGACCTATATTTAAAAATGGGGTAAAATTTATGAAATAAAATGAAATTGGAACACAAAAATAGTTCACACTTTTCTGAATGCCAAAATAGGGGGTGCGGTTGTTTTTAGAATAGTCGAGATAGTCGAAATAAGTGCCCCGTTGTAATTTTTGAGATTTGGGCATTCTTAAGGGGACATGACTCAAATAAGTGGTTACAAGTCATTTTGGTGATGTATTAGCAATTAAAAGTGGGGATTTATGTGTTGAGACCCGTATAAGTTCCCCACCCCCTTTACTTTTCTTCATTTTTGTGAGAGAAGCCAAAGGAGAGAGAGAGAGAGAGAATAGAGAGTTAGGAGAAATGAGAGAAAGAGAGAAAATGAAGATTTGGGCCGGATTTTGTCGCTACCGGAGGTGATCAGAGACTACGAACCTCCAGGCAAGTTTCTTACTTGCTAGATATTGATTTAATGTGATAAATCTGCATGTGTAATTAATTTTGGGAGGTTTAAACCATAAATGGGGTTTTGGTAGATTTTGGTGTTTAATCCTTAAATCTTGTAGATTGTGTGGTTTAAGGTTATTATTATGGGTTTCTTTTGGTGTATAATTGTTGGGGTAATGTTGTTGGTGGAGGGGAATGAAGAAAGTATAGGATTATGGGTTTTAGGGTTCGATTTTGGCTTTGAAGAAGAAGGATTTTTTGTGGATCTGATAGGCGCGGTCGACCGCGGTCCCAGGACCGGTCGATCGGTCATGCCAAAACTAGCTTAATGGTTTTGTTGGTAGACCAAGCCTGAAAGGGCGGTCGACCGCGGTCCCTTGACCGGTCGACCGGTCCCCTATTTTTCACCTTTAATTTTCCTTAATTTTCTTTAGCCTCTTTATTTTAAGATAGGAACTTAGGAACCTTCCTTTGGGAAGTAATGGGGAGTCCTAGAGGGTTGTATTGGGTAGACCAATGTCCTAGGCTAAGAGTATATATTTGGGTTTACCCGAGGGCTAGTTTGTATAGGTTAATGTCCGATTGATATAGGAGGTTAACCTAAAGATAAATTGGAAGTTAAAATATTAATGTTGAGCTTTTGGGAGATACTCCATTATGGAGACTCACTTTGAGGGTTTATCAAATTATATGAACTCTTGGAGGCTAGTTTGAGGTTAGTGGCACTTTGGGTCTTAGGTCATTAATAAAATATGACTTAATAAGAATGAAACGCACATTCTAAAACTTGGTGCTTAATGGCTAAATGAATGATTTTTGGAAAAGTAAAATTTGGAAGTTTTCAAATGGAAAAGTAAAGTTTTTCATAAATGATAATTTATGGATTACACACCTCCTTAAATAGCTATCATAAGGGAAGTTGCGTGCGTTGTGGTGAAGCCCCCTGGCTATTGAGCAAGGTGGATATAGTCCCTAGGCCATATGGGCATTTCTATTACTGCGCTGGTTAGGGGATTCTGGGTGTGGCCCGGACTTTCCCGCAGGCAATATGGTCGCTTCCCGACGTTGGTAAGTTCCCAGGTTGTCTTGTATAGATAGGCCCTGGAAGATGATAGCCATTTAGGGGCGCGTCCAGTGGGGAAACCCGGAGGGACGGTCTTAGATTCATTAAAGCAATTCATGATAATGAATTGGCTATAATTACATTTCCTGGATGGAAGAAGGGAAATGGGATATATGGTTTGGCTCAGGATAACGTTTCCCGAAAGAAAGGAGGGAAATGGAAGCATATGGCATACAAAAGTATTTTTATGATAATAAAAATGACCTTTGATTACACTTCCTGGATGAAAGAAGGGAAGTGGGGTTTTATGAAAAAGGATAAAGCACTTTTTATGATAATAAAACTTGCTTTAAATTATGTATTCTTCCTGGATGGAAGAAAGTAAATAAAATTGGTAAATAAGATTGACTTGGTAAACATTTGATAAAATGTTGTACCATTTATATATATTACTAAAGAAAGAAGTTAGGAATTGTGCCATTAGATGATGATGGATGGGTTTTATTTTATATTTTCTTTGTGTAGCTGTAGATGTGACCTCCCACACATATGCACACACATATACATTTATTGATTATTTCGTGCTAAGGATCTAATGGACCTCGACGATCAACCTTGCCTAAGTAGTAGTGTATCGGGGGGTTGGGGGTTCCTTGTTTGGATTTCGCTTTGCGAGAGACCCCACGTACGAATAGGGCATAGTGTTGAGAATGGGGAGAAGTTAGCCCTTAGAGCTTAGGGTTAACTAGAACATCTCACGATATTGCTCTAGGTTGATGCTAGATTGAGAGGTGAGAAATATTACTGTTATTTGTGAGAGAATTACGCACTTAACTGTCATGAATTTTTAGTCACATGGTAATCATATCAAATCGGGCCCTGACCCATATCTATATTTCTTTGTTTCTGCATATATTCCTTGCCGTACAGCTGCTCTACCGCATGGACACCCGTATTTACATTTCCATTCCAGTTGTCATGGAGCTACAACATATTGCAGATGTTGTAGGTTACTTGTATTAGACGCTTCTTTTTATTGTACTCTAGTTATGTTCAGTATATTTATTCGGGCGTGTTTTGCCCAAGGTATTGCACTCATTCATTATATTGTATATATTGAATTGTAATACTCGATGTACTATTTGTATTGGTCTGTTCACTGACAGCTTATTCGATGATATTTATTATATTGTCATTCTTTATCCATTGATTTTAAATATCCACCATTTTTACAAATGGGATTGTCTAAGTGTTTTTCTTTTACTTACTAAAATTTTTAAATTTGACAGTCCGTTTTCTAAAATGATTGGTGCTTATCTCATACTATTATTTTAGTCGACAGTGATGCTGAGAATGGACCATCTATGATTCCTGTGATTATTAGAGTATTGGGCTGGCCACCTATTATTTTAGTAGGCGGGTTGTCACAGATGGTATCAGAGCATTAGGTTCTAGAGTCCTTAGGAATCTGTACGGACGTTTTACGTCTCCTGCGTTTCTCTCTATTTGATGTAAAGCCCTAAGATTAAGATCGTTGAATTCTCTTGTGAGATTCCGTTCTCCTACTCTGGTATGAGAACCTCGAAGATCTTTTGCGCGTTCAGGTGAGACTTATGAGTCGTCGGATATAGGGCTTCGAGGTAGGCTGCGGCGAAGGCGACATATGATGGGATTACTAAGAACTATAGGTTGTAGTCGGGGATGAGGGACGCTTTGGAGGTCTCTCCCTTTGTAGCTCTATTTTATATTACTGCCGTGACTACTAAGTACAGTGGAAATAGTTTTACCGAGTACCGTTGTCGGTAGAAAGTGGTACTATGCGTGGGACTCCGAGCAATGTCAATTCGGAGTTGATAGGTCCTTGACGAGGACCACATGTTGAAGTTCGGTTGGATAGAGGAAGTGTAACCTCGTTCGGTGAGAACGTAAGGCCCGAGAGTTTTGGCCTAGAGATGGGTATAGAAGTGCCCAGGTGTGAGGATTTGAGGAAAACCTTTCACCCATTGGAGTAAGGTTGAAGTGGCGGGAATGGTAGTCGCCTCTTTATGGTGGGGCAGAATGTTTTGCCCATAAAGAGGGCCTTTCGGTGGAAATGATAGGCTTGTAAGTAAGTTCTGCTAACACTTTTGGAGAAGTGGTGTTCATGAGACCCCATTGGTGGACATCCAACTGGGGAAGACTCGTGGAGCTAAGGCCGGGGAGGTTGGTAGAATGTTCTCCTTGCTGAAGAAGTTAAGGGGACTACGCGTTCCGGTCTTGTCGATTGTAGAACAAGGGCGAGATTATGATGCCTAGTTGGGACATTGATGGAAGTAGTTTGGTTCGGATAAGACTAAAATGACGTGTCTTGGAACCAGTGGTAGAGGCCAAGGAGGTTGGCTAGTATGTTGGTGGAATTTCCAACTTACGTGCGAGTGGTGCATTGCTTAGGTAAGATGGAGTAGTATGGTGTTAACCCTAGGTCCGGGTGTGTATATCGAACTTGTAATAGTATCGGTATTTTTATATAGTAAGTATATCTTTATGGCTTCCATGATAGGGAAGTTCTGTATTTTCCATTTTCACTCGTTATGGGGCGAGTGGTGATATGTGTGGTACATGCTACTTGTATTGTATGTATTATACCAGTAGAGATATTCTTGGTTGGGTTGGTGTGATAGCAAGCGAATAAATTGCTAGGCTATCCTATTTCTAGTTCTAGAAGAAGGACTAGTTGTTCTATAATATCTCCCCTGGATACATGTCGAGACTTTATAGAGGTGGTTTACGAGCATGTAGGTAGTTTTCATTTATTTATTATATTTATTTGTTTGTCTTGCTATATTATTTTTCCTTGACTGTTTGCTTGCTTTGTTTGCTTTGCTTGTGTATGACGTGCCTTATCTCCACGACCAACTAGTTAAGGGGATTGGGTGGAGGGGTTCCTTGTTTGGATTTCGCTTCGACGATATGCTCCACGCATGAACCTTAACGACGTTGGGAGTGGAGACATGTGCATTTTCTTTTCTGTTCTTTTTTTTTTGTTGGTCAAGTGCTGGGTTGGAAAGTTTAGCCGAGAATCACGTATATGAGTGATTAAGGGCTAAGTTGAGGTGCGATATATGAGAACTATGATAGTTTTCCTCTGATCGATGTGGGGAAGACTAAGATTATGAAAGTCCGATAGATACTTATGGTTGTGCCTTAATGAGAAGGCCATTTGTAAAGAGGTATATCTGTATTTTGGGATAAAGTATTTGTGGCATTTTACTGAAAGTAAATGCCTCACTTGATTGTTATGGAAACTTAGAAGTAAATATGTATTAGTAGAGTTACCAGTTAGAACCTTAGCGTTCCCTATTATGTGTCTTTGACCGTCACTTCTCGACGACTGACAATGCGAGGTAGTAGTGTAACGGGAGGGTTCCTTGTTTGGATTTCGCTTCGCCGAGACGTCCCATGCATGAAACCGAGCGAATGTCGGAAGTCGAGAAAGGTCTTGGACACTAGGGATATATTTAGTAATATACTTATACGACTAGATTAGGATAGATAGATCAACTTTAGGATTCTTAGGACGCTAGGCCCTTAGGGCATGTGACGTTATTTTAGGAGGGTGGTTGGGAGTTGACCACAATAGGTTTGTGGGTTAACTCTAAGTAGGATTTGGTCCATATAACGAGAAGTATGGGATCTTGAGAGGTTCGGGATGTTGGGCCAAAGGAGATGAGGCCTTTCTTAGATAGATTGTTACAGTAACTTAACTTTTAAGGAGTTGAAGCATGAGTTGACTTTTCTCCTGAACTCGTGTTGTTATGATCGAGAGTAGATTTAACGTACGAGTCTTTGCCAGGAACGGGAAGTATTAATACGGGAGCATGGACCCATTGTTCATGTGTCTCACACTTTTATGAAGTGTCATCCCCCGCTTGACGAAGAGTTCGTAGCGGTAATATTTGCCTTAAAAACTTAGAGGTATTACTCCTGGGCAGGAATTTGGGTCTTTTCACGAGCAACAAGTTTGGAATCGTGAAGGACTATTGATAGGGTATTCCCTTTCGCTAAGGCAATGCGGATGGGAGTAGTATAGGCGTTGAGTAGAAACCGTCTGAGAGTTTAGTCGTGGCATGGAATGCCAAGTGGAACGAGCTTAACCGAGGGGGCGCTATTATAAGAGCATTTATGTCCGTGATTGACCCTTTCACCTACTTGTGTGTAAATAGTAGTGAGGAACGAGGATGGGTATATCCATAGACATTAGTATCGAGTTGTCGATCATGCAACGGTCATGATTCTAGATGATCATTGGACCAATCGCTTCTTACTCAATGGAAACGGGTGTACTAAGCACAGAAGTGTACGCCCAGCTCTTCGTAGTGTAGTTATAGAATTGTATGCGGTTCCTAGAAACAGTGGTGAACTGAGAGAGACATCCATGTCAAGGTACTGGTAAAGTTTCTAGGAAGAAATGGGAACCGTGTGGATATGGGGTATATCCTACCACCCATAAGTGGATGGGTGGGTTTGATTTAAAGGAAAGATCGGAGTAGTAGCTTTTATGGGTCTAATTTCCATACAACAGTTTGGATCGTTTCCTACGAGTATGATGCCGTGTATAGCCTAGTGTAGTTGGCAGTGTGCCTTCTCTGTTCGTTGGAATGGAAACAGCGAATCGTATTTTCTCGGGCTTGGAGTAGTACGAGAATATCTTTTTCACGATTGGGCTCATAGAGCAGAAGACTTTTAAGGGCTACGCTAATGCGAATAGGAGTTAGTAGTGTTGGGGTTAGCGATTGTAAGTTAGTATATTTGCCCCCCTAGTAAGGGTGTAATGTGTTTCGAAAAGTAAGGCAAATTTGTGCCGAAATTGTGTAGATATCTCCTCCCGTAGTAGAAGGGTAGGATCGATAGTTCTTGACGAACGAATTGGTGCTATGTTATAGCATGATGATGTGGACTGAGATCGATAGTAATGACCTTAGTCCGAGTCCTATGGGGACGCTGCACTGTAGAGGGGTTTGCTTGTATGATAGAACAGTTTTTGGTATAGTATAGCCTTTATATGGTTATGGGTTACGCCTGAATTTTGAGGGAAAAATTCCCCTTTAAGGGGGGAGTATGTAACAACCCAGGTTTTTGAGCGACTATTTTATACTATTTTGCCTGATGGGCTAATTTTATAATATAGGAAAAGTTGGAGTAAATATTATTTCCCGTGATATTTAGGTATAATATTTACTATGTTTTGTCTATTTACCATTATGAGAAGGTAAATAGCATTACATTGTGTATTATTGCGTCGTTATATGTAAAACGACGGTTGTGACCTATATTTAAAAATGGGGTAAAATTTATGAAATAAAATGAAATTGGAACACAAAAATAGTTCAAACTTTCCCGAATGCCAAAATAGGGGGTGCGGTTGTTTTTAGAATAGTCGAGATAGTCGAAATAAGTGCCCCGTTGTAATTTTTGAGATTTGGGCATTCTTAAGAGGATATGATTCAAATAAGTGGTTACGAGTCATTTTGGTGATGTATTAGCAATTAGAAGTGGGGATTTATGTGTTGAGAGCCGTATAAGTCCCCCACCCCCTTTATTTTTCTTCATTTTTGCGAGAGAAGCCAAAGGAGAGAGAGAGAGAGAGAGAGAGAGAGAGAGAGAGAGTTGGGAGAAATGAGAGAAAGAGAGAAAATGAAGATTTGGGCCGGATTTTGTCACTACCGGAGGTGATCAGAGACTACGAATCTCGAGGAAAGTTTCTTACTTACTAGATATTGATTTAATGTGATAAATCTGCATGTGTAATTAATTTTGGGAGGTTTAAACCATAAATGGGGTTTTGGTTGATTTTGGTGTTTAATCCTTAAATCTTGTAAATTGTGTGGTTTAAGGTTATTATTATGGGTTTCTTTTGGTGTATAATTGTTGGGGTAATGTTGTTGGTGGAGGGGAATGAAGAAAGTATAGGATTATGGGTTTTAGGGTTCGATTTTGGCTTTGAAGAAGAAGGGTTTTTCGTGGATCTGATAGGCGCGGTCGACCGCGGTTCCAGGACCGGTCGATCGATCATGCCAAAACTAGCTTACTGCTTTTGTTGGTAGACCAAGCCTGAAAGGGCGGTCGACCGCGGTCCCTTGACCGGTCGACCGGTCCCCTATTTTTCACCTTTAATTTTCTTTAATTTTCTTTAGCCTCTTTATTTTAAGATAGGAACTTAGGAACCTTCCTTTGGGAAGTAATGGGGAGTCCTAGAGGGTTGTATTGGGTAGACCAATGTCATAGGCTAAGAGTGGATATTTGGGTTTACCCGAGGGCTAGTTTGTATAGGTTAATGTCCGATTGATATAGGAGGTTAACCTAAAGATAAATTGGAAGTTAAAATATTAATGTTGAGCTTTTGGGAGATACTCCATTATGGAGACTCACTTTGAGGGTTTATGAAATTATATGAACTCTTGGAGGCTAGTTTGAGGTTAGTGGAACTTTGGGTCTTAGGTCATTAACAAAATATGACTTAATAAGAATGAAACGCACATTCTAAAGCTTAGTGCTTAATGGCTAAATGAATGATTTTTGAAAAAGTAAAATTTGGAAGTTTTCAAAAGGAAAAGTAAAATTTTTCATAAATGATAATTTATGGATTACACACCTCCCTAAATCGCTATCATAAGGGAAGTTGCGTGCGTTGTGGTGAAGCCCCCTGGATATTGAGCAAGGTGGATATAGTCCCTAGGCCATATGGGCATTTATATTACTGCGCAGGTTAGTGGATTCTGGGTGTGGTCCTGACTTTCTCGCAGGCAATATGGCCGCTTCCCGACGTTGGTAAGTTCCCAGGTTATCTTGTATAGATAGGCCCTGGAAGATGATAGCCATTTAGGGGCGCGTCCAGTGGGTAAACCCGTAGTTTCGGTCTTAGATTCATTAAAGCAATTCATGATAATAAATTGGCTTCAATTACATTTTCTGGATGGAAGAAGGGAAATGGGATATATGGTTTGGCTTCGGATAACGTTTTCCGAAAGAAAGGAGGGAAATGGAAGCATATGGCATACAAAAGTATTTTTATGATAATACAAATGACTTTTGATTACACTTCCTGGATGAAAGAAGGGAAGTGGGGTTTTATGAAAAAGGATAAAGAACTTTTTATGATAATAAAACTTGCTTTAAATTATGTATTCTTCCTGGATGGAAGAAAGGAAATAAAATTGGTAAATAAGATTGACTTGGTAAACATTTGATAAAATGTTGTACCATTTATATATATTCCTAAAGAAAGAAATTAGGAATTGTGCCATTAGATGATGATGGATGGGTTTTATTTTATATTTTCTTTGTGTAGCTGTAGATGTGACCTCCCACACATATGCACACACATATACATTTATTGATTATTTCGTGATAAGGATCTAATGGACCTCGACGATCAACCTTGCCTAAGTTGTAGTGTATTGGGGGGGGGTTCCTTGTTTGGATTTCGCTTTGCGAGACACCCCCCGGACGAATAGGGCATAGTGTTGAGGATGGGGAGAAGTTAGACTTGAGTACTTAGGGTTAAGTAGAACATCTCACGATATTGCGCTAGGTTACTGCTAGATTGAGAGGTAAGAAATATTACTGTTATCTGCGAGAGAATTACGCACTTAACTGTCATGCATTTTTAGTCACATGGTCATCATATCAAATGGGTCCCTGACCCGTATCAATATTTCTTTGTTTCTGCATATATCCATTACTGTACAGCTGCTCTATAGCATGGACACCCGTATTTACATTTCCATTCCAGTTGTCATGGAGCTACAGCATATTGCGGATGTTGTAGGTTACCTGTATTAGACGCTTCTTTTTATTGTACTCTAGTTATGTTCAGTATATTTATTCGGGCGTGTTTTACCCAAGGTATTGCACTCATTCATTATATTGTATATATTGAATTGCAATACTCGATGTACTATTTGTATTGGTCTGTTCACCGACAGCTTATTCGGTGATATTTATTATATTGTCATTCTTTATCCATTGATTTTTGATATCCACCGTTTTTACAAATGGGATTGTCTAAGTGTTTTTCTTTTACTTACTAAATTTTTTAAATTTGATAGTCCATTTTCTAAAATGATTGGTGGTTATCTCATACTATTATTTTAGTCGACTGTGATGCTGAGAATGGACCATCTATGATTCCTGTGATTATTAGAGTATTGGGCTGGCCACCTATTATTTTAGTAGGCGGGTTATCACAACGTCCTCTTGTAATGACCCGACTCTCCACATTGGAAGCATCAACCCGTCATATTCTCCTGATTTCGGCCCCAGTTATTTCTAAACTGCCCAACTCCTTAGCCTGGATGGCCTCTACCCCCATTTCCACCCTGACCTGCTTGTTGTTGGGAACCTTGACCTTGCTTATTATTACTGTCACCAACATTGAATCCACCAAAACGCTTCCGTTTAGACAAGTCCCCTTACTGGGTGTCCCTTTCTTCTTGTTTATTTCCCGAAGAGTGGGACGAGGGTAGTGCTCTTCCTCATGCCCCATTTCCTCCCGTTTACCCACTTGACCCAACACTGAAGCCTTTTTACTACTTTGAATATACAACCGTTGTTCTTGACAATGGAGTAATGCCGCATTCATCACATCTCCAAAAGTCTGTAAAGCTGGATTGCCCAGCAAATGTTGTCGTATCCTCCAGTGTAAACCCCCAATAAATTTGGATATCCTCCTCTCCTCTGGAGTCACCTCATTCAGTACAAAACTAGCTATCCGAGTGAATTCCTCTTCGTAGTCTGTAACTGATCGCTCACCTTGCACCACATATTGAAGCCTCCTTCTCATCTCCCTTTGAACTGCGGGAGGAAAATACTTCCGATCAAACATAACCCAAAAATCGTTAATGGTCATAGTATCTCTTTACTCCGGCGTAGTCATCGACTCCCAACAATGTAATGTAGCTCCAACTAATTTAAAAGTAGAAAGGATTTGTTTCCTCTCCTCACTACACTCCACCATACGCAGATGGCGCTGCATATCCTTTTTCCACTGATTAGCTACTATGACATCAGAACCTCCTTGGAATTTTAGGGGATGTCCCTTCAAAAAGGATTCTCTAACTCTCTCCCACGGAGAAGGTCCCGCAGGAGCTTTCACTTCTTGAGCTCGTTGCTATTAAGCATATGGCAATTGCTGAACCACGACAGTCATTACTACATTGACCGCTTAGGACACAATATTTTCTACTTCAACAACATTTATAGTTCCCTGTTGTGGCGGTGGAGGATCTACCTCCTCTTCTACAACTCTATTCCTTCTAGAGGGGCGACCTCTCTTAGGCGGCATCTGAGACAAAGAACACTAGAGTTAAAATACTATATAGAACAATCTATTTTGCAGAAGATCGCAAGCATAGGCAACAAAATAGTCCTAATATTAAGCTCTATATCAAAGAACGCTACGGTAGAATGTGACAAATCCGAATAGATCCTAAAGACTCTAGAACCTGATGCTCTAAAACCTTCTGTGATAACCCGCTTATCAAAATAAGAGGTGGCCAACCCGATACTCCAATAATAATAGAAATCATATATGGACCATTCTCATCATCACAATAATAGAATAAGTATACGGGATAACCACCCCAAAATTTTGGAAAACGGATTGTCAAAATATTATTTGCAAACTGAAATAAAAGTATTTAAACAAATCCAACTAAATAGAAGGTGGATAAAATCTACAAGAATAAAATTGAGCAGTACATGTATAACACAATAACCGGATAGTCTGTCGGTTAACAACCTCTTACAACGTATTACAACAGTTAAATTAAGTTACATAATACATTACAGTAGGCAAGTACAAAAGCATGGGCAACACGCCTGAATAAATGACCCGATCATAACTAGAGTACAAAAATGAAGGCATCTGCAGCTCCAAGACACAGGAATGGGGAAGTCAATACGGGCGTCCTTATGGCGGAGCACCTGAGCGAATATAAGATTCGTGTACAACAAGAAATATGAACGGGTCAGGGCCCAGTTTTATATGATCACCAGATGAACAAAGAGTACGACAATTATGAATAGTCAATCACGATTGATAATGATAAGAATCTAACTACTCAATATGAGAACATAAACTAAAACAATTTTGATGACCATGTTTTTTCTAATTTAATTACACAAGAGGATGTGAACAATTATTATTAACTAAAAATCACTATCCTATATACACCGTTTCAAAGCACCATTCCATATATCATTATGAAATGTATTCAAAGTTATTTGCTTTTTTTGAGCATTTTGTCATAAATCAAGTCCCACTCGAATAAGAATAGTTATATTCAACTATATATAACGATTATAAGACCGTCCTTCTGAGTTTCTCCACTAGACGCGCCCCTAAATGGCTATCATCTTCCAGGGCCTATCAAACAAGACAACCTGGGCATCCTACAATGCAACGTCGGGAAGTGGCCATATACCTTAGATATTAAGTCATAACCACACTTGGAATTACCTCATTTCGAACCATAAATACAAAATGCATAATAACCGGTCATATGGCCGAGGACTATATTCACTCTGCATTCACTAGCCAGGGAACTTCTCCTCATGCGCGTACTTCCCTTATGATAGCGATTTAGAGAGGTGTGTTTAAGTAAATTATCATTTACAGTTTTATTTCCATTTTAATATATATATATATATATATATATATGACATTTTATCCGGAGCCACAAGTAATTTATACCATCATTTTCCTCAATGATCGATAGACCCCTAATTAATTCTCCAATAATTTATGGTGTTGCCATAAACCACTAGCATACCTCAATTGAGCTTTTAAAGTCCCCCAATATAATCTTACAATTCCTAGTCTCACATAAATTAACTGAAGGAAAATAATACCTTAACATCAATTTGGACATCCCCGGAACAAGCCCTATATAAGCCATTTCTAATATATGGTAGTTACCTAACTCATCTAAGACTCTAGGACTCTAAGTTTACTTCATAAGAGAAGGTTCCTAGGTCCTATGCCTAAATAAAAAGGTAAAAATTGAGTTAGAAAAATAACTCAAAACAGCAGGATTTCGGAATCGATTCGTCCAAAAGCGAATTGATTTGGATGGAGAAACCAGCTTTCTGCCTCAGGCCGAATTGATTCGGCCTTAAACCTAATCGATTAGGGTTTGCAGACCTGTAGCCTCACCCCTTAGCGAATCGATTCCTAGGAGGGGGGAATAGATTCTCCCTGGCGAATCTGCCAAGAAAGGGGGCTACGGGTTATGAACCCTAGTTTTTCCCCAAACTCCATTTATCCTCCATTCAACATCATTAATCCAACCCCAAAAAATCGTAAATGCATCCTAACCACTAAAACCCACACAATAACCATCTAAACCAAATTCTAAGGGTTCAAACTCAACAATTTCCTTAAAATCCCAAAATTGTTAAACCATAACAAATACACAACAATCACACATATTTATTCATCCTAAATCATATATTAGCAAGTAAGAAAACTTTCCTTGAGATTGAAATCTCTGATTCTTGGAAGATGAATGCAAGATCAAATTCCAAATCTTCAATTCTTTCTTTCCTCTTCTTTTCTCCACAATTCTTTTCTTCTCTCCTTCTCTCTAGATTTAGAAATACACTTAAGAAAATAAAATGAGGTGCAAGACTTAAACGTGTCTCTCTCTCCATAATTCCCATCTTTAAGTGTCAATACCACATTAAAATGACTCATAACTACGCATTTAAGCCATAACCAGTCAAAAGTGCCCGAAACACAAAAATACAATATGTCACTTATTTTGACTATCTCGCACATTTCGGGACTAACTACGCCCCCTAAATTGGCATCCGTAGTAATATACGTCATTTTCATATCCCATTTCATTTTAACCCACAACTGTCATTTTAAGCACATGACATAATAAAATATAAGACAATGCTATTTATTTTCCACTAACAATAAATATGCAGCATTCTAGTAAATATTCTTTATTAACTCACTTAATTGATATTTACTCCATCATCCATTATTTTATATAATTACTTCACATAGTAAATTAATATAAAATAAATTTCTCAAAAGTAAGGGTTGTTACAATTGGATTCATGATTTAAAATTCAAAACCAAGCGGTTTATCCACTGCTTTAAAGATGGTACAGTTAAATCATAAATCCATTGAAGTGATTAAGGGATTCATAATCGATAGGTTTCACGATTTCTTTAAAGGTAGAATTAAATTATGGTCTCACTAGAGACTTAGGTGTAATATCAAGACTCCACAACTAGTAAAATCAAAGAAGGGAAAGTAACCAAATTACATATTTTATTTTATGAATTTTTTAAGTCCATAATCATAAAATTTGTTTAGATGGTTTTCATATATAATATGTTTCATACAACTTGAGTTTAATGTTGAGAATTATCACAAGGGAATTTGTAGGCATATAGAATGATAAGGAATGTACCATTAAATATAAAAAAATAGAAAAACATATCTCGGCTAAATTTTCTTTAGAATGAAAAACATGTTTACCTTCTAAATGGACACATTTATTTTTCCCAAAAAATATATTAATGTGGAAGCGCATGATTTTACGTGTCAAAGTAATTACACTTTAAAGAAAAAATAAATCCTTTGAAGGTTGAGAATAAATCTAGCAATTTTGTATAAGTTTAAATTTATATTTGAAATTGAGAGGGAAGCATTGTTTTATATAAGTTATATTCTCAACACCTTAAGTCGCGAAATTTTTTTGTGGGAAAAGTTAAGATCCTTTGTATGAATTAAATGTGATAAATGTGGGGATATTTTTCTAACGCAACAATTTCTATCCAAAAAAAGGAACAAAACATTATTCCTATTGCAAATAGGGGAATAAGACCAGTGAATGTCTATTTATCGGTTATATAACTGTCAATAATATTTTGTACTATTTTAAATGTGCATTTGTCTTGAGAAGAGTATATATACATGATTCATTGAACGTTAATTAATATTTAATTACTTTGATCGTATTCCAAGATTGGGAAATGAATAAGCATGTACACAAATCTTAAAATAGAAGATAATGAATCAACGACTCTAAAGTTTAATTAAGTTATTTTGTATCTTTGTATCATTAAGATAATAGTGGAAATGACATAAATATTGGAAAATCATTGATTTCTCTCAAACGAGATATATGATTCTTGTGGCTCGTAGTTTTGAGTGAATATGTTAGCACAATTGGAAGTGATAATGCTTGGAAATCCTCTTAATTACTATGTACGAGATTAGTGATGGAATATGAATTTATTTCTTGGAATATCAAGGCACCATTAACAATTTTAAAGAGGATCATCCTAGATAAAAAAAAATCAAATACCTAATGTTACGACTAACAATCATTGCTTAAAAAAGGCAAAGAATAATCTGGTAAGTCACGACTTATTAGTCATGAAACAAGACTCTAAAGAAATCACTGTCATTTAGTGATAACATTGCGCCTCATAAAATTACTGTGGATCTGGTAACAAGAGAGTAAGGAAAGTTCATCAAGGGTGATGGACATAAATCAGATTAAAACCTAAAATAAATTCCATAATAGAAACCCAACCTAAGTGATTTAAGATCCTAAGAATTAGGTTTAATAAGACAACCGTATTATGTGCGATTTAATTAGCACTGAGAAGAAAACAAATTCTTCCTCCCATTCCTAAGATGAGTTAGCGCACTATATATCTCATGTAATAGGATAAATTTTATTTTAATGAATTATATATCTTGAACATATGAGTCAAGTGGGGTATTAGCAGGATACTCTTTATATAAATCACCTATGTGAGTGATAAGGGACCACTTTTTTTAGAATAACCAACAGCTACATTGCTAACTTCTCTGACACGCCATAAAGCCAAAAGGTGTCCAAGGACAAAATGGACACAACAATGAGAACCTAAAATCTTCGGAGAAGGAATGTGTGAACTATATTGTCTCGGTTTATACAATACAATTGATCAATTCAAGACATCGCATTCACTAATTGGCCAATAAACCGAAATAGACTCTCACTAGGTAAGATTCAAGGCCAAAATTTATCTTTAGCAATGCAGCTATTTTCCACTAACATTCTCTCTAATTTGTCTTTATATTCAATTGATTCTTCACTCAAGTTTCATTCATGTGGGGGATTGTTGAAATTTTTTGTGTTTTTACACAAATTAATATATTGACCAAATTAATATATTGGTAAACTTTGAGCTGTTATAAAAGCAGGACCCTCACTTCAAACATTGTTGGACCAAGTAGTAGTTCCTTGTAGAAAAACATGTAACGTTATATATTCATTTGTTAAAAATGAAAATATAATGAAAAAGAAATTTGGCTTCAAAATGCCCCATTTATGTATGAAAATTAATGAGAATTTTATTTAATTTCTGGGAAAACTTTTCTAAACTGTAGCTAAAGGTTGTGGTTGTTTGCTATATAGTGATTATTTTCAAAATCGTCATTAAAGGTCGTGTCTGTTCACCATTAGTTGTGTTCATTAAAAATGTCCCTAAAGTGACTATTAAGAAAAAAGACACATCTTTTCATGAATGAACACACTGTTCTTTATAAATACAAAACTTGTCTTCATTTTAAAAAATATAGAAAAAAATATTTTTCAATACTTTCTCTTCCTAATCGAGTGAGAGAGAGAGTATCAAATATGATTGGTTAATGAGACACGCACATTGAAGTGCTTATTGCGTTTGTCGAGATCATTTTACCTTGGGAGACAGATGCTCATTATTATTTTATCTTAATGATAGATTGTCCAACACTCAACTCATTCATCTTCTTTATTTGTAAATTTTTTATTAATTTTATTTTTTATTGTACAAATACAATTTATTTTATATTCTCATTTGATAAAACGCAAAAGCACATAATTATGAACAACATAAAATGAGAGATTCCTAGAGGACTAATTCATTATAGGTGGTGAAAGAATATATACAGTTTTATTAGAAGAACAATGAGAGTATAAGAATTCATCACATCCTTTCTCATTTTATCTCATCATAATCTATTATTACATAAAAAGTGTGTCCCATTGGAAGAGATCAAGAAGTAAGAAAGAGATATGGTTATATTATTAAAGAGATCCTCCTTGTAAGAACCATGAATTATTTTTTATGAATAATTCGTATTAGATATGGAAAAAAATTCCATAACACCATGATAAGTGAACTAGACTCCATCGATTACATCCAGATATACACCTTGGTAGACTATCTTTAGGATGTCATTCATATTGAGTACGAATGATTTAATATAAGAAGAGTTGTGTGGATGGAAATTTGGAAATATTCATTGCTACACAAATGGGAAAGGGTTATACTCAAGGTTCTAAAAAACGTGGGGCGCGACCGAGGCGTGGAGGCCAAGCCTTAAGCCTTAGAAGCCTAGGCGGTCCTTAGGCGTAAAAAGGCGTGAAAAGGCGTTTATGACCTTTTTAATATATTTAACATTTTTAACTATGACAGGGCTATTAATTATACCAAAATGGTACATACCTTTAAATATGTCTGAATATTTGCAGTGCTCAGACATTGGTCCATTTAAAAAAAAAGTCTTTAAAATGTGATATCGTTTCACTAAAGCGTTTTTGTTTTAAAAAAGTGTACCTTAAGCCTTTTACCAAGAATAAGGCGTAAAAAACTTAAGGTGGGGCGTTTCACCCAAGCATCAAGCCTAGGCACGCCTAGGCAGAGCCTAGGCATGCCTTTCAGAACAATGGTTATACTTAACATCAAGATATTAACAACGGGAAAATTTAAATATTCACCCACAATAAAAGAAACTATTTTGGGGAGCGCTAATATCCATTTGAAAAGTTATTCTAGCCACCCACATACTATTTGGGACGACTCATGAGTGGTTTATCGGTAACCCATTTAAAACGTATTTGAGATGGTAATAGCTGTCCCTAGGCGATCTTTTGAGATGAGAACAGTCTCAAAAGTCTTTATTTATAGGACTTCTTAAATCATAAAGGATTTGTTTCCAGATAAAAGAAATGGTGGGATGTCAATATTTTGACACTAAAGTATTATGGATAATCACAATTGTCTTTAAAGTTTAACTTAGAATTAAACATACTATTTAAGACGCTTTAGAAACTTGTTTAACATAAATTATTTAAAAAATTAGAATACATAGCACGTTTTAAATTTATTCCAATACGTATTATTTATAACTATCAATGAAAACCTATTATAAAAATAACATTTAACCTCTTTGTCACCAATTTCAATATTTCTCAATTACAACTTTAATTATTATGACAATAAATTATTTCCAATTAAATTATAGACATAGTTCATATAAGTAAAATCACTCTCTACACAATCAAAACATCCAACATCATTTTCTCCAACCTAAATGAAAGTTAATCTAATAAAAAACATTAAATTAAAACACTAAGTTTTTCAAATATTTCATTAGTCTCATTAGCAAAAATTTATAACTGGTATACTGTGAGAGATGTAAAATATATTGCAAAACCTCTTCCTTCAATGAAAACATTTAAAGAGGAAAATATGTACTAGAACAGGAAGGTTTTCAAAGCAATGACAAAAACTACAATTGAAATATCAAGTTTAGCAATATATCGTTTATCCAAAAGAAGCCAATTTTCAAAAACAAAGTGAATTCATTAATAGATCTGAACAAGTTTCTTGCAACTGAAATATTGAGTTCGATGAAGCGATCAAATCATTTGGTTTCATTAAAAAGGAAAATAAATCACGTATCTACAAGATTAATCATGAGAAGAAAATCACCTTTCATATCTTATATATAGATAAAATATTACTTATTGGTAATGATATAACTGATGATGCCGGAATCAGCACCACCAGATAAGGTGTTTTCAAGTTCAATCTAAGAACAACAATGGCAACATAGTTATGTAAAAGGTGAGAGAATGAGATGAGGGGAAGAGGAGAGAGCACCAGGATATAAGTGGTTCAACCTAGATTGGCCTACGTCCACTGTGTGTGTGAATAATCTCACTGCAATAAGGCACTAATGGCCATGGATACAATCTCTCAAGCTTTCTCTCTCTACTGTGTATCTAGACAGGGTTTCAACTAGGGTTGAATATCTGGGGATCCTTTTGCAAGGTGGAGGATGACCTCTATATATAGTACTTAGGGGGTGTAATGAACCCTCCATGCATGCAATGAGCATGTGTGTGTTTACCTCACCAATATGAGAGTTCCATCTGTCACTGTCACATGTAGAGAATGATGATGCAATACTCTCCCCACGTGTAGGGAATAATCTTTTTATAACTAATTTGTGTCCACGTGTCCTTAGCTAAATGTCAGCAGGTGCTCGGCTATCGCGTCTGGTGTATGACCTCGGCCTTGGGGAGGCCGAGGCTGGTGAGTCTTGATACCTGTTCAGTCCGAGTATTCCATGGAGGTCTCGGCCTAATCCTAGCCGAGACAACGGACAAGGTCGGCCTGAGACGAGGTTGAACTGGTGACTTAATGAGATTATTGGTGGCTTGATGAGGTTGCTGGTGGCTTCCTGCGAGCTCGGCCTATGTCTGGCCGAGGTTGACATTCCAAGGTATACGAGAATGCTGCCGATCCTTGTGACGTCCCTTGGAGAGTCTCATGGTAGTGTCGGCCTGGGCCTCCCTTGATATGGTCGAGGGGTGGTATCGCGTGTCCAAGACATGCTTAACGTCGGCCATAATATCGGTCAAGGTTGGTGTCTCTAGGCCGAGGTTACACTTGGGGCATATCAATCACCCCCAGCCCTTAGTCATATGTGAGAGCAAGTGACTAGGGGATTACCTCACCTCCGAGGCCTGTCTATTACAAGCCAATACTTGCTTGGCACTTGTCCAATGCTGGAACATGCTTGCTTGGTAGGCGTGTGCTGTCAGCCTCCCTTTGGGGCTCCCAAGGCAATGATAGGCCTTGGGAATCGTGCCTACTTATTTAAGGGTTTTTTAACCCTCATTTATTCTTTCTTCTTCAATTCCCTCTCCTGCGAATGTTTTCTCCCTCTAAAAGGCATTTCGAACAAGATTCTACTACAGAGGTCATTGTTGGTGTTTTTTTCTGAATTTTCATCACTTCCCCTTGTCGTTTCATTTCTAGGTATCTTCTCCCCTTCATTTTCTTTGCTTTTTCCTTATGGTTTGCATTTTCCAGCGAGTTTCCGAGTTTTCCGGCGAGTTTTTGAATTTTTCGACGAGTTTCTGAATTTTTTGGCGAGTTGTGTTTGCTTTGAATTTCTTGGTTTGATCTTTAGACTCATTTGTTTATCAACCAGTCTTGTTTGGAATTTTTTGGAATTTAGGAAAATCCCCAAGTGTAGTGTCGTCCTCTGATGCTCAGACCCTTATATCAGCTTCTTGAGGAATTCCCCTCTCTTAGAGAGAAGACTTTAGAAAATATTAGGAAAATAGAAAGAGCACAGGAGGAGGCTCGTAGATCATAAGAGTTTCCCATTAGACCCATATTTCCACTACCTCTGAAGGTGATATATCCTGACCCCCCGGAGTTTTTTTATTAGATAGAGGTTCCTGCTGGTCCCATACCGATATCTGAGTCTGAATCTTCTACCTCAGACCCCATGTCTGTGGATTCCTTTCAGGAGGCCATGGACTTCACACCTCGGCATGATCAGGCCGAGGTATCCAGCCGAGCCTCATCCCATATTAGCTCAAGCACCTCATCCTCTTCCTCAGAGGTTGAGATTCTTAAGACGAGTGTGTCCATTCCACCACCACTTGATGCCATCCCTCTGTCGGCCATCACCGGGGCAGAGTTCGCTCAGAGGTTCCCGAGTAACCCATCAACATCTGCTCCGGCTAACGTTGAGTTGGATGATGATGAGGTTGAGAGCGATGTCGACGTCTCTGAGGCGTCCGAGACCGAGAGTACTATTATTGAGGTAGACCTTCTCTGCTTCAGATACCTGTATGCTATCAGTCCTTCAATAAGGCTTAGGAGACCTCTGAGGGAGGAGAGGGCTTATCATGGCCGAGATGGCGAGATTTGCCTATACGAGCAGATGTTCAAGTTAGGTTTTCGTCTACCCATTCACCCTATTATCAAATCCATCCTTTGTTACATCAATTTGGCCCCTCTCAACTATCCCCCAATGCCTAGAGAGTCATAATAGGGGCCATAGTCCTATGGAAGTTTGTCCACCACTCAAACCTTCCAGTTCGGGTCTTCGTAGGCTGCTATGTCCCCTCCTCTGCCAAAAATCATCCGAGCTACTACCATTTTGTAGCTCGGAAGCCTGAGAAGAAAATGCTTCAAGTAACCCAGACTTCCAACCATAATTGGAAGCCTCGGTATTTCTTTGCTTCTGGGCCATGGGAATTTGTCCCATGTGTTCCCTCATCAATTCTAGAGCCGAGTATGCCCCTGAGGTGGGGTAAAGTTACAATGTCTGCGAGGGCTGACCCTAGCCTGAGCCCATCGAACCTTCAGAAGGTGAAAGCCATTCAAGATCAGGGGGTACATGGTCTACTCATCAGGTTCGAGCACTTGATGAATCCCCACTTCCTCTCTGGGACAGGTCTAGGTGGAAGTCCCCTTGCCGAGCTTGGTAAGCATTTTTTTTTAAGTTTAACCTCTGAGTTTATTCATGTCTGATCATCTAACTCAGACCTACTAATTTTTTACAGAGCGACCACAGGACATTTCAGATGAGCTTTGGGAGATGGCTGCACCCAGATTGACGAGACTTGCCAATAAGGCATGCCTTAACGCTCATCCCCCAGCTCCCTCTGCCTCTAAGCCACCTGCCACAAAGAAGAGGGCTCCAGAAGGTCATGCTCTGAGGATCAGAGGCCGAAGAAGAAGACTGCTGACGCTGCCATCCACATCTCTTCAGCTGACGCCCTGTTGGCTCGTCTGGACCAGTTGAAGATAACTGACAGTGTAGTCGGCCACAATATTCAGACTCTGGATGCCATCGGCTCTGTAATAATCGAGGCTGACAAACGCTTCTTCAGGTATCTCGACACCCCATTGCTGGTTGAGTTCGGCCTTCACAGAGCCGTTCAGGTATGATTTGATCCTTATTCAGAAATTATTCTAAGTGTAACATCTGATTTTTCTTCAGCTTACTCGTGATCACTAAATATGCAGGGCTTGACAGCCATGCACCATTTATCCAACTGGACTCTGAGGAAGCTACCCCTCATCCAAAAGGGGCAAGAGGCCGAGAAAGTCCAGAGTACTCTGAACGCAGAGATCGAGCGCCTCAAGTCTGAGCTGAAGGACTCTGAGAAGAAGGTGAAGGGGTTAGAGAAGGACATCTCCCAGCTCGACAAGGATCATGCTGCTGCACTGAAGGCTAAGGATTACATTTTGCAGCAGAAAGTCAACTCAGCTGTCAGGGCCGCCCTTGATGACGCCTCTGAGAAGATAATTGCTGACTATAAGGCCTCTGATGAGTTCATGGGCTTCGACTTTGAATACCTTGAAAGAGGTATCAAAGCCACTATTAAATGGGCAGACGTCAGGGAGAGAGAGGCCGACACTTTGAAGGCCTCTGATTTCGTTGGTCTCAGCTTTGCTGATCCTCAATTTTCCCAAGCTCTTCAGGAGGTTGAGGAAGAGACTGCCGCTCCTGCCGAGACTTCTACATTGGAGGTCACCGAGGTTGGAGGGGCAGACCATTGTGATGATGCGGCCGAGGTGACTAATCAAGCCGAGGATGTCAACGTTCCCCCTTCAAACCCTTAGGATTTTTTTATCATTGTTTGTAACTCATTGTATTATGGAGTTTCTGTAATCGTTGAACATATTATTTCTGAATATATATCAACCTCTGATGAGGACCATCTTCACTTTCTTTTCATTGAATGTCATGTGATGCTTTTCATTCTTAGCTCATTAATTTTCATTCTTAGTTTCGTTGCAATGGTCTTGTTAAAACTCAACCAATGGTCCTGAGCTCAGACCTCGTCACCACTGAATGGTGTTATGAGGGTCTGAGGTCATCACCTAAGATGTTATACCCATAATAAATCTCACCAAATTAATGATGTTATGTGTCTGAGGTCATCTAATTTATAGTGTCTGACCTCAGACCTCGTCACCACTGAATGGTGTTATGAAGGGATGAGGTCATCACCTAAGATGTTATCCTCATAATTAATCTTACCAAATTAATGATGTTAATGGTCCAAGGTCATCTCATTATGGTGTCAGAGCTCAGACCTTGTCACCACTGAATAATGTTATAAGGGTCTGAGGTCATCACCTAAGATGTTATCCTCATAATTAATCTCACCAAATTAATGATGTTAAGGGACTGAGGTCATCTCATTATGGTGTCTGACCTCAGACCTCGTCACCAATGAATGGTGTTATGAGGGTCTGAGGTCATCATCTAAGATGTTATCCCTATGATAAATCTCACCAAATTAATGATGTTAAGGGTCTGAGGTCATCTTATTATGGTGTCTGACCTCAGACCTCGTCACCACTGAATGGTGTTATGAGGGTCTGAGGTCATCACCTAAGATGTTATCCCTATAATAAATCTCACCAAATTAATGATGTTAAGGGTTCGAGGTCATCCCATTATGGTGTCTGATCTCAAACCTCGTCACCACTGAATGGTGTCATGAAGGTCTGAGGTCATCACCTAAGGTGCTATCCTCATAATTACTCACCAAATTAATGATGTTATGTGTCTGAGGTCATCCCATTATGGTGTTTGATCTCAGACCTCATCACCACTGAATGGTGTTATGAAAGGCTGAGGTCATCACCTAGGATGTTATCCTTATAATTAATCTCACCAAATTAATGATGTTAAGGGTGTGAGGTCATCTCATTATGGTGTCTGACCTCAGACCTCGTCACCAATGAATGGTGTTATGAGGGTCTGAGGTCATCACCTAAGATGTTATCCCCATAATAAATCTTCACGAAATTAATGATGTTATGTGTCTGAGGTCATCTAATTTATGGTGTCTAACCTCATACCTCGTCACCACTGAATGGTGTTATGAGGGTCTGAGGTCATCACCTAAGATGTTATCCCCATAATAAATCTCACCAAATTAATGATGTTAAGGGTCTGAGGTCATCTCATTATGGTGTCTGACTTCAGACCTCGTCACCACTGAATGGTGATATGAGGGTCTGAGGTCATCACCTAAGATGTTATCCCCATAATAAATCTATGATATAAGAATGAAGCAAGAACTGTCATGGGAACTGATCTTTATTAATAACCTCTTCATAATAAGATGGTACATTTATGTAAAACTCTATGCAACATCATATGCAATATCTCTTTAGGTGATCAGCATTCCATGGGTTAGTAAAAGGTTCTCCTTCTAGGTTTTCTAGCCTGTAAGTGCCAGACACAACCTCTTCTAACACTTTGTAGGGGCCATGCCAGTTGAGGTGAAGCTTATTTTCTTTCTGTAGGGTCTTCTTTAGCACTAGGTCTCCCACTGCAATGGGTCTTGACTTCACCCTCTGGTTGTAGAATTTCGTTGCCCTCTACTAGTAGGCTGCTTGTCTGACCTCTGCGTCCTCTCTTCTTTCTTCGATAAGATCTAGGTCTAGCCTCCTATCTTCCCCATTATTGTCAGGGTCGTAGGTCTGAATACGATGAGTTAGGAGTCCTACTTTCGTTGGTATGACGGCCTCTGAGCCATGTGCCAGCATGAATGGGGTTTCTCCTGTTGGTGTCCTTATCGTGGTTCTGTAGGCCCATAACACAGCGTAGACCTCTTCAGTACATCTTCCCTTCGCATCTTCTAACCTCTTCTTGATTCCATTCAGGATAGTTATATTTGTGACCTCGGTCTGACCATTTTCCTGAGGTCGGCCAGGAGATGTGAAGAATTTCTTAATCCCTACTCTTAGGCAATACTTTTCTAAAGAGGAGTTCTTGAACTGGGTCCCATTGTCCGAGATGAGGGTGTTTGGGAGGCCATATATGCATATGATATTCCTCCAAATAAATTGGAAGGTCTTCTGCTCTGTGATTGTTATCATCGGCTCTGCCTCCACCCACTTTGAGAAATAGTCAATGGCAACTATAAAGAATCTATAGCTGTTGACAGCTCTTGGCAAGGGTTCTACTAAGTCAATTCCCCATACCGTAAATGGCCACGGAGAAGAGATTGACATCATGTTCTTATGGGGTTGATGAGGGATAGTGGCGAACCTTTGACATTTGTCGCACCTCTTCATGTAGTCTGCAGCGTCCTTGGACAAGGTAGGCCACCAGTATCCCTGAGTGATGATCCTCTTGGCCAAAGGCCTTCCCCCTATGTGTCTAGAGCAAGAACCCTCATGGACTTCCTGTAAGACCCTGGAGACTTCCGTGGGATGCACGCACCTAAGGAGAGGCAATAGAAATCCCTTTTTATACAAGACGTCTCCTATCATCGAGAACTTGGCAGCTCTATATCTCAATTTTCTCCTCTCTAATTTGGACTCAGGTAACTCTCCCTCTCTTAGGTATCTGACGAGCGGGTCGATCCATGAGTCTCCTAGGTTCAAATTGTGACAAGGGTTACATACTTCTTCCTCCTCGATGGTTGCCTTTCCTAAGACCTCGATCGGAACGGTCCTTTTAACATCTGTATTCGTTGTCGAGGACAACTTTTCCAATGCATCTGCATGGATGTTACTTTGTCGAGGCACTCTCTTCAGTTTTTCCTCTTCAAAATATTCTAACATCTTTCTCACTCTCTTTAGGTACTTCGTCATCCTTTCATTCTTGGCCTCATAGACTCCCAGTACTTGATTGACAACTAACCTTGAGTCGCTGTGGAGTAGGAGTTGTCTTACGCGAAGAGTCTTTGCCAATAAGAGACCTGCTATCATGGCCTCATACTCGGACTCGTTGTTTGAGGCCTGGAAGTTGAATCTCAAGGCGTATTCAATGTTGGCTCCATCTGGAGCCGAGAGTATTAGCCCCGCACCGCTTCCACTATCACCGGAAGAGACATCAACGAAGAGGCTCCAGACATCTGTATCTGATGAGAAGACCCCTTTTGTTATAACTCCTTGCTTGAAGAGGTATCGATCCTCTTCGTTCTCTTCTATTCTGCTCCGGGTTTTGCCTGAGATAAACTCTTCCTGATCTCGGAAGATGTTTGGTGCCGTCTCTTCTGAATTTCGAAAGACACTACGTTTTGTCTCTTCGGCGTCCTCTAAGATTTTCTCTATCTCAGCCTCTTCCTAGGTGAATTCTGTAACAAAGTCCGCGACGGCCTACCCTTTGATGGTTGTCCTAGGCTGGTAGGTAAGATCGTATTCTCCTAATTCGATGGCCCAGGTCATCAATCTCCCAGACTTCTCAGGTTTATGCAGGACCTGCCTTAGTGGGGAGTCAGTGAGGACTACCATGGATTGAGCTTGGAAGTAAGGCTTCATTTTTCTTGAGGCATGTATTAGGGCATAAGCCAACTTTTCCATACGGGGATAATTTTGTTCAGACCCTTGAAGGGCCTTACTGTTGAAGTATGTAGGCCTTTGGATCCCATCCTCTTCCCGTATGATGGTCGCGCTGATGGATGATTCAGAGACTGCCAGATACACAAACAACCTTTCTCCTGCGATGGACCGAGACAGCAATAAGGGAGACCCTAAGTAGGACTTGAGTTGGTTGAAGGCTTTTTCACACTCTTTTCCCCATTGGAAGGCCTTTCTTAAAACTTTGAAGAATGGGAGACACTTGTCCGTTGCCCTAGAGACGAATCTGTTAAGCGCAGCCACTCTCCCCGTGAGTCTTTGGACATCCTTGATACTCCTAGGAGTCTTCATGTCAAGCAACTCCATAATTTTTTTAGGGTTCGCTTCGATTCCTCTCTGGTTGATGATGAATCCCAGGAATTTCCTGGCTCCTACTCCGAAGATACATTTTGCTGGGTTGAGTTTCATCTTGTATGAGTCCATCACATCGAAGGTCTTCTCAAGGTCTGCTACATGAGTGCAAGCTTTAAAGCTTTTTGTCAGCATATCATCTACATACACTTCCATGGTCTTACCTATTTGCTCTTCGAACATCTTATTGATAAGACGTTGGTATGTTGCCCTTACATTTTTCAGACCGAAGGGCATCACTTTGTAGCAGTACGTCCTTTTGTCGGTAATGAAGGCTGTCTTCTCTGAGTCTTCGGCATCCATGAAGATTTGGTTATAGCCTGAATACGCATCCATGAAGCTCATGAGCTCATGTCCTGCTGTAGTATCCACCATCTGATCTATCCGAGGTAAGGGGTAGCTATTTTTTGGGCAAGATCTATTTAGGTCAGTGAAATCGACACACATTCTCCACTTCCTATTGGCCTTGGGCACAATGACCGCATTTGATAGCCACTCCGGATAGGTAACTTCTCTTATAAACTCATCCTCTTCTAACTTTTTCACCTCTTCACGGATGACGTTGTATTTTTCCATGGAGTAGACTCTTCGTCTCTGTTTGATAGGCCTGGCATCTTTGGTTACGTTGAGCTTGTGACTCATCACCTCAGGATTGATGCCAGGCATGTCTGCGTGACTCCATGCGAAGACACTATGCCTCTTCCTAAGGAAGTTTATCAGCTCTTCCTTGATTTCTGGGTTAAGGGCTTTGCCGACCTGGATGGTTTTTTCCGACTCGTCCTCATTGAGGATGATGGATTCTACCTCTTTCGCAGCCTCTCCCTTCTTCAATTTTATTTCATCTCTTGGATCAAGAGTATCAATGCTATAAGTGGTGGTGTCCCTCTTATGGGCTTCTCTCTCTTTGGCCGAGTTGAAGTAACATTCTCACGCTGTGGTCTGGTCACCTTCCACTTCCCCTACTCAATAAGGAGTCGGGAATTTTAGCATCTGATGGACCATTGACGGCACATCCTCGAACTCCCTAAGGGCTACCCTTCCTATGATGAGGTTATAGGCCAAGAAGACACTCTCGTCCATCACAAAGAAATTAATCCTCCTAGTCAACCTCTTAGGCCATTCCTCGCCCATCCGTACGTCCATCTCATACATGCCCAAGGGGTGAACCTTTTCACCACTGAAGCCTATCAGGGGGTGGTGATAGGGAAACAGTCTTGCTCTACTAAGGCCTAAGCTCTTGAAGCAAGGCCAAAACACCACATCTGCTGAGCTCCCCCCATCCACGAGGATCCTTTGCACCTCATATCCATGAACCCTTGTTGTTATGACCAAAGGGTCATCATGGGGGGATAAGATACCTCTGAAGTCGAGTCTGGAGAACCCAACTACGAGGGTGTTCATGTATACCTTCTTCCTCTTCTGTACTGTATCGAAAGACATTAGATTCATAACTTCAAGCTTGGCCACTGATTTGGCCTCGACCACATAAGCCTTCCTATCAGCTACTTCAGATCCACCACCTGCAAATGCTCCGTATATTGTGCCAACACCGAAAGAGATCATACCAACCTTCTTCACCGGGGTGTTGTCATCCTTTGGTGGAAGATCCGGATCATCTTCATCATCTCCTTCTGAATCATCGTCTCTTCGGGCCGGGAAGTTGTCACGGCATCTGTCATTCCTCCTTTTCTTATGGTCATCTCTTCCACTCTTAGGGGCCTTACCGTCTACATATTTTCTCAATTTCCCAGATTTTAACATCTTCTCAATCTCATCCTTCAAAGAGAAACACCTATCTGTGACGTGACCATGATCTTGGTGGAACTCACACCATAGGTTTTTGTTCCTCTTATGTGGTGGGGCTTTCAAATTTTCTGGACGTCTCAGAGCCCTGTCATTCTTAACTTCATTGAGGATGTGCTCACAGCTCACAGTCAGAGGAGTATAGTGAGAGAACTTGTCATCACCCGATCTCTTCTTTCCATCTTTCTTATTTTGGGACTTTCCACTGCCACCGCGGATCTCATCCTCATACTTGGCGGCCATTGCCTCTTCCGCATTCATTACTTTCCCTGAGGTTGCCGGTAGCTCTGCCATAGACCTAGGGGGCTCTTCTGCCAGTTTCCCCAATAGCTTCCCCTTCTGGAGACCTCCTGTAAGGGCAGTCATGGCTATGTTCTCTTCATAATCTTTGACCTCCAACATTTCTTTATTGAATCTTGCTATCTACTATCTTAGGCTCTCACCCTTGGCCTGCTTGACATACAGCAGGTGGGTAGTCTTCTTTTGAGGCCTCACCCCAAAGAAGGAGTTTTGGATGAATCGCTCAGCTAAGCCTTTGAAGTTCTCAATTGAGTTCTTCGGAAGGGAGGTGAACCAACTGTGTGCAACCCCTGTTAAGGTCCTAGAGAAGGCTCTACACTTCATCTCATCGGGTATCAAGTAGATTTCTACTGCCGATTGATACATCTCGATATGATGCACAGGGTTAGTGCTGCCATCATACTTGGGAGACACCGTATGAGGCTTGAACTTAGCTGGGGTTGGGAACTCCACTATCCTAGCCACAAATGGGGAGCCCTATGAGTAACCCCTTTGTAATGGGTCCCTGCTTTTAATGAGGTCTCCTATCTTCTCCTCAAGGCATTGGATATAATCATTCCATGGTCTTCGGCCATTGACTTGGCCGAGATTATCCTCTGCCACCTCCCTAGGATGGACCGAGGGTTCCCCTTCCACGACACGTTGGCTGTTGACCTCTTCCTGTTCCCTTCCTCTTCTTTTACAGTGTCGGCCTTGGTCTGGCCAACCCTGCCTGTTCCTTCTCTGAGAGCCTGCTGCGCTCATTGATCTCGACAGTCTCTGTCTTAGGTCATTTATCGGGCCCAGTCTCTCGAAGGCCGACCCTCTTCTCAACCTATCAAAGGCTGACCCTCTTTGTTGGGCCTCTTCACCTCTTCGGCCGACACAACCTTGACTTTGCCTAAGAGGCCATACAGTGTTATTTGACACCTCATACGGCTCCCAACAGCCTTTCGGGGCTTCTTCCGCCTCTAGATCATCATACCTGTCCTCTGGGAAAGGGTTTCCCTTCCTCCCCAGGCGCAAGCGCCTAGGGTAAGTAACGTCCCTTCTCCGCGGGGGTGCAGGCTGGTCCTTCATTGGTGCCTGGGGTGGTCCCCTGGCGTCAGGATGAGGCTGAATTGCCACCGAAGTGATCATGTTTGGTGAGACTCCAGGTGGCCTCATCATAGTTTGGCTGAGCTGTGCAAATTTCTCTTGCATGGCTGCTTGTGTTGCAGCTAAAGATCTCAAGGCTGCAGCTACCTCCGCCATTTCGGACTGGGGGGCGCCTGACTAGAACTAGGCCCCCGGGCGGCGGAAGAGGCGGAAGAGGCGGTGGTAAGTCTGGTGACATATGTTAACACTATAGAGCTTGAGTAGAAGATGAGCTTAGTACCTCAGAGGACCTCTTTCAATGGTGAAACAACTCCGTGCTAGGGGGAGGCCTGGTTCACCATCAGAGTCTCCGGTGAGATTAATCAGAAAAAAAGGAAGAGATAGCTTCTCGTTCCCACAGACGGCGCCAAAATGATGATGCCGAAATCAGCACCACCAGATAAGGTGTTTTCAAGCTCAATCTAAGAACAACAATGGCAGCATAGTTATGTAAAAGGTTAGAGAATGAGATGAGGGGAAGAGGAGAGAGCACCAGGATATAAGTGGTTCAGCCTAGATTGGCCTACGTCCACTGTGTGTGTGAATAATCTCACTGCAATAAGGCACTAATGGCCATGGATACAATCTCTCAAGCTTTCTCTCTCTATTGTGTATCTAGACAGGGTTTCAACTAGGGTTGAATATCTGGGGATCCTTTTGCAAGGTAGAGGATGACCTCTATATATAATACTTAGGGGGTGTAATGCACCCTCCATGCATGCAATGAGCATGTGTGTGTTTACCTCACCAATATGGGAGTGCCATCTGTCACTGTCCCATGTAGAGAATGATGATGCAATACTCTGCCCACGTGTAGGGAATAATCTTTTTATAACTAATTTGTGTCCACGTGTCCTTAGCTAAATGTCAGCAGGTGCTCGGCTATCGCGTCTGGTGTGTGACCTCGGCCTTGGGGAGGCCGAGGCTGGTGAGTCTTGATACCTGTTCAGTCCGAGTATTCCATGGAGATCTCGGCCTAATCCTAGCCGAGACAATGGACAAGGTCGGCCTGAGACGAGGTTGAACTGGTGACTTGATGAGATTGCTGCGAGCTCGGCCTATGTCTTGATGAGATTGTTCAGTCCGAGTATTCCAGCGAGCTCGGCCTATGTCTGGCCGAGGTTGCCATTCCAAGGTATACGAGAATGCTGTCAATCCATGCGACGTCCCTTGGAGAGGCTCATGGTAGTGTCGGCCTGGACCGCCCTTGATATGGCCGAGGGGTGATATCGCGTGTCCAAGACATGCCCAACGTCGGCCATAATATCGGCCGAGGTTGGTGTCTCTAGGCCGAGGTTACACTTGGGGCATATCAATAACTATGTTATATTTTGTTAAGATATATTTATCAAAGAATGTCTCTTATGGAACATTTAGTTTATTAGGCCATGTAGGATGACATGTGGCATCAAGAAGTCGAGGCATCATAGTCGTTTGAATATCACGAAACTGCTAATAGAGAATCAAGAGAGATCATAGACTAGTAGGATTGAATATAAGTTAACTATAACTCTACCACTCCATAGATCCATAAAGGATAAAAATAAGTTGAGGAGAGCCCTAGATTTGTATGGAACTTGTACTTATAAATGGCGATAACCCCAACTGAATAGGGTACGATCAATTGCATTCTTATAACCATGACTTGGACTCTGAACTAGAAACTCTAAAAATCTAAGCTTCCTCTCATATTCTTAATTAATAAAGAGATATCTCTCCTTTCAATGTCAGTGTAGGCAAGACGATCTATCGAACTACATAATTCTTTGCTTCTTTTCTTATATTTCATTCATATGTTAGGTATGACTAGTGATATTGCAATTATTGTGGGTTTAATATTCCCTATAATTTAGCATCATGTGTGGTAAACCTTTAAATCCCTATCAGTGAGAAATATTAACCCTACAAAAATATAAGTGCTCACCAGTATCACTGCGATATGCTAGAAGTTAGATCCAATCTGAGGTATGAATTATTATGAGTGAACAGAATCCTTTGAGTTCCCCTCTTCCTAGGGATAACACAACCAAAAGATCTAGTGCTTATCGATGACTTTACACTCCCTCCGTAGAGAGGCCTATGGGGAAGGACATGTCATAATTGATCAGCCTTTATGAAGAATAACTAAACTGGCATGATGGAGAAATTTCTTGGTTAAGAAGAAAACTGACTGAGATCTCAAAAGAGTGTGGCTCTAGTTATCACAACTTGGATCACCAAAGAAGAAGGAAGATTCATTGTCTTAGACATCATAGGTCCAATCGCACTAGCCGAGCTTCTATATTATGGAGCCTATATATGGTGCAATATAATAAGGGATTTTTTTAATTATATTTTATCCCATCATTCCACTAGTTGTAGTCATGCTCTTATTCGACTAATAGAATCTGCACATAATAACAAGTCGTCCAAACCTAAGCTCCATCAAATAAGGTTAGAAACGATGACCTCGAAGAATTTATCGATAAGGAATTAAATAAATTACTGAATCCCAATTTGGTATGAACTCTAAAGGACCTTGGTACAAGGGAATTAGTACATGTATTGACATCTCCTTTTACCATAAAGATAGAGATGTCAGAACCACTGAATAATTTCTCCATTCAAAATATCACAACTTATGACGAAAAGGTGGATCTTTCTCATCACATCAAACACTACAAGCAGTCAATGTCTTTATGAAGTTATCATGATGAACTCAAGTGTCATCATTTCCACTATACTTTGAGGGAAATCGATTTTAAGTTGTTCAAAGAATTACCCCTAGATTAGTTTCCTCATTTAGAGAGTTTGTCAATCAGTTCATGACATAATTCATCACCACCACTAAGATAGTGGAGGAGGTCAATTCACTAATTGCCCTCTTGAGGAAGAAGGGGGAATCCTTTAGAAAGTATAGTTAACACTACTCAAAGATGTTCAACGAGATTAATAATTTTAATGAGCAATTTGCAATCTCATCCTTCAAATTAGAACAACCCAATCAAATGATCTTTACCAATCTTTGACTAAGAAGACAACACCGACCATGGATGACTCATGGACTATATTGAAAAGTATGCTAAGGTTGAGGAAGGCCTCCTCAATATAGATGCTCTATCCGAATAGAATTCCAAGCAACCTAAGAAGAATTATTCGAAAAAAACATCCAAGGGAGGAAATTAATAAATTCCAATGAAAAAGGGATAAAATATTGATACCCCCAATATATGATCCAATGCATAAGTTAACGATAACACCTATCGGGAAATAGATACTTCCTTTAAGGAATTAATCTATAAGTTGATTCCTAAGATAAAGGACGAGTTGTACTTCAAGAGGCCACCCAATATAACTAATGATCCAAATAATAGGGACACCGACCTCAAGTGTACATATCAATAATATTATGATCATCTCAAAGAGAACTTCAAGATGTTTAAGAGACACCTCGAAAATATTTTATGTGTCAGGAATTTGGAGGAGTATATTAACACGACTGAGATAAAGTCTTCAGCTCGGCTGAAATCAATACATAAGGTGGTCGAAGGTGACAACCTTCCACTATTAGGGATGATTATAGCCATGAACCACTATATTGTTCCCTCAAAATTCATCGGTAAGAATCTCAGTCAAATGGTGAAGATTGCATTTTGTGTCCAGGAAGTCTTAAAGTCTTCCAAGTGGAAGTATGTAAGAAAGTCCTTAATAATAGATAATGCAAGGATATTGAATTTGATCAGGAAATAATATTCAAAACTTAGGGTTTTGTCGTCATTAATATGTCCCACATAGATGTTGTGGTTCTCACTCTATGGGTGGAGAATTTCAACGCAAAAAGGATATTAATCGACCAAGGGGATCTTTGTAATACCATTTTCAGTGCATTATCTAGTTGCAAAATTTAATTACATGTGATTTATATGACATGTGATGTCACTATTTATATTTCAAATATGTTATATAATTCACATTTGAAAGTAAAATTAATACTCACTAATTCATTAACTAAATATTTGGAAGTGATTGAGTATTATGGGTGGTTGTAGAATCCTCAGGGATTAGGTATCGAGGGTTTTCTTATTTGGAATATCCCGTGGTGTCATTTCCCATCGATCGTGAAGTAATTTATTATAATGAAATCTCTCTCTTAGCTAAGTAAAATAATTAAACAATTGATAATTGACACGTACCTACAAATATATTAATTAATGAGATAATTAAGTTAATAAACTTGTCATATATCGTGTTGATGTTTTGGACACATAAGATGTCTGCTTTGGCTTAAAATAGTGGGTTTTAAGTCTATTCGGCTAGTATAATTTTTCGATAAAGATTTGGGTCATTTGGAGTGTCATTTGGACTTGCCAGTTTGGGTCTTAAGTGATGCTCAAGCCCAATTTCATGAGAAGCTAAGTTATGTGGTCATTATATATAAGTTAAGCACATATTAAACATTTGAAGAAACCTTAAATAGATAAGGAGAGGAGGCATGTAAGGGTTGAAGATATTTGGGTATATGGATATTGATTTTTTAATCATTCCATGAGGCATATTTAAATTGATTCATAATTTAAGTGGATTTGTGTTATAATAGTAGTATTCATTGAAATCTAGATTAAAATTGTATAACTTAATTTTAATCCTTAGATGTGGTTTGATTTCCCCAAAATTGGTTGATTTAGGTTAGTATTGATGTTGTACACATTAGATTTGAAGGAGGATGGGATTTAAGTTATTTTGTTAGAATAGATAGATTATACATATGTTATTAAAACTTGAATATATTAGAGTATAAATGATATTTAGGTGATTCCAAATGATTATGAAACTAGATTAATGTACCTTCACAACC
This sequence comes from Sambucus nigra, assembly GCA_949130495.1. Classification (NCBI taxonomy): domain Eukaryota; kingdom Viridiplantae; phylum Streptophyta; class Magnoliopsida; order Dipsacales; family Adoxaceae; genus Sambucus; species Sambucus nigra. Next base: position 328,695,980 of record OX422209.1, read on the forward strand.
ATATATGGCACAAAACCAAAGTGGGTCCCAATTAGTTCATATTTATCTACAAAGTTGACTAAAAAATGAAGGCTATATTCTGGAGGAATTGTACACATGTTACTCAAACTTAAATATCTCCTAGAGTATTAATGATTCAAGTGATTATAAGATCTATAAAGCTAGATTCACATAGTTTTTTAACCACTTATGGTGAAATACCTAATCGGTTCCCAATTAGTACGAATTTATGTACAAAGTTAACCTAAAATAAGGATTGTTTGCTGGAAAAATTATACACCTGTTACTAAAAGTTGAATATCTCCCAGAGTATAATGATGTTTAGGTGATTCCAAGTGAATATAAAATTAGATTCACATAATGTTTCGACCATGTATAGTACAACACTGAATAAATTCCCATTTAGTACATTTTATCTATAAAGTTGACCCCCAAAACATAAGTTTTTCTAGACAATCTGCCCACATTATACTAAAATACTAATATCTCCTAAAATGTCAATCCAATTCAAGAAATTGAAATTGGGTTATAAAATAGACATACTATTATATATTTATGCCAAATACAAGAACTTAATTTAGGGTATTTTGGTATCGGTGAATTTATGCTAAATATAATAACTTAATTCAGGATATTTTAGTATGGGTGAATTTTGTAATTTGGAACAGGGGCGCTGTCATAATTATTTGAAACTTAAGATTGAAATACATTAGCAATGTGTGGGTCTAAATTGTGGAATTATGTAGAGATTGGAACAATGTTAATGTTATGTTGATGACCCTATGCATGTTGCCACTTTTTTTTTATAATGTTATTAGATGACCCGATAATTGGGGTCACATTTGTTATACCATTTTGATAGATGTGTTTTGATTGGATAAGGGGAAGTTTGATTTCGTATCGTGGGGCTTGGTGGCCGCAAAGGAGACTGGGGGGGCAAACACAATTATAAAGGTCTTATTGATGATGTTTTAGGGTGGATAAGGCTGAGATAAAGGTTTGCTTATAATAGGGATTCATTTATGTTATGATTTGTATTTTAATTCACCCGTGAGGGTTAATAGGTATGTTCACAAGTTTAAATAATGTTTTATTCTATAATGAAAATTAAGAATGAAAACGAAAAAAATGGGTGTTATACATAGAAACTATCTTTTATCTGGTTTATCTGATTTTATATTGCGGTACTTGAGTTGATTGTCCCAGTTTTTGTCTTATACAAGACATGTATATGATGTTATGTTAGAGGCATATACTTATATGCGTATGTCTTATACTAAATTAGTGGCATGCGATCATGCTTGATTGATAGACTTGAGGCACTTATTTGTAATCGTAATTTGAGACAATTATCAAAGCTTTGATTAGTTAGTGACATTATCTTAAAGTAAGAGATTACTGTGGAATAAATGATACATAATATAATAGGCTAATTTAGGAATGATAATGCAAATAATATGGAATTAAGAAATGAACTTTATTTACATGGGTCACACAATGGGTTTGGGTGTAAAATTGTATGTTTACTTTAGGTTGGTTGGGTTGGTTAACTTTCATAACTTAACATTCATTTAAAATGGGAAGAAGATATGTTGTTATTATTATTGAGTCTAAATTTTAGTTTAATTCTTATTCTTTATAATTGTTGCCATAAACTTAATTTGACTCGTTGGAGGAGTATCTATAGCTACATTTTATTAATCATTATTAGGATGTAGAAGTCGAGAAATGGAGATCTTATTACTTCCTTGTATTCATTTTATATTTTAGTGTAGGCTATTATAATTTTGTAATTTATCCTGAGTAAGAGATTATATTTGTGATACTTATAGTCAAAGATGAATATTATTTTGGGAGACATATTTTATATTCAAGAGTGGGATGCATTTATATTGTTAGTTGAAGGGTGTCAGAATTTTTATTTATTTATCCAATATTTTGTTGCCTCTCAGTTTATTTACTCGTTCAGTTTTATTTATTTCGTTATGCTAAAAATGTTACCAAATGTTTTTAATTCACATGATTTTTTTATATTAGACCTGACTAATTGAATTAAAAATTTTATGGGGTATGGCATTTAGTATCAGAGCATTCTAGGTTATAGTATACTAGGGTTTTGAGTGTGTTCGTTTCTTTTCCATATTACATTATTTGACTACTTCAGAGATTTGGCTTTAGGGTTTGTACTCTTGATAATGATGAGCTCTTAGTGGGTTTCACACAATTGTTCCTAGCGAATATTTGAATAAACCGAAGTTTATCTCGAGGGTTTCTCCATTTAATTTCCTTTGTGAGATGTCCCATGCATGGATCTACTTCGATCGGGAGGTAGGTACAATTGGGCGTGAAACCTATCGTACATATTTAATGCATGGTTTTAGGGGAAGTATTTACACTCACAATACATAATGAAATTAGTAGTAATTTTCTAGACGACCTCATCTAGGTAACCACGTGGTAGCCTGTATGAGGAGAAGTTCAACCATATTTCTCTTTCTACATTTAAAGAGACTGATATGTAAGAGAAGATGGATACGTTTGTTATTGGATACAATGTGAGAAGACTTTTTGTGTTTTCATAAATTTACATGAAGGGGTTATCATGTTTTATTGGGTAACCCATTCTTTATAACTTAGTAGGACCATCACAGCTATATGAAGGATAGATATTCCTAATACTGAGAAGATTAGAGGCAGACTAGGTCCGAAATATTTGGGATAGTGTGGAATTATCTTGAGTCAGGGAGGACCTCACCAATACAAGAAAATCGCATAGGAGTTGATGAACCCAAGATGTTTCCGAAAATTGGCAATCGGGAGTGGATATGGAAAGTGGAGCCCAAGGAACATGTAACTAGTGGGGTGACGACCAATGAAGATAGGGCTGACGTAACTAGTTTTAGCAAAAGTTATAGTAGAGGCAAGGACAATAGGTCCATCGGTAGGGCCACTATTTATACGGCTTTATTAGAGATATTGTTACCCTTATGGCGAGTGAGGTGATTTATTTAGAAGATGCCTTTGGTTAACCCGTGTTGTTAGTGGTACCACCGAGGGATGAGTACAATTATATTTTTGGCTCACATGCATGAGTCTTATTTAGACATTTAGGAATTCTCATTCTTTTATTATGGTGTGTTGCTATGATAGTGTACTGTATATATTTTATCCCACTTTGTGATTATACTTGGTTACCTCAGTGAGTAGGGTTTCGACCTTATGTTGTGATTGTAGAGACCTAGAAGTTTTGATTGGTGTCTTGGTTTTTAGTGTCATTATTGAGTTTAGACACGTAGTCATATGAATTTACTATGGAACATTGATTAGTAGATATGTATTGTGTGTATTTCAACTATCGCAGTTAGGCTTTTACATTATATTTTTCGAAAAATGGGTTATTTCTTATACTTATGTATAGGTTCGAGAGAGGGGCTAGGGCATACTGGTTTATAAATTGATGCAATCATGTTAGAAGGGCTTATGATTTCTTAAAGATGGTACCGACATTCCTCGATCCTTACAGTTTATTAGAAGAGGTACCGAGTTACCACCTACATGATAAATTAATTATAGCCTTAGTAGTGGATTTAGTATTTGGCCGTTGCGAGTGCATGTTGTTAGTTAAATCCACTGGAGATGGAAGTGTGTCGTAAGAGCATATACCATAGTTTTGATCCAATAGTTTGTTTAGAGGTGCAAGTCACCATGGGGAGGCTCTAGTCCTATTTGTTAAGGGATTTATGGTTCACTAGCTATATGTGTGGACCCTTGAAAGATGGACAGGGTCAAATATGGAATGAGTGTTCGCTACCGCATATCAACACCCTATTTGATTTGTAAGGAGAGAATTTCCTTCTTAAATATTGAGTGGTGTTCAAGCTATCACAAATTTTGTAATTGGAGGAGGCTATCCGCAAGGTAATGTTTCTCACACAATAAGAAGCACCCTTGTTTAGATAATGCTAATGGGATGACCAATGCTGAGTCCAATTTTCTGAGGTTTCCATTTAGTTAATTTTGACCATAAATGGACTACTTTGTTATGGTTAATGACAACATCTTAATAAAGTAACATTTTCATAGCAGTGGTGGTCGGTACACCCCAATTTGTATTGTGGGCGGTTCTGGCCTAAGTGTTGTTTTTTACTGAGAGATGGTATGCAAGTCATAAATGGGAGGAATTTACTTTATTTATTTGATGGAAGTGTAGGGTTTCTATTAAAATGGATACGCTTTTACGAGAATCCCAAGCTATATGAAGTAGTTTTCACCGAGATGATTTTTTTGTTGTTCACTTCACACTCTAGAAGTAGTCGTATGTATAGTAAATTAAGGAGTCCATATTAGTGGTGTGGTAAAGCAGTTTTAGCATAGTTTGTGTTTAAAGGTTGTTGCTGCCAATATACAAGGTAGTGCACCAAATACATTCAACGAGTTGCAGTATTCGAAATCCCAGTGTAAGAGTGGGAAAGTAAACCCATTATTTTTAATAGAGTTAGGGGTCCTAATGAAGAAGACACGTGGCCATTTAGGGTCATTTGATTAAAATTGACCAAATTGGATGGAGCTAAAATATTATTAAGATATTTGTTTTAAGATGTATCGGGGACACTCTATTAGGGGTGGTGTTCATAATAAAGAATATGAATATTGTCAATGAAGGCAAAGGATCTTTTTCTAGTTGAGCGGGAAAATGTTTTGGGGTCACAAGAATTGGGATTAGGTGATGCTGATGATCTCTTTGATGTGAGAAATTGTGAAGTTTGGGTTGTAAATAGGAATTAGAACTAAAAATAATTTCCTTTTCATGACCTCGTATTGGGTGAGACCGGTGTCGTTTGACCTTACCCGATCACTGTCAGCCTGTGCACGATGTTTCCATAGGTACATGATGAAAGAAGTTCTTGAGGAATAAGTTGGCGTTCCTAAATTTAGACTAGTTTGGTTTGAGTTATAGCTGACCCAATTTAAGACCAGATCAACCTTAGTGTGTTAGGTCAAAGATTGAATATATTCCATTATAGTGAGTGTGAGGCTGCTATAGGTGAGATATTCTTAGACTTTTCTTCGAATTTTGTGGAAAAATTCCTTACTTAAGGGGGGAGGAACGTAATATCTAGTATTTTCAGTGCATTATATAATTTTGACATTTAATTATGTGTCATTTCTATGACATGTGATATCAATATTTATATTTTATATGTGTTATATAATTCGTGTTGAAAATCTAACTTAATGCACGGTAGTTCATTGGTTAAATATTTGGAAGTGACTAAATATTATGAGCGACTATGGAATGGTGATGGATTACCTATAAATGGTTTTCTTGTTTAGATTATCCCCTCGGTGTCAGGTCACAACGATTATGAAGTAGTTTATTATTATGCCATGGCATGCTTAACTAAATAAGGTAATTGAACAATTAGTAATTGACCCCTACCCTCTATTATATTAATTAATGAGATAAATAAGTAAATAAAAATTGTTATATCTCGTGTTGATGTTTGGGATACGTAAAATGTCCGTTTTGGCTTAAAATAGTGGGTTTTAAGTCTATTGGATTAGTATATGGCTTAAGTAGAGTTTTAGGCTACGTGGAGTGTAATTTCGACTCATTAGGTTGGGGATTAAGTGTGGCTCAAGCACAATTTCGATGGAACTAAGTGCTCGTTTAACATAAATTAAACACATGTTAAACATTTTGAAAAGGCTTAGAGAGCTAAAGAGAGGATGCATACAACGGTTGAAAAAATTTGGGGGATTTAAGGATTGATTTCTAAATCATTACATAAGTCAAGTTTATATTGATTAAGAATTTAAGTGGATTTATGTCGTAGTAGTAGTAGTCATGAAATATAAACTAAAATTGTATAATCTGAAATTCACTCCTTGGATGTGGTATGATTTCCCCGAAGTTGGTTTATGTAGTTTAGTATTGTTTTTATACACCTTAGATTTAGGATGTTTAGAGTCATTAAAATTTGGTATTTGGTTGTTAATGGCCATTTTTGTCACTTCGAGAATATGAACTTTGCATCAAATTTGTTAGAATGGACTAATTGTACACCTGTTACAAAAACTTGAATAATTTACTAAAGTATAAATGATCTTCACATTATTCCATGTTCATATGAAACTATATTAACATATCTTTCCGACCATGTATGGTATAACACCGAAATAGTCCCAATTAATATAGATGTATCTACAAAGTTGACCTAAAACTAGAGGCTATTTTTTGGACAAATTGAACACGTGTTACTAAAACTTGAATATTTCCTATAGGAAAAATAATTTTTAATTGAGTAAAAGTTCATATGAAAATATATTGACATAAATTTCTAACCATGTATGTTGAAATACCTAATTAGTTCCCAATTAGTATACATTTATCTGAAAATGTGACAAAAAAATAGAGAATGTTTAGTGATCAAATTATACACCTCTTACCAAAACTTGAATATATATTAGAGTATAAATGATTTTTAGGTGATTACAAGTGCACATGAAATTAGATTCCCATAACTTTTCCAATCATGGATGGTAAAACACCTAATAAGTTCCCAATTAGTACATATTTATATACAAAGCGGACCCAAAAAATAGGGGAAAATTTTCTAGGCAGTCTACCCGTACTGTACTAAATTACCATTTATCTCTCAAACTGTCAATACAATTGAGGAAATTAAAGGTGGATTACAAAATAGACTCCCTAATGTATACTTATGCCAAAGATGAGACCTTAATTCATGGTAGTTTGGTCTAAATGTATTTTTGAATTTTGAAAAGGGTCATATCATAATAAACTGAAAAGTAAGACATTGAAATACATTAGCGACGTATGGGTCAAAATTGTGAAATCCTATCAATAGTGGAACAATATTACAGTTATGTTGATGATCGTATTCACGTGAAAACGTTTTATGTGATTCTGTGTTGTAGTACGTGAGTTGATTGTTCCAGTTTTTCTCTTACACTAGACATTTATATGATTTATATTATAGGTGTATCCCTATATACTTAATTATGACTTGGGATTTTATGTAAAAATATACTAGATACATATATGCTACATCAGTGGCATGGATGAGATTGTGCTGAACTGATAGATGATCATAAAGTCAGTTATTACTACAAAAGAAATTATACTTAATATAATAGGTTAATTTAAGAATTATAACATAAAGAATATGGAAGTAATAAATGCACTTTATTTACATGGGTTACATAGGGCTTCAGGTGTAGAACCATGTGTTTACTTTAGGTTGTTTGTGTAACACCCCGTATTTTTGGTACATTTAATTTAATTAATTCGGAGATTCTAAATTACTTAGTGTGTTGTAATTTAATGAATTAATTAGAACAGAATAATGTATATAAATATTAATCTGGGATTGAATGGTTAATATTTAGGGAAAACTTATTTACTAAGTGAATAGTAATAATGTAATTACGTCGCCTCGAGTATTAGTGACGAGGAGGTACTTATCACATTCGGAAGTCGGTATAAGACTATATGGGGTGGGGGATAAGTATTTTTATAAATTAATTCGGATGCAAATTCTGAGGATACAGTTGAGTCCGGATGGGCCGAGATAGTCGGAAAAGTGTACCCGGGGATAGTGAACGGGTCACGGGACGTTTTTAGACATAGCCGGGCCCACTCGGGGACATTTGGGTCACTTGGGCTTGGCCCATTAGTCAAAAAACGGGATTAAGTTAATTAATCTAATAAAAAGAAATAAGGGGGTGGCTGAACTTAATTAGAGAAAGCAAATTAAGGGTTAGGAAACCCTAACAGCAGCCAAAACCAAATTGGGGATCAAAGAGAGCCATCAAAGGTCATCTTCAACCTTGGGATTTAGCTCCAATTCAGACTCTACGAACCTTGAGGCAAGTGGATAACTTGCAATAGCATTAAATCTGTTTTCGATTCATATTCATGTGTAGTGATTATGTAGAAATCCGTTTTTGGGGGTTAATGGAATGAACATGGGATTTTGAAAACCACAATTCTGATTTACGAAATTTGGGTGTGAATTCTGGTAAAATCTGATAATGGTGAATTATTGCATATCTGATAGAATGTTATCTGCATATTTGGAAACGAAATTGATGATGAAATTGGGGTATAAATGGACCTAGGGTTAATGGTGAAACTTTCCCCAAATTTTAGAAATTGGAGTTAATGGACGAATTATTGATGTGGATGAGTATTCGGGAGAGTTCTAGTGGGTTTCCTAATATGTACAAATACAAAAAAAAGACTGAGTTTTAGTGTAGAAGGAATTAGGGTTTGCAGATTTTCGCCCATGGCTGTCCGTCTTCGCGAAGAAGACGAGTATCTGTTCGATCGATCGATCGACGCCATGAAGTCGATCGATCGACGGTCGGCAGAAACTGACAGTTCGCCCAGTTTGTTTATATAAGGAGGGATTTATATAAAAGTTGTTATGTGTTATATTATTGAGAAAAATATTAATACATGATTTAAATCTGATTAACTGTGAGGAAATTAATTAGAAGATGGGAGTAGAAATTGGGTGTCACGTCACAATTGGTTGAGCGACATCGGAGTATATTATTTCATTTAGTAATGGACTAAGTAGTTTAGAGTCGGGATTTAGACTCGGGTGAGGTTAATTCGGGCTATGAGATTTAGTCCAATTAAATGGTGAGGGCAACATTAAAAGTAACTGAATTTATTAATGTGCTATTATTAATAATTCGAGTTGGGTAATAACCTCATAATAAAAATGGAATAGGCTTGTGTCACGGGTTAGTACACGGTGTAACTGGAACATTTTTATGTATGTATATATATATATACGGTGTGTGATAGTATATATATATAGTGTATGCCTTAATATCAGTGGTTAGATATTACTATACTCTAGTGCTATAGGGGGAGGTTACGCGCAGTGGATGAATCCCCTAGCTTGAGGAGTAGGGCGAGTAGATTCCCAGGTCATAGCGTCCGTTGCAGGGGGTGAGGGGCATCTCACTTTCCGGGAAGGAATATGACCGCCTCCAATCGTATACTAAACCAAGTTAGTGAGAGATTCTAACTTGGATAACTAGGATATGTGAATATACCTAGTGTACTAGCACTTTAGAGAAATTATATCCGGGGAGTACTTTTACTCGGGTGGATATTAGTGGTTTATGTATTCCAGTATGTGTGTGAATGCTGCAATAATTTCTAAGTATATAATTAGGTGATTATTATATATGGGCTAAATAAATACAAGCATGAGTTGTTGTATATGTATAACGAGTGGAGTAGTTATATGAATTAAAAAGGGAAAATGATTTAATTAAGTTGATGTTACTAATGACTTAAAAATCATAATCACAGTTACTCAAATTAGAGTAGAAGGGATTCAAGGAGACTTTAATAATTATCTAGTCATGAGATAGATAACTAGGTGATAATTAAAGCGTTAGTGGTGCACATTAGAGGAGGGGCAAGGAAGTTCTCAAGAGAGTGCGACACTAACTAAAATATGAAGAGCATGCATATTCATTATTACTGCAAGTTAATCATTTGCTAAATGTTTTCAAATGTTTTGGGTACTAACCCTTGCTATAAATTTTTAAAAACCTTTTAGGTGTCCAGCCACAGGGACGCCAGACTTGACTCGATTCCAGGAAATCCGTTGCTGCAGCATATGTGGATGTTGCGGGACATTTGATAGACGCCTCCTTCTTTCATTCATAATGTAGAGACTCATTATTAGTTATTCGAGCATGTCGCTCACTTTCCTTTTATTTATTTTAGACTTGTTGGGATTTCTATTCTTGTCTTTATGGGATTTATTATTTGGACCGATGGTTTATTCGGTTAATAATTTTTTACTTGTGGAATGATTAGTTCAATTATCTGTGATGGTTTTATTGCTTTAATTTCCGTATGGGTTTTAGTTTAATTAATGAAAGATAAAATTGGCACTAGTCTGGTTTTTCTCACTTAGGTGGTTAGTAATTTAAATAAACGACAGTGATGCTAAGAATGGACCAAATGAGAAACCTGTTCTAACTTGATTTAGGACTGATCACCCGGGATTAATTAGGCGGGGTGTCACAGATGGTATCAGAGCATCAGGTTCTAGTTGTCCTTAGGATCTGTACGGCTTTCTACGTTTCAGCGTAGCGTTCGGTTGTTATAGAGTCCTATTATTAGGACTGTTGATTATATTTTCCGCTTGTGAGATATCGTATTCCTGCTACTAGTTTTTGTATAAATTGTGTACTTATACAATTCAATCTATTTCAGATGTCACCGATGAGACAGGGAGCGGAAAGGGATGAAGCTAGAGATGAGGTGAGGGAGGCTCACCAGGAGCCGCAGATACCGCCACCACCACCCCCACCTGAGTTGATTTCTACTACTCAAGTGGCAGTGATAGTGGCCCAGGCAGTCGAGACAGCGATGCAAGCTATGGCAGCTCATTTTCCACAGCCCCAGGCACCGCCTCCAATGGCTCCAGCAGTTCAGGCTCCAGTGGGGCCACCGTCTTGGCAGCGAGTTAGGGAGACCTTTCAGAAGGGTCACCCACCTTAGTTTCAGGGGGGCATCGATGTGGTGGAGGCCTGTGACTGGAAGAAGAATATTCAGCGCCATCTGCGCATGCTGGAGTGTGCCGATGTGCAGAGGCAGAAGCTTGCTTCCTTTCGTCTGTCGGAGGCAGCCCAACAATGGTGGGAGTCAGTGACCACCACTGAAGAGCGAGATTTCATGGCGGTACCCGAGTCCGGGGTGCGGTTCGACCGTAACCACGTTCCACCAGCGGTAAAGGCGGAGATGTGAAGGAAGTTCAGTGAGTTAATACAGGGTGACCGGTCTGTGGCAGATTATGAGCAAGAGTTCACCCGTTTGGCAAGCTTTGTACCAAATGAGGTGAGCAATGAGGAGTGCAAGAGGTCAAGGTTCATGAATGGCTTAGCCTGGAGGATCAGGCAACATTTGATTGGGAATTCGACGTTAATGACTTATGCAGATGTCGTTAATGCCGCCCTCGTACTTTGTCGGGATCATCGTGCCCATTCGAAGGGGAATAAGAGAGCAGGTGAATCGAGCCAGCAGGGCAAGGCGGTTACGGGTGGTTGCACTAGTAGTACTCAGCCACAATTCATTCAGCAAGGGAATCAGGCAAAGAGATTTAAGCCTGGTGGGTTCCAACCGGGAGGACAGGGGTCCAGGCAGGGGCAGCCAGACCCTAAGCAGCAGTAGCAGGTTCCTCAAGGCCGTCAGGGCCAAGGGAACAATCGGGGAGGCCAGCAGGGCCAACCACGTCAGGGCCAACGACAGGGAGGCGTGCAGAGGCTCTGTTATGTCTGTCGCCAACCAGAACACTTCAAGAGGGAGTGCCCGCAGAGGGGCAGAAGCCGTCAGCAGGTTACCCATCAGGGACAGCCGGGGCAGATACCACCAGTCGCACCAACTCCACTCGCCCCAAAGCATCAGTGGAAAATACACTACGGGCGTGTGTATAATGTCCGGAACGTTCCAAATCCGCCGGCACAGCAGGCGCCGCCAGCAGTTGAGGGTATGTTTTTCATTCATGGTTATGTATGTAGCATAATTTTAACATGGGAGCATTCATTCATAATCTAATTTTTGCTAAACGGGCTGGGTTATTAGAAGAAGCGGGTAGTCCTTTTAGACTCTATTCCCGTGGTGAGGGACTTTGAGGATGTATTCCAGGAGATACCAGGATTACCACCCAGCAGAAAAATCGAATTTGTTATAGACTTGGCACCGGGAACGAGGCCTATTGCTCGGGCACCTTACCGAATGGCCCCTTCAGAAATGCGGGAATTGAGGGAGCAGATTCAGCAACTACTGGGTCAGGGTTTTATTCGGCGGAGTACATCGCCATGGGGTGCGCCGGTGTTGTTTGTGAAGAAACGAGATGGGTCACTCCGAATTGTGCGTGGATTATAGGGAGCTGAACAAGGTGACGATACGGAATAAGTATCCGTTGCCTCGGATTGATGATTTATTTGACCAACTGAGAGGGGCGTCTTACTTCTCCAAAGTCGACTTGAGGTCAGGGTATCATCAACTGCGTATCCGAGAAGAGGATGTTCCAAAGACCGCTTTCTTGTCGCGGTATGGATCGTATGAGTTCAGGGTGATGCCCTTCGGGCTCACCAATGCACCAGCTATGTTCATGGACCTCATGAATAGGGTTTTCAGGGAGTACCTAGATCAGTTTGTCATTGTGTTCATTGATGACATCCTAATCTACTCACGTACCGAGGAGGAGCACGCAGAGCATTTACGCATGGTTCTACAGACACTGAGGGATCATCAGCTCTATGCCAAATTTGGGAAGTGTGGGTTCTGGCTACGGGAGGTACAATTCCTTGGTCACGTCGTGTCAGATCAGGGTATTGCAGTGGATCCGGATAAGGTGTCAGCGGTGAGGGAGTGGGGACAGCCCACGACACCGACCGAGGTGCGCAGTTTTTTGGGTTTGGCTGGTTACTACAGGCGATTCATTAAAGGATTCTCTAAGATTGCAGGACCTTTGACGAATATGACTCGGAAAGGGGTACCTTTCAAGTGGGATGATAGTTGTCAATTAGCGTTCGACGAGCTAAAGGACAAGTTGACATCTGCACCCGTGCTGGCATTGCCAAAGGGAGGGCTAGAGTATCGGGTTTACACAGACGCATCCTTACGGGGTCTTGGGGGTGTGCTCCAGCAGGAGGAAAGGGCTATAGCTTATGCTTCCAGGAAGCTAAAGCCCCACGAGAGGAATTACCCCACTCACGACCTAGAGTTGGCAGCGGTCGTTTTTGCTTTGAGGATATGGAGGCATTATCTTCTAGGAGAGCAGTTTACTCTATTCACGGATCACAAGTCACTTCAGTATCTCTTCACACAGAAGGATCTGAATATGAGACAAAGGCGGTGGCTAGAATTCATGAAGGACTACCAGTATGATATCCAGTATCATCCTGGTAAGGCCAATGTAGTAGCAGACGCATTGAGCAGAAGACCGACTGAGGAAATATCGGAGGTATGGAAAGCGAAGTGGAGAGAACTTCAATATGAGGACGACGTAGCAAAGGCTTGCATGTCGGCTTTGTCCATCACACCCGAGATCATTATGCGGGTTGTGAAGGCTCAGGCAGAGGATCAGAATTGCCGGGATAGGGTGGGCCAGTTGTTAGCTGAGGGAGCGGAAGGTTACTCGATTAGCTCAGAAGGAGGCCTACGTTTTAATGGGAGGTTAATGGTGCCAGAGGATGAGGATTTAAAGCACGCCGTTATGACAGAATCCCATGGTTCGAAATTTGCGGTACATCCCGGTGGGGATAAAATGTACCAAGATATGAGGAGGCAGTATTGGTGGGCAGGGATGAAACGAGACATAGCGGAGTTTGTTTCAAAATGTGCCACGTGTCAGCTTGTGAAAGTTGACCACCAGAGACCATCAGGGATGCTACAACCGTTAGACATTCCCGTGTGGAAGTGGGAGAGCATCTCCATGGACTTCATCACAGGGTTGCCGATATCGCAGAAGGGTCACGACTCCATATGGGTTATTGTGGATCGGTTGACCAAGGTAGCCCACTTTTTGCCGGTACGCACAGACTTTGAGACGATACGTTATGCACAGCTATTCATAGCAGAGATTGTTAAGCTGCATGGAGTGCCGATAAATATCGTATCAGACAGAGACAAAATCTTTGTTGCCCACTTTTGGCAGAGCTTTCAGGAGGCAATGGGCACGGAGTTGCGCTTGAGTACAGCGTATCACCCACAGACTGACGGACAGACTGAGAGAGTTAATCAGATGCTGGAAGACATGCTCAGAATGTGCATTTTGGACTTCGGGGGAGGATGGGAGAAATATCTTCCTTTGGTAGAGTTTGCGTATAACAACTCCTACCAATTCACGATTGGCATGGCACCGTTTGAGGCACTGTACGGGAGACCTTGTCGTTCACCCGCTTGTTGGTTAGAGGTGGGGGACAACAAACTCTTGGGGCCGGATATTGTCCAGGAAACATCTGCCAAGATAGAGTTGATTCGAGGAAGGATTCGAATAGCTCAGGACAGGCAGAAGAGTTATGCTGATGCTTCTCGAAGACATGTGGAGCTAGAAGTTGGGGACCAGGTTTTAGTCCGGGTATCCCCTATGAAAGGGGTGATGAGGTTCGGCAAGAAGGGTAAGTTAGCACCGCGATACGTAGGACCTTTCCCTATTATTGAAAGGGTGGGACCGGTGGAATATAAGCTTGGATTACCAGATCATCTTCAGCGAATACACGATGTATTCCATGTGGCATCGCTGAAGAAATATCGAAGGAGCGAGAGAGCCTTTTGGCATATTCCACTCGAGGAGATCGACTTACAGCCAGACATCTCGTATGAGGAGAGGCCGGTAGCAATTTTGGATCATAGTGAGCGGAAATTACGATCCAAGGTTGTTCCATTGGTTAGAGTACAGTGGGGTCATCACAATGTTGACGAGTCTACCTGGGAGCGAGAGGAGGATATGCGGGAACAATATCCAGAACTTTTCAACGCAGGTACGATCTAATTACGGGGACGAAATTCCTTTATAAGGGGGGGAGTATGTAACACCCCGTATTTTTGGTACATTTAATTTAATTAATTCGGAGATTCTAAATTACTTAGTGTGTTGTAATTTAATGAATTAATTAGAACAGAATAATGTATATAAATATTAATCTGGGATTGAATGGTTAATATTTAGGGAAAACTTATTTACTAAGTGAATAGTAATAATGTAATTACGTCGCCTCGAGTATTAGTGACGAGGAGGTACTTATCACATTCGGAAGTCGGTATAAGACTATATGGGGTGGGGGATAAGTATTTTTATAAATTAATTTGGATGCAAATTCTGAGGATACAGTTGAGTCCGGATGGGCCGAGATAGTCGGAAAAGTGTACCCGGGGATAGTGAACGGGTCACGGGATGTTTTTAGACATAGCCGGGCCCACTCGGGGACATTTGGGTCACTTGGGCTTGGCCCATTAGTCAAAAAACGGGATTAAGTTAATTAATCTAATAAAAAGAAATAAGGGGGTGGCTGAACTTAATTAGAGAAAGCAAATTAAGGGTTAGGAAACCCTAACAGCAGCCAAAACCAAATTGGGGATCAAAGAGAGCCATCAAAGGTCATCTTCAACCTTGGGATTTAGCTCCAATTCCGACTCCACGAACCTTGAGGCAAGTGGATAACTTGCAATAGCATTAAATCTGTTTTCGATTCATATTCATGTGTAGTGATTATGTAGAAATCCATTTTTGGGGGTTAATGGAATGAACATGGGATTTTGAAAACCACAATTCTGATTTACGAAATTTGGGTGTGAATTCTGGTAAAATCTGATAATGGTGAATTATTGCATATCTGATAGAATGTTATCTGCATATTTGGAAACGAAATTGATGATGAAATTGGGGTATAAATGGACCTAGGGTTAATGGTGAAACTTCCCCCAAATTTTAGAAATTGGAGTTAATGGACGAATTATTGATGTGGATGAGTATTCGGGAGAGTTCTAGTGGGTTTCCTAATATGTACAAATACAAAAAAAAGACTGAGTTTCAGTGTAGAAGGAATTAGGGTTTGCAGATTTTCGCCCATGGCTGTCCGTCTTCGCGAAGAAGACGAGTATCTGTTCGATCGATCGATCGACGCCATGAAGTCGATCGATCGACGGTCGGCAGAAACTGACAGTTCGCCCAGTTTGTTTATATAAGGAGGGATTTATATAAAAGTTGTTATGTGTTATATTATTGAGAAAAATATTAATACATGATTTAAATCTGATTAACTGTGAGGAAATTAATTAGAAGATGGGAGTAGAAATTGGGTGTCACGTCACAATTGGTTGAGCGACATCGGAGTATATTATTTCATTTAGTAATGGACTAAGTAGTTTAGAGTCGGGATTTAGACTCGGGTGAGGTTAATTCGGGCTATGAGATTTAGTCCAATTAAATGGTGAGGGCAACATTAAAAGTAACTGAATTTATTAATGTGCTATTATTAATAATTCGAGTTGGGTAATAACCTCATAATAAAAATGGAATAGGCTTGTGTCACGGGTTAGTACACGGTGTAACTGGAACATTTTTATGTATGTATATATATATATATACGGTGTGTGATAGTATATATATATAGTGTATGCCTTAATATCAGTGGTTAGATATTACTATACTCTAGTGCTATAGGGGGAGGTTACGCGCAGTGGATGAATCCCCTAGCTTGAGGAGTAGGGCGAGTAGATTCCCAGGTCATAGCGTCCGTTGCAGGGGGTGAGGGGCATCTCACTTTCCGGGAAGGAATATGACCGCCTCCAATCGTATACTAAACCAAGTTAGTGAGAGATTCTAACTTGGATAACTAGGATATGTGAATATACCTAGTGTACTAGCACTTTAGAGAAATTATATCCGGGGAGTACTTTTACTCGGGTGGATATTAGTGGTTTATGTATTCCAGTATGTGTGTGAATGCTGCAATAAATTCTAAGTATATAATTAGGTGATTATTATATACGGGCTAAATAAATACAAGCATGAGTTGTTGTATATGTATAACGAGTGGAGTAGTTATATGAGTTAAAAAGGGAAAATGATTTAATTAAGTTGATGTTACTAATGACTTAAAAATCATAATCACAGTTACTCAAATTAGAGTAGAAGGGATTCAAGGAGACTTTAATAATTATCTAGTCATGAGATAGATAACTAGGTGATAATTAAAGCGTTAGTGGTGCACATTAGAGGAGGGGCAAGGAAGTTCTCAAGAGAGTGCGACACTAACTAAAATATGAAGAGCATGCATATTCATTATTACTGCAAGTTAATCATTTGCTAAATGTTTTCAAATGTTTTGGGTACTAACCCTTGCTATAAATTTTTAAAAACCTTTTAGGTGTCCAGCCACAGGGACGCCAGACTTGACTCGATTCCAGGAAATCCGTTGCTGCAGCATACGTGGATGTTGCGGGACATTTGATAGACGCCTCCTTCTTTCATTCATAATGTAGAGACTCATTATTAGTTATTCGAGCATGTCGCTCACTTTACTTTTATTTGTTTTAGACTTGTTGGGATTTCTATTCTTGTCTTTATGGGATTTATTATTTGGACCGATGGTTTATTCGGTTAATAATTTTTTACTTGTGGAATGATTAGTTCAATTATCTGTGATGGTTTTATTGCTTTAATTTCCGTATGGGTTTTAGTTTAATTAATGAAAGATAAAATTGGCACTAGTCTGGTTTTTCTCACTTAGGTGGTTAGTAATTTAAATAAACGACAGTGATGCTAAGAATGGACCAAATGAGAAACCTGTTCTAACTTGATTTAGGACTGATCACCTGGGATTAATTAGGCGGGGTGTCACAGTTTGGGTAACCTAAATATATTAAAATCCATTTAAAAATTGGAGGAAGATGTATTATTATTTTCACCAAACTTCAGTTAAATTCTTATTCTTTCTAAACTTATTGTTTACTTTTTTGTTGAATATATTTTTATAGGTCTTACATCATTGTTGTTGTCATTCATTTGGGTTGAATCGTTGGAGAAGTATCCACATCTACATTTTATTCATCATTATTACGATGTATAAGTCGAGCAGTGTGGATAGTATTGTTTCCTGTATTCATTTTATATTTCAGTATAGGCCATTATACTTTTTTACAGTTTAACTCGAGTCAAAGATTGTATTTGTATTACTTGTATTCAAAGATATATATTATTGTTGAGATATATTTTATATTCCAGATTTAGACGTATTTATATTAGCATTTGAAGGGTATCAAAGATTTTTTTATTCATTTAATATTTTATTGTCTCCCAGTTTATTTACTCCTTCAGTTTTATTTACTTCGTTATGATAAGAATGTTGCCAAATATTTTTTATTCACATGATTTCTATATTAGACCTGATTAATATCAATATAAATTTTATGGGATATCACACCTAGTATCAGAGCATTATAAATTCCAATGTTCTATGGTGCTGAGTGCATTCGTTGGTATTCCATATTGCGCTCTTTGATTACATTAGAGCTTTGAAGTTTAGGGTTTTTACTCTTGATAACGACTTCTTAGGAGGTTTCGCGTCATTATGCCTAAAAAATGATTTGAATAAACCAAAGTGTATCGATAGGGTTGCTTATTTTAATTTCTTTTATGATATGTCCTACTCACGTGGTGGAGTTCGATCATGAGTTAGGGAATATTGGGCCTGGGACTTATAGTACGTGTTTAATTCATGGTTTGAGGGGAATTATTTCCAATCTCCATCCATAAGATGTATGTTTTTGTAAGATCTTGTTTAGGCGACCAGGTGGTGGACAGTATAAAGAGAAGTTCAATTACTTTTCTCTTCATGCACTAGAAGACATTGATACTAAAGAAAAGAGTATCAGAAACCATATGTGAGAAGAATTTTTGTGTTATCATAAACCTTATGTGAAAGGCTTAGAAAGTGTTAGTGGGTAACCCGTTCTTCACAACTTATTCTCAGGTGGTGGAAGTTACCTTCCTACGTCAGTAGATAATAAAATCCATATGGATGATATATATTCCTAATATTTAGAAGATTGGGGCTAGACTGGGTACGAAAGATATTAAATGGTGTGGTGTTATCCCGAGTAGGGGAGGACCTCACCAATAGAAGGACACTACACAGTGGTGCTGAACACAAGAGGTTTCTAGAAATTGGTAATCGAAAGTGGCTAGGGCTAGTGGATCCCAGGAAAGATGTAACTAGTGGAGTCATGACCAATGAAGACAGGACTGGAAAAACTAGTTTTAGCAAAATCGACCATAGAGGCGAGGTTAACAGGGCCACCGATAGGGCCACCATTTCTACGGTTCCATTAGATAAATTGTTACCCTTATGACAAGTGAGGCCACTAAGTTAGTAGATGCCTTATGATAACCTATGTTAATGGGGGGTACCACTAATGGAGGGTGTCATTACATTTCTAGCTCACACACACGAGTCTTATATAGACATTTAGGAGTTCTCGTTCTTTTATTGTGGTGTGTGTTGCTATGTTATTGGAGTGTATATATTTTATCCCACTTTGTGAGTATACTTGGTTACCCCAGCGAGTAGGGGTGGACCCTTACGCTGTGATTATAAAGACGTAGCAATTGTGATTGGCGTCTTGGTTTTCAGCCTCATTATTGAGTTTAGACATGTGGTATTATGATTTTTTATGGGACATTAATTAATAGATATGTCTTATGCGTATTTCAACTACCGCAGTTAGGATTTTATATTACCATTTTGGGGAAGTGGTTATTTCTTGTATTTATGCATAGGCTCGGGGGAGGGGCTAAGGAATAATGCTTTATAGATATTTGTCATCTTATTAGAAGGACTTATGATTTCTTATAGATTTTACCAAAATTACTCGACTCTTCCAATTTTATTCGAAGAGGCACCGAGTAACCCCATACATGAGAGATTAATTATAGCCTTAGTGTTAGCACTAGCATTTAGCCATTGTGGGGGCACCATGTTATTTGGATCCATTAGAGATGGAAGAGGATTGTGAGAGAAGACACCATATTTTTTTGCCAAAATTTTTCTTAGAGGAGTAACTCACCATGAGGAATCTCTAGTGCCATTTGTTAAGGGATGGATGGTTCACTAGATTTATGTGTGGACCCTTGGGAGCTGGATAGGGTTACGATATGCAATGAGTATTTGTTACCACATATCGACACCCTATTTGAGTAGTAAGGAGATCGTTTCCTTATTAAATATTAAGTGTTGATCAAGTTATAACTGATTTTGGAATCAGGAGAAGGATATCCCGAAGTTAGTGTTTTAGACACAATATGGAGAATGTGTGTTCAAGTCATTCTAGTGGGCTGACCAATGCTCCATTCATATTTATGAAGTTTTCATTTTATGCATTCACCATAAATAGATCAATTTGTTGTGGATAATGATGACATCTTGCTAAATCGAGAGTTAAAGAGCAATGATGTCTGGTACACCCAAATTTGTGTTATGGGTGGTTCAGGCCAATGTGTTGATTTTTACTAAGAGATGGTATGAAAGTCTTAAATCATAGGGGTTCCCTTTATTCATTTGATGGAACCATAGGGTTTCTTTTCAAAGAGATATGGGTTTTTTAGGTATCCCATTCTAGTACCCCCCCCCCCCATACACCTCCATAAGTCCAAAAACTCCCCTTGTAACCCTCGGACCCCTGGTCCTTCTTCAAACCTTAAATCAGATGTCATAAAATTCTCCCCATGCATTATTTGACTTTATCAACTCTTGTAACATATATTAACTCAACATACTTTCATAGGGTTGAGAACCTAGTCCAATGATCCATATTATGCATGAATCGGACTTGCAATTCGTACTTAGTACCCCTTTTACCCAAAAGTGACTGAAAGCTTCTCAGGATCTGATTGGCTTATGTCAACTATCGAACTCAAGATTTTCTCAATAAACTTTCAAAGGTCTCTGATTCCACTTATCAAATGTTTATACCGTGCACAAATCATAATTAAGTTCCACATTTAACTGCCATTTTACTTTGAAACCCTAAACTAGAGGTCACCAGACACTCCCGAGCTCCATTGGACTTTGGTAAACTCTTAGATCCGTGAGTACCTCAAATTTATTTTGTATATCTCTTAGTAATATTTCTAACAATCCTGTTCATGTACTAAATGGGCTTACGAGTTTTATTTTATTTAATTTTTTTCTTAAAATCTATTTTGGGAGTACCTATAGGCATTACTTCACCCCCTACCTATAGGTATAGGGTACTTTACTTAGCCGCCAAGTCTGGCACCTATGACTATAAGTGTACCAAGGTCTATCCTGACAAGAATAAACCCTTAGCCTTCAAAGTTCTCTATTTAAGGTTGCCTTAACCTCATTATTGAAGATCTTTTTTCCCAAACCTTGAATTATTTTTTCAAAATCAGTGCGCAACTATATAAATTATCCCTTTTAAAACATTCTCTCCAGTATTCCATTACATCACTCTCACCTCAACTTTCACCTCCATTACATCACCAATAAAAATCATGCTACATTCCTTCAAAATCATATTTCAAGTTTCTTAGAAGTTCTATATCCTAGTCATTAAAGCTTACTAACATAGTGTCATTTTCTACACTATACTTGTTTTAGTGTATCTTTTCATTCAATTCCCATTTGATCATCTCTAATAACCTTTTTATTATTTATATATTCACAAAACCTGTTTGCATAATATTCTAAAACCCCAAAATAGGGTCCCCCAAGTTGGAGTTTTCTTCTATTTCTTTATTTTTTCACCACTTGTGCACATTTTTCCACAAATCAAAATAGAAAACTCTAGTTTTGAACTTTTGTGTTAAATCCCACCCTTATACTGATTCAAATTACGTGGACTTTGATGCCGGTTCCCTCTACGTATGGGTCTCATGTTTTCCTCGTAATTGGATTCCACTTCTTCCTCATTTTTCATATTTTACTCATTAATTTATGTGTATTATTTGCATACATAATTTTGATACTTTTCGCAATCCCATCAGACAAACATACTCATTTAGTCCCAGTGAGTAACAATCCAGTGTATTGCTATAATTCTAATTATTTACATATATTTTTTTTATTTCTTTTAGTTATACTCCTTCGAATGATTTGTTCCCATCTTTTCCATAACGCAGACATGATGACTTTGTTCCTTAAGCACTTTTCACGCATCTATACACTTTCCACCCTATATAGATTATGGACATTTTAGGAAAAAAGGAGATTATTTTATACCCCATTAGAGACCGAAAGGGCGGAATGGGTGCCTAACACCTTCCCATTCCTTAACTTAGTCCTTGGACTCATGATCTATATGGTTTCATATGCATTAGTTAGTCATTTAATGTCATTTATTCAGGGATGGCTACATCTTTAACCTTTTTTCAGTAAATTAGGATGGTGACTCCATTTTCTACATTTTACCACTTTTGAAAATGGTTGCTCATGTCCCCAGGATCCCAAGAATATCACGCGAGTGGCAGAAAGGGAATTTTCTTCCTTTATCCCATCTTCACGCAAGTATTTCCTTCTGGGCGCACCTGGTTTCGGATGGCCACGGTGGAGACTCTGCTAGGGAATATTATTTTTAGAAGACTAGACTCTATTATACTTAAGCTTTATTTTCCTTTTCTCTTTCTCTCTATTTTTCTTCATGTATATATACATTTTCTCTTCTATATTTATTTTACTCTCATTATCACATGTTGTATATATTCCATGCTCATGTCACACTATCCATAAATATCCTTTTACCCATCATTCCCATTTTCTCATCACATGTATATACCATCACATGTTTTATACTTTCCTTACTTATATATATCTTCCACATGTCACTCCACCTACTCAAATGATTCTCCCACTCCATGTCATTTGTAGATATCTATGCTTATTCCCATATGTATATATTCACAAGCTTCCCATCACTTGTATATGTAAGGACAAATTTTTGAAACGAGCTAATTTGTATGTATTGGCTTAATTTCGTGTTTGGAGAAAACTTGTTTAAGCCATAGGTTACTATTTGTGTTGTGTGTCCTCCAAGCCCGTGACGTGTTATTGAAGATTGTAGTACCAAAGATAAATAGACATCAATTATACATCATGATTCGAGCCGAATTTCATATTCATCATCCAAGGGATATCAATGAAGTGTGAATACATGTTTATGTTTGTTCCTTGGATTAGATTTTGGGTGTTGGTTTAAAAAAATGTTTTATATAATTTTTAAAATGTTTTTGGAAAATTCGGCATGTCATTAGATAGGCCTTAGGTTTTTCATTCGAACGAGTTTATTCTACCTGTTAGAACATTGATCCAAAGAACTTTGAATGAGCTATTTCTAGAATTCTATGGAATATCGTTGAAAGTCTCATTAGAAGATGTTCGAAAGACATATGTAGACTCATTCGAATGATATCATATTTCATTCGAATGAGCTAGCGTGTTTTCAAATTTAAGGTTCATTTTTCAATCTTATCTTGTTTCCTGAAAACCTTCTGTAAGAAGGAGTACGGAGCAACGAATTTTGGGGAGACTTTTCCAAGATTTTTGGGTTCCTAAACTTGTTTAAAAATCTCTCCAAATTTATGCATTTATTTTGAGAAAAAGTCTTCCTAACCAAAACCCTAGTTTACACCCATGTTTGAGATTCAATAAAATACATACACGTATCATTTTTAGATCTCCTTATTTTTCGTAAAAGTGGTTTGCTCTTTAAATTGTGAGCATTTCCTGTAGTGGATATCGTGTTTGGTGTTTTGTGATGACTAGACTGGTCACATAAAGATGTGGCAAAATACCGAAGTTGTGTGGCTATTGGAGGGCATCCAAGAGTAACTGCGAATAAGGTTACAAGGATCAAGGAAGCACCAAGGCTTAAAGGAGTCGACTCTATGAGTAAATCTAAATTGGTTATGTAAATTATCTATATCAAAGTGGACTTGTGTGGCTGGTCCATCCGAAGTTTTTCCCATTGTGAGTTTTCCTCGTACCTCATCATGTTGTGATTTTCTTATTTTACTCTTTCTTATACTCACCTCAATGCATGATTAGGTCAAGATTAAAATTGGTAAATTATTTTTCATAACACTTGTGGGTTTTTAAATTAGTGTAAGTAAATTAAATTATTTTGAAAATAAAACTTGGTGGTGTTTTCTTTACCAGCCCTAGGGCAATAAGCTTTCAAAAATTGGCATCATATTATGTTACACTAGTTGTTGTATTAGATCCCTCTTTGATGGTTTTTTAGGGTTTAGATGGAGTTTATCCATGAAGGTAGTTCCTTTAGCCAACCTCCATTATTTGATGGGTTAAACTATCCCTATTAAAAGGCACATATAAATTTTTTCATGAAATCATTAGATGTGAACGTTTATAACTCGATTGAGTTTAAATGGACTTCTCCCACTGAAGATGGTTCTCTTAAGACTTATATCTCTTGGACAATGGCTGAAAATAATGCCTCAAATTTTAATTCCAAGGATGTGATTGCTAAAGAGTTTAGACGTGTTATGAGTTGCGAGAGTGTAAAGGATGATCGGGATATTTTATGGTCCACGCATGAGGGAATATATATTTTTAACATTTACAAGTTACAAAATATTACAACTAAGTTTGAAATGATTAATATGTTAGATAATGTCCAAGCAATTGGATATGGTTAAATCCTCACTCAATCATGGTCCTAGATTCCTCTAGTGGTGTCGACACTATGAGAGTCTAAAATCATTTTGGTGATCTTTAAAACAATGAAATGAACATGGGTCCTCCATAAAAAAAGGGATGAAAATAAGGGCATTTCTTTGAAATATCGAAAATATGATGTGCGGGATTCTAGTAGTGACAATGATCATGATGCTGGAGAGATGGCTAGGTTTGCTAGGAAGTTTAAGAAATTTCTTAAGCTTAAATATGAGAAGAGTCTTGAAAAGAAACCTAATAACTTTAATAACTATGATAGGGATTATAGGGATGATGTTAAAAAGGTGGCTGACCAAAAAAGTGGTTTGAATGCCAAGGGTTTAAGCATTATTTTTATGAGTGTCCCACTAGACTAAGGAATGAGGGCAAGAAATAAAAGGTCTATAGTACCACCCTTAGTGATAGTGAGTTGGAAGAGGAAGTTAATTCCCTTATAAAGCGCAACTACACTGCATTCATGGCAAGTCATGTGGGCTTATACAAAGTGTGAAGATAATCATGAGCATGACAGTTATGAGGTCCGATCTTATGTTCCCAAGCTAATAAGTAGAGGAGAGATACATAAAAAGAGGAGGAGGAGGAGGATAGTGATCTTCAATTTACCTTTTAGGAGTTATACACGGAGTCATTAAAGTTGAAAAATGCCAAATTGCATTTAGAAGCAAAGATGAAAAAATGTTCCATAGGAAATATTGATGCTAAATTGATTGAGGATCTCAGGGCATATGAGAAGACTCTTAAGGATAAGCTCGAGTATGATGAGAGAGAGCGAGAGAGACTTTTAGATATGATGAGGGTTACGAGGAAGAGGCTTCTTGAGTTTTCAGAGTTAGGGGTTTTCTCGAGTCTAGGATTGTGGAGTTAAAATAGAAATTGAGAGACTCGAGTAAGGTAAAATTTAATTTGAAGTATAGGTTAGAAAAGTTGGATAACTTGTTAGGCACTGTCCGAATCAAAGATAAAAATTATGGTACTGAGTTTGATGATGCTAATAATTCCGCTGCTAAAAATAAGACCATGCTTTTAAGAGACCCAACCAAGGATAGGGGCATTAGAAAAGGTCAACCCATAGGTAACATCACTCGTGTCTACCGTTGCATACACCCTGGTAAGAATGGTCACCCATGGCATTTTTTATGATTTTAGAAAAGGTCTAAGGAAGACTAATACTAGTGTCAACAAAGTTCCCCAATCCCAAGTCTGTCACGATACATCTATGTGGGTTAGTATATCTGATTTGGAGGTATTTAATCTTAGGTTTGTTGACTCTCGCATGCTTTCACACGTATCATCACATGCTATATCATATGAGTGATCACTTTCATGTTTTCTTAGACTAGATTTTGTGCTTAATGTAATATGCTATTTCTAGTTGTATGACATTTATCTTTTGTATTTTGATATACCATTTTTGGGTCTTAATGAGAAAAATACGAAAAGTTTTTCTTTGACTTTTGAATCATTTCGAAAAATATTTAAAAAATCAAAAATATTTTTGGTTTTATGCATTTTAGTTTTAAAAATTTTGTGTGTCATATCGGTATGTTTGAATCCCATTCATTCCATATATCAATTTTGATTATGATTTCAATGCTTGAATTGTTCTCAATCATATTTTCATGAAGTATGAAATTTATTTGCAAGATATATTCACTTTGCATATGCCTACGCGCACACTTTTCATGAGATCTTTTGGATATTAACTTCATATGTCACATGATCTAAGTGTGGTGTTCTCCCAATAATCGTGTCATATACATAAATGTTTTGACTATGGGGGAGTTTTGAATGTAAAAACCATTGAACTTAAGTTTGATGATTTATTGAAAATTTATGTATGAACGAGAAAGGGCTACGAAAGGAGCAATCTCCTTTGTGTGAAAAGCTACCGATGGAAAGAACCTAAAATATTGAGATGCAATAAAAAAAAATTCCAAGGCCATTTTTTTACATTGTTGCTTTTAAAATTATATATGTTCAAAACATAAAGAGAGAGAAAAATGATAATTTTTTTATGTTGTCTAGTTGAAGATAAATGGGTTTGCACAATGAGTCCTAGTTTAGCTTAATTATTTTGACGCTATTAATTAGAGAATAATAAAAATTTCTAGGCGAGTGTGCATTGTGTTTGTTTGTCATTTTGAGTTATTTATTTGACTTGGGAGTCTAAATCGAATATTGATAAATTATTGTGGTCAAATAGATGTACTTGGACATTTTTGAGTGATTGGGTCATTTTCTCTTATTTCTAGTTCACACCCCATTCACTCTGTACCACCATGATTAGACACGTTAATACTTTGCGAGGTGTAAAGATTATGTGGTCGTGTATTTTTTGGTCATTTATACTTATATATAGTTTTTCTTCATTGGTATTTGTACGATTATATATAAGGTATATTTGTGTTTTGAGTCTCTATGCTTTCAGTTAACTCATATTTGCCTTATGATTATTATTTGATTATATTGACATGTGTTATGATCATCTTGGTATATTATACTTAAATGCTTTCATCATAGTTGATATTATTTTCTCGTAGTTTGAGGTATATGTACATGTGTTTATAAATTATTTGTCATTGCATGCTTGCTTCGCACTATTGAATGATATACTTTATTTCCTTACTTTTCCATGCTTTAACATTATGGAGGAGATTTGGTTTATAATTATGTACCTTACTCAATGTCCATTCTTGAACGAAAAATAGGGAAAATGGTATCTAACTCTTTTCATGCAGGGAAGATCTTTAACTTAAGGGAAGACGGCGTTTCTCAGGTAGAGATGGTTAAACAAAAGGGGAGGATTTTTTATATGTAGTTTACATATTATTATATTCTGTTTGCATTTGAATATGTGTTTAAGTGTGCATGTTAGGAATAATGAGGCAAAGGTTTACACAAGAGAAAATTTACTCAATTTTGTGTCGGTCAAGCGTTTGTACTTTTTTTCCTTTTGGGGGTTGGGGGTTGGGTCATAATGAGCTTGATGACCTAGTAGTTTATTGTTTTGAGTTTTATCCCGAAATATCCATAAGGGGATATTTGTAAGAAAAAATTTCCAAATTGAGTCAATTTGTGTCTATTGCCTTAATTCTGTGTTTGGACAAAAACTTATTGAATTCATAGGTTAGGACTTGATTTCTTTGTCCTTCAAGCCCTTGACACGTTATTGAACATTGCATAGGCCAGATATAAAGAGACATTAAGTATATATTGTGTTTCAAATCGAGTTTCGTTTTCATCATCCGAAGAATCTCAATGAGGTATGAATACATGTTTATGTTTGTTCCTTGGATTGGATTTTGGGTTTTGGTATATAAAATGGTTTCATAAGATTTTCAAAGTGGTTTTTAAAAATTCAGCATGTCGTTAGAACGACCTTAGGTTTATTGTTCGAATGAATTTACACACATCCTTAGAATATTGATCCAATGAACTTCGAACGAGCTATTACTAGCGTACTCTGAAATCTCATTGGGAGTCTCGTTAGAAAGGTGTTTAAATGAGATATGTAGCCTCGTTTGACCGACATCAAATTTCATTCGAACGAGCTGGCGTGTTGTACAATTTGAATTTTATTTTTCAATCTTGTCTCTTTTTTTAAAAACCTCCCATAAATAGGAGTATGGA
Source organism: Sambucus nigra (assembly GCA_949130495.1). Lineage (NCBI taxonomy): Eukaryota > Viridiplantae > Streptophyta > Magnoliopsida > Dipsacales > Adoxaceae > Sambucus > Sambucus nigra. The sequence goes on from OX422209.1 coordinate 328,723,892, forward strand.
GCAGTAGATTTGGGAGTGACTTCCCAAGATTTTTGAGTTCACAAACTTATTTAAAAAGCTCTCCAATTTTATGTGTTTGTCTTGAGAAAACTTATTCCAAACCAAAACCCTATTTTTTATCCAAGAATCATACATACATATGAAGTTATGAGATCTCCTGATTTTGCATCAAATTTGTTTGCTCTTTAAACTTTGAGAATTTACTACAATGCATATCATGTTTGGTTGTGTGCGGTAGCTGGACTAGTCATGAGATAAGTAAGATCGGTGGGATATCGAGATATGGGAAAGCATTATCATTGTTTGGATGTTAAAAGGTATCTAATAATGACTGTGAAGAAGGTTATAAGGATCAAGGAAGCACATCAAGGTTAAAGGCGTCGAGTCTGTGAGTAAGTCTAAATTGGTCTTGTAAACTTCCTATATCGTAGTGGACTTGTGTGAATAGGTCGTTCGAGGTATTTTTTGTTGTGGGTTTTCCTCGAACATAGTTTTGTTGTGATTTATTTATTTTACCCTTGGTTATTCTTACCTAGATGCATGCTTAGGTCAAGACTAAAATTAGTAAATTGTTTTACACAACACTTGTGGTTTTATAAACTAATGCAAGTAAATTAAAATATTGTAAAAATAGAACTTGGTTGTGTTTTTTCTACAAACTCTTAGCTTTCTCAAAATATATCATATGTCATTAGCACACACTTTAAATTTATTCCACCCGTACATGTCATCATTTTACTCTCACTTCATCGATCTCATTTGCGTATGTCCACATGTTTCACACTTTGTGCATATTACCACACTTTCTCCATTTTTACATACTCCATGCTTCATGTTGATTGTATGCATTTACTCTTTTTAATCTCCTTGTATACTTAGTTCTTTTTCACATGACATTAATGTATATTCTCATGCTTTATTCCATGAATAGTAGTTATACATATTCCTCTTGGCATACATAATATTGTGCATAAAATTACTAATTAAGACTCATGCACTTTGCACACTCTATCACGGGGGAAGTACATTTTGACCCAAAAGTTATCCCATTTTAGGGGTAACTTCATGATGGACTTTCAATTCTACAAGGAATGGATAACCTAAGCGATATGACCCCCACCTTTCATTGGTCAAGTACCTTCGACATATATCGAACGGTTCCCCCTCATCATACCACTTGACCGAACTCACAACGGGAGGTATATAGAAAGGAACTCATTCACGTACATCGAATATATCGAATTCTCTCTCACATAAAACCATCACCATGAGGTGTATCGTGAGTCAATTCATGTACAATCGGGTATATCAAATTTCTTTTTCACACATACCGATGTATGATTTACCTTATGGTCAAGAGGTATATCATGAATGTCACGCTAAAGGGGGGAACACTTACACTACCCTCCAATGCATAAACCTCATATGGGCGTTTGCCTTTGGGTACTTAAACCTAGTTTATGGGTTTAAACTCAAAACTTTGTCTAACTTCTGATCATCTTACCACCTGAGTTTGCTCTATTCCACCCGTTTTAAAAAGTGGACCCTCTCCGTGAGTTTGGAAACAAGTCAAACCATTTCTTTTAATAGTGCATCCCATCATTTCCCATAATCGGGTCTTCTTCGCCATTTCACTTACACCCTAGGAGAAACACAATATAAGTGAAACTTAATAATAACAACTACACTTGGGGATTTTTTCCTCCTTTCTTCAAAAATACCAAAACTATTTTCCCCTTCTTTCAAATGAAAAATAAAACAATATTATTTTTTTAAAATGAAAATAAATTTTCTTTCCCTCATAGGTGTGACCGCATACCCTAACTTGTCCTAACTCCCTATTGTCTTCGATCTGATATCGAGCCACCCCGGAGTTCTACACCCTCATCATCCAGTTTAGTAAGAATCAAAGAGTTTTAGTGGAGATTCCATATAGAGAAAACATATCAGAATGACAATGTTCAATCAAAGTTGATGACAGTACTTGCTCAACTCAATGAGAATAAAGACAATCTGTAAGTTGATGTCCAAGAAATGCAGAGAAATAAGGACGGAAACCTGAGGTTCCCAAACCAAATATTATCGTCCCCTATGTTATGGGACCAAAAATACCTAAATTTAAGTGGAATCTAGAAGAGTATCAACAAGTTCCTCATGCTCATGCATCCCTCCTGTTAACGGACCATCCCCGACATATTTTCTAATCCCCCCTTTCTCATCTTTGGGATAACCTTCCATCGACCATTCTTACCAGTCCCGTGGAAGAAGAATTGAACCCATTCAAGGAAGACCTCAGACTTCTTTTCAAGAAGTTCGATCAAGTTAAATTCTTAGGTAATTACATGGATTACACCCATATGTCCCCTTATCTGAAGACCTAGTTTCCAAATTAAATTAAGAGTCCTAATATCGAGAATTTTGGAGGTAGCTAACCTCCCGTTGTGAATCTTTACAACTAGAACCATTCCATAAGCCTACTTGGGGATAGTAAAGAAATCATAGCTCAGATGTTGTAATAGACTCTCGAAGAAAGTGCCCTTCGTTTGACCATGTCACTAAAGGAATCCCATATTCACAATTGGTAGGGTTTATAAAGGGAATTCATGACTCGGTGTAAGTATAATGAAGAGTTGGAGGTAACCCCCTGATATCTTAAATTGCCCAAAAAAAACCCAAGAGAAACTGTCAATAATTTCATCAGTAGGTGGAGAAAAAGAGCCTCTACTATGACCAACCGTCCATCTGAAGAGGAATAGGTCGGTATCATGAACAAGAATTTTCTACAACACATTCAGACCTCTGCGGGTAACTAGTATTACCTCCATTTCTGAGCCATTTGGGAAAATGGGGTTGAGATCAAAAAACGTTCCTACTGTCAGAAGGCCGAGTATGAATCAAAGAATCCATCAAGGCAATTCACTCTTCGTAAGTAATATAAGTTGACTACTACCACCGTCTCATCCATTAACAACATCACTCAGCCTTCAACCCAATAGGTACCAGAGTATATAAAGCCCTATTGTACTAAAATATCATTAATACTCTTGACCCCCATATGTTACCTAATCCACTTCCCAAGAACTTTAGACATGACATCCATTTTAACTTTAATGAAATCATTGGGAACACCATAGATCAATGCTTCCAATTAAGAAATTTCATCCAAGGCCTCATAGATAACGGTGTAATTTCTCCTCCAGAAGTTCCTAAGACAAACACCACCCAAAATCCTTTACCAATGAATGATGTTGACACAAATGCCATTCTTATCGATGAAGACCCCGATTTTAATCCACCTATTATAATTAAACACTTCAATAAACCTAATCCTTCAAACATCTCAATTAAGATAATAAAACCTCTCCAAGTTTTTCCATCATTTCTTCTACACTACTTAGGTGCTCCCAATCAAGCATCTTCCCTCATGACAAGAGCCTGCATCACTTTTCGAACCCACTCAAAAATAAAGAATATGGAACTACTAATTGTCTTAGAACAGCTCAGAAGCTTTAGGTTAAAATTCCATTATGAAATGAATTTTGAGGAAAGTAGTTATAAGAAGATCAATGATATGTATATGGGGGCCTAAAAGTGAGCCCAACAATTTGACAATTGGTTTGTGTCTTTGAAGGAATTTAACTTAAACAACATTTTCCAAGTTCTGCCAAAATAACAAGCCAAGATAAAAAAAGATATGTGAGGCTTCCATGATGCTTATAATGATAAAACTCAAAGGGTTCCCTTGTTTTCAAAACTTCTCCGTTGCATGGGAAGACTTATACGATGAAGCAATCAAGGTTGTAAAATGCATTACATTTTCTTGCAAAATAATATTATTTCTACCGATTTGGAAGATAACTCTGACCACTCGAACGACTCGTAGGGTGAACGAGGTGATAAAAATTCCAGTATAGTTACCTACTTTTATGGAATGACCTCCTTCTAAGATTTTTTGTCAGGAATAAATGATATATCGCTTGCACCTGAGATAAATGAAGAAACTGTGTTTTTATTTTTCTCAAAATTCGTGAATCATATGATCTAAGCGATACTACAAAGACCCAATGTTCTCACCAATCAGTGTACCTGATGATAAGGGAAAAGGAAAAACTTAAGAAATCCCAATGCTTGAAATGTTAGTTATAGAGAGAAAAATATTCGATCAACTCAAGAACACCCAAGAAAATATTACCCTATAGGGAGTCTTTATGTCTTCCCAACTTCACTGAAATTACCTGATCAATTTTTTCACTAGACCTACAGTTATTCCCTTTACCAACCTCAAAGAGGCAATTCATATAGTCGGAAATTTAACTGCTACTAGACTTGTCTCCTTTTTCGATGAGGAGATTCCTAAATTTGGTTGAGATCATAACTACCCTCTCAGTATCTCAATGGAAGACATGGATAATACAATCCATTGGTGCTTATAGATAATGGTTCTTCTTTGAATGTTTGCCCATTGATAACCCTCAAATGCTTGGTATTATAAGTTAGTGACCTCACTCCTGCATTCGTCTTCGTGCGTGCCTACGAAATTACCCAATGAGAAGTTATGGGTTCAGTATCCCTCATAGTAGGGGCTCGACCCTCTGACATAATTTTAAGTCATCGATATCCCTATTTTTTTCAACTCGCTCCTTAGGCGACCTTGGATCCATAGTATTAGGGTAGTGACCTCTTCGTTCCATTAAAAGCTGAAGTTCTTCTCCAATAATCAAGTTATCACCATCATCAGAGATGATGATAACTCCAATGGTATTACAACAAGCAACCTCATCTTGGAGATACAACATAATACCAATGATATGTTTCTCTCAGGTTTTAAGATTGATCCACTTTCACTCCTGGAAGGAGAAAATTTCAAAGACAAAGTGCGTAATGTTAATATGATTTAGATATTCAATAACATGAATTTTATTCTTGGAATGGGACTGGGTTATCATCAATAATGAATCCTTGAACTGAGAGTCTTAAAAGAAGCCTCCATTTCATGTGAACTAAGATATCAACCATCTCTAGCTAAGCTCGTGGATCTCCTCCAGTCATCCTGTAAGAGAGTATTAAATATAAATGTGGTGATCTATAGTGATTCTCTAAATGGGAATTTTCTCAAGGAGGGTAAAGATTTTCCTTTTTTTTTATTTCCCTCAGCCATGGTTGGGAAAAATATAAAACTAGGATTTGTGATCTTCTTAGGAGATAAGATTACTTGGATTGAGGGACCAAAACATGAGGCGAATACCTTGACCATCAAGTCTTCCATATCAAGATCTTCAAGGACTGAAATCATGGAAATCACTGATAGCTATCTATCATTTTCCTTCTATACACTGAGAATGGATCTCTACATGATCCACGCCAAGGCTGATTTGTCCGACCTATTTGCAAAGATAAATCCTACTGATAAACCCCTCCTTAACTAGAGAAACATCCTAGTCAACCCAACTCTACACATCTAATACCCTGCTACTCACCTTCTAAGAAACGAACCAGAGCTTGTTTTTCCTCTTTCTGTTACTTATATGAATTTAAACGAGGCCTCCTTTGACTATTTTCTCAATATTTTAGTTCTAAATTTTTTTTTATTGAAATAAATGAATATTTTGAGCATCCTATTGTTCCTTATGTTAATTGCATTGATTATATTGAAACAATTGATGAAGATAATCTAATGAATGAGCAATTCTCAATCACCTCAATAATGAAAAGGTTAAACAACATAACTGAGTTCGAACTAATGATGATAAGACTCTTTTTATTAATTGTAATATCCCGTACTTTTGGCTATATTTATTTTGGGGATTAATTAATTAAATGCGTACTAATTGCAAATTAATCCGGGTTAAAATACGAACGAGATGCGAGTTGGTATTTGATTATGTGCATACATGTTTTGATATATGTATTTGGTATTATGAAATTTGTCGTGAGATTTATATACGGCATTTTAGAAATTTTGTTGAGACGCGTGGGACCGCCGCGTCACGGTGTAATATTTTGATAATAAAAGTGAATTTAAAATCTATAGTCCGTATGGTCGTTTTGAGTGCGCCAACGCGTCCGGAAGGGTCGAGATAGTCAGAAAACACTAGCCGGGGGTATAGTTTGGGTCCCGGGGTATTTTTAGGCCATACCGGCAACTTAAAGGGTATTTTGGTAATTTTACATTTTGAGGAATTAAAAGTGACGAAAATTGGTTAATTAAATCTGATGTGGATTTGACCCACTAAGCCCATAACCAACCCATATTAACCTAGAAGGCTACGTAGGTTATCATTTAGGTTTTCTAAGTTCCCCAAATCAAACCCTAGCCACCTTAAGCCACCATTGGAGAAGGAGCTTGGAGAGAAGAAATTCTGCAGAAAAGTTCTACCAAACCTACACCAAACTCAGAGACAATCAAGGCAAGTGACTTTATTCCATTTAAATTCAGAGAATGTCTTTTCCATGTTAGAAATTGAAGAATTTTGATTGTTCTTGAAAGATTGAATGAAAACCCATGTAGTTGGAGTTTAGAACTTGAAAATTTTGAAGAGAATTGCATGTAGAATGATAGGTAGATGATTTCTCTCACAATAACTGTGATTAGGAGAAATTAAAACGAATTTAATTCTGGGATTTGATGATGATATAAAGTTAGGGTTCATGTTCTTGAGATATTGGGAAAAAGGGTAGAAATTTGTAAATTTAATTGATGTTAGGATGGATTGATCCCTTAAAAACATGTTAGGATGTGACTATATATGTTTAGTATTGATTATAGACCTTTAAACGATTGTTGGGACTTAGTTTAGAAGATTTGAGGTGTTAAAATGGATGAAAAACGAATTGGGGAAAAATCTGGGCCGAATCTGGTAGCTCGTTAGAAGCGCCTACCCAGGTCGTTCGAACGAACTCGTTCGAACGAGCTTCTAACGAGTTGACCAGTCGCTGCTAACGAGAATGGATTTCGTTCGATATCTCGTTCGAACGAGATATCGTTAGAAGGTACAGTTCGTTCGAACGAACTGGGACCTCGTTCGAACAGCCTCGTTCGAACGAGACTTCTAACGAGTTGGCAGAGGAATCTCGTTCGAACAGTCTCGTTCGAACGAGACTTCTAAAGAGTTGACAGTTTGGTCCTTTTTGGACTGTTTTGATTTTTGGAGTCCCGTAAGCTTGTTCGAGGACATAGATAACATTCCGATGATGATGTAAGGATAGAATTGGGACTTTTGGGTTATTACGAGGAATAAATTTATATACGAGAGATTTAATTCAATGGACGGTTTGGGTTGAGACGTGAGTGTCTACTACGAGAGTAAATTTTTGGCGCGTAGGATTACAAACCGGAATAGTATAAATTGTGATAAGTATAAGTTAGTACGAGAATGCGATATGTACTACGATTAAAATACGGTATTAATAAAACGTGTGTTTACTTAGTATTGGTATATGAATTGTGTGTATGACATACCTACCATACTTGCTATCACGGGAGGTTACGTTCGCTTAGGACCCTCTAATCCTTGTGTGCCTACGGGGGGAATATAGACTGGTACCTCGATGAACATAGGTCAGAGAAAGACTTATTGGGATGTTAATAAGTCCGCTGATCGTGGGAGCGTAGGTATGTACGTGACCCATGTGATGTGACTGTGTTCGCCTCCACTATTTGTGATTTGTGTTATCTGAACTATTCCTGAGAGATTCGGAATATGTGATCCTTATGTACGTGATGTACCGGGATGGATAGCAGAGTATGTGTGCACCGCAGCTTAGTTCTCGGGGTGCTTGTATTGTATATTTATGATGTGAATAATATACACTTAATTAATGAGAACATTCATGTTAATGTTGCATAAATAATTACGGTATTGTTTCGAGAAACATAAGGAGTTAGCTGATAGAGAAATATATTGTGTATTGAGCATCTGAGTTTACATTAAATCCCTATCTAATCACGAGCGTTATATGTTAATAGGACCGGGTAATAAGGGTAGGAACTATTACAGTCTAGCTAGTTATGATGTCACTTAGCTAGTGGTTTATATCGTTGTAGATGGGTACTTACGTTAGGAGTGCACAGTTAGATGAGAGGTGAGAATATTATGTGAGTGCACGTCCTAACATGTACTTTGCATTTAATGTTTTAAATGTTTTTAAAGCACTTGCAGGTTTTTAAAATATAACTCCACATTCGGGCTCTGACCCGTTTTCTTTTCAAATCTTTTTCTTGTAAAACCATTTTAGGTGCCCAGCCACAGGGACACCAAGCATAGGATACTCATTCAGGTGACGAGCTGTAGCTGTTTGTGGAAGCTACAGGGATTTGCATGTAGACGCTTCTATCTTTTGGATTCCAGAGTCACTATTTATCAGTTGTAGGGCATGTTGCCCATTTCTATTTAGAGACACCTTTTACATCTCAGTTTTTTTCAGACTTTGGCATGTATTATTTCAATATTCAGTTTAGTTGTTTCAGTTGTGGGATTTGTAGTGAGGAGTTTTCCTCCAAACTTTATTTACACTATGTGATGGTTAATCGTTTTACTTCAGTATGGTGAATGGTGTTGTTATTCTTTATTACACTTGTTGCATGTTTATCAGGATTAAATTAAAATTTGGCAACTTACGTTTTAAATACTAGGTGGTTAGTAATAATAAAATGTTTTCGACAGTGATCCTATTAACTGAGCCAACTTGGAATTTTGAATTAATTTAATAAAGGAGTAGCTACCCGGTATTTAATTAGTCGGGGTGTCACAGGTGGTATCAGAGCATCAGGTTCTAGTGTCCTTTAGGATCTGTACGGCTATTATGTTTCTGCTACGTTTCTTTGATATAGAGCCCTATATTTTAGGACTGTTGTACTCTTTTTGTGTATGCTTCGTTCTTCAGCTACATTAAGTTTATAACCGTGAACTTATAGACTTTGTTCTTATTTCAGATGCCTCCACGACGTGCACGACGAGTTCCCAGGGATGCAACGCCTGAACCCCAGCCCGCTCCAGTTCAGGGCATGATGAACGCCGCTGAGGTTGCAGCTATAGTAGCCCAAGCGGTAAATGCCGCAATTGCCGTTGTTCAGCAGGCACCACCTCAGGCGCCGGTTGTCGTGCCAGTACAGGCTAATGCATTCCCGTCTGCTTGGGAGCGTGTACGTGACGCTTTTCAGAAAGCGCATCCGCCAGAGTTTGCAGGAAACTCAGATGTGGTAGTCTCGAGCCAATGGAGGAAGGATATACAGAGGCATTTGAGGATGCATGAGTGCACTGATGTTCAGAAATAGGTGCTATCTACTTTCAAGCTAGTGGGATCTTCACTACAGTGGTGGGAGTCTATTACCACCGCAGAGGAGAGGGATACTCTCACGATTCAGGAGTTCTGGGTGTGGTTTGACCACAAGTACTTTCCGTCGGCTGTTCACACGGAAATGAGGAGGAAGCTGATGAGTCTGAGGTAGGAAGGCAAGACAGTGGCCGAGTATGAGGCCGAGTTCACTAATCTGTTGAACATCGTTCCAGACGAGATACCAACAGAGAAGAAGAAGAAGATTGAGAAGTTCACCGACGGGTTGAATTGGAGGATCCGTCAGCATCTGCTTGGGAACCTATCGTTGGCCACTTATTCTGATGTGGTTAACGCTACATTGTTACACTGCCAGGACCACCGTTTTCATATGGCCGAGGGCAAAAGGTCGGGAGAGTCTAGCCATCAGGGCAGGACTGGAGGACATGGTGCCAGCGGGGCACAATCTGGTCAGGGGCAGAGACAGAATGAGCAGGGCTCCCAGCAGGGGGATAATAAGAGGTTCCGGTCAGGGAACTACAGATATGGACAGGGAGGTTTCCGTCAGGGCCATCAGTGTCCAAACGGCCATCAGGGCCAACAGGGACAGAATGGGCAGCAGTTTCACCAGGTCCAGCAGGCCCAAGGGAGGAATGGTAACGGCCACCAGGGCCGGGGACAGCAGGGGCAGAGAGGAGGGAACTTCCCAGGGAAGTGTTTCGTTTGTGGCAAGACTGACCATAAGCGACAGGATTATCCTGATAGGGGCAGGGCCCCACAGCAGCAGCAGCAGGGTGCTCGCCAGGAGCCACAGAGGCCTATGTTTCCCGCCGCTCTTCCCTTCACCGCCACAGATGGCAGCATTGCCACCCATTCCAGCAGTCCCATCTCAGCAGGGGCAGCTACAGTATGGACGTGTCTACAATGTCCACCAGGCTGCAGTTCCACAGGCATAGCCCGCGATCGAGGGTACGTTTGCTATCCATGGCACTATGGGTCGGGTGTTATTTGATATGGGTGCTACACACTATTTTATAGCTACACACTTCGCGAAAGCTTTAGGATTGTTAGCTACGGCAGAGAGCACAGTGACGTGTGTCGACTCACCATTGGGGAGTGGGTCACTTATTTTCTTTATATGCCAGGGAGTGGGGGTAGAATCGGTGGTTTGGTATTGCCTGCAGACATGTTAGTGTTAGACATGCATGTTCACGATGTGATCATCGGTATGGATTGGCTCGTAGCATATAGGGCCATGATTGATTGCTTCAGCGGGAGCATTGTTTTTGCCATTCCGGGGCAAGAGATGTTTGTAGTGGCGATGCCTCGCCCAGAGGGAGGATCGACCGCTCATCTGTATTACATTGAGGAGGATACCTCTCAGGAGGTTGTGATTCCTTTAGATTCCATCCCGGTTGTCAGGGAGTATTCAGATGTGTTTCAGGAGATACCAGGCTTACCACCAAGTCGAGAGATAGACTTCGTTATAGATTTGCTACCGGGAACGAGACCTATAGCACGCGCACCGTACCATATGGCTCCAGCTGAGATGAGAGAGCTACGGGATCAGATAGAGTAGATGTTAGGTTAGGGCTTTATTCGCAGGAGTACCTCACCTTGGGGCGCTCCAGTTTTGTTTGTGAAGAAGAGGGACGGTTCACTGAGATTGTGTGTAGACTACCGAGAGTTGAATAAGGTCACGATACGGAATAAGTATCCGTTGCCTCGAATCGATGACTTATTCGACCAGTTGAGAGGAGCTTCTTTCTTATCGAAGATTGACTTGAGATCGGGATACCATCAGTTGCGTATCAGGGAGGAGGATGTTTCGAAGACTGTGTTCTTACCGAGATATGGTTCTTACGAGTTTCGGGTTATGCCTTTCGGCTTGACCAACGCTCCAGCAGTGTTTATGGACTTGATGAACAGAGTGTTCAGGGATTTCCTAGATCAGTTTGTCATTGTCTTCATTGATGACATTCTGGTTTACTCTCAGACAGAGGAGGAGCATGCCGGGCATTTGAGGCAGGTTTTGCAGACACTCCGTCAGAACGAGTTGTATGCAAAATATGAGAAGTGCGGGTTTTGGCTGAAGGAAGTCAAGTTCTTGGGTCACATTATTTCCGACCAAGGGATATCTGTTGATCCAGGGAAGGTATCAGCGGTGAGGGAGTGGGGACAGCCCACGACACCAACGGAGATTCGTAGTTTCTTGGGTCTAGCAGGATACTACAGGAGTTTTATCCGGGGTTTCTCGAAGATAGCAGGTCCTTTGACACATCTTACTCGTAAGGGTGTGCCATACATCTGGAGTGATGCCTGTCAGTTGGCATTCGATGAATTGAAGGAAAAATTGACCTCAGCACCTGTGTTAGCATTGTCGAGACCGGGAGTTGAGTAATTGGTTTACACCGACGCGTCTTTGCAAGGACTTGGAGGTGTATTACAGAAGGAGAGACAGGCCATAGCTTATGCTTCCCGTAAGCTTAAACCTCATGAGAAGAATTACCCCACGCATGATTTGGAGTTGGCAGTAGTGGTATTTGCCCTACGAATTTGGAGGCACTATCTTTTGGGGGAGAAGTTCCAACTGTTCACGGACCACAAATCCCTACAGTACCTGTTCACGCAGAAAGAGTTGAATATGCGGCAACGTAGGTGGCTTGAGTTTGTGAAAGACTACCAGTTCGACATCCAGTACCACCCGGGTAAGGCTAACGTGGTAGCAGACGCGTTGAGCCGTAGGCCAGCAGATGAGGTGGCAGAGGTGTGGAAAGCAAAGTGGAAGGAATTAGGACACCAGGATGCAGTGGCCCGATCTTTCATGTCTGTGATGACCGTTACACCGCAGATTGTCACGAAGGTAGTACGGGCACAGGCTAATGACTCGTTCTGTCAGGAGCAGATAGTTCGATTACTAGCAGAGGGAGCCGAATCCTATACCGTTAGCTCAGACGGGGGATTACGCTTCAATGGGAGATTAGTAGTTCCGAAAGGGGAGGAATTGCGACATGAGGTGATGGCAGAGTCGCACGGCTCACGGTTCGTGGTACATCCCGGAGGGGACAAAATGTACCAAGACATGAGACGGCAGTATTGGTGGAGCGGTATGAAGAGAGATATCGCTGAGTTTGTTTCGAAATGCGCCACTTGTCAGCTTGTAAAAGTGGATCATCAGAGACCAGTAGGATTGCTACAGCCATTGGAGGTCCCGGTGTGGATGTGGGAGAGCATATCCATGGACTTTATCACGGGGTTGCCTACGTCGCAGAGGGGTCACGACTCCGTTTGGGTAATTGTGGACAGATTGTCCAAGGTCGCTCACTTCTTACCCGTTAGGACTGATTACACTACGGGACAGTATGCCCAACTCTTTATTTCAGAGATTGTGAGACTTCACGGTGTACCCTTAAATATCGTGTCTGACAGAGACAAGATATTTGTTTCGCGGTTTTGGGAAAGTTTCCAGGAGGCCATGGGCACGGAATTGCGGTTGAGTACGGCTTATCATCCGCAAACCGATGGGCAGACAGAGCGCACCAATCAAATGTTGGAGGACATGCTACGCATGTGCATTATTGACTTTGGGGGTGGATGGGAGCAATACCTTCCACTAGTGGAGTTTGCTTACAACAACTCCTATCAGTTCACTATTGGCATGGCTCCGTTTGAGGCATTGTACGGTAGGCCTTGTCGTTCCCCAGCATGTTGGTTAGAGGTGGGGGGACAACAAACTTCTTGGACCGGAAGTGATTCAGGATACTTCGGCAAGGATTGAGTTGATTCGGAGTCGCATTCGGGTAGCTCAAGACAGGCAGAAGAGTTATGCTGATGCGAAGAGATATTTCAGGGAGTTCCAAGTGGGGGACCAGGTTTTGCTCAGAGTGTCTCCTATGAAGGGGATTATGCGTTTCGGGAAGAAGGGGAAGTTGGCACCGAGGTATGTGGGGCCGTTTCCTATTATTGAGCGGATCGGACCGGTTGCGTATAGACTTGGATTACCGGAACATTTACATCGGATTCACGATGTATTTCATATTTCCTCACTAAGGAAATATCTCAGAGATGATTTAGCTCATTCTCACATTGCTGTGGAGGACATCGATCTCCAGCCGGATAGCTCCTACGAGGAGGGGTCGATTGCTATTTTGGACCGAAGCGAGAGGAAACTGCGGTAAAAGATAGTCCCATTAGTGCGTGTCCAGTGGCGACATCACAATGTCGAGGAGTCCACATGGGAGCGAGAGGATGAGATGCGCGAACGTTATCCAGAGCTGTTTTTAGCAGGTACTTTCTAGTTTCGAATTTCGGGACGAAATTCAGTTATTAGGGGGGGAGTATGTAATACCCCGTACTTTTGGCTATATTTATTTTTGGGATTAATTAATTAAATGCGTACTAATTGGAAATTAATCTGGGTTAAAATACTAACGAGATGCGAGTTGGTATTTGATTATGTGCATACATGTTTTGATATATGTATTTGGTATTATGAAATTTGTCGTGAGATTTATATACGACATTTTAGAAATTTTGTTGAGACGCGTGGGACCGCCGCGTCACGGTGTAATATTTTGATAATAAAAGTGAATTTAAAATCTATAATCCGTATGGTCGTTTTGAGTGCGCCAACGCGTCCGGAAGGGTCGAGATAGTCAGAAAACACTAGCCGGGGGTATAGTTTGGGTCCCGGGGTATTTTTAGGCCATACCGGCAACTTAAAGGGTATTTTGGTAATTTTACATTTTGAGGAATTAAAAGTGACGAAAATTGGTTAATTAAATCTGATGTGGATTTGACCCACTAAGCCCATAACCAACCCATATTAACCTAGAAGGCTACGTAGGTTATCATTTAGGTTTTCTATGTTCCCCAAATCAAACCCTAGCCACCTTAAGCCACCATTGGAGAAGGAGCTTGGAGAGAAGAAATTCTGCAGAAAAGTTCTACCAAACCTACACCAAACTCAGAGACAATCAAGGCAAGTGACTTTATTCCATTTAAATTCAGAGAATGTCTTTTCCATGTTAGAAATTGAAGAATTTTGATTGTTCTTGAAAGATTGAATGAAAACCCATGTAGTTGGAGTTTAGAACTTGAAAATTTTGAAGAGAATTGCATGTAGAATGATAGGTAGATGATTTCTCTCACAATAACTGTGATTAGGAGAAATTAAAATGAATTTAATTCTGGGATTTGATGATGATATAAAGTTAGGGTTCATGTTCTTGAGATATTGGGAAAAAGGGTAGAAATTTGTAAATTTAATTGATGTTAGGATGGATTGATCCCTTAAAAACATGTTAGGATGTGACTATATATGTTTAGTATTGATTATAGACCTTTAAACGATTGTTGGGACTTAGTTTAGAAGATTTGAGGTGTTAAAATGGATGAAAAACGAATTGGGGAAAAATCTGGGCCGAATCTGGTAGCTCGTTAGAAGCCCCTACTCAGGTCGTTCGAACGAACTCGTTCGAACGAGCTTCTAACGAGTTGACCAGTCACTGCTAACGAGAATGGATTTCGTTCGATATCTCGTTCGAACGAGATATCGTTAGAAGGTACAGTTCGTTCGAACGAACTGGGACCTCATTCGAACAGCCTCGTTCGAACGAGACTTCTAAAGAGTTGGCAGAGGAATCTCGTTCGAACAGTCTCGTTTGAACGAGACTTCTAAAGAGTTGACAGTTTGGTCCTTTTTGGACTGTTTTGATTTTTGGAGTCCCGTAAGCTTGTTCGAGGACATAGATAACATTCCGATGATGATGTAAGGATAGAATTGGGACTTTTGGGTTATTACGAGGAATAAATTTATATACGAGAGATTTAATTCAATGGACGGTTTGGGTTGAGACGTGAGTGTCTACTACGAGAGTAAATTATGGCGCGTAGGATTACAAACCGGAATAGTATAAATTGTGATAAGTCTAAGTTAGTACGAGAATGCGATATGTACTACGATTAAAATACGGTATTACTAAAACGTGTGTTTACTTAGTATTGGTATATGAATTGTGTGTATGACATACCTACCATACTTGCTATCACGGGAGGTTACGTTCGCTTAGGACCCTCTAATCCTTGTGTGCCTACGGGGGGGATATAGACTGGTACCTCGATGAACATAGGTCAGAGAAAGACTTATTGGGATGTTAATAAGTCCGCTGATCGTGGGAGCGTAGGTATGTACGTGACCCATGTGATGTGACTGTGTTCGCCTCCACTATTTGTGATTTGTGTTATCTGAACTATTCCTGAGAGATTCGGAATATGTGATCCTTATGTACGTGATGTACCGGGATGGATAGCAGAGTATGTGTGCACCGCAGCTTAGTTCTCGGGGTGCTTGTATTGTATATTTATGATGTGAATAATATACACTTAATTTATGAGAACATTCATGTTAATGTTGCATAAATAATTACGGTATTGTTTCGAGAAACATAAGGAGTTAGCTGATAGAGAAATATATTGTGTATTGAGCATCTGAGTTTACATTAAATCCCTATCTAATCACGAGCGTTATATGTTAATAGGACCGGGTAATAAGGGTAGGAACTATTACAGTCTAGCTAGTTATGATGTCACTTAGCTAGTGGTTTATATCATTGTAGATGGGTACTTACGTTAGGAGTGCATAGTTAGACGAGAGGTGAGAATATTATGTGAGTGCACGTCCTAACATGTAATTTGCATTTAATGTTTTAAATGTTTTTAAAGCACTTGCAGGTTTTTAAAATATAACTCCATATTCGGGCTCTGACCCGTTTTCTTTTCAAATCTTTTTCTTGTAAAACCATTTTAGGTGCCCAGCCACAGGGACACCAAGCATAGGATACTCATTCAGGTGACGAGCTGTAGCTGTTTGTGGAAGCTACAGGGATTTGCATGTAGACGCTTCTATCTTTTGGATTCCAGAGTCACTATCTATCAGTTGTAGGGCATGTTGCCCATTTCTATTTAGAGACACCTTTTACATCTCAGTTTTTTTCAGACTTTGGCATGTATTATTTCAATATTCAGTTTAGTTGTTTCAGTTGTGGGATTTGTAGTGAGGAGTTTTCCTCCAGACTTTATTTACACTATGTGATGGTTAATCGTTTTACTTCAGTATGGTGAATGGTGTTGTTATTCTTTATTACACTTGTTGCATGTTTATCAGGATTAAATTAAAATTTGGCAACTTACGTTTTAAATACTAGGTGGTTAGTAATAATAAAATGTTTTCGACAGTGATGCTATTAACTGAGCCAACTTGGCATTTTGAATTAATTTAATAAAGGAGTAGCTACCCGGTATTTAATTAGTCGGGGTGTCACATTAATCTTCGTTCTAATATCTCTCTATGAGAGATTTGGATATGATCAACCCTCAACCAGCATGAGCGATCGTATTTGGAAGATCTCCTAAAATAATTTGTGAATGTCTTTGCGTGGTCCTACATTTGTATGCTGTGACACCCCGCCTAATTAAATACCGGGCGATCACTCCTTTATTAAATTAAATCAAGGTAAACAGTTGGTTCATTCTCAGCATCACTGCCGATAAAAATAAATTTTCCAATTTAACACCCTAATAATTAAGCTAATTGTCAAAACCATTTTCATACATACTTTCCAAATTTTAATTAAAGAAAAAGATTTATTTATTTAAAAACAACATTTCTAAAATTAAGAATCACACCACAATAAACCAAATAATATAATACATTCATCAATTGAATGTCAACACATGAAAACTAAAGTCACAAATCCAACTGAATAAATCCCATAGAACAATACTGGAAATAACTGAAATATAAATGTCCCAATAACAATGAGATATTGGAAAGGGCGACACATGCCCAATAAATGAGAATGCTAGAAGTGGAGTCAATAAAGGAAGCCGTCTACGCAAGTGACCTGCAACTCCCACCTAAACTGCAGCACATTCCTCTCAAGGGATCCTAAGCAAGACGCCCCTGTGGCTGGGCACCTGAAATATATACATATATATACAAGAGAGAGAGAAAAAAAGAAACGGGTCAGAGCCCGAAAGTGTGTTTGATTTTAAAATACGTTTAGCAAGTATTTAAATTGATACAGGCCAATGCAACAACATATCAGATCGTCACTCTCTTGAGAAATACTCACCTCTCTTCTAATGTGCACACCTATCGCACTAACCTTCCCAAGGGTTTATCTTATAATTTTATCATACTAACCTTCCCAATAATTTAGCGTATCTTAACTTACTCATAAGATTTCAAAACCGAACAATATTATTGTTTAGAAAGAATACTTCCAATTAGCAGCACAACTCTCGTTTTAAATTTTATTAATTTATAAAGTTTTCCAGCGACATTTTATACTTTCACAAAACAAGTATTAACTATATGAGTCATCAACCATGTCCTACTTATCAAATCACAGTAGGCAGTTTCAAATTTCCAAATCTTATATATATATCAACTACTCGCATAATATATATAAAATAACAGCACTCCACATAAAACTATGGTGCGTGCATACTTCTACTATCCAAGCCCTATACCACTCATATCAAGGGGAATACAAGTTCGGAATCACTCTCGAACTGTATTAACACATACACAAACAATATCAAGGCGAAGCATAGATTTCAAGTCTCTAAGAGGATGGCACATACTCGCGTCTCTTAGGACCGTCTGAACTATCAATTCGATAGCCTGTACCAAGGATATCTATCTTCTAGGGGACAAGTCAATATCCCCCATAAAGGTCCCATCGAGATAAGACTGTCCCAGCGCGGAAACCTCAAGGATAGCAAGTAGCGCGGTATGTTTTTCACATGTATATAATATATGTACACACAACCATATAAAAGTACCACTTTTATCATATTAATATGGGTTCCTCTCGTCACCCAAAAATACAACATTTATCCTAAATTTCACATTTTTAGTATTACGTATAAGGTTTCATCTCTAACCTTAACTCGAAGGGTTTTCTCACTTATTACGTGACATTCGTGGACTCTATCCTTCCAAGTAGAAAATTCAGTAAGTATACCTCTATTTATTATCGTAGCTATTCGCCGTAATCTCTCACTTGAAATACGTAGCTTCATCGTTCATTATACAATTACCCCAAAATTAAACTTCTCGTCTTATAATAAAGTTCCCAACACTTATTTATAGGTCCTACTGGTCTTTCCTATCTCCCAAAACATTTTATTAAGAATACCCAAGAATTATTTCACGATAAATTTAATTTAACTAATTAAACAAGGGAAATAGGAGTCTGCCAGGAGGGGTCAATCGATCGAGGTTTGTGGTTCGATCGATCGAACCTTCGATCGATCGAACCTTCGATCGATCGAAGCTCTATGCTCGATCGATCGATCAAGCAGGTCTGCGAAAAATTCTGCAGAAATGCAGTTACGGGTTCTACCAAATTTCTTCATCCAAAACCATGTTTTTCCATTCTAAACGTCCCAAAAATCCTACTACTATCATTATAACAATATACCAGATGTGTTCAATGTAAAACATGTGTATATCTAACATTCAACATGGATAATTAACCCAAAATCCCATCTAATCATCAAGAACCCTAGAGTTTTTCTTAATCAAGGTTCTAATCTGTTTTTACCAGAAATTCCTTCTCATATATCATCAAAATTTCGTGGGTTATATTCCTCTACATGGCAAGGGTTCCAGAATTTCCATATAATCAATACTACATGCATTTTCCTAACACAAATTGGGTTTTCTTCCATAGTTTTCATCTCTAATCAATCCTAAATTAATATGAGATTGCACTAACGAAAATACGCAAGTTAAATACTTGCCTGGGATTTTCAGAAGTCTGGTTTGCAGATGAATTCGGTGTGGTTGCGTTCCCCTTCTCGCGATCTACGAGTTGGTGGTGGCGGCGGTGCAAACCGGTGACTTTTTGGCCTTGAATTACCTTGGAGCTCTCTCCTCTCTTCTCTAATGGACGTCAATTGTTTTCTGAATATTCTAACCCTAAAAGACTAACCTAAATGGCTGATATAGGTTGCTGAATTTCGTGGGTTTAATTACCCAAAAAGGTGAAATGACTAAATTGCCCTCCCGGGGTACCAATTAGGCCTAAAAACGCCCCGAGACCCAAACTAAACCCCCGGGTACACTTTTCTAACTATCTCGACCCTTCCGAACGCGTTGGCGCACTCAAAACGACCATACGAACAACTTATAAAATATTCACTTTTTATTTAACAAAATTAGTCCTGACGTGACACGGGCACGTCCCGACTTAAATTTCCGAAATAATTATTTAATCCACTCATGACATTCAATATAACCAATATAATATATTACTTTGCTCATTAGTAATATTGAACAAGTTTCTCATAATTACTAATTCTCGTCACGTTAATAATTATAACATAATTAATTTCCGGTTTTTTATTAAATAAATCATTCACGTTAATTTTAATAAATCCCCAAATTAATATAGCATAAAAATACGGGGAATTACATACTTCCCCCCTAATAACGGAATTTCGTCCCGAAATTCGGAAAATAAGGCATACCTGGTAAAAACAACTCTGGATGTCTCTCGCGCATGTCTACCTCATGCTCCCAAGTGGATTCCTCCACATTATGATGCTCCCAGTGGACTCGCACAAGTGGAACTATCTTCGACCTTAATCTCCTCTCACTATAGTCTAGAATAGCCACTGGTCTCTCCTCGTAAGAGCTATCAGGCTGTAAGTCGATCTCCTCTATCGCAATGTGAGTATGAGCCATATCATCCCGAAGATATCGTCTCAACGACGAGATGTGGAATACATCGTGGATGCGATGTAAATGTTCTGGCAATCCCAACATGTATGCAACCGGCCCAATCCTCTCGATGATGGGAAATGGTCCCACGTACCTCGGAGCCAATTTCCCCTCCTTCCCGAACCTCATCACCCCCTTCATAGGAGATACACGCAATAACACTTGGTCTCCCACATTAAACTCCCGGAAGAACCGTTTCGCATCGGTGTAGCTCTTCTGCCTGTCTTGGGCTATCCGAATACGACTCCTGATTATCTCAATCCTCGCGGAGGTCTCCTGAATCACTTCTGGTCCTAGCAACTTGTTATCCCCCACCTCGAGCCAACAAGTTGGAGAACAACAAGGCCTGCCATACAAAGCCTCAAATGGAGCCATACCAATCGTAAACTGATAAGAGTTATTATAAGCAAACTCTACCAATGGAAGATGTGGCTCCCAACCTCCTCCAAAATTGAGAACACACATGAGTAGCATATCTTCTAACATCTGATTAGTACGCTCTGTCTGTCCGTCTGTCTGTGGGTGGTAAGCTGAACTCAACCTCAACTCAGTACCCATAGCCTCCTGAAATCTTTCCCAAAAATGTGACACAAAAATCTTGTCCCTATCTGACACAATATTCAGGGGCACCCCGTGTAATCTGACAATCTCAGCGATGAACAACTGAGCATACTGACCCGATGTATAATCTGTCGGCACCGGTAGAAAATGGGCTACCTTCGTCAAACGGTCTACAATCACCCAGATAGAGTCATAGCCCCGCTGTGAGGTAGGCAACCCTATAATAAAATCCATGGAAATGCTCTCCCACTTCCACGCGGGTACTTCCAATGGTTGGAGTAACCCTGACGGTTTCTGGTGGTCCACCTTCACCAGTTGGCAGGTAGAACACTTGGACACGAACTCGGCGTTGTCCTTCTTCATCCCACTCCACCAGTATTGTCGCCTCATATCCTGGTACATCTTATCGCCTCCCGAATGTACTGCAAATCGGGACCCATGAGAATGAGTCATCACTGCATGACATAATTCCGCTCCTTCTGGAACCACCAATCTCCCATTAAACCTCAAACCCCCATCAGAACTAACAGAATAAGACTCAGCACCCTCGGCTAAAAGTCGTATAATCTGCTCCTGGCAAAACGGGTCTGTGGTCTGTGCCTGTATCACCCTTGTAACAATCTCGGGTGTGACTGACATCACGGATATGAAAGAACGTGCTACTGCGTCCTGGTGACCCAACTCCTTCCACTTTGCTTTCCAGACATTCGCTACCTCGTCTACCGGTCTACGACTCAACGCATCAACAACTACGTTGGCCCTTCTCGGATGATACTGTATATCGAACTGGTAGTCCTTCACAAACTCTAGCCATCTGTGCTGACGCATATTCAGCTCTCGCTGACTGAACAGGTACTGCAATGACTTGTGGTCTGTGAACAAACGGAATTTCTCACCCAATAAGTAGTGCCTCCATATCCTCAATGCAAAGACGACCACTGCTAACTCCAGGTCGTGGGTGGGGTAATTCTTCTCGTGCGTCTTAAGCTTGCGGGAGGCAAAAGTTATAGCCTTCTCTTCCTGCAGAAGTACTCCCCCAAGTCCCCGTAAGGACGTATCGGTATAAACCAGGTACTCTACACCCGACTTCGGTAACGCAAGGACTGGCTCTGAAGTAAGCTTGTCTTTCAGCTCGTCGAAAGCCAACTGACAAGCGTCATCCCAAACATATGGTACCCCCTTGCGAGTCAGATTCGTCAATGGGCCCGCTATTTTGGAGAAACCCCGAATGAATATCCTGTAGTATCCGGCTAATCCCAAGAAACTACGCACTTGCGTCGGTGTCGTGGGCTATCCCTACTCCCTCACCACTGACACTTTACTCGGGTCAACTGCTATCCCCTGCTCAGAAACAACATGGCCCAAGAACTGTACCTCTCGCAACCAGAAACCACACTTCTCGTATTTAGCATACAGCTGATGCTCTCGTAGAGTCTGAAGAACCTGCCTCAAGTGCTCGGCATTCTCCTCCTCGGAGTGTGAATATATCAAGATGTCATCTATGAAGACGATGACAAACTGATCCAAGAGCTCTCTGAATACTCGGTTCATCAAGTCCATGAAAATGGTTGGAGCATTTGTGAGTCCGAACGGCATCACCCGGAACTCATAGGACCCATATCTCGACAAGAAGGCAGTCTTTGAAACATCCTTCTCTCTAATACGTAACTGATGGTACCCCGACCTCAGATCTATCTTCGAAAATAAAGTTGCTCCCCTCAACTGGTCGAACTGATCATCGATTCGAGGCAATGGATACTTATTATTTTATCGTTACCTTGTTCAGCTCCCGGTAGTCCACACACAATCTTAGTGAACCATCTCTCTTCTTCACAAACAAGACTGGAGCGCCCCAAGGTGAGGTACTCCTACGAATGAAGCCCTGACCTAACAGCTGCTCTATCTGATCCCGTAGCTCTCGCATCTCTGCCGGAGCCATACTGTATGGTGCGCGTGCTATAGGTCTCGTATTTGGCAATAAATCTATAACAAAGTCTATCTCTTGACTGGGGGGTAGGCCTGGTATCTCCTGAAACACATCGGAATACTCCCTGACAACTGGGATTGAATCTAAGGGAATCACAACCTCCTTAGAGGTATCCTCCTCTATGTAATACAAATGAGAGGTCGGACCTCCCTCTAGGCGAGGCATTGCCACTACAAACATATCTTCCCCCGGAATGGCAAAAACAATGCTCCCACCGAAGCAATCAATCATGGATGTGTAAGCTGCGAGCCAATCCATACCAATAATCACATCATGCTCATGCATTTCTAAGACTAACATGTCTGCAGGTAATACCAAGCTACCAATCTCTTACCCCACTCCCCAACATATAAAGAAAATAAGTGACCCACTCCCCAGTGGTGAGTCCACACACGTCACTGTGCTCTCTGCTGTGGCTAACAACCCTAAGGCCTTCGCAAAATGCGTAGCTATAAAACAATGTGTTGCCCCTGTATCAAACAAAAATCGACCCATAGTACCATGGATAGGAAACATACCCTCAATCGCGGGTGGTGCCTGTGGAGTTACTGCCTGGTGGACGTTATAGACATGTCCATACTGTAATTGCCCCTGCTGCACTGGAGCTGCTGTAATGGCTGGTAGGTTTGGCACCTGGGCTGGAGCTGGGAGGGCAGGTGGAAAAAGTGGTCTCTGCGGCGGCCCTGTTGGCCCTGTTGCTGTCCCTGCAGTCGGTGTTGGCCCTGCTGGCCCTGCTGATTAGGCTGGCCCTGATGTCCCTGCCGAAAACCCCCGAATCCCTGCCTAGAATCACCTTAACGGAATTGCTTAGCAGGGTCCCCCTGATGGGAACTCTGCTCGTGCTGACGAGTCTGTCTTTGAGATGGTGCCCCACCGGCACTATTACCCCCGGCCCTGCCTGCTGGATGGACTCTCCTGCTCTCTTGCTTCCCTGAATATGGAAGCGGTGATCCTGGCAATGTAGCAATGCGGCATTGAGTACATCAGTGAACGTACTCAGGGATAGGTTCCCAATAAGGTGTTGACGGATCCTCCAAGCTAACCCGTCGACAAACAGCATAATCTTCTTGCTCTCAGTAGGTGCCTCATCTGGTACAATGGTGAGAAGTCTCATGAATTCCTCCTCATACTCAACTACAGTAAGGTTCTCCTGCTTCAGATTTAGTAATTTCCGCCTCATCTCAATCTGCACTGCAAGTGAAAAATATTTGCGGTCAAACCGCTCCCAGAACAACTGAATAGGGATCGTGTCCCTCTCCTCCAAAGTAGTAGTGGACTCCCACCACTGTAACTGTAAGGCGGCTCCCACCATCTTAAAGGAAGCCAATAACTGCTTTTTCACATCAGTGCACTCATACATACGGAGATGCCGCTGGATGTCCTTCTTCCATTGGCTAACTGTAATAATATCGGAGCTACCAGAAAACTCAGGGGGATGCGCTTTCTGAAAAGCATCCCGAACCCTCTCCCATGAAGATGGAAGTTGTTCTGGTACTGGCGCTACTGCCTGAACCAGGGGTGGAGCCTGCTGAATCACCATTATCGCGGCATTCACCGCCTGAGCAACAACGGCGGCTACTTCGTTTGCATTCATTGTGCCTGGTGCCGGAGCTGCTGGCTGCTCGGCTTGGGCACGCCTATCTTTCAGAGCACGTCTCGAAGGCATCTGAAACGTTAACAAGTTTATTAGTCTACAGTTATTATCAAATCTCAATAGCTGAAGACTTAAACGTAAAAGCAAGAATACAAGAATCCTAAAAATAGGGCTCTATAGCAATAACGTTAAGCTGAAAGCGAAATAAGCCGTACAGATCCTATGGACACTAGAACCTGATGCTCTGATACCACCTGTGACACCCCGCTTAATTAAATACCGGGCGATCACTCCTTTATTAAATTAAATCAAGGTAAACAGTTGGTTCATTCTCAGCATCACTGTCGATAAAAATAAATTTTCCAATTTAACACCCTAATAATTAAGCTAAGTGTCAAAACCATTTTCATACATACTTTCCAAATTGTAATTAAAGAAAAAGATTTATTTATTTAAAAACAACATTTCTAAAATTAAGAATCACACCACAATAAACCAAATAATATAATACATTCATCAATTGAATGTCAACACATGAAAACTAAAGTCACAAATCCAACTGAATAAATCCCATAGAACAATACTGGAAATAACTGAAATATAAATGTCCCAATAACAATGAGATATTGGAAAGGGCGACACATGCCCAATAAATGAGAATGCTAGAAGTGGAGTCAATAAAGGAAGCCGTCTACGCAAGTGACCTGCAACTCCCACCTAAACTGCAGCACGTTCCTCTCAAGGGATCCTAAGCAAGACGCCCCTGTGGCTGGGCACCTGAAATATATACATATATATACAAGAGAGAGAGAAAAAAAAGAAACGGGTCAGAGCCCGAAAGTGTGTTTGATTTTAAAATACGTTTAGCAAGTATTTAAATTGATACAGGCCAATGCAACAACATATTAGAGCGTCACTCTCTTGAGAAATACTCACCTCTCTTCTAATGTGCTCACCTATCGCACTAACCTTCCCAAGGGTATATCTTATCATTTTATCATACTAACCTTCCCAATAATTTAGCGTATCTTAACTTACTCATAAGATTTCAAAACCGAACAATATTATTTTTTAGAAAGAATACTTCCAATTAGCAGCACAACTCTCGTTTTAACTTTTATTAATTTATAAAGTTTTCCAGCGACATTTTATACTTTCACAAAACAATTATTTACTATATGAGTCATCAACCATGTCCTACTTATCAAATCACAGTAGGTAGTTTCAAATTTCCAAATCTTATATATATATTAACTACTCGCATAATATATATAAAATAACAGCACTCCACATAAAACTATGGTGCGTGCATACTTCTACTATCCAAGCCCCATACCACTCATATCAAGGGGAATACAAGTTCGGAATCACTCTCGAACTGTATTAACACATACACAAACAATATCGAGGCGAAGCATAGATTCCAAGTCTCTAAGAGGATGGCACATACTCGCGTCTCTTAGGACCGTCTGAACTATCAATTCGATAGCCTGTACCAAGGATATCTATCTTCTAGACTACAAGTCAATATCCCCCATAAAGGTCCCATCGATATAAGACTGTCCCAGCGCGGAAACCTCAAGAATAGCAAGTAGCGCGGTATGTTTTTCACATGTATATAATATATGTACACACAACCATATAAAAGTACCACTTTTATCATATTAATATGGGTTCCTCTCGTCACCCAAAATTACAACATTTATCCTAAATTTCACATTTTTAGTATTACGTATAAGGTTTCATCTCTAACCTTAACTCGAAGGGTTTTCTCACTTATTACGTGACATTCGTGGACTCTATCCTTCCAAGTAGAAAATTCAATAAGTATACCTCTATTTACTATCGTAGCTATTCGCCGTAATCTCTCACTTGAAAAACGTAGCTTCATCGTTCATTATACAATTACCCCAAAATTAAACTTCTCGTCTTATAATAAAGTTCCCAACACTTATTCATAGGTCCTACTGGTCTTTCCTATCTCCCAAAACATTTTATTAAGAATACCCGAGAATTATTTCACGATAAATTTAATTTAACTAATTAAACAAGGGAAATAGGAGTCTGCCAGGAGGGGTCAATCGATCGAGGTTTGGGGTTCGATCGATCGAACCTTCGATCGATCGAAGCTCTATGCTCGATCGATCGATCAAGCAGGTCTGCAAAAAATTCTGTAGAAATGCAGTTACGGGTTCTACCAAATTTCTTCATCCAAACCCATGTTTTTCCATTCTAAACGTCCCAAAAATCCTACTACTATCATTATAACAATATACCAGATGTGTTCAACGTAAAGCATGTGTATATCTAACATTCAACATGGATAATTAACCCAAAATCCCATCTAATCATCAAGAACCCTAGAGTTTTTATTAATCAAGGTTCTAATCTGTTTTTACCAGAAATTCCTTCTCATATATCATCAAAATTTCGTGGGTTATATTCCTCTACATGGCAAGGGTTCCAGAATTTCCATATAATCAATACTACATGCATTTTCCTAACACAAATTGGGTTTTCTTCCATAGTTTTCATCTCTAACCAATCCTAAATTAATATGAGATTGCACTAACGAAACTACGCAAGTTAAATACTTGCCTGGGATTTTCAGAAGTTCGGTTTGCAGATGAATTCGGTGTGGTTGCGTTCCCCTTCTCGCGATCTACGCGTTGGTGGTGGCGGCGGTGCAAACCGGTGACTTTTTGGCCTTGAATTGCCTTGGAGCTCTCTCCTCTCTTCTCTAATGGCCTTCACTTGTTTTCTGAATATTCTAACCCTAAAAGACTAACCTAAATGGCTGATATAGGTTGCTGAATTTCGTGGGTTTAATTACCCAAAAAGGTGAAATGACTAAATTGCCCTCCCGGGGTACCAATTAGGCCTAAAAACGCCCCGAGACCCAAACTAAACCCCCGGGTACACTTTTCTGACTATCTCGACCCTTCCGGACGCGTTGGCGCACTCAAAACGACCATACGAATAACTTATAAAATATTCACTTTTTATTTAACAAAATTAGTCCTGACGTGACACGGGCACGTCCCGACTTAAATTTCCTAAATAGTTATTTAATCCACTCATGACATTCAATATAACCAATACAATATATTACTTTGCTCATTAGTAATATTCAACAAGTTTTCCGTAATTACTAACTCTCGTCACGTTAATAATTATTGCATAATTAATTTTCGTATTTTTATTAAATAAATCATTCACGTTAATTTTAATAAATCCCCAAATTAATATAGCATAAAAATACGGGGTATTACATATGCCTGACATGGACCTATAGATTTTGAAATAAGAAATCCCAACTTATCCAAAATATAAGCCTGTTAAGAAAAAAAGAAAAAAAAAACTCTGGCCTCGCTTAATTTTAAAAATGAAATGGTCAAACAATTGAATGTAGGTTTTATCTGTATGGTCAAATATCCGACTTAGCTAGCAAACATCGCCCTTTAACCAAAATTAGGATGGAAAGTCTGCATGTGAGTCGATTACCAAATTTTGAATATGGCTTCTCCAAAAGACAATTACCCCTAGACCAATATCTACAAGATCACCAACGATACAATAAATCAAACCCTCGTTTCTTTCAATGATGGATTTATGGGATATAAAAAGATTAAGATGCATCCCGACCACCAAGATAAAATAGTTTTCACGACCCTGTGGTGTACCTTCTGCTACACTATGGTGCCTTTCGATCTCAAGAATGTCGGGGACACGTGTCGAAGAGAAGTTCCAACCATATTGCATGATGTTATCCAAAACAAGGTTGAGGTATATGTTATGATATGATCTTTAAATCTAAGACTTGAGAAGGTCACATTCTTTCCTTAAGAAAATTATTTGAGTGACTGCCATAATACTTGATGTATCTCAACCCATAGAAATTAGTTTTCAGTCTCACGAAAGGTAAACTCCTTACCTATATGGTTAGTGAAAGAGGTATAAAAGTGGACACTGTTAAACTCAAAGAAATCCTCAAAATGCCAGCTCATCGAATAGAGAAGGAAGTTGATGGTTTCTTGGGTACACTCCAGTAGATTAGAAAATTCATCACCTAACTCACTTCTATCTGTGAACCTATATTCAAGTTGTATCGAAAGGATTCGACTAAAGTCTAGAACAACGCATGTCAAGAAGCCTTTGATAAAATAAAGTGGTATCTTATCCAAGCTCCAATGCTTATACCACCACAACTCCACCTATTTTTTCTCATATACCTTACTATCACAGACACCTCAATTGGGACCCTTCTAGCCCACTATATGTCAGGGAAAATTTCTAATTGAGTCTATTTGTAGTGTTGGCTTAATTTCAAACAAAACTAATTGAGTCATTGGATTCTAGTTTGTCATATCCTTTTAAGCCTATGACGTTTGTATTGAAGGTGCATCGTCCAAGCCTAAAGTAAAGATATCATCAGTGTCGGTTTTTCGTGTCAAGTTTTACGTCATCAACATTTCAAGTCCATGGTCTCTATATGAATGAATGTTTATTATATATAGAGACTTAGTTAATTTTATTGGGTGTCATTTTTGTACTACACATTGTTTAAAATGAATATTTATTTTTAGAAGAAAAATAACATATTCTGAAATGTCGTTAGAAGGTCGATTGAACGACCTCGTTCGAACGACATTGCGAGGTCGTTCGAACGAGAAATCCAACGAGATTTTCTCTATTTTATCGTTAGAAGTATTGTTTGAACGACATACCTAACGAAGTGTTTTCTAAATTCTCGTTAGTAATCTCGTTCGATAATGTTGTTCAAACCATGTCATTCGATCAACATTCAAATGTCATTCGAACGAACGCCGTCAGTTTTTGATAGTTTTGCTTAAAAACTTCCCACTTACCCACTAATTTTGTACCTTCTTTTAAGACTTCGGGAATAATTTTATCAACCGAATTTTTCATACTTTAGACATATTTAAAGAGAAAATATTCTTATCCAAAAAAGTCCCATTTTGTGTGTTGATTTTTTATGGTTTAATTTCTACCAAAACACAAAGTTTGCACCCATGTTTTAATTTGATCCAAGTTCTTACATATATTATATTGTCTGAGATCATATTGTTGGCACCGGGTTTCATTTCTTCCAAAAAGGAGAAAATTTTACTACGGAGGAGTTCGTTCGTTGTTTTATGGTGTGCATAATAACGAAAGAGCTAGGACAAAGACCCGTTTGTTATTTTGCATTGATCCCCATTAGTGGATTTAGAGATTACGGTGGATTTCGAAGTTATCTGCTAGGCGTAGGTTGAAGAACAAAGGAGCATTAAGGCTTGAAAGCAATCGAGTCATTGTTGTAAGTTCTTATGTCGCGTCTTTGTAAAAATACTACACTTTATGGGTTTGTAGGTTGGGTTTTTCGAGGCTTTTTTCGTTGTGGGTTTTCCTCGTACATCATTCCTTGTGTGTTGTGATTATTTATTTTATCCCGTAAAAACACCTAGATGCATGCTTAGGACTAAAACACCTAGTGTAATTTTGGTGTTAATTATGTTTGGGTAATTTTAGTTTAATTTAAGTCAATAAATTTAATCTGAAAATATTAATGATTGGCTTGCTTGACATATCTAGAACTTGAATTGGGTTTATTTAATTTTTATTTGAAAGAAAATTAAATATTTGTTGAGTTGAGTTTAATTTTAGTTTTGGAAAAATTAAAGTTTGGGAACTTTAATTATTTAATTTGAAGGAAATTTAAGTTTGGTATATTATGTGAACCATCCCCATATCGTATTTTAAAATTGGTCCCTTACAAGTGGTATCAGAGCGATTGTATCCCTTTCAAGTGGTATCAGAGAAGGAACGCTAAATTATTGTGTTAAGATCCTTGGTTTAATTTAGGTTTAAAAATGGAAATTTTACCTTTTCAAAATTTCATGTTTTTGATGGTTCAAACTACGCGTATTGGAAATGGCGTATGAGGTCGACACTTATATCCCTAGATGACCAGGTTTATCTTTCGGTAGTTAAAGGGTGGACCCCACCAACATATCTAGAGTGAGAGGTTAGTATTACTAAACCCGTAAAAAGATGGAGTGAGACTGAGCTTAAGTTAGCTAATTTTAATTCCCGTGGTTTAAATGTCCTTTTCAGTGCGGTCACACCGGATGAGTTCCACTAGATTATGACTTGTGAAACGTCTAAGGAGGCATGGGATATACTCCAACTCACCGATGAGGAAACAAGTGTCGTTAAAGCTTCGAAACTCCAAAACCTCACCACTCACATTGAAACCATTAAAATGCTATAAAGTGAGACGTTTGATGAGTTTTATGCGAGATTGTCAGATGTTGTGAATTCGTATTTTACTTTGGGAGAAAAGATACCCGATAACCGTGTTATAATGAAAATTTTGAGGTCATTACCCGAGAGATTTAATGCAAAGGTGACCGTTTCAAATTCTTTAAACTCTATGAAACTTGAAGATCTTATATGTGACTTACAAACCTATGAAATTGACATGTTTGCCTCTAAGTATGAGAAGAAGAAAGATAAGGGCATAACTTTGAAAGCCCAAAAGGAGAAAGCATCAATTTCGGATGATGAGTTTGAAATTGACTCGGATGATATGGCTTTGTTTGCTAGGAAGTTTAAAAATTTCTCAAGAGTGATAAAGAGAAACTCTTAAAAATGATTATAAGAGGTTTGAGAAATCTAAGCATAGTAAAGCCGAGAAAACCCCTTAAAAATTGTAATGAAAATCTTAATAGGGACGAATCAAATAGATGTTATGGTTGTGAGGGTTATAGCCATTGGTCATACGAGTGTCCCACTAAACTAAGGAAGGAGGGCAAGGAAGAAATTTCATATAATGCCACATTTAGTGATAGTGAACCGAATGAGGGACCTTATTCCCCCATTTAGCACAACTTCATCGCGTTTATGGCAAGTTAGGTGAGAAATGATAATGAGTCTTCCCATGAAGATATTCCTTTACATGACACTTTCGAGGCCACTATTTGTGGATCCCAAGAGTTTGATGGTAAAAAGAATGGAGAAGAGAGTGATAATGAATAAGGTGAAAAGGAGAGTGAACTTAAAGCGGCCTTCTGTGAGTTGTATGTGGAATCATTGAAATAAAAAAGGCTAACTTGAAGTTAGAAGATAAAATAAGAGATCGTGCCTTGGCTAATGATGAGAGTGTTTTAGTTGAAGATATTAAGGCACGAGAGAGAACTCTTCATAAGAAGATAGAGTATGCAGAAGGTGAAAGAGATAGCCTTAGAGGTTTAATGTAGGCTATGAAGAAACATCTTCTCGAGTTTGAAGAGAGTAGGAGTTTACTTGAGTCTCGAATAGTGGAACTTGAAGATAAATTAAAAAACTCAAGTCAGGTCAAATTTTATTTGGAGTGTAGGTAAAAAATAATTAAATAAAATCTTAGGGGATGTCAAAATTAAAGATCACAAGTGTAGTATTGGCTTCGATACTCAAGATACTTCTGCTAATAAATTCAAAACCATAGTTTTAAGATAATCGTATAGGAATACTAGAAAAGATCAATCCTTAGGTAATACTTCACGTCATGTTTTCACTTGCACATATTATGGTCGGAAGGGCACCTTAGGAAGTTTTGTTTTGATCTTAGAAATGGTCCTATAAATGTCAAAGGGTAGAGTCACCAAGGTCACCAAATCTCGAGAGAGTCGTGCTTCAGTCATGACGGTTAGGATATCCGACTTGGAGACTTTATGTGATAGAGTCTATGATTCTCATTTACTTTCACATGATTCCTCACTTGATAAATCCAAAGGTTGATTGTGTTAGTTTTGTTTACATACACTAGCTTTTGTGCATCATGATAGATTTTTGATAGTTCTATGTTTATTTTCCATTTTCTAGTCTTTGCTTCATCATATATATGTTGTTAGAATTATGACTTGTGTATCTTTTGTATTTAATTTTTATTTATTGTGTCTTAGTTCAAAAAATACAAAAAGATTTTTGTTTGTCTTTTGGGTTGTCTTTGTGTTCGTAAATTTTTTTTTTTTGAAAAACTCAAAAAGATTTTCTATTTTTGTGTATTTTAGTTTTACACATTTTATGTGGCATATACTTGTATATGAATCCAATATCATCCCCGCTTCCTTGTGGCTAGAACTTTTGGTTAATATTTTTAATCCTGAAGATGTTCTTTATCGTGCTTGTATGGAGTAGTTTGACTTTGACTTACTTAATGGATTCTTTTTTTATATGCCTCGATTCACACATTCACGAGATCATTTGATCTTTAACTTCATCTATATATTTGAGCTAAGTGAGATGTTCTCCTATAAATTTAGTCATCAACATGTTTCTATGACTATGGAGGATTTGTGCATATAAGAACCGCTGCCCGGATTTAAAAAAAATTGAAATATATTTATCCGGTGTAGTTGTTTATCAATGGAATCGGGCTACGAAAGACAAAATTACTTTGCTTGAATAGCCATCATTGAAATTTGGCCTAAAAAATGTGGCATTGTTAAAAATTAAACAAGGCCAAAGTAGTTAAGTTTGTTATGAACATTCAAAAGAAAAGAAAAGAAAATACTTATTATTTTTTTGAAAGTTTGAATGGATATATCAATAGGTTTGCACAATGACAATGTATACTAGTTATGCTTATTTTGTCATGACTTTTTTAGTTTGTAGAATCATTAAAATCATCAAAATTTGGCTAGTTCACACCCCTTCACTCCGTTTACCATGTGTTATTTAGACACATTTTTGCCATATGAGCATGGAAAGATTAATGTATTTTATGTCGTGTGTGGTGTTTATACCTATGTATATGTGCGTGTGCATTATTGGTATCTTTTTTTTTTGTGTGTATATATATATATATATATATATATATATATATATATATATATATATATATATATATATATGGTATTCATTTTTTTAGTCTTTGCCTTTCTATCTAGTCCATAGATAACTCATGTTGAAATAGATATTCATCTTATTGCGATTGATATCTCTTGATTATATTAGATTATTTTATTTGATATCATTTTTCAATCGCATCATAGTTGGTATTTATTAATCTTTGTGTTGAATTAGTTGCTTCTCATGCCATGTGCTTTGTTATACTTGTCACTTTATTCACCATTCTAAGGTATACTTATTTTTCCATTATTCACATCCCTTGTTTCATTTCGAGGGAGTATTTGTTTTAATTGAGTAAAAATGAGTTAAAATATGCATTTTAATCTTTGTCTATTTCGGAACAAAAAGGGGGACAAATGGTATCTAAACCTTCTAATTTGGGAGATCTAACTTAGGGGGAGACGTCGCTTTCTTAAGTAGGTCATGTTAGACAAAGGGTGAGTACTTAATTATGTTATTTTATCTAGTTATATTCCTTATGCATTTAACGAAGTGTTTAATTGTGTGCAAGACTTCATCTTTTGCGGCGAACTTTTTAAAGCGAAAAAAAAATTCATCCCATGTGCGAGTCAAACATCTGTATTTTTTATTTATGGAGGGTTTGTGTCCTTCTAGAAGAGCTTAATGGCCCATAGGATTTTTATTTTGGGTTTTTATCCCGGAATAGACAAAGGGGGATATTTATAAGGGCAAATTTCCAATTGAGTCTATTTTAATTCTGAACAAAACTAATTGAGTCATAGGATTTTAGTTTGTTATATCCTTTCAAGCCAATGACGTTTGAATGGAAAACGCAGCAGCCAAGCCTAAAGTAAAGATATCATCAGTGTCGATTTTTCGTGTCAAGTTTCACGTCATCAATATTTCAAGTCCATGGTCTCTACAAGTATGAATGTATATTATATACAGAGACTTGGATAATTTTATTGGGTCTCATTTTGTACTAAACATTGTTTAAAATGAATTTTTATTTTTTAAAAGATAAATAACATTTTCTAAAATGTCCTTAGAAGGTCATTTGAATGACCTCGTTCGAACGACATTGCCAGGTCGTTCGAACGAGAAATCCAGCGAGATTTTCTCTGTTTTCTCGTTAGAAGTTTTGTTCGAATGACGTACCTAATGAAGTGTTTTATGAATTCTCATTAGTAATCTCGTTCAATAATCTCTTTCAAACCATGTCATTCGAACGACATTCAAAAGTAGTTCGAACGATCGGCGTCGGTTTTTGACAGTTTTGCTTAAAAAACTTCCCACTTTCTCACTACTTTTGTACATGCTTTTAAGACTTCGGGAACAATTTTTTCAACCGACCTTTTCAAACTTTAAAGATATTTAGAGAGAAAATATTCTTATCCAAAAAGTCGCATTTTGTGTTTTGATTTTTTATTGTTTAATTTTTATTAAAACACAAAGTTTGTGCCCATGTTTTAATTTGATCCAAGTTCCTACACATATTATATTGTCTGATATCGTATAGTTGGCACCAGGTTTCATCTCTACCCAAAAGGAGAAAATTTTCCTATAGAGGAGTTGGTTCATTGTTTTCTGGTGTGCATACAAAGAAAGGCTTCGGGTGTAGTTGACGGTAGCTGAGCCCCCATCGGTGGATTTCAAGAATGTGGTGGATTCCGATGTTATATGGTAGGCGAAAGTTGAAGAAAAAAGGAGCGTCAAGTCTTGAATAAGTTGAGTCGTTGTTGTAAGTTCTTCTATCGTGTCTTTGTAAAAATACCGTACTTTGTGGATTTGTAGGTTGGGTCGTCCAAGGTTTTATCCGTTGTGGATTCTCCTTGTGTGTTGTGATTGTTTATTTTATCCCTCAAAAACACCTAGATGCATGGTTAGGAATAAAAGGATAAAAATTGGTTAAATCACAACTTAAGTATAATTTTGGTGCTAATTATGTTTGGTTAATATTACTTTAATTCATGTCAAGAAATTTAATTTGAAAATATTCATGCTTGGTTTGTTTTGCATATCTAGAACTTGAATTGGGTTTATTTAGTTTTTGTTTGAAAGAAAATTAAATATTTGTTTAGTTGAGTTTAATTGTAAGTTTGGTGAACTTAATGTTTTGGAAGTTTAATTGTTTAATTTTAAGGAAATTTTAAGTTTAGTATATTGTGTGAACCATCCCCATACCGTATTTTAATATTGGGCCTTTACAAGTGGTATCAGAGCATTTTTAGTCTTACAAGTGGTATCGGAGCATTTTTAGTCTTACAAGTGGTATCAGAGCGGTTGTATCCCTTTCAGTAAATATAATAATCACAAAAGGAAATAGCTATCCAGTATGCTTGTCTCAAGATAGAAGGATATGAAATAAAATATACCGCATTATATAAGGCGTGTGTCACCCTAGTTTGGATCACCCATAAACTTTCACACTATATGCTTGCATTTTCCATCAAGTTAATGTCTTAAATGGATACCATGAAGTACATGCTAGAAAAACCAACTTTGTTAATCCACTTGGCCCATTGGTTTTTATTGCTAGCCAAATTTGATAACACATATGTCATTCAACAAGCCATTAAAGAAAGGGACATATCTGATTACCTTTCCAACAATTCCACGGGACAAGCCAAGGTATGGATTTATGAATTCTCAGATAAGGATATTCTTAGAAATTCTCAAGAATATCTCTTATAGAAGATGTTCTTAAACATAGATGATAAGAAGGGATATGGCATTGGCGTACTCCTAATCGCACCTGATAATTTCCACACTCACATCGCCATCAAGATGGATTTCCCTTACAACAATAATGTGACGGAGTATGCATCATGAACCATAAGAATTAATATTATCTAGAGAAATGAATCTGATACCTCGATGTCTATGGAGACTCATTCCTTATCATAGGACAAGTCCTCCAAAAATTAAAAGTCAAAGACGAGAAGATCCTACATTTTCACCCTCACCTCGAAGAACTCACCTCTTAATTCAACGATGTCACCTTCCACTACCTTTCCCTCTCAATAAATAGTTTCTCCGACGCACTGTGGACCTTAGATTCCATGATTCACATACCTAAGGGAATAACAATGGGCCCTTTTAAAGTTCATAAGAAATCTCTATCAACTTATTTCCACCAAATCGAGTTCACTACGAAAGAATATCCAGAAAAAATGTGATTATGGTATTACGGCATCTGGTGCCTCATAAAACATGGTCGATATTTTCAAGGGGAAGATAAGAAAGATCGCGCGACCTTTCAAAAGATTACATTTTAGTACATCATCTGCAATAAAGATCTTTTTAAGATGAATTTCAATTGTATCCACTTGAAGTGCATAACAAGGGATTCCGTTGAATAAATGATGAAAAAGATACACAATGAGGAATGTGGACCCATATGAATGGTCATATGCTTGCCAAGAAGATTGTTCGATAATAGTACAATCGGACCACCATCGTCCAAGGCTGTGCTTCTTATGTTAGAAAGTGCCTTAAATGCCGATAATATGCAAATCTCCAAAACTTACCTCCTCGTGAGTGTAACATCCTGCACAAAACACACGGCGCTACAATGATTAAAACTAAACTAAATCCTCAACAATTAGTATAGAGCATCCATATTCCACAAAATAAATATAATGAATCCAAAATTTACACTTCCAAAATAATTACAATTAAATTTCATTAGGAAATAGTACGAAGCTCCCCAAATAAATACACTGCCAATCTATACAGAAAATAAAATCCTCCAAACGTCATGCTCTAAAATGCTCCAAAAATTCTTAGTGTCCAAATTTACACTAACATGCCACTAAAAGAAAAATATGGGGAAGTATACAATATGACAAGAATAGATGCTTAAAACAATAATGATGAATGCAATGAAATATTACAAATATGAATTCAAGTCCAATGCGACATCCGATCATTATACCAATTTAATTTTTCGATAGCACATCAATAGGTCACCGGGCCTCACCTCACTTCAACTAGCCTCATAAAGACTCATCTTGGCTATAGGAATTTTGGACTATTGGCGGATGACCATTCTCCGTGTCATATAAAAATTTCATAACACCGTGCCCATCAATAAGTACAATATCTCAATTGAATCAATATTTTAGATTCCAATAAACATCATGATATCAATAATATGATTATAAATAAATGAGGAACGAATAACTACTATCGAAAGATTTAAGGAGCAAATTACGTAAACACCATACCTTAAAATTATCACAAGAAACTAATAAGATTCTGCCTCAAAATTATGATAATACCACTGTGTTGCTCGCATGAAAATAATAAAATTTCGTTTTATCCGAAACTTGAGAAAATGCCAAATGAGCCTTCAAATCATGGGTTGAATCTTGGTTTAAATGGGGCTAGGGTTTGTAGGAGGAAGAAGATGAAAATTATAAGGGTCTACTGCTCTTAGAGGCTGTGAAAATATGTTTGAAAAGTCCTAATCCCATATTATTCACGGTCCAGAACCGTGACATACGTTTTTTTAGAGTTTTATGATATAAGGACTTTTCTAAATGGCCCAAGACTTATATATACTCATATTAGGAGTTTTTTAAGCTAGCTTTATGAATTCTGAATTAATTTAATTAATTACTAGATAAAATTACGGGTTGTTACTGTGAGTTATACAATATGACCTTTACTTGGCCTTTTCAACTTGGGAGATTGACATCATTAGGAAAGTCACTCCCAAAGCATCCAATGGGTTCGAATCCATCCTTGTCTCCATTGATTACTTTACCAAATGGGTTTAAGTCAAGTCATATGAGGTGTTGAATGTGACAAAAGTAGCAAGTTAATTAGAAAAAATATGATTTATCACCATAGGATCCTTCGCGAGCGGCCGTTCAATAATGGACTCCATTTTGAAGTAAATTCATAGAAGTGGTAGAGGAATATGGAATTTAGAGGAACAAGTCCTCTCCTTATCGATCACAGACCAATGGGGTTGTAGAAGCAGCCAACAAAAGCCTCAAATTTAAAATCAGAAAGATGATCGAGAGTTATAAGGATTTGGTTGATCGGACCCCTTACGCCCTTGGGGGATACCACATGTTTGTCAGAACACCCATGGGGGAAACCCTTTACCCCGTAGTGTACATCTTGGAAGAATTCCTACCAGTCGAGCTTGAGATATCCTCCTTGTGGGTTATTCTTAAAAGTCGGGTGGAGGAAGTTAACTGGAAATAAAGTCATTATGACGAGATCTCACTCTTGGATGAAAAGAGACTGAAAGATTTATACCATATGTAAGGGTATCACTGTCACATTACATAGTAATTCAACAAGAAGTTCAAAGACCATGGTGTGTGAAAAGGTGTGGACACCTCGATCCGCAATCAAGGTTCGAGGATGCTTCACCGTGTCCCTGGGAATGAACCCCAAAAGAAACTGCCAAAAATACTAACTTTCAAGACTTACACTAAAGTTCAAAGTGTCAAAAACACTAAGGACCAGAGTATAAATAGACCAAATCAAAATATCTAAAATAGTGAAAACCCATTAAAACAACAAACAAATAGTGCCTCTAGGACAGTTAATCGATCGATTAACCGTCCCCGAAATACTTAATCGATCGTTTAACAACTGTCCTATAGATAATCGATCGGTCAGTGATGGGCCCATAAATCTTTACGAATCTAACCACAGTCGTGCATGTGTCTCTAAGCTAAAATATAGGGTCCTAAACGGTTAAACAAATCAATTAACTGATGGTTCTAGACCCTTATAAATAATGGTTTCTCCATCCATTAATTTTAAAGCATCTCGAAACCTAGAGCACCCTAAACATCCTAAAACCCAACCTCGATCCTATTTTTTTCAAATTCTTCTCCCAGTGTTTGAGATACATGAGATCATTTTGGAAGTTCCAAAGAAGCTCATACTTCTAAAAAGTCAAGAATGGCAAATGCTTCTGCAAAGTCTCTTCCAAGTCCCAAAAGGAGGTTCTATTTTTAGAAAATTCATCTTCTAGAAATAAAACGAGTCGAACCTTTGCAAAAATTCCTCCAATGCCAGCCTCTTTAGATGAAACTCAACCCGACTAAAATACAACAAAAGGGGACGTAGCCCCTGAAAAAAGTTGGCTTTCACTGTGAGGGTAAAGAGCATCTATAGAAATTTTGGGGAAATATCCCACCTATTTATACTATGATAAATTATACATACCTCTTCTTTAACCTGGCCTCCATTTAGGAGATAAGGTATGAAATCAATAGCGGTTATGTTTCAAGAGATTGTTTTCTAATTCAGCACCTCTACATGTGTACTATATTGACATGCTCATATGTTAAAAAAATGCTAATAAAATGCCATGATTAAAATATGTCAACATGAAAACATACTTTTTAAAATACATTCTCAGGAAAGTGTTTGTGAACTAAGTTCGCCCGAAACTTTATTCAACCAAAGTCTAAAATCCATCTACAACTCACCACTTCTCCAAGAGAACAAAGCTCATCAAGGCAAAGACAGTCTGAATATGTGTTTTCATAAAAATAATTTTCAAACATTATGATTTTATAAACGTATTTTCTTAACATGTAAATATATCAATCCAACACAACGAAAAGTCTATATTAGGGCCTAGTCTTCATAAATACCACACTGATGTACCTTATACACCTGGTATCCCATACTTATACCTATAAGTATAACTTATTTATTGGAACTATGTTGGCTTTGATCTCAAGTCACCTTTGGTACATGGGCACTATACAGAGCCAAACTAGTGAAGCCTAAGTGTCATAATATGTCTCTCAGCATATTATCTCTTAGGGATGTTTCTATATCTTATCTCATACCCCTATTTATTATCCAACCCTATTTTGTTGGAACAATGTTGGATTTGATCCCAAGTCCCCTTGGGTATGTAGGCGTTATACCTAGATAAAGTTTTGAAGTCCAAGACTTGTAATATTTCCCTCGACATTTTTATCTACTGGGGATGTCTCCATCCCTAAGACAAGTTCCCCCAACTTCTAATTCTACCTCCCTATCTTATGGATGTCTAAAAAATGATATCCTTAATGCTACACCTCAAAACTAGTCTGAAAGACAACTCCTGCCGACTATAACCACCCAGATATTATACGGTTATGTGTCAATATCAAATATCTTTAGGTGATGATGCCTGATTTAGTACCAATAAGTAAACTTGTATTATCTCAATCGAGAATAGCTTTAAATGTGAAAAAATGGTGGTAAACAAGTATTTAAGTGAAGAAAGAGATGAGGCAAAGGGTAATAATACTAGAATATATGTGGTTCAACCATTGGTCTACCGCACTGTGCATGTGAGTTTGAATTTCACTATAATGATGGGCACTAATGGCCTTAGCGATACAATTCTCACTAATTTCTCTCTTTACTGTAACAGGAGAAAAGCTTTGGCTAGGGTTTGAATATTTTGATCCTTTATTCCGGGGAATAAGTGTTTAAATGGTTCTTAGGGTGTACAATTCACCCCCAAGCATCCAAAATTAATGTCCTTGATGAAGTCACAAATAAGCTCTTAACACTTGTCCTTTAGGATGTATAAGTGATAATGATAAAAATATTCCCCCCATATGCATTGT
This sequence comes from Sambucus nigra, assembly GCA_949130495.1. NCBI lineage: Eukaryota > Viridiplantae > Streptophyta > Magnoliopsida > Dipsacales > Adoxaceae > Sambucus > Sambucus nigra. The sequence goes on from OX422209.1 coordinate 328,764,565, forward strand.
GATTTCGTTATAATTGTCCACCCATGTGGACTAGCCATACTGAAGTCTTGCATCACACATGGTGGAGATGTCATCTAGAAGGGTCTCGACCAGGCCGAGTATGAGACGCCCAGAGTTCTGTATGATCATATGCCAGAGAATGCTAAAGTGTGGTCTCGGCTAGGATGGCTTCTGGCTGAGACGAGCTTATTACTGGATCATTAAAGTCTCAGCTATTTGGGATAGCAAACGATATGAGATCTACAGGTGGTCAGGGATATTGGAGGGTCTCGGCCTGAAAGGTTAGACGATAGAGAGATTACTGATGTTACATTCCTCGTAGAAAGTTTGCTTTATGAGGTCGTCCTGAGCCTAGCCATAACTAGGTCGAGACATGGTTACATTAGGGTATATCAATCACCCCTAGCCCTTAGCCTTCAATGTGAGTAGGAGGATGAGGGTTAAAAGTGTCTGAGGATAAATAGTTGATGAGACATTATTGACTGAGGGTTGAGCTATCCTTCTAATATTAGATCTGAGTTGATGATAGTCATTGACGTGACAATTACCAATTAGTCTATGGCTCTGCCGGTTTGAGATGATGCATGTCCTTATTTTAATAGGCTAACGTCTCACCCAAGTATAAGTGGCGACTGAGGCGTTAAGGTTTCGTGCCCTTATGATGTCTCTTCTTGGGACTTGTGCGTAACTATTTCATGGTTTAAAACCCACATTTTATCCTTTTCTCTCTCTTCTTTACAAACATTTATTTCTCCCACATATAACCTTGAGTGCTAATTGCCATTAACGTTTCTACTTACTTCTTCGAGTCTCGATGTTTGTGACGCCCTCTGTGCCATTTATCTTATTTTAAGAACTTCTCTTCAACCAGGTAAACCATTTCCATCGATTATTCTCTATTTCACATTTATATTTGCTTGTTTTCTTATTTTTTTTGAAAATTATGGCAAACTGTTGAACTTTTTGGGGGTAGGTTTAGTGATTTCGGAGCCTTATATTGTAGGTTTCTTGTAAGTTTTAGGCATCAGGTGGTGTCTCTGGTTTAAGTTTATAGTTTTTTAGTCTCAAAACTCCGTAGTTTGAACTATCCGATAACTCTCCGATCACCATCTCTAGCAAAGTTCATACCATTGTTCTTATTTTTTAAACACTAAAAATGATTAGGTCCTTCCTATAGATCTTGTAGTCAAACTTAGTCAACCTTAAATTTATTTAGATGTTAAAGACTTTATATGAGTTAGCCGAGCAGTATCCAACTCTTAGGGAGTTTTTTTAGGGAGATATGAAGGATAGAAGCCTAGGCTGGTTGTAAGCATAAAGCCAAAGTCGTTCCTACACTTCCAATCCATCATTTCCCATTAGTTGTTGTACACCCTCCCATTGTTGAACTTAGTTACTCAATGTCTGAATCATCTACTTCTGTGGATAATAATCCTTCGGTCTCCCACATAGCCAAGAGTGTGGATTCCTACAAGGAAGCTATGAGACTTTTGACATCCTCTTTCGATGGGTCTGAGGAGGCCAAGTCCTCTTCTCGATCCTCGTCCTCTTAGCATGCTGAGTGTTCAAACCAATTAGACTTTTCTCTTCAAGTTATCTCAAACCCAGACGAGTCAAGAGTTTATGTTTCAATTACACCTTCTCTAATGGAAATCCCATTGTTGGCTATTCTGGGTAAAGACTTTGCTCAAAGATTTCTAGGTGGTGTCACTACTAATAACCCAAACAAATAATCTTGTTCGAATGAGGTTACAATTGACATATCTTATTCCAAATCTTTTCCCAGCACAGTTATAGAGGTCGATCTTTTGACTTGGAGACATTTTTATGGTACTGGACCTTGTATCAACATGAGGGTGCCTTCTGAAGATGAGAGGTTATACCATGATTAAGATGGAGAGATCTCGATCTACGAGCATATGTTCAGGGTCAGATTCAGGCTGCCTATTCACCCAAATGTATGATTTATTTTGTCCCATTTAGGTCTTGTCCCCTCTCAAATATCACCCAATGCCTGGAGGATTAAGATCTGGGTTCTTCAAATACCGTTAATATTAATTGAGGCATAACGCCTTATCAAGATCGAGATTACCACCGTTAGATATAGAGTATAGGTCAGAGCCACAAGCGGATCAGAGACAGACAGATCTAACATTCAAAGTTTCATTAAAGAACATATTGACATAGGCAACATATGGCAAACATAATAAATGAATGGGACCAGCAAGTAGCGTGATCGTATGGAGAAAGAATAAGCACTCTATGCACAATAAAAACAAGCAAGAACTTCAAGCTCAGTTAATGCCCAATGATAGGTGCATTGAATGTGTATGGGAGTTGATGCTCTTCGGAGGGTTCTCTGGTATAATGAAACTTGGGAAGCAATTCTGGGATCTAGATCATCTCTCCTCTAGTTTGTTAATTTTATCTTATTTATATGGGGGAGAGGTTGCTCGAGTCAGCATACTCTCAATCCCTCTGGTTTTTGTGCATTAAATGCATGAGATATTGTATTTAATGCATGGGATCTGGTATATTTGGTGGGAAACCTTTTTATTGGCTGGCAATATTGAGGGCATTAATGAGGGATATGACTTGTCAGCTTGAGGCTTACTCCAGGATGGCCATATGGTCAGATTTGGTGAACTAAACCTGCATCCTAAGGATAAAGCCACTTGAGTTCTATATTCTTGAGTCCCTAAACTTCAGATATCGTGACGTCAGGCAGTGGTTCAAATAGTGGCTTGTATCTAGTCACATCAGTCAAACGGGCGGCACCGAAGGTACCTCTGGGAGGTTATCTTGAGGGGGCAAGTATTAAGGGAGATCGAATGACTCGAGTAGGTAAGCAATGAGTAGGCTTGAGTGACATTTGTCCTGGGTGAAGTTTTGTCTAAGTGTGCAAAGATGGTTGGTAATAATTCCCAACGTTTCCTTGTTCTCAATCCTCCAAACCATGTCCATGCGAAGTTTCCAAGAGGAGTTTATTTAATAGGGCATGAAAGCCCTCCCATGCCCTGCCAGGCATGGTCCCTCGTGGGTACCAAACAACCTCACTCAACCTATACATTCATAAGATAAAGTACAAAATACAATATTCTATTTCTTATTACAAGCTATTGTCATCCGTGTGACCTTTGTTCTTTGAACAGGTCCTTCGAGCCAGGTCTGTTGGAGTCTCTTCGAGATAGAGTGTTTCAAGCTACTTACTTGTGCAGAGTCTTCAAAGTGAGTTTATTTAACGTGATTCTTTGTGAATAATAAATTCTCTTGGCTAAGTTAATCATCCATGTGGGGGACCCCCCCCCCCCACACACACACTCTGGAAGTTACTTCATCACACCGACCTTTCAGTTAGTGTCTTCAAGGGGTGTTATAACGTGTCGTCTATAAAAACCCAACCTGGATACTATTATCTCGTAGATAAGAAGTTGAAAAAGAAGTTATTGATTATGAACCAAACATCAAACCACAACTAGAATCCCCGTTACTTTTTCATATTTGGATCTTGGGATCTCGGCCTAAATGTTCCCTACAGCACCTCAGAACCTAGGGTTCCTCAGAGATGGACGAAAGCACCTATGTCGATCAAGTTAAACTCGTTTGTAAGAATTCATGTTAGTAAGAAGGTATAGAAGATTAGAACACAGGGTAGAGAGGGGGGTCTTGTAGAGTTTTATCAGTTGACGACTCCCTACTTTCTGGAGAAGATAGGTTTGGAGATGGACCCCCTAACTGAATTATGAAAGTATTTTTCTTGCAATTTTTATATCTTCTGTGTTCTTCCTTTGTGACTTATATCGTTTTCAATTTGCAGATCATTCGCTCAATACACCAGAGGCTATGTGGAAGATGGTTGCTCCCAATCTCGCCAGTTTGATGAAACAAGTGGTGAAGAAATTTGTACCTCCACCTCAGATAAAGAAATACACCGTTAGTAACCATAGCCAGGCGAAGGGAATCAAGAAGAGGAAGGAGGACCTTGAGGACATCCATGTTTCCCAATAACAAAAAAACGTAGGATAACTCGTCCAAGACAACGCCAACATAAGGAATTCTAATATCTTCTAAAGATGCACTCTCGGCCCGTCTGGCCGATTTAAAAATCATCTTGGACTCCATCATAGGTAACGAGAAGAAGGCTTTTGAGGCACTGGCCTCCATAACACCGATGACTGATGATCGTTTCCTGAAATCTATGGATGTCTCTCTCCTGAATGACTTTTGTCTTCATAAGGCTATTCAAGTAAACTCTTGTGCTTTTATTTAATTTATGTTAACATGTATAGTGTCATCTCGTATTGATGTCTCATATTTTCTACATTATGTTCTATCTCTATAGAAAGTCCACCAATGGGTCCAAGAGAATCTTCCCGAGATTTAGCTGGCCCGAGAGTCTATCAAAGACGAGAAGGATCTAAAGAAGTAGATCTTGACCTAGGATAATGACAACAAGAATGCAATAAAGTCCATGAAGACTCAACACACAGAGGTCATTGACAAGTTAATTTTTATCATGACGTTGCCATCAAGGCCTTGGTCGAGAGGTAGGCGACCAAGGAATAAAAGAAGGTGAAGATCATTGTCGAGAAGGCCCTTGAGGAGGCCAAGAAAAAATAACTTGAAGACTTTAAGTAGTCTGAGAAGTTCTTAGGGTATAGTCTTTAGTATCTTTAGAGAGGGGCTAATCATCCTGTCATTTGAATACCCTTAAGTTCCCTGAGATCTCACACTTGGCCAAAGAGATTGAAGCCTTTGACTTTTCTGACCCACTTGTCGTAACAGATCTTACCGAGTTTGAAGGGCCGGCACAACGTAAGTCGACTATTTAGACAGTTAATAATGAGGATGAGGACGAGCTGACTGGGGACAAGGCCGAGATAACCCAGGTCTAGAATAATGGAAATACTAAGGCTGATTAAAATGATGTCGCTAATGGGTCGGCTCATGTGGACACTGAGGTAAACCCAACAACTTAAATCCTCCGGTTCTGTTAGGGTGTCCATTTGTATCCTGATGCTATTTTCTAATGTAATATTTGAACAACTAATTTTTGAATTTTGAATTTTGATCGTTTAACTTTTATCTGTAACCTCGTCTCAATTTCTCTCATCTTTAAACTTTGACAATATCTGAATATATGTATATCTCTTGTTTCTTCCAACTCTTTTGATTATGCCATGTCTATTTGACTTGAATTTTCACTATTTGGTAAGAAACCTTGCAACCTTTTGATTTTGGGTACATTCTCGTCCTTAGCCGATAAGTAATTCAACCAACTAGATGATTTTATTAATTTAAACAACCAAACTAATGGTGTTTAAGTACAAGTCCCCTCTCGTTATTTTGAGAGTTTACGGACGAGCGTCGTCTTGTCCTGCACTGTCATCTGGCCGAGAAAGTTTGAATCCGATATCACTAAATTAATGGTGTTTGAATGAACTATAATTAAATAATTTTCAAATTTTAATGCACCAAATTAATTATGCTTATGGACGAGTGTCATCTCATCCTGCACTCTCGTCTCGCCGAGAGAGTTTAACTCTGGTATCACCAATCAATGATGTTTGAATGAACCATAATTAAATGATTTTCATGGTTGCTTTGTGTTTTTCACCACCTTAGAAATGTTATCACACTTTTCCCTCCCCCCGATGATATTGATAATTCGTGGATGGGGTAAGTCTAGTCTACATTTTCATGTCACCGAGAGTGAGTTAATGTTAATTCACCATATAAGTGATGTTTTCTAGCTTAGGACAACTTGAAATATGCCATTAAATAATTCATCCAAAAAATATATGACGGAACACTTGAGACTTTTCTCATTCATCACTTTTAAAACATCTCTCATATAATGGTAAATAAAATTTATATAGAATTGTACTAATAGTATTTCTTGGCATTCCATGGATTTGAGAATGGCTCCCCATACAGATTCTCAAGTCTATAGGTGTCGGGAATGACTTCTTCGGTAACTTTGTATGAGACATGCCAATTTATGTGGACTTTATTTGACTTCTGCCAGGTCTTCTTCAAAACTAGATCTCCAATGGCTATCGGCCTACCATAAACCTCTTATTATAAAACTTCACAGCCCTCTACTGATAAGAAGCCTGTCTGAACCTATACATCTTCTTGTATTTCTTCGATCAGTTCCAGGTCTAGTCTGTGATGCTCTATATTTTCCTCTAAGCTATATGTTTGGACCTTATGACTTGGCAAGCCGATTTTGATGGATATCACGACCTTTAAGTCGTAGGAAATAATGAAAGGGGTTTCCCCGTTGGCCTTTTCTCTGTCGTCTTGTATTCCCACAAGACGACATGTACTTATTCAGTCCAAAGACCCTTAGTGTCTTCTAATTCCTTTTTGATCCCATCTAATATAGTCCTATTAGTCACCTCAATCTGGCCATTTTCCTGAAGTCGGTCTAGTGCTAAATAAAACTGTTTGATGTTGGCCATCTTACAATAGGCATCCAGGGATGAGTTCTTAAACTGTTTATTGTTATCTAAGATCAAAGTGTTAGGCAGTCCATACCTACAGATGATATTGCTCCGAATAAGTTTTAAGGTCATCGTCTCGATTATAGTGATCATGGCCTGAGGCTTAACCCACTATGAGAAATAATCAATCGTCATAATTAGGTTTCCATAATTGCCTGTACCCCTAAGCATGGGTCCTACCAAATCAATACCCCAGACTGCAAATGACCAAGAGGAAGTGATAGATGATAGGTTTTGATGAGGTTAATAAGGGATGTAGGCATATTTCTAACACTTGTCGCACTTCTTCACATTGTTAGTTGTGCCTTTAGCTTTGTTCGGCCACCAATACCCTTGAGTAACTATCCTCTTCACCAAAGACCTTCCTCTTATATTCCTTGAACATGAACCCTCATGCACATCTTTTAATATATACTCTTCCTCTGTTGGATGAACATATTGTAATAAAGGGAGGAAGAACCCTTTTTTTACAAGAGGTCTCCTATTCTCAAGAACTTTCCTACCATGTATCTCAACTTCTTCCTCCTAACCTTTGACTTTCCTACCATGTATCGGATGAGGGAATCCATCCATGATGGCCCTAGGGTCAGGTTTAAACAAAACTCAACTGCATTATCCTCATCTTCAATGGCACACCTATACAGGATCTCCACTGGCACTGACCATTTGATCTCAGTTCTCATTACAAATGCTAACCTCACCCGAGCATTGTCTCGACTATCATCTAGCCGAGGGATCATTTTGATTTTTACCTCTCTGAATTTATTCAACATTATCTTCACCGTTGCCAAGTATTTGTCTATCCTTTTATCTTTAGCTCATATACTCGTAAGATCTTATTTACCACTAATCGGGAGTCATTGTGAACTAACATTTGGTCGAAATTTAATGCTTTGGCAAGGGAGAGTCTTGCCAAAAGATCTTCATACTTTGACTCATTATTATATGCTTTGATGCTAAACCTCTGGGCGTAATCTATGTCGATTCCATCTAGGGCCGATACTATCAACCTATCCCCACTTCCTATTTCACATGAGGAGTCATCTATAAACAAGCTCTAAATTTTATATCCTTTGGATAAGGTCCCTTCACCCAGGACACCATTTTTTAACATAAACTTTTCTTTTTCGGTGTCAATCATGATAGTCCTTTTAACGCTTGTCTCGGCCTCAGTCGGGCTTCCATTTTCTTTCTCTGGCTCATCCCAAGTGAACTCGACAACGAAGTCGATCAGAGCTTGTTGTTTGATTATTTTTCTCGGTTGGTATACAACATCAAATTCTCTTAATTTGACCAACCAAGCCATCAACGTACCCAACTCTCGAGTTTATGGATAACTTATCTTAGAGGGGATTCAATGAGGATAACTATTGTGTGAACATGAAAATAGGATTTTATTTTTCTCGATGCATGTATCAAGGCATATACCAACTTCTCCATCTTAGGGTACCTCTGCTCAGCCCCTTTAAGGGCTTTATTATTAAAGTAGACTAACTTTTTTACCCCCATCATCATCTCGTACGATCGTTGTACTAATCGCCAACTCAGATACGGCTAAGTATAGATACAACTTCTCTCTTTGAACTAGCCGGGACAACAACATTGGGGAGACTAAGTAATCCTTGAGCTCCTGGATGGCTTTTTCACATTATTCGTTACATTCAAAGGCTTTCTTCAATATTCTAAAGAATGGAAGACATTTGTCTGTGGATATTGATACAAACTTGTTCAGTGCAGCGACTCATCCTCTCAGCCTTCGAACATCCTTAATGGTCTTTGGGGTCTTCATCTCAATTAAGGCTTTGATCTTTTAGGGATTTTCCTCTACTCCTCATTGGTTAACGATAATTTCTAGTAATTTTCCCGTTCCTACACCGAACACACACTTCGTAGGGTTGAGCTCCATCCGCTACTCGTCCATGGTGTTAATAGTACACTCTAGGTTAGCCACATGTGTCTTGTCCTTGAGGCTTTTTGTTAGCTTGTCATCTACGTACACTTCCATGGTTTTTCCAATCTGTTCCTAAAACATCTGGTTCGCCAGTCTTTGATATGTTTCCCTAGTATTTTGAGGTCAAAGGGAATGACTTTGTAGCAATACGTTCCTTTGTTTATGATGAAAGAGGTCTTCTTAGTATCGACCCAGTCCATAAAGATTTAGTTATAGACTGAAGAGGCATACATGAAACTCATAAATTTGTGCCCATCTATGCAATCTACCATCTGATCAATCCTTAGGAGTAGGAAGCTATCTTTCAAACAAGCCTTACTCAGGTCGGTAAAGTCTACAAACTATATCTATTTAACATTTGGCTTTGGTATGATGACTGAATTATCCATCCACTCTGGGTAGACCACTTCCTTAATGAACTCATCATTTTATAACTTTATAACTTCATCTCTTATAACATCATACTTTTCTCTAGAATAGATTCGTCTCCTTTATCTAACCGAATTTACTCCTTCATCCACATTCAGCTTATGGGAGAGAATCTTCGGATCCATTCCTATTATGTCCTCGTGACTCCGAGAAAAAATACTTTGTCGTTCTCTTAATAAGTTGATCAGCTCATCCTTTATTTATTTCTTCAAGGCTTTGCTAATTTGGAAAAAAAATCATGACTCGTCCTCATTGAGGACAACAGATTCTACCTCCTCAATAGCTTTACCTTTTTTTAGTTTCGTCTCATCCCTTGGATCGAGATTATTAATTTTATATGTAGTGGAGGATTTTTTATGAGCTTCTCTCTCTTTATCCGAGTTAAAGTAGCATTGTCGCGCCTCTACATGATCACCTTAAACTTCCTCTACTCCATAGGGAGTCAAGAATTTTATCATCTAGTGTAAGTAGACAGCACTTACTCAAATTCCTTGAGGGCTACCCTTCCCATGATGATATTGTAAGTCGAGTAGACATCCTCATATATTATAAAGAAGTTTATCTTTTTGGTGAAGCACCTTGGCCAAGTCCCCATACAAACATCCATCTCATACACCCCTAGGGGGTGGACTTTTTCACCACTGAAGTCGATCAAAGGTTGGTGATATGGGATAAGTCTTTTCTTGTTAAGCCCTAATATTTCGAAGCATTCCCAAAACATCACGCTAGCCAAACTTCCTCCATCGATAAGTACTCTGGGAACATCATATCCATGGACCTTTGTAGTAATCACCAGTGGGTCATCATGAGGGGCCAAGATCCCCTTAAACTCTAATCTTGAGAAACCTATCACTAGGGTGTTCATATCCACCTTTTTCCTCTTACTCGATTTGGAGTAAACTACAATTGAGTTTACCACTTCACTTTTGGGAGTGTTTTAGCCTCTGCACTATGTGCCTTCCTGTCGGATACATCCTTGTCACCTCCTGCCAGGCCACCACATATCATCTTCACTCCTAATGAGATTATATTTAACTGACCCTTGGGTACAGGTACCTTTGGTCGAAGGTCAAATTCAACATCGCCATCATCATCGTTAGAGACATCATCATTTCTATTTTCCTGGACATCTCGTCTAGGCTTGTCATCTCGTCTCTTCTCGGTGTCGTCTCTGTCACCTATGACACCGCTCTTATCAATATATTTCTTGAACTTTCCCTGCTTTAACATTTTTTTCAATCCCATCTTTAAGTGCGAATCACATATTAGTGGTGTAGTCGTGATCCTGGTGGAACTCGCACCATTTTCTTTTATCCCTCTATTGAGGAGGGGCTCTCAATTTTTTTGGCCATCTCAGAGATCGATCATCTTTGATCTCATTCAATATCATATCTAGACTAATCGTAAATGGAGTGTAGTCTACGAACTTATCATTTGCCGACCTCTTCTTGTCTCCTTTTCTTTTGGATTTTTAGAAGTTATTCTCGCTCGCTCCTTTATCGTCCTCTCCCTTGGCAACCATGGCCTCCTCTGCATTCATGACTCTCCTGATCCTCGCAAGGAGTTCTGCCATAGTTTTTGGAGGATCTTCGGCCAGCTTCCATAAGAGTTTCCCCTTCTACAATCCACCTATGAGGACAGTTGTAGCGATGCTTTCATCGTAGTCTTCTACTTCCAACTTTTATTTGTTAAATCGGGCTATATAGTCTCGCAGAGACTTATTTTTCCCCTTTTTGACGTACAACATATGTGTAGTCTTTTTTTGAGGTTTTATTCCGGAATAGAAATTGTGGATGAATCTCTTGACTGACTGTTTAAAATTCTCAATGGAACTCTTTAGGAGAGAGGTGTACCATACATGTGCAGCACTAGTAAGGGTGCTTCAGAAAGCTCGACATTTCATCTCATCAGAGACCAAATAGATGTCGGTTACGAACTGGTACATTTCCACATGATGAGTAGGGTTTGTTCTCCCGTTATATTTTGACATAACAACTGGTGGCTTGAACTCGATCGAGGTTGGGTAATTCACTATTATTGCAACAAATTGAGATCCTTCCATGTACCCCCTTTCATGGGGTCTCGGCTCTTCAAATTATCAATAATTTTATTAAAAGCCTCCATATGGAGCTGTTCCATGCTCTGTCGACCGTTTCTGCATTATCTCCCTCAGCCACCACAACATTATCCCCAACCCCATGTTTGTTGGTCGGGCATTGCAGAGGTTCTTTTACAACTTTCCTTTGATTAGTGTTAACTTCTCTCTGTCCTTCGTCTCAGCCACAGAATGGCCATCTCTTAATGCACCCACCATTCCTTCTGGAGGTTTCCCTTAGATGTGATCTGGAGATTCGGTCCTGTAGATCACCAATTAGGCCGAGTCTATCAAAGGTAGACCATCTACTCAATCTATCAAATGCTGAAGCCCAAGCTTGTCCATCTCGGATCGTCCTGTCGTTATTTCCTCTACTAACTCGGACTGGACACATAGTATCTTTAGAGATCTTGTAAGGCTCCCAATACTCATCCTCACTATTATAGTGATCATCTTGGAATTCCTAACCTTGTTTTCCCAGGAGAAATCGCTTAGGGTCAGCCACATCTCTGCATCTCAGCTGTTGCGAAACTTCTTTGTGTGGGGTCGAGGGTGGTACCTTTGTCGCTTGGTTCACACCCTCTCTTGCAACAAGAGTTATCATCTCCGCTACAGAGCTAGTGGGCCTAGTCAATATATTCTGGAAAAAAGAAGAAAGTTGATCCTGAATTTTCTGTTGGCTATCTACCATTGAGCACACCTTCATCGTAACCTCAACCATCTCTAACTGAGGAGGCGCCTGGCTGGAGCTGGGGTCAGTGCCTTGAGGCAAATAGGAGGTCATCAACTCTGCCGAAAGAACTGAACAAGGAATTAACTGGAATAGCTGATTAAGCTGAAGAAAATCCTGGATAACTCAACCAGGGATCTTTTAATGGTGATACAGATCCAGCTAAGTGTAAAAATGGATCACAACCAGAGAATCAACTGAGGAATAAGCGGTAAATGAGAGGAAGAATATGAAAAATCTTCAATTCCCACAGATGGTGCTAACTGATGATACCTGATTTAGTACCAACAAGTAAACTAATATGAGCTCAATCCAGAACAACTTTAAATGTGCAACAATGGTGGTAAACTAGTGTTTAAGTGAATAAAGTGATGAGGTAAAGAGGAACAAGACTAGAATATAAGTGGTTCATCCATTGGCCTACTTCACTGTGTATGTGAGTGTGAATTTCACTATAAACATGGGCACTAATGACCTTGGTGATAAAATTCTCATTACTTTCTCTCTCTACTGTAATAGGAGAAAAGCTTTGGCTAGGGTTTGATTATTTCTATCCTTTCTTCTAGGGAAGAATAAGGGTTTAAATAGTGCTTGGGGTGTACAATTCACCCCTAGCATGAAAAATCTATGTCCTTGATGGAGTCACAAATAAGATCTTAACACATCCTTTAGAATGTATATGTAATGATGATGCAAATATTGCCCCCACGTGCACATGCAATTTAGTTATAACGGTCCACCCACGTGGACTAGCCATGTTAAAGTCTTGCATTACACGTGGTGGATATGCCATCTAGAAGTGTCTCGGCCTGGCCGAGTATGAGACCCATGGAGTTCTATTCTATCATATGATCGAGAATGATAAAGTGCGGTCTCGACTGGGCATCTGGCCGAGACGATCTTGTAGTTAGACCAATAAAGTCTCGAATTCGGGGATAGCAGATGAGACCTGAAGGTGGTCAGGGATGTTGGAGGGTCTTAGCCTGAGATGATGGATGAGGCTGAGACTATTGATGTTGCGTTCCTCGTAGAAAGTGAGCTTTGTGAGGTCGGCCTGAGCTGAGAAAGTACCAGGACGAAACGTGGTTACACTAAGGTATATCATCGCGTTCACTACAATCTTATATTCCATACACCAACCCTCAATCCTCTCAAGTCCAATCCTACACTTGAACACACATCATGTTAAACACGTGCTATGATCAAATTATGTATGCTTTAACTCAAGTCCTCTTGGGTATGCAGGTGCAGTACCAAATCTTTCTCATGAGCTCAACCCTTGATAAGAGATCTCATGATATGTTGTCTCAACTGAGATGCACCCATCTCTCAATCTTAATCCATTACACCTATGATACTAAAACGAGATATCAAACTACCTCAAGGTGGGAACTCCCAAACATATCTATACATACAAACATGCAAACATGTATACATTAGTCACTTCAGAGGTGTACCCATCTCTCACCTTTCCTTGTCTCCTCAAACCTCAATCGAGATTAAAAAAAACTATCTCAGATTTATGTCTTCTCGTACACATGCATTCATAAAAAATGACCATCCATTATATGAGCACAAGCATAAAGTCTCACAAAAGAAATGTTGTGTACTTGTACAAGCTGAAGTGATGTTTCTATACCTCTCATTGATACCATTTTCCAACTTTAAGAACTTATCTACATTTTAATAAACCCTCAAGATAAGGTCTCCAAACACATTCTAAAATAACTAAATATTAATAAATGAATATAAAGATAAGTAATAAGCATATAATTAAGGAAGCATACAGAATAAGTATGGTGCCTAATGCCTTCCCCACTCGCAAATCGATTCCTAAACCCGTATAATAAGAATCTTTGGACCAACCACATAATTTAAAACCTTCCTTAGGATTAACTTGAAAGGGATAGCATTAACCTTTTTAAATTTTTTACATAAAACAAACTATCATCTTTGAACACCTTAAAAAACCTTTTTTTCCCACACAAAGGCCATGCTTACTAAAAAAAAGGTGCGTTCAACCAAAATCTGGACATGGAGTTGGCAAAGTCATCGACAACCAACTCCAAACCAATAAAATGACCTCGGGGGGATGTGGAGGAAGTGGGAGACAACAACTCCTCACGTCCCTATGATCATGTTCCCCCCGAGAAAAGCTTGCCTAGGGCCTAAAATGCCACATTGAAGACTTCACTAGAGCCAATTTTTCTATTATTAGAAGTTATTATGGCACGATGTAGCCGGATTCCCAGCTACATCGCAGTGGAGATTTCTATAATACCCCATATATATATATATATATATATATATTTAAATTATGAGGGTGAGACATAATTTAATTTACGAAATAATGACAAATTAAATAATACTTATTTTGAGTGAAATGAATTATTATCTAAGTGACTATTTATTTACTTGTGTGCTATAGTAAATAAAATAAAATAAAACAAAGTCATAAGTGAGTAAACACGACGGAATTAAATATCATCTCAACCGGGACACGTGTGATTAAATTAAAATAGGTCGGGATGGGAAAATATTGTTAAATGACTCAGGTGGTGATTTCGAGTGCACGGTTGATTCTAAATGGGTCAAAATAGTCAAGAAAAATTACCCCGGAGATTGTGTTCATGTCTCGAGGGATTTTTAAATTAATCGGAACTTATTTAGGTGACTTTGGGCACCGTAAGGTCAAATCGAAAGTCAAAAACAGGATTTAAATTAAAATAAAAGGTTTTGGGGGCCTGGGAGAATAGTCATTTCACAAATCCAAAGTTTAGGAAAGCTATACAAAGAGTTAGAGAGAAAATGAAGAGAATTAAAAAGAAATTTCAAGAGTCTGAGGAACGAATTGGAGAATTTTTGCAAGAACATTCTAGGAGTGAAGATTTGGGAAGAAAATTCTTGGAGGAGTGTTAATATCTTCACCAAATTCAGACCCTAAGAACATCAAGGAAAGTAGTTAACTTTCTATTTAATTTGTTTATTCAACTTTTGTCATATCATAGTTGGGAAACGATATTTTTAAATATATTCACTTAAAAATAATGGAAGTTTGGAAAATGATTTTTAATTTGGAAGTATTTAAAATTGGAAAATGTTATAAATTATTGATTTTTGGATAATTAACATTGATTGAGAATTCTGAATTTCCATGAGTTGATTTTGATAGGAAGAGTTGAGAAAAATGATTTAGTGTAATACTGTGATAATTATATATTAATGGGAGATTAAGCATAAATTTCATAAAACCATCTTGTGTAGTTGAATTCTAGATAAAATTGGAAGTTTTATACTTATGATTTATTTGAATTTGATATATTGCTTATGATATGAATTTTAATTCAGGTGGTTGAAATTAAATGGATAAAAATCAGTTTTGGAGAGTTTAGGTCTTTTTTTTTAGTGCTTTCGAAAGATATTTGAGAAAACTCAAAGCATACCCCACTCAATTTTTTGCATAGAATTAAAATCTGAAGTCGAATTAGTGATTTGTATAGTTTTTAGATCTCGTTTTCATCATGCTTTAAAAGAGGTCTAAAATTAGGATTTTTGTGGGTGAATTTTTTAGTATTTGAGGTGGATCATACTCAGAGATTTATTAATAAATTTGGATGAAAATTCAAAAATTGGGATATGGGCTGAGTGACATAGTTGCATATCCAAAAATTATATTTTGGATATAAATTAGTTGAATAGGTAAATAATTAATCAATTGGTTATATAAGGGAGTATGGGAAATAATGCCATTAGTGATAGTCATGCTTAAATTAATTATTGTCCAATATATACATGTGTGAAAATGATATATATATATATATATATATATATATATATATATATTGGTGTGAAAAATATAATTATATGGATATTATGGCATACCCCTCTAAGCACTATCATCGGAGGTTGTGCGACTGAGTGATTTTCCCTGGCTAGCGAATGCAGGGTTAGTATTATTCACAAGCCCTAATCGCCACGCACGTGTCTATTGAGTTTGAGTCCGAGGTGAGGTAATTATTGGTATGGTTATTGCTCAATAATTGGGAAACTTATGACTGCCTCCAACGTCGTTGTTTAATTTCTATCATAATTTGGTGTGAGACCTCGATGCGGTAGCTAGGATGATGTGAGTATTCCCTGAATTATGATAGCATTAGAGACCCACATTTGGTAAATTTATTATGATTAGGAATGACGATTATACATAGATATTGAGTGATATATATGTATGCATGATGTGATAATATAAAACGTATATACATGTGATGAAAAATATATACGGTCATATTGAATTAAAAATGTGAAAATCTATAACTACTAAAAGTTATTGGGAATGGTTCTATAAATTATAATTTAGAATTATAATGATTAGAGAATGTGAAATATAAATAAATCAATTACATAGTATGAGATAGCGTATAAAATTTAAGGATGCTTGGGAACTAGTTAGGATAGTATCATAACTAGGTGATTAAAATGCATACGTAAGGCGTGCACTTTAGATGAGAATTGAGTATTGTATCATTAGAGAGTGCGGTACAAATTTAACTATGAGTAAATGGATATACATTTATTTATGAATTTTAATTACTTGCAAAATATTTTCAAATGGATTTGAGCTCTGACTCGCGTCAAAATATATTTTTAAAACCTTTTAGATGTCCAACTATAGGGACACCAGGCGTGATCATCTTCCCAAGTATTGGGACTGCGACAATTATGGGACGTTGCCAGATTTGGGGTAGTCGTTTCTATTCTCATATTCTAGATAATATATTTTTCCATATTCGTTCATGTTTCCCATGCGAGTCAGATTTTTTTTAATTTATCTCACTATTGGGATTTGTTTTATGGATATTACACCGATGTCTTATTTAGTTAAATTTTGTTTGTAATGGATTTATGTTTCAGACTTAATATGTGATTGTGGATTTTGATTATTTTCTTAAGGAATTATGGTTTGATTATAGTGTTCTTGTGTCTCGTTAATTAATATTAAAATTGACATACAACTTAATTTAATAATAGGTGGTTCTTAATTAAAATGTTTCGATAGTGATACTAAGAATGAGCCAAATGACATTCCTATTTTATTTTAGTAGAGGGTTGGCCACGTGTTATTTTAATAAGTGGGGTATCAGATATAGTATCAAAGCATCAGGTTCTAGGGTCTTTAAGATATGTGCGGACTGATTATGTTTCTACCATAACGTTCTTTAATGCAGATCCCTATGTTTAGAACTGTCGATTCATATTGTGATGTACATTCTCCTACTATTATGTATAATGTAAGTGAATCTTATAGGAGTTTAGTTAGGGATTTGTATACCGAACAATTTAGGACGACCAACGAGGGTCATTAGGAGAACTGCATGAGGAGAGGCTCAGCTAAAGCCACAAAGTATTTTGTCCCTAGTGACTACAGTAGAAGTCACTATGATTGTTGCTTAAATAGTTAATGCTGTGATGACTACTAGAGCATAATAATTTCCCCAATCACCACCACAGTATACGGTGGGATCAATTCAAACTCACCCAGTGCAGTCGGTATAGGAGAGAGTTGGAGAGATTTTGAGAAGGGCCATGTACAAAAGTTCAAGGACTGAGCGAACGTGTATTAGCTATCCAATAAAAGGATAATATCCAAAGGTAATTGCATATGGTGAAGTGCAGTGACACTCATGAATAAATTTCATGCGAGTTTTAAGATCTTAGGAGCAGCGTTATAGTGATGGGAGCTAGTCACCACATCTGAGAAGAGATATACTAGAAAGTATCGAGGAATTTGGGTGCGATTTGACCATAAATCCTTTCAGTTGCTGTTCAAATAGAGATGTGAAGAAAATTTCTGTATTTATTACAAGACGGTTGGACAATAGCTAAGTAGGAGGGAAAATGTTCTTGGTTATCGAACTTTTTACCCAATGAGGTGATTATAGAGGAGAATAGGGTCCTTAAGTTTGATGATGGACTCATGGGTAGGCTACACATCATTAATGGGAATTCGTCTTGAATGACTGGTGTCGATGTCATCAATATCATACTTTTGTATCAGCGGTTTCTGTAAGGATATTTTTCTCATGTCTAACATGTTACATTTGTGTATGTCGTACACCGCTACATTTGTCACAACTCCTCAAGATCTCACTCGATGGACTCAATCCGAATTCCGAGAATCAAGTATTTATTATCTCCATCATGTGTCCCTCATCTGCCTCAACGACTTCACATTCCATGATTTTAGGCTCGTAATGCAACCGGTACGCAAGAGAAGTGAAAATAGTGCAACAAGGCTTGATAGGGAAGTTCAAGGGAAATTTGGTAATTTTACAGCCACCTTCTGGAGGATCGGTCAACTGGAAAGTTGAATATCTTTCCGCAACAAAGATACTGGAAGAAACGGCACCTTAATCTGAGCTACGGTGAACAAGCTATGGCCTGTTGAAAATGGAGATAATTCCAAGAAAAACCTTGGAAATTTTGCTAAGTGTTTTAAGCCCCTTTTCCAACGAGTTTCCCCGAACCCAACCCGAACC
This sequence comes from Sambucus nigra, assembly GCA_949130495.1. Taxonomy (NCBI): domain Eukaryota; kingdom Viridiplantae; phylum Streptophyta; class Magnoliopsida; order Dipsacales; family Adoxaceae; genus Sambucus; species Sambucus nigra. Next base: position 328,782,815 of record OX422209.1, read on the forward strand.
GATTCTGGGGGTCGAACCGGTTCGCAGGGACCCCGAACCGGTTCGGGTACCCTGTACGCTGGATAGAATTTCAGTGTTTTAAATTGTTGTAACTCTTAATTTGTTTTGCTATTTAAACCACCTTCGGGGAAGCAGTTTTGTAAGACTTTGGAAGACGTTTTTAAGAGTCAAAATACCTCTAGTCTTCATAATTTTTGAGTCCCAAGACTCATGTTTTGATTCACACAATTGCCAAACCTTTGTGAATCTTTTTCGTAATCCAAGAACACAACCTTGTGTTTGTTCAAACCTTTGTGGAGAGATATTTGCAACTGAGGGTTGCGTGTCATTGCTGAGGGAGTCTCTATAAAGTGTTATGATTGCGTGTCATTGAGGAGAGCTGCGGTTCTTTCTTTGTTGTTTGGGCTGCGAGTCCTTGGAGGGTGCTGCGTGTATTCTCTTGCTGAGTTCTAGACTGCGTGACTTTGTGGGTTGTCTTCACGTTGATCTATTGCAGATTTCTCTATGGAATTGTAAGTTGCGATTTGTATATTCATAGTGAAATAAAGGTTTTACCCGAAAGGGGTTTTTTCCTGAAATCTGTGTCTCATCATATTTACTGCGCTGCATGTTTTATTTGATGGGATGATTTAGATGCATGTTTAAGGGCTGATTTTATTTGGTTTAAAAGTAGACTCTAATTAAATAAGGGTTACCTGGAAACTTGCAAAATTTAATTTGAATCATTATCACACAGTCGCACTTTTCAAATTTGTATCAGAGCGGGTTACTCTAAATTATCGAGTGATCCTGATTTTAAAGTTTTTTTTCCTGATACAATTTGACTTCTCACGTTGTCAAATTGGTATCAGAGCGGGTTACGCTAATTTATTCCTATTTTCCGCAAAATCGTGTGATATTGATTTTTTTTGAAAAATCAGTTTTGTGAAAATTCACATTTTTTCCTATGGAGCACTTATATAATCAGATGCCTATTTTTTATGGGTTTAATTATGCCTACTGGAAAGCTCGTATGAAATCGATTTTAAAATATATTGACGAGCGTCTTTGGCTGCTTTGAGAAAATGGTTGGACTCCTCCCACGGTCACTGTTAATAACATCACCACTTTAAAACCCGTGTCAGCCTGGACTGAAGATGATTATAATTGTCCAATTTTAATTCCCGTGGTCTGAGTGCTATTTTTGGAGCTGTCTCTTCTTATGAGTTTCATCGAATTATGACGTGCACCACGTCTAAAGAGGCTTGGGATGTTTTGAAACTGACACATGAGGGTACGAATGCGGTTAAAGAATCAAAATTACAAAATTTGGCCACCCAATTTGAAACTATCACCATGTCTGAGTCCGAATGCTTTGATGACTTTTATGCACGTTTGTCAGACATTGTTAACACAAGTTTTAATTTAGGTGAGGTGATTGACAACACGCGTATCGTTAAAAAGATTTTGAGATCTTTCCCAAAACGCTTTATTCCTAAAGTCACTATTTTGAACTCTTTGGGAAATTTGAAATCACTTAAGTTGGAAGAACTTGTAGGAGATCTTCAAACCTATGAGATTGACATGTTTCCCAAAACCATTAAGTCGAAGGATAATGGCATTGCTTTAAAGACTCACTTTAAGAAAAAGAAAGAAAAAGTTTGTGAGTCTGATTCTGAGGGAGATTTTGATTTTAATGATATGGCCTTGTTTGCGAAAAATTTTAAAAAATTTCTCAACATGAGCAAAAATAATTCTTCCAATAAAAAGAATTTTTTTGAGAAAAATAAAAATAAAGGAAAGGCCAAAGAAAGTGGTGAGAGGGAAAAAGAGAATGACTCCGATGAGGAGTGTGAGCAAGATTTTGAGAACGTCACTTGTTTTGAATGTGGGGGTAGGGGACATAAGTCGTTTGAGTGTCCTACGTGGCTTAGAAAGAAAGGAAAGAAAGTAGCTATGCCCGCCACACTTAGTTATAGTAGTGAAGGTGAGGGTGATGAGACTAGTGGTGAAAATTTTTTAGATTTTTTTAGTCGTGTGAGCACACCCACTTTATCTCACAAAAGTCCACACGAAAGCGATGATATTAACTTGTGTTCTTCAAGTGAGGGAGAAAGTGAGAGTGAAAGTGGAGATGAAAGTGAGCTCCAAAAAGCTTTTAGAGATTTGTACACCGAGACCTTGAACACTAAGAAGTATAATCGTGATTTAGGTCATCGGGTTTTAGATTTTGAGAAAGAGAAGGAGGTTTTGAGAAAGGAGAAGTGTGATTTGACCGACACGTTGTCTAGTCTGACGACACGTGTATCCCAACTCGAGAGGGATCTCGAACGTGGTAGGGAGGTCAAAGTCAATTTTGTGAACGCACCTAAGAAGGTTGAAAAGGTGGTTCATAAGGGTAAAGGTGAGAAGTTATGAATAAGTCGTGACGGTGTGCTACCCCAACTAATTAAATACCGGGTAGCTACTCCTTTATTAAATTAATACAAAATGCCAAGTTGGTCCAGTTAATAGCATCACTGTCGAAAACATTTTTATAGTTACTAACCACCTAGTATTTAAAAAGTAAGATGCCAAATTTTAATTTAAGTCTGATTAACATACAATAAAAGAATAATGGAAGAACAACATAATCCATTCACCATAACGAAGCAACATAATAACCAACAAAATAATAAGAAGTCCGGAGGAAAACTCCTCAAAACAATCCCACAACCGAAAATAATATGACAAGTCTGAATCCTGAATTAATTACATGTCAAATAGTCTGAAAATCTGAAATAGGAAAATGTCTCTAAAAGAAATGGGCGACATGCCCTACAACTGATAAATGCTAAATATAGAGTCAAGATAGATGAAGCGTCTACAAGCAAAGTCATGTAACTTCCACAAACAGCTACAGCTCATCTCCTGAATGAGGATCCTAAGCATGGTGTCCTTGTGGCTGCGCACCTAAAATGGCTTTTACAAAAATAGATTTGAAAGCAAATGGGTCAGAGCCCGAAAGTGGAAATCATTTTAAAAACAGCAAGTGTTTTAATAACATTAAAATATTAAATGCAAAATACATGTTAGGACGTGCACTCACATGAAATTCTCACCTCTCGACTATATGTGCACTCCTAACGTACCGTACCCATCTAAATAACATACATATCTAACCAAACCGTAATATGTTCTACCCCCTACTACTCGAATCCCATATTACCTTCTAGCGTTATCAATTAAATAGAGGGCTTTACATACACTCGGATTCTCAATTAGTAACACAATTCACTATCGGTTAACCCGTTATGTCTTCTCAAAACATTACCATAATCATTTACACAATATCAACATGAAAGTTCCCATTAATTAAGTGTATATTATTCAAATATATAATACAAGCACCCCGAGACTAAGCTGCGGTGCACACATACTCTGCTATCCATCCCGGTACATCACGTACATAAGGATCACGCATTCAGAATCTCTCAGGAATCGTTCTCAGATAACAACAATCACAAATAATGGAGGCGAACACAGTCACATCACATGGGTCACGCACATACCTGCGCTCCCACGATCAGCAGACTTATTAACATCCCAATAAGTCCTTCTCTAACCTATGTTCATCGAGGTACCAATCTAAATCCGGGCAACACAAGGATTAGAGGGTCCTAAGCAAATGTAAACCTCCCGTGATAGCAAGTATGGTAGGTATGTCATACACAAAATCATATACATGTTCTAAGTAAACACACATCTTAGTAATCACCATAATTTATTTGTGGTACACTTCTTATTCTCGTACCGACATATAATGTTACACAATTTATCTGTTCCCGATTAATATAATTATTTAGGCCATCAATAGTTCTCGCATCGTAATAGACACTCACGACCAAATTCATAATTTCCCTTAGGTTCAAACTACACTTCTAGGTTTTACTCCTGATTATATCCCAAATATCCCAAATATAACAATTAATCCACAAGGAAGTGTTATCTCTACATATAAACAATGTTACGGGACACTAGGGATTAAAACAGGCTAAAAGCCTAAACTGTCAGCTCGTTAGAAGTCTCGTTCGAACGAGGCTGTTCGAACGAGAGTTCGTTCGAACGAACTGGGTCTTCTAACGAGATCTCATTCGAACGAAAGTCATCGAACGAACATCCCTCTCGTTAGAAGTCAAACTGTCAACTCGTTAGAAGCTCGATCGAACGAGCTCGATCGAACGACCTGGGCAGGTCTTCTAACGAGTGGCCAGATTCGAGCCCAGATTTTCCTTATATCGTTTTTCCAACTTTTCTTCACCTCTAATATCATCTAAACATCAATCCAACAATTTTTCATGGGTTCTAATAATTCCTAAACATACTTAGGTCATATATTAACGTTTATATAGGGCCAATTCTTCCTAAACATTATTGAATCATCAAATCCCTTCATTTATCCTCAAATCATATGAGCATGAACCCTAAAATTTTAAAATCACCAATGGGTATAATTAAATCCATTTTTGTTATGAACAAGGTTTATTTCCATTAGAATAAACCTCCTAACACAATTCTACATGCAATCCTTTCATCAAAATATAAAGTTCTAATTCCAATTAATGGGTTTTTATCAAACTCCCAAGAACAATACAAATTTTGTCAATTTCCTACGCATGGAAGAAACATTCTTTGTAATAAACGAAATTAAACCACTTGCCTTATGTGTATCTCTGATTTTGATGTCGAATTGATGAAGTGTTCTCTCTCTCTCTCTTTGCAGAATTCTCCTCTCTTCTCTCTCTCTACAAGCCTTCTTCTCCAAAGTGACCATGGTGGCTAGGGTTTGCCTTAGGAACTCTTTTGGAACTAATTTCAATAACCTCCGTAGCCCCTTAGGTTATTAGTGGGTTTAGTGGGTAATTGCCAAATCAGATATTAATTCCTAATTTTCGTGGGTTTTAATTCCCAAAAATCCAAAATTACCAAATTACCCTTATACATTGCCGGTATGGCCTAAAAATGCCCCGGGACCCAAACTAAACCCCCGGCTAGTGTTTTCTGACTATTTCGACCCTTCCGAACACGTTGGCACACTCAAAATGACCATATGGTTTATAGAAATAAAATTCACTTTTATAATTAAAATAATTATATTCCTGACGCGACTGTCACACGCGTCTCAACAAAATTCCAAATTGTCGTATTTCAATCTCACGACAAATTTCATAATTCAATATTCATATATAGTCATATATACACATTATAATCAAATACCAACTCGCATCTCGTTAGTATTTTAATCCGGATTAATTTCCAATTAATACACATTTAATTCAATTAATCCCATAAATAAATATCATAAAAATACGGGTATTACAGACGGTGCTACTACTTCCCAATTAGCACCCGAGCCGGTTCCCACTTTAGTGTTTGATTCACGTGCATCTCATCCTAACCCACCTAGGCGTCCCATCCTATTAGGAAAGTGCATCCTAGAGTTTTTGAGAAAGGTGTTCCTATGCCTATTTATGTTTGTTCCCATTGCAAGGGGAGAGGACACCTTAGGAAATCCTAGATTTTGTTTTATCTTTGAAAAGAAGTTACATCAAAAGAATTAAGAATAAAAAAGAAAAGAAAATGTGTAATATGTTTATCTTTTATGGGTGTTTAGTTGAATATCAACGGGTTTTCATGATGAATCCCAGTTATGCTTATTATGTCATGACTTTATTGATTTGTACAATCATCAAAATTCTAAGCTTGTGTACATTATGCTTATTTGTTCTTTGAGTTCACGTTTTCTTGTCACAATAGGCTAAATCTTAGTTAATAAAGTTTTGCAAACAAATAGAACTCCGTGAACAATTTTAAGTAATTGGGTCATAATTATTTTGTCTCTAGTTCACACCCATTCATTCCATTACCACATGTTTATTTAGAAAAATTCCATATGAGTGTGGAAATCTTATCATGTTTAGTGTCTTTTGTGGTCTTTATACCTATGTATGTGTGCTTGTACTTCATTGATATCTTATATATATATATATATAGTATTATTTGTTTTTTGGTCTTGGCTTTCATATCTAGTACATGTATGCTTTTCATTGATATAGGTATTGTGGGGACCAAATTTTGTTCTTAGCCCACAACAACGGTCGACCTGGCCAAATATATTTAGAGAGATGCTCGGCCTCACATCATGAAAAGATGCTACATGCGTGTGCAATCCACACTGCCCCAAAACCAAGTTAATCCCCTATAATCTCGTGGAGATATTCAAGAGATTCATGGATCATCATGGGCATCGTGGAATTACTTGAAGAATGAGGATTCTATATCTATAAATTGTAACCCCTGTCCCGGGGCGTAGGCTCATGTAACCGAGCATATTGAGAAATACTTAATAAAATAGTTGACCTCTCCGTGGACATAGACAAATTGATGAACCATGTATATAGTTGTGTTTTGTGTGTGATTTTCTGTTTTCCTTATTGATCATGATTATTCTTCGTAAAACCTCTATTGTGATATTTTTTTATACCACAATTGGCGCCGTCTGTGGAAACGACTGTTATTTCTACTAGAACACTCACTAATTGAAATCCCTTGATGTCTCGCCATAGCAATAACATCCCTCAAGCTGATGATGTTCAGGAAGAACCTGCCCCTCCGAGGGTAAGGTTTGAAGTTCGCCAGTCAAATCCAAGGCTTCGCCAACAAAGGAAGCCTTCTAAAGAGTCATGAACCACTAAGGTCCACAAAGATTTTCAAGTTAGTCGACGCTTATGAGGATAGACTTCGAGAACAAGAAGAAGCCACTCGTCGCCAAAGAAGAGGATAATGCTCGCCTAAAAAGGCGACTAGAAAGAATGGAGAGGAATCTCCATAGAAATATAAGACGACATTATGCTCGGACTCCTAGACCTCAGGTGAGTGAGTCTCACAACCGAGGTAGGAGCTCAAGGCACAAGCAAGGGATAATTAAAATAAACGGGTCGGAGGAGGGTCGGTCAGGAGCGACTTCAGTTAGCTCAACTCCATGGAAGTCCTTGTCGATAGAATAATGAAATCAGGAGTTTGGTTCGTAGGTAGATGGATCAATACCCATCCCACCGAGGGTCCAGATCCATACAAGAGCTAGCCATAAGAGCTCTTAACACCCAGATGAAGTCCCCTTTTTCAATGGAGATAGAAGAATAATATCCCCCAAGAAGTTTCCAATCACTAGATTCAAGATCTATGATGGGAAAACTGGCCCTATCAATTATATTCAGTAGTACAGGTAGGCCATGACCTTGTGGAGCCACAATGGCGTGTTGATGTATCTCATATTTCCTTCTATCCTACGTGATGTGGCCTAGAAATGGTTTAAGAGGCTGCCATATAGATCTATCAAGATCTTTAAGGGTCTGGCTGAATTATTCATAACTTTCTTTATTACCAGTATCCCCCACCCCAAGAGAATGGATGCACCGCTCACAATGAAGAAAAAGCCACAGGAGAACCTCATAGAGTATGCCAAGAGGTACTGGGAGATTTTCAATGAGATTGAGGACTTCTCGGAGCAGGTTTTCGTAGCATCCTTTAAGATTGGTATGCCAAGAACTTCCTTACTACACCAATCCCTAACTAAGAAGGAGGATAATTCTATCGACGACCTAATGGCCCGTATTGAAAAATACGCTAAAGTCAAAGATGTAATCCATCTTAATGCAGGGGATAATGGTCACGCGAAGACGAATAAATGGACAAAGAAGAATGATTCATGGAAGAACATAAATAAGAATAGGGTAAGGAATGGCAATCAAAATGGCAACAAGAATAACCACTCAAAAGTGTTCCATGCTGTTAACACGGTCTTCAAGGAATCGATATACAAAATCCTCACCAAGATCAAGGAAGAGGCATTTGTCACGTGGCCCAATAAGATGGGAGGAGATCCAACTAAGCCCAATAATGCACTGAGGTGTGCGTTCCACAAAGAGGACGATCATTATTGATAACGACACGTAGTTTGAAAGTGTCTTCTTTCAAGGTTTTTACGATGAGCATGGCATCAAGCACCAATTTAGTTCTATAGCATATTCCTAGAGCAACGGGTAAGCTGAACCTTCTAATAAGACAATGATTGACGAACTAAATAAATGGTTGGAAAGAGCTAAAGTTTCTTGGGTAGACGAGCTACCTCACGTTTTATGGGCTTATCGTACAACTCCTAGGTGAGTAACGGGAGAAACCCCATTCGCACTCGCCTATGTAATGGAGGCAGTCATCCCACTGGAAGCAAGACTCCCTACTATGAGGACTGGCTTGGTCGACCAAGGCCTTAATGATGAAGCATTACTCATTGAACTTGACTTAGCTGATAAGCGATGAGAACTGGCACTAGTTAAGTAGGCATCTTACCAACAGTAACTGGCCAAATAATATAATAAAAAGTTAATCCGAGGAAATTTCTAGTAAGGGATTACGTCCTAAGTAAAGTCCTCTGTAGTGCTGTGAAACCATCAGACGGCAAACTGAGACCAAATTGGGAGAGACCTTTCAAGATAATAAGACACGACTTACGGGGGGCTATTAGTTAGAAACTCTAGAGGGTAGGGAGATACCAAGGGCCTAGAATGCAACAAACCTTAAGAAATTCTACTTTTAGACTTCTATATCTTTTATTTTTTCAGCATCATTAGTTTAGGCAAATCTTCATTTATAAACTGATGTTTCCTTTTATTTATCATTTTTAGTAAAAAAAGGTCGATTGTCCCATGCATTCTGAACATCTTGGTTCTTTAATATCTCTTAATCGAACTTCAATATGCATCCTTTCTAAGAAATATGCACCCTGTCAAAAAACAACAAAAATAGCAAGTTGGTCAACTTGCTGCAGTAAAGGAATAGAGCTCCTATGGTTGTAACAATGAGCCATACTTATTGTATGCAAAGCTAAAATATATAAAGTAAGGCTTACGATCAAACTTCCTCAGGTCTTTATTGAAAACACAATTGGCCTTCTGAGCTGCTCCGACAATAATAAAATATCTACAAGGGATCCATAGGCAATAAAGCCAACTCAAGCTTGGTCGCTAACTTAGGTTGGTTGAAAAATCCTACTCGGACGGATGTCCCCTTAACCACGTACATTCTCGCCATCTACTGACTTAGGCCTAAGAAAGTGTCACGAAATGACCCAAAAGGTAAAGTTGGATGGAATGATATGGCAAAGGCATATTGGATTAGTAGAATGTTCAGAGACTAGATAACAAAACTCAATATCATTTAGTCGGTCGAGAAGCCCAAAATGATTAAAATTTTGTACTAACTAATTTATACTATGATCAGATTTATCAATTACCCACTATACCAAGAAACTGAGAAATAAAGTTAATAAATATTTAGTCAGCAAATACTCAAAACATAAATAATCATCTTATCAATCTTTAAGAATCATACTTTTGTTACATTTACATCTATCATAAAGATCTACGATGGCCTAGTGCAACGAGAAAGGTATTCCGCTACTCGAGCTTTCCGACCATCATCAGGATGAGGAACTAATTCTTCTTTAAAGTTCTCCGGGTGGGGCTCTAGAAGCTGCACCGGAATAACATCTATTGGGATCCATCGATCATCCTTTGAGAAATGATTTCACATAATAGATGAGTGAACACTCTGATATTTATGCCAAGGGGTTGATTCTTTAGTAAATTGCAATTCTTTAAGAACGTTCATCCATCCTCTGGCAAAATCAAGTTCTTCATCCTCTTTCAATCTTACCGGGGCATCTGTCCAACCTTGGTCATACCCATCAACCCAAACCTGTCGAGGACCCTTTAGAAATAACTGTCTCAATCGTGTGACGTCCCTTTGAAGACCAACAATAATCACATATTCTCGACGAACATCTTCTTTCAGCTCGACAATCTCCCTCCTGGAAGCTTTATTCTCAGTATGAGCAACCACAACAGACGATGAGGAGGAGCCTCGCAGCACCAATGGAGGACTAGATGGAATGTTTAATTTGAGGTGAGCAATTTATCTCCTTAAATCTTCATTCTCTCTTTACAATAATTCTCCCACCTGGTTGATTTCAGACGCATCTAGAAGCTTTGCTTTCAAGGCGTCCATCTCCTCCTGCACAGAGGTACTTATCCCCTCCATCTCCTCGAGCCAATCATCTATCTTCGTGACCACCTTAGAATGATATTTGCAATCTTGGTTTCTCACCCTAGGGGATTTACAAATCCTTACAAAAGCTTGGCGCACTTGAGCGCTTATGTTTAGACCAAGAATCTGGTCTAAATGGGAGTTAGCAGGGATATATTTGTCTAAATCAATGAGCTACAACCAACCAAACAAGCAACAAAAGTAGCAAGCATCAGTAATCAAACAAAAATTTTACTTTTTCATGAAATCAAAGGGCACAGGCAAATACAATGAATGGAAGAAAAAAAAATATAACAAGTGAACAAAAATCAGAGAAGGGCCTAAAATTCTTAGGAGGCCTTAACCTGGTCAGATGTGGAGAGCCCCTTCCCTTATCAGTATCTTAGTCTATAGTAACCTCACATTCACCAGCACCTGGGGAAGCTCCTTCAGGTGGGACAATAACCCCATCTGGATTGACTAGTGCATCCATAATAGCAAGATTAATGGGCCCCATGCCATCCTGAGCATCTGGTTGAGCAGAAAGAGAATCTTCAACATGATTATGACTAGGATGATGCTGGGAGAAGAAGGGGGATCAGCAGTAACTCCAGTAGTAGTTAAGGTTTGGTCCTAGCCTTTCTTAAAACATGCTCGTCGAAGATAAGCAATCTGGCATTCGGCGTCATCATACGTTGCATCCCAATCTTCATTATATCCACTTTCTCAAATGTCCACTGCTTCCCCCTTCAACTTCTCCACTTTCGCAACCTGCCCCTTATTTTCCTCTACCACAGCCAACTTGTTCGCAATCATAACACCATAAGCTTTGCGGAGGTCGAACAACTCTATAGAAAAATTCACCCTCTCTTTTTCAAAGTTAGACTTTGTGTAAACAAGGGCCTTCTCAAAAGACTTTAAAGCTTTATCCAGCTCTGAGTTTCACCTCTACAGCTCAGCTCGACCACGGAGCTGCATAGTATAGTCAAAGATAAACTGAAAAATAGAAAAAAACACAAGATAAGCACGAGATGTTAGAGGAAAACATAAAACAAAGAAGTATAGAGAAAGGAGAACTTACCAAACCAAGACCTTGGGCATACTTGAGAGCTAACTGGTCTCCCCTATGCTGCTCAATGAGAACTTAGGTTATCTATGATCACTCCTTTTCCAATAACAAGGGGCAAGTTGAGGAGCAGCAGCCACCGAGGCTCCCTCAATAACAGCAACAGAAGTCACTATCGAGGTCTTTGAGGCATGTGCCATTCTTTTTTCTCCTTCTCACTTTTTCTCTTCTCTTCTCTCTCTCTCTCTCTCCTCTCTCTCCTCTCTTCTTATTTCTTCTTTCTCTCCACCTCTTTCTCTTAAGACACCACCTTGGAGGTGCCAATAGAGCCTCCACCCTTCTGCTTATGGGATGTCATCCGGTTGGATAACAGATCGTCATCATCGTTATCCTGGATTAAGATTCTTCTCCTCGAAGGGGGCATCTCTTATTTTCTAGACTCTCCTTCACTAGACTCTTCCTCATTTCTCTCACCTGCACCACTTCCTTCCTCGCTGCCTTATACTGATTCTCCCCTGGCCTACTCTCTTCCTATGCCTTATACTGATTCTCTAGATGAAAGATTGTGTCTACTAGATGAGTAATAAACATGGAAGTAGTATTCATACATTCTAATAAGAATGAAGAAGGCAGAAGATGTTCCTCTTCAGCAAGAGTATCTCTTATCCTTCAAACTTTCCAAAGTTCAACATCTCGGATCTCATGAAGAGTTGGCTCTTGATTCTTGGCTTTCGATATAAAAGAAAAGGAAGGAAGAATCAGAAGGAATGAATACAAAGGAAGGGAAATAAGAAAAAAATAGAGATATAGATAATAACCTATGTATTCATCCCGAAAGGTAAGGATCCAAGGTCCCAAGTACCTTATGCCCCAAGATTGGGGAGAAAATTACCAATTCTAAGAAATAAAACCTTAAAACCAATAGTCTTTATAGGAATCAGGTAGATTTACTACCAACGCCCTATCAGGACTTCTTGCCTTCAAGTACAAAAGACCCCCACTAGTGTGAGAGAAAGAATAGAAATAGAAAATCTCAACTAATCCTAAGTTGGTGCCACAAAATTGGTTTATCTTATGAACTCCATTAACAATCTTTCACATGTTTGGAGAACATTGAGCAGGGACTATGTTGAAGTACTGGAAAGAGTATAAAAAGAGAGGGTTAAGGGGAAACATTAAAGCACCTTATGAAACTAACAGAACATGGATCCAGTGATCATCTTCTAGGCCGCGAAAATTTTTGGGTACTAACGTACACTCTATCTCTACCCAATCAGGGATATTGTAACACTTCCTAAACTCAGGCAAAGACTTATTATCAAGCATCGCCATGAGAGAAAACATAAAAACCCTAGCTACAGTACAAATTCGATGCACAGAAGAAAGGAAACTAGAAAAAGAAGAAGGCTGAAACTTACGAGATAAAGATGAGACTTGGAAAGAAAAGAAAGTCTTGATTTTGAAGAGTGAGAATAAGGAATGAAGCTTGAGTACATGGTATGCGCAAAAATGAATAGAGACGATGAACTGACGGTTGGGTTTTTGATAAACCAAGTTTCAAACACGCGGGTGGGATTTTGCACTTCTCGAGGAACATTTTCCGCTTCAATGTCTCACAAAAAGATTAGTGCACCTCTCCTGCTTTAATAAATTATGAGTATGTCACTGACGAAGCTGCACCTTTAGGCACATGTAAAATTCATCGGCCAAACAATGGCCCAAGGATTTTTAGGGGAAATTATAGGGACCCGATTTTGTTCTTAGCCCACAACAACGGCCAACCTGGCCCAATAGATTTAGAGACAATCTCGGCCTCACATCATGAAAATAATCTACATGCATGTGCATTCCACACTACCCTAAAACCAAGTCAATCCCCTATAATGTCGCGGAGATATTCAACGGATTCATGGATCATCGTGGGCATCGTGGAGTTACTTGAAAAATGAGGATTCTACATCTATAAACTATAACCCCTGGCCCGAGTAATAGGGGAATGTAACCAAACATATTGAGAAATACTTAATAAAATAGTAGACCTCTCTGTGGACGTAGGTAAGTTACTGAACCACGTACATAGTTGTGTTGGGTGTGTGATTTTCTGCTTTCCTTATTAATTGTGATTGTTATTCGTAAAACCTCTATTGTGAAATTTTTTTATACCACAGGTATCTATATGTTTGCGACTTTTCATTGATATCTCATGCTTATATTAGTACATTCTAGTTGGTATCATTATTCTATCTCATCTTAGTTGGAATCTATTTCTCTTCATGTGGATTAGTTGGCTCTTTGTTTTCCCTTATATCACAATACATCATTGCATGATATACATTTTTTCCATTATGCTTATTTCTCATTTCATTTAGGGAGAGAATTGAATTAATTGGGGAGAAATGGGTTATTTTATGCATCTTAATCTTTATCTATTCCAAAACAAAAAAGGGGGAGAAACGGTATCTAACTCTTTTAATTAGGGGAGATCTAACTTAGGGGTTAGAATTTTTCTTTGGTAGATAATGTTAGACGGGGTGGGAGAATTTAACTATGCAATATTTATATTTTGATATATAATCTATGCGTTTAATGGTGTGTTTAAGTGTGCAGGTTTTCATCTATGCAACAAAATTTTTAATGCAAATCTTCTCAACATATTTGTCGATCAAGCATCTGTATTTTTTTATTTTTGGGTGGGATTATGTCTTTTAGTTAAGCTGAAAGGCTTGGAGGGTTTTTGTTTTGGTTTTGTCCGGAATAGACAAGGGGGAGATTTGTAAAGACAAATTTCCAATTGAGTCAATTTGTTTATGTTGGTGTAATTTAAGACAAAACTCTTTGAGTCATAAGATAGAAGTTATTTGTGACCTTTCAAGCCTATGACATTATGGTTGAAGACGTAACAACCGAGTCTAAGAAGATCACCTCATATGCTGTATTTCATGCTTTGTTTTTGTCATTACATTCCAATGATCTCTCAGTTATGAATACTTATATTATGTTGACACTTGGAATATTTTATTAGGTGTTAGAATTTTTGCTAATTTTTTTTGAATTCATATTATCTAAAGATTTTGTTCTCGGATACTTTTCCGTAGAAAAATCATATCTAATTAAAAAAAATCAAAAAAATACGAAACTGGAGGCCACACGTTCATATAGAAAATATTTAGCTACCCAAGGGTCACTAGAACGACTTTAGCTACTCGTTCGAATGAAATTCCTAGGTCGTTCGAATTACCCATCGAACGAGGTCACTTTTCGATTTGTTGAAAGCTCATTTGAAATGTCATTCAAACAAAAGAGAAGGTTTTTGCGTAAAATGGAAATGTTTTAGTATTTTTTCTTTTGTAACTTTCCACTACTTTCCCTCATTTTTATATAGTGTGGGAGTTAACATTTTTGATAGACTTTTTCCATCCTTTCAGAGAAAAAACACTCTTCCAAAAAGTCCCTTGTATTCTGTTAATCTGTAATGCTTTAACATTCAAACAAAACAATAGTTTTCACCTAAGTTGTTTTCATGATCCAAGATTCTTCATGATATATGTTTTGAGATCATAATTTTGGCACCATGTTTTTTCGTAGATTCCTACGAATTATTTCTTGCAGAAAATTTCGTGTTCGTTGGTGTACATAAGGTGGACTCTGTGTATTTGATGGTAGCAGTGCCCCATCGATGGACTCCGAGATATAGGTGAACTCCTCCATTGTCACTAGGAAGAGGTTGAAGGAACGAAGAGCGATAAGGCTTGCAAGAGTGTCGAGTCATTGGGTAAGTATTTTGTCATGTCCTTTTGTAATTTCGTACTTAGTGGAACTGTGGCTGAACCGTCCGAGGTTTTTTTCGTAGTGAGCTTTTCTCGTACATCGTGATGTTGTGGTTGTGTTTATTTTATCTTGGAAATTCATTTAGATGCAAGCTTAGGTTTAACAAGATAAAATTTTGTTTAACCACAAAAAGTGGTTTAATTGGTAGTAATTAAATTGGTAAATTTTATTTTACTTTAATTCAAGTCGAAATCATTAATTTGGCAAAATTAATGTTTGGTTTGATTTGAAAAATTTAGAACTGGAATTGAAGTCTTGTTTAAGAAGTACATATTAATTTTGAAAGAATTTATAAAAATCAAAATATTCGGTGAACCATCCCTTTTAAAATTAAAAATTAGTATTTTTTGGTCCGAACAAGTGGTATCAAAGCAGGTTACACTAACATATCGTGTGATCCTAATTTTCATGGATTTTTTAGATAATATGAAAAGTTTCTCATTTTTTATGTTTCCTATTATTGATGGTTCTCAATATGTGTACCAAAAAGAGTTTATGATTTTTAGAATGGCTGATTTCCACAAGTTAGCACATGACTCCTCATTTTCTATATCTTATGGGTGATTGATTGCATGTGTTACATACACTAGCCTTTGTACTTCATGATATATATGTTTTCTAGGTGTATGTATTTTGAGTCTTTTGTATTTTGTTTTCTCATCGATTTAGTCTTTTTAAAAATACAAAATGTATTGTTTGTCTTTTGAGTTATTCGTATTTTAAAATTATTTTAAAAAAATTTTAAATCTCAAAAAGATTTTTTTGTGTATTTTGGTTTTACACATTATATATGGCATATCCTTGTGTTTGAATCCTATATCTTTTTCCGCTTCCATGTGGCTAGAACTTTTTGTTATGAATTTTAATTCTTAAATTGTTCTTTATCATGCTTGCATGGAGTAGTTTGATTTAATTTTCTTAATGGATTCTATTTGTAAATGCCTCCGCACACACATGCACGAGCTCTTTTGGAACTTTTAACTTCATATGTATATTTAAGCTAAGTGAGATTTTCTCCCATCATTTTTTACATCTACATATTTGTGACTGTGGAGTATTTGTGCATGTAAGAATTGTTGCCCGTGAGATTTATTTGAATTGTATAAAAATAGCTGAGGGTGCACGGGAAAGCGCTACGAAAGGAGCAAATCTCCTTTGTGTGAAAGCCACCGTTAGTAAGATCCCAATAGATTAAAGACAATAAAAATAGAAAAATTGCCAAAAAATTGGGCAACTTAGTTTGTTTGATCTTCAAAAAGAAATTAAATCAAAAGAATTAATATTAAAAAAGAAAAAAATTATAATATGTTTATCTTTTGAGGGTGTTTAGTTGAATATCAACGGATTTACACAATGAATTCTAGTTATGCTTATTGTGTTATGACTCCATCATTTCGTAAAATCATCAAAATTCTTGTCTTGTGTACATTGTGCTTGTTTGTTTTTTGGGTTCATGTTATCTTGTCACATGAGGCTAAATCTTAGTTGATAAAATTTTGAAAACAAATAGAACTCCTTTAACATATTTAAGTGATTGGGTCATAATTCTTTTGTCTGGAGTTGACACCCATTCATTATGTTTGCCACATATTTATTTAGACACATTTATTCCATATGAGTGTGGAAAGCTTATTGTGTTTAGTGTCTTGCGTGGTCTTTATACCTATATCTATCTATGTGCTTTTGCTTTATTGATATTTTTTTCATATTTATATATATGGTATCATTTGTTTTTTAGTTTTTTCTTTCACATTTAGTCTATGTATGTTTATATTGATATATGTATCTATATTGTTACGACTTTTCATTAATATCCCATGCTTATATTAGTACATTCTAGTTCGTATCATTTTGCTATCGCATTTTAGTTAGTATCTATTGCTCTTTGTGTGGATTAGTTGATTATTTTTTTTCCCTTGTATCACTATACATCATTGCATGATATACTTGTTTTTCCATTATGCTTATTGCTTGTTTTATTTAGGGGGAGTATTGAATTAATGGGGGAGAAATGGGTTATTCTATTCATCTTAAAATTTGTATATTCTTGAACAAAGAGGGGGAGAAATGGTATCTAACTCTTTTAATTTGGTTAGATCTAACTTAGGCGGAGACGAATTTCTTTGGTAGATAATGTTAGATAATGGTGATAATTATATTATGAAATATTTATATCTTGTCATATTCCCTATACATTTAATGGTGTGATTAAGTGTGCAGGTTTTCATCCATGCGGAAAACTTTTTAATGCAAATCTTCTCAACATATGTGTCAATCAAGCATTTGTATTTTTTATTTTTGGGTGGGCATATGTCTTTTAGTTGAGCTTGACGGTCTATAAGGTTTTTATTTGGTTTTATCCAGGAATATCCAAAGGGATAGATTTGTAAGGATAAATTTTCATTTGAGTCAATTTACTTATGTTGGCTAAATTCTGGGCAAAACTCTTTGAGTTATAGGATAGAAGTTAGTTGTAACCTTTCAAGACTATGACATTATGGTTGAAGACGTAGAGGCCATGTCTAAGAAGATCACATCATATGTCGTGTTTTGTGCCCTGTTTTCGTCATCAACATTCCAAGGATCTCTGAAGTATGAATACTTATATTATGTTGAGACTTGGAATTTTTTATTGGGTCTTAGAATTTTTGTCAATTTTTTTTTGAATTCATAATATCTAAAGATTTTGTTATCGAACACCTTTTCATAAAAAAATCACAACTAATTAAAAAAATCAGAAAAATATGAAACTCGTGGCCACTCGTTCGTATTGAAATTATCTAGCTACCAAGGGTCGTTAGAAATTCATGTTTGAATGAGATTCGAGGGTCATCCGAACGACCCATCGAATGAGGTCACTTTTGGGTTTGCTGAAATCTCATTCGAAATGTCATTCGAACGACCGGGCATTTTTTTTTTTTTGTGAAAAATGGCAGTTTTCAGCAATTTTTTCTTTTGTAACTTCCAACTACTTTCCCTCCCATTTATGTAATGCAGAGTTAGAATTTTTGATAGACTTTTTTCATCATTTCAGAGAAAAAAACACTCTTTCAAAAAGTTATTGTGTTTTGTTAATCTTAAATGCTTTAACATTCAAATAAGACACAAAAGTTTGCACCCAAATTATTTTCATGATCCAAGCTTCTTCATAAAATATGTTTTGAGATCATAGTTTTGGCACCGTGTTTGTTTTATACATTCCTATGAATTATTTCTTGCAAAAGATTTCGTGTTCATTGGTGTACATAAGGTGGACTCCGTGTGTTTTGCGGTAGCAATGCCCCATCGGTGGACTCCGAGATGTAGGTGGACTCCTGCATTGTCACTAGGAAAAAGTTGCAGGAATGAAGAGCCTCAAGGCTTGTGAGGGCGTCGAGTCGTTGTGTAAGTATTATGTTATGTCCTTTTGTAATTTCATACTTAGTGGACTTGTGGATGTACCATCCGAGGTTTCTCTCGTTGTGGGTTTTCCTCATACATCGCAGCATTGTGGTTATGTTTATTTTATCTTACAAATTTATGTGGATGCATGCTTAGGTTTAACAAGATTAAATTAGGTTTAACCATAAAAGTTACTTAATTGGTGCTTAGTTAAATTAGGAAATTTTAGTTTATTTTAATTCAATTCGGAATCATTAATTTGGAAAAATTCATGTTTGGTTTGATTTGCATAATTTAGAACTTAAACTGAAGTCTTATTTAAGAAGTATAATTTAATTTTGAAAGAATTTATAAAAATCAAAATATTCTGTGAACCATCCCTTTAGAGCTTAAAATTTTGTATTTTCCATCTCTCAAATGTTGTATCAGAGCATATGTTAAGAATTTGTCATTTTCAGATAGGTTTGACGTAATACATGTGCATCATATTATTTGAGTTAACACTTCATTTTTGTGTGAAATGGACTAAGTAAATGTATCATTAAATCACTTTTGAGTGTATTTTTATCGTTAGGTAGTGGAACTCTCTTTAGTTCCATTTACAAGAGAGTATGTGTGGACACTGGAGGATATATTTTTGGATATTTTCTCATTTTAGAGAGATGGTATACGGGTATGATGTTATCCTGGGTATGGACTGGTAAGTAATGGTGAGAGATGATGGACAGGTACAGGAAGAATTTCGTGTTTGATGTTTATGGGCAAGATATGTTTATTTTGCGATATTTTACCTAAAAGAGGGCCAAGTAGCGTATATATTATATTGAAATGGATACTTTGGATAATATTGTTATCTTATTATATTCAATTTTGGTGTGTAAGGACTGGTGTGATTTAAGGTATATCGGGTTTACCACTGAGCGAAGAGATTTAGCTCGTTATTGCTTTAACGTTGAATACTTAGTGATAGTTTGAGCATCATATTGCAAGACTCCTTTTGAGATGTGGGAGTTGAGGATTAGACTTATTCGTCTAGGGGTAGGATTTTAGATATCCCGTTAATGTGCTTTTAGAGTAAAGGATGTCGATAATCAAAAATTCCAAGTGATAAGGCATTGAGGAAATTCCTTGATTTGATTGATAATGTGTGGCATTCCATGCATAAACATTAATAAATGTCAGGAATAGAAAGATGTTGTTGGATGCCGGGGCATCGATTTTGAATCTTAATCATATCACATGTGGGGAAATCATTAATAAATGGTTAGAGTTGTATGGGAAACATTAGAGAAATTTTTATAGCACTAGAGCATAAGTGGTCAATCGTTAGGAAAATGACGTCGCAATTAGTGGGATTATTGAGAAACCCTTATATTATAGCCGCATCGAGCATGTTGGGGCCGAGTTTGAGATTAAATGTTACGTTTGAAATGTTCGTACATATATGTACAGGTTACAGGGTACAGGGTATATAGGCGCCCTGGTTAGTTGAAATTTCAGAATCATATGGGGTAACAGATGCATGGTAATCAATATGTTGAAACATATGAATGTGTAGCAGTAGAAACTGAATTAGATAAATTTATACCACTCATGATTTGGAACTAATTGCAGTTGTTTTGCCTTACAGATTTGGAGGCATTATCTCCTAGGGAGAAATTTAGTCTATTCACAATCACTACAGTAAAAGGATCCTAATATGCAGTAGCATAGGTGGTTGAAATTCGTGAAGGACTATCAGTTTGATAGTCTGTATTATCCAGGTAAGGCTAATATGGTGGTCGATGCGTTGAGCTGAAGGTGTATATTTGAGTTGGTGGCAGCGTGGAAGGTTAAGTGGGGTACACTACAAGAATTTTAGGTTTAGACATCGTTTAAAAAATGTCAGGAAAATATAAAAAAGCATCGGGAAAACATTTCCCAACGTTTTTTAATAAGTCGGTGTAGTTGCAATCGGGAATTCACGACGTTTATAAAAAACGTCGGTATCATTTATTTCGACATTTGTACCGACATTTTTAAAACCTCAGGTTATCTGTCTGCCTGCATACCGTTTTCCACGTTTAATTTTAAAACGTCTGAATTTCTTGCCACGCTTGAATAATAAACATCGGAATAATTTTCCATGTTTGAACAAAAAACGTCGAAAAAAAATAGTCCCCTTTCAAAAACACCACAATTGTTTTTCTCCTTACCAAACTTGCGCTAACAATAACATAAAAAATGTCACATTTTTTTTCTATTCACAAATATTAAGGATGTTATGATGACACCAAATTATCAAAACAATATAATTTGAGCCATTTATATTAACTAGTCATCCTTTATGTATCATGATCCGAAAAAACATCATCTATAGCATCAAAATAGTATAACGTTCTCCACCAATACCCTAACAATATTAAACATAAGTCCAAAATGTCGGATCATCTAAATCCCAAACACAATATCCATGCTAACATTCTACCCGTAGACTACTACTAAACATATGTCTAACATTCGTGAAAACACCTTCACCATGAGCATAATAAAATACAAACCTGCAAAAATGAAGAAAAGCAAACTGTCAAAGATGAATAAATCAAAGTTATAAAAATATCATGACTTACATTGTAAATTTAGACTACTTGTGTTTCTTTGCCTTCTTTGATGCCACGCGATCCTGAAATAAGAGAGAAAAAAGAAACACCTGATCAATAAATCTATTTTCAATATTTTTTATATTATATGGCAACATAAAATTATAATTTAAAGCATACACAAAATACATATTAATTGTACATCATATTAACAAAAGTTACATGGAGATAGTTTAATTTACATTAACAATGCAAGTGTAAAAAATAGGGTACAAATAACTAATTAAAATTTAACTAACAAGTTTAAATCAAATTTACATTAACAATGCAACAATATAATACTTTTTCCTAGTTTAATGGCTTGCATAGTGGGTTTTGTTGAGATTTTATTATATACAAGTAAGAGAACATTTGCCGAAGGCATACTGTAGAAAAGTGATTAAATCTAGTGTGAAAAAGGATTCTCGAGTTTCATAGTAATTGATTTTTTGGTTTCGATTCTGTATGAAGCTTTCACTTGCCACCATATACCTTTATCCACTCTATACCTAAACCTACCATCCAATAATCTACTTTAACTCCTCACTCACCTCATTATCTCCACAAGATACCTCTCTTACCTTTTCTTATCATATCCTCTATTTATATGTTTTCTTGTAATGTACATAGAGGAGTTACATTTGACATTATCAATATACATATATCTTGTTACAATTACTCTCTTCATGTTATTCTACTAGTATTTATGGAAGATCCTGTATAATGCATATTAGTCATACATAAACGTATAAGAAAGAATCATCTCTGGCCTCAAATTTTTGGTTGAAGGATAATTGAGAACATATAACTATAAATTACTTAACAAGCTAGGTTGTACAATGCATTTTAATCTCAATCCACTATAAATAAAATCTAATTGACATGCACAGATGATATCTAATGAGACAGGACACAAAATTTTGTAGATCATTACAAATAGAAGATGGAAATAACAAACACATAGTTCACAAGTACAAAAGATAAGTTTTAATAACTGGGTACTTTGTATAGTGATATTAAATTTGGATTTGAGTGCATGAGGTTCTAGGTTCGATTTTAAAAATGCAGAATTTGCTAAGAGTACTAGAATTTATTTATCTTATTATTTACTTTATTGAAAAAACATGAATGAAAATCACAGTTTCCAAGAAATACAAAAAATAATTCAAATATATGCAAACTAAAACAAGCATGTGCTGAAACAATGCGGTGACCCAAATAATTATCTAGTGAAACTACTCAAGTGCAGTCTCCCAAGGACAATATTCAAATCAGAGAAAAGATATTGAAATCTATAAACCATTACCTAAGTCAAAATTAGGTCAAGGTACCGTAGTTGAAATCAACTACATTAGCGTCATAGTGGCATAAGTTTGCCTTTAAGAGTGAAGTCCCACCGATGTCATAAGGTAAACATTTCTTATCCTAAGAAAAGTCTTCAACCTAAAAGGAAATATTACCAATAAAGTCCCAAAAAGCTTCATACAGAATAGAAAGCAAAAAAATTATCATGCATATTTCACAACTTGTATGGTGAATTCAACTAGGTGTTTTCCTGCATATCTCCAAAAAGATCACCCAAAGAAATTTTGAAGAATGTAAATTATGAAGCTAGACCAGGAGAGATTACAACCATTGTAGGTAATAGAGGAGCTGGGAAAACAACACTGCTAAACATTATTGCTGGAAAGATATCGCCAAGGAGAATCTCTGGCCACATACTAGTCAATGGCTTCCCCAAAATTTAGATTATTATACCAACTAAATTTTAAAAATTACTCTTTGACAAATTAATCAACTGACCAGAAAAGTGTTTGTACCTTTGGAGGAAATTCATGAGGAATTGTAAACTTCTCTTAGCACCAGCTGTGAAAATTATGGTATCACATTATCTAATATGCTCCTTCCTTAAATGAAGCATGTTTGGAATGGTGAAATTATCTAAGAAGGAATAGGGAAAGTCTAGAAGCACATCTTTTAGAGATAATCTTATAACAAACGTTACAAAGAATGATTGGACTAAAATTAGTACTTTGATAGGGGCTATTAGTTTTAAGAATGTGGAAAATGTGAGTCGCACCCCATAACTTTGGAATGCTACCTCCTAAGAAGAAGCTTTAAATAGATTGGATCAAATCCAACTTTATTATCTACCAGCATTTATTATAAAAGACTGCATTGAAACCATCCACTCCTGTTGCACTATATTCACTAAGAGATCTCATTGTTATGAATATCTCTTATTCTTTAGGTATTACAACTAGGGATTGATTCATTTCTTCAGAAACTACTTTAGGAATGACATTAAGTAACTCACTATCGTTTGAAGTACCTTTAGAGGTTAAAAGTTCTTCAAAATGATTGGTAAGTTCATCTTTAATATCATCCTGAGTATCTAACCATACTCCATCTTTATTTTTTAATCTATGGATCCATAATTGCCTTCTTCTTTATTTTACCACAGCATGGTAAAATTTAGAATTTATGTCTCCTTCTTGAATCCACTGAGATTTTGGCTTTTTCTAAATAGGTATAAAATGAGACTCTTGTAACTGATTTATTGAGCGAATTTTCACCGGGATACTAGCATGAACTTCTAAATGATAACCAATAGGGGCCACTTCTGAACAATCTTCAATCCAACTATCATGAGCTACCTGATTAGGTTTATGGACCATGTTTTCAGGTTCATGACTAAGCCATTTCAACAAAATAGGATCAGGGGTATTATTTGGGAAGGCTTCATTAATTACTTGAATAGGTTATTGAGAAGGTATATTGGCAGGAATATGATGTTCTTGAGTAAGAATTTTTAAGGTGATTGGATTCTTGGGATCTTTAACATTAGTTTTTAAAACTTTATGATTTTTGATTAGATAGTGGGAGAAATAAAGAGGTACATTCTCATAGGAAATTTCTTGCCAAAAACCTTTAGAACCAAATCCAATCCAAACTCTGCGAGGATGTTTGAGGATGATGTCCATCTCTACACAAACTTTAGCCAGACTAGGTCTATTTAGAGTCATTGTGGAGTTGTCAAGTTGTAGAGGCATCCCAACCACTTATGTGATTGAGATTAATGAAGCTTTTGCGAAAAAAATGAATTGGAAGATTAGGTAAATTAATCCACATAGGAGAAATGTTACTCTTGTAATACCCCGCATTTTTATCGATATTTATTTATAGGATTAATTAAATTAAATGTGAATTAATTGAGAATTAATCCGGATAAAATACTAACGAGATGTGAGTTGGTATTTGATTATAATGTGTATATATGGCAATATATGAATATTAAAAATATTGAATTTGTCGTGAGATAGAAATACGTCAAATTGGGAAATTTTGTTGAGACGCGTGTGACAGTCGCATCAGGAATGTAATTATTTAAATTAAAAAGTGAATTTTATTTTAATCAACCTTATGATCATTTTGAGTGAGCCAACGCGTCTGGAAGGGTCGAAATAGTCACAAAACACTAGTCGGGGGTTCCGTTTGGGTCCCGGGGCATTTTTAGGCCATACTGACAACCCAAAAGGGTAGTTTGGTAATTTCAGAATTTTGGGAATTAAAACCCACGAAAATTAGAGGTTAAAATGTGATTTAGTCTTTACCCACTAAACCCACTAACAACACTAACTGACTTAATGGGCTACGGGAGTTATTGGAAAAAGTTCTAAGAGTTTCCTAAGGCAACCTCCAAACCACCATTGTCATCTTAGAGAAAAACTAGTAGAGAGAGAGAGGTAGGAGAATTCTGCAAAGAGAGAGAGAGAGAGATCAACCTTCATCAATTCAACATCAAATTCAGAGAAAGACCTAAGGCAAGTGGTTTAATTACGTTATTTATAATGAATGTTTCTTCCATGTTTAGACATTTATGAAAATTTCATTGTTTTGGGAGATTGATAAAAACCCATTGAATTGGAATTAGAAATTCATATTTTGATAAGGAGATTGCATGTAGAATCATGTTTGGGAAATTATTCTGATAGAAATACATCTTTTATATCACAAAAACGGATTTGATTATGCCTATTGATGATTTTATATTTTCTAGGGTTCATGTCCATGAGATTTGGGGAAAATTGGGAGATTTGTTAGTTGGGTGTTGTTTAGGATGAATTGACCCTATAAATATGTTAAAGTACGACCTAAGTATGTTTAGGAATGATTAGAAACCTTAAACTATTGTTGGAATGATTTTTAGATGGGATTAGAGGTGAAGAGAATTGGGAAAAATGTAATAGGAAATTTCTGGGCTCGAAACTGTCACCTCGTTAGAAGGCCTGTCCAGGTCGTTCGAACGACCTCGTTCGAACGAGCTTCTAACGAGTTAACAGTTTGCCTTCTAACGAGGGGGATATTCGTTCAATGCCTTTCGTTCGAACGAGATCTCATTAGATGCCCACTTCGTTCGAACGAACTCTCGTTCGAATGACCTCATTCGAACGAGACTTCTAACGAGTTGACAGTTTGGCCTTTTTGGTCTGGTTTGATTTCTAGTGTCCCGTAACCTTGGTTAATAGTAGAGATAACCTTACCTTGATGACTAATTGATATAGTTGGGATATTCGGGATATATTGGCGAGTAAAATATAGAAGAATGATTTGCACCAAATGGTAATTGTGGGTTAGGATGCGAATAACTAATTACGACGTGAGGATAATGGATGATGTGTATATATAAATCGGGGACACATGTATTGGTATAATAATGAGAAGTACACCACTAATAAATTATGGTAATTACTAAGATGTGTGCATGCTTAGTATATGTATATGATTTTTATGTGTATGACATACCTACCATACTTGCTATCACGGGAGGTTTACGTTCGCTTAGGGCCATCTAATCCTTGTGTTCCCGAATTTAGAGTGGTAACTAGAGGACATAGTTCAAGGGAATGACTTAATTGTGAGTTATTAAGTCATCTGACTATGGAGCGTAGGTAGGTACGTGACCATGGATATGTTGAATTATGTTCGCCTCCATTTTTGTGTGTGGTGTTTATTCTAACAATTCCTCAGAGATTCGAAATTTGTAATCCTTATGTACGTGATGTACCGGGATGGATAGCAGAGTATGTGTGCACCACACCTTAACCTCGGGGTGCTTGTATAGTATATTTATGATGTGAATAATATACGGTTCAATGAAAAGGAATTTGTTATGTTTAAATTGCGAGAATAATTTATAATAACTCCTTGAGAAGTTAAAAAGGGATAACATGCCGTGAATTGTAATGTTAACAATTGAGAATTCGAGTTAAATTAAAGCAATCTATTTAAGTGATAATATTGGGAATTCATATTGTGAATCGAGTGTAAAGGTTAGAACTTATGTCGGTTTAGTTAGATATGAGAATCACTTGAATGGGTATGGTACGTTAGGAGTGCACAATTAGTCGAGAGGTGAGTATTTCATGTGAGAGCACGTCCTAACATGTACTTTGCATTCATTGTTTTAATGTTATTAAAGCACATCTGTTTTTAAAATACTCTCCACATTCGGGCTTTGACCCATTTGCTTTCAAATCTATCTTTTTGTAAAAAAACCATTTTAGGTTCCCAGCCACAAGGACACCATGCATAGGAATTCTATACAGGTGACGAGCTGTAGCTGTTGTGGAAGTTACAGGGCCTTCACAGTAGACGCCTCCTTTTCTTGTCTTGATTCCATATTCAGATTCATCATTTGTAGGGCATGTCTCCCATTTCTTTTACAGACACTTTACATTTTAGTTATTCAGACTTTGGATTGTAATTAATTGGGGATACACGCTATGGTTCTTATTTCAGTTCCGTATTTGGATTGTTGTGAGGAGTATTTCCTCCAGACTTATTATTATTCGATGATTACTATAGTTGGACTTTATGGTGAATGGTTATGTTATTCTTTATATTTCACTTATTGCATGTTAATCTTAGTTTACTTAAAATTTGGCAACTCACTTTTTAAATATTAGGAGGTTAGTAATTATTAAAATGTTTTCGACAGTGATGCTATTAACTGAACCAACTTGGCATTTTGTATTAATTTAATAAAGGAGTAGCTACCCGGTATTTAATTAGTCGGGGTGTCACAATTGGTATCAGAGCATCAGGTTCTAGTGTTCTTTAGGATCTGTACGGCTTATTATGTTTCCGCTGAGCTTTCTTTGATGTAGAGCCCTATATTTTAGGACTGTTGTATTCTTTTATGTATGCTTCGCTCTTCAGCTATTTTGGGTTTATAACTGCGAACTTATAGACCTTACTCTTATTTCAGATGCCTCCATGACGTGCACCACGGGTTCCTAGGGATGCACAGCCCGAACCACAGCCAGCACCAGTACAAGGCACCATGAATGCCGCCAAGGTTGCAGTCATTGTAGCCCAAGCGGTAAATGCCGCTCTCGCCGTTGTACAGTAGGCACCACCCCAGGCGCCAGTAGCCGTGCCAGTTCAGGCACATGCATTCTCGTCTGCTTGGGAACGTGTTCGAGATGCTTTTCAGAAATCACACCCTCCGGAGTTCGCAGGTAGCTCCGATGTTGTGGTATCTAGTCAGTGGAGGAAGGATATTCAGAGGCAACTGAGGATGTATGAGTGCACCGATGTTCAGAAGAAATACTAGCTACTTTCAAGCTAGTAGGTTCTGCATTGCAGTGGTGGGAGTCTATTACCACCGCAGAGGAGAGATATACTCTCACGATACAGGAGTTCTGGGTGCGGTTCGACCGCAAATATTTTACGTCAACTGTTCACACGGAAATTAGGAGGAAGTTGATGAGCCTTAGACAAGAGGGTAAGACGGTGGCCGAGTATGAGACCGAATTCACAAATTTGCTGAATATTATCCCGGATGAGATACCGACAGAAGAGAAGAAGATTCAGAAGTTTACAGATGGATTGACTTGGAGGATCCGTCAACATTTATTGGGGAACCTCTCGTTGGCCACTTATTCTGACGTGGTTAATTCTGCATTGCTCCATTGCCAGGACCACCGCTTTCACTTGACAGAGGGGAAGCAATCAGGAGAGTCCAGCCATCAGGGCAGGATAGGGGGAAATGGTGCCAGTGGGGCACAATCAGCTCAGGGTCAGTATAGGCAGGGTGATCAGGGTTCCCAGCAGGGGGATTCTAAGAGATTCCGATCAGGGGCTTTCAGAAACGGTCAGGGAGGATTCTGGAATGGCCAGCAGGGTCAGAACAGCCATCAGGGCCAGCAGGGTCAAAATGGTCAACAACAGCAGCAGTTTCACCAGGGCCAGCAAGGCCAGGGCAGAAATGGTAACGGTCACCAGGGCCGTGGTCAGCAGGGACAGTGGGGGGGAAACTTCTAGGGGAAGTGTTTCATTTGTGGTAAGATTGGCCACAAACATCAGGATTGTCCTGATAGGGGCAGGGCTCCACAGCAGCAGCAGCAAGGTGCTCGACACGAGCCACAGAGGCCTATGTTTCCCGCCGCCCACCCAGCGCCACAGATGGCAGCATTACCGCCCATTCCAGAAGTCCCAGTTCAGCAGGGACAGCTTCAGTATGGGGGAGTGTATCAGCTCCAGCAGGTCGCAGCCCCATAGGATCCACCAGCCATTGAGGCTATGTTCACTATTTAGGGGACTCTGGGGCGTATTTTATTTGACACGGGAGCTACACATTGTTTCATTGCTATGAGATTTGCACGCACCATTGGGTTGTTAGACACCGCCGAGAGTACGGTTACTTGTGTATATTCGCCGTTGAGTAGGGGTTCCGTGATTTCCCTTGTATATAGAGGCGTGGGTATAGAGATTGGGAGGTTTCTTTACCCGCGGATATGTTAGTGTTAGAGATGATCGAGTATGATGCCATTATTTGTATGGATTGGCTAGTTGCGTACCGAGCCATGATTGACTGTTTTAGTAGGAGTATTATCTTTGCCATTCCCGGGCAGGAGATGTTTTTACTAGCGATGCCTC
Source organism: Sambucus nigra (assembly GCA_949130495.1). Classification (NCBI taxonomy): domain Eukaryota; kingdom Viridiplantae; phylum Streptophyta; class Magnoliopsida; order Dipsacales; family Adoxaceae; genus Sambucus; species Sambucus nigra. Next base: position 328,811,753 of record OX422209.1, read on the forward strand.
GCCCTGAGGGAGGATCGTCCACTCATTTGTACTACGTAGAGGAGGAGACCTCTAAGGAAGTGGTGATACCACTTGAATCGATACCCGTTGTTAGTGAGTTCGCCGATGTATTTCAGGATATACCTGGATTACCTCCGAGTAGGTAGATAGATTTTGTGATTGATTTGACCCCGGGCACTCGGCCTATTGCCCGCGCACTTTACCGTATGGTTCCAGCTGAGATGAGAGAGTTACGGGATCAGATTGAACAGTTAATGGATCAGGGGTTTATACGGAGGAGTACTTCATCGTGGGGTGCCCCTGTATTGTTCGTTAAGAAGAGGGATGGATCGTTAAGGTTGTGTGTGGATTACCAGGAGTTGAATAAGGTCACGATACGGAATAAGTATCCGTTGCCCCGAATCGATGACTTATTCGACCAGCTGAGAGGAGCTTCTTTCTTCTCAAAGATTGATTTGCGATCAGGATACCATCAGTTGCGTATCAGAGAAGAGGACGTCTTGAAGACTGCTTTCTTAACGAGATATGGTTCCTACGAGTTTCGAGTTATGCCTTTTGGCTTGACCAACGCTCCAGCCGTGTTTATGGACTTGATGAATAGGGTGTTCAGAGAGTTCCTGGACCAGTTCGTCATTATCTTCATTGATGACATTCTGGTTTACTCCCAGACAGAGGAGGAGCACGCCGAGCATTTGTGGAAGGTTTTGCAGACGCTACGTCAGAACGAGTTGTATGCAAAGTATGAGAAGTGTGGGTTTTGGCTGAAGGAGGTTCAGTTTTTGGGGCATATTATTTTCGACTGGGGGATATCTGTTGATCCGGGGAAGGTATCCGCGGTGAGGGAGTGGGTACAGCCCACGACACCGACTGAGATCCGTAGTATCTTGGGCCTAGCAGGATACTACAGGAGGTTTATTCGGGGTTTCTCAAAGATAGCGGGTCCTTTGACACATCTGACTCGTAAAGGTGTGCCTTTTATTTGGAGTGATGCCTGTCAGTTGGCATTCGATGAGTTGAAGGACAAGTTGACCTCAGCACCTGTGTTAGCATTGCCGAGACCGGGAGTTGAGTATCTAGTTTACACCGATGCGTCCTTACAAGGACTTGGAGGTGTATTGCAGCAGGAGAGTCAGGCCATAGCTTATGCTTCCCGTAAGCTTAAGCCTCACGAGAAGAATTACCCCACCCATGACTTGGAGTTAGCGGCAGTGGTATTTGCCCTTCGAATTTGGAGACATTACCTTTTGGGGGAGAAGTTTTGATTGTTCACAGACCACAAGTCCCTACAGTACCTATTCACGCAGAAGGAGTTGAATATGCGGCAACGGAGGTGGCTTGAGTTTGTGAAGGACTATCAGTTTGATATCCAATATCACCCGGGGAAGGCTAATGTGGTAGCAGACGCGTTGAGTCGTAGGCCAGTAGATGAAGTGGCAGGGGTGTGGAAGGCAAAGTGGAAGGAGTTGGGACACTAGGATGCAGTGGCCCGATCATTCATGTCGGTGATGACTGTTACACCGCAGAATGTCATGAGAGTGGTAAAGGCACAAGCAGATGACTCATTCTGTCAGGAGAAGATAGTTCGATTATTAACAGAGGGAGTCGAGTCCTATACCGTTAGCTCAGACGGGGGATTACGCTTCAATGGGAGACTGGTAGTTTCAGAAGGGGAGGAATTACGACACGAGGTGATGGTAGAGTCGCACGGGTCACGGTTCGCGGTACATCCCGATGGGGGCAAAATGTACCAGGACATGAGACGTCAGTATTGGTGGAGCGGGATGAAGAGAGATATTGCCGTGTTTGTTTCTAAATGCGCCACTTGTCAGCTGGTAAAAGTAGACCATCAGAGACCGGCAGGACTTCTTCAGCCATTAGAGGTCCCGATGTGGATGTGGGAGAGCATCTCCATGGACTTTATCACGGGGTTGCCTACGTCACAGAGAGGTCACGACTCCATTTGGGTAATTGTGGACAGGTTGACCAAAGTCGCTCATTTTCTACCCGTAAGGACCGACTACACTACGGGACGGTATGCCCAGCTTTTTATTGCAGAAATAGTGAGACTTCACGGTGTGCCCCTAAATATCGTGTCTGACAGAGACAAGATATTTGTTTCACGGTTTTGGGAGAGTTTTCAGGAGGCCATGGGCACAGAATTGCGGTTGAGTACGACTTATCATCCGCAGACCGATGGGCAAACCGAGCGTACAAATCAGATGTTGGAAGACATGTTGCATATGTGCATAATTGATTTCGGGGGTGGATGGGAGTAGTATCTTCCACTGGTGGAGTTTTCTTACAACAACTCCTACCAGTTCACTATCGGCATGGCTCCATTTGAGGCGTTGTACGGTAGACCTTGTCGTTCCCCAGCATGTTGGTTGGAGGTGGGGGACAACAAACTACTTGGGCCGGAAGTGATTCAGGATACTTCGGCGAGGATAAAATTATTAAGGAGCCGCATTCGGGTAGCTCAGGATCGGTAGAAGAGCTACGCCGATGCGAAGAGAATCTTCAGGGAGTTCCAAGTGGGGGACCAGGTTTTACTCAGAGTATCTCCTATGAAGGGAATTATGCGATTTGGGAAGAAGGGGAAGTTGGCACCGAGATACGTGGGACCATTTCCTATCATCGAGCGGATTGGGTCTATTGCGTATAGACTTGGGTTACCGGAGCATTTACACAGGATTCTTGATGTGTTTCATATTTTCTCGCTAAGAAAATATCTTAGAGATGATTTGGCTCATTCTCACATTGCTTTGGAGGACATCGATCTCCAGCCCGATAGCTCCTACGAGGAGGGGCCGATTGCTATTTTGGACTGAAGTGAGCGAAAACTGCGGTCAAAGATAGTTCTGTTAGTGCGTGTTCAGTGGCGACATCACAATGTCGAGGAGTCCACATGGGAGCGTGAGGATGAGATGCGCGAACGTTATCCGGAGTTACTTTTACCAGGTACTTTTTAGTTCCGAATTTCGGGACGAAATTCTGTTATTAGGGGGGAAGAGATAATACCCCGCATTTTTATCGATATTTATTTATGGGATTAATTAAATTAAATGTGAATTAATTGAGAATTAATCCGGATAAAATACTGACGAGATGTGAGTTGGTATTTGATTATAATGTGTATATATGGCAATATATGAATATTGAAAATATTGAATTTGTCGTGAGATAGAAATACGGCAAATTGGGAAATTTTGTTGAGACACGTGTGACAGTCGCGTCAGGAATGTAATTATTTAAATTAAAAAGTGAATTTTACTTTTATCAACCCTATGATCATTTTTAGTGCGCCAACGCGTTCGGAAGGGTCGAAATAGTCAGAAAACACTAGCCGGGGGTTCATTTTGGGTCCCGAGGCATTTTTAGGCCATACCGACAACCCAAAAGGGTAGTTTGGTAATTTCGGAATTTTAGGAATTAAAACCCACGAAAATTAGAGGTTAAAATGTGATTTAGTCTTTACCCACTAAACCCACTAACAACACTAAATGACTTAATGGGCTACGGGAGTTATTGGGAAAAGTTCTAAGAGTTTCCTAAGGCAACCTCCAAACCACCATTGTCATCTTGGAGAAAAACTAGTAGAGAGAGAGAGGTAGGAGAATTCTGCAAAGAGAGAGAGAGAGAGATCAACCTTCATCAATTCAACATCAAATTCAGAGAAATACCTAAGGCAAGTGGTTTAATTACGTTATTTACAATGAATGTTTCTTCCATGTTTAGACATTTATGAAAATTTCATTGTTTTGGGAGATTGATAAAAACCCATTGAATTGGAATTAGAAATTCATATTTTGATAAGGAGATTGCATGTAGAATCATGTTTGGGAAATTATTCTGATAGAAATACATCTTTTATATCACAAAAACGGATTTGATTATGCCTATTGATGATTTTATATTTTCTAAGGTTCATGTCCATGAGATTTGGGGAAAATTGGGAGATTTGTTAGTTGGGTGTTGTTTAGGATGAATTGACCCTATAAATATGTTAAAGTACGACCTAAGTATGTTTAGGAATGATTAGAAACCTTAAACTATTGTCGGAATGATGTTTAGATGGGATTAGAGGTGAAGAGAATTGGGAAAAACGTAATAGGAAATTTCTTGGCTCGAAACTGTCACCTCGTTAGAAGGCCTGCCCAGGTCGTTCGAACGACCTCGTTCGAACGAGCTTCTAACGAGTTGATAGTTTGCCTTCTAACGAGGGGGATGTTCGTTCGATGCCTTTCGTTCGAACGAGATCTCGTTAGATGCCCACTTCGTTCGAACGAACTCTCGTTCGAACGAGACTTCTAACGAGTTGACAGTTTGGCTTTTTTGGCCTGGTTTGATTTCTAGTGTCCCGTAACCTTGGTTAATAGTAGAGATAACCTTACCTTGATGACTAATTGATATAGTTGGGATATTTGAGATATATTGGCGAGTAAAATATAGAAGAATGATTTGAACCAAATGGTAATTGTGGGTTAGGACGCGAATAACTAATTACGACGTGAGGATAATGGATGATGTGTATATATAAACCGGGGAAACGTGTATTGGTATAATAATGAGAAGTATACCACTAATAAATTATGGTAATTACTAAGATGTGTGCATGCTTAGTATATGTATATGATTTTTATGTGTATGACATACCTACCATACTTACTATCACGGGAGGTTTACGTTCGCTTAGGGCCATCTAATCCTTGTGTTCCCGAATTTAGAGTGGTACCTAGAGGACATAGTTCAAGGGAATGACTTAATTGTGAGTTATTAAGTCATCTGACTATGGAGCGTAGGTAGGTACGTGACCATGGATATGTTGAATTATGTTCGCCTCCATTTTTGTGTGTGGTGTTTATTCTAACAATTCCTCAGAGATTCGAAATTTGTAATCCTTATGTACGTGATGTACCGGGATGGATAGCAGAGTATGTGTGCACCACACCTTAGCCTAGGGGTGCTTGTATAGTATATTTATGATGTGAATAATATACGGTTCAATGAAAATGAATTTGTTATGTTTAAATTGCGAGAATAATTTATAGTAACTCCTTGAGAAGTTAAAAAGGGATAACATGCCGTGAATTGTAATGTTAACAATTGAGAATCCGAGTTAAATTAAAGCTATCTGTTTAAGTGATAATATTGGGAATTCATATTTTGAATCGAGTGTAAAGGTTAGAACTTATGTCGGTTTAGTTAGATATGAGAATCACTTGAATGGGTATGGTACGTTAGGAGTGCACAATTAGTCGAGAGGTGAGTATTTCATGTGAGAGCACGTCCTAACATGTACTTTGCATTCATTGTTTTAATGTTATTAAAGCACTTGCTATTTTTAAAATACTCTCCACATTCGGGCTCTGACCCGTTTGCTTTCAAATCTATCTTTTCGTAAAAAAAACCATTTTAGGTGCCCAGCCACAAGGACACCATGCATAGGAATTCTATACAGGTGACGAGCTGTAGCTGTTGTGAAAGTTACAGGGTCTTGACAGTAGACGCCTCCTTTTCTTGTCTTGATTCCATATTCAGATTCATCATTTGTAGGGCATGTCGCCCATTTCTTTTACAGACACTTTACATTTCAGTTATTCAGACTTTGGTTTGTAATTAATTCGGGATACACGCTATGGTTCTTATTTCAGTTTCGTATTTGGATTGTTGTGAGGAGTATTTCCTCCAGACTTATTATTATTCGATGATTACTATAGTTGGACTTTATGGTGAATGGTTATGTTATTCTTTATATTTCACTTATTGCATGTTAATCTTAGTTAACTTAAAATTTGGCAACTCACTTTTTAAATACTAGGTGGTTAGTAATTATTAAAATGTTTTCGACAGTGATGCCATTAACTGAACCAACTTGGCATTTTGTATTAATTTAATAAAGGAGTAGGTACCCGGTATTTAATTAGTCGGGGTGTCACAACTCTCTTTGTCAAAGTTGGAATTAAAAAGACTTATCATCTATTTTGGATTAGAATAACCAGATACCACATATATATTAGATACCCATATGTGTTGAGATAAACCCCAAACCATAAGAACAATATGTTAATGCTATGCCAACTAATTTGATCGATGATTTGGAGCATGTAACTGTGATTGGGACTCATGGCACGAGCAGAACCTCATGTGAGAAGTTTGAATATATTTTTACTCTATTTTTCAAAATATTTGAAATGATACATTAAAAACACTGAAGATGAGTTGATCGTAAGTGTAGGCAACTTCCAAATCGGCAATTAGCTATGGTGAACCTTGTAAATGAATGGCTTCAATAATAGGCTTTTGGAACACCTACTTATGTAAAATGGAAGCAAGCATTCCCAATCTTTGTATGTCCTCATTTGGCATTATATTTCTTCATTCATTTTATATTTCTGTTTGAGGTGGGTGTTTTTTGTTGGTTGATGATAAGTTTTTAATGTAATCTATTATGCATAAAGATCCTTGTATTCCAAAAACGTTACTTTTAGTTACGTTCCAGATTTCCCAATCCTGTTTTTCTTAGTAGTCTTTCTAAGAACTGAAGCTAAAACCAAGACTTGAAATGATCAAAATAACACAAACATTATAGCCCCGAGCATCGAGAACATAGCATAAATACTGTGCACTCATTTAATCCAGATTCAAATCCTAGCCTTAGATAAAATTGTAGTTGTATAATTAAGAACAAGTGGAGGTATTGTTAAGTATCCAATGAACAGTTAAGTATGAAGGGATGATGAACAGTTAAGTATTTTAGTTATTTACTTTAAGTATCCTATGATTAAGTAGTGGTATTGTTAAGTTTTGAATGTAATCAATTAACATTGTGACTAGTCTATGTGGATACATCTAATTTGTGGATACATCTAATTCTTTCATATCTTTCTTTGAATTCACAATCGCTAAAACACAAGTGTGATAATGGACATAGATGTTAATAAAGCAACACACACAATATACAGAGGGAAAGAGAATATATATTCCATGCTCGAAACAGTAAAGATCCGAGCACTCATTTCCAGCTTGATAACTAGGATAATAGAAACATTTAATACATATATATTCAATTATACGCACACTTCTACTAAATTCTTTCATAAGGTGTTGGAACTCGGGTGTGACCAGTGGCAAGCCAGTGATTTTCATTCACGGGGTGCGGAGAAGAAAAGAAACATATTTTTATGTACCAAAACATGCGAAACTTATCAAGAATGTCATTCAAATACAATAGTCTATATCAGTTTTGAGGTTAAAGTGTCATTTATTTATTATGTGCATTGAGATTTCAATAACCAACTTCCAAGGATAAGAATCACAACTAAGACATTTATCCAAATTCGACATGATGTGCAAGATTTGACACAGGCATGTATGTAGAATTATGGATTTATGCGAGTAGAGTGAAACATGATTAACTTATGAAAAACGAGAGAACGAAATATTTTCATAATAAAATAGACTAACCTGACAATAGTTTTGAAGTTGGGATCGTGATATGATTTGTGGTGTTGTTTTCCTTAGTGGTTGCAATTGTCGTTGAGATTGAACCTCTGGCCGAAATTGCATCGACGGTTGCAATGATGCTAAAGGATCAATATTGGTTCCGTTAGGAACCTATAGAAATACAAAAAAATGTCAGATGTAATGCATGAAAATTAGCCGATCGTACTCGTATAAATATATAATTAATAATCGTTGACCTGTTCAGTGCTTGAGGACACATCTCGTGGAGATTGCCTAAAACTATACTTAGCACGCATATGAGCCTCCAGAGCTTCCATCTGAGATTCCATAGCAGATACTTTTTCATGCATTTGAGTCTCCATTTTCTTTTTCATTTTAGCTTGCTTCCTTTCATAGTTCGCCTCCATCTCACGGCGTAACCGCTCATTTTTAGCCTCTATCTCACGTCGCACCCTCTCATTTTTAGCCTCCATCTCACGTCGCATCCTCTCTAACTCTTGTTGATGCCGTGTCTAAATATCCCTCCTATGATCCTCGGACATCATATATGATCGGACGATTACCATACTCGGCATGACACCAATCCCAAATGTCTGCACACGACAATGCCTTTCAGGTCCCATAATTCTCCTAAATATGTCATCTCGTGCAACAACGGTCTCCGCACTCTCCCGATGTTGCGATTCTAGTTCATCCATCTCTTGCTGTAAAAATCAAATCAAGCTATCATCATAATGAATACCGTTCCAACAAATATAATTTGATAATTAACGCTTGACCTGGCACCCAAATCCATTTTCAAATGAAAAATAATGTTTTCTCAAAAGATAATACACACGCAAAAAAAAATTAAGTTGTTTAAATTGTTATTAAAATCCAAAATATACATACAATTAATCGAGTAGCTTCTTCATTAACTGGCCCCTTAGCCTTGGTTATATGTGTCTCCTTGTATACCATCTTACGAGTTGTTTGGTGTCCAATTCTTTTAGCAATCTACGAGCACAAGATTTGAAGTGTCAAGATATCATCTTTTTCACTTAATTTGTTCGCAATGAAAAAAGAACGTAGTAATCATTAAAAGTATCAGATATGTGTGGCATTGCCGAACATGCACGGATGGCTTTGTTCTTCGCACTATTTGCCTGCTACGTTGAAAACACAATTGATATATATCATGTGACGATGTCAATGACACTACCATAATTTTTACTCTGGTGTATCAACTCTAATGGCAATACTACTTAATGTAATTAAGATTAGAATCACAATGGGTAGTGTATTGACACATAGATATTGGTTGGTGACTTAGTTTCACCATAGATGTAATTTATTTTAAAAAATTCTAGTTATGCCTTTAGGCATGGGCATCGACTAGTGCATACATATACACGTGTAAAATCAATATATAGCTCTCATGCTCAAAGTGCTAAAACACCTAATCGAAGATAGAATCATGTGAAGAATCATATTAAAATATACCTCTACTTCAGCCGAGTTCCAATGATAGACGAACGTTTTCCATTGATCTTCCTCGACCCTTGGGGGACAATGCGCCAAGCGTTCCTCGTTAGTCCTATATTTACTATAACCCTCACTTTTTGCTGGGGCCTTCCACTCCTTCCACTTTTTTTCCAACGGACTCAATGAGGAATTTTCTCATCTCATTCGTGGAATTTGTATTGTCCTGTATTAAACAACATATTAGAGAACTAAACAACAAATTCGAAACCAAAAGAATCAATTAATGTTATTTTAGAATGAATTAATGCAAATCAAATATCTATGCAAATTATGGTTACATAAGGTCTATTCAAATTATGGTTACATAAGGTCTATGCAAATTATGATTATAATTTTTATAAAACTACATCCAAGAGTATGTATAAATTTACCCCTATATATATCTTCATGTTTAGTGATAAGTGAGGGTATTGTGAGAAATTAAAAATTTAACAACCCGTAGATTTATATAATAGTAGACGATACCGTGATATGAGTCCAAATTACATTCTTCCCCTCTTTCGGAACATGTCTCCAATCAAGGAATGTTAATGGTGCTAACTGTCCATTGCGTGCTAAAAACCCCAAATTTGAAGCGAGTCTAGATATTGTCTTCTCAGTAGGTTGTCCATGCTTATTCACCTCGATGTTTAAAATTCCACCATCTTCACCCCACCCACTATGCATTAATGTTGGGCCTCGAACTCTTCTTTGCTCCTCTTCTGCTTGAACTAGGATCTAAGTATTAAGTAGGCGAAGATAAAAATTAGTAATATTTTTATATATAGACATGTAGATAAAACTGAGTGTATCTGGACAGTAATTTCAGTAATCTAATTTAGGTACGGGAATTCAGTTAGTCGTCTTTTTGTATATCCAACCAAAACCAACCACAAAATCAGTTGTGTAATATTAGTTTGCCTTACTTGCGTCATGCTCTTGTTGTTCACTATTACATGTCAATGAAGGGATAAATGGTGTAGTAGTAGCGTTAGTAGGTGGCCAATTCGATGGAAGTTGAGTCATGACAAATGATCTTTCACCTATGTGCTCTTGCAGCTCGCTAGGGGATAGCATAGCTCCTCTAACGTGTTGGGCATGAGATCTACTTGTTGCCGTCGTACTGTACAAAAAAAAACATTAATGTTAGTTGTACTACGGAGAATATATCTAATAGAAATAAAGTAGCAAAAATAGCGTACTTTCACAAGATAAAGATATATTTTCAAATTTCAATAATAACTTTGATGGGTATTTTATTGTCCCCATTCTCTATGATGATCTCACTAGGCAAATTATAGCTCCAATTTTGGCTATGAAGTACCACTTGGAGAGTTGCCAAAACTACTTGGAGAGTTGCCTCAGAGTTTGTTTTCTTGTAATACATTAGTCGTATTAAAATTGTGTATGGGCATGTTTCTGAACATTCCTGTTAATTTCATTGGTTTTCCTAAACTAAAGATCCTGGCGCTAGATTCACTTTTATATAGGAATGATAATTCGACACAACATCTCTTTTCCAACTGTCCTGATCTTGAAGATTTAGTTATATCCAGAGTGACATGAGATAATTTGCAAATTTTAAATATCACTTCTGAGTCTTGTATTTTTTAATGGATCTAGGTTTGATCTTAACAGCTCAGTCTGGAGCTGCAAGTTTAAGAGAAGTGCAATATTTTTGTAAATATATTGGGAAAGTGGAATATTTTTGTAAATGTGTATTTAAAGTGCATTTTTAAAATAAAAAACTCCTTTAAATGAGTATCTACTCAACCACATTTAATGACAATTACAAACTACTAAATAAATATGGTCCCTCGTTGTAAACATTATATGGCAATTCTAAACTAAAATATGCTAAAACTATAGCTTTATGAGAACTCTTCATATTAACTAAGTCAGTATGAACTCCAGTACTACATGGAATTATTTCTCGTGGGGTGTATCCATCGATCTTGGGGAGATAATTGATTGTTTACCATAACAACCAAAGACATCGTCTTCTCTATCTTCATTTTCAAGCAATAAAAAGCCATCGGTGGCCAACATTGGCATCTCCCAATAATTTGCTTCGACTGTGAATTCCCTGGATAGGACCAACATTAGAACAATCAATGTTATTGCAGATTCCATGGATAGGACCTACATAGTCTAGTAACTCCGCAGGAGTATTTGTAAGCGTAGCCATAGTACCAAAATTATTTTGGCCTAAACTAGTCAGAACGTTGGTCGTGGCTTGCATTGCCACATCTGCATCCTCCTCATTTCTTTGTTCTCTCCCCCTTCAATTCTTATTTACTTTGCATATAACCCATTCATCCAAATTTGTACAATTAATAAAGAAATTACTAAATAAGTTAATAGAATGTAAGAAGCAAGTAGTTGCGTAACTTACTGCCTGATATTAATTTATTACCGAACACTTTAAAGAGAGAAGTGCCTTTCAGTACAAGTCAAAATCAAATGATCAATTGCAGTATAATAAAATCAAATTTAAACAGAGATCAACATTCAGACTTTTGAATTCAATTTCACAATATATAGACCAACTGTATATGGTATATCTGTAATGTGTATTTCAAGGTGTTAGTTTATAGAATTAAACCTGTTCTTTGAGGCCGTGTGAAAGACTGAATATGTAAAAGGGATCTCAATAGGTGATAATATCTTACTCATAAACTTATGTAGGACCCCAAAAGAAATTATCATAAAGATAATGGGGTCCTGGATGTGAGATAAACACTGACAGTCTGACATTACTAAATCTTATGACTAAGTTAGCACTAAACATTGACACTACAATTATATCTCTATTCAGGAATCTCACAATGGTTCGCTTGGTATTGTATGAGAATTTTCCATCACAATGACAAAGATCCACAAGCCTACCCTTAAAGACACTAACAAGTTAAAACAATCCAATGGTCAGGTGTACCTAGAACAAGTCATAACTGGGAGAGAAGCATGTACTGGGATTATCAATCTTGATATAGGAGAACTGGATTTGTATTCTCGTTATTTGGATTTGTAAATTTTTTGGATTTTTTAAATCAATATTCGATTCAGGGAGGTATGCCTAAGTGACTAATTCAACATTCATAATTTAACGTCATTTCTGACTCAATCATCGATTTCCAGAGCAGAAATAAGGAACTAGTTTGCAGGACAACCCTCAGAAATTAACTAAGTAAATCATTCAAATATGTTGTTTTCGCCTGGGTTCTCAGTCAAGTTCAATGTACATACACTTTTTATGGAATTGAAATAATTCAGTGATTGCAACAATAATCGAAATAAATCTTAATTTTGGAATGTATAGTTTACATTAATTTTGCATTCACATTTTGTTCGGTTCCTTCATTTTAACCACAAGCATTGGTCTCATACACTAAAATTTTAGTCAGTAAATTATCCAACAATTTGATGGTAACATTAACAACAGCCAACTCATAAATAAATAAATAAAAGACATAAGCGAAAGATTTGTAAAATGAAAAAGTGAATACCAGACGAAACTAAGGATCTTGTGGATCTACATTGCAAATTAGGGGTATGAATGAGCTGAATCGATCCTTTTGAATTCAATTTCACAATCATATTAAGATTGTCTTGAAAAGAACAAGCTATTATCACCAAATAAAAAATGTGAGATTGCAGGATTTTTTTCGAGATAGAAATACCCTTGAGATCTCAACTCCTCTCGCAACTTTAGTTATGGAAATAAGACCCTCAATTCATAAGATAAATAGGTATGGAGATCGTAGATATCCTTGACTCAATCCCCACGTGGGAGTGATAACACCCACCTGAACTCTATATATAAGAACCGTATAATTAACAGAGGAGACACGTATCATAATACAATCAATCCAAGGAATGTGAAATCTCAGAGCCTCCAAAATTTCCTGCAAATAAACTCATTTCACCCTATCATATTCTTTACTCTTATGGAGTGTCTTTCAGTGGCTGATTCTTATAGTGTACCAATATGTCATAATTTGACTGGAAATTGGAGGAGGGGGGGGGGGGGGGGGGGGGGCTTTAGTGATAGTATCACGTTCTACATTGATTTTATACAACGAATGGAAGCACAAGACCCAAATACAAAAGAATACAATCAAAACATATGCACACGGAAATGCGTTCAACCAACCACACCTTTATGCGAATGATATGACATACAGGAATAGCTTCGTCTGTTAAAACGATGCCCACAATAAACTACTAAAATCTAAAATTAATAAGAATAATTACTGAATAAAATAAATCAACAAAACCAAGACGTCTTTATATGCATCCTATTAAGAAAGATCAATTAATACGAATGAGTAGAGTTCGAAATCAAGTTATCACTACAAGTTCAAATGCCTAGCTAACAAAATTTTCTAATCGTCTTCATTTGTCTCCACTTGTTCTTCTATATCAACTGTTATTCCAGTTTGCCTTGCCTCACCCAACTAACATCATCATCACGTATGAATAGTGTGTCATCCAAATGTTGCTCGCTCCATATCTCCTTTTGATTTATCAAAGTCCCTTGGGTTTTATATTTTTGTCCAAATACATCGAAAAAGTCTCTAAGCTTCGTCTTAATTACAATATTCCAGTCTTCTTCCATTGGGTCTTGTATGTAAAATACTTGTTTCGTCTCAGATGCTATTATGAAAGGCTCGTCATTTATTTGTTTCCTTGGACACAACTACTTGGAATTTACAAGCGTGAATCCAAAATCATATTGTGCAATGAGACCTCTATTATTGTCAACCCAATCACACTTGAACAACACAAACGTATAGTCATTAGAATAATACAATTCAATGATATTCGTCAAAACTCCATAAAAATTAACATCTCCTGATATGGGATTCCTATCTTTAGCACTTGCACCACTTTCAGTAAGTGCATTTAGCATGACTCCAGTATTTTGCGTTGTTCTTTTCCTCTCGCGAGCCTTAGTGTGATACCGAAAACCATTAATAATATACCCCGTGAATCTTTTTTCTTTTTTTAAGAGGCCCAAAGCTAACATCCGAATTTCTTGTGATAGTTTTATGTCCGTTGTCTTAAGTAACTTTCGCACCTATTTGTCATTTACAAAAACTATATTAAAATCCATGCTTTTGTAATAATATAATTATAAGTGTAATTTAGTTTCAGCATGCATATTACTTACATGATCTTTAAACCACAAATGAAAACGTTTCATTATGAATGCGATCCACGTCATGTGGTCTAAGATGAGAATTTCTACTAATTGACGCACGGTGAGTCCTGCATTAAAACGAACCATTAAACTATTTTCACATGATTACAAATGGGAGAAATTTATTAATTAGGATACTTACTCTCAAAATGGAGCAATTGCATCTGTGTTGACAAGCACATAGCGATGTAACTGTACATATTTAATGTCATCAAGCACAAATCCCACTAATTTTTCTAACTTACGAGCACATTTTTTATCAAGAGTATTGCCTGCGTCGTTCTTTATTGCTCAGTTATATTTCATCTCAACATCCTGCAAGTACCTTGAACAAAATGTCAAGCATTCTTCTACCCAATATCCTTGTACAATTGAACCTTCTAGATTACTATGGGTCTTCACATAATTCTACAATGTGAAGAAGTATATGTCGTGGCGAAATTTTTAATTTTTAAGAGGAGATGAAAATGCTTACAATGAGAAGAGAAAAAGAACACAAAAAATCATAATTAATACCACACCTCTCAATAGCATACATCGACCGGTATTGTGGTGGTCCTCCGATCTTCGCCTCTTCTGATAAATGAATAACCAAATGTTCCATGACATCAAAAAATGAAGGCGGAAAAATCCTTTCAAGATGGCAAAGCGTGAGCTCAATAAGAGATTGAGCATGTTCTAAATATGTTACCTTCATTACTTTTGAGTACATACTCCTAAAATAGCTAATCATCTCAATTATTGGCCCAAGCACATTTTTAGGCAAAACATTTCTTAGGGAAATAGGAAGCAACTCTTGCATTAAGATATGGTTGTCATGACTCTTAAGTCCCAATATATTACGTTGTTTAAGGTTGACACAACGCGATATGTTCGAAGCATAACCATCTGGAACTTTCACATCCTTTAGTATGTTACAAACTATGTATTTTCCTTTATTATCCAATGTGAAACACGCTCGTGGCAAATAATATTTGTTGTTTGCCCGTTTTTGAGGATGCAGTGAGTTGCGAATACCTAATTCTTGTAGATCAAGATGAGAATTTAGATTATCCTTTCCCTTACCATCAACATCTAATAGCGTCAAGAGCACATTATCGCATGCATTCTTCTCGATATGCATTATATCAAGATTGTGGCATATTAAATTGTCCTTCCAATATTTTAACTCAAAAAATACATTTCGTTTCTTCCAATTATATGTGAGGTTCCTATCTTCATTATCATCCCATTTCCTCTTAAGTTCCGGATTTGGATCCTTCGTAAACATATTATTGATGTCCCTTACCTCATCAAACACGTCGGCTATAGATAGTCGAATGGGCTTTGTATCCAACTCAACTTTACCATCAAACGAGAATTTATCTGTTCGAAATTTATGCCCTTCCGAAAACCATCGACGATGGACCATGTAGCATTATTTATGTCCTTTTTTCAACCGATGGGAGTGAGTATATTTGTGAAAACAAGGACATGCCAATTTACCTTTAGTGCTCCATCCTGACAAATTTGCATATGTGAGAAAATCACTTATTGTCCATAGCAATAATGCACGCATTTTAAACATCTGATTACACGATGCATCATAAGTATCCACCCCAACCCATAATTCCTTCAACTCGTCAACTAAAAGGCACAAATAAACATCAATGTCATTACCAGGCCCGCGAGGACCATTAATTAGTATCGGAAATATCATATATGGTTGCTTCATACACAACCATGGGGGCAAGTTATATATTATCACAATTATAGGCCACGTGTTGTGAATAATACTCAAGCTCCTGAATGGGTTAAATCCATCACTAGATAATCCAAGTCTGATATTTCGCGGGTCCGTAGTAAAATCTGGATAAACATCATCGATTCTTTTCCAAGCAAGAGAATCAGCGGCATGCCATACATTTCCATCATCAATACGTTCCTCGGCATGCCATCTCATTTCTGATGCTGTCTTCGATGACATATATAGCCTCTGGAGCCTTGGTATCAAAGGGACGTATCTTACCACCTTCGCAGGAATTTTTCGATCTACTGTAAGATCGTCGTCTTACTGAGCATTTGATTATTTAAATCTTGGGGTATGGCACTTTGGACATTCACTCTCATGTTCTGTCTCATTCCATTATAGCATACAATCATTTGGGCATGCATGTATCTTCTTATACTCTATCCTCAAGCTTGCAATCATCTTGCGAACTTCATAAAAATACTTTGGCAATGTTTCACCCTCAGGAAATGCATCTTTTAATAATTCAAGAAACATTGTAAAGATCTTGTCGCTCCATCCACCAAGGCACTTTATATGTAGCATTCGTACAATAAATGAGAGTTTAGAATACTTCTTACAATCTGGGTACAACTCCCGCTAAGCTTAGTTTATTAGATTAAATAATCTCTTAGTTTCTTCATCAGGACCCCAACCTATATGTTGATGCTACTCATCACCATCTATAAAGTTAAGCGGGTTTAAAGGAGGGATTCCAAAGGCATCGTGTATCATCTCTCGCATTTCGTTACCAACACTTGATTCGGAAGAGGGAACTGAATATGAGGAAGATTCCCGGTGAAAAGTCCAACAAGTATAACTCGCAAGAAAACTATTTAGTAATATATGTTCCACCACCTCATCTTTCTTCAAAAATATCATATTGCGGTACTTCTTATATGGACACAATATTCTTTCAGCATTTGGTCTATTATCAGAGGAAAATTTAAGGAATTCCTTCGCTCCTTTCTTGTATAAAGGATGGCCCCTATGTTTTATATTAATCCAACTCTTATCCATTAACATATTCGACCTAGTGAAAACAAAAACAAAAAAAGATTTGAAATTAATACGAGAAATCATTATCGGCAACATAGATCTTACGATTATAGGTAAACAATTATGACTCAAATAATATTGAAAAACATACTTACATATTAAATGATTATAGGTAAATAAATTTTTGGATTTACCAATGGGGGGATACCATTGGTAATTGGTTCACTTATGAATTTATTTTGAACTATAAAGCGAGATGAAAATAAGAAATTTATCTTAAATTTAGGGTTCCAAACCCCAAATTTCTTGAAACCAAAATCATGATACATTGAAACACACAAATATCTATACATATACAAACACTTATACATACTCAAATATTTAATAATAAAGTTAACTTTATTATTAAATATTTAGCATTATTATCAAGTGCAATTTGTGCAGCAAATTAATATCAACACATGTTTTGTTTGTGAATAATTTCATAGTCTGAACAAAAAAGAGCATAAACATACCTAAGAGTAAACTGAAATAGTCAACTACGAAACTACGAGTAGCTATATGAAATTGGGGATTTGATGAAACTGCAAGATAAGAAATTGGGGATTTACAAGAACTGCTAGATTCTTGTCTTGCAAGATATGAACTTTTACAAGATATGAAGTGTTACAAGAACTATTATAAGATGCAAAATACCTTTGGATTCTTATACGATCAGCGATACCAAATTGTAAGAACAAATCGCAAGAACTGTTATATGATCAGCTATACCAAGAACTGCAAATTTCTAGATACGATTAGCTATACCAAATTGCAAGAACTGTTATATGTGAAATTACAATTTCATATTATAAGAAAAAATAAAATAAACAAAATCAACCACCTTATATATACATGATAAAAATACCATTGGAACTATTAGTCTAAGTTTCTTTATATTATCAACTTTCCTCTTATTGCAAATTTTTCTAAGAGCATTTCAACTTTTGATTAATTAATTAAAAGAACCAACATTTAATTAATTAATTAAATAGACAATCAGACATCACAAAAACATTATTAGATCAGAAACTGAAAAAATCCATCTCGGATCAGAACGAAAAGGTGGCGATTGAACAAAAACGAAAATCAAAGGTGTAAAAAATCACAAATTACAACCAAAACGAAGATCAAATGCTCATGTCTACTTTAACTCTTGGCCCCAAATAAAACCCTACCAAAACGAGTGTGAGAGAGATTGATTATGGGAAGGAATTGGAGGGGACAGACTCTACAGATAGAGGTAAATCAACTATTTGCGTATTGGAGATTGTAAGACAATTTAACTGCTCGATGAGATTTACCTGGTGAGATTTACAAAATTGCGACCCGATGAGATTGATTGTCTCCAATACAATTTAACGGCTTGATTGTCTCATCTACGGCATCAGATTGCGTATTGGATGAAAATTATAGATCGCGTATTGAAGGGAAACTATTATAGGTAAAAATTTAGAGTCCCGCGTTTTGGAATAAAATACGGGAAAATGATTCCCGATGTTTTTGTTCAAAAACGTCGATTTTTTTTGTGGCATTTAATGCCCAACGTCGGTAATTTACGGCGTTTTACATTTAAACGTCATTAATTCCTAGTGTTTAAATAAAATGCCAGTAAATTTCATAACCTTTTTAAATAAACATTGCAAATTATTTCTATGCCAACATTTTATTAAAACGCCTAAAAAACGTTGGCCTATATATTATTTCTCGTAGTGGTAAACTTTGTCAGGCTTATTCAGTTGCCAGGGTTTGTATGGCTGTATTGACCATAAATCCTGAGATTGTGTTACAGGTTGTGAAAGTGTAGGCAGGAGATCAGTTTTGTCAGGACAAGTGAAACAATTATTATCAGAAGGAGCGAAATCCTATTCGATTAGTTTTGAGGGAGGTTTACGCTTTAATGGGAGATTCGTGGTCCTAAAAAACATGTTGTTATTAAAAAATGCCATTGGTCGAGATTTGAGGTACGTCCGCATGTAGACAAGATGTATCAGTATATGCGTCGACAGTATTGGTAGAATGGCATAAAGAGGGATATAGCTGAGTTTGTCTAGAAGGGTGCCATATGTCAGTTAGTACAGAAAGAACACTAGAGACAATCTGAAATGTTACAGTCATTGAAAATTCCGGTGTGAAAGTGGGAAAGCATATTGATGGATTTTATAACAGGGCTATTAACAGCACAAAGGGGTCACGTATCTAGATGGGAGATATTGGATCGATTGACCAAGGTGTCTCATTTTTACCAGTACGGACAGAGCATACGATGGCACAATATGCCTATTCATGCATAGCCGAGATAGTGAGGTTACATGAGGTACCGATTAATATTTTTTTCGATAGAGAAAAGATTTTTATGTCGCATTTTTGGCAGAGTTTCTATGAGGATTTGGGAATTGGGTTACGATTGACTACAGCCTATCATCTACAAACTGATGGGAAAACTGAGCGTGGGAATCCTATGTTTGAAGACATGCTTAGAATGTGTATACTTGATTTTAAAGGAGGTTGGGAGAAGTATCTTCCATTAGTGGAAATTGTGTATAATAATTCTTACCAGTTTACCATTGGGATGGCGCCTTATGAGATTTTATATGGAAGACCTTGTCATCCGCCTTGTGGTTGGCTAAGAGTGGGGAAATAATATGTTCATGAGTTGGAAGTGATTTAGAGTCAGACGGCAGGGATTGAGATAAATGAAGTTAATTTTGAATAGTTTAGTAACGTCTTAAGAGTTACATTACCACGAACCGAAAGGTCCAACACTGACGTGAGTGGTCAGAAATTGTCATGGATGTCTCCCAGGAGGGTAGTTATGCAATTTGGGTGAAGGGAAGCTGTCATCTAGGGAAGTGGGGCCTTTTCAGTATTGAGATGATAGAGCCGGTGGAGTATAAGCTCATCTTATTAGAGCATTGTTAGAAGATTTAAGATCGTTTTGCATATCATCAAATAAGTGAGACCTTATTAATGATAGAGTATAACAATATGCAATGATTTGAATAGACTTGTCGCTAATCTTGGGCCATAGCAATTGGGCTTTTAGACAGGATGATACCACTAGCGAGTGAATAGTGGAGGCACCAAAATGTTATCATGAGTAGATTATGAGTACGATCGGATGCTATGTGGATAAGGATCTGAAGTTCTTCTTACCAAACTTACTCGAATTTTGAGAACGAAATTCCTTTTCATGGGGGAAGTATGTAATACCCTGTTCGTTATATATATATATATATTGTTGGATATTTAAATTATATGGGTGACACATAATTTAATTTATGAAATAATGAAAAATTAAATAAATATTAATTTGGAGTGAAATAAATTAATATTTATGTGACTACTTATTTACTAATGTGCGACAGTAAATAAAATGGAATTAAGTTCTAAGTGAATAAACGCGACGGAATGTAATATTATCTCAATCGGGACACACGTGATTAAATTAAGATAGCTTAAGATGGAAAAATATTTATAAGTTACTCGGGTGATGATTTCGAGTGCACGGTTGATCCGAAATGGGTCAAAATAGTCAAAATTAAGTACCCAGGGATTTTGTTAGGGTCTCGAGGGCTTTTTAAATTAATCGAAACTTATTCAAATGACTTTTGGGCTCCTTAAGGGCATATGAAAAGCCAAAAACGGAATTTCAATCATAAAATGAAAGGTTTGGGGCCTAAAGAATAGTCATTTCACAAATCCAAAGGTTAGGAGAGTTATACAAAGAGTTAGAGAGAAAGTAAAGAGAATTAAGAAGAAATTTCAAGAGTCTAAAGAAGGAATTGAAGAATTTTTGCAAGGACATTCTTAGAGTGAAGATTTGGGGAGACAATTCTTAGAGGAGTATCAATATCTTCACCAAATTCAGGCCCTACGAATATCAAGGCAAGTAATTAACTTGTTATTTAATTTGAATATTCAACTTTAGTCATATCATAGTTGGGAAATGATACTTTGAAATATTTTCACATAAAAAAGATTGGATTTTGGAAAATGATTTATACTCTGAAAATATTTATAATTGGGAAATGTTATAAATTAATGATTTCTGTAAAATTAACATTGAATTGAGAATTCTAAATTTCCAAGTGTTGATGTTGATAGAAAGAATTGAGAAAAATGATTTAGTGTGATATTCAGATAATTTTATGTTAATTGGAGATTAAGCATAAATTTCATATAACCATCTTGTGTAGTTGAGTTCTAGATAAAATTGGAAGTTTTATACTTGGAATTTATGTGAATTTGATACATTGGTTGTGATATGAAGTGGGATTAAGGTGGTGGAAATTAAATAAAGAAAACTCGATTTTAGAGAGTTTAGGTCTTCCTTTTAAGTTGTTTTGGAAGATATTTGAGAAAAACTAAAAACACATGCCGGACTCAATTTTTCATATAGAATTCAAATTTGAAGTCGAATTGATTATTTAGATAATTTTTTAGATCTAATTTTCTGTATGTTTTAAAACAAGTCTAAAATTTGGATTTTTAGGGGTGAAATTTACAGTATTTGAAGTGAATCATATTCGGGAATTCTTAATTAATTGTGATAAAAATTCGAGAATTGGGATACGGGTTGAGTGATGTAGTTGTGTGTCCCGAAAATGTATTTTGGATATAAATTAATTAAGTCTATAATTATTTAATTGATTATATAATGATGTATTTGAAATTAATGCCATTAATGATAGGCATGCTTAAATAAATTATTGTGGAATGTAGAAATGTGTGGAAATTATATATATATATATATATATATATATATATATATATATTTGTATTTGTGTGAAAAATATAATTATATGGATATTATGGCATACCCCTCTGGAGACTATCATCGGAGGTTGCATGAGTGGGTGATCTTCCCTGGATAGCGAATGTAGGGTTAGTATTATTCACATGTCATAATCACCACACACATGCATGTTAAGGTTGAGTCCGAGGTGAGCTAATTATGGGTATGGTTATTGCTCACTAATTGGGAAACTTTTGACCGCCTCCCATGCTGTTATTTATTTTCTATCGTAGTTCGATGTGAGATTCCGATGCGGTAGCCATGAAAATGTGAGTATTCTCTGGATTATGATAGCATTAGATACCCGCATTTGGTAAATTTATTATGATCAGAAATGGCGGTTTTATATATATATATATATATATATATATATATATATATATATATATATATATATATATATATGTGTGTGTGTGTGTGTGTGTGTGTGTGTGTGTGTGTGTGTGTGTGTGTGTGTGATGTGATCATAAAATACCTATATATATGTGCAGAAAAATATATACGCGCATATTGAATTAAAATGTGAAAATTTACAACTAGTGAAAGTTATTGGGAATGTTTCCATAATTATAACTGAGAATTATAATGATTAGTGAATGTGATAGCTAAATAAATAAATTACCCAGGATGGGATAACGTATAAAATTTAAGGATACTCGGGAACTAGTTAAGCGGGTAGCATAACAAAGTGATTGAAATGCATACGTTAGGTGAGCACTTTAGATGATAAGTGAGTATTGTCTCATGAAAGAGTGTGGTTCTAATTTAAATATGAGTAAATTGATATACATTTTTTATGAATTTTAATTACTTGAAAAATATTTTCAACTGGATTTGGGATATGACCGGTATCAAAATATATTTTCAAAACCTTGTAGTTATCCAGCCACAGGGACGCCGGGCGTGATCATCTTCCCAGGTATCGGAGCTACGACAATTATGGGACGTTCCAAGATTTGGGTTAGTCGTTTCTATTCTCATATTCTAGACAAGATTATTTTCCATATTCGGGCATGTTTCCCATGTGATTCAAATTTATTTTAATTTATCTCATTGTTGGGATTTATTGTATGGATGTTACACATATGGTTTATTCAATTAAGTTTTGTATGTAATGGATTTCTATTTCAGACTTAATATATGATTGTGGATTTTTATTATTGTCTGAATGGATTATGGTTTGATTATAGTGCTCTTGTGTCACATTAATTAAGATTAAAATTGATACACGACTTAATTTAATATTAGGTGGTTAGTAATTAATTGGTTTCCACTGTGATGTTAAGAATGAGCCAAATGAGATTCCTATTTTGTTTTAGTAGAGGACTGACCACCCATTATTTTAATAAGCACGGTGTCAAGATTTCGTTGAGGAAAAATTAAGAGAACCGAAATATCTATATGCTTCCTTTCTATTATGCTTATGTGACACCCCGCCTAATCAAATACCGGGCGATCACTTTTATATCAAATTATAACATGAGTCTCATATGGATCATTCTTAGCATCACTGTCGAAAATCCATTTAATTACTAATAACCTATTAGGCCGGTGTCAAAATTTTACTTAACTACTCTTTTTAACTACTACAATTTAAAGCATCCACACAGTTTTGCGTAAATGAAACTGAAATTAAATAAAATAACCGAACACTCGGTCAAAATATACAACCATATCGAATGCTGGGCTCAAAGAATAAATAAATGCAATTGAGCCATTGGCCCGAATATTTATACAGTACCTCCTATCTAGAGTACAAGGATAGAAACGTCTACTGAGAATCCTGCAAGCATCCACAGCTGCTGCAGCCTGACGTCTGACTCAAAAGATGTGTCATCCAGGCGTCCTTGTGTCTGGACACCTATATATATATATAGCAAGAAAGGAAAAGTAGATAAACGGGTCGAAGCCTGAGTTGTGAAAATATTTAGCAAGTGCATAAATGCTTTATTTTTGAAAATATGTTTTATCTCATATTTAAATTGGTATCGCACTCCCATGAGATACCCCTCACCTCTCCTCTAATAGTGCACTCCTAGCACAACCCTCTAAACCTCCTAGTCAAGCTACCCTGCTAAACTAGTCTATAACCCAACCACTATCAATCCTAGATAGTCCAAGTAATGTACTAAGGGCTCAACTTCTCCCCAGTCTCAACACTAAGCCATGTTCGTGCGTGGGGTGTCTCGCAAAGCAAAATCCAAACAAGGAACCCCCCGATACACTACTACGCGGAAAGGTCGATCGTCGAGATCCGCCAGTTCCTCAGTACAGAATATATATAAATATATATACATACACCATATAATAAATCTCAATATAAGATCACTAAGGATTAAACTTCTCCCGAGTCTCAACACAATGCCATATTCGTGCGTGGGGTGTCTCGCAAAGCGAAATCCAAACAAGGAACCCCCTCCCCCGATACACTACTATGCGGCAAGGTCGATCGTCGGGATCCATTAGACCTTCGGTACTCGATTTATCCATATATACATATTCATATTACAATATACATCCGGATCTATCTCCCAGACTGAGGATTCATATACAAAGTATTTATCAATACTTTTCATTTTCATCTCAAAACTTTCCATTTCCCTTCTCATATTCAGGAAATGTATTTTAAAAGACAATTCATTATCATGAATTTCTTTAACAAATCATATAACTTTTGAAAGCCAGTTTCATTATCATAAAAATGCTTTTCCATTTTAAAATATCCCATTTCCCTTTTTATATTCAGGAAATGTATTAAAAGACATTTTAATTTTCATAAAAATGCTTTTACTATATCACATGCTTTCATTTCCCTTCTTCCATCCGGGAAGTGTTACCGAAGCCAAAACCTTTATCCCATTTCCCTTCTTCCATCCAGAAAATGTAAATTAAAGCTAATTTATTATCATAAATTTCTTTAATACCAATAATGTCCAACATTATTGAAACCACTTATATATATCATATAGCGCGTTCTAAGACCGCCCGTACGACGCGCCCCTAAATGACCATCATCTTCCAGTGCCTATCAATTGCGACACCTGAGCACCTATACGCAATACGTCGGGAAGCAGCCATATGCATGCAGTCTAGTCATAACCACACCCCAAGTTACCTAACCATCGCAGAAAACATAACATAACATAATCTCTCATATGGCCTAGAGGACTATATCCACCCTGCATTCGCTAGCCAGGGGGCTTCACCTCAGCGCGCGAACTTCCCTTCTGATGTCATTTAGAGAGGGTGTTGACTATAAATCAGTAATTATGAAATCATTTCTTTTTCCATTTTGAAAGCATTCGTATTTTATTTTCAAAATCATTCATCTCAAATTATATATATACTTTAATCACATAGTATACATATATACCTTATATTCCTCCTCGAATATATACAAATGGCCATATTTGCCAAACCATCTAACGATGACCATTAATCCCAAAGATTCTCTCAAAGAATCATAATCATGCATTCATATTCGCATGATACTAAACCCAAAGTATTTTCTTACTTTGATAGCTAATAAATACCTTAATTTCATTTAAGGACTTATTGGATATCTACAATTATACCATTTCGCACTAAATGAATATATATATCTATATTCCCAAATTATCCTAATTATCTTATAGGATATACTCACTCCACAATCAATTATAATTATGCTTTCCTATACTCATAAATCATATAGGCCTAAAAGCCCAAAACAATAACTTAGGGATTTATCTTTCCCAAACCTTAAATTTAGTGGGTCATGGATTTCATTTCCATAAACCCAAGGACTATATCTTGTCCATATAATCAATTAAAAGTCCACAACAAAATTTAGGAACCCTAAACCCTCAAATTCTACAATTATTCTATTTTCCTTGAAAATATAATTTAAGGGTTATGCCTTTAAAACCCTCACTTGAGCCTCCTAATTTCCCTTAATTAGAGGACCATATCGTCCTAAACGGTCCCTTATGTTAGCACATAATTAACCTCGAAGCAAGATGAATTGGAATCTATCCCATCCAAATCACCCTAGAAAAATTGCCAACTTTCAGCAGGGGTCGATCGATCGACCCTTGGCTGTCGATCGATCGATGGCTTCGATCGATCGAACCCCCATGATCGATCAATCGATCATGGCGGGCAGCTTGTTCTCCGAGAAGCTGTTTCAGCCATGGAAGCTTCCCCCAAGCTTCCATCTCCTCACCCAACGGCCTAAAACTCCAACCAACAACAAATACCCTTATAATACGGGTTCTAAACATCCTAGAACCCGAAATCACCAAAGAATTTAGGTTAAAACCTAAGTTTCTCCAATTATTAAATTTTAGGGGGTTATTCGTTTTAACTCTCGAAAACCCGTTTTATCCACGAATACCCAACCCCAAATCTTTAGGGTTTAATTATACCAAACTACGGTGTGAGATATTTATGTAAAAATTGAATAAAGCAAGTAAACACTTGTCTCATGGATAAAATTCGACGATCCCGAGTCGCGTCTGTCGGAGTTTGGCCCGAATCTCCATTTTCTCCTCCTCTTTCTTATTTCTCTCTCTCTTATCTCTTCTCTCCTCTCTTTCTTTCTTCTTTTCTTTCCCTTTCTCCCTCTTTAAATAATAATAAAAGGGTTATACCCCTTAAAACCCAAAAGCGACTCATTTACTCAATTACGAGCCCGTTTAACTCTAAAATTCCCCGAAACTCAATTTCAACAATCGGACACTCTTTTCCGACTATGTCGGGCATTTCGAGACTCACGGCGCAGTCAAAATTCCCATTCGAGGTACTTGACGGCAAATCACTATTCTAACCCAAAATAACTTTATGCGGGTTTTCTAATCAAAATCTTACCTCTTTTGTCGCTATACTCCACGGCGACATATAATTATAATATTTCGACCAAAATAGTCCCAAAAACAGTTACAACATCCATCGAAAAATCATCAAATCCACAGAAGTCCCAAAAATCACTATTTCGAGAAATTCTCCAAATTCCCAATTTATATTTATTATGGAATTTAATCATCTCCAAAAGGACGGGTTGTTACAGCTTAATATTGCTCTCCCATATGACTAATTTATGCAAATTTTAGAACTCTTTATCATCATTAGTTGTAGGGTCCATCATAATGTTGTATGTGATTAGGTTCCCATTGTAACACCCCATAAATTTAAAAGGTATTATTTAAATTAATTCAAAAATTTGTAGTAATTTAAAATGTCGAGTTTTAATATTAAAAAGTAGGTTTTAATCGTAATTAAAATGGGGATTAAAATTTGGATTTTACTTATATGTATTTAAACTAGGAAAACTCGGCTTGGTAACAGGGGCTAATCGATTCGGCTTGGGGACCGAATTGATTCGACTTATGGTAGAGGCGACGGGAGATTTTTACTTAATTAGAGTCCTAATTGTATTCTAATTCCTAAATCCTTTATGGGTTAGGACTTTTAAATCTATTTTCTCTCAATATTTTTCCCAGAATACTCCTTCAAAAATTATTCCTATCATCTTCCACCCCTAGCCCCAATTTTAATCAAGTGTTCAACACAAATTTGAAGGCTTAATTAGTGTTTTCTCAAGATTAATTAAGAAGGGGACTTTGCTCATTTTTTTAGAGGAACGTAATCATCCCAGAAAATTTTCATCCAACTTTTATCAGGCATGGATACTCCATTCTCTTTCTTTAGTATAATGCGTTTTAAGTGTCGCCTAAATAATTAATCACACGTTTTCTTACATCAAAATTAGCAACTTTAATTTGAAAAAGTGAGAACTAATTTGGTACTATTTTGATGAAAAGTTTTAATATGAAATAAGACTTGAAACCCTTGGGTGTGTAGGTTGGAGTATTGGGTTTTGGGTATTATGGGCGTAGGATCGCATGTAGAATTTTATAAAATTTGTTTAAATGAAAAAGGGGCGCGTACACACTCGAATAATTACGTAGTTAATAAAAGTGGGTTATTATTATGCATTTCATAAACTTGCATGTGTTTTAATCTAAAATTATTAAATGAACATAAATTGTGTTAAGAATGATGACGGTGTTATTAATTAAATTAAATTGTGCCAACGCGAATAAATTTGTGATATTGTTTATCTGTGTTGTTGGATTATGTGATTTATTATTATTGATATTTATCATCGCGGGGATGACGGGATTTTGGTAGTATACTCTCACTTATATATTAGGATACTTTGTAGGTATGGTACTAGTGGGTAGTCCTTAGTTGCGATTTTCGCTTTCTAGGTATGGAACTAGTGAGTGTAGATTTTTACGAATGGGTGATTCCGGGGTGGGGCTGATTTTCATCTCATGTCGTCGATTCGCTAGCATAAGCATAAGACTAGGATGAGATTATTGATAGAAATTCATCCTATAATTAAGGTAGGATGAATATATGTGTTGGGGATCCTTAGATATGGGACTAAGGGTGTTTTTGAGGATCTCACATCGATAATAACGGTGGGGTAAATTAAATATTTGAATAGGAGAAAAATGAGAAATTGAGAATTGATACCTAAGATAATAAAACGGGTATTGAAATATATTTGTGGCGAGAGTATGTGCAGGGCTGATAGTTAAATGGCTCGACTGGCTATATCGTCATTGGTGTGTGTGACGTTACGAGTATGTATAGGCTGACAGTTAAACGGGCTAATGGGCTAACGGGCTATAGTGACGTGTCGTGCATGTAACCTCACGAGTGTGTACAGAGCTGACAGTATACCGGGATGACTGGACATAGTGAGGGGAAGGGTGTGGTGTAGAACATGTGGGAATCCGACAACCAAATAAATAAAGATTTTAAATGGGAGTCCCGCACCAAAAGGATGATAATTGGTGTGAGTTCCACTACTAATATTGTGAATGATTTATATGCGGGAGCACCGCGCCTGATAATAATAAAATGAGGTAAATAATAAAATTGAGTAAATTGATTTAATAACATTATTGGAAATTGGATAAATGGGACTTGGACCTTGGATAGTAGTTTCGTGCATTAGCATATGTTGTTTATTTTACTCGCATCGTTATTAATTATCTCGTATGAATTTAAAATATCCTATTGTGATATTTATCATATACAATGCTACGGTCTCGGTTCAGAACCTGAATTGAGGGCAGTAATGTGTATTCATGCTCGGGGCTCTGACCCTGTGCGTTGACTAACATTTTTCAGGTATTAGTGCTGGAGTAGCTGTACAAGAATATTTGGAGATATATCTCAAAGGTGCAGATGGATTTTATTTATTTTATGCTTAGTAGTTTAGTTTAGTTTCCTTTCCTTCGCAATTGTATTGAGACTCAATTTATGGATTTGTTGTGCCATTCGGTTCCACAATTGTTACGATTTTTATTCAGATATTTCATTATGGATTTAGTTTATTGGAGACTATATTTATTTTGAGTTGGATATTAGCATGTTGATAGGTTTTTGTATCGCATGAATGGTTATTATTTATTGGGATTGATTTCATCATTATCTTGTGGAATGAATTTAATATGTCTCATATCTGTCACATGCTAAGAATGATATTTAATTTAATAATGCCCAGCATAGTTTTGGTGGCAGCCGGCACCAGAATTATGCGAGGTGTTACACCCATTATAGGATTATACAATTATGCAAACATATAGGTACGATCAACAGACCTCGCGATAAAATAAACATCAAAGTACGTAAAAAATTCAAGATTTAATTTTTTTATTCACTCTCTGTAATCTTGATTTTCCTTTTGTTTAAACCATATACCCTCGAGGCTCCCAAAATTGGATAGTTAAAGGAAGTTTGTACCCTAGGAAAGTCCCTTTGCCCAAAAGGGAATTCGTTCTACAAAATTTTTACCACTCCCTAAAAATAGGTTCGTAATTTCACGAAGTCACTTACTCGAATAAAGATCTTACATTCAAAAGGTCACTTCAGCAAAAGGCAAGCCTACGATAAGTGTCATCATTCCTCTCTGATATATCAAACAACTTCTCTCTTGATCCAAAGTTATCGATGATAGGGAAAAGATGAAGTTTGTTTAGTATTGAGGTGATTCGAATATGCTTTGATAAATATTCAATACTACAGTAAAGTGGTGTAAAACGTACCTTAGAGGTTTCTCAGTCTAATCAACCTGATATATTACTACCCATTGTAATGAAAAGTGATCCTCTGTTAACCAAGTCACATCACCCCTTTACATTTAGAAAAATATCTAGGAATAAACCATATTTCAGAGAAAGAACAAGATACTTATGGGTTAATTATTCGGATGAAATTTCTCAAAAAATT
Organism: Sambucus nigra; assembly: GCA_949130495.1. NCBI lineage: Eukaryota > Viridiplantae > Streptophyta > Magnoliopsida > Dipsacales > Adoxaceae > Sambucus > Sambucus nigra. The sequence continues at coordinate 328,841,813 of OX422209.1, forward strand.
TTAGACGATCGAAGGCTGGTCCAAACCCCCTCAAATTCCAAGTTGAATGCTTTTCCCTCCAACGAGGAAGATAAAAATATGAATCGGTAAGTAATTGACGAAACAATGTTCCCTTTTATTGGATTCCCCTAACCACAATTTTAATTTAGAAAAGTAATAAACCTCAGTTTATTATTTCCTCGATCCTCGTTCCCTGTTAACCTGAATCCAATGGGAATCTTGTAATGTTCTCACCCTTTGAAGATAATACCAAACGAATTAACTAAAAAAATACCATCTAAATACGGTTAAAATAGATAAAATAATTTCATAGAAAAAGTCATTGCATATAAGATTATCTCTCCCTTATGTATTTTCCTTTAGTCAGTCCTTATGTTGGCAAGAACTTGAACAAAAGTGCCCCAACTTTTTCTATAGTTATCACTATAAGTAGAGGAATCCCACTAAGTTTTTACCCTAAAATACAAGCACGTTCTCTGTACGGTTGTTTAGTCTTCATCAGTGAACTCTCTACCCATATGCACCCTCATATGCTCCATGTCTGCCGAAGAAGACCAGGTCCCATCGGCTAGACATGTCAAAAAATAAGATAACCCATTAACATGACATAACCCGACACTCAATTATAAGTTATTGGGTTTATCTTTATTGGGTTTGGGTCATTAACGGGTTAACATGATAGACTCGTTAACACTAACGGTTTGAATTTGGAAAGTTATTAGTACCCTTTTTTACCCGTTAATACTCGTTAATACCCATTAACACTAATGGGTACTATAGGGTCACCCAACCCGTTCCCAATAAGGATAACCGTTATTTGTAAATCCTTTATGACTCATGGGTACTATAGGGTCACCAAACCTATACCCAATAAGAATAACCATTAAAAATCATTATTTTTAAAATAATGAAGACTAACGGGTGTTATAAGGTCACATAACCCATTACCCGTTTAAACCCAAATGGATTCATTAATATTAGCGATTGCTAATGGTTCAGATCGTGTACCCATTAATATTAACGGATTGTGTTTGGGTATTGTCATTAGACCCGTTGGTCTTAACGGGTGGTGTATGGATTAAGAATGTTTTGACTCATTAACATGTTAACCCGACCCATTAAGAGGTTTTCCATCGGCAATGGACCAGATTCTGAGGCAACTTGAGAACATCATCGCTTCCAAGAACATCATGCACTTAGATATTAGGGCCCTGAGCCAAATCCAAGCTCGCATCCAATGAACCTACACCATGATGGGAGAGCACTTCTTTCCTCTCCCAATCCTCAGTCTTGAAACACCGCCTACGTTGGTTGTCAATACCATGCTAACCAACCCCCAAGATCCACCTTCTTCCATTCCAGTTCATTATTTAACTTCCCCTACTAATGTCGGTTACCCCACTTCTAAGTACCTTTCGCCCAACACGATTACTATAAACCTTACCACCATTAACCTGAGTATCCAAACACTTCCTTTAAATCTCCCCTGTAGGCTGAATCTGTGGCGTCTTCGCCAGTCGAAGAGGTTGCCCCCAGAACTAAATCAGGAGATAACATAGGTACAATCTGAACTACATCTCCTTAAATATTCCATCAGCAAGATTAAAACCACTAATAAGCCTACAACATAAAAAAGATGACTTTATATCCAGAAGCTCGATTATCGAACAATTCAAAATGACAATCTTTGAAGCCTACAAAGGGTTGGACTCTCCATCCTCCCATTTATCAAATTACCACCTTCATATGCAATTATATAATGCCAAACTAGGATCATTAGAAAGGATGTTCTCCTCTACAATATCCAAATGATCCCTCACTTGGTAATTAGCCCTTAAACGTGAGGGGACTGCCAAAAAATGGGATGATGCATGTCCTTCTTTCCTTAAGAATTACGGATACAATGAAGAACTTATCATTACCCACAAGAATTTTGAAATGATGAAACATGAAGAAAGATAGGCAGTTGGCATCTTCGTCACTCGCTGAAGAGAGAATATTAATCAAATGGTCAGTCATCCCCCTAAAGAACGACCATATAAAAATCATAATCAGGAACCTCCATAAGGAAGTGAAAAGCGAACTTGGGATAACCTAGATCCCATATTTCAAATCTCTTATCCATAGATAGTGTAAGATCGAGGAGAGTGTTGTTATACCCTAAAATTTCCATATATAATAAAGAGAATATTACGTGTGCTTAAAGATGGGAATTTTGAGCCATTAAAAATATTAATAAATAATTTAATCATGATTTAATAAAAATATTATTAATGGCGATAATAATAGTATATGTGTTATTTTTAGTATTGGCTTCATGGATTTTAGATTATGAGGGTTAAGACTAATTAGAATGAGGTATTTTGAGATTAGCTACTTAAGACCCTAAATTGTGCCCAATGCTAAGGAGGATTTTAATAGTTAGTAGTGAACCATTAGGAGACACATTTTAACACAAAACACAAATTATTGATATAAGGTATTAGAGAGAATAATGATAAAAGGAAAACAAATTATTTTGGAGATTTGAGCCCAAGGTTTACAAAATTTGAGGAAAGTTTAATTTGAATGCTTGTAAAACTGAATTTGCTGTAAATTATGCATATTTATTTGAATCCAACCCCTAACTAAGTAATTAAAATCAGATTTAGATGATTTAAATCGAGATATTTCATAATTAAACAATTTGGAAGAAGTTAGGATTAATTTAACATCATTTTGATTGAATGTTCCTAAAAACTGTTGTGTTTTGATTCCATTTTGAATAGGTTTTGATTTCTTATTAAAATCCATTCAAAATGTTAGGGTTAATTGAATGATAAGAAGAGAATTTAAATCCAATGGTTGAGAATTGGAATGCTAGGGTTCTTGAGAGAGAAAATGAGTTTTAATTGGGTTCTTGAACATTTATTAGGATTTTGTTGATATATTTGAGTTTCAATCATATCTTGTATATAGATACATTATATATACATTATATTGATCATATATGAAGGTTTTCTGATCTTTAATAAAGGATTGAATTGGATTTTATTGTGTTGGAGAAGACAAATCTTGTAAGGATGGAAAACTTCAAATACTAAAGCATGCGGTCAACCGATCCTATTCACGCAATCGACCGGTGCCTTTAGAGATCTGGAAATTTCACTTATTTTTTATTTGATTAAATGGTAATTAGAAATTGTTTTGGGATAACTAATGACCTAAATTAATGCATATTATCTTGTTATTAGTATGATTTGGTTGACTTAAATGTAACACATCGAATGGGATTCTTTATCGCTACTCGAATTTCATGGTAAAAATGGTTATAAATTGTGATGTTGTTTATGTGATGCATACAATATAACTAAGTGGGGATTCCATTTAAAAAGGGCATGCGCAAATTGAACCGCTATGGTAGTTAGATGAGATGCCTTAGTCAATTTTTACCCCTGGAGAACACGTTAAGGTACCCGTGTCGGAGATGGATTATGGGGATTTTTTCTTTTATATAACATTGGTTATGTTAGGTTATTTCATCGATGTGTTAAGGGGGTGATTTATTCATTTTCTTGCCAAGGTCTTAGGTTCTGCACGAATGGGCCCCAAAGGCATTAGAGCTAGGCCTTTATCACTTGATTTATTTATGTGATTCTTATACTCTAAGACTATCTTAATAGCTTGATAACATCCGTCTGGATTTGTGTAATGTTATCTTGAATTTTAATGTTTTATTTTCCTATGTGTAGAATAAAACGTAACCATGGGGTCACTTGGAATTTGGGATCTCAAATACCCACGATATTATGATTGTAGGGTGGGGTAATTCAAAAAGATGTTTAAAAGCTAGAGGAAAATGCAAAGTTATGATTTATTATAACATTTGTTATACTTTTATTCTCTTTAAACTTGTTGTTAACGTTGTGGATTTAAAGTTTCAGGACCAAGCTCCCCCATTTCCTAGCCTTGATAGTGTTGTTATCATTCGTCCTTTTGTTGCATATCTGCACTAGGTTGTAGGTGCCATTAGCCAGCGTGACAAATTTATAATTTCTTCTCTTTTCCCGTTATAGTGGATATAGATATACATTTATATTTGTATATTTGGTATATACCATAGTAGTTGTGTTGGCATGTAGATTTGATTTATGTGGATACTATGAGAGTATTGGGATATCTTTCATTATGGATATTCAATTTTGTTTTCAGGTTATTTATTTTCTTGGATGCTTAGAATTGTACTCATTTTTATACTCTGACACGTTTTGAACATAGATCTGATCAATCTATTTTTAACTATTATGGGGAGTAATATTTGGTATCATATTATTCCAGGTTCTAGTGTCCTAGGGGTCATGAGTGCATTCAGTGCTACTTATGCATATGCGATCTTTAATACTTTAGAGCACTATATTTAGAAAATGAACTTTAACTCTTGAACGATTTATCAATGAATTTTGGATTACTATCTTTCAGATGAAGAACCCTGATGGTCCCTTTTTATTACTTATGTGAAAAGTGTTTTAAGGATGATAAAAAAATTTATCTTTTTGTGAAAAAACATTTTTCCAATTTTTAATTCGCACCAAGTTTTGAACAAAATTAACTTAACCAAATTTTATCTTGATTAATCATAAACATGCATCTAGTGATTAAAGCTAGTAAAATAAAGTAAAGAATGCTCACAATGTCGGATGCACGAGGAAACCACAATGGGAAAAAAACTCGAACGGCCAAAGCCAGACAATCACTATGAATGTGAAAATATAACGAACAGACACAAGTCTTACTCAATGACTCGATCCCCACGAGACTTGACACTCTTTTGATATTCAACCACTCCTCTCATAGTGACCACGCATAAAGTCCTTCTTCCACGATACCTGTCCACAACACATGCGCCCATGGATGTCTCGGTGTCCACCTATACGGCTTGTAACATCTACGGAATTGAAACACGAACTCCTTAGCTTCTTCTCCGCAAACTCAATAATGTTCAAGTATAACAATCTCTAATATTTAACCACAAAGATCACCATATCATATATTAATGATAACACGCATCTTTGAAACTCTAAGGATGTATTTTTCTTTGGAAAACCTTAGAAAACTTGTGTGCAGAAACGTACAGGTTCGTAAACAAAAATTCCATAATGCACACTTACGAAATCTGATGAAAAAATGCCATTAAATAATTTTCTTAAGGCAGTATCTCATTCAAGCGAAATTGGTTGTCGCTCGAACGAGATTGACATCTCGCTCGACTGACCAGACAGGTCGTTTGAACGACGCGCGTAATTAGAGTCCCAATTAAATTCGACTATAATTCATCCTTATCAGATTTAAAATGAAGTGTAAAACATTTCAAACACTAATAAAACATTTTCTTGATAAAATAACATCCTTATCCTTATGAAATTAAACTCCGAGCCCTATTAAAATTACGCATTCATACCTGAGTGATCTCGGAATGCAGTTGAACATGAAGACGAATAATATTGCACCAATTAAACCTTCAGCATAAATAATTTCTTTAAGCTTTTTCATAACATCTTCAATAAACTTCAACACGTCATAGTCTGCGTGGGATCGTGACAATAAAAATACGACCTATGACTCAAACATGTTTTATACTGAGAATAAATCAAAACTACACAATGGACTCAATTGGAAATTTTACCCTTACGAATATCCCCCTTTGACTATTTCGAGACAAAACCAACAGTGAGATGCATAAGACAGGTTGTAAAGTCGTATGATGCCTAAATCCCATCCCATAAACCCAAAATCAAAAATTATAGGACAAGACTAGAAAAAGATGGTCCGATAAGCATGAATTGTCTCTGAATGTCTGAATGTGATGTAGTCTTGAAATCTCGAATCTCTTAAAGCATACCTACACACATGAAACATACAAATACCTAGTGAAGTATGGAGGAACAAATGATATAAATCATAGTGAAATATGTGAGGAAAATATTTTGCTACCAATTTGAAATAAAAAATAATTTTTTAAATCTAGATATCAAATATGCGCATAAAGAAAATATCAATGTAGATGCAATTTTGTGGAACAAACAAACATAGTACTCAACAAATCTCCCCCTACATCACACACATCTATTCCCCTTTTTGTCTCGAATAGACAATTCGGTGAAAAGATAAACAATTTTGCGATATATCTAGCATAAGTATTATGAATGAAATATATCTAGATAATCATGCAAACAACCAGATAATAATGATCAATAAAATCAAATCCATAGCTAGGAAATAGTAATCATACAACTGAATTAATCAAACTAAGCAGGTGCGACTAAACTAATCAACACAGCAAAAGATGTGATCAATATGAATCAACATATAACAAAAAAAACAGAAGCAATTCAACAATACCAAAAACACAGATGCAACAAGGTACTGAAACAGAATAAAAATCAAATCTAGTTTGGTCGCTCGAACGAAGCTGATGTATCACTCAAACGATAAAATCCTGTCTTTAGAATGAGAACTTCATGCGACACACAGTTGTCACTCGAACGAGTAATCAAAATTCCTAATTCTAGTTCAGAAGGTTAAACATTGTTGCCCAGTGAAAAAATTTCGTAAAAAAACTAATTAGAAGAGGCTCAAAAGTGTAAGACAGTACCAAAACAGTAGCTAAACTAAGAAAAACACAAAACAACCAAATGTGAGTTACATAAAAACATAGTATCGATGTGCTCAAACATGAACATGCAATATATGGGCGTGAACTACAACAAATAAATCACAATTCCAACACATCGAAACGATCAAGAATCTCTAATTGATAGCTATAAATCATCAAAGTTTATTTTAGCCATATCTGACAATTAAAGTGTGAGCTTAATGAACTAAACAATCAAACATGCACACAAATATGGAATTTTGACGATTCTACAAATAATAGCGTCATGACACGATTTTTCAATGTTAGGATTCGTGATGCAAGCCCGTTTAATTTTATCCATCCAAACTCCCTCAAATATATATCATATTTTCTTTTAGAATGAACATAAATTAATTTGGGCCATATTTTGGCATATGATTCTTTTTATTGCCTTTATTTGTTTTGGCTCTTTTAAACGGTGGCTTTCACGATGAGTCAATTTTATACTCTCACAGCCCTTTCACATGAACACTCATCATTTTTTCAATTACTTTCCTCTCGGTAAAAGGTTATTACATGCACACCTCCTCCTTTTGTCTACTTACGCATAGATGACAAAATTGAGATAAGAACGTCTCACCAAACTCAAATATGCAAGAGAAGTCGAACATTCATATAAACTCGTGCATGTGTGCAAAGATGGAATATATACAAAGTTGAATCAAAATGCATATCAACTTCAAACCAACCCCATAATGCAACGGTCAAGATCATTCTAGGCATCAATAATTATGAACAAATGTTCTAGCCACATGAATAATGGAAGGATGGGGTCCAAGCACACCAATATTCCACATAACACATGTAAACTTAAAAATAAAAACAAACTGAAAATATTTTTTGTTTTTCAATATATTTTGACTTATATAAAAGTAAAGTCTTTTTGAATTTTATCAAAAATATTATAAACCATTTTTTTTGTATTTTTCAAATAAGACTCAATAAATAAAAAAATATGATACAAAATGATACACGTGTCATAACACTAGTAAGATATGAATCATGATGCAAAGACTAGCATATGACAAACATGGTAACACAGTCATTCTTTAGATTTAGCATGAGAAGAATTAAGTGCAACCAACTGAGAACCATGAAGTTTTAGTCCTAAAGCCACTAAATCCGATTTTCTAACCCAAGTAGGTGTAACTTGATGGGTAAGGGTTTTGGGAATCCACACGACTTTATTCCAAAACTTCTTAGGATCATTCCTAAGGTCATAGAAAAAACGTCTAAGGTGACATTTCCTACCGCAATGTGTGAAAGTTTAACGACGGCAGGAATGATTACCAAAATCTTGAACTCTCCTCATGTTCCTAGTGAGCTCTCTCACACGGTTGGTATTGGCTTTGGGAATGGGAACAATGTGATCATCGTAGCTTATTCCAAACCTATCACTTTTGACTTGGATGGTGCCTAATATCCTATCCAACTTTTGTGACCTTGATTCCAAGTTAAACTTAACCTTACTCGAGTCTCTCAATCTCTCCTCCAACTCACAAATCATAGACATGAGCATACGCCTAGACTCCTCAAACTCTAGCAACTCCTTTTTCAAAATCTCCATCAAACTAGGAAGACTATCTCTCTCTTTCTCCACATATTCTAGCTTCTCCCTAAAAAAATTATCTCGTTCCTTAAGATCCTCAATCAAACCATCATTATTTTCTATGGCACGCTCATTTAACCTAGGTTGAAATTTTGATTTTGGCTTTTTCACTTTCACTGCCTCGTTATACAACTCATTAAATGCAACTTGTAACTCTTTCACATCTACTTCCTTGTCCTCACTCACTTTACCCTCACTCACTTGGTATTCAACGACCTCGTAAGTGTCATGCACATGAGAATCTTCATGGGAAGATTTATCATCGTTGCTAATATGACATGCCAAGAAAGCAACAAACTTTCTCTCATTGGGGGAACCCTCTCCCTCTTGTGTATCACTATCACTTAAGGAGGCACTACAAGCTATCAGTTTCTTGCTCTCTTTATTAAGTCTAGTGGGACACTCGACAACATTGTGACCATACCCCTCACACTCAAAACACCTATCTGACTCAACCCTATTAAATTTCTCACTCTTATCCTTAGGGATGTACTCAACCTTGTTGTTCTTGAATTTCTCAAACTTTTGGGCATCTTTCGATTGCTTTTGAAACTTAATATTTTTTTGAAATTTTTAGCCAACAAGGCAACATCCTAAAAATCAAAATCAGAATCGTCATTTGAAACTTTAGTCTCCTCCTTTCAGGCTTTCAAAGCAATGCCCTTTCTATGTTTGGAACTTTCTTAGAGGTAAACATATCGAGTTCATAGGTTTGTAAGTCACCTACAACCTCTTCAAGTTTCGTCGAATCAAGCATACCAAAGGAATTTTAAAACGTTCACTTTTGCATAAACCTACTCGATAAAGATCTCAAAATTTTATTTATGATGAGGTTATCGAGAATCCTTTCTCCTAAGTTAAACGACGAGTTGACAATATTAGACAACCGAGCGTAAAACTCATCAAATGACTCACAATCTAATATCTTAATCGTCTCAAACTGTGAAGTGAGATTTTGTAACGTAGATGCTCTAACTGTAAGTGTATCCCAAGCATCTTTTGATGTTTCATAAGTCGTGATTCTATTATACTCTTCCGTTGTGACATGTGAGGAAATTACGTACAAAACTTTAGAATTGTAAAGTGTAAGCCTATGTTCAGCCTCAGTCGATGACTCAACGGGTTTCAAACTAATGACCTAACCCTCTCGTGTGACTGGTGGTGTCCAACCCTTTTCAACCGCTAACCATACACGTTCATCAATAGATTATAAAGCACTTCTCATTCATATTTTCTAATAAGCATAATTTGTGCCATAAAAAGCAGGAGCATGAAAGCTTTCAAAACCTCCGATATTCATTTCGAAAAATATAAGGGATCAAAAGAAATAAAAATATGTTTCTAGATCTGATACCAATTTGATGGTCCCTTTTTATTTCTTATGCGTAAAGTGTTTTAAGGATGACAAAACAATTTCTCTTTTTGTGAAAAATCATTTTTTTAATTTTTAATTTTTAATTCACACCAAGTTATGAACAAATTTAACTTAACCAAATTATATCTTGATTAATCCTAAACATCCATCTAGTGATTAAAGAAAGTAAAATAAAGTAAAGAATACTAAGAACTCCGGATGTACGAGGAAACTCTAACGGGAAAAACATCGAACGAACAAGCCACACAATCACTATAAATGTGGAATTGTAATGAACATACACAAGTCTTACTCAACGAATCGATCCCGACAAGACTTTATGCACTTTTGATATTTAACCACTCCTCTCATAGTGCCCACGCAGAAAGTCATTCTTCCATGATACCTGTCCAAAACACACGTGTCCACGTATGTCTCAGTGTCCATCGATATGGCTTATAACGTTTATGGAATCGAAACACGAACTCCTTCGCTTCTTCTTTGCAAACCCAATAATGTCCAAGTAAAACAATCTCCAATTTGGTGCCACAAAGATCACTATAGCATATATTAATGATAACTCGGATCTTTGAAACTCTAAGGAAGTGTTTTGCTTTGGAAAACCTTAGAAACCTTGTGTGTAGAAATGTACTGGTTTGTAAACAGTTTTTCCAGAATGCACACTTACAAAATCTGATGAAAACACGCCATTAAATAATTTTCTTAAGGAAGTATCTCGTTTAAGAAAAACTGGTTGTTGCTCGAACGAGATTGACATCTCGCTCGATCGACCAGACAGGTGGTTTGAACGACGCGCGTAATTAGAGTCCCAATTAAAACCAACTTTAATCCGTCCTTATCAGATTTAAAATGAAGTGTAAAACATTTCAAACACTAATAAAATATTTTTAAAACATTTTCTTAATAAAATAATATCATTATCCTTATGAAATTAAATTCCGAGTCCCGTTAAAATTACGCATTCATACCTAAGTGATCTCGAAATACAATTGAACTTAAAGAAGAATAAACTTACACCAATTAAACCTTCGTCATAAATAATTCCTTTAAGCTTTGTGGCAACGTCTTCAAGAAACTTTAACACGTCATAGTCTGTGTGGGATCGTGACAATAGAAATACGACCTATGACTCAAACGTGTTTTGTTTTGGGAATAAGTCAAAATTAGACAATGGACTCAATTGGAAATTTCTTCCTTACAAACCCTCAGAGACATTCGTGCCGATAGAGATATACCGGGAGTGCTGAGTCTGAGGCCAATGCACCTTAGCTGCCACATTAGCCACCACCTACAGCACCACAGGGGTAGGCACAATAATAGAGGCAAGTGATTTACTGGATATTATAACCCAGGCCATTATAGCGATAATGATAATCCTCTAGTACGAGCTGTAGCTGCAACCACCCGTGGTCACACCTGTACATGCTCCTATAGCTACAACATTTGCCTGGAAGCGTGCTAGGACTACCTTTAGGAATTGTTAGTTCCTCTAATCCTATAATGGAGCTTCTGTGGAGGAGTGACATTGAGCAATATTTGAGGTTGGTTCAGTGTACAAATGTCCAGCAATGGATTTTGGCAAGCTTTAGGTTGGGGGAGATGCCCTATATTTGTGGGAGACTGCTACCACCTCATATGAGAGGTCTCAAAGACTCTATCATAGTTTTGGGTTAAGTTTGAGGGAAAATAATTCCCATCTTCACAGCAGAGGAAGCTAAGAGTACAGTTCGATAGGCGCAAGGCGGAGGATAGGATTGTTGCGGAGTACGAGCGACAATTTACTCTTCTTATACACTTTCCCCCAAATGTGGAGAAGTTTGTGGACTTAAAGATGAATCATCTTGTGGGTGTATGAATTAGAAGATTAAGCAGGTGTTTTTGGGTGGTGTTTACCACATACCTCCATATGGTAAATGCTATTTTGTTACATTGTGATGATCACCACGAGTTCTTGAGAAAAATAAATAAGGAACCAAAGAGGGAGAGATCATGAGATGACCAAGGGCTGAAGTTTTCAGAGGGTGGGGAGTCTTCCCGGCATAGTTTGGCTCTAGACATCTACTTAGAGTGCGAACACAGGGGGAGAATCCCACTAAGAGATTCATAGGTGATGACCCTCACCGACAGGGACAATAGGGTCAGGTCAACCCAGGCTAGGTCAGTTTGGGTATCCGAGTTATCAACATTACAGCTTGCTGAGCCAAAGAGGATAGGGACAACAGCTCTAGGGACAACATTAGTTTTTCATGCCTCAGGGTTAAGAACAGAGGCGGAAGGATTTCCTGCAAAGTAATCCATTTGATGGGGTGTGTTATGGATTTGTGGAGCTGGGCCACTTATTTAGGAAATGGTAAGAGGCTTCAAGCTTGCCCACCACAGTTTCAACAGGGACGTCATCCAACAGTTCCTTCCTTAACTCAATTTTAGGATCTCCCAATTGTACCTGAGTACCCAATATTGCCTCCTGCTATAAATCGGGTGCAGGGATGCCCTCAACTATATTAGGGGCATGTGTTCAACGTCTACTAGTAGGACTTGCTAGGTCAGTCGCACGCAATACAAGGTATATTTTATATTTATAATAGTTATGCTCGAGTTCTTTTTATACAGGAGATTCACATTCCTTTGCTAGTTTTGGATTCGATATTGCATCGGGCATGATAGATGTAGCCTCTGAGGATGTTATGCATGTAGACACTCAAGCAGTTAGGGGATTTACCTTATGCCAAATTTGTAGATGCATTGTTGTATAGATTGGTAGGTTAAGTTTTGCCACTGACTTATTGTTATTAGATATGGTCACTTATGACGTTATATTGTGGATGGATTAGTTGGCAACATACCATGCCCATATGGATTATAGAGAGACGAATATTACATTAACCATTCCAGGGCAGGAGATGTTCCTCATTGCATTGCCAAGACTTGAGGGGTAGTATAACAACCATTTATGCTACATTAATGCAACTATGCCTAAGGAGGTTGTGAACTATCTAGAGTCTATCACAGTGGTAGAGAAGTTTTCAAACATATTTAAGGATGTGTTGGGGCTACCACTAGCGAGAGAGATAGACTTTTGCATCAACTTAGCCCTAAGCGAAAGACCTATTATGTGAGAACCTTATTATATGTCTCCCAAGGAAATGAGAGAGTTACGAGCACAAATACAGAAGATTCTAAGTCAGGGGTTCATTATGAGCAGTATGTCTCCATCAGGAGCTCCAGTATGTTTATGAAGAAGAAGAATGGGATACTTCGGTTGTGTGTCGGTTATCGGGATTTGAATAAAGTTACGATACGAAATGAGTATCTGTTGCCACACATCTATGAATTATTTGACCAATTGAGGGGCTTATTGTTCTTTTCAAAGATCAATTTATGCACAAGTTATCACTAGTTGTGGAATAGGGAGGAGGATGTGCTAGAGTCATCTTTTCTCACTCATTATGGATCATACGAGTTTTGAGTCATACCATTTGGACTAACTAATTTTCCTACCATATTTTTGGATCTTATGAATCATGTATTTCTCTAATATCTGGATCATTTCATCATTATACTCACTGATGACATATTTATATACTAAAGCTCAGAGGAGGATCATGCTTGTCATTTGAGATCGATGCTATAGACGTTGAAGGATCACAAGTTTTATGTTAAGTTCTCCAAATTCATTTCTTGGCTCAAGGAACTGAAATACTTAGGGAATATCATATCGAAGGAAGGGATTTATTTTGATCCTAGAAAAGTATCCACGGTGATGGAGTGGGTATAACCCACGACACAGGCCGAGGTTAGGAGGTTTTTAGGTTTGGATGGCTATTATCGCCGATTTAACAACCCGTTTAATTAAATACCGGGTGGACAATACTTTACCCAATTCACTCGAATTATTCAGTTAGCTCATTCTTAGCTTCATTGTCGAAAACAATTTTCTTTCTTAATTAAACACCTAGTAATCAATTAAGCTAGTGTTAAAATTTCCAATCAAAATTTTTAATACCAACAAGTTATAATATAAACCATCCCACAAAAATGAATAATGAATAAGTATCATCACAACTTAATTAATGTAACTGGAATAAACTTCCCAGTTTCAAACATCTTAATACAATAAACCAAATAAAACCAAATGTAACCAAAATTAACACAAATTAAACCACTGACTGAGACAGAATAGAAATGACACTAATCCTTTGGCAACATGCCATAAAAGAAATGATTATGCAGTACATGAATCAATATAATGATGCGTCTAATGGAAAGTTCACAACTCCATAGTATCCATACCAAATAAATATCCAATCCTCTATACTGGGCGTCCCTATAACTGGACACCTGATATAATATATACAAGAGGGAAGAGAATAAGCAAGAGAAAACGGGTTAGAGATCGATTGTAAAATATTTTAAAAACAGCAAGTGAATAAATGCTACAATTAGCAATTATTATATACATGTTAGATTCTCGAACTCTCTCTTGAGATTCTCACCTCTCATCTAGTGTGCACGCCTAACGTATCTCCAAGTTATTCTAGTTATTATTCCCAATTTCACTAGATTATATAACTGTGTCATCTATCCATAGACCTTATCTTTCCCATGTATTTTCTTCACAACTCATGGAATAAATATATATTAATTCAATTCACAGTATAATTAAGTGTTCTCAAACTTAATTAATTTCATATTTCACTATCTTTCATGTCTACTTAATTATCACAGTAGATAATATCACAAGTATATATTTACATTCACTCAATTATATATATATACACAATACTGCACCCCGAGACATAGCTGTTGTGCATGCATGCTCTGCTATCTAACCTCAGTACATCTCATCATTTATAAAGGACTATTGGTTCGGTATATCCCTCAAACCACAAATATCAAAACATAAGTAGTGGAGGCGAACATAGTCCTAAGCCTTTGGGCTACGCACATACCTATGCACCCAAATGACCGTTCAATACCATTATTCTCACTAATGGAAATCCAACCTAAGTCCTATATTCTGAGGCAGAAAGTTAAAAATCCTCCACATGGCTCACTAAGATATGGCTGCCATCAACGCGTAAACCTCTCGTCGATAGCAAGTAGGCCAGGTATGTCATACGCATAAACCATCAAGCAATAGGTATATACTCAACTTATAAAATAATAGGTACACACTCCACCTATGTCACATATTAGGAATTCATCCTACCCTAAGTACCCGTTGTATTTCTCGAATACAACCCGTACTTGTTAATTATGATTTCAATCACATTATCGCATTTTATTAGGTAGTTATCACTCACATAATTCCTTTCTTAATTCAATAAATAATTTGCCAACATTAACCGAAGTCTCTCATTCTTTATTAATGTACAAAAATTATTCAGAACCTACTGTGGCCAAAATATAATTTCCAAATTTTTATGGGCTAAAACTGGATTTATGGAATCTTGTTTTTGATTTCTTGTTTGAATGAGATGGCATATCGTTCGAACGACTTCAAACGACATCCTAGTTCGTTCGACGTTTTCAGCAGTTCATCCTCAACCTCAATTTTCTGCGTTTTTCCCCATTTTCATACACCCAAACTCACATGGAATATATTCTAATGAATCCCAATTATCCCAACATCATTCATACATATTTATGGGTGATTATAACACATAGAAAATATCAAATTTCGTACTTTCAAGAAGGGATTATATCTAAATCAATATAATCCTCAAAATTATATATTCACCATTGATGTTCTTCATAAAACCCAGAATATAATTTAGTGATTTACAATTCAAATCATCAATCAGATAACCTCAACATGTGGATTTATCAACTGCATGCAATACCTATCACATTAATTTTTTTATTCATCATTTCATGTCCAATTTCACAATTCTCATGGGTAAATGTTAATCATATTCAATCATGGATAATATGCTCACTAATTTGAACCAGAATTACACTTGCCTTAAGGTGTAGGTCTAATCCTTTGGAGAAGATAAGTGTAGGATGTCGCCTCCTCTTTTTCGGTCACTTTTTTTGTTGTGGTGCAAGGTGGTTGTCCCTTGATTTGCTCTCAAAACCTCTTCCTCTCCTTGGAAAACTTGTCACTCTCCTCACAGATTTTTCCTTTCCTTTTGGGTGAATGAACCTAAGTTCTTTAATATCCTCACTTTTATAATAAAATCCAAATATTCGTGGCTACTATTCACCTCCCAGTTAAAATGACAAAAATACCCCTCTCGGGTGTCCTTTTGATTCCTAATTGACCCAAGACCTAAATCAAACCCCCAAGTAGACTTTTCTGCCTATTTCAACCCTTTCGGACTCAACGGCGCACTTGAAATGACCATTATAATGACTTAAAAATAACTTTCCTTTTATCCCTTTCAATTTAGTCCCAACACGACTCACACGCGCGTCCCGACTTAATTTTAATAATTCGCGTAATATTCACTCGCGATCATATAATCATATATTACTTTTAATCAGTAAGTAATATTTAATATCAATAACCTATTACTTCATTCTCTAGTAATATTCAGTCCGGATTAATTCCAATTATTATTCAAAATTAATTCCAATTATTCCCCATTTTACTTTTAATTAATCTTATATTAAAAGTCATTAAAATTATGGGGTATTACATACTCCCCCCTTATAATGGAATTTTGTCCCGAAATTCGGGAATAAAAGCATACCTAGTATAAACATCTTTGGGTATCTTTCGCGCATCTCATCCTTGCGTGCGCCCAGTGGACACGCACAAGTGAAACTACTTTCGATCTCAATCATCTCTCGCTATAGTCCAAGATCACCACCAGTCTCTCATCGTAAGAACTATCGAGCTGCAAGTCAATATCCTCTCATGCAACATGAGTGTGAGACAACTCATCATGGAGATATCGCCTCAGCGA
Organism: Sambucus nigra; assembly: GCA_949130495.1. Classification (NCBI taxonomy): domain Eukaryota; kingdom Viridiplantae; phylum Streptophyta; class Magnoliopsida; order Dipsacales; family Adoxaceae; genus Sambucus; species Sambucus nigra. The sequence goes on from OX422209.1 coordinate 328,858,384, forward strand.
AGAAATATGGAACACGTCATGGATACGATGCAAGTACTTTGTCAACCCCAGTCTATATGCCACCAGTCCAACTCTCTAGAAAATAGAAAATGGTCCTACGTATCTCGGCGCCAATTTCCCTTTCTTTCCAACCTCTCCCAAAATTCAGGATACACATACGTAACATATCCTCTAGCATCTGGTTAGTAGCTTAGTCAGCGCATCTATCTGCTGGTGGTAAGACGTACTCAATCGCACCTCGGTACCCATAACCTCGTGAAAACTCTCCTAAAATCGGGACACAAAAATATTGTCCCGATTAGACACAATATTAAGCGTTACCCCATGTAATCGCACTATCTCAGCTATAAAAATCCGGGCGTACTGTCCCGTAGAGTAATCAGTCCGAACTGATAAAAGGTGAGCTACCAACCGATCCATAATCACCCATATGGAATCCTGACCTCGCTGAGTAATAGGTAACCATGTGATGAAGTCCATGGAAATGTTCTCCCATTTCCACATCGGGATCTCTAATGTCTGAAGTAACCCAGTTGGCTTCTGATGATCCACCTTCACTAACTGACAAGTGGCACACTTAGAGACGTTTTCAGTAATGTCTTTCTTTATCCCACTCCACCAATATTATCGCTGCATATCCTGGTACATCTTATCTCCATCGGCATGTACCGTAAAATGGGACCCGTGCGACTCTGTCATCACCATATGTCGCAGCTCCACTCCTTCTGGAATAATCAGTCTACTGTTGAAGATCAAGCCTCCCCCGGAACTCACTGAGTAGGACTCTGCTCCCTCGGCTAAAAGCTGTCGAATTTTCTCTTAACAAAATGGGTCTATTGCTTGAGCCTATACCACCCTCGTCACAATATGAGATGTAACAGTCATAACTGACATAAATGATCTGGCAACTATATCCTGATGTCCCAGTTCCTTCCACTTCGCCTTTCACACTACGGCCAACTCCTCTACTGGCCATCGGCTCAACGCATCTGCTACCACGTTAGCCTTTTCCGGGTAATAATGTATCTCAAATTGATAATCCTTCACGAATTCAATCCACCTACGCTCGCGCATGTTCAACTTCTGCTGAGTGAACAAATACTGTAGTGACTTATGATCCGTGAACGGGTAAAATTTCTCTCTCAATAAATAATGTCTTCAAATCCGAAGAGCAAACACGACTGCTGCTAGCTCCAAGTCGTGGGTGGGGTAATTCTCCTTGTGAGGCTTAATCTTCCTAGAGGCATAAGTTATAGCCTTCTCTTACTGTTGCAATACTCCACCAAGCCCTTATGATGATGCATTAGTGTAAACTAAGTACTCCACTCCTGGCCTGGACAATGCTAGTACGGGTGCTGAAATCAATTTATCTTTCAGCTCATCGAATGCCAACTGACACGCATCGTCCCAAATAAATGGTATGCCCTTATGGGTTAGATTAGTCATCGGACCTGCAATCTTCGAGAAACCTCGGATGAACTGTCTATAATAACTGGTCAAACCCAAGAAACTGCGCAACTCCGTCGGTGTCGTGGGCTGTCCCCACTCCCTCATCGCTGATACTTTGTTAGGATCCACTGATATCCCTAACTCAGACACGATATGCCCTATAAACTGCCCCTTCTGACACCAAAATCCACACTTCTGATATTTATCATACAACTGATGCGCATATAGTGTCTGCGAGACCCGTCGCAAATGCTCAGCATGATCTTCCTCTGTCTGGGAATAAATTAGGATGTCATCAATAAAGATAATGACAAACTAATCCAGGAACTCTCTGAACACCCTATTCATTAAGTCCATGAATACTACTGGCACATTGGTCAACCCAAATGGCATAACTCGAAACTCATACGATCCATATCTGGTCAGAAACGCAGTCTTAGAAATACCCTGCTCCCTGATATGCAACTGATGATAACCAGATCTCAAGTTTATCTTAGAGAAGTAGGTTGCTCTTCTCAGATGATCAAACAAGTCATCAATTCGAGGCAATGGATATTTGTTTTATATTGTGACTTTATTTAATTCTCGATAATCCACGCACAGCCGTAAAGAACCATCTTGCTTTTTTACAAATAACACAGGGGCACCCCAAGGATAGGTACTCATACGGATAAACCCCTGTCCTAAAAGCTTCTCTATATGATCCCTTAAATCCCTCATCTCTACATGATATATATGGTAAGGCGCACGAGCTATCGATCGAGTACCCGACACTAAATCAATCACAATCTCTATTTCCCTAGTGGGAGGTGACCCCGGTATCTTCTAGAATACATCAGTGAACTCACAAACTATCGGTATCGAATCAAGGGTAATCATCACTCCCGTATAGGTATCCTCCTCTATATAATACAAATGAGTGGACGATCCTCCCTCAGGACTAGGCATCGCCACAAGGATCGTCTCCTATCCCAGAACAAACATAATGCTCCGACTATAATAATCAATCATAGATCTGTATGCGACTAACCAATCCATGTCGATAATCGCATCATACTCGAATATGTCTAATATAAGCATATCATCCGGTAAAATCAGACTCAGACTCCCTATCTATATACTCACATTCTAACATACAAAGAAAACAGGCATCCCATTACCCATCGATGAGTCTATAAAAGTAACATTACTGTCGGTTCTGTGTATTAACCTTACGGCCAGTGCAAATCTAGTGGCTATAAAAGAATGTGAGGCCTTCATGTAAAGATAGAAAATAAACCCTCGATTACGGATGGTGGCTGTTGGATTCCTGCCTGATGAACGTTGTATACATGCCCATACTAAAACTATCCCTCTGGTGCTGGAGCAGGTAGTGCTAGCAACTGAGTAGATGCTGGGAGGGAGGTTGGAGGAAAAATGGCTCTCTATGGCTCCTAATGAGCACCCTGCTACTAAGGAAACTTGCCCTTATCGGGGAAATCATGTCGTTTATGGCCAAGCTTTCCACACACGAAGCATCTACCAGTAAACTTTCCCCCATTATGTCCCTGCTGACCCTGACCCTGCTAGCCGTTACCACCCCTCCCTTGTCCCTGATGCCCATGTTGGCCCTACTGGCCATGCCTATTACCTCCCTGCCCAAAGATAAAACTTGTAGAATGAAGATGATTAGAATAGTCCCCCTGTTGGGAACCCTGCTCGCCCTGATGCTTCTTACTGTGGCTTGACTGGGCCCCACTGGCACTACTTCTCCCATTCCTGCCCTGCTGGCTGGAATCAATCCCCCACTTCCCTCCCTTAGCATGGAGGCGGTGGTCCTGGAAGTAAAGCATCTCATTATTGAGTATATCTGTGGAAGTTTGTAGTGAAAGATTACCCAACAAGTGCTGGCGAATCTTCCAGGTTAAGCTATCCATAAACTTCTAAATTTTCTTTTCTTCAGTAGGTACCTCTCCTGGCACCAAATTTGTCAGCCTCATCAATTATTCCTCATATTCTGCCACTATCCGTCCCTCTTGGGTTAGATCTAGTAATTTTTTCCTCATCTCAATTCGAATGGAAGAAGGGAAATATTTACGGTCAAACCACACCCAGAAGTTCTGGATAGTCAAAGTATCTATCTCCTCAGTTGTGGTAGTGGACTCCCACCACTGTAAAACTGCCCTAGTATCTGACGTTGAACCTCTGTGCATTCATACATTCTCAAGTACAGATGGATATCTTTCCTCCATTGGCTAGCAGTAACAACATCAAAACCCCCGTGAAACTCCGGTGGATATGCCTTCTGAAAGGCATCGCTAGCGCACTCCCAAGAAGTGGGAAATGCCTGAGCTGGTGATGGTGGCACTGCCTGTGCCTGCGCTAGTGCCAGCTGAACAACCGCTAAATCTTCGTTAACTGCCTACATAATAATGGAAGTAACCTCTACAGCGTTCATAGTGCCCTGAGCTGGAGCAGGCTGAGGTGCTCGTCTTGGAGGCATCTGAAATGAGAGAGATTATTTCTATCGGTATTCAATTTAATTATTATAGAATAACTGAAGTACGTAAGTGCACAATAAGTATGCAACAGTCCTAATGGTAGGGCTCTATATCGAAGGACACTAAGCTGAAAGCATAATAAATCGTAATGATTTTAAAGACTCTAGAACCTGATGCTTTGATACCACCTGTAACAACCCGCTTAATTAAATATCGGGTGGACAATCCTTTACCCAATTGACTCGAATTATTCAGCTGGTTCATTCTTAGCATCACTGTCGAAAACAATTTTCTTTCTTCATTAACCACTTAGTAATCAATTAAGATAGTGTTAAAATTTCCAATTTTAAATTTTAATAAAATTCCTTTTTTAACAATACTAACAAGTTATAATATAAACCATCCCACAATAATGAATAATGAATAAGTATCATTACAACTTAATTAATGTAACTGGAATACGCTTTTCAGTTTCAAACATCTCAATACAATAAACCAAATTTATCCAAAATCGACACAAATTAAACCACTGACTGAGACATAATGGAAATGACACTATTCCTTTGCCAACATGCCATAAAAAAATGACTACAGAGTACATGAATCAATAGAATGATGCATTTAATGCAAAGTCTATAACTCCATAGTATTCGTAGCAAATAAATATCCGATCCTCTATGTTGGGTGTCCATGTGCCTGGACACCTGATATAATATATACAAGAGAGAAGAGAATATGCAAGAGAAAACGGGTCAGAGCCCGATTGTAAAAGATTTTAAAAACAGCAAGTGAATAAATGTTACAATTAGCAATTATTATATACATGTTAGATTCTCGAACTCTCTCTTGAGCTTCTCACCACTCATCTAGTGTGCAAGCTTAACGCATCTCCAAGTTATTCTAGTTATTATTCCCACTTTCATTAGATTATATCGCTGTGTCATCTATCCATAAACCTTATCTTTCCCATGTACTTTCTTCGTAACAGATGGAATAAATATATATTAATTCAGTTCTCAGTATAATTAAGTGTTCTCAAACTTAATTAATTTCAGATTTCACTATCTTTCATGTCTGCTTAATTCACACAATAGATAATATTACAAGTATATATATGCATTCACTCAATTATATATATATATATATATATATATATATATATATATATATATATATAATACTGTACCCCGAGACACAGCTGTTGTGCATGCGTACTCTGCTATCTAGTCCCAGTACATCTCATCACTTTATAAAGAACTGTTGGTTCAGTATATCCCTCAAACCACAAATATCAAAATATAAGTAGTGGAGGCGAACATAGTCATAAGCATTTGGGCTACGCACATACCTATGCACCTAAATGATCGTTCAATACCATTATTCTCACAAATGGCAATCCAACCTATATCCTAAGTTCTGAGGCAGCAAGTCAAAAATCCCCTACAAGGCTCATCAAGATATGACTTCCATCAACGCGTAAACCTCCCGTCGATAGTAAGTAGGCTAGGTATGTCATACGCATAAACCATCAAGCAATAGGTATATACTCAACTTATAAAATAATAGGTATACACCCGACCTATGTCAGATATTAGGAATTCATCCTACCCTAAGTACCCGTTGTATTTCTCGAATACTACCCGTACTTGTTAATTACGATTTCAATATCATTATCGTATTTTATTATATAGTTATCACTCACATAATTCCTTTCTTAATTCAATATATAATTTTTCAACATTAACCCAAGTCTCTCATTCTTTATTAATGTACCAAAATTATTTAGAACCTACTGTGGCCAAAATACAATTTCTAAATTTTTATGGGCTAAAAATGGATTTATGGAATCTCGTTTCTGATTTCTGGTTTGAAAGAGATGTCATCTCGTTTGAACAACATCACATCTCGTTTGAATGACTTCAAACGACATCCTAGTTCGTTCGACATTTTCAGCAGTTCATCCTCAACCCCATTTTTTTGCATTTTTCCCCATTTTCATACACCCAAACTCACATGGAATATATTCTAACGAATTCCAATTATCCCAACATCATTTATTCATATTTATGGGTGATTATAATACATAGAAAACATGAAATTCCTTACTTTCAAGAAGGGTTTATATCTAAATCAATATAGTCCTTAAAATCCTCAAAATTTTGTATTCACCATTGATGTTCTTTATAAAATTCAGAATATAATTTCGTAATTTACAATTCAAATCATCAATCAGATAACCTCAATAGGTGGATTTCGCAACTACATGCAATACCTATTACATTAATTTATTTATTCATCATTGCACAATTTCACAAGTCTCATGGGTAAATGTTAATCCTATTCTAACATGGATAATATACTCACTAATTGGAACAAGAATTACACTTGCCTTAAGGTGTAGGTATGACCCTTTGGAGAAGATAAGTGTAAGATATTCCCTCCTCTTTTTCGGTGGTGGTACAAGGTGGTGTAAGGTGGTTGTCCATTATTTGCTCTCAAAACCTCTTCCTCTCCTTGGAAAACCCTCTCACTCTCCTCATAGACTTTTCCTATGCTTTTGGGTGAATAAATCTAAGTTATCTAATATCCTCACCTATATAATAAAACCCAAATTTTCGTGGTTACTATTCACCTCCCAATTAAAATGACCAAAATACCCATCCGGGGGGTCCTTTTGGTTCCTAATTGACCCGAGACCTAAATCAAACCCCGGGATAGACTTTTCTGCCTATTTTGACCCTTTAGGACTCAACGGCGCACTCGAAATGACCATTTGAATGACTTAAAAATAATTTTCCTTTTAGCCCTTTCAATTTAGTCCCGACACGACTCACATGCGCATCCCGACTTAATTTCAATAATTCGCGTAATATTCACTCACGACCATATATTCATATATTGTTTTTAATCACTAAGTAATATTCAATATCAATCACATATTACTTTATTCTCTAGTAATATTCAATCGGAATTGATTCCAATTATTATTTATAATTGATTCCAATTAATCCCTGTTTTACTTTTAATTAATCTAATATTAAAAGTCATTAAAATTACGGGGAATTACAGTGGATTTATTTAGGGCTTTTCGAGAATTCCTGGGCCATTGACAAATCTAAACCCAAAAGGGATATTGTCTATTTGGGATGTCAATTATTAAAGAGAGTTTGAGGAGCTCAATGATAATCTAGACACCACTCCAATTCTTGCATTGCCTAGGAGAGGCATTGAGTATATGATATTTACGGATGCTTGACCTCAAGGTTTGGGTGAATTTTTTATGCAAGATGAAAGCCCTATAACTTATGCCTCTTGGAAGTTAAAAACACAGAAGATTAATTACGTAACGCGTTATTTGGAGTTAGCAGTGGTTGTATTTGCCCTCCAAATCTAGAGGATTTTTTATTGGGGGAACAATTTTCTTTATTCTTTGACCACAAAAGTCTCCAATACTAGTTCACGCAGAGGGAATTGAATATGAGGCAATGGCGATGGTTGGGGTTTGTAAAAGATTATCACTTTTCGAATCGATATCATTTGGGGAAAGCAAATATGGTGGCAGATGCGCTTAATCGTAGGCCAGTGGCTACCTTGGTCACTTTATGGGTGGAATATTGAGATGACTTATCGAATTTATGGTCCAAGAGATAAAGTACACTGAGAGATATGTACTTGATGAATGTTTTTATGGCAGTGGTGATGGCTATATCGACCATTATTGCATGGGTAGTTCAGGCCCACTTGGTGGATCTTTTTTGTCAAGGAAAGGTAAAGGAAATACAAATGGGTGAAGTTCCTTCCTTATTGTTTTCTGTTCCATGGATGCTAGTAGTGTCTATGGATTAAAAATTGAAAATAGAAGTATTAGCCATAGATCACAGTACAAGGTGAATTTTTTAGGGTACAAGATGTATAAAGATATGAAGTGATCGTATTGGTAAGTTACAATAAAGAGGGATATTGTTGACTATATGTCCAAGTGTGCTACTTGTTAGTTAGTAAAGGTGGAGAACTAATGAACTGCAGGGGATTTACAACCTTTAGAGATCCCTCAATGGAAATGGGAAAGCATATTGATGGATTTCATTATAGAATTACTGCGATCGCAGCGCAGTTATGATTATATTAAGGTTATTATGGATATATTGATGAAGGTGGCTCATTTCTACCCGTTAGGAATTATTAATGTATAGATAAGTCCTCGAAAGAATCACAGATAAAATATAAAATAACAATGAAGTAGTTAAAAGAATGACACAAGATTTTAAAGTGGCTCAGCTATGTAAGAAATCCTACGTCCAGCGTTATGGTATTGATTTCAGCGATTACAAAAATCTAGGTATTCTTTTAAATAAGAATATTCTAGGATATGTTCCATCTTGCCCTTAATGAAAGGGATACAATTTATTTATAGTGACCCGAAGGTGAAGGGTTAGAATGTCAAGGGATAGAATGCCTTTATACATTTAAGCATTTACATCCGTACATAATGAATGTGATGATTTATTGTAGAAACCACGTGTGGTATATCCCTTAGTATGGTGACGCTTCATTAGTCTTGATGGTCGACATTCTTTATGTTGGTCGACATGCATGCCGAGCCACTATCTGCTGATTAGAATTTTGGCCATATAGGAGGATAAGTGTTCACTTTTGATTGGTCCACGTAGGTGGATAATTGTTTGTACCAACACATACGTTTTCATTTTCTCTCTCTTATCTATTTTTTCTTATGATATTTATCTCATCCTTTTTTCTTCCTTCTATCTCTCACCTCCCAAAAAATTAATTTGAAAAGATCACGAGGTTTTTTATACTGTTGAAGGAAGATTCTGGAAAACATCTTTGAAATCAATTTTTAGGATTGGCTCAATCGGTTTATAATTGATCTAAGTGTTATAAACTATTCGTATTTGGTAAGCTTGATCGATTATAAACAATAATAGGTTGAGGTTTGAGACTTTTAAAAAGGGTTAGCATATGGATTAAAGCATTCTCTAATCTAGTTCGTTATCTAGTTTAGATTAATGCTGCAAAACAACCCTTAAAACTGTAAGAGTAAAGAAACACTAACTTAACCAATCACGAGTCACCAGTTGCAATCCACTATCAGAGATCTTTAAATCGTATTAAGTTTTAAAAAATAATCAATACTTAATTAATCAAGATTAAACACGTTAACCCATGCGCTTTTTTACAAGATTAAAAAATCAGAATATCATTTAAAAATGTTTTAAAATATAGGAATTTATTTATAATTCAAAATAAATTAGAAAAATTATTTTAAAATTCAATTAAAAGATAAAAATTGAAAAATTATTTTTAGCATGAAAATGCAAAATGTATCCTATTTGTGTAGCGTTTTAACCTTCTTACCATTCTCAAGGCTGAAATTAATACTTGTTAATGCAATCTTAAAACTTCTTGGACTTTAAATTGAACACTACGAGGTGATCATTTTTAAAGAAGAAATATGTTTGTCTACATATCCAAACTTGTTGAAAGACATATGCAGTATAAACTCAAAATAAACCTACAAAATCAACTATTTAGGGTATTTTAGAATGCAAGATTCGCCTAAAGAAGCATACAAGGTAATAATGACATTAAAAAAATTCACTTGATCTGTTCATAAAAATCACTTTCATTCAAATATAATCGTGTACGCGTGTGTATTAGCCTTGAGATGATTCAATCATAACTTTCACAACATAGATACAGTTGTCAATCTTTAAAATTTGTGTATGGTAGCTTTGATGTAGACAAAAACATATGATCTTCAATTTCAATGTCCATACTTTATAGCGAACAAGACTCTCTTTTCTGTTATCCACTATGAGTCATGCTTTTTGGCTCTATTGGTGCACGACTCTATATTTTATCATGGGAAGTAGCCAACTAAACTATAATTAAACCTAATACAAAATATATCACATCTTCAAGGTTGTCTTAGACGATCTTATATATAACTTGATACCATTCCTCTTTACACTCTCCTTGGGCCAAGATGTTTCATTGAATTCGATATTGACTACAATTCATAAAACAATTGATAGTCGTAAGAAAATACTTACAAGGAAGCAAAACTTTGTGGTTTAGTTTGAAAGGAAGAGTAAATAAGTCTTTTCCTGCAGACAACACCACTTATGTGTATGTGAGAGGGTAGTGATTTACACATTATAATAAATAATGAACAAACTCAACAAAAATGATAATTGAAAATAATGAACGAAATTTATGTGGTACTTCAACTTTTTTACATCCCCGGAATGCATGTTCTTTTATATTATTGTAATCCCCAATAAGTAGGTCAATCCATATTAAGATAGAAATTGACTCACATAAATTTTTGTTCAAGTATTTTAACTTCCCTATGATCTCATTATCTTCCATGGATTGAGGTTGTAATGATACCACTAGATATGGGTTGGTCTAGTTGAGAAGTCACTTCATTGTTGGGTACAATACCCACTAAAAATATCCTCCCACATAATTATTTCAATTTTATTACTTCTTTAGAAGTTAACTTCCATTACATAAAATATTTTTTTTATTATAAATATAATTAGTCATTTCAATCAAATAATTCATTTAAATTAAAAATGAAATTGCAAGATTCTATGGGACATTTACAAACACCCTCTATATATGAAACAACACAATTAATTTTTCCTATTTTAATTGAACCATTTTTTAAAGACAAATTAACACGGCCACCATTAAGACTACTTGCCTTAAACCCCAAATGTGGAGGTACCCAATGTTCAAAAAATTGTATATATGGGTTTAGAGGCACATATTATTAAACTAAGTTTAAAACAAAAGACCCCAGTAATAAAGTAGTAAATGTGTCCAAATAAACCTCGTTATGCATTCAATATTATCGTAGACGTATACAAAATTAACACATTTTCATTTGATAGAGTTGCATACACAATTAAAATGTATATGTATATAATAAATCAAATCACTCCTCGTCAAAATATTAGTCCTACAAAAAAAGTATAATATACATTAACAAAAATTTCATGTAAACCAAAAAGATCACATCTACGTTATAGATAATTACGCATAAATTATCAAACTCGTTCTCTTTCTCTCTCTCTCTCTCTCTCTCTCTCTCTCTATCACACACACACACACACACACACACACAGATGCACACACTCACACACACATATAAGAAGATCCCCAAGTAAGGGTTCTCCTGAGATCCCCCAAAAGAGCTATTTTAACTTGAATCTATGGACTGAGTATTGTTGACTGAGTGATGTGTCGTAAGAAAATGACAAAAAGAAAAACGGGGCACCGGAAGCAACTCATCTAAAATCAGCTTTTGTCAGTAAGGCTTATTGAAGTCGGTTTCATTTTGTTTTGAACCCGTTATACTTTTGTTTCTTAAGAAGTTAACTATTGTTTTGTAACATACGTGTGTGTGTGTGTGTATTAACTTATATAGTATAAATTTTTAAATAGGTATTAATTAATATTTATAAATATATATATAAACATTAACCCTTATACATTGAATAAAAAGATACAATTTCATAATGTATCGTGTTTTATTTCGATCGTTTTTGTATTAGGTAAATATTTAAGATTTCTTGTTGCGTAATATTGTGTCGCGTTGCGATTTAAATGGGTCGTGTAGTATCGCGTTTGCGTTTTATTTTAGTCTCGTCCGCTTTAGGTTAAAAAAATAGGATGTCATGTTGTGTCAAACATTTGGGTTGTATTCCTGGTAGTTAAATATTATAAGATTTGAAAAGGAGTAGACCCCCAATTTTGAATTCAAAAGTAATTTCCTTTTATAAATGGATATGCGGAAGTGTTAGATGATGGTTCAATACAAATTTTACAAATTTTAATTTCTTTTTCAAATTAAAATTAAACAAAGTGAAATTAGATTAAAACACACACACAATTCAAATTTCACTTAAACCATTACAATTAACCCAAGTCCTAGAAATTTGCCTAAGTCATATTTTTCATTTAATCAAATTAGGCCAAACCAAACTTTAACACATTAAATTAATGACTTGAATTAATTACACATTACCCAATATTTAATGTAGCACCAAATTAAACATGTAGTGATTAAAACCAAATTTTATCTTGAATTACCTAAGCATGCGTTATAGGTGAGTATAGCAAGATAAACTAAATAATAAATCACTACGCCGCGATGTACGAGGAAAAACCCACAATGAGAAAAAACTTCGAACGGCCCTAGCCTCAAATCCACTAAGTACGGAATTTATAAATACAAGCAAGATTACTTACAACACTCGACTTGATCCCTATCAAGCCCCGACGCGTCTTCTTGTATCAACCTCTGCCTAGTGAATAACCACAGAACTTCACCGCGGTCTCGGAATCTTCCGATCGGACTTTATATGGTCACTATCACCCGAACTAGGAGCCTTTCTCCATGTGGGTAAATCAACGTAAACATCTTCTTCTTTGTGGGTTGTAGTAGCAAACCCAAACAATCTCTTCTTCAATATGTAGAGATAAACCGGTGCTAAACTCCAAACAATGAATATATATATATATACTTGGATAAACAATATGGCTGTAAACTAAAGTGTAAATGAATTTTTCTTTGAAATACACTTTAAAACATGAACTTTCTTTTTTCTCTTTTTCTCTCAAGAATAAGTTCAGTTAGAAAGGTTCATTTTTGCACTTTTGAAGTTTTGTCAAAAGATAGTGGGAAAAACAAGTGGGAAAGTGGGTCAAAACTGCTTAAAACTACCAAATATCTGTTCCCGCCAAATCTCATTCGAACGACATTTTCGTTCAAACGAAATCTCGTTCGAACGAGGTTTTTAACGAAGTTCCAGTGTGAACTCGTTAGAAATCTTGTTCGAACAGCCATCTCGTTCGAACGATATTTCGAACGAAGTTCCAGTGACCAATATGAGAACTCGTTAGCAAACTCGTTCGAACGACAATGTGGTTTGAACGACAAACTCGTTCGAACGACATTTGGAACGAACTTCTAGAAAGTTTAAAAATTTCTATTTTTAGCTCAGAAACTTTATAAACTTGATTTTAAAGTTTTAATAAAATCTTTCTAAAATTAAACAACAGTTTTAAAATGAACAACACCCAATATTAAATGTTCCAAGCTCCTATATATACAATCAATATGCATTCATACCTTAGGATCAATGAAACCATGTTGATGACGTAGAAACGAGGCACAAACAAACTCGACAATGTGATGAAGCTTTATACTCTTGGCCACTACGTCTTCAACAAACACGTCATAGGCTTGAATGGATAAACATGAACTCTATCCTATGACTCTAATATTTTTGTCCGGAATTGAGCCAAAACTACAAATGACTCAATTGGAAATTTGTGTCCTTACAAGATTTCATGTCGTATCGCATTTATTTGGGTTGTGTCCGCGTTCAATAAAAAATAAGATTGTGTATCGTGTCATGTTCTAATTTAGTCGTGTTCTTGTTTGATAAAAGAAAATTAAGATTTTGCGTCATTTCATGTGGCGAACATTTGGGTCGTGTTCATATTCGTAAAACATTATAAGATTACGTGTCATGTCTTGTTCATTCTAATTAGGTATGTAAGGACATTTTTGTCCATTATCAATTTGTATGTCGTACGCCGTTACGCCGTTGAAGAAACTCAAGATCGCATCTACATCAACGGATCCGAATAACAAAGCATCTTCAACATCATAGCCTCTGCGATAATGAACTTGGTAAAATTTTGTTTTTACGTTCCTTAAAGTTCATATTTAGTATTGGGAAATTTTTATAAAATGTCTTTTATAAAAATAAGAAGGAAGTTTTTTCAAGCAAAATGAGGCTTTTAAAAGTTTTTTATTTTTCTGGGAAGCCGGACCGGTCCGCCCTCTTCCCGGACCGATCCTCTTGCTGCTGATCCAGTATACCCCGGATCGAATGCAAACCGATGGAGCCATATTTTAAAAGAACCGATCCGGTCATTCGGATCGATCCTCCCCCAAGCCGGACCGGTCCGCCTGGGATATACTCGAGCAGTTCCGTGTGTTTTTTACCCACCAACTTATAGTTCCTATATATATTACTATTCCGATGGTGTATTTTTTTTAAGTCTTTGAGAAAACGTTTTTAAGAGTACAAACACAGCAAGACTTCAATTTTTGATGTGCCAAACATCTTTTTGATTCACACAAAAAAATCCCAATTACTTTTGTGAATCTTTTGGAACCCTAGAACACAAACTTTGTTGTTATTCATCTTTGTGGAGAGATCTTTGCAACCGAGGGCTGCATGTCATTGCTGAGGGAGTCTCTACAAAGTTTTATAGCTGCGTGTCATTGAGGAGAGCTGCGGTTCTTCCTGCGTTGTTTGGGCTGTGAGTCCTTGGAGGGTGCTGCGTGTATTCTCTTGCTGAGTTCAAGACTGCGTGTCTTTGTGGGTTGGCTGCGCGTTGATCCATTACAGATTTCTCTATGTAATTGTAAGTTGCGGCTTGTATATTCATAGTGAAATAAAGGTTTTACCCGGAAGGGTTTTTTTCCTGAAATCTGTGTCTCAGCATATTTTTGTGTCACATGCTTTATTTATTTATGGATTGACACATGCACCTTAGATGCATGTTTAGGGACTGAAATTAAATAAGTATACTATATTAGAAAGTTGTGAAGTTAATCAATTATCACACGTAATTCTCGCGTTCTCAAGGTCGTATTCATCTTGGTAAAAAAATAAATTTTTGGTGATATATCATGTCGTTTTTATTTGAGTCGTGTTCATGTTACGGAAAAGAAAAATAAGATTTCGTGTTATGTCAGCATTATAATTGGGTCGTGTTTTATGTTTGATAAAAAATTTCAAGTCGTGTCGTGTCGCTTTTATATGGGTTGTATTTATATTAGGTAAAAAAAATCGTGTCATGTTGAATTTTAATTTGATCATATTCATGTTTTGTAAAAATAAAGGTAGAGCCACAGTGCACGACCTAGGCACAGGCCCAGGCCAGAGCAGGTAATTTCGATTTTTTTTTATCTACATCTATTAGTAAGGGCATTAAAGAAAAAAAAAGTGAGAACAAAACCCCTCTTTCACCGTAAAAAGAAAAACATCCTTAAATTTTTATCCATTTTCACTCTTTGCTTTGCTCTTCCTTTTCTCTCTTCTTCTCTTCCTATTTTGTTGAGTTAAATTTAAATCTCTATACCAAATCAAGGTATGTTCATCAATCTCTCTCCATTTTATCTAGGATTTATATTTTATCATTTCTCTTACTTTTCCCATTTCTTTTAGTAAATATTCATTTTTAGGGTTTGTTGAAATTTTGTGTAGCAAATATCTTATTTTTTGTATAAATGTTATTATTGGTTTGTAGTAATTATTTTTTGGGCATGAAGTAGTTGAAAATATGTTGTTGAAATTCTGAAAATATATATCTCATTTTGTTGTTGAATTTTTTTTTGTATAAATCTATATTCTATTTTTTTGTACAGATCATTGTAATTCATCTATTTGTATATTATTTTTTATGTAGTTAAAAAATATTATAAGTACTCCTAAAAAAAAATCGGGGGCTTCCGCTCTCGAACCTCCAAAATTTTCCTTTTGTGCGCAAGCCACCAATTATTCTTGGCTCCACCACTGTATATCGTATTGTATTTTAATTGGATCGTACTCGTAATTTTTATAAAAATTATACATATAATTTAAAATCGATTATGGCTATGAGGGTTTGTGAATTGAAAAAAAAAAAGAGTAAATTTCATTCATATAAAATAAAATTGATTATCGCTATGAGGGGTTTGTGAACCGGTTCAAAGGATCCCTCCTTTCTTTTGGGTGTTTTTGTATAAACTAACATTTCCTTTTGATGGCCCCCTATTTTATGAAGCCCACAATAATAGATTTAAACCATTATAACACCCAAGTGATGGGGTTGTTGATTAGAAATGAAAATTTTGACATTTCCAAAAAAGGAAAAGACTTATTTACTCTTCCTTTCAAACCAAACCACAAAATTTTGATTCTTGTTAAGCCTAGTTGCCCTTAAACTATGCAAAATATAATTATTTGACCCTTTTGTTAGATTTTTAGTTAAAACTAACAGAATTTTTATTTAAATTGATTCACCTCATTGAAAAAATGTTAAAAGGTAAGAAAACTTGCAAAATTTGAAGCAAAAATAAAAGAGAGGATTTTTCCTTCAAAATTTGGTTCCAAAACACTTTCAAAAATTCCCATCAACCTCTTTATATAGTTTTTAAAAAATGGGTTATGAAATCTTATTTTTTTTACCCAATATGAATCCCACCCAAATAAAAGCGACACGAGACGATACAAAATCTTATTTTTTTTTTATCAAACATAACCCAATTAAAATGCGACACGATACAAAATTTTATTTTCATTACCTAACATAATCACAACACAAATAAAATCGCATGAGCAACACAAATTTTCATTTTTTACCCAACACGAGCATGCCCCCAATTAAAATGCAACAAGTCGCGAATTCTCTTTTTACCTAACAAATCACAACCCAAATAAAAGCAAAATGAGACAACGCAAATTTCATTTTTTTACTGAATAAGAATACAACCTAATTTAAATACGACACGACATGAAATCTCATTATTTATCTAGCATGAACCCGACCCAAATTAAAGATACACGCAACGACAAAAATTCATATTTTTACCAACCACAACCCAATTAAAGTGTGACATGGCGTGAAATTTTATTTTTATTACCTAACACATATAAAAGCGTCATGAGACCACGCCAATTTTTATATTTTTACCAAACACAAACACTCAATTAAAATGTGATAAGACACAAATTTTATTTTTATTACCTAATAACATGATCACATCCAAATAAGAGCGATATGACTCAATACGAATTCTTATCTTTTTTAAGGAACAAGAGCACAACCCTATTAAAATACGGTATGAAATCTTATTTTTTTAACTGACATGAACCTGACCTAAATAAAAGCGATACGAGACGACACAAATCATATTTTTTTACCAACCGCCAGTATGGAACGCGACAGAACACGATTTCTGAAATTGTATGCTCAATTTAATAAATATATGAACGATAACACGATTTGACACAATTGTGTGTCAAACATATGCTCAATTTAATGCCATGTCATATATAAATTGGGTCGTGTTCTTGTTCCGTAGAAAAATGGAATTTGTGTCATCTCATGTTACTTTTATTTGGGTTGTAATCGTGTTAGGCAATAAAAAATAATCTATGACTCGTTACCATTTAATTGGGGGCGTGCTCGTGTTGGGTAAAAAATAAAAAATTGTGTCGCCCGTACGATTTTATGGGGTTATGATTATGATAGGTAATGAAAATAAAATTTTGTGTCGTGTCGCATTTCAATTGGGTTATATTTGATAAAAAAAAATGAATTTGTGTCTTCTCGTGTCACTTTTATATGAGTGCGGTTCATGTTGGTTAAAAAAATAAGATTTCATAATCCATTTTTTTTAATCTATAAAAAGAGATTGGTGGGAATTTTTGAAAGTGTTTTGGAATCAATTTTATGATGGAAAGTCCTCTTTTTTATTTTTTGCTTCAAATTTTACAAGTTTTCTTATATTTTAACATTTTTTTAGTGAAGAGAATCAATTAAAATAAAAATTCCGTTAGTTTTAACGGAAAAACTAATGAAAGTGCCAAATAATTATATTTTGCATAGTTTAGGGACTGTTAGAATTAAAAATATTTTTTAGGAACCAAAATGATCACTCTAGTATAGTTTGGGGCCCTCTTGGGTCATTAACTCTAATAAGAAAGCAAAACATTAGCGTTCTTGTTGTTATTAGAGTAACAATTGTTTGGTGGTATTAATAGGAACTTGTTGATATTTTTACAGTTTTTTTAATTTAATAATTACATCAGAATTTTGTGATGCTATTGAAAGAAGTGATGAGTTTATCCAAAAACACAACGTCCTTTTTTTATTTTGCAATGCAGGGCCCTTTTTCATTCTTATCCGTTGATAATTGGCACGTCGTTTAGGCAATTCACTCTCGGCCTTCATTTCGGGTCTAATAGAATTTTTTAGACCGAACAAAATGAGGCATAACACGATAACACGATACGAACTGACACGAAGTTATAAGTTAATGGGTGAACCCTTAATAGTTTAGGATCATATCAGTGTTAATCCGATAAGACACGATAGTTAATAGGTCAGCGTAGTATTGATCTCCTTCACCAAAATGTATTATTGATACTTGTAAAAAGTTTATTTAGTTTAATGTTAATTTAATCATAATAAATACTAATAAATGAGAGAGTTAGTAATGGTAATTAATTAATGGGTTTAATTGTGTTTAAAAATGAGCTAATATGTCAAATTGTGTATGATTCAAAATAATTCATTATATGAATGGGTAATAATGGTTGAACACAATACGATACGTTAAGATAACGGATCGAGTTTGAATATGATTTTTATGCATAACAAAAAAATCATCTATTTAAATACGAATTCGATAAGATCCGAATACGATAAAAATCGACACGAATATGATTCGACATGGTCCATTGAGAAGTCTAAAAATTTTACCCCTAAAGGCAAAACATTTGATGGGCTGCAAACACCAACTAGAAAACTGCCGAGAACGCACCCATATCAAAAGGGAATCTGCAACTTTGCTGCCTCAAATCAGAAAGCCATGTGATATAAGAGCAGTTGGGCTCCTCCACTACTTTTCCATGTGCTGCGAAACAGCGAAGAGTGGAAATATATTGGATCCTTTAGGAAGAGCATGGGAAAACTATAAAGAAAAACACAAAACGAACCAACTCTAGATCAAAGGAAGAGAATGAGTAACGAGAGGAGCAGACAACACATTTTTTTTTTACCAAACCAACTTCTTTAGAATACTTTATCTAGTGATTTAAGTTTAATCTCATTTTAAAATATTTGTTCGGTGTAGATTTCATGTATTCTTTAAATTATATTAAGTTTCATAAGCACTTAAAATTATCTCATAATCACTCAAAATCGTCACATAACCGTCTCTAACCTCCCCTCTTTATTTCTGTAGAGAATGACATATGTCCCATTTTTTTTTTTTGTTAAAAATGATCAATAACTAAAACAACTTGGGATTGATTATAAACATATTTTTAAGAATATGACTAAATACTTCCACTCCCTATTTTGTCCCTATGCCCCTAAACTATGTAAATAGGCTAATTTGAGTGGATAAACTAAAAATTTAGCCAATTTCAATCTTTAAACTATTCAATTGCAATCAATTCAATCATACTATAAATTAAAAAAAATAACATCAAAAATAGTTTAGAGGCCATAGGAATATAAATACATATGAATCTTAAGTATTTAGTCTCAAATGGGATAATTTAATTGTATCAAATCTCGTGTATTTTTGTTTTTAGATGCTGATCATGTTGAATGGTGGTTAAAAATTGATTTTTTTATTTTAATATATTACTAATTTTCAATTTTAGTCTCTAATACAAATTAAAAAGATTAATTAGATTTTAGTACATTTTCGTCGCTAAATGTGAAAATTTTGCCACTAAAAGTGATTTTGGTGACATTTAGTGAGGTATACTTAAGTCTAATAAACTGATTATTTTTTTATTAAACTTTAAAAACAAATAATAATATTGTGTTAAAGTACAAAAGAAAGTTAAAATTTTCATGGGACATGTGTTATCTTTTAAGACTATGAAGAAAGACGGTTGGAGGTGATTGTTGAACTTATTATAATTAAAAATTATATGTGATGTCTGCTCATCAAAGCTTTTGAAATAGGACTGAAGCCTAAAAACTAAAATACATATATATTAAAATAAAGTTTATTTTTACTTTAATACATATTTAATCCTCGATTTTTTACTTAAAAACAATTTTGTTTAAAAAATATATTTTTTTCCAATATCGTTAATAAATCAGTTAACTATAACTACCACATGTCATTTTGAGTTAAAATAATTCATAAATCTAAAAAATAAAAGACAAATAAAAATAAAATTGAAGTAATAAGAAAATATCTAAAAAAATTTTTTTTTTACCGATTAGTCATGTTTACTAACTATGTAATTAAATAAGCACTACATTTTTTTTACTCGAATAGTTCCCATGAAAAAAAAAATTGCTCCAATATTTTCCATTTGTAAACGGGTAGTGAATATTCACTACCTATATAATATAAGACCTATTGAGAAAATTTTCATTTTAATATGATCAATTACGAAATGTCTTATATAAATATGACTTCTTTGTCGAGCTCTTAAAAATAAAAATAAATATGCCCCCAAACCATTCCATCCCTAAGCCACGCAGCCTCCCCACCTCACCCCTCTCCCCGCGGAAGGCCATTATCTAGACTCCGAATTCCAAGCTCTCCTCCACTACCTCACGAGCCCTTCCTTCCCCTCCGTATCCAGCCCCCTAATTTCATCATCCCTTCCCTCCACCCATAACATGATGGTCGACGAAACCCGAATCAATAAGCCAATGGTCAGTCAAACACAAACTCAAAATCAGCACACTCATGGCCAACAGACCCAAATCAACAAAATGATGGCAGATTTGGTGGTTGGGTTTTGTAGATTTGCTTTGCAGTTTTGAATTTTTGTTTGGATTTGGTTACATATTGCAAGGGTGGGTGAGAAGAGGGCTAGCAATGTAGTTGCGGTGGTGTGTTGGAATATTGGGGGTGGGGTTTTCTTTTATGGGTGGGGTGATGATGGGGGGGAGGTGGGGTTGTCGAAGTGGGGACTATTGGTGTGGGGGGTTTTGTTTGTCATCATTATTATGATATATACAACACTTTGTTTCTCATCAATACGAGTGCATTTATGATTATTTCTTTTACCATTAAATGGGTTACACCTCCATTATTCATAAACACCTCATATCACACAACTCTCTTACATTTCACGACTCTACTTAAAAGGTATCCTTATTAAAACGGTGAACAACAATATCAAGCGCCCTTTTTTTATGATAACCAGCCTGATGGATAACATGATACTCCCACGATCGATCTTCCTCAAAACACCACTGTTGTAACCTAAAATAGCAATTCTGCGTGGATCAATAACAATGTGACATCTGTCATTATACTCAGTGGACCTAATCCAACATATTTATGTGGTCGAATTTAATTTCCCCTTCGGTCGGTATACTGGTCGACCACCTTTAGGAATGCGAACCATTAGTAAAGTGAATAGACACATGTGCGGATTCCTACAGCTATCCCTGCACATGCACGTGAAGAAATACACAACTGTTATCTATAATGTAAAGGTGTAAATACCTAATGTATGAAGCTATTCCGCCTCTTCTCATTCCCACTACTATAAATAGCTCCTTACACCTCCCAATTGGGGGACAACTGAAAGTGTAACGTCTCGGTCATGATTTATGAGTTATCCGTAGTCAATTCAGTTTAACTCGAGTGTTACGTGTGAAGTGCAACGAATATAATTGTTAGTTCAATTTTATTTTCATTAACGTTTCACTTTTATAGCATGCGATTCCAATTTTAAATCAAACTATGTGACGGACTCGTGAAAAGCATCCCCGGAGTCCAAGCATACATAGTTACTAATGTAAAATAAAAGAGAGTACTTACCTGTGTGACGCTCTTAAAATACAAACCCTCGCCCAAATTGTCGTAACAAAGACGAGGATGTGAGTCGAATGCTCAGTGAAAAATATATAAATACAATATATAATCGAATGGAAGAAAGAAGACTCTAACACGTTATACCTACGAGCATATGCAACCACCTTATATATATATATATATATATATATATATATAGAGAGAGAGAGAGAGAGGCTGGATCGTATACGGACCTAGTTTACGGACCTCTACCGTCCAAGAATTATCTAGGGACCGTTTTGTCTTTTTAGGACCACCTTTTGGGACCACGATGTCTTTTAAGTTCTTCTAAGTTTTGGGAAATATCAATTCTTACCCCAATGATTTCTAAGGTCTTTTAAGCTTATTTTAAAGCCTAATAAATCTGGAAGTGTAAGTGTGGAAGTTTCAGGGCTACTGCTACTTCTCAAGCTTCTTCCATCACTATCGTACTGGAGTTCTGAATAGCGAGGATTATCTATATAAATTGTTTCTTCAGGGAGTCTAGAAATTGAAATAGGTTTTGAGGGAAAATATTCTAGTCTTAAATACCTTATACGGTATCGCGGGTTTATCTGTCTAGTTTCTTTATATATTTGATTAATAATATCAATTATATCGTTGTCTATAAATTCGTCTAAATTATTATCACCATAAGATGACAAAAATCTATGGTATGTTCTTGGGGAAGCTGTTTCTACGTTTTTAAGGAGAGGGCGGATTCCTCCAGCTCTAATTAAAGTAGTCTTTGTTTCATCTAACCTTTTACGTCTAACAAATTTTAATACGTCTATATTGTCTTCGAGTATCCTAGTGTATTCTTGATATTTTTCAGGTCTTGATAGTTCTTCTGCAAAAACTTCAATTCTTAATTTTTCTCTAAAGAGATCTCGGATCCCTGTTCTAATTATTTCTATTCTAGGTACTTAAAGCAGATTCTATAAGTTCTTTATCTTTAGGGTCTGTAAGAGTCCAGTCTTGAATTTCTCTAGTTAAGTCTAAACTTGTTTGATTAACAA
This sequence comes from Sambucus nigra, assembly GCA_949130495.1. Taxonomy (NCBI): domain Eukaryota; kingdom Viridiplantae; phylum Streptophyta; class Magnoliopsida; order Dipsacales; family Adoxaceae; genus Sambucus; species Sambucus nigra. Next base: position 328,880,976 of record OX422209.1, read on the forward strand.
ATTCTAAAAAGTCTTTAGTGATTTGTAATCTCATATAAGATTCTTCTTAAAACAATAATATGTAAAATAGTTAAGGGTTTGGTTCGAGTTTATACCTTCCTTCTGGTCTGCAATATCTTTATCTTCTTCCCTTTGTCTCTTCAGCTTTGATACTATTCCTCTCCGGTCTCGGCCTCCTACAACTCTCTCTTTATGTGTCGCACCTCAATCCACTACTTTGGCGGTTGACCCGTTTCCTGCTTGTACGCCTTCACGCCTAACGCCCACCTGGCTAACGGCTCACGGCTAGTCGGCACCTGACGGCGGTTCACCAGTATAACACCTTGTGTGCTACACCAGAGGTTCCACACAATAGTCCTCTATGAACAGAAAGTTGGAGACAATTTGGAAAATAATAACAACTTAGCATAAGAGATTTCTGTAAAAGAAAATATTTTTATTGCATTGCATAAGTAAATACAACTCTCCCCTCTCCCCTTTTACTCACTCATATACATATTACTCTCTACCAGCATACTCTCTCTAAAAGTCTAACAATCTCTCACTCTCTAACTCCTTATCTCTAAAACATAAATGGACGCTCCCTTTCATAGATCAAGGGCACTACAAAATTACTGGTAACAGGTTGTCAAAAGCAATCCGGTTGAAAGCGTCAATTATTAAAGCAATATTGTCTTCCGAATCTTACCAGCTGGGTATACAGGCTTTTATCGTCTTTTGATAATTGGGGGGACCTCTTTCTTTATAAAAGGAAAGGCGTGCCAAGTCTTCATCATAGTCTTATCGTTTTGTAATAATGCAAGAGCATCAAACAAAGTCTTCGTCTTTTTCATTAGTCTGGTGGCCCATGTGGGGCAGGCATCTTTATGCTTTATGGAAAGCATAGTCTAGGCAAACGATTCTTCCGTCTTTAATAATTCATCCACCACTGAGGGACCCTTCTTTATCGTGTCTGTGTCTTCTTCTGCATTGTCCTGGTTTGGGAGGGTATTGTTGAAAAACTCATTAATAAGGTCTACCGTTCTAAGGCTAGCTGGCAAAGCTATCTCTACCATTTCTTTGGATTCTTTCTTGAGCCTTCCATTGAATGGCTCATCAGCTTGGATTATTAGGTCTTCTTTATGGTAGGCAGTGTACCACCTGTCTTCTCCTGTTAATAACTCCATGATTTCAATTGTCTCCATGGCTTAAGAGATCTGGAGCTTGGACTTATCAATAATTAAATCTTTAATCTCGTCTTCTGATAGGATCTCAACGTCTTCAAATGTATAATTAGAAAATCTAACAAGTCTAAATCCTTACACTCTCATTCCTCCGCAGGAACCTGGAGCAATCTGATAAATTCTAGCGAATAAAGGAAGGAAATCTTCTATCTTTTTAACATACTCATGGACTATCTTTCCAAGAGCAACCGAGTCTTCTATAGTCTCAATTTGGATGAGTCCGATGAACCCATAGTCTGCTAAGGTTATCTGGGCAATTTCTACTTTCCCAGCAAGATAAATCTTTGGAACGTCTTTGAAGAAACCTTTCATTATTAAAGCATCTCCATTAGTCTCAGATAATAACATATTGAAATGTTTAATAATGCTATTAGATTCTTTCTTATAGTCTTCAGTTAATGGAAGATTATTATGACCAAATGGTATAATAATCTTAGTCTTAAAAGTCTTTCTCTGATAACAAAAATTATCAGTGGGTCTAGCTTTGGAGGATTCTCCAAGAGTCTGAGCATAGGTTTGAGTCCGTGGTCTAGGTATAGCAGTACCACCGAGTTGGGTAACTGCAAGTCTTTGAGTCCTCATAAATCTGGCAATAGCTACCAAATTTTATTTGAACTCGGTCCAAAGTCTATTCTTCACGTTCCACCATATGGCATCTATGAGGGTATTTTCATCTTCTGAGAATTCTCGTCTAAATTTGATCAAGTCTGGGTATCTTTGATCGGGTCTATATTGGGGAAAATACATCTTCCCAATGAGTCTATTTTGAGAAATAATCTTTTGTCTAGATTTTCCAGGAGGAACTAAGATGTCATCAAAGTTCTCTAGGATTGGTCTTTCTTGAGAGCCTTGAATATGAGTCGGTCTTTGCGTTACACCAGCATTTGGTCTTACGCATCTAAGATAGTCTGTAACGTCTTCCCTGTTCAGTCTATTCATTCCATATGAACTCATGTCTTCTGGGTCTTCTGTTTGCAACATAAAACATGAAATCATATTAGTGTTAGTAAACATTGGCTCTCTTGATATAATGTCTGGAATGGTATTTTTACTTCCCTTAATATGTATAACAGAGAAGTCATAACCATTAAGCAATTGTTGCCATCTAATTAGTCTATTAGTCCTTGATTTGGACAAGTCTAAATCTCTGAATTTTACTGCATACGAAGAGTCAGTATAAACAGTAAAATGTTTAGGTCTAAGAAATAGCATATATTTTTCTACTGCCCTTACTATGGCTAAAACTTCTTTTTCATGGGCAGTGTATCTTGTTTCTGGGTCTGTAAAGGTTCCAGAACTATGTCTACAAAGTTTCTTCTTTTTTGTCTGATGATCAATGGCAAAGTATACTGCTCCCCATTGTTTATTAGAGGCGTCTGTTTCTACTATAAATTGGTCTTCTTCATTAGGCAGTTCAAGTAAAGGAATATTCTTGACTGCATCTTTAATTTGTCTTATTACTTCAAAATCATCTTTAGTCCAATAAAAGGGATTGATTTTATCTGTTCCTTTTAATTTGGATGTTAAGCTTTGTCTTTTTGAAGCAAGGTCTTTAATAAAGTCTGCAGCACAATTAAGCAATCCTAAAAATGATTGTAATTGTTTTCTATCTTTGAGTTGGTCTGGAAACTCAAGAATCTTTTTAGTTATGTGTTCAGCTAAGGATAATTTTCCTTTATTAATATGCATTCCCACAAAGTCTATTTCAGTCTGGAATAATTGCATTTTCCTTTCGAAAATAACAATACCATGTTTGTCTAATTCTAAGATAATCTTTTTAAGATGGTTTACATTCTCTATCTCAGTCTTACTTGCTACAAGAATATCATCTATGTAAACAAGGCAAAATTCTGAATAAGGTCTAAATATATTATCCATTCTTCTTTGGAAAACTTGAGGAGCATTCAAGTATCCAAATGGCATTACTAACCATTCGTATTTTCCTTGGGGAACACTAAAGGCTGTCCAAGTAATACTGTCTGGATGCATCTTAATTTGCCAGAAGCCTGATTTGCAATCAAACTTACTGAATATAATTCTATCTTCAATTAAATTAATCAAATTATTCTTGTCTGGTATCTTATAAGAATCAAATTCACAATTCTTATTTAATTGTTTATAGTCTATAACCATGCGTCTTTTTCCTCTTTTATGTTCAGATTCATTTTGAACATAGAAAGCTAGGCTATTATGTCTACTTTTACTTTCTCTAATAATGCCTAACTTAAGCATTTCATCTATGTCTTTTTTGAATTCTTCCCTATCTTCTTGTGAGTATCCTTTCTTATAGGTTCCACCATTAATAGTGGCGTCTGGGTTAATAGGGATGATCTCACAATAGCTTTGGTCCTTATCCCACTTAGCGATGGGATTTTCTCCTAAAGTAGGCTCTGCTAGTTGCCTAATCTTTTCCTTTTCTACTTCTATATCCATTTTCTTCTGTTTGGATATAGTTTGAACATGTAATAAGGTCTGCTGGGCTTGATTTAAAATGTCTTGCTGTATAAGTGCTATTTGCTTATAACATTTTTGGTCTGGACACTTACACTCTTTTTGTAAGGGTTTAGTATTTCTAAGGCTCCTTGTTTGGTTTGACCTGCATAAGGTCAAAGGCAGTCTTATGGTCTATTAGAGGAGTTTTAATATTAAATTCCTCTTGGTCACTAATTAATATCTTATCGTTATACTGAGTATAAGGATGATATTTACTAATAAAGTCTTGTCCTAAAATGATGTTTCCTGTGAAACTAGGACGAGGATCCATTATCCAAAACCGATGATTAACGGTTTTGTTGGTCTAATTTCCTAATTTAAAATAAATAGGAATAGTCTGGAAATATAAGGTAAATGGATCTCCATTAGCCACTTTACCATAGATTTCTTGAGTACTTTCTAAAAAGTAGTCTTCATGGAAGGCATTAGCCTTACAAATACTCTGAGAGCACCCTGTATCTATAAAAGCTGAAAGTTTTATAGGATAGTCTTTATGTTGAACAAATAATTCTACAAAACAAGCATGTGGTTTAGTAGAAATTCCTAAATTGTTTTTTTCTAAGATAGATATTCCTTTCTGAGGTTTATCTACAAAATCTAAATGTATTTGGTCTTCTGAACTACTATCAGAATGGTATTCTTCAAAATCATAGGAAATTCCCTTTCCTTTGAAGTCTTCATTTTCTTGCAATCTTTTGGCTATATTTCTATCAATGTCTTGATAATATGTTTTAATGTCTAAGTCTATTTGAGCGTCATACTGGCTAGTATAGATTGCTCTAAATCTAATTCTCCAACAGTCTTAATGGTAGTGTAATTGACAAATAATACAAACCATAAATAATTCTATTTGTATAGTCTCAAAACATTCTACACATCTAAAGTCTTTCTTGCAACATTTCATCTCAAACGTGTAATAATGTCTTTCATCAAAGTAACATCTAGGTATATAGGTTAGTAACTCAGGATTATTAACTTTCCATCTTTTCTTTAAAAAGGGGCTTAATATACACTTATACCAAGCATCTTCAAAGTCTATATATTCATCATTTAGATCGCCTTGATCAGTCTGCATCATATATAAGTCTAGGGTATTCTGAGAGTCTTCATACTCATCAGTATCACTATAGTCTTCAGAATCACTGTCTGTGCATACACTATAGATACTAGTATTATCATCATCTTCTATGTCTGATATTTCTATAGAATATAAGATATATAATTCTTCTTGATCTGCATAGTCTAATATTATATTAATAATCTTAATACTTTCTTTATCTTTCTTATTAGGGCAGTCTTTAGCAAAGTGTCCTTCTTTGCCGCAAGTCCAACATTCTTTGGTGACAGTCTTAGATTGAGCTATATCTTTTTCTTTCCTGTAATTAGGAACCTTCTTATGCTTACTAGTATTCTTCTTAATGTATCTTCTTTGGTTAAATCTATTTTTCTTAGTCTTAGGATTCTTTTCCCTAAAGGTAGTAGATTGTCTAAATTTATACTTCTTTGGCAATCCTAACGGTCTAGTCTTAAACTTTCTACGTTTCCATTCTAATATCTTTTTGAATTTCTTAGATTCACTTCCACATCACCATTGGATTGGATCAATGTCTCTTTCGTCTTTGATCGGAGGGATCTGCTTGGAAGTTTCTTCTATTAACTTTCCTTGGGTTATATCACGTCTTTTAGATATGATATAGTCTTTGGCAAAATTGATTCTTTCACCAAGGGAGTTATTCTTAACTCCAGCTATACCTGGCCAATTCCTATATTCATTAATTAGGATTTGTCCTATGGATGGTATCTTTCTAAAGTATTCGTCTTTTAAGGTCTCTCCAAATTCTTTAATTTGGTAATATAGTTGTTCGTAATTATTGCTATATTCATTTATCTTATCTAATTTGCAAATGCTAAGGAGGGATAACTTAGTTTTTTCTAGGTCTTGTTCATTGATCTGAGCTAGATGTCCAGCTCCAATGAATTTTGATGTGAACAATTCAATATATTCTTCAATTGATCTTTCTTCTAAGTTTTCTTTCATCTTCTCGACCTTTGCTAAGGAGTCTTCGTCTGTAGCCTTTCTTAAACTATCTAAGTAGTCTTTTCAATACCTCTAATAGATTGCTCAGCGTACTGCTTACATGAACTTGCATCCCATTGTTCATTAGATGCAAAACACATGTTCATTTGATTTCTCCATTCGTCTAAGGCTTTTTTCCTATCTTGAACATTGTCTAAGTTAAGGTATATACCTACTGGATTTATGGCTTGGCTTTCCATAGTCTTAATAGGAGTGAAACTCTTGTCACTTGTTGGGAAGTCTTTTATATAATCAGGTTTAGTCTTTACTACGGTGCTCGAGTATATAGGAATATTTATTCCTATTGGTTTACTAAAAAGTCTAGAAGCATCTTCTAGCCTACTACTATTTCCTATCTCTTATTTACTAGGTTCTACTTGTGTAGCTGGCATTAGTCTTTGTTCGCCTTCTTCTATTAGTCTTAAGTTTCTAAGAAGTTATTTAGTGTTCTTAGATTCTTTTAATTTTAATATGCGGCCTTGGGCTATCATATTAAATCTTTCTCTTTCTTGAAATCTAACAGAGTGACTTTTCTTAAGGTTATCTTTAAATGTCTTCATATTCAATTCTGAGGGTTCATGTCCAAAGTTTTGGATCCTAGCTGTTTCTTTAACTAAGTCTTTTTGTTCAAATGATCTTCTAGGTCTAATTATCGGAGCTTGTCTAAGTAAACTAGCACTAGTCTTACTACTACATTCTCCTTCTGAAGGATCATTGATTATGGCTTCTCCCATATTCCTAAATCTAATTTCTTCGGTCTGGATATTCTTATTGACAATCTTAGGGGGACCAAACTGGATGGTAACATTTCCAGTGACGTCGTCTTGATTAATAAACAAGGGTTTATTTTGTATAGTCTTAGTTTTTTGAAATTCTGGCAATTTCCAGAGGGTCTTAGCTTTCTCTTTCATAGGTCCAGTATTCCTAATACTGTAAGTATGATTATAGTCTGAAACATTGGTTCTAACTAAGATTTCTTCATTAAGTCTACCGCTAGGAATTCCCGATTGCATTCCTTCATAAGGAAATTGGGAGAACTTCACATAGCTTTGAAATTCTATATTTATATTAGCGTCTGGGATAATATAATCTTCATAGCCACTAGCATATAAGATTAACTTAAAATTTTTGGATGCGTCTACAGTTACTGTAAATGCAGGAATGACATTAAAGTATCCTATGTTGTCTGACATTTCTAATTGGGCTATCCCAATAAGGCTTTTCTCAAAATCTTTCCATCTTTTGTCTACTAAACAGCATAATATGTTAATATTATTCTGAGGTCTATGTAATCCTTGGATTCTTGCTTGAAAAAGTCCAAAGGTTAGGAATTGTAACTTCCTATCAGTTCCTCTAGATTTAAGCCATTCTGAGTCAAACACTTGGAGCTCAGTATAGGATTTGTCTAACACATGATTTCTACAATGGTAGGTCATGTTATAATTGGGAGTCTTAGGAGTGTCACCTTCTTTAAACAAGTCTATATATCTAACGACTGGAAGTTGTCCATTATGAATGGAATCTTCAATAATCTTCTAGTCCACTTCACCCCATTCTTTCCATTGGAGGGGATTGGTGAAATTTCTTTCTTTCCACCATGTTCTAACATTGGAGGATGAATCCTTAAGTCTTTGGAGCATATGGTTACTCTGTCCTATATTTGGGATAGAGCTAACTATCTTACTAGTCTTATCTAAGCCGTCATTTATGACTCGTCCACCTAAGGTCTTTCCTTCTCTAATTTCTATGGGAGGGGATTCTCTAAACTTACAGGTGGTTACCTGTTTTTGTTCAAGTCTTTTTTCAATTCTTTCTAAGAAGTCTGAATAATCTTTTTGTCTCTTTATCTTATTAAGGATTTCTTCTTTAAAATTCTTATTCTCTTTTCTAGTCTTTTAAAAAGTTTCTTCACTATGTCTAGCTAGAGAATTAACGATGGTTTTACCAACATTAGTGATATAGTCTTTTACCTCATTATCTTTTTCTAATTGTTGCATAGTTCTAACTTCTATGGCTTCTACAGTCTTTTCAATTTTATCTAACCTAGTTAGAATAAAAGGTGAGTCTATTTCTGCTTGGGATGTTTTATTATATACGGCCTTAATTCCGTTTATAATTTCTCCGTATTTTTCTTCTAATTGGGCCATGTATAGTCTAAGTTCATTAATAATACTATCCATCTTAGATAGATTATGTCTTTCCCTATTATTAAGGTAATTTGCTAAATTTTGTTGGAATTTAACAAAGTCTGTATAGAAGGTAGTTAATCCTTCTGTCTTAGCCTTTAAGTCTAAATGCAAGTCTTTAACAAAGCTACTGTTATAGTCTTGGGTAGCTGCTATGGATGTAGAAATTAAATTCAATCTTTCTAATATAAGTCTAGTTGCTTTAGCCGCGTTGGCAATCTCATTTTCATTTATCTTATAATAAAATCTATCATCATTTATCTTTTCTAAAATTCTTTGATAAAATTCTGATAAGGTCTGGATGGAGAGGTCTCTTGGTACCTCATTCCAATCTGATCTAACTATCTCCATTAGGAAGATAACTATCTAGTCTAGGGATAAGCTTAGCATGTTCTTTAGTAAGTTTAATTAACTCACTGTCTTGATTTATAATTAAAGTCTCAATTTCTAAAAGGTCTTTATTAAGGACTTCTATATGATTAGTCTTAATATTTATTTCTTGTAACACGTGTACCAAGTCTATTGGGATTTGATTATCTATGTCTAATAATCTTTTAAAGATATTTTTTATCTCTGTTTCTAAGTTATGAGTGTCTTTTATTAATTGTCTTAATATAAGCAGTATACACTTATTTTGGTCTATTATGCTATTAATAGCACTAGCAGTAACTTGTCTACTGTCTGCGTATTTGGCTGGAATATGTTCAATATGTGAACAACCGTCTATGTGTGTGGTTAAACAACCTTCTGAGTCTAAATCAGTTATGGGTATAGGTTGGTAGTCTGGGTTGGATCCAAAAACATCTTGGTAAATGCGAGGGATAAATCCCAAGGGCATTAAAGTCTTTTTAGTCTAAAAGGAACGTCTTATGGCTCTGATACCAGAATTAGGATTTTGGTCGGAATTTGGTGAGGTTCTAAAATCTTTAAGGTCTTGATACCAATTTTGGGTCTAAATTATAAATCTTTTAATTATATAGTCTTAAACTAAGGTTTTAGTATAAGACAAGAGGGGGACCATCTAGAGTAAATAACAAAAGTCTTTGGGACCACGAGGGGACCACTTTCGGGATAAGGACAAAGTCCGCACGAAAGTCCGCACGGGAAATCCGCACCTGAGCCTATGTGTATATATATATATATATATATATTGCATTAAACTGCATTTATTTTTAAAAATGTGATTTATTCTTTTTTTTTTTAATATGAATCATATCTCCCAAATAGCATACACATAAAAACGGGGAAAAGCCCCCCGTCGGTGGCTTACATCAAGTATAGGAAATAAAAGTACCTATGTTATACAGAGTCTCTAAAATATCAATACAAAAACTAGTTTTAGTGACATTAAAAGGAAATATACGAAAAGCCATCTTGATCTCCCCACAAACGAGGTCAATAACCGAGGATTCCTTTAAAGGTAAGCTCTCGAAATTGGATTTGTTCCCTGCACACCACAAATGCCAACATATAAAGGCTGGAATAATACGACATAGAATATTTTTTATTTTTCCACCCTTTGAATTAATCCACCAAGTCATCAAGTTCCCATTAAAATTAGAAGAAGACAAACGTAAACCAAGGATATTTGAGAATTTGTGCCAAACAGATTGTGCAATAGTACCACACTAAATAAATGTTCTCTATCTTCTTCACAATTAACAACACAACATCTACATTTTGAGGGCAAATGAATGTGGATGTTTTTTATATACTCATCAATCGTTATCCCTTTATAAAGTAAACGCCACGTGAAAGCAGAAATTTTAGGGCAAACTCTCTTATCCCATATTAAAGAAAAATAGGGTTGTACACAACCTTTCTCCCTCACCAAGTGCCAAACGAATTTGATAGTGAAATTACCCTATTTTGTTAAAGCCCACTTTTCGGAGTTTATATCTACATTTTTTGAAAGTCCTCCCAAACATATTGCATCCTTTTCCAAATATGAGATGAGACAGAAATGAAGCCTTTGAAATTATTTGATTCCAAATTTTTATACTTTCTACGTATGAACCGTGACCATAAAGAGTTGCCACTAAAAAACTTCCTCCATAAGTTGTAAGTATAAGAAAAAGATAAATCAAACACACTTCTTAAGTTTAATCCACCTTCTTCTTTAGTTCTACAAATACCAGGGCACTCCACCCATTGGAATTTATTTTTATCTTCTTGTCTACCCCATAGAAATCTAGCCAAAAGTTTATTAATGTGATGGAGAACCATATTCGGGGTATAAATAGCAGCTAATAGGTGAAGATGCATAGATTCCGCTACAGATTTGATGAGAGTTAATCTACCTGGTTGGGATTAATAGCAGCTAATGTTTTGATTTATTCTGATTAAATCACCTTAATCTTACAAAGAACTTCCTCTTGACTTGCAATTTATCCCTTTGCTTAACTCAAGCGGTTAAATACTTGAACATCTACACTTTATTCAACCGAAAATCATTTCTTTATCGAAATCACCCCTTTTATTTAAACCAACTCACATTAGTATTTTTATTAAAAATCACCCCTTTTAACACACGCGAACACCGTGTTAGAAAATACTTATTTAACTTTTGAAAACCTTTCACAACACACCCTTGTATTAATTATGGTTAAAGCTTCTAGGTTGCTTAACCCACCTGTTGAACCATTATACTTTACCATTCCTCTACTTTTATGGACATTAACCAATTGACACGTTATTTGTCCACTTTAACCTTTACCAAAACATTTATTAATTCATTCAAGTTAGGTTGTCTTAACATATTCTTCCCACACAACCCATTTCATGACATGTTCTGTACTCCTTTATCTCTTCTCATAATCTTACAATAACCGCGCACTTTAACGGGGTCCACATCGCCGATCACACCACCATATGCTCTGGCCAATGATTTTGGATATTTCATCCCAGGGCTCCGGACCCTCATTAATTATCCCGGTATTATTCGAGTTTCTTTTTTAATGTGTTTTAATAATTTGCAAATGTCCATATTAATCTACAATTCTCTTTTTTTTGGTTGAAGCCAAAACGTGGGGTTTCACCCCAACTTATGTTACACTTGAAAATCATCATTTCATGTCCTTTACACTTTAGCTTTGATCTTTATTATAAAATCATATTTATTTAGAACCATTTTGTGCAACATACCTTTTTCAACATTTTTATTTCATAAAAATGTTCCACTTTACGCAAAATTATTATTTTACCCTTTTTGTTTCCAAACTTGTCCTTTCCTTCATTTTCACAAGTGTTATCTTCCCAAAACACCATTAAGTTACCCACATTAATTTCTTAAGTATTTTTAACACATTAAAACCTTTTTAACATTTGGAGTAACATTCTTTCAAGTTAGAAACATCTTTATTCCATTATTTCTTTTCTAAATTTATAAATGTTAATCTTTTAAAATATTATAAAGTTACACACACCAATTTTTCAATGTTTTAACCATTAACACTCATTCAACACTTTCAACCCAAACCTTCTTTAAACTTTTTTTTTTATGTCCATTATCAAAGCACTACAAGTTTATATGCATGAGAAGGTATATTTTAATCGTAAAATCTTATTAAATGGGTTAAACATATATTTCATTCTAGAAGTTCTTAATACTTTGTAAAAAATCACTTTCACGACACAAAGACCTTTAATTTCTTCAAACTCAACAAATGTCCCACTTTCATAAAATCTTCATTTTTCAAGAGACTTTAGGACATTATCTCACTAAATATTTTTAGCAAGATCAACATCACTCTTTTAAAATATTTCATTTCATAAAATATTTAACCTCAAACTTCTAGAAATATTATTTTCACAAAAAGGCCCAAACTTAGTTTCTCTTCAGGAAAACTTTGAAGTTACTCATCCTTTATTTATAACAAAATAATATTTTTTCCAATATTTTTATTTTCATAAAATGTTTGATACAAATCTATTGAAACTCATCATTTTATTCATATGCATTCTATTATTAAATTCTAACAAAAAGACTACTAATACACAAAATGAGTCTTAAACTAAGAGTAGGTTTTTCTCACCCCAAATGGAGCTCCAACAATGGAAGGCGTGAAAGATTTAAGAAGATGGCTACCTCCCACCTCCTAAGGTGGCCTTAAAAAGGTTGCCTAGATCCACTAAGTTTGTCTCCATGAAAGCTCCACCAAAATTCTCTTCAAGCTTCACAAATCATCCATATTCATGTTCTCCAAAAACCCCCTCCAACCTAAAAAAATGCCTCTAAATTTCGTAGCTCCACTCAACAATGGTGGAAATAGGTATGTAGGGCTTGGATATGGTGGAATACATGGAAAATATGGTGGAGGGTGGTGGTGGAATGGTGGTTTATGGTGGAAATATGCTAAAAATGGTGTGTGTGTGTGGGTGGGGGGGGGGGGGGAGACCACCCCATCCACTCTTTATCTCTTCTTCCAACTTCCCCTAACCCAAATGAGCCCAGACCACCCTTATAAAACCCTTCAAGACTTCCAAATCTCTTTTTTACCCAATCTGGATTCACCAAAGCTCGACAGCTCATCAATTCAACGGGTCAGAACGTGACACTGCACAGGAGCAGCCTGATTTAAAAATTAAATTGACCTCTTTCGAACGAGATTAGCCCCTCGTTCGAATGAGAAAGACATCTTATTCGAACCCTCGTTCGATCCCCACTTAGAACGACATGGACATGTTATGCAATGGGATCTCGTTCGAAGCTCATTTGATCCCCTTTTTTGAACGACCTTTGTTTCTCGTTCGAACGACATCTACTTCATTCGAATGACCCTTTTATAATTTCGTTAATTTTTCTCCAAATTTAACCCACAACTTCCAATAATATCATCAAGCCTCTAAAAACAATCAAATCAGAATATAAACCCACTTATAATTATCCAAACCCCATGGTTCTCATTTTTTATTTCAACTTATGCAGGAAAACAAATAAGATATTTGGAGCGGGGTATTACAAACTTCTCTCCTTGGGGAATTTCGTCCCCAATATTCTCAACTTGTCAATCCTCAAGCTCTATTATAAGTCATAGGAATTTTCCAAGATTAAATTATCAAAGTTCTTGAGCGCTAAGACAACAACACACGTTCATATACGAGTTTATCATAAATAAGGTTGCAACACGACTTTACGCTCAGCCTCAAGCTAGTCATCAAATTCACCTACATTCCTCGAGTCTCCACTTGCTCAGTGATCATGCTTAGTCGAGTCCTAGGACTACTTTACTAATACCCAAGGCATATTGGCGCCCATACTGGTCAACCCTCTCTAGTGATCAATACTCACTTAAAAGTGAACTGTAATCTAAGCAATCATCAAATTCATCACCAAGAACCATTTTCAATCTTAGGACTACATATCCCGTATCCCCACGAATTTTTGGGTTATCCTGGTTACATAGTTTCACCCAAGCTTTATACTAACCTTACATCGCTAATTACTTACTCTGAGGAGTAATATATAGACCAAATCATCATCACGCACTCGGTTGACACCTTTCGTTGCATCATTTTGATGACCCTCGTATTACTCTACACATCTCACTTAGAGCACTCACTTGAGTATTGTACGAATTCACTCACCATGACAAGTAACACTTTGTGCTAAAATTCCTCGTGTTCTAACAATATATGATGTCCTTAAGTCACCATACCGTTCTTTATAACTAGAGCCACTGACTGCCAACCAGTCGAAAGGTTGTTAATCCTAAGGAAAGCAAGCACTATGCGCAAAACGTGCGGCCAAAAGCACTGCCATGCATATACTGAACTTTTTGCAATAACAAGAATACCTCAGATAGGGGCGCACCCAGTTACCGAGCTATATTGACCATACCAGGTCCACCCGCGCTCTACTAGTCCCAATCGCGTCGTACTATGACATGGCACCAATCCGAGCTACCACATTCATGGGAATACCAATTCTCTAGTACCGGAACCAAAAGGGATACACAAACACAAATCAAGTGAACAAATAAATGTTCCGAAAAAGTTCCATCCGTATGCGTCAAACTATGATTTATGAAAAGCGAACTTACGCCACACGCTTGATGTCGTACAACTTCTTCTAAATGTTCTTACTAGGTACTAAACTACCCATATACCTAGCTTTAGGTTCCAACCATGATGGATCGAATCACAACCATTCATCCTCACAAGATGAAAGAAACATACCAACTTGTCGTTCTCTGGGAATTCAAATGCCAATTTTCCCTCCTTAGGAGTAAGGCCCTCTCCTTTACACCCTCGACATACATGGAACACTCTGATCAAAAAAAGGTAATTCCCTTATTGGTCATTTGGGGGTTTAGTTTGGGTCCCAAGACAATTTTAGGCCAAATCGGCACCCCAGGAGGACATTTTGGTCATTTACATTTTGGGGGGGATAACACCTATGAATTTCTAAGTGCAATATATCTGATTAGAGAAGGAGTTTATGGCTAGTTACATGAGAAACAAATAGAAGACACATAGAGGCCATGGGAGGAAGACGAGAGGAGTTCCAAGGCAAGAACCACCTTCTTGCACCACCACCACTGCCGAATTGTAGATTGAGGAGAAGAGAACACCAATATACCCATCATCTTCAACAGATCAAACCTACCAAAATAGAAAAGTGTTTAATCTTGTAAAGGTACAGCATATATCATATCCATGTTAGTGTAGGTCGAATTAACTATGAAATTCATTTCATTTGAATGAAATTTTGAAGACATATATCATTATCTTAGGTGAAATTGATATAGAATAGGATCCTCCATGTAGGTAGTATGAAAATCACGAAATTATATTGAATCTTGATGAAGAAATCTGGGTTTTGATAGGTATGATAGAACTATAGAATAATTTCTTTAATTTGAAGAAGTCTATGAAATTGGGTAAACTAAATCGTTGTTTTAGAAACTGTTTTGAGCCTTTTTAGTGCTAAAAATGGCTACTCTATCCGAGAAACCTCGTAGAAAATCCCATTTTCTGCATTTTGTTCTCTGATGCGTTTTTTCCAAAACGACTCCAAAATGTCTCAAAACTACATTTTACAATTTGGGCAGATTCGAGATGGAAATTTTAGAAATGTTATTTTTAGTTATTATTCCATTGGAGGTTGCCTAAATTGATTGATTGTGATTGTTGTCCTATAATAATGACATTAGACCTAAAGTGCAGATTAGGTTTACATAAAGTGAGACGAATAAATATTAGAATAATTGAGAAAATTGTTTGGTTTGAGTTAAAACCTTGCGACGTAGTTAATTTGAGGGAAAGGGAATAACCCACGATGATTATTAGGGTAAATTAATAGTGGGAGAATTGGGTTAATTATGTTAAAAGATTCTTGGGTAGTGAATCAACCTTGGGAAAAATACGATGGGGAGAATATTTGTAAGTTAATAAATATGTCAGTAGTATTAATGAGAAAAAAAATAATACTACGTATGAATTATAATATTCTGGTTGTGGGTATACCTACATTTTTATAGGTAGTGTGAATACCTATTGCTTGATTTATTATGTGTATGACATACCTACGCTGCTTGCTATCACGGGAGGTTTACGCGTTGAGACAATCATATCCCGATGAGCCTTCGGGGGGATTCTTAACTTGTACCTCAGAACATGGAGCCTAGGTACGGGTTATCCGTGATAATGATAGTGATGACGGTCATATGGGTGCATAGGTATGTGCATAACCCATAGTCTTGGAACTATGTTCGCCTCTAATATATGTGATTTGTATTTATGGTTCGTGAGAGATATCGAACCGACAGTCCTTTATACGGTGTGTGATGTAGCAGGACATGATAACAGAGTATGCATGCACCTCAACTGAGTCTAGGGGTGCCGTATTAGTATATATATATAGTATAGTGATGGATGTATATATGCTTGTTGTATTATCTACTGTGTTAAATTTGTAGATAATAAAGATAATGAAATCTTAAATAACTTACGTATGTGAACACTTAACCTTATTGTGAACACTCTTACTCTGGATAATAAATGTGAAAACATGTAATAATATATATTATGTGGGAAATACGGGATATTACTACGAGTGATAGTTTAGAAGGTTTATGACTACGATCTAGTTAGGTGTGATAACGATAACTAGAATGACCTAGAGGTACGTTAGGCGTCCATAATAGTTGAGATGTGAGAAACTCAAGTGAAAGCTCAAAAAGCTAACATGTATATAATATTTGCTTTACTGCATTTTAAATACTTGCTAAAATATTTTACAGTTGGGCTCTGACCCGTCTCTTGCAAATCTATTTTCTCTTGTGCAACTATTTTAGGTGTCCATCCATGAGGACGCCAGGCTTATACCGTTGGACCATTTGACGCGCTGTAGCTAGTGTGGGAGTTGCAGGTCCTCATTTTTAGATGCCTCCATCCTTATCATCTCAGTTTCATGCTTAGTCATTTCAGTTAGGGCATGTGTCGCCCATTCTCAGTTTCTATTTATGTCAGAGAGATATTGTACTCGTTTTATTTTAGTATTCAGTTTCCAGTTGAATTTGGTATTATTACGATTGGATGGTTTTAGAGTTATTTAACTGGGACATTTATTCCAATTTCATTTCATTCAGTTAGATGGTGTATTATTCATTATTTATTTATCCTTGAGAATGGTGAATGTTGTTAATGATTGAAATTGTCATATAATAATAAAACAGTTAAAAGTTTTTAACACTAGCTTAATTAATTTATTAGGTGATTAATAAAGTAAATGTTTTCGAGAGTGATGTTAAGAATGAACCAGATGGATATTATGATTTAATTTAATAAAGGACTGATCACCTGGTATTTAATTGAGCGGGGTGTCACACATGATATCAGAGCATCAGGTTCTTGAGTCTTTTAAGATCTGTGCGGCTTATTACGTTTCAGCTTAGCGTTCCTTAATATAGAGTCCTATTATAGGATTGTTGCCCACCCGAACTCGTATATAAGTCACGTCAATTATTCTTAATAGCAGGAGAACATAAGTCATATGTGTAGAGGAATACAACATGGGACAACCAACAAAGGGTCGTTAGAAGGACTGCAGGAGGAGAGGCTCATTAAGCCATGAAGTATTCG
Organism: Sambucus nigra; assembly: GCA_949130495.1. Classification (NCBI taxonomy): domain Eukaryota; kingdom Viridiplantae; phylum Streptophyta; class Magnoliopsida; order Dipsacales; family Adoxaceae; genus Sambucus; species Sambucus nigra. The sequence goes on from OX422209.1 coordinate 328,898,039, forward strand.
AGGAACGGTGATCGCAATAGAAGTCACCGAAATTGTTGTCTAGGTAAATGATAAAAGGATAAGCACTCGGAGACAATAAATTCCCAAACAGTGTCTTAGATAACAGTAGTGGAAATTTAGACTCACCCAGCGTAGTCAATAAAGGAGAGAGTCAGAGGAACTCTTTTGAAGAATCATCTATAGAATTTGAAGAAAAAAGGAAGTGTAATGGGCCAATAAAAAAAGATAATCCAAAGGTAATAGTGTAGGGTGGAGTGCAGTGACACTCAGAATTTAATTTTGGACAAAATTTTTAGCTCATAGGAGCAGTATAGAGCAATGATAGCCAGTCGTCGCATATAAACTAGTATATATGGAGTTAAATGAGATATGGGTGCAGTTTGATCGTAAGATCTTCCATCTACTGTTCAGACAGAGATGCGAATGGGATTGCGAACTTATCACGAGTAGGTCAGGTAGAGACTGCCCATGAAAGAAAAGTTAACTTGGTTAACGAATTTTATAGCCAAAGAAAGGGGATACGGAGAATAACAAGTTAAGAATGGACTCATGGGTGAAATACCCAAGCATGAATGGAATATATGGCTAAGGTGACTAGTGTCGGTGTCATCAAAGCCATATATTTACAAGAGTACATCAACACTTCTATGAGAAGGGAGACAAGAGGATTGGAGGATCTAATCAAAGAGCAACACTGAAGTTAACAGTACCAGTGAGTTACCACAAGAGGGTATACCCGGTAGGGGACCCACTTAAATGCTTTAGATCATTTAAATTCTTACCAAGTGACGGTAGAGTCAGGGCTGTCAAGGCCAGCAACAAGTTTCATAAGGACCAACGGAGCCAAAGGGATAACGAGGGTAGCAATAGGGGTTAAGACTACAAGGTCACACCGACATGGCCCATGGGGGCAGAGATAGAGGATGGGCACATAGTCATGTGGGTAATGAGTAGGACCATCGGCACTAAAATGATACACGACGAGAAAGTAAGAACAGTCGAACTAGGAAAATAAATGAAAACAATGCCAGTGGAGCATAGTAGCAGCATGAGAGAAATTCCTAGCAGGAGAATCGAACAAAGAGATTCAGACCCATAGGTTATCAACCTGAGAAATCATTGAGTTCAGGAAGGACCAACAAGGTCCTCAATAGTAATAACAACATTCCCATTCCTCAAACCCGTCAGGACCGAGGAGATGGCTAGGGAGGCCAGTAGGGCCAGGGCCAGGGCCAGGGCGAAAAGCAAGAGAGTTCCTCTGCGAAGTTGTTACGATCATAAAGTGATGGGCCACATGAAGAAGGATTTCCCAAAACAGGACAGAGGATAACCACAAGATGAGATCTTGGATATACACCCGTTACAGTTGAATAAGGGGTCAGTTACGGCATGAGGGTTACGCTCAGGGACCCGTTCACTATGCAAGGTAGGTGGCAAATGGAGATAGAATAATTGTCTTAACCTTATAAGTAAGGGATGGCGTTTCGGGTGACATGAGTGAGTCACAATAATTGATTAGTAACACTACAATTCGAGTGTGCATCGAGTTTAGTGGGTTCACTGGCGATAGTATCCGTATTATGTATATGATTACCATTGGGTAGTAAGACTGTTAGTGTCGCCTGTGGAGGAGGAGTAGGCGTGGACACTAAGAATTTTTTTTATATTACATAACAATTTTTTCACCTTTTTATGTGTTATAATAGTAGAACATATTATTAATATATTGTGCAGTTACTAAATACCGAGGGTTTGAATGGTAGTAAATTGTTAGTAAGACTATCGTACTCATTATTTCAAGGTAAAATATATGGATTTGAGAGGCATCACCTGAGAGACGGTTGAGCCTGCATATATTGTGTATTGTATCATAGACTTTGGTGAGTGTGTTGTCTTACTATATTCGATCCCGGTGAGTAGAGAAATTTACTGATGTGATTCAGAGTATATTGATTTATTATCGAGTGGAGAGATATAGCTCGTTAATTATATATAGCGCTGAGAACTTTGTGATAGTGAGGGCACCGTGTTAGAAATCGTCTTAGAGACATGAGAGTGGACGAGTAAACTTTTTGTCCGCAGATGGAAATTCGATTGTACATGTTATAGACTAAGGGCTTAACGGATCTCCACGACCAACAATGTTAGATAGTAGTGTTTCGGGGGCTTCCTTGTTTGGATTTCTCTTTACGAGACATTCCACGCATGAAAATTAGCGAATGTTGGAAGTTGGGAGATGTTTTGCCTTTACTACATGGGTTTGGTACCATAGAGATTACACGTATATGTAGTTATAACTGTGAGTTAATAGTTATATTATGAATTACGTCCGGTAGAGCCGTATTATGTTAATATGCGAAAATGTTATTAATCGTTGACACCACGAGCAGACCGATGGGACAACATAGGATATAATTAAGTGGAAAATGTAGGGTGTCTTAGTATGACCTTACCATATAGTTATGCCAAGTATGTGAGTCATAGTTTAAGATGAATGTAAGATGTCTAGTTTGGTTATGTAGAAATGAGCAAATTATAGGGTGCATAGGCACCCTAGTTAAGCGTATCTTGAATAACATTTACGGGGAGAATACGTGAATATATGAGAATACACGTAGACGTATGGATAGATCTGAGGTAGAATTAGAATGAGGCAAAGGGGAACAAAATTTCTTAGTGGGCACGGGAATCACCAGAGACCAAAGAGAAGAAGGATAAGGAATGCTATAGTGGTATAAAGTGTAAGAAATGTACGATGTAGATTCTCGAGAATAATCAACAGTCACCCGATACAGAGGAGTAATATGATGAGGGCTACATCATAACAAGTTTTGAAGTTTTGAAGTCTGTCACGAGTAGTTAGGTATGATTGCAAATATCTCCCTCGAACAGATGGATAACTAGTTCAAATGGTAGTGTATAGACCGTCGAACTAAAAAGTAACATTAATGAAGAGACACGGGGAACAACGTAATGTTCCAAAAATGTAAAAAGAAGTGGAAATATATGTGTGATAATCACTAATGACTAAAGGAGTTGACACATGGAGATGTTGGAAAAAAAATCAGTAGAGGAAATACTTTGGTCGTGCGTAGAGAGGCTCATATTAGTGGCAAAACGAAAGCAAAATTGCAAAGTGTCGTGTAAGCACCAAGTTGAATTGTTAGACTTAAATAATGTAATACTTTCATATGTGATGACTAAAAAGAATTAGTCACTAGAATGGAATGGTAAGGAAAGACCGCTCGACTGAAGGGTGTCATTAGTAGAGTGACACTGAGATAATGAAAATTTTATGGGGTGCCACTCGATAGTGTGTCTGATCGGGAAAAGATTTTCATGCCACAATTTTGGGAGAGTTTCCACGAGGCTATGGGTATTGAGTTGTGGTTGAGTACGGAGTATTAATCGCAGATGGACGACCAGACAGAGAGGGCCAATCAGATGTTAGAGCACGTATTATGGAGGTGTACCCTTAGTTTTGGAGGAGGTTGGGAGCAGTATCTTCCACTAGTGAAGTTCGCGTACCACAACTCCTATCAGTTTACTATTGCCATTGCCCCATTTGAGGCATTTTACGGAGACTTTTTCGTTCTCCTACTTGTTGATTAGAGGTGGGGGACAATAATCTACTCAGATCGAAGCTGATTCAGTATACTTCATCCAGAATTGAGATGATTTAGAGTCGCATACGGGTAGCTCGGGATAGACAAAAGAGTTAAGCCAATGCCAAGCGATTCTTCTAAGAAGTTCAATGTGGGGGACCAAGTGTTGATACATGTATCACTTGTGAAGGGGATAATGAGATTTGAAAAAAAAGGGAAATTGGCACCAAGGTACTTTAGGCCATTTCCTATTATCGAGCGGATTAGGCCAGTTGCTTATAAACTTGGGTTTCCAGAACACTTGCATAGAATTCATGATGTGCTCTATATTTCTTCGTTGAGGAGTTATCGCTGAGATGAGTTGTCTCACACTCACATTGCGCTGGAACATATTGACTTACAACCTGATAGTTCGTATGAGGAGAGATCGGTGGCTATCCTAGATCGTAGCGAGAGGTGATCAAGGTTGGAGGTATTTCCACTTGTGCGTGTCCAGTGGGCGCACCATAAGGTTGAGGATTCTACTTGGGAGCGCGAGGCTGAGATGCGCAAAAAATATCCAGAGTTGTTCTTACCAGGTATACTTTTATTTTCCTAATTTTTGGACAAAATTCCGTTGCAAGGGGGGGAAGTAGGACAAAATTCCGTTGCAAGGGGGGGAAGTATTTAACACTCCGTATTTTTAATGAATTTTAAATATATTATTAATTATTTTTAATGAATTTTAAATATAGGATTAATTAAATTAAATATGGGAAATTAATTTATAATTAATCTAGATTAAAATAAATATTAACTAGCGAGACTAGGGTTAGTATTTATTGATGTGAATTATATTGATTATTACTTAGGGAATAAAGTAATATTTGACTATGAATTTATTAAAATTATCGCGAGTGAAAAATACGACAGTTACAGTAATTGAGTCGGAATGCGCGTGTCAGTCGTGTCGAGACTCAATTTAATGGAATAAAAGTAATTTATTTTTAAGTCATCCAAATAGTCATTTCGAGTGTGCCAAAGTATTCGAAAGGGTCGAGATAGTCAGAAAAGTCTACTAAGGGGTTTAGTTTGGGTCCCGGGGCAGTTTTAGGCCAAACCGGCACCCCGGGAGGGCATTTTGGTCATTTATATTTTGGGGGGAATAACACCTACAAAATTTTAAGTTCAATATATCTGATTATATAAGGTGGGTTAGGGATAGTTACATGAGAAACAAAGAGAAGCCACAGAGAGACCATATAAGGAAGAGGAGAGGAGTTCTAAGCCTTGAACACCTTCTTACACCACCACCATCGCCGAATTGTAGATAGAGGAGAAAAGAACACCAATATACCCATCATCTTCAACGTATCAGACCTACCAAAAGAGGCAAGTGTTCAATCTTGCAAACTTATAGCATATATGATATCCATGTTAGTGTAGGTTGAATTAAATATGAAATTCATTTAATTTGAATGAACTTTTGGACACATATATCATTATCTTAGGTAAAATTGATATAGAATAGGATCCCCCATGTAGGTAGTCTGAATACAACAAAATTATATTGAATCTTGATGAAGAAATCTGGGTTTTGATGGGTATGATTGAACTATAGAACAATTTCTTTAATTTGAAGAAGTCTATGAAATTGGGTAAACTAAATCGTCGTTTTAGAAAATGTTTTGAGTCGTTTTGGTGCCAAAAATGGCTATGCTGTCCTTCAAACCCTGTAAAAAATCCCGTTTTCTGCATTTTATTCTCTGATGCGTTTTTTTCCAAAATGACTCCAAAATGCCTCAAAACTACATTTTACCAATTTGGGCAGATTCGTGAGGGAAATTTTCAGAACTGTTATTTTTAGTTTTTATTCCATTGGAGGTTTCCGAGATTGATTGATTGTGATTGCTGTTCTATAATACTGACATTAAACATAAAGTGGAGATTAGGTTTACATAAAGTGAGACGAATAAATAATAGGATAATTGAGAAAATTGTTATGTTTGAGTTAAAACCTTGCGACATAGTTAATTTGAGGGAAAGGGAATAACCCACGATGATTATTAGGGTAAATTAATAGTGGGAGAATTGGGTTAATTACGTAAAATATTATTGGGTAGTGAATTAACCTTGGGGAAAATACGATGGGCAGAATATTTGTAAGTTAATAAATATGTCGGTGGTATTAATGGGAAAAAAAATAATACTACGTTCTGAATTATAATATTCGGGTTGTGTGTATACCTAAGTTTTTATAGGTAGTGTGAATACGTATTGCTTGATTTATTATGTGTATGACATACCTATGCTTCTTGTTATCATGGGAGGTTTACGCGTCGGGGCAGTTATATCCTGACGAGCCTTCGGAGGGATTTATGACTTGTACATCAGAACATGGAGCCTAGGTACGGGTTATCTGTGATAATGATAGTGATGACGGTCATATGGGTGCATAGGTATGTGCGTAACCCATAGGCTTGAAACTATGTTTGCCTCTAATATATGTGATTTGAATTTATGGTTCGTGAGAGATACGGAACTGACATTTCTTTATACAGTGTGTGATGTACCAGGACATTATAGTAGAGTATGCATGCACTGCAACTGAGTCTAGGGGTGCCGTGTTAGTGTATATATATATATACATGCTTGTTATATTATCTACTGTGTGAAATTTGTAGATAAGAAAGATAATGAAATCTTAAATAACTTAAGTATGTGAACACTTAACCTTATTGTGAACAATCTTACTCAGGATAGTAAGTGTGAAAACATTTAATAATATATATTATGTGGGAAATACGGGATATTACTACGAGTGATAGTTTAGAAGGTTTATGACTATGATCTAGTTAGGTGTGATACCGATAACTAGAATGACCTAGAGGTACATTATGCGTGCACAATAGTTGAGAGGTGAGAATCTCAAGTGAGAGCTTGAAAAGCTAACATGTATATAATATTTTCACTACTGCCTTTGAAATACTTGCTAAAATGTTTTAAAATATTTTACACTCGGGCTCTGACCCGTCTCTTGCAAATTTTTTGCGATTGTGCAACTATTTTAGGTGTCCAGCCATAGGGACGCGAGGCTTAGACCGTTGGGACATTTGACGCGCTATAACTAGTGTGGGAGTTGCAGGTCCTCATATTTAGATGCCTCCATCCTTATCATCTCAGTTTCATGCTTAGTCATTTCAGTTAGGGTATGTATCGCCCATTCTCAGTTTCTGTCTATGTCATAGAGATATTGTACTCATTTTATTTTAGTATTCAGTTTTCAGTTGAATTTGGTATTATTACGATTGGATGGTTTTGTTTATCCTTGAGAATGGTGAATGTTGTTAATGATTGAAATTGTCACATAATAATAAAATGGTTAAAAGTTTTTTACACTAGCTTAATTAATTTATTAGGTGATGAATGAAGTAAATGTTTTTTAGAGTGATGGTAAGAATGAACTAGCTGGATATTCTGATTTAATTTAATAAAGGACTGATCACTTGGTATTTAGTTGAGCGGGGTGTCACAAAGACCTAAGGTTTAAACGTTTCCCCACTAGTGTCACTTAAACACCTATTGATCATGCTGCAACACCCCATCAAATTTTCCATACGTAAGGCCTCAATCATTACATCGTTGGACCAAATCTTTAATGCATTCCTGGAACTCGTCAAAATCTAACATGACCCTCCTTACATTGGTCCCCTCAAAACAACGAGCATTATACCCAATCATCATACGAATCACTAATTTCATCTCAGAAGATTGCACACCTATCTACATTAGACTTTGGCATCCTCACTCCAGGATGTAAGAAACGACTCCTTTGAATTTAGTTAGTAACCCAAGGTCATCACCAAATTTTCCACATCCTTTCATTGGGTACAACACATTTCATAAAATCTAACTTGACTGGTTCCCTAACGTCACCAAGTGTACCTAAGCATTTGTCACCAAGACTAGACAAGACTTTATCAATCATGATTTTTACAAAGCGAATATGCCCTAAGACTTCTCGATATTCATTCCTTTTATTGCTAGGCACTCATCCAAATATTAATCTATGATTCTCTAACATTGCACGTCGTAGTAGTTGGACACATCAAGACATCATAAATAAGTTGACCCTTCATCCCAAGGAGGATTCAAATACCTTCTCACAACGACTAATGATATGCACCACGCATTGAATCATAAGCCAACACAACAAAGGATTTTGGTAGGATACAAGACACCGTGTACAACCAGTACATCTTTAGGCTTACTCTACCGGTGTCTCTTAAGATCCTATTCATTAAATGTTGCATCATTATTTCCAACACTGCCCATGTGACACCTTTGCCATAAATGGCCCGTAACTCCAATAACAACTTATGAGATACATTTATCAGCCAAAAATCACTAAGGCACTCACCCACAAGGATAACATCCTATCAACTTAGATTGAGTTGGCATATCCTCAACCATTGATCCTCGCAACTTTACATGTTCATCAAACTATCCATTAGTCAATGTATTACCTTAAGGATCGAATTTTGCCTAATTACATTACCGTATTAACTACCCGTAAGGGTCTCACCTAGGGGCCATATGCATTTTAATAAACAACCATTATTACTTAGTCATGACACCTTAGCTATCAACCTCCACAGTTGACTATACACAATTTGTCACCTGCCCAATGGGCATCATCTCAATCTATTAACACCTTAAAAGACTCAACATCATCAAAAGTTGGAACACAAGCACCTCACACTAAATACTACGGTGTCACCTCTATTGGCTTGCAAGGACACCCGTAAATTACTAACATATCTAATCAGAGGCATGGAAGCAATTAACGATAACTAATTGGTCGCCTACTGCTTGGCAATGAATTCACCCGTCGTGCTAACCTCTTTGACTTCACCATCGAGGACATGAACCAAATCATCATCGAAACTACCGTGATCGGCCCAAACCAACACTTACGTTGAAAGATCCACTATTGACCTCATCACGTCACTCCTAAAAGGAACCTTGAACGTAAAGCTCTGATACCATTTATAACGCCCCCGCCCAAATTTATGGGTTACCCACAGTCAACCCGATCTGATACGAGCTTTAGGTGTGAAGTGCAATAAAACAAACTATATAATATTACTAATCCAGTTTTATTTTAATTAACGTTTCACTTATTTAGCATGCGATTCTAATTTCAAATCAAAATATGTGAAGGAACTGTGGGTAACACCCACGGAGTCCAAGCATATAGAGTTAGTAACGTAAAATAAAAGAGAGTACTTACCTGTGTAACACTCTCAAGATACGAACCCGCTCCCACCTACTGTAGCAAAGATGAGGGTGTGAGCTAAATGATCAGTAAGAAATATACAAATACAATATAAAATCGAACGAAAGAAAGAAGACTCTAAGACGTTATACCTACATGAACATGCAACTACCTTATATATATATATATATATATATATATATATATATAGAGAGAGAGAGAGAGAGAGAGAGAGATACGAAATTATTTTTATTTCAGAAAACGTGATTTATTCCGATCACATCATCTTATCTTACATAGAACTTTCCCTTTATTGACTTACAATTTATCCCTTTGCTTAACTCACGCGGTTAAATACTTGAACAACTACACTTTGTTTAACCAAAAACCATTTCTTTACCAAAATAACCCCTTTTATTTAAACCTACTCACATTAATATTTTCATTGAAAATCACCCTCTTTAACACACGCGAACACCGTGCTAGAAAATACTTATTTAGCTTTTGAAAACCTTTCACAACACACCCTTGTGTTAATTATGGTTAAACCTCCTTAGGTTGCTTAACTTACTCGTTTAATCATTGTTCTTTGCCATTCCTCTATTTTATGGACATTAATCAATTTACACGTTTCTTGTTCACTTTAACCTTTACCGGAACATTTATTAACTCATTCAAGCTAGGTTGTCTTAACACATTTTCACCACACAACCCATTTCTTGACATGTTCCTTATTCATTTATCTGTTCTCATAATCTTTTAATAATCACGTACTTTAACGGGCTCCACACCGCTGACGACGCCACCATATGCTCTGGCAGTGATTTTGGGTCTTTCACCCCAGGGCTCCTGGCCCTCCTTAATTATCCTGGTGTCATCCGACTTTCCTTTTAATGCGTTTTAACATTTTTCCGATTTCCACATTATTCTACTTTTCTTTTTTTTCGGTCGATGCCAAATTTCAAGTTTCACCTCAACTTGTGCTACACTTGAAAATCATCATTTCATGTCCTTTCCACTTTAGCCTTGATTTTTATTCTAAAATCACGTCCATTTAGGACCATATTGTGCAACACCCTTTTTTAAATATTTTTATTTCATAAAAATATTCCACTTTACGTAAAATTATCACTTTACCATTTTTGTTTCTAAACTTGCCATTTCCTCTATTTTCGCAAGTGTTATTTTCTCAAAATATCATTAAATTACCTACACTAACTTCTTAAGTGATTTTAACACATTAACACCTTTTAACATTTGGAGTAACATTCTCTCAAGTTGGAAACATCTTTATTCCATTATTTCTTTTCTAACTTCATAAGTGTTAGTCTTTTAAAATATTCTTAGGTTACACACACACCAACTTCTCAATGTTTTAACCATTAACACTCATTCAACATTTTCAATCCCCTTTCACACACTTTGAAGAATAGCATTTTATTTTTCTTATTTAGTGTATAAACCCCAACAAACCTTCTTTAAACTTGTTTTTATGTCCATTATAAAAATACTAGAAGTTTATCTACACGGGAAGATGGATTTTGATCCTAAAATCCGATTAAATGGGTTAAACATACATTTCATTCTTGAAATTCTTAATACTTTGCAAAAATATACTTTCAAGACACAAAGACATTTAATTTCTTCAAACTCAACAAATATCCCACTTTCATAAAATCTTCATTTTTCAAGAGACTTGAGGACATTATTTCATCAAGAATAACATCATTTTTTTCAAAATATTTTATTTTATAAAATATTTAACTTCAAACTTCTAGAAATACCACTTTCACAAAAGGCCAAACTTAGTTTCTTTTCAAGAAAACTTTGAAATATTTACTCATTCTTTCTTTCCAACAAAATAATATTTTTTCCAATATTTTATCTCCATAACACTATTTAATACAAATCTACTAGAAACCTATCATTTTATTAATATGTATACTACTCTTAAATTCTAATAATAAGACTAGTAATACACAAAATAGATTCTTAAACTAATAATAGATTTTTTTCACCTCAAATGGAGCACCAATAATGGAAGGCATGGAAGAACTAAGAAGATGGTAACTTTCCACCTGCTAAGGTGGCCTTAGTTTGTCTTCATGAAAGCTCGATCAAAACCCTCTTCAAGCTTCACAAATCATCCATCTTCATCTTCTCCAAAATTCCCCAAAACACCTCCAAATTTCGTAGCTTCACTCAATAATAGTGGAAATAAGTATGTAGAGCTTAGATATGGTGAAATACATGGAAAATATGGTGAAATATGATGGAGGAGCGGTGGTGGCATGGTGTAAATATGCTAAAAATGGTGGGGGAGGACCATCCTATCCACTCTTTCTCTCTTCTTCCAACTTTCCCTAACCCAAATGAGCCCAAACCACCTTTATAAAACCCTTTAAGACTTCCAAATCCAATATTTACCCAATTTGGGTTCACCAGAGCTCGACAACTCATCAATCCAACGTGTCAGAACATGACAGCACACAAGTGAAGTCTGATTCAAAAATTTGAGTGACCTCGTTGGAACGAGATTCGCCCCTTGTTCAAACGAGAAAAGAATCTCGTTTGAACCCTCGTTCGATCCCCACTTTGAACGACCTTCGAAAGACCTGAACCTTTGATGTAGTGGGATCTCGTTTGAACCTCGTTTGAACCCCTTCTTCGAACGACTTTTGTTTCTCATTCGAATGACCTTTACTTCGTTCGAACGACCCTTTTCAAAATTCTTTAATTTTTCTCCAATTTTAACGTACAACTTCAAATAATTATCACCAATCCTCAAAAATAGTCAAATCAGAATATAACCCCAATTATAATTATCTAAATCCCATGGTTCTTATTTTTTATTTCAACTTATGTGGGAAAACAAATAAGATATTTGGGTCAGGGTATTATAAAAATACAGTTTACAACTCACCCTAGTGCATTATATCCGTGGATGTACGCACCATATTGGGCAGAACCACATAAAATCTTGGTTTCTCTCTTTGTCTCTCATCTCTATCTAGTTCATATAATTTTTACATTATCTGCGGTTAAATATAATTGGTATAACTAAGTTACGACTCATCCTAATCATTATACCAGTTTTAAACACTAATAACCGCCATCACTGGAGGTGTTCACATTGGACAAGTTTCCATGAGATGCAATGGGACAAACTCATATGTCCAACATTATGACCAATCTCATGGAGTTTATACAAACTCACCTTGGAGTGATGGGGATTGATCCAGTGATGGACCCTAGATTTATCGTTACCAGTTATTTCCTTAACATGGATGAATTTTTAACCTCAAAGACCTGTTGGTCCTTCGGTAGTCAATCTTTGAACCGCCACACCAGTAAAAATAGTGGAAGCAACTGTTAATGTCACTGCTTCACCTAAGATCACCCTATCAAAGGGTAAATCGACTAAGGCAATGGTGGTACCAAACTTGACTCTTGAGGAGATCAAGAAGGAGATGATAAAAATGATGGCACTAACTTCACAATCTTCTAGTGAGGCCGTGTCTCTTTACGATAACTTATGGACTCCTTACCTAGAGGAATATAACGACGAGCTATACCATGAAGGTATGTTCCCCCCGTATTTGATAAGTTCAATGGAAAATAAGGAAACATAAGGGATTATATTAAACGCTTCGTTGAACATTTGAGATCCTATTTCAATAACAAGAGGCTCCGTCTGTGAGAGTTCCTCAAATATCTAATAGAGAAAGTCTATAATTGATATTCTCACTTATCTCCAAGGAGTCTAGCTACATCAGAAGATATGCATATCTAGATTCTATAGAATTATTTTCTTCCAGATGACAAATTTACCTTAGCCCAACTTTCTCGCGATAGAAAAAGGCCAAGTGGTAAGGGGAGGTGGAGTTACCGGAGTAGAGACTGCGGGAGTTTTTGTTTATGCGGCGTTGCTAATTATGGGTAGGGTGGTGGTGATGGAGCTTGGTTGGTGATGTAGATGGCATAGCTGGTGGTTTGTCAAGTGGGAGTTGGGGGGAGAGAGAGAGAAATAAAGATAGAGAGGTTTTGTTATTTCAAACAAACATGATCTTAAAAAATGAAATGGGAGAGGATTACATTTGAAAAAAAATAAGAAAAAATACTAAAATTAATTACACCCAAAAAAAAAAATACTTACAACTCCTTGCTATATCACATAAGCTACATGGTGCATGAAATACTTCAAAATTTTCCCATCCTTACGCCCAACATCATCTTCACCTACTAATTTTCCCTTACCCTTATACTCATACATCTTCTTTTCTATAGCTTGTGATTTTGTCTTCTTAACGAGTGGTGCCTGCTCTAATGGCCCACATTCACTTTTACGATAACTATCCCTCACTATTACCCTTACCCACCCTCACCTTCACTGCCACTAACTTCCCTTTCACTCACACCCTTCTTCCTACCCTTGTTTTCCACACCCTCGCTTTCACTTACACTATCAATTTTTCCACTGGCCTTATAAACTATTTTAAGTTTATCCTTCTTTGAACCACCAATATTTTCTTCCGTAGTATTTTTCCTAGAAACAATAACAATTTTTCCACACCACGTTCGATCCAAAGCCATCAGGGGGTTCTTAACCATACCTTAGGACTTGGACGATATAGGCGAACATTTATATGTTTTTGACACATTAGTTATGTTTTAACCTACAATTAATATATATTAAAACTTTACACTAGTATTTAATCTTACTAACGCAAGATCCTTGATTTGGTTACTTAATGCTGAAAATACATCTTATATTCGACATTAGGGTGCCGACTCAATGGTATGATACCGAAGGTTGAGATAATTATCGGTAGTATGTCGCCGAATGCATTCTTCTATATCAAAATCAACCTTCGTCATCATAGTACCAAAAATGGAACATTTTTTTTGGCATTATGGTGTCGTATATGTAGTAAGATGCCAAAAATTGAGAACATAATCGACACTATGATGCCGAATAAGATGTTCTATATTAATTTATTGTCTTGGTGTTATAATTTTGAAAATCCTTTATTGCGCCGGCATCATAGTGCCAAAATGTCTCGTCGTTCTCGACATTATGATGCTAAAGCTATAGTTACAAAGTTCTAACCTAGAAAATACATTATTACTTTTTAATCATTGAAACATGCATTAACTTATATTTTCTTGATCGTTTTTTATTTCCTAAAAAATACGGAAATCATCTTTACGATTTTTTACATGAAAATGTATTATTAACAGTGTTACTTATAGTTAGGGTATGTTAATGTCGAAGAGTTGACAACTTGGATGGATTTCATAATAACTAGGAATGTGATGCACTAACATTTGTATATAGTAGAGATTCTTGTGGATTTGAAAACTTATTTTTGTTGTTCTTTTTTATTGGGTTTGAGGTTTGGGTTCTTGTTAGGGTTCATGTGCTTGCGTTTGGTATGAAAGATGTAGCTTTGGTGTTTTATGTGGTGTTTTTAACTTGTGTTGTGGAGAACAAATTTTGATGGTAACGTTAGTGACACAACTTTCTAAATAGAGACGATTTAGTGAGTTTATAAATGTATTTATGTAAGGACACAACTTTCCAATTGAGTCCATATAAAGTTTTGGCTCAATTCCGGACAAAAACATTTATTCATAGGATAGTATTTAATTGTAATACTCTCAAGCCTATGAAGTGTTTGTTGAAGACGTAGCGGCAAAGAGTATAAAGCTTCATCATCATGCTGGTTTGCGTGCCTCGTTTCTACGTCATCAACCATAGTTCCATGCTCCCAAGGTATGAATGCAATATTATATATATAGGAGCTTGGAACAAGTTTATTGGGTGTTAGGTTTAATAAAAACTGCGTTTTTGTTTTAAGAAAGATTTAATTAAAACTTTAAATAAATGTTTATAAAGTTTTCTGGGCTTAAACAAGAATATTCAAACTTTCTGGTTTTTCGTTCGATAGAGTCGTTCGAACGAAAATGTTGTTCGAACGAACCTGCCAACGAGTTCCCATATTAGGCCACTGGAATGTCGTTCGATATGTCGTTCGAACGAACCTTATGTTTGAACGAGATATCCAACGAGATTCTAACGAGTTCAATCAGAAACGTCGTTAGAAGTCTCGTTCGAACGAGATGCCAGGCGGGAACAGTTTTTGGCACTTTTTTGGCAGTTTTGCACCCACTTCCCCACTTGGTTTTTAACCAACTTTTTCAGTCTTTAATATGTGCGCGAAGAACATTTTCTAATCTAGCTTTTCCATCCCAGTTTATCTCTTAGAGGGAGTTTGAGAGCGAAATTGTTTTTAGGAAAATGTTCATGTTTTGAGTGCTATTTTTCAAGAGAAAATATTTTATCACTCTAGTTTTACACCCATATTGTTTATCCAAGTTCACATATATACATAACAATTGCTTGGAGTTTGGCACTGGTTTATCTCTTCCGTTTCAAAGAGAAGTTTTGGTTTGCTTCTACATCCATCAAAGAAGAATACGTTTTGTTGCGATTCTACCCACTTGGAGAAAGGCTCCATGTACGGGTGACGGTGACCATATAAAGTCCTATCGGTGGATTCCGAGACCGCGATGGTGTTCCAAGGTTATCCGCTAGGAAGAGGTGTCTACAAGAAGAAGCGTCGAGGCTTGAGAGGGATCGAGTCGTGCGTTGTAAGTCTATATGTCTTGTAATTGTAATTTCGTATCTAGTGGATTTGTGGCTAGGGCCGTCCGAGGTTGTTTCCCGTCTTGGATTTTTCCTCGTACATCGCGGCGTAGTGTGATTGATTTATTTTATCTTGCATAATTTATTTAGAACGCATGCATAGGATAATTCAAGATAAAATTCGGTTTAAATTATCACACTTCATTTAATTTGGGACTAAATTAAATATTGGGTAAAGTTTATTTAATTCAAGTCATTTGCTAAAACTTGGTTTCGCCTAATTTGCTAATATTGATAAATATGACTTAGGCAAATTCTAGGACTTGGATTAATTAATTGGTTTAAGTGAATATATTAATTGATTAATTTTACTTCACTTGGTTTAATTTTAATTTGGTTTAAGAAATTAAAATTTGTTGTTTTAAAGTTGAACCATCACACCGCTTCCGCATCGAGTTTACATAACAAGGAAATAATAATATTTTAGAATTGGGGGCCTCGCGCACCAACAAGTGGTATCAGAGCTTTGATTTAGAAAAGCTCGCGCTTTCAGATTGGTATCAGAGCCGGAGCGCTAAGTTATCGCGTTAAAGATCCGTTTTTCGGCCTTTTGTATTTTCTTACCTTTTTAGGTGGTTCAATACTTTTATCACTCTTATTTTTTCTCTTGATGGGACGTCTTAATGAAAATTTATCCAATTTAAATGAAAATGATATTTTTGATTTTCGAGAGGAATTAAATGGGCTTAACAAATGTAACGAAAATTTAAAGGAATTAAATTTGAGATTTGTAAAAAGAATTAAATTTCTCAAAAATGAAAATTCTTGTTTTAAAGCTCACATTGAGTCTTTGCAAATCTCCTTATCTCAAAAAGATATTTTTCGTGAAAAGGTCATGGACTTACATTCAAATTTTGATATTTTAGAAAAGTCGAAGAAAGAGAGTCAAAATCGTGAAAAGACTCTTAGGGACAAGTTTGCTCATATTGAGGGAGAGCGTGTTAACCTTCTAGGAATTATTGAAAATTTAAAGAAGGAGTCCCATAATTTTGAGGAGTCTAATTTATTACTTGAGTACGAAATTTTAAAAATGAAAAATGATTTTCAAGTCTCTAGTAGTAGTTCTAATGGTTCTAGCATATCATGCTCAAATTCTTCCATTGCTAAAGCTAAAACCATTGTTTGTTTTAGAGGGTCAACTTTGTCCAAGGTCTTTAAAAAGGGTCACACCTTAGGTAACATTCCTCGTGTTTACACATGCTTGCATTGTGGTAGGAAAGGTCACCTTAGGTCATTTTGTTTTGATCTTAAAAGAAGTCCAAGGAAATCGTTATCTAGCATTTCATTATTTCCTAATCCCCATCATGTTAAATATAAATCTATATGGGTTAGGAAATCTTTATTAAATGCGCTGGATACAAGATTTGTTGATTCTCATTTACTATCACATGAAACCTCCCTTGCTAAATTTAAAGGTTGAATGTGTTAGTGTTTTATGCATACTCTAGCTTTTTGTGCTTCATATTATATATCATTGCTAGATGTATGCATGTTTAGTCATTTTTTAGTCATTGCCTTATTTCATATCACATGCTAGAAATTATGACTTGTTTATCTTTTGTATTATATTTTGTGTTTGAATTAATTGAAAAATATAAAAAGATTTTTGTTTATCATTTGTGTTTTATTTATTTCATTTAAGCTTAATGAAAAATACAAATGATTTTTGTTTATTCTCTTGAGTATATATATTTATTTTTGGTGAAAAATGTTAAAAACTCAAAAAGATTTTTTATGTGTGTATTTTAGTTTGACACACTTTAAGTGGCATATACTTGTGTTTGAATTCCATCTTTTACGCTCCCACGTGGCTAGAACTTTTGGTTTAGATTTTCAATCCTTAAAATGTTCTTTACCATGTTTTATATGGAACGGTTGGATTTTGTATTGTTTAAATGGATTCTATTTTTATATGCCTCTTTTCACACATGCATGAGCTCTTTTGAAATCTTAATGTCACATGTTATATTTGAGCTTTTTGAGGTGTTCTCCTACCAATCTAGTCATCTACATATCTATGACCTAGGAGAACTAGTGCATGTCAAAATCCGTTGCACGTGAGCTTTGTGAGATAAAAAAAAGTATATATCTAAATGTGCACGGGGAAGGGCTCCGAAAGGATGAATTAAATCCTTTGCGATAGTAAGCCACCGTTTATTGGATCTAAAAGAAATACGTGATCCACAGGCCTAAAAAACAAAATATTTGGCATTAAAAAGAAAACAATTGCCAAGGCCTATGTTTATTTGATATATTCATTCAAAAGCAAAAGAATATATATGCTTATTAAGGGAGAATTGGATGGTATATCAACGGTTTGCACAATATCCGTTTATCCTAGTTGTCTTTAATGTCATGACTCTATTTGGTTTGTAGAATCATCATCATGCTAGGCTTGTATGCATTGTGTATGTTTGTTCATTGAGTTCAATTTATATTGTCACATGAGGTTATATTTAAATGTGATGAAGTTTGCAATCAAATGAGAACTCCGTGAATGTTTATTAAGTGTTTGGGTCTAAATTTAATCGTTACTAGTTCACACCCCAACACTTCCGTTTCCATATGACGCATTTTTGCTATAAGAGTGTGCAAACTTATTGTATTTTTGTGTCATGTGCGTGTTTATATCAATATATATGTGCGTGTGCATTTTTGATATATTTATAGTACATATATATATATATATGATAGTTTGTTTTTCCTTTGCCTTGCTTTTGTTGCCCATATGCTTTCATGTCTTATCACTTTAAGCTTCAACATGCTTTTATGTTTATTAGTTCTTTATCCTTTGCCGATTCCTGAACAAAAAGGGGGAGAAATGATAGGGGGAGAAATGGTATCTAATCCTATTATTATGGTATCTTAGTTTGGGGGAGATTTATCTTAGGGGGAGACGTCTTTCTAAGTAGGTCATGTAATTGATAAAGGGGAGAATTAATTTAGGGGGAGTAATTAATTCAAATTGCACTTAATACTTTGATATTCCCTATGCATTTGATGAGTTTGCCTAAGTGTGCAGGAATTATTCTAAAGCGGCATCTTTCAATGGCAAAGCATTTGATCCTTGGGTTGAGTCAAGTTTGGGTGGGTTATGTTTTGAGTCTAGTAGAGCTTGACGGCCCTTTAGGATTTTTGTTTGGTTTTTGTCCCGGAATAGCCAAAGGGGGAGATTTGTAAGGACACAAATTTCCAATTGAGTCCATATATAGTTTTGGCTCAATTCCGGACAAAAACATTTATTCATAGGATAGTATTTAATTGTAATACTCTCAAGCCTATGAAGTGTTTGTTGAAGATGTAGCGGCAAAGAGTATAAAGCTTCATCATAATGCCGGTTTGCGTGCCTCGTTTATACTTCATCAACCATAGTTCCATGCTCCCAAGGTATGAATGCAATATTATATATATAGGAGCTTCGAACAAGTTTATTGGGTGTTAGGTTTCATAAAAACTACGTTTTTGTTTTAAGAAAGAATTAATTAAAACTTTAAATAAATGTTTATAAAGTTTTCTGGGCTTAAACAAGAATATTCAAACTTTCTGTTTTTTCGTTCGATAGATTCGTTCGAACGAGATTGTCGTTCGAACGAAAATGTCGTTCGAACGAACCTGCCAACGAGTTCCCATATTAGGCCACTGGAATGTCGTTCAATATGTCGTTCGAACGAACCTTATGTTCGAACGAGATATCCAACGAGATTCTAACGAGTTCAATCTGGAACGTCATTAGAAGTCTCGTTCGAACGAAATGTCGTTCGAACGAGATGCCAGACGGGAACAGTTTTTGGCAGTTTTTTGCCCACTTCCCCACTTGGTTTTTAACCCACTTTTTCAGTCTTTAATATGTGCGGGAAGAACATTTTCTAATCTAACTTTTCCATACTAGTTTATCTCTTAGAGAGAGTTTGAGAGAAAAATTATTTTTAGGAAAATGTTCATGTTTTGAGTGTTATTTTTCAAGGGAAAATATTTTATCACTCTAGTTTTACACCCATATTGTTTATCCAAGTTCACATATATACATAACAATTGCTTGGAGTTTGGCACCGGTTTATCTCTTCCGTTTCAAAGAGAAGTTTTGGTTTGCTTCTACATCCATCAAAGAAGAAGACGTTTTGTTGCGATTCTACCCACTTGGAGAAAGGCTCCATGTATGGGTGACGGTGACCATATAAAGTCCTATCGGTGGATTCCGAGACCGCGGTGGTGTTCCAAGGTTATCCGCTAGGAAGAGGTGTCTACAAGAAGAAGCGTCGAGGCTTGAGAGGGATCGAGTCGTGCGTTGTAAGTCTATCTGTCTTGTAATTGTAATTCCGTATCTAGTGGATTTGTGGCTAGGGTCATCCGAGGTTGTTTTCCGTATTGGGTTTTTCCTCGTACATCGCGGCGTAGTGTGATTGATTTATTTTATCTTGCATAATTTATTTAGAACGCATGCATAGGATAATTCAAGATAAAATTCGGTTTAAATTATCACACTTCATTTAATTTGGGACTAAATTAAATATTGGGTAAAGTTTATTTAATTCAAGTCATTTGCTAAAACTTGGTTTCGCCTAATTTGCTAATATTGATAAATATGACTTAGGAAAATTCTAGGACTTGGATTAATTAATTGGTTTAAGTGAATATATTAATTGATTAATTTTACTTCACTTGGTTTAATTTTAATTTGGTTTAAGAAATTAAAATTTGTTGTTTTAAAGTTGAACCATCACACCGCTTCCGCATCAACTTTACATAATAAGGAAATAATAATATTTTAGAATTGGGGGCCTCGCGCACCAACAAGTGGTATCAGAGCTTTGATTTAGAAAAGCTCGCGCTTTCAATTGGTTTAAACAATCCATAATCATGTGGTTTGCTGCTCTAAAAATAAAAATAAAATAGAAAAAGAAAAAGGAAAAAGAAAAAAGAAAAAAGAAAACCTCCACAAGAAAATAGGAGACCCACTATGAGATTAAAAATCTGAGTTGGACCCTCCTTACTTCTCATGATCAAAATAAAAAATCGGCTTTTCGTTTCTAGTACCTTGCTTGTTCAACTACATCTGACCTAAGAGCCGATATGTCGTTGACTTAAAAGGGTATTTATTTAACTGTGCTTTAATAACTAGTTGCGTTCTTGAGGTACAATCGAGAGGGGGGGGGGGGGGGCTGTCACCTCATTGCCTATGGCTACGACAGTCTTTCTCGTAGGTTCAAAAGGGTATATGATGGATGCATTTCATTGATCCCTTGATTTCATTGATCTTTTGTTGTAGCAGCAATTTAAATAAATGCATAATTAAGGAACGAAATTACCCAATTTTGGAGAAAATAAATCTGGGGCAGAAAGTGTAAGAAATCCCGGAAACAGGTACAGTCTAGAACACGGCTGAGTCGCGGACAATGTCGCTCTCTTTAAGATGTTTCGTGGCTCTGTCCAATGTGTGCTGATAGTCAGAAATGCCTCGCCACCCCCAGGATAAAACAGCCTCCAATAAATAAAATACGAATTGATAAAGCACAAGAATCAATCCGTTCCATATACATCCATTCGTAATAATTGTTCGAGTCTAATAATAAATTTGGGGTGGATTTATTATTCCAGAACCCAAAAAATTGAGAAGCAGTTTTTCTGTGTGTTTGTAAAAGTTGCAGATGTTCAGTTCTTAAAAAACGGAGGCTTAACTCCTCTTTTATTGAACAAAAATAATGACGTTGGTGGCACACAACGTGGAGAGAAAACTGGGACAACGTGGGTAAGTGTGTTGAAAGTTTCAACAGATAAAAGAAAACGTTTTTTAATTTTCGAAATTAAAAAAAACGTTAAAAAATAATTTTTCAAAGCCCAAAAAGTAATTCTGTATATGTCCAAAAAATTATTTCTTAATGAGCCCAAGCCCAAGACCCAAGACCCGGACCGGACCCGGACACGGGCACGGGCCGAGCCGGATGGACGGTGGCGGCGGCGCACGCGCGTGTGTGACTTGGCCCAATAAGTCCCCCACCCATACACACAAAACATCTAATTCCCAAAGGGCTTGCCCATGTGTTCCAAATAAATTGTAAATATACCCAACTCATTTTAGTGAGCTAACCGATGTGGGACAAGGAAAATTGCATTTTTCCAACTTTTGCATGTTAACAGCTCTAAGTTGTTTGACAGTGATGAGCTGTTACCAACAATCCCCCACTTGCAAAATTTGAAAACTTTTTATCGAGCAATAATCTATAGAATTGTGAATAAGCAAAGGTGTCTTTCGACTTGAACCTTTACGTATTAAAGATGATTCAGAATATACTAGAGTAACCGTAGTTTTGAACTCTATCTCTGAAAACATCCTACACACAACCCTACTTGGATGTCATTCTAATAGATAGCACGTTATGGCCAGGTGCTTCTATCCCAGTATAGTGAACGCTTTAGAAATTTTCCCAAAATATCCATTGGAAGCGGCCACACTTCCACATTCACATAGGTGAGTCTATCAAGAATACTCATGTAGCTAAGTACCCCACTCAAAATAGAGCTATAGATCTCATTAAGAGTTATAATAACTCATCCTTAACTCGCTTCAGGATATCATGCTCCATAGGGATGGACTCGGAGTAAAACCCCATTCTATATTAATTAATAATCGCATGATTCAACCTATATCACTTGTGAGTTGTTATTACCCTTTGAACATATTTCTTGGGATCTCCAGTCTATATGTTGGGTTACCATCACAAGTGACTCATGTATCCAAGGGCTTTAGTTCCATCCCTTTCGACGTGTTCCACACCTTCCCCTTAGTTAGTCCTTTCGTCAAAGGATCAGCTAAGTTCTGCTCAGACCGTATATGATCCACCCTCACAGCACTCGTAGAGATAAATTCTCTAACAGTACTATGCTTACGACGTATTTGTCATTTCTTACCGTTATAATAACGGTTCTCAACTTTTGCAATAGCCGCGGTACTATCACAATGAATCAAAATGGATGGTATCGGTCTTTCCCATAATGGGATATCTGACAGGAAGTCTCTTAACCAACCTGTCTCTTCACTAGCAGTAGCTAGCGCTATCATCTCAGACTCCATAGTGGATTGAGCCAAAATACTTTGTTTCTTAGATTTCCAAGAAACGGCACCACCAACGATGCTAAATATATATACACTAGTAGCCTTAGAATCATCAGATAGGGTGTTCCAATCAGCATCACTAAATCTATGAAGGACAGCGAGATGCTTATTATAGTGTAATATGAGGTTCATCGTCCTTTTAAGGTATCGTATGACCCTCTAAATAACATGCCAATGCTCCATACTAGGTCTACTGGTAAATCTACATAGTACTCCCACAACATAAGCTATGTCAGGTCTAGTGCAATTTGTAGCATAGCGTAAGCTACCTATAATGCTTGCATAAGCATTTTGATTTACACTGTCGCCAGTGTTCTTAAATAACTTTACACTAGGGTCAAATGGAGTACTAGAAGGTTTACAGTCAAAGTAATTATATTTCTTTAGAACTTTCTCAATGTAATGAGATTGATCCAAAAAAAGTCCCTTTTCTGACCTAGTAATATTAATTCTTAATATTACACTAGCATCACCCAAATCCTTCATATCAAAATTGGCACACAATAATGATTTAACATTTTCTACGGCATGAATATTATAACCAAATATTAGCAAGTCATCAACATAAAGACATATGATAGTGCAAATGTTCTCAACATATTTATAATAAATGCATTTATCACTTTCATTTATTTTAAACCCATTGGAGATGACTAGGCTATCAAATTTATCATGCCATTGTTTTGGTGCCTGTTTGAGTCCATAAATAGATTTATCTAATTTACATACTTTATTTTCTTGACCGTGTTCAATAAAACCTTCAGGTTGATCCATATAAATCTCTTCTTCTAATTCTCCATTTAAAAATGCAGTTTTAACATCCGTTTGGTGTACAATTAAATCATTTAAGGCAGTTATAGCAAATAGTACACGTATAGACATTATTCTAGTCACGGGTGAAAATTTATCGAAGAAGTCTACGTTTTCTCTTTGTCTAAAACGTTTAGCAACAAGACGTGCCTTATATTTTTCAACAGTGCCATCAGGTTTTAATTTCTTTTTAAGAATCCATTTGCACCCGATTGTTTTACATCATCCAGGAGGAAGGTCCACTAAATGCCAAGTTTTATTTGTTTCCAAAGAATCAATTTCATCATTAATAGCCTCTTGCCATAAATCAGCATCTAAAGTAGATAAAGCTTCTTGACTAGTGTTAGGATGCTCCTCTAAAGTGTAAGCATAAAAGTCGGGACCAAAATCTTTTTCTACACGAGCCCTTTTACTTTTTCGAATTTCTAAAATGTATTCATTATTTTCTTTATTTTTATTTAAAGAAATATTAGTGGATGACTCGCCCCCACTATTTCTCAATTTAAAAGGAAATTTATCTTCATAAAAATTGGCGTCATTTGATTCAATAATTACTTGATTTTTCAAGTCATAAAATCGGTATACTTTGCTATTAATATCATAGCCTATAAAATGCACTCATATGCTCTACTTGCCAGTTTAGACCTTTTAGGGTCGGGTATACGTACATAGGCTAAGCACCCCCACGTTCTAAAGTATGTCACGTTGGGCTTAATATTTTTCCAAATTTCATAAGGAGATATTTTCATTTTAGTCTTAGGAATTTTATTAAACACGTGGCACATAGTCAAAATAATTTCACCCCACCAATGTGAGGCAGCCCCTGAATTTAATAAAATAGCAACAACTAATTCAGTTAATATCCTATTTTTTCTTTCGATTTTACCGTTCATTTCGGGCGAATAAGGGGCAGTTTTTTCGTGAATAATACCGTGGGTTTTATAAAATTCAATAAATGGTCCAGAATCATATTCGGTACCTCTATCACTACATAACCTTTTTATTTTTTGATTAAATTGGTTTTCAATTTCATTTAGAAAAATTTTAAACATGTCAAACGCTTCACTTTTATTTTTCATTAAATACACAAATGAATAATCAGAACAATCATCAATAAAAGTTATAAAATAACGTTTGCCATTTCTAGTTGTGACACCATCCAATTCACAAATGGCTGAATGATTAAATCAAGTGGTTCAGATTCTCTAAAAACAGATTTATGTGGTGTCTTAGTGATTTTTGGTTGACTACACAATTCACATTTTTTAAAATCATTTAATGATAATTTTGGAATTATTCCTAAAGTGCTCATATTTTTAACAAGTCGTTTGCTAACATGACAAAGCCTAGCATGCCAAATATTAAATGAACAAGCAATATAAGCAGAAGGAGAAATTTTATTTATTGCATCAACATTCAACTTAAACATCCCATCAGTGGCATAACCCTTGCCTACAAAAATTCTATTTTTGGTCAAAGTAAATAAATCAACACCAATAGTTTGAGTAAAGCCAGCTTTGTTGAAAAGATAACCCGAAACCAAATTTTTCCTTATCTCAGGAGTGTGAAGAACATCTTTGAGGATAATAGTCTTTCCCGAAGTGAACTTCAATTCCACATTTCCAGTACCAGCAACCTCAGTGGAGTGAGAATCACCCAACAACACCTTCTTATCTGCAGTCTCAGAATAAGTCTTAAACATAGTACGGTCATAACAGATATAACGGGAAGCGCCAGTATCCAACCACCACCCTTCGGCACAGCTAACCATGTTGATTTCTGAAATCATAGCACATAGTTCCTCTTCGGTCAAATTCGCTTGTGCTTGTGGCACATTGCGACATTTATGACCCATATGGCCAGGCTTGCCACACTTGAAACAGAGAAACTGTCCCGAGTTGCTAGACTGTCCATTTTCAGGGTTCTTATTCTTATTCTTATTCTGAGTCTGATTTTTAAAATTCTGGTTGTGGCTCTTTTTCTGATTTTTCATATTTTTTCCGTTTGCCTTTAAAACAACTGGAGTGTGGTTCTTTTTCTGATTTTTGTTGTTAGACACAACAAGAATTTCATCTTTATAATCCTGTTTTCGAGATTTCTCATCAAATCTCAATTTAGTAATAAGTGACTCTAGTGAAAATTATTTAGACTTATGCCTCAAAACATTTTTAAACTCTTTGAACAATGGATGTAATTTATCAATAATTATAGCCACCTGAAATTGCTCATCTAAAGCCATGCCCTCGGAAATAATTTCATGGGCAATCATTTGCAAAACATGGGTTTGAGCAACAACAGATTTGTCATCCGTCATTTGAAATTTCAAATAACGGCTGACGGCATATTTTTTAGCACCCGCCTCCTCCGTGTCATATTTTTAAAGAGTGTAGCCCAAACATCTTTCGGAGTTTTATAATTCGCATAATAGTCATAAAGTTCGTCACTTAGAGCATTCAGAATATAGTTCTTGCACATAAAATCATTTTCCTCCCAAGTTCTAATTGTTTTGCTTTCCTCACACTAGGTGGATTATTTACTACGGGTTTGTCAAATTGAACATATGATGTGACATTTTTCGTAGTTAAATAAAATAGTAATTTTTTGCTCCAACGTTTAAAATGGGTGCCTTCATATTTGAAAGGCTTATTAAGGTTACTTGAATTAATTTCGTCCATGGAAAAATTCAGAAACAACTTAAAATTGTTGTAGAAGCAATTTAAATAAACGCAGAATCAAGGAACGAAATTACCCAATTTTGGAGCAAATAAATCTGGGACAGAAAGTGTAAGAAATCCCTGAAACAGGTACAGTCTAGAACACGGCTGAGTCGCGGACAATGTCGCTCTCTTTAAGGTCTTCCGCGGCTCTGTCCAATGTGTGCTGACAGTCAGAAATGCCTCGCCACCCCCAGGATAAAACAACCTCCAATAAATAAAATACGGATTGATAAAGCACAAGAATCAATCCGTTCCATATACATCCATTCGTAATAATTGCTCGAGTCTAATAATAAATCTGGGGTGGATTTATAATTCCAGAACCCAAAAAAATTGAGAAGCAGTTTTTCTGTGTGTTTGTAAAAGTTGTAGATGTTCAGTTGTTAAAAAACGGAGGCTTAACTCCTCTTTTATTGAACAAAAATAATGACGTTGGTGACACACAACGTGGAGAGAAAACTGGGACAACGTGGGCAAGTGTGTTGAAAGTTTCAACAGATAAAAGAAAATGTTTTTTAATTTTCAAAATTAAAAAAAAACGTTAAAAATAATTTTTCAAAGCCCAAAAAGTAATTCTGTATATGTCCAAAAAATTATTTCTTAATGAGCCCAAGCCCGGATCCGGGCCGGACGGCGGCGTGCGCGTGTGTGACTTGGCCTAATAAGTCCCCCACCCATACACACAAAACATCTAATGCCCAAAGGACTTGTCCATTTGTTTCAAATAAATTGTAAATATACCTAACTCATTTTAGTGAGCTAACCGATGTGGTACAAGGCAAATTGCATTTTTCCAACTTTTGCATCTTAATAGCTCTGAGCTGTTTGACAGCGATGAGCTGTTACCAACATCTTCTAATTTCTCGTGATAAAAATTTGGGCATAAATTTAACTTTTAAGTTCTGGTTTTTGGTTATTATAGATGTTTCTTTTATTTTTTCATCTTCTTTTAATGTGAATTAAATTTTAAATGTCGGCGTGACGTGACTTAAGTGAGATCCCCACGTCTCTTTTGTATCTCTTCTTACATTGCTACCATTATATCCCTTGTGTGCCAGTGCCACGATACAAACAAGGAATAGAAATTAAAACAAACATTGTCAGTAGCACTAGGGCTGAAACAATTGAAATTAGATTTTCCCAAAGGAGAAACACCATGTGTTCATATATGTTTTTCAAATATATTGCCTGCATATACATATGTATAGATAATTATGTTATAATAAAATTAGAAATTTGGTTAGTAACATTTACAACGGTTAATGCCTCTTAGAAATAAATTGATGATATATATATATATATATATATATATATATATATATATATATAGGGAAAGGATCAAGTGTGGTTATAGTTTGAGGCCCTGAATGAGATCCATTTTTCTAAAATAGTAAAAAAAATATTTTTGGCCTGATTTTTTTTATGATGTTTAAACATTTCATTAGGACCATAAAAAAATAATCAGCTCAAAATGAATTTTTTTGTTATTTTAAAAAAATCGATCAAACTATATCAGTTTTTAAATTGTTTTTAAGCTGTTAAAAACTGACAAAGTTTGACTGATTTTTTAAAAATAGCAAAAAAATTCATTTTGAGCTGATTATTTTTTTATGGTTCTACTGAAATGTTTAAAAACCATTGAAAAAAAATCAACTCCAAAATTACTCTTTTACTACTTTAAAAAAATGGATCTCATTCAAGGTCCTTAAACTGGGGACCTCACTCTCTCTCTCTCTCTCTCTCTCTCTCTCTCTCTCTCTCTCTCTCTATATATATATATATATATATATATATATATATATATATATATATATATATTGTAATACCCCGTACTTTTGTCTATATTTATTTTTGGGATTAATTAATTAAATGCGTATTAATTGGAAATTAATCCGGGTTATAAATACTAATGAGATGCGAATTGGTATTTGATTATGTGCATATATGATTATATATGTATTTGGTATTATAAAATTTGTCGTGAGATTTATATATGGCATTTTAGAAATTTTGTTGAGACGCGTGGGACCGCCGCGTCACGGTATAATATTTTGTTAATAAAAGTGAATTTAAAATCTATAATCCGTATGGTCGTTTTGAGTGTGCCAACGCGTCCGGAAGGGTCGAGATAGTCAGAAAACACTAGCCGGCGGTATAGTTTGGGTCCCGGGGTATTTTTAGGCCATACCGGTAACTTAAAGGGTATTTTGGTAATTTTACATTTTTAGGAATTAAAAGTGACGAAAATTAGAGATGTAAATCTGATGTGGATTAAACCCATTAAGCCCATTAACCAACCCATATTAACCTAGAAGGCTACGTAGGTTGTCATTTAGGTTTTCTAAGTTTCCCCAAATCAAAACCCTAGCCACCTTAAGCCACCATTGGAGAAGAGCTTGGAGAGAGAGGAATTTCTGCAGAAAACTTCATCTAATCTACACCAAACTCAGAGACAACCAAGGCAAGTGACTTTATTCCATTTAATTTCTGAGAATGCCTTTTCCATGTTAGAAAATTCGGATTTATGGTTTGTTCTTGATAAAATATGAAAACCCATGTAGTCTAGATCATAAAACTTGAGGAATTTGAGAAGGATTGCATGTAGAATAGTTTGGAGACAATTAATCTGATGTTAATACATGTTTGGGTGAAAGAAAAACGAATTAAATTCTGGGATTTGATGATGATATGTAGTTAGGGTTCATGTTCTTGAGATATTTGGAAAAAGTGTAGAAAGCTGTAAATTTAATTGATGTTAGGATGGATTGATCCCTTAAAAACATGTTAAGATGTGACTATATATGTTTAGTATTGATGATAGACCTTTAAACGATTGATTGGGACTTAGTTTAGAAGATTTGAGGTGTCAAAATGGAT
Source organism: Sambucus nigra (assembly GCA_949130495.1). Taxonomy (NCBI): domain Eukaryota; kingdom Viridiplantae; phylum Streptophyta; class Magnoliopsida; order Dipsacales; family Adoxaceae; genus Sambucus; species Sambucus nigra. The sequence goes on from OX422209.1 coordinate 328,927,125, forward strand.
GAAAAACAATTTGGGGAAAATTCTGGGCCGAAGCTGGAAGCTCGTTAGAAGCAGCCCCAGGTCGTTCGAACGAACTCGTTCGAACGAGCTTCTAACGAGTTGACCAGTCGTTACTAACGAGTAGTGATTTCGTTCGATATCTCGTTCGAACGAGATATCGTTATAAGGGACAGTTCGTTCGAACGAACTGGATCTCGTTCGAACAGCCTCGTTCGAACGAGACTTCTAACGACCTGACAGTCCAAACTCGTTCGAACAGTCTCGTTCGAACGAGACTTCTAACGAGTTGACAGTTTGGTCCTTTTTGGACTGTTTTGATTTTTGGAGTCCCGTAAACTTGTTCGAGGATATAGATGACCTTCCTTTATTGATGTGAGGTTAAATTTGGGACTTTTGGGTCATTGAGAGGAGTAAATTATATACGAGAGTTATATTCAATGAACCATTTGGGTTGAGAAGTGAGTGTCTACTACGATGTGAGGATGAATTATAGCGCGTATAATTACAAACCGGAATAGTACGAATTGTGATAATTATAGTTAGTACGAGAATGCGATATGTACTACGATTAAAATACGGTATTACTAAGACGTGTATTTACTTAGTATTGGTATATGGATTGTTTGTATGACATACCTACCATACTTGCTATCACGGGAGGTTTGCGTTCGCTTAGGACCCTCTAATCCTTGTGTGCCTACGGGGGGGATATAGACTGGTACCTCGATGAACATAGGTCATAGAAAGACTTATTGTGATATTAATAAGTCCGCTGATCATGGGAGCGTAGGTATGTGCGTGACCCATGTGATGGTGACTGTGTTCGCCTCCACTATATGTGATTTGTGTTATCTGAACTATTCCTGAGAGATTCGGAATGTGTGATCCTTATGTACGTGATGTACCGGGATGGATAGCAGAGTATGTGTGCACCACAGCTTAGTTCGCGGGGTGCTTGTATTGTATATTTATGTTATGAATAATATACATTAAATTAAATGGGAATCCTCATGTTAATGTTGTAAAAATATTACGGTATTGTTTCGAGATATATAATGAGTTAACTGATAGTTATATCAATGGCATATTTAGTAACTGAGTTTACGTTAAACCTCTATTTAATTACGAGCGTTGTTATGTTAAATGGAACCGAGTAATATGGGTAGAACCTTTGGCAGTCTAGCTAGTTATGTTGTCAGTTAGCTAGTAGTATGGGTCGATATAGATGGGTACTTACGTTAGGAGTGCACAGTTAGACGAGAGGTGAGAATATCATGCGAGTGTACGTCCTAACATGTACTTTGCATTTAATGTTTTAAATGTTTTTAAAGCACTTGCAGGTTTTTAAAATATAACTCCACATTCGGGCTCTGACCCGTTTGCTTTTCAAATCTCTTTTTTCTTTGTAAAACCATTTTAGGTGCCCAGCCACAAGGACACCAAGCATAGGTTACTCATTCAGGTGACGAGCTGTAGCTGCTTGTGGAAGCTACAGGGATTTGCATGTAGACGCTTCTATCTTTTGGATTCCAGAGTCACCATCTATCAGTTGTAGGGCATGTTGCCCATTTCTTTAGAGACATCTTTTATATTTCAGTTTTCAGACTTTAACATGTTTTATTTCAGTTTCGGTTATTCATTTCAGTTATGGGATTGTAGTGAGGAGTTTTCCTCCAGACTTTATTTACTCTATTGTGATGGTTATTCGTTTTACTTCAGTATGGTGAATGGTGTTATTTATTTCTTCATTACACTTGTTGCATGTTAATCAGACTTAAATTAAAATTTGGCACTTACTTTTTAAATACTAGGTGGATAGTAATAATAAAATGTTTTCGACAGTGATGCTATTAACTGAGCCAACTTGGCATTTTGAATTAATTTTATAAAGGAGTAGCTACCCGGTATTTAATTAGTCGGGGTGTCACAGGTGGTATCAGAGCATCAGGTTCTAGTGTCCTTTAGGATCTGTACGGCTATTATGTTTCCGCTACGTTTTCTTTGATATAGAGCCTTATATTTTAGGACTGTTGTACTCTTTTTGTGTATGCTTCGTTCTTCAGCTTTATTAAGTTTATAATCGTGAACTTATAAACTTTGTTCTTATTTCAGATGCCTCCACGACGTGCACGACGAGTTCCCAGGAATGCAATGCCCAAACCCCAGTCCGCTCCAGTTCAGGGCATGTTGAACGCCGCTGAGGTTGCAGCTATAGTAGCTCAAGCGGTAAATGTCGCGATTGCCGTTATTCAGCAGGCACCGCCTCAGGCGCCGGTTGCCGCGCCAGCACAGGTTAATGCATTCCCGTCTGCTTGGGAGCGTGTACGAGACGCTTTTCAGAAAGCGCATCCGCCAGAGTTTGCAGGTAGCTCAGACGTGGTAGTCTCGAGCCAATGGAGGAAGGACATACAGAGGCATTTGAGGATGCATGAGTGCACTGATGTTCAGAAACAGGTGCTAGCTACTTTCAAGCTAGTGGGATCTGCACTACAGTGGTGGGAGTCTATTACCACCGCGGAGGAGAGGGATACCCTCATGATTCAGGAGTTCTGGGTGCGGTTCGACCGCAAGTACTTTCCGTCCGCAGTTCATACAGAGATGAGGAGGAAGTTGATGAGTTTCAAGCAGGAGGGCAAGACAGTGGCCGAGTATAAGGCCGAGTTCACTAACCTGTTGAATATCGTTCCAGACGAGATTCCAACAGAGAAGAAGAAGATAGAGAAGTTCACCGACGGGTTGAATTGGAGGATCCGTCAGCATCTGCTAGGGAACCTATCGTTGGCCACGTATTTTGATGTGGTTAACGCTGCATTATTGCACTGCCAGGACCACCGTTTTCATATGGCTGAGGGCAAGCGGTCGGGGGAGTCTAGCCATCAGGGCAAGACTGGAGGACATGGTGCCAGCGGGGCACAAACCTGTCAGGGGCAGAGACAGAATGAGCAGGGTACCCAGCAGGGGGATAATAAGAGGTTCCGATCAGGGAACTACAGGCAGGGTCAGGGAGGTTTCCGTCAGGGCCATCAGGGCCCAAACGGCCATCAGGGCCAGCAGGGGCAGAATGGGCAGCACTTCCATCAGGGCCAGCAGGGCCAAGGGAGGAATGGTAATGGCCACCAGGGCCGGGGACAGCAGGGGCAGAGGGGAGGGAACTTCCCAGGGAAGTGCTTTACTTGTGGCAAGACTGGCCATAAGAAGCAGGATTGTCCTGATAGGGGCAGGGCCCCACAGCAGCAGCAGCAGGGTGCTCGCCAGGAGCCACAGAGACCTATGTTTCCCGCCGTTCTTCCCGCACCGCCACAGATGGCAGCATTGCCACCCATTCCAGCAGTCCCAGTTCAGCAGGGGCAGCTACAGTATGGACGTGTCTACAACGTTCACCAGGCTGCAGTTCCACAGGCACCGCCCGCGATCGAGGGTACGTTTCCTATCCATGGCACTATGGGTCGGGTGTTATTTGATACGGGTGCTACACACTGCTTTATAGCTACACACTTCGCGAAAGCTTTAGGATTGTTAGCTACGGCAGATAGCACAGTGACATGTGTCGACTCACCATTAGGGAGTGGGTCACTTATTTTCTTTATATGCCGGGGAGTGGGGGTAGAGGTTGGTGGTTTGGTATTACCTGCGGACATGTTAGTGTTAGACATGCATGTTCACGATGTGATCATCGGTATGGATTGGCTCGTAGCATATAGGGCCATGATTGATTGCTTCAGCGGGAGCATTGTTTTTGCCATTCCGGGGCAAGAGATGTTTATAGTGGCGATGCCTCGCCCAGAGGGAGGATCGACCGCTCATCTGTATTACATAGAGGAGGATACCTCTAAGGAGGTTGTTATTCCTTTAGATTCGATCCCGGTTGTCAGGGAGTATTCGGATGTGTTTCAGGAGATACCAGGCTTACCACCCAGTCGAGAGATAGATTTCGTTATTGATTTGCTACCGGGTACGAGACCTATAGCACGTGCACCATACCGTATGGCTCCAGCTGAGATGCGAGAGTTACGGGATCAGATAGAGCAGCTGTTAGGGCAGGGCTTTATTCGCAGGAGTACCTCACCTTGGGGCGCTCCAGTTTTGTTTGTGAAGAAGAGGGACGGTTCACTGAGATTGTGTGTGGACTACCGAAAGTTGAATAAGGTCACAATACGGAATAAGTATCTGTTGCCTCGAATCGATGACTTATTCGACCAGTTGAGAGGAGCTTCTTTCTTCTCGAAGATTGACTTGAGATCGGGATACCATCAGTTGCGTATCAGGGAGGAGGATGTCTCGAAGACCGCATTCTTGTCGAGATATGGTTCTTACGAGTTTCGGGTTATGCCTTTCGGCTTGACCAACGCTCCAGCAGTGTTTATGGACTTGATGAACAGGGTGTTCAGGGATTTCCTAGATCAGTTTGTCATTGTCTTCATTGATGACATTCTGGTTTACTCTCAGACAGAGGAGGAGCACGCCGAGCATTTGAAGCAGGTTTTGCAGACACTTCGTCAGAACGAGCTGTATGCAAAATATAAGAAGTGCGGGTTTTGGCTAAAGGAAGTCCAGTTCTTGGGTCACATTATTTCCGACCAGGGAATATCTGTCGATCCGGGAAAGGTATCAGCGGTGAGGGAGTGGGGACAGCCCACGACACCAACGGAGATTCGTAGTTTCTTGGGCTTAGCAGGATACTACAGGAGATTTATTCGGGGTTTCTCGGAGATAGCAAGTCCTTTGACACATCTTACTCGTAAGGGTGTGCCATATATCTGGAGTGATGCCTGTCAGTTGGCATTCGATGAGTTGAAGGATAAATTGACCTCAGCACCTGTGTTAGCATTGCCGAGACCGGGAGTTGAGTATTTGGTTTACACCGATGCGTCTTTGCAAGGACTGGGAGGTGTATTGCAGCAGGAGAGACAGGCCATAGCTTATGCTTCCCGTAAGCTTAAGCCTCATGAGAAGAATTACCCCACGCATGATTTGGAGTTGGCGGCAGTGGTATTTGCCCTACGAATTTGGAGACATTATCTTTTGGGGGAGAAGTTCCAACTGTTCACGGACCACAAGTCCCTACAGTACCTGTTCACGCAGAAGGAGTTGAATATGCGGCAGCGTAGGTGGCTTGAGTTTGTGAAAGACTACCAGTTCGACATCCAATATCACCCGGGAAAGGCTAACGTGGTAGCAGACGCGTTGAGCCGTAGGCCAGCAGATGAGGTGGCAGAACTGTGGAAGGCAAAGTGGAAGGAATTGGGACACCAAGATGCAGTGGCCCGATCTTTCATGTCTGTGATGACCGTTACACCGCAGATTGTCACGAACGTAGTACGGGCACAGGCTAATGACTCGTTCTGTCAGGAGCAGATAGTTCGATTACTAGCAGAGGGAGCCGAGTCCTATACCGTTAGCTCAGACGGGGGATTACGCTTCAATGGGAGATTGGTAGTTCCGGAAGGGGATGAATTGCGACACGATGTGATTGCAGAGTCGCACGGCTCACGGTTTGCGGTACATCCCGGAGGGGACAAAATGTACCAAGACATGAGAAGGCAGTATTGGTGGAGCGGTATGAAGAGAGATATCGCTGAGTTTGTCTCGAAATGCGCCACTTGTCAGCTTGTAAAAGTGGATCATCAGAGACCAGCAGGATTGCTACAGCCGTTGGAGGTTCCGGTGTGGATGTGGGAGAGCATATCCATGGACTTTATCACGGGATTGCATACGTCGCAGATGGGTCACGACTCCGTTTGGGTAATTGTGGACAGGTTGTCCAAGGTCGCTCACTTCTTACCCGTAAGGACTGATTACACTACGGGACAGTATGCCCAGCTCTTCATTTCAGAGATTGTGAGACTTCACGGTGTGCCCCTAAATATCGTGTCTGACAGAGATAAGATATTTGTTTCGAGGTTTTGGGAGAGTTTCCAAGAGGCAATGGGCACGGAATTGCGGTTGAGTACGGCTTATCATCCGCAGACCGATGGGCAGACAGAGCGCACCAATCAGATGTTGGAGGACATGCTACGCATGTGCATTATTGACTTCGGGGGTGGATGGGAGCAGTACCTTCCACTGGTGGAGTTTGCTTACAACAACTCCTATCAGTTCACGATTGGCATGGCTCCGTTTGAGGCATTGTACGGTAGGCCTTGTCGTTCCCCAGCATGTTGGCTAGAAGTGGGGGACAACAAACTACTTGGGCCGGAAGTGATTCAGGATACTTCGGCAAGGATTGAGTTGATTCGGAGTCGCATTCGGGTAGCTCAAGACAGACAGAAGAGTTATGCTGATGCGAAGAGGTTTTTCAGGGAGTTCCAAGTGGGGGACCAGGTTTTGCTCAGGGTTTCTCCGATGAAGGGGATTATGCGATTCGGGAAGAAGGGGAAGTTGGCACCGAGGTATGTGGGGCCGTTTCCTATTATTGAGCGGATCGGACCCGTTGCGTATAGACTTGGACTACCGGAGCACTTGCATCGGATTCACGACGTGTTCCATATTTCCTCGCTGAGGAAATACCTTAGAGATAATTTGGCTCATTCTCACATTGCTGTGGAGGACATCGATCTCCAGCCGGATAGCTCCTATGAGGAGGGGCCAATTGCTATTTTGGACCGAAGCGAGAGGAAACTGCGGTCAAAGATAGTTCCGTTAGTGCGTGTTCAGTGGCGACATCACAATGTCGAGGAGTCCACATGGGAGCGCGAGGATGAGATGCGCGAACGTTATCCAGAGCTATTTTTAGCAGGTACTTTCTAGTTTCGAATTTCGGGACGAAATTCAGTTATTAGGGGGGGGGGGTATGTAATACCCCGTACTTTTGTCTATATTTATTTTTGGGATTAATTAATTAAATGCGTATTAATTGGAAATTAATCCGGGTTATAAATACTAATGAGATGCGAATTGGTATTTGATTATGTGCATATATGATTATATATGTATTTGGTATTATAAAATTTATCGTGAGATTTATATACGGCATTTTAGAAATTTTGTTGAGACGCGTGGGACCGCCGCGTCACGGTATAATATTTTGTTAATAAAAGTGAATTTAAAATCTATAATCCGTATGGTCGTTTTGAGTGCGCCAACGCGTCCGAAAGGGTCGAGATAGTTAGAAAACACTAGCCGGGGGTATAGTTTGGGTCCCGGGGTATTTTTAGGCCATACCGGTAACTTAAAGGGTATTTTGGTAATTTTATAAAGGAGTAGCTACCCGGTATTTAATTAGTCGGGGTGTTACACACACATATATATATATATATATATATATATATATATATATATAATAATAATAATAATAATAATAAGTTACAATGGTGTTTTCACTATTCAGAAGATGGGGAGACACTTCACGGTTCAGATCGAAGCCAACAAGATAAGAATCCAAGGGTTGAGATTAAAATACACCTCTTACCATTTTTGCCCCTAAAGTATTTGAGTTCCCCCTCTTTTTTAACCCTTAATTTCCTTTGCTCCTCCTACCCAAAATTCAAATACACGGATAAAATAGGAAAGAGTGCTGCTAGCCTTATCGGCGATTAGCACACTCTTAGTACACATTGCTAGGTGTCACTTTTTTATTGGATATTTTTTTTTCTTTTTGAAAAAAGATGATATAGTTTTAATAAGGTTTTTTGTTTGTTTTTTCATTTTAGAAAAAAATGTTCTAATTAGAAAAAAAGATATTATTAAAAACACTATTTTAATATAATAAATATTTTTTTTGAGAAAAACTCTTTAAAAAAATAAAAGTTAGTTTAGTATAAATAAAAAAAATTACATTTTTAAACAGTTTTAAGAAATAAAAAAATTGTTTTAATATTGTAAAATTAAAATAAAAATTAAGTTTAAAAATAAAGGGTGCCGCTAGCGCGGACCTTTAAAAATAAAGGAATATTGGGTAAATGGGTGTTTGAGGGACTAAATGATTTAAAAATAATAAAAAAAAAACAAGTTTAAAAATAAAGGGTACCGGTGGCTCGTACCTTTAAAAATAAGAGAGTATTGGGTAAATGGTTGTTTGAATGACTAAATGAGTTAAAAATAATTTTAAAAAATTAAGTTTAAAAATAAGGGGTGTCGTTGGCGCGGACCTTTAAAAATAAGATAATATTTAATAAATGGGTGTTTGAGGGACTACATGAGTTAAAAATCATTTTAAAAAATTAAGTTTAAAAATAAGAGGTGTCGCTGGCGCGGAGCTTAAAAAACAAGAGAATATTGGGTAAATGGGTGTTGGAGGGACTAAATAAGTTGAAAATAAATAAAAACATATTTTTTTTTAGATTAGATTTTTAATGAAAAATACATAAATTATTTTAAATGTTGTAAAATTTAAAAAAAAAGTTTAAAAATAACGGGTGCCGCTGGCGCGGCCCTTTAAAAATAAGAGAATATTGGGTAAATGGGTGTTTGAGGGACTAAATGAGTTAAAAAAATCATTAGATTAGTTTTTTAATGCAGAACTACAAAAATTATTTCAAATGTTGTAAAATAAAAAAAAAAAGTTTAAAAATAACGGGTGCCGCTAGCGCGGACCTTTAAAAATAAAAGAATATTGAGTAAATTGATGTTTGAGGACTAAATGAGTTAAAAATAATTTTAAAAAACTAAGTTTAAAAATAAGGGGTGCCGCTGGCGCGGACCTTTAAAAAGAAGAGAATATTGAGTAAATAGTGTTTAAGGGGCGAAATGAGTTAAAAATAATTAAAAAAAAATAAAAGAATAATACTAGACAATCCGAGAGATAGTGCCGGGCTAATTAAAAAAAATTAAGTTAAAAAATAATGGGTACCGTTGGTGCGCACCTGTAAAAAGAAGAGAATATTCGGTAAATGGTGTTTAAGGGACTAAATAAGTTAAAAATATTTTTTTTAAAATAAAAAAACAGTAATTAAAAAAATAAAATTATTATTCTAATAATTATTTTTTTATTATTTTTATCTCATTTCACATTATCTTAGCATTTTTTTTTTTGTAAAACAAAAAATGTGTTGTTTTGCTTTATTAATGATCTCCACCTAGGCACCCTATACTAAGTATGTACTAGGGGCCGGGTAGTGGAGCATTATTCAATAGGAAATTACTACTTTGGAAACTTTTTTACACCAACCAAGTACACTTCTCTCTCTCTCTCTCTCTCAATCGTGAGGACAAGTCTCCCTCTCTCTCCATTTGTTCTTTACACTCCTATTTCTCCCGACCAGATTTTTTTTATCAGCAGGTAATGGGTTCATCAGTGGGTTAGGTTTATCAATAGCATAAAGTTTTATCAATGGGTTTCATTTTTTAGGTTCAATTTTCGATTCTATATGTGAAAAATTGATATTTGGTTTACTTTTCGCAAATCTGAGCTCTTTTGCTCATTTAATATTTATTTTGACAGCCATCGTTATCTAGCTTAGTTTTGTCTCCCCCTAATCGATTTCTGGGTGTTAGTTGTTGGGGTTTAGTATTGACTATATATTATAGTTGTGTGGATGGTGATATATACATGCTTCTATATACACATTTTAACGAATTAACTTCAAACATTTCAATAGTTGTGTGGTTGATTTAATATTCTTTAAGTTGTTTGGATATTTTTGATTAATTTATTAATATGTTGTTATGAATTTGCCATACTGCATACTAACTGTTTGATGAATTTTAATAAAGGAGAGTTATACATGCTATGAGAATATGTATCTCTTTTGATTGTGCAAGTATATTAATTAAAGTTTTTGTGTGTTATTTTCCACTAATTTTGTGTTCATTGCAGTCTTTTAATGCTTGAGATGTGTGCGTGAAAATTGTTTTTAAAGCTGTTAGATTGATGTTAGTACTGATGGAATGTTCGGTTATACCCAAAGCTATGCAAAGTTTAATATTATTCAATATTGGAGTAAATTAATACGTTTAATCTACATCTGAATGCAAATAGTGTGTCAAAGTCACACGATTAGATAATGATTCATAGATGTAGAGTTATTTAGTGTTGAAGACATGTGACATTAACTTTTTCATAATAGATGCAGGGTTAGTGTTTGTGCGGTTTTTATGTATTCGAATTTTGATCCTCAATGAATTTAAGGTGTTCTTTTATTGATTTGAGTATCATGTATGGGAAAGATACTGAAAAATCTAATGTGTATAATTGTAGCATTAGATTATTAATTTAATACATGCCTAAAGAGTTTTATTTCGGGCATAACATAGTTGGATCCAAATTTTTGGTGTGGTTTGGGTAGTTGATTGAAGATAACAATTTTTGGGGAGAAGAGAGGGTATATCAGATTTGCTATCCTATACTTGAGACCAAATATTTTTAGGGTTTCTTCTTCTCTATCATTCTCAAGTACTCATGTCGCCTTGAATCTCTTTTGAACTCAAACTCTAATTTTGTATCTTTTAGTTCAAGTTTGTGAAATGTCATCTTAATTTGTGGGTGTTTTTTCTTTCAGTGTTTCAGAAATTTGCTATCTAGCAACGATTCTCCCACACATAGATAAATATGACTCTAAGTTGGTGTTTTTTTTCCAGTTACGCACAAGTGCATTTTGGGGGTTCCAACATTTTTTCTCTTAAATTAGACATTTTGCAATTTTTTGGGTTCCAACATTCTTCTACATTTAACATGTTGCTACTGTTACTCTTATCGATTTCTTTTAAGAGTTCTGTCTATTTTACATGTTGTTAAAGAGGAATTGAATTTCATCTATTTATTCATACATTTTTTTTATCGACCCAGGGGTGTACTAAGACTCATGGTGTTTGTTGATTAATTCATGGCTATTTTACTTTAATGTTTTTTATTTACTTTCCCTATTTTATTTATATTTTCGTGTTGCTTTATGTTTGGCGCGCTCTTAAATTTAACGTGTTATTGGTACAAGTGTCGAATGTGTAGTGTTTGGGTGGACGACTCCAGTTATTCTTATGTTTTAGTAGAAACATGATGCATAGGCGGGTAATAAGCAAGATCAATTGCAACTTAGTTTTGTTACTATGGTTATTCTTATGTTATAGTAGAAACCATGATGCATAGGCGGATAACTAAACTTGCTTCATTAATTTTCGTGTTGTGGGTGATTATATTTGGAAGAATCAAGAAGCTCCCTAGAAATAACACGTTGAGTTTATACAAATAAGCTTAGCACAATATCATTAATTCTATGCCTGATGTGATTTTAGAGTAAGTCTACAGATAGGCTTATCAAAGTAAGTTTTACTTTTATTGTTCTAAGCCTAGTGTGATTTCCTATACATGTGTTACTTATTTATTCCTTGAATGTATTATGCACTATTTTATATATGTTTTACTATTCTTGCATTTTTTCTTTAGCTTAATCAGGGATACAATGGGTCTTCTTTTGAAGTTATGATATGCATATAAGAGAGTTCAATTTTGTTATTGTATCATAGTATCATCTACAGGTATTGCGGGAAACCAGTTTATTTAGGTAAGTATCACGTCTGTCTTTGATTGGACTTTTTTTTATTTAAGATTAGTTTAGTTATTATTCAATTTTTCTATTATATCTACTTATATTCACATGACACTCGATGTATTATGATAGACATAGTACACCAAAATGAATCGAATTTATATGACCTTAATTATTGTTTGTGAAATTGATATATAACAAAATAGGAGTTTAGAAACGAATCTGTATTCAAAAGGCTATGTTCATAAAAGTAGAGATGCTCTCTACGAGGATTTAAACATGATTTATAAGGTATAAAACCTACCGAATCACTCTTATTTTGCAAGTACACATTGCAAAGAAACATTGACCAAAACATCACTGCTCTAATTCAGTAAGGATCTTCTTAGGCGTATCTGGTGTTGTTATTACTCAACTTTGGCTTGATTTTACATATGTACATGACTATGGTTCCATTGTTTAATACTTTAAAGTACCTTTTCTACGCAAGTGCCTCTCAAATGCGATCACAAGGTTTCATTATTGATTGCATCACCTACTTTATGGAATAGTGGAGCATTGATACAGGGATAAAAAAACAAATTGGCTTAACGAATGGAGCACTGATAAAGGGGAGAAGCTTCCAGAGCTTCAAGTTCAAACCGTTCCCTCTTTACAAGATACAATGGAGCACTGATACAGGGGGGGGGGAACTGGCTTAACGAATGAAGCACTATACAGGGGCAAACTGCCCATTCCCACCAACGCCACCCCAATGGCTTCACGTTCTTCCTGCTCCCTCCAATTGGGATTGGCACAATGAGTCGAAGGCATTTTTGGTTCAAGTCAGTTGGGTGGTACCTTAACATGATTTTTGTGTTTTATTTTACTAAAGGAATAGAATGGAATTTCAGTTTCATCAACTTGGGTTCAAACTCATTTCAACATTATTGGTATTTTTTTGTAGGGTTTTGGTATATGAGTTTTGATGTTATGATTTTTGCCTACAAAACTGCCGATCAAGGCATGAATGCCCTCAAACGAAGTGTATTCTCTTTGAGACAGGTAAATTCTTTTATGTTTTTAGGTTTGTTTACTTATTTACATTACAAACACGAGTTTCTCGAAGGTTTTGTGGAATTGTGAAGTCAAGTATTCTTGGTGCCTTTCCCGATGTTTCATTTGTACACATTCACGCTTTAATCTTATGATGTCAGTTATGTTTGGATTTGTTTTGGACTTTTAGGTTTTGTATTTAAGTTAAGTCAGTGAAATTAGGTTTTATATTTAAGTCAGTGAAATTAGGCATTTTATTTGCGCAGTCAAATTATATTTTCGACTTAGTATTGCAAATTAGGTATAACATGTTCTCTTCTTTAGTTTAAAACATTAATTTTATCACTGAACTCTGTATATTAATATATGATGCAGTTGCTCCCTTTATTTTTCAGTTTTTCAGATGCACTTTTTTTAGTTAATAGACAGAGTTAATGTATGCTTTCTATTTCCTTGAGTGTTAGATGTTGTATGCTTTATATTTCCTTAGTTTGTACGAGATAAGCAAATAGATAGAAATTTCAAGATATCTAACCTAACACATCGTCGCTCGATAAACATATTTAGTTCGGTGCACTTGACATAGTTTCCTCTATAACGTTTTTTAGGATATAATAGCCTTACGTATACTAACTGGTCCGGAGTTTCCTCTATAACATTTTCGTATATACATACATATTCCTCTGTGGTACTAACTACTTGAAGCATTTCCAACGCAGCAGTTAAATTTAGTGAACATATTCCTCTGTTATACATATTTTTTTTGAACTTCTAACTATGTTTGATTATATTATGATGCTGCTCCTACATCCTCTTGATATTCTCTACGAGTACAGTATTCAATCATCTTAGAACAATTACACAAACTAGAATTATATCGATACAATATACCAACAGTTTGTTTATGAAAAAAGGGTACCGACATTCTATGGATTGTTTAACAAAACTTTTAATATTCCCATTGCAATGTACTTCCAGGAGGGTCACCTCCAATAGTAGGATTATGGTTCAAGTAATGAATAGCGACATCTTGAACCCATGGTTGATTATAGAAGTCGGAATGGCGCTCCTTCTTTTTGTTGTACATATTTTTCTGTTTGTGCTCCGGGAAGAAACTATAGCAGTATTGATATAAATATTTTATTTTCTTTATTTTTGATTAGCTTTATCGTTTTATCAATATGTGATTTTCCTTTATTTTATCAGATCTAAGAATGTGTGATACTTTACTTGACGAGGAGAAAGATGAAGAGTTTGTTTCATATTTACCAGAAAATGGACAAAAAATGCATGAAGAAAAGAAGACCGATGATTCTTCAATGGAAGAAAAAGATGAAAATGATATTTTGTGTTTACTGGAAGAGAAAGATAACACGACTGTTCTGAATTTACCTAGAATCAAGTTACTCTAGGAAATGAGGTTATTTTTGGAAGAACATAAAGCATCTGAAATTAGAAGATTATTGACACGTCTTAACATCGAAACAATGTATTATTAACAGACCTCACATTGAAATTATGAAATCATTGAGGTTGAGACACTCTATATGTTTATAAAGTCCAGACGGTTCGAATGATTCAATGTCACGATATTTTGTTATATTTTTTATATCTAAACTATTTGTGTGCCGTGATAGTTTTTATATCTAAACAGTTTTAAAGTTGCAGGTAATAGTACAATGGCTTCAAAACTCCTTCAAGCTCTATGGAATGTTCGGCTCAGCTCATTTACGACCCCGTCGCCACGTGGAAAAGCCATTCGTAAAGCCACTATCCGAGTTCTCGCAACCACGACGAAGGGAAAAATGAGGTGGAGCCCCGAGATTCTCATGAGCCAGCTCAAGCTCAAGTTTATCAAGAACTAGAGAAACAAAGTTTCGACGACCGGTAATATCCGGTGTAGAAAGCCTAGAGTGAGTATTTTTCATTTGAAATCGAACATCTCTATTTCAGTGCTATATACTTTACCTCTCCATCCTCTCAGGCTGCAATATATAAGGCAATGACACCCATTGTGGTATGATTTTTTTTTATCTGGAGCTGATATACATTAATCACCACAAGTACCACAAGGATATTTCACCCATTACTAATCTATATATAAACACATATTTCTCAACAGTTTTTTGCATATTCTATTAACCTCTACATCAATTGTATTTCAGCAACCATGGTAAGCTACATATGGTATGATTTTTTTTATCCCATGGTATGCTTTTTTTTTTATCCAGAGCTGATATGCACACTGTTTGGGTATCATATTGTTGATATCTCATGCTATCACAGATTTAAATCTACCCATTGATATGCATTGATGCTGATATACATACTGTTTTAAATCTTCCTGTTGATATACACCAGTGGTATTACATCGTTGCTGTTATACACAATGTTTGGGTATAAAAATGCTACCTGTTGATATACAAATGTGGATATCTCGGATTTAAATCTTTGATTTTGGGATATAATTTTTGGTATCTCAAATGCTACTGGCTGATTTTTGGGTATTTTTCATATAAGATGGATCACCTATTAACTTTATTATTGGTGGAATCAGAGCGTAGAAGCATGATCTCCTTTTCCTATTCATTTTGTTTTGAAGTAGTGCGTATAAGCACGGTTCTTCATGTGTTCTTCACATATCGCGATTCTTTACATGAAGCATTTTGTAGATTATTGATTTTTATAGTTTTTATGAAACATTTGATGTTCTCACTTAATAACCCCATCATTAAGTATCTCACCTAATCTGCTTTTCCTATTCATTTTGTTTGAAGCAGTGCATAGAAGCACTGTTCTTCATGTGTTCTTCACATAATGTTCTTTTCATATTGCTATATTTTATGTGAAAGTTTATAAAATGAGACTTACATTAGCTGCACACATCTGCGTTTTTTAACCGTTTAAGGATTTTATAAGGAAATTTGTCTTACAACTCTCATATCTTCATGGTCCATTTATAGCATAACCATCCAAAAATTTATCTTGCAACTCTCAAATATTCATAATTGGACCATGCTATAAAATCAAAGTATTCTTTTAGCTATTTTCAAGGCGTAAATTATTTCTTTGGCAGGTTGTGTCTTGGTTGGCTCTAGATATGAAGGTCCTAGAGAAGGTGGATGCAAAATCAAATGAGTTATAAAGCTGAGATATAATGGGAGGATGCTAAATCAAATGAGTTAAAATGTAAGGTATGAACTCAAATAGGGTGCAAACATCAAATCTCGGGTGTTACTTACAGTCGGTTGGTCATCCATTGTGTCATTAATCTCTGGGCATTAAGCTTGTTTTGGGTTGGAATATTATATATGTATATATATATATATTTTTTTACTGTGCCAAAATTGCCACATTTGCATTCAATAATCTTCCACAATTTCACAAAACACCCTTCGATAGGGCATTATATCACTACTATGAATATAATCCATTGCAACTGATTCAAAAGATGCCTCTTAGATGCATCTGCTTTTTACACAAGATATATACACAAAAATTGTACATACTTCAGTACATGGAGAGAATACTAATCTCCAGCTTCATGCGTTCATTAGCACTACTGACAACGGTTTCTCACCTCTTAAACAATGCGTTGATCACTGTAAACACTGCAGCCTAAAATATACATCTCCTCCAGATTTCGCTTCATTGCAACCCACTGTAAACACTGCGTTGATCACCTCATTCAGATTTTGGCAGCCCAAAATATGCATCTCCTCCAGATCACTTAGCGCTACTGACAACGGTTTCTCAGCTAATTTGGGGACTATACACTTCCTATATCGCAGCTTTGCCACTGTATGTACCTTTTGCTCCATTCTTGGTACCATTCGAAGCTCACCACCGAGGCTAATTTCTCCTATAAATGAAATTCCACTGGGGATGGGGAATTCTAAGAAACTGCTGTAGATTGCGGCTGCTATTGTAATCCCCAACTGTATCCACCAGTTTAAGCCCACTAATAGCATTTAGAAAAACACCATTCTCTTGGAGCTTCAGACCAGCTTGCTTCATAAGAACAAATATAATCATGTTGTCTCTGCTTCCTTGAACCCCATTTACTTGCCTAGGAACTGGTGATCCAGCAATGCATAATGCCTGGATTTCAATAACAAAACTTCGAGATCCATCCATAATTACAGCAACATCCAATCCTGCTAAAAACTCTGAATCTGAGTAATGTTCACTTAAGAAAATCTCACTGGTATTTGAAACCGCTTGCAAGCCCGATTGAGACATTTCAAAAACTCCAAGTTCATCAGTTGATCCAAAACGATTCTTTACAGTTCGAAGTAACCGATGTGATGAATACTTCTCCCTTTCCATATATAGGACGACATAAAAAATGTGCTCTAAGACACGAGGCCAAGTTATGTCTCCATATTTTTTCACGTGCCCAATCAAAAGTATAGGGTTGTTTATCTTCTTAGCAAAACGAAGCAGGGCTGACGGATGATTTCGTAGTCACTAAAATTAGAAATAAGAAGAAATAGTACTATGATTTTATAAAATTACTTGATGTTTTCAGGTATGGTTATGGGATTTGCTTGCAGAACTCATGTTTCCCCCAACAATGCTTGAACAATTCTTGGTAATAGGTTTTGATTTATGGGTAATTTCTGATTTTCGTATGCACTATTTACGTAACATCAGTTATGCCTATGTTTTTTATTAATTTTGTGTACTAATAGGCATAACTTATTAATTTTATATACTAATAGTACTTTCAAATGTTTATTTTTCAATCGGAGTTTCTGAAGTTTGTATTGTTATTTCTATATCCAGGGATCTCCATAACGTCAACTTGACAAAACCAATTCCTCCCCAAATTGGGTGTTTGAAGCGTGTTAAAATACAATATAATTATTTCCTTACAAGTTGATTAATATATCTTATATCTATTTCTTTCCTTACAAGTTGATTAAGTACCTGAATCATTTTGATTCAATGTAGCGATGAACATGGCATGGGCATTTTAATTAATTACCTAAATCACTGTGATCACCTCTTGGCGCTAAGCGAAATTACTCACTGCTAATATTTGGAATTTCTTTAGTAATTTGATGAACTTCAGGTATTACTCCAATTCAATTCATGGAGTTCTAATCCAATGGTCGCTTCAGACAGGTACTTCGAAGTTATCTTAGTGTCTGCAGAAAGTGATCCATGTTAGTATTTTATGAAAATAACCACCATCATTCACAACATTATTCATAGAATTTCAGAGTATTGCTCAGAGAATTTCATTCAAATGTGAAGACAAATCAGTGCACAAATCTGTTTTGGAGTTATTCAACATCGAGCAAAGTAAAAATAGTAGTAGTTTCTTTCAATCTCAGTATCGAAAGAAGTCTACCAGAGGGAAAATAAAGTTAAACTGTTCAGGTACAAGAGGCCAGTTATCAGCTATGGGGACTGGTGCTATTTAAGATATTCAAAGGGATATTTTTATAAATTATGGAGTTTAGTTCTGTTACATTATGGAGTTTTTTGTTATTAGTTCAAGAGAAATATATCAATTAATTATAAACTCATACAGTTACTGCATATGCAACCCTGCTAAAGTCCATAGTACAATAATCAGACAGTATGGTGTACACTGCTGGTAACAACCATGGCTAATCCTACTGTGGAAATCTATTTACATAGTTTTATAATGTCCGTCTCTATGCCTTCGGTTTTTATTGTTCGAGATGACATGTCTGACCAAAATATTCTTATCTTATATTTTCGTTTTTTTTCAAACATTTTTTTTCCAATAGGTGTATTAATGGGGCTGCCTTACTTTTAAGCACCCAACTTCATAAATTTTATGAACGTTGCTCATTAAAGGTAGAAGAAAATGTGTGAATGCATATGTATGGACATCGTGTGGGTGTGTGATAGCGTATTGCACACTCCTGCTTTGTTTACACTCTCCTGCTCTGTTATGACCAGATGCAACTGCTATTAGGTGCATGTTTGTTGTTAAATGCAACTCCTATAAAGACCAGATACAACTACAATCAAGACCAAATGGATCTTATCTTTACGAGGTATGTGTTTGTTGTTAATTTTTTGTTTACACTATTTTTATCGAGTGTACTGAAATATTATCCCTTATGTTATGTTAGTATAATACCTAGATATTATACACTGATTAAACTTACTTTGCAGTTGAGTTATATAGGAGTGATGAAAACAGATCATGAAGCACCAGCAATATCAACTTGACATACATATACATGTGTTCTGTAAGGTTCAAAATGACATTCATATACATGTGTTCTGTAACCTAAATCTCAACCCGAATGATTTTTTTTTCTAGCTTCTTTTGGGGGTAGAAAAAGAAAGGTTTTTTTTAGTTTGCTATTATATGTTTATTATTCATATGGAAACGTGGGTGAAGAAACCCTTCATATGTTAAAATTTCTTGCACTCCATAATTGTGATTGTGTTCATGTCAAATTGTCTAGAGAGGAGGTTAATTTCTAAAGAGGCCGATAATTGTGACTGTATTCAAGGTATTCTCATTTTTGGTACATCTTCCTACACCGTTTTCTTATTTGTTTGTATCGTCTCCGTTTACTTAACATGTGTCACACTTTATTTTTTATTTTTAATGTTTGTTTTCCAACACTTGGACAACAGTTAGATTATTAAAAGAAATGGGATAACCATTGTTAGATTATTAAAAAAATGGGATAACCATTGTGAGATTATTCTTATGTGTGTATTTATAGCGAGTATAGTCACCGAATGAGGACACAACTATTAACCCAAATTGGAAGCACAAATTCCTTTAGTTGTTTTTATGTATCGCACATGAATCAGACGCAAAAAATTCTTAGGTACTTGGCGAGGAATTGCCCCACTAGGTGGGGGAAATTACTGAGATCCATAAGAGAGACCGACACGAATTGGAGGCATCGATCATAATCATCAATGCACCTCTCATTACGGTAACTCACTCTCTTTCTCTAATTTTCATTTTTGTTCTTCGTTTGCCAGCATATGTATGCAATTAGGTCCTTCTAAGACCACTTTTTATTCATAGATAATTCATCATTAAATGTTTTAAAATATTATTATCCAAACAACGAACCGCCATTACATTGCTAATAACCTTAAATAACAAACCTTTGTCCCAATATGTATATGTTTCCATGTTACTGTTATTCTTCGGCTATGTCATTGTTTTGTGCGTAGATGTATGGGTTACTTCGAGTGTTGATCACTCAGGTTTTATAAATCCTTAGTGGGTAAGGTCTCACATAACGAACGACCATAAACTATGTATTTTGTTACAAAGTCTCTCTTTTGGGAACTCTGTAGCATCATGTTAGTGAGACAGTGTATTTGGCATATAATTAATAATTAGCATGGTTTATATAATATTTGACTAGCTATTTCCATTGCCTAACTATATTTTTTTATTTTGTATCATTTCGCATTTTGAAAACTACGGATAATCATTACAGCGAAACACGTGGGACAACCTTAATTAATATATGTGATTTTTTTTAAAGAAGTTTGTTTTGTTGAAATATTTGTTTGATGAATTTGGACTTTTTGAATATTGTACGATTGGTTGTTACCCCTTAAGCAGGGTGGATAGTCCAATAAATAAAGGAGACTATGTCCATTTTTTTTTAATTTACAATTTGTTAATTTGAGATACAATTGATGAATATTGTATATTTTATGTTATATGCGAGTCTATTTGATAAATTTAGACTATTCGAATGTTGTTGGATTATTTGTTTTTTGTTAAGCAGGTGGATAGTCCTAAAAACAAAGGAGATTATGGTCAATTTTTTTAAAATTACTTTCTGTTTTGTTGGGGAATGAAATTTGTGTATTTCTGCAATTACATGTTTTAAAAATGTCGTTTTGCGATTATCAGCGTGCCTTCAGGCACGGACATACCCTAGTGTGTGTATATATATATATAAGTACTGCTCTTGTGCTGACCAGTCCGCATTTTAAGAGTGCGGATCGAACATGTGAAAATTATAATTTATCGCCTAAATTATTAGCATATTCTCTCTCTTTTCTGGGCTCACCGCCAGGTGACACATGTCCGGTCCTTACTCCACACATGAGCAGTACTATATATATATATATACACACACACTACATAATGGTCAATTAGTATTTCCAATGTTCATGGTGTGTTACAAATTCTGATTTCGTAATGGTTATAGTTGGTTAGAAATGCTCAATTTCCTAATGAACGACTTACGTTAGAAAGAAAATTCCCCACACATTATTCCTAACGGGAATATCCATTATTAGGAAACTTTTTATAACACTTATAGACCGTTAGAAGATGGTCATTTTGGTGTACACAACCTCAGGTGTTGACATGGTTCAAAGTAGCGCTCGAATAAACTCGGAATCACAGGGCACCGCACCGATTACGAGTCACGATTAAAAAAAAATACAAATCGTATGAAAACGCCGATATAGCGCCGTTCCCGTGATATCTCGGCCGATTCAACGCTATCTCCCCGAGTTGATGTTTGGTTGCCCAAACAAAAGAGAGAAGACAAAAATAAAAGATGTCGTGGGTTTCCTACTTTTCACACCAGTTACTTACCATCTTCAAAAGACGTCGGAATCCCCCAAATAATCATTAGGAAGCAGTTTTCTTTACTTCGGTCGGTGAGTCTTTTCATTTATGATTTTTATGTTGGTTGAAAAACCCTAATGAAAGGAAAGTAAAGAAGATATTTTCTTTCTCATGTTTTATGTTTAGCGTAAGAAGCTTCCTTTTGAAAAAGTTAAAAGTAAATAGGTCTTTTTGTTTTGTTTTTATTCTGGGTTATGAGCTGTAAAAAAAAGCTGTGCTGTAAAAACAGCTTTAGAGTAAAAAAAGTTATCATTCTGTGTTGGGTGTAAAAGCTGTAATGTACTAGTTAAAAAAAGCGTAAAAAAATGTTTGTACAATTTTTTTAAAAAAGGCCGTAAAAAATGTACTAGTTAAAAAAAATAAAAAATTATGTTTGTAGAAAATAGTGTTTATAATTTCAAAAAAACAGAAAAAAAATATTTGTACAAAATAATGTTTGTAAAATTTAAAAAACAGGATAAAAATGCAAATAATGTTGTACAAAATAAAGTTTATTTGTACAAAATATTTCACCTAATATTTTACTTGTACAATATTTTACATGTAAAAATTTATTTGTACAAATATTTCACCTAATATTTTATTTGTACAATATTTTACATGTACAATTTATTTGTACAAAATTATTTGTAAAAAAATAACGTTGTACATTTTTTCACAAAAAATATTTTACATGTTTTTCAACAAAAAAAGAATATTTTTTTACAAAAAATGTTTAAAACTCTTTAAAAAATTGTTTGGAATTTCTAAATATTCTTATTAATCATTTTTATTCGAGAAAATTACCCTTACCCTACTGGAGGAAATCACCACGTGTCATTAGATTATTTTTCAATATTAATATATCTTTATTATGGAATATTGAATATTACAAGTTCGTCGAGCTTCAGTATAAATAATTGTACTATTGAATCTCACAAATTCGTCGTGCTTCAGTATAAGTAATTGTACAATACAATCCATATTAAAGAATGATATTGAACATATCTGATTGATCCACATTATTAATGTTATTATTGTAAAAAATTTTATATTTTTTTCGAAATTTTTTGCATTATCTAAATTGTGTATCTTTGCGTATCGCCCGATACCGCAATCGATATCGCGACCGGGTTAAAAATCGGGTATCCGATACCGTTAACCATGGGTGTTGAACAGGCTTACACATTTGATGATCAAGTCAGCCTGGCGTCTAAAATACATTTGCCACATAATAAACCCCCCTTGCTCAGATGCTTTGGGACTAACAGCCATAGTAAACTCTTAGTAGATTTTAAGTTCTCTGACGAAAACAATTATTCCAGGAAATGAGGGGCTAATAAGCAATCTAAAGGACTGCCTTAATCATATCCAAACTGGCTCATGGATAGATGAAGATTATATGTCAAGTAATTTTCGTCCCCGCAGTTAAGGGAGCAAGGTGGGTACAATCCCCACAACAATACCGATCAGGGTGCGAGACGTTCTCCAAAATGTGTTTGGAATCATACACAAATCGTTGTTAAACATACCTGAAGAAAGAATTGTTGTAAGCATGAATGCTGAAGTATAAGGATAGAAGCAAATCTCAGTCTCATCGCCGAGCACAAGACGAAGACTTGTTTGACTGAAATCCTTGGTCAAGAAAAGACTTAATTCCTACATGGAAGGGCTGGTGGCCAAGACCCATTTGGAACATAATTTTGCTACCAAGTCACACAATTGGTACACCACTTCCACAGTTCCTCGATACTCTCATTCTCGTCGGGTTTCACGGAGGAAGGCAGGGTGCTAAAATCAACAAGCTCACAAACGTCTTCCAGTGTAAAGACGAGTTCTCCCCTGAGTCTAGAACAAAAGTGTGGGAGTCCATACTCCAATGAGACCCCATGGCCACTAGGGCGTCCTTATTTTTTAAAGTATTTTAGACAAGAAATACTGGTCACTGAGCAATGTAGACCAAAACTATCCAACGCTCTTGGTAGGTCGGAGTATGAATAATGTGGTTGGTCCAAAGTTCCCACTTAGTAAGAGGACCATTCATGGCATAAAAATCTAAGTATGAATAAGGGAAATCACCTCTGTCGATGTCGAAGCGAAGAATGCTAGCTGGTGTCAACAACACACCATCTCTGACATTGTTAGGTTCCCTATGGATCTGAAGTGGGTCATGATAAATATCATCACCATTTCCGTCATTAATGGTGTCCAAAAGCTTCATCATGCCTTTTTCCTTTGGAAAACGGGGTAATGGAAAATTACTTAATGGAAGGGGGTTGCTTATGACGACGCATCTGAAGTACGAACGCTGTCTGAGACACTGCAGTATTGTTGTTGGAAACAGCTCTCTAAGACAGCTGTTAGTTTTAAGTTGCAAAACTAAAGGATGGTTCTCTAAGGCTTGGTTCTCTCGTGTCCCACATCGGTGGGAGACTTAAAATAGAGTGTGTTAATATATAATTTTTTGGGATCAAAGGTTTAGTTTTTTGGGCATTCAAGTTTTTGTGGGTATGTGGGGCAGGCCCAATGGGCCAACTCACGCGCGCGGGCGCCGCCGCCGTCCGTCCGGGTCCTTGGGCTCATTAAGAATTAATTTTTTGAACAAATAAATTAACGTTTTGGGGGTTTAAAAATTAATTTTTTAACGTTAATTAATTCTGAAAAATTAAAACGTGGTTTACTCCGTGTTGATTTCTTCAACCGAGTTGTCCACTATTTCCAGATTTACCAACGTCTCTTTTCTTTTTGCCCCATAAAAGAGGTTGTAGCCTCCGTTTCTAAAGACAGTTTTCCAACACAGTTATTCCTCTACAGTTCTGAAATATTTCCTTCTCCCAGAATAATTTTTTCCAGAATAATTAATCTCGTTCGTGTACAGATTAATTATAGAATCGAGCAATTAATACAGAATGGGTGTATACAGACCGGATTGATTCTTGTGCTTTATCAATCCGTAATTTAATTTTTGGAGGCTGTTTTATCCTAGGGGTGACGGGGTTGTACACTGTCAGCACACTTTGGGCAGAGCCGCGAAACACCTTAAAGAGAGCGACATTGTCCGCGACTCAGCCGTGTTCTTGACTGTCCAGTTCGGGATTTCGGGATTTCTTATATTTATTCTGCCCCAGATTTATTTGCTCCAAATTGGGTAATTTCGTTCCTAATTTTGATTCTGCATTTAATTATTTAAATTGCTGCTACAACAATTCTAAGGTGTTCTTATTCTGCCATGGACGAAATCAACTCAAGTAACCTAAATAAGCCTTTCAAATATGAAGGCACTCAATTTAAACGTTGGAGCAAAAAATTGCTATTTTATTTAACTACGAAAAAAGTTGCATCATGTGTTCAATTTGACAAACCCGTAGTAAATAATCCACCTACTGTTGAGGAAAGCAAAACAATTAGAACTTGGGAGGAAAATGATTTTTTGTGCAAGAACTATATTCTGAATGCTCTAAGTGACGAACTTTATGACTATTATGCCAATTATAAAACTGCGAAAGATGTTTGGGTTGCACTCTTTAAAAAATATGACACGGAGGGGGCGGGTGCTAAAAAATATGTCGTCAGCCGTTATTTGAAATTTCAAATGACGGATGACAAATCTGTTGTTGCTCAAACCCATCATTTGCAAATGATTGCCCATGAAATTATTTCCGAGGGCATGGCTTTAGATGAGCAATTTCAGGTGGCTGTAATTATTGATAAATTGCCTCCACTGTTCAAAGAGTTTAAAAATATTTTGAGGCATAAGTCTAAAGAATTTTCACTAGAGCCATTAATTACTAAATTGAGAATTGAGGAGGAATCCCGAAAACAGGACTATAAAGATGAAATTCTTGTTGTGTCTAACAACAAAAATCAGAAAAAGAACCACACTCCAGTTGTTTTAAAGGCAAACGGAAAAAATATGAAAAATCAGAAAAAGAGCCACAACCAGAATTTTAAAAATCAGACTCAGACTCAGACTCAGAATAAGTATAAGAACCCTGGAAATGGACAGTCTAGCAACTCGGGACAGTTTCTCTGTTTCAAGTGTGGCAAGCCTGGCCATATGGCTCGCAAATGTCGCAATGTGCCACAAGCACAAGCGAATTTGACCGAAGAGGACCTATGTGCTATGATTTCAGAAATCAACATGGTTAGCGGTGCCGAAGGGTGGTGGTTGGATACTGGTGCTTCCCGCCATATCTGTTATGACCGTAGTCTGTTTAAGACTTATTCTGAGACTGCAGATAAGAAGGTGTTGTTGGGTGATTCTCACTCCACTGAGGTTGCTGGTACTGGAAATGTGGCATTGAAGTTCACTTCGGGAAAGACTGTTATCCTCAAAGATGTTCTTCACACTCCCGAGATAAGGAAAAAGGTTACATAGTGATAGAGGCACCGAATATGATTCTGGACCATTTATTGAATTTTATAAAACCCACGGTATTATTCACGAAAAAACTGCCCCTTATTCGCCCGAAATGAACGGTAAAGCCGAAAGAAAAAATAGGACATTAACTGAATTAGTTGTGGCTATTTTATTAAATTCAGGGGCTCCCTCACATTGGTGGGGTGAAATTATTTTGACTGTGTGTCACGTGCTTAATAGAATTCCTAAGACAAAAATGAAAATATCTCCTTATGAAATTTGAAAAAATATTAAGCCCAACGTGTCATACTTTAGAACGTGGGGGTGCTTGGCCTATGTACGTATACCCGACCCTAAAAGGTCTAAATTGGCAAGTAGAGCATATGAGTGCGTTTTTATAGGCTATGCTATTAATAGCAAAGCATACCGATTTTATGACTTGAAAAATCAAGTAATTATTGAATCAAATGATGCCGATTTTTATGAAGATAAATTTCCTTTTAAATTGAGGAATAGTGGAGGCGAGTCATCCACTAATATTTCTTTAAATAAAAATAAAGAAAATAATGAATCCATTTTAGAAATTCGAAAAAGTAAAAGGGCTCGTGTGGAAAAAGATTTTGGTCCCGACTTTTATGCTTATACTTTAGAGGAAGATCCTAATACTATTCAAGAAGCCTTATCTTCTTTAGATGCCGATTTATGGCAAGAGGCTATTAATGATGAAATGGATTCTTTGGAAACAAATAAAACTTGACATTTAGTGGACCTTCCTCCTGGATGTAAAACAATTGGGTGTAAATGGATTCTTAAAAAGAAATTAAAACCTGATGGCACTGTTGAAAAATATAAGGCACGTCTTGTTGCTAAAGGTTTTAGACAAAGAGAAAATGTAGACTTTTTTGACACATTTTCACCCGTGACTAGAATAACGTCTATACGTGTACTATTTGCTATAGTTGCCTTAAATGATTTAATTGTACACCAAATGGATGTTAAAACTGCATTTTTAAATGGAGAATTAGAAGAAGAGATTTATATGGATCAACCTGAAGGTTTTATTGTACACGGTCAAGAAAATAAAGTGTGTAAATTAGATAAATCTCTTTATGGACTCAAACAGGCACCTAAACAATGGCATGATAAATTTGATAGCCTAGTCATCTCTAATGGGTTTAAAATTAATGAAAGTGACAAATGCATTTATTATAAATATGTTGAGAACATTTGCACTATCATATGTCTTTATGTTGATGACTTGCTTATATTTGGTTCCAATATTCATGCCGTAGAAAATGTTAAATCATTATTATGTGCCAACTTTGATATGAAGGATTTGGGTGAAGCTAGTGTAATATTAGGAATTAATATTACTAGGTCAGAAAAGGGACTTTCTTTGGATCAATCTCATTACATTGAGAAAGTTCTAAAGAAATATAATTACTTTGACTGTAAACCTGCTAGTACTCCATTTGACCCTAGTGTAAAGTTATTTAAGAACACTGGCGACAGTGTAAATCGAAATGCTTATGCAAGCATTATTGGTAGCTTACGTTATGCTACAGATTGCACTAGACCTGACATAACTTATGCTGTGGGAGTACTATGTAGATTTACTAGTAGACCTAGTATGGAGCATTGGCATGCTATTGAGAGGGTCATGCGGTACCTTAAAAGGACGATGAACCTCGGATTACACTATAATAAGCATCCCGCTGTCCTTGAAGGATTTAGTGATGCTGATTGGAACACCCTATCTGATGATTCTAAGGCTACTAGTGGATATATATTTAGCATCGCTGGTGGTGCAGTTTCTTGGAAATCTAAGAAACAAACTATTTTGGCTCAATCCACTATGGAGTCTGAGATGATAGCGCTAGCTGCTGCTAGTGAAGAGGCAGGTTGGTTAAGAAACCTCCTGTCAGATATCCCATTATGGGAAAGACCAATTCCAGCCGTTTTGATTCATTGTGATAGTACCGCGGCTATTGCAAAAGTTGAGAACCGTTATTATAACGGTAAGAAACGACAAATACGTCGTAAGCACAGTACTGTTAGAGAATTTATCTCTACGGGTGCTGTGAGGGTGGATCATATACGGTCTGAACAGAACTTAGCTGATCCTTTGACGAAAGGACTAGCTAGGGAGAAGGTGTGGAACACCACGAAAGGGATGGGACTAAAGCCCTTGGATAAATGAGTCATTTGTGATGGTAACCCAACATATAGACTGGAGATCCCAAGAAATATGTTCAAAGGGTAATAACAAGTCACAAGTGATATGGGTTGAATCATGCGATTATTAATTAAAATAGAACGGGGTTTTACTCCGAGTCCATCCCTATGGAGCATGATATCCTGAAGCGAGTTGAGGATGAGTTATTATAACTCTTAATGATATCTATAGCTCTATTTTGAGTGGGGTACTTAGCTACAGGAGTATTCTTGATAGACTCACCTATGTGAATGTGGAAGTATGGCCGCTTCCTATGGATATTTTGGGCAAATTCCTAAAGCGTTCACTATACTGGGATAGAAGCACATGGCCGTAACGTGCTAGCTATTAGACTTACACCCAAGTAGGGTTGTGTGTGGGATGTTGTCAGAGATAGAGTTCAAAACTACGGTTACTCTAGTATATTCTGAATCATCTTTACTACGTAAAGGTTCAAGTCGAAAGACACCTTTGCTTATGCACAATTCTATGAATTATTGCTCGATAAAATGTTTTCAAGTTTTGCAAGTGGGGGATTGTTGGAAACAGCTGTCTAAGACAGCTGTTAGTTTTAAGTTGCAAAACTAAAGGTTGGTTCTTTAAGGCTTGGTTCTCTCCGTGTCCCACATCGGTGGGAGACTTAAAATGGAGTGTGTTAATATACAATTTTTTGGGAACAAAGGTTCAGCCCTTTGGGCATTCAAGTTTTTGTGGGTATGTGGGGCAGACCCAATGGGCCAAGTCACACACGCGCGCGCGCGCCGCCGCCGTCCGTCCGGCCCGGCCCGTGCCCGTGTCCGGGTCTTGGGCTTGGGCACATTAAGAATTAATTTTTTGGACAAATAAATTAACGTTTTTGGGCTTTAAAAATTAATTTTTTAACGGTAATTAATTCCGAAAAATTAAAACGTGGTTTACTCTGTGTTGATTTCTTCAACCGAGTTGCCCACTATTTCCAGATTTTTCTCCACGTTGTTTACCAACGTCTCTTTTCTTTTTGCCCCATAAAAGAGGTTGTAGCCTCCGTTTCTAAAGACAGTTTTCCAACACAGTTATTCCTCTACAGTTCTGAAATATTTCCTTCTCCCAGAATAATTTTTTCCAGAATAATTAATCTCGTTCGTGTACAGATTAATTAAAGAATCGAGCAATTAATACAGAATGGGTGTATACAGACCGGATTGATTCTTGTGCTTTATCAATCCGTAATTTAATTTTTGGAGGCTGTTTTATTCTGGGGGTGACGGGGCTGTACACTGTCAGCACACTTTGGGCAGAGCCGCGAAACACCTTAAAGAGAGCGACATTGTCCGCGACTCAGCCGTGTTCTTGACTGTCCAGTTCGAGATTTCGGGATTTCTTATATTTATTCTGCCCCAGATTTATTTGCTCCAAATTGGGTAATTTCGTTCCTAATTTTGATTATGCATTTAATTATTTAAATTGCTGCTACAACAGTTGCGCAATATAAATAGGAAATAATCTGAAATACACAGCTTTCAACACAAAAAATAAACAGAATGCAAAGAAAGAAACCTGAATACAAAAGGGAACTAAGAAATACATTTATACAAATACACGACTACTATTCATGAGGGACAAACCATACTGACAATGCTTGGGAAGGCAAAATTGTGGTTCACACCAAGAAGAAAACCAAGAGATCAATGACATGTGGCATCATTTTCTTTGATTGAGACATGTTATGTGTGCCATCTGTTGCATTAAAATGAACGAAAGTCACAATAATGACTAAACTGAACCGTTAATAATCACCTTTGTCCACCCGCCTTCACTAATCACAATACCACGTGCGCAGAATGGGGGGAATCTAGCAGGGGTTAAACTGCTCATCACCTCCACCGAGGAGGCAAGGTTCGGCTTGCTCACTTAAAACATTAAAATGGGCTTGCTGTGGTAAGTCTTTCTTATCTCGAGCAAAATGGGCTCACTTAACACGTAAAAATGGTCTCAATGTTCCGCCGATCTAGTGAGCAACTCGTTTTAGATCCTTAATTCGTCCTGTATCCTTAAGAGTATTGGATTAGGGGTTATAGTACGAGGAAAGTTAGAACTTCTTAACATTTTGTGTATCTCAGAAGGTCACCACTAGGATCACTAGAGTGAACCATCACTTCCCTTCAAGGCAAGGAGCCTCATTCGCTCGAATGGCTAGGTTCCTCTCCTAAAAAAGACACTAACGTGAAATGTCATACATGTCACGCATTCCTAACACACACCATTATTTTAAGGGCTCGTTTGGTTCGAGGTTTGGCAAGGGAATGGGAATTCATAATTCCAGGAATTCTAAGTTCCTGGAATCTTCAATTCCTTTCCATTGTTTGGTTCAAGCAGGAATTCCTTTTTCCCGCCATCTAAAATCCATTCTATGTAAACTGTTAAAAAGATATTAAATATATACTATTTTTTGAAAAAGTTTAAAAAAACGTGTTTTGTTACACTTTTATTTAAATATAAACTGTTTTTAGTAATTTTTTTTAATTCTTTACAAAAAAATAAAGTTGTAAAAAAACAGTTTTTAAATAAAAACAAAAAAAAGTTTTTGAATAACTTTTTTTATTAATCTTTCCTGAAAAATAAAGTTGTAAATAATGGTTTTTTTTTCCGTTTTTTTCCTTAAGCAAAAAAACAATTTTTTTTGTTGTAAAAATACAGTTTTTTTTAATGTTTTTATATCTCTAATAAATAAAAAATAGTTTTTTTTAATGTTTTTATTAGAAATATAAAAACATTCAAAAAACTATTTTTGTACAACAAAAAAAAATGCAAAAATAAAACTGTTTATATATAAAAACTGTTTAACAAAACACATTTTTTAATGTTTTAAACAAATAGAACATATTTAAAACATTAAAAAATGTGTTTATTAAACATTAAAAAATGTGTCTATATAAATAAAAATGTGTTTATATATTAACATATTAAACAGTTTTATTTTGCATTTTTTTGTTGTTGTACAAAAACAGTTTTTTGAATGGCGAAAAACATTTAAAAACTGTTTTTTATATATTAGAAATATATATTAACATTTTATTTAAAAAAAATCAGTTTAAAGAAACATTTAAAATATATTTTTATAGTTTTAATCTATAAAACAGTGTTAATATATTAAAAAAATGTTTATATCTATAAAACAGTTTTAAAAAACACGTTTTTTAACTTTTTAAAAAAATAGTACATATTTAAAACATTTTTAATAGTTTATATAAAAAATTATTTTTTAACTTTTTTATTTAAAAAAAAAAGAGTCTTAAAAACATTTAAACATTTTTGTAATATTTTTATATATAAAAACTGTTATTAAAGAAAAAATGTTATAGTATAAAAATGTCATTCTTTTTTTTATATATAAATGGTGTAAACTATTTTATTTCCTATTAAATGAAGCGAGAGAACGTCACTTGAATATGAGATAATGAATCATTAAATGAAGTGAGAGAACACTTCTTAAAAAATCATGTGATTGGACGACATCAAAACTTGATGTCGTTGAACACATCAAAAAAAAAATCGAGAAAGAGTGTGTATGTGTATGTGTATGTGTATGTGTGTGAGAGAGAGTGTTTATGTGTGTGAGAGAGATAGAGAGAGCATGTGTGTGAGTGAGAGAGAAAGAGAGTGTGTATATGTATGTATGTGTGTGCGAGAGAGAGTGAGTATGTGCGTGCGAGAGAGAGTGAGTATGTGTATGTGTGTGTGTGTGTGTGTGTGTGTGTGTGTGTGAGAGAGAGAGAGAGAGAGAGAGAGAGAGAGAGAATGTGTGTGTGTATATGAGAGAGAGAAAGTGTACTTATGAGTTTATGTGAAATGGTATTTTTGTCACACCCCAAAAGTAAGGTAATATGTCCGGGAATATAGGATTACCCCCATTTTAGAGGGGAAAGGAGAATCCAATTTCGTGAGAATTCTAAATTCCAGGAATTCTAAGTTCCCCCTTAAATCTCCAACCAAACATTGTAATTCTAAATGAGGGGAATTTTAAATTCCAGGAATCCTAAATTTCCTTTCCAAACCTCGAACCAAACGAGCCCTAAGAGAGCCCAAGACTGCAATTGGTATCTAATTTCATAACTAGGATATCAGTTAGCCGTTTGACACAAGATCTTCAGTCCTTGTCCCCCCCCCCCCCCCCCTCCTAATGTACATGCCAACTAGAGCACATGCCTGATGAAATTCTCTAAGATTTTGAGGATTCTCATAGTTCCGGCATATCCTTGGAATTCAATAACCGTTCTTCATTTATTACTTCAACCATATCGTTATGTCCATATTAGCACTGCATTTTACACACTGCTGGTGTTGTCTGTCTCTCTCACAAGATACTCGGAGTGCTCAATTTCTCACTCTCCTCAGTTTCCTAAGAAACTTTGTATATCATCACACTCAATGTAATCGCTTACCTGTGGGATTGGTTGTTACACCTCGCGCTCCCTAGTACCCATATACACTCCTTAAACCCCAATTACCCTCTTACAGGTAGTGTAGGGCGACGATGATTTTTGCAGCGGAGGGTGATGAGAGGAGGGGTGGTGGAGAGTTCACTTTTTTTTATATGTTTATTTAGTTTTCTCCTCTTTTTCCATTTTTTAAGTAGTTTGGTTTAGGTTTAAGTTTGTTCAGATATAGTTGAGTGTATTTAGGTGGTTGGTAAGTTGATTTTATCCATGAGGATTATCTTTATTTTCACTTGAGATTTATGAGAGAATCTCTATTTCTTCGCACTATTAAAAAAATATTGGTGCTATGGGTAACAAACAACTCTCCCAAATCTCCTCCAAATAGCATTAATGAGTTGTGCCATGGCGGGACCCATACCACAAGGTATAACACTTAAAGCTATTTGAGGAACAATTTGGGGGAGTTGTTTGGGACACATAGCATTTCCCTTAAAAAAATCAATAGAGTGAAACGGGGTTAGTTTGAGGGGGTAAGTTTTATTGGAGCTAGGGTCGTGTTCGGTTTGGATCGGATTGGATCGGATTGGAATAGGAGTGTTTGAAATGTTTTCCAAAAAAATTCGAATTTAGACATCCTTTCCAATCCGTAAAGAATAAAATCGCAAAACCATTTAAATTTATTTTTACCCAATCAGTAGATTCCGAAATCTTGGAAAATTCCGAATATTCCATTTTTTTAATTATTATTATTATTTTTTTTTTAATTTGCAGAGAAATATCGAAATTAATTTTTTTTATATTCTTTGAAAACATAAAAAAAATCCAACTTCAATGTCACCATTTACCGTGGGAAAGATATTAAACCTTTTTTTACTTTGATTATCCTGACAAGTTTTTTGCATCAACCATCTAAAAAGGGTGTTGTAAATGATTTAAAATTAGGTATATACATACTAAATATATAAAATGCCAATTCCATATGCTAAATTATACTGTATCTCAAATGGAGATCCACACTATAATTGCGTTCATTATTCTACTAATTACACACTATTATCTCAATGGTAGATCTACTAAATCATGCACTAGTGTTGCATTGTTGTATGGATTTGAAAATAAGTGAAGAGTTATTGTATTTATATTGGTTGAATTAATGGTTGAGATTGTTTTAAATAGAGGGTTGTTATTAAGATCATAAACAATACAAACAAGATTGATAAATGAGAAGTAAAAATATCATTATTAATCTAAACATACTGAAATTTCAGAAAAATCGAATCAGCATGATATTGAAAAATTTCGATGGAAAATTCGAATATATATATATATATATATATATATATATATATATATATATATATATATGTTTCCAATTTCATTCCAACTTATTTTGATGGAAATGACCCTTTTTAGGGATTATTTGTCATTTTTATTTTATTTTGTATTTTCTTTTATTTTGTTATTGTATTTTTCTTTGGTTTACTTTAGTAATTAGAGGTAAGGAGTAGTAATGACATTTTTGTAATTATGGCCTTAACATAGAGCCTAAGCTACTCATTCCATTTAAATACCCACTTGTAGTCTTCATTTGAGGATACTCTCCATTTTGAATATAAAAAATCTTTTGATTCTATCTCCAAAGTTAGGGTTTGGTGTATTTCTTTTAGGCATTGACATGTAATTTATGTCAAATTGGTATCAGAGCGGTTGTCTCTCTACATTAGTGTTGGTGTATCGGTGTATTTTTATTATCAAAATCGTACGCTACAATCAATGGCTCAATCCGGACAATAATATGAAGAGATTAAAGAACAAACATGAGAGTGGGTACAATCACAGCAACAAATCTATACTCATTTTCAAAACTCTAACCCTAGAAATCCCAACTCACAACCTCTACCCTGCCCTACCCTCTTGTGACACCCCGACTAATTAAACACCGGGTAGCTACTCCTTTATTAAATTAGTCGGGGTGTCACAGGTGGTATCAGAGCATCAGGTTCTAGTGTCCTTTAGAATCTGACGGCTTATTATGTTTCCGCTAAGTTTCTTTGATATAGAGCCCTATATTTTAGGACTGTTGTACTCTTTTTGTGTATGCTTCGTTCTTCAGTTATCTTAAGTTTATAAACATCGAACTTATAAACTTTGTTCTTATTTCAGATGCCTCCACGACGTGCACGACGAGTTCCCAGGGATGCAACGCCCGAACCCCAGCCCGCTCCAGTTCAGGGCATGATGAATGCCACTGAGGTTGCAGTTATAGTAGCCCAAGCGGTAAATGCCGCCATTGCCGTTGTTCAGCAGGCACCACCGCAGGTGCCGGTTGCCGCGCCAGTTCAGGCAAATGCATTCCCGTCTGCTTGGGAGCGTGTACGTGACGCTTTTCAGAAAGCGCATCCGCCAGAGTTTGCAGGTAGCTCAGATGTGGTAGTCTCGAGCCAGTGGAGGAAGGATATGCAGAGGCACTTAAGGATGTATGAGTGCACGGATGTCCAGAAGCAGGTGCTAGCTACTTTCAAGATAGTTGGATCTGCACTGCAGTGGTGGGAGTCTATTACCACCGTGGAGGAGTGGGATACTCTCAATATTCAGGACTTCTGGGTGCGGTTTGACCGCAAGTACTTTCCGTCGGCTGTTCACACGGAAATGAGGACGAAACTTATGAATCTGAGGCAAGAGGGTAAGACCGTGGCCGAGTATGAGGCCGAGTTCACAAATCTGTTGAATATCGTTCCAGATGAGATACCAACAGAGAAGAAGAAGATTGAGAAGTTCACGGACGGGTTGACATGGAGGATCCGTCAGCATCTGTTAGGGAACCTTTCGTTGGCCATGTATTCTGATGTGGTTAACGCTGCTTTGTTACACTGCCAGGACCACCGCTTTCATATGGCTGAGGGCAAGAGGTCGGGAGAGTCTAGCCATCAGGGCAGGACTGGAGGACATGGTGCCGGTGGGGCACAATCTGTCCAGGGGCAGAGACAGGGTGAGCAGGTTTCGCAGCAGGGGGATCAGAAGAGGTTCCGATCAGGGAACTACAGGCAGGGACATGGAGGTTTCCGTCAGGGCCATCAGGGTCCAAACGGCCATCAGGGCCAACAGGGGCAGAATGGGCAGCAGTTTCACCAGGGCCAGCAGGGCCAAGGGAGGAACGGTAACGGCCACCAGGGCCGGGGATAGCAGGGGCAGAGAGGAGGGAACTTCCCAGGGAAGTGATTTGTTTGTGGCAAGACTGGCCATAAGCGACAGGATTGTCCTGATAGGGGCAAGGCCCCACAGCAGCAGCAGCAGGGTGCTCGCCAGGAGCCACAGAGGCCTATGTTTCCCGTCGCTCTTCCCGCACCGCCACAGATGGCAGCATTGCCACCCATTCCAGCAGTCCCAGTTCAGCAGGGGCAGCTACAGTATGGACGTGTCTACAACGTCCACCAGGCTGCAGTTCCACAGGCACCGCCCGCGATTGAGGGTACGTTTCCTATCCATGGCACTATGGGTCGGGTATTGTTTGATACGGGGGCTACACATTGTTTTATAGCTACACACTTCGCGAAAGCTTTAGGATTGTTAGCTACGGCAGAGAGCACAATGACGTGTGTCGACTCACCATTGGGGAGTGGGTCACTTATTTTCTTTATATGCCGGGGAGTGGGGGTAGAGATTGGTGGTTTGGTATTACCTGCAGACATGTTAGTTTTAGATATGCATGTTCACGATGTGATTATCGGTATGGATTGGCTCGTAGCTTATAGGGCCATGATTGATTGCTTCAGCGGGAGCATTGTTTTTGCCATTCCGGGGCAAGAGATGGTTGTAGTGGCGATGCCTCGCCCAGAGGGAGGATCGACCGCTCATCTGTATTACATTGAGGAGGATACCTCTAAGGAGGTAGTGATTCCTTTAGATTCTATCCCAGTAGTCAGGGAGTATTCGGATGTGTTTCAGGAGATACCAGGCTTACCCCCCAGTCGAGAGATAGACTTTGTTATAGATTTGCTACCGGGTACGAGACCTATAGCACGCGCACCGTACCGTATGGCTCCGGCTGAGATGAGGGAGTTACGGGATCAGATAGAGCAACTGTTAGGCCAGGGCTTTATCCGCAGGAGTACCTCACCTTGGGGCGCTCCAGTTTTGTTTGTGAAGAAGAGGGACGGTTCACTGAGATTGTGTGTGGACTACCGAGAGTTGAATAAGGTCACGATACGGAATAAGTATCCGTTACCTCGAATCGATGACTTATTCGACCAGTTGAGAGGAGCTTCTTTCTTCGCGAAGATTGATTTGAGATCGGGATACCATCAGTTGCGTATCAGGGAGGAGGATGTCTCGAAGACTGTGTTCTTGTCGAGATATGGTTCTTACGAGTTTCGGGTTATGCCTTTCGACTTGACCAACGCTCCAGCTGTGTTTATGGACTTGATGAACAGAGTGTTCAGGGATTTCCTAGATCAGTTTGTCATTGTCTTCATCGATGATATTCTGGTTTACTCCCAGACAGAGGAGGAGCACGCCGAGCATTTGAGGCAAGTTTTGCAGACACTTCGTCAGAACGAGTTGTATGTAAAATATGAGAAGTGCGGGTTTTGGCTGAAGGAAGTCCAGTTTTTGGGACACATTATTTCCGACCGGGGAATATCTGTTGATCCGGGGAAAGTATCAGCGGTAAGGGAGTGGGGACAGCCCACGACACCGACTGAGATTCGTAGTTTCTTGGGTCTAGCAGGATACTACAGGAGGTTTATTCGGGGATTCTCAGAGATAGCAGTTCCTTTGACACATCTGACTCGTAAGGGTGTGCCATACATCTGGAGTGACGCCTGTCAGTTGGCATTCGATGAATTGAAGGACAAATTGACCTCAGCACCTGTGTTAGCATTGCCGAGACGGGGAGTTGAGTATTTGGTTTACACCGATGCGTCTTTGCAAGGGCTTGGAGGTGTATTGCAGCAGGAGAGACAGGCCATAGCTTATGCTTCCCGTAAGCTTAAGACTCATGAGAAGAATTACCCCACGCATGATTTGGAGTTGGCGGCAGTGGTATTTGCCCTACGAATTTGGAGACATTATCTTTTGGGGGAGAAGTTCCAACTGTTCACGGACCACAAGTCCCTACAGTACCTGTTTACGCAGAAGGAGTTGAATATGCGGCAGCGTAGGTGGCTTGAGTTTGTGAAAGACTACCAGTTCGACATCCAATATCACCCGGGAAAGGCTAACGTGGTAGCAGACGCGTTGAGCCGTAGGCCAGCAGATGAGGTGGCAGAACTGTGGAAGGCAAAGTGGAAGGAATTGGGACACCAAGATGCAGTGGCCCGATCTTTCATGTCTGTGATGACCGTTACACCGCAGATTGTCACGAAGGTAGTACGGGCACAGGCTAATGACTCGTTCTGTCAGGAGCAGATAGTTCGATTACTAGCAGAGGGAGCCGAGTCCTATACCGTTAGCTCAGACGGGGGATTACGCTTCAATGGGAGATTGGTAGTTCCGGAAGGGGATGAATTGCGACACGATGTGATGGTAGAGTCGCACGGCTCACGGTTTGCGGTACATCCCGGAGGGGACAAAATGTACCAAGACATGAGAAGGCAGTATTGGTGGAGCGGTATGAAGAGAGATATCGCTGAGTTTGTTTCGAAATGCTCCACTTGTCAGCTTGTAAAAGTGGATCATCAGAGACCAGCAGGACTGCTACAGCCATTGGAGGTCCCAGTGTGGATGTGGGAGAGCATATCCATGGACTTTATCACGGGGTTGCCTACGTCGCAGAGAGGTCACGACTCCGTTTGGGTAATTGTGGACAGGTTGTCCAAGGTCGCTCACTTTTTACCCGAAAGGACTGACTACACTACGGGACAGTATGCCCAGCTCTTCATTTCAGAGGTTGTGAGACTTCACGGTGTGCCCCTAAATATCGTGTCTGACAGAGACAAGATATTTATTTCAAGGTTTTGGGAGAGTTTCCAGGAGGCCATGGGCACGAAATTGCGGTTGAGTACGGCTTATCATCCGCAGACCGATGGACAGACAGAGCGCACAAATCAGATGTTGGAAGACATGCTACGCATGTGCATTATTGACTTCGGGGGTGGATGGGAGCAGTACCTTCCACTGGTGGAGTTTGCTTACAACAACTCCTATCAGTTCACTATTGGCATGGCTCCGTTTGAGGCATTGTACGGTAGGCCTTGTCGTTCCCCAGCATGCTGGTTAGAAGTGGGGGACAACAAACTACTTGGGCCGGAAGTGATTCAGGACACTTCGGCAAGGATCGAGTTGATTCGGAGTCGCATTCGGGTAGCTCAAGACAGGTAGAAGAGTTATGCTGATGCGAAGAGATTTTTCAGAGAGTTCCAAGTGGGGGACCAGGTTTTGCTCAGAGTGTCTCCTATGAAGGGGATTATGCGTTTCGGGAAGAAGGGGAAGTTGGCACCGAGGTATGTGGGGCCGTTTCCCATTATTGAGCGGATCGGACCGGTTGCGTATAGACTTGGGTTACCGGAGCATTTGCATCGGATTCACGATGTGTTCCATATTTCCTAGCTGAAGAAATACCTTAGAGATAATTTGGCTCATTCTCACATTGTTGTGGAGGACATCGATCTCCAGCCGGATAGCTCCTACGAGGAGGGGCCGATTGCTATTTTGGACCGAAGCGAGAGGAAACTGCGGTCAAAGATAGTTCTGTTAGTGCGTGTTCAGTGGCGACATCAGAATGTCGAGGAGTCCACATGGGAGCGCGAGGATGAGATGCGCGAACGTTATCCAGAGTTGTTTTTAGCAGGTACTTTCTAGTTTCGAATTTCGGGACGAAATTAAGTTATTAGGGGGGGAGTATGTAATACCCCGTACTTTTGGCTATATTTATTTTTGGGATTAATTAATTAAATGCGTATTAATTGGAAATTAATCCGGGTTAAAAATACTAGCTAGATGTGAGTTGGTATTTGACTATATTGAGCATATATGATGTTATATGAATATTGAATTATGAAATTTGTCGTGAGATTTATGTACGGCAATTTGGGAATTTTGTTGAGACGCGTGTGACCGCCGCGTCATGGTGTATTATTTTAATTATAAAAGTGAATTTAAATTCTATTAACAGTATGATCGTTTTGAGTGCGCCAACGCGTCCGGAAGGGTCGAGATAGTCAGAAAACACTAGCCGGGGGTGTAGTTTGGGTCCCGGGGTATTTTTAGGCCATACCGGCAACTTAAAGGATATTTTGGTAATTTTGTATTTTGAGGAATTAAAAGTGACGAAAATTGGGAGTTTTAATCTGATGTGGATTTAACCCACTAAACCCACTAACCAACCCATATTAACCCATTAAGCTACGGAGGTTATCATTTAGGTTTCCAACTTTCCCAAAGAAAACCCTAGCCACCATAGCCACCTTTGGAGAAGAAGCTTGGAGAAAGAGAGAGAGAGGGAATTCTGCAGAAATCTTCACCAAGCCAACACCAAAATCAGAAATCGAATCAAGGCAAGTGATTTAAATTACATTCTTTATGCAGTGAATGCTTCTTCCATGTTAGAAATCTTGATAATCTATCTTAATTAAGAGTTAAAGGAAAACCCATGAAATTGGAAGTTATTATCTTAATTTTGGGTATAGGTTTGCATGTAGAAACGTTGCTTGAAGATTGAATTCAGAGATTTCATTTTTATGTAGTGTAAAAACGGATTAAATTCTGGGATTTGATGATGATAAAAATCTAGGGTTCATGTTCTTGAAAAATTGGGGAAAAGTATAGAATCTTGTGATTTAATGATGTTTGGGATGCATTAATGCCTTAAAAGATGTTAGTATATGACCTTAGCATGTTTTAGGATGATTAAAGAACTTAAAACATTGTTGGAACGAACTTTGGAGAAGATTTGAGGAGTAAGAATGGTGAAAAACGAGATTAGACAAATCTGGGACGAAACTGGTAGGTCGTTAGAAGCCCCTGCCCAGGTCGTTCGAACGTACTCGTTCGAACGAGCTTCTAACGAATTGACCAGTCGCTTCTAACGAAAGGGAACCTCGTTCGATAACTTCGTTCGAACGAGATCTCGTTAGAAGGTACAGTTCGTTCGAACGAACTGGATCTCGTTCGAACAGTCTCGTTCGAACGAGACTTCTAACGAGCCGACAGTGGAATCTCGTTCGAACAGCCTCGTTCGAACGAGACTTCTAACGAGTTGACAGTTTGGGCCTTTTTGGACTGTTTTGATTTTTGGAGTCCCGTAAACTTATTCGAGGATATAGATAACATTCCGATGATGATGTAATGATAGAATTGGGACTTTTGGGTATTTATGAGAAGGAAATTATATACGAGAGTTAAATTAAATGGACGGTTTGGGTTGAGACGTGAGTGTCTACTACGACGTGAGAATAAATTATGGCGCGTATGATTATAAACCGGAATAGTATAAATTGTGATGATTATAAGTTGGTACGAGAATGTGGTATGTACTACGATTAAACTACGGGATTACTAAAGACGTGTGTTTACTTAGTATTGGTATATAAATTGTGTGTATGACATACCTACCATACTTGCTATCACGGGAGGTTTACGTTCGCTTAGGGCCCTCTAATCCTTGTGTTGCCCGGATTTAGACTGGTTACCTTGATGAACATAGGTCATAGAAAGACTTATTGGGATATTAATAAGTCCGCTGATCGTGGGAGCGTAGGTATGTGCGTGACCCATGTGATGTGACTGTGTTCGCCTCCATTATTTGTGATGTTGTTATCTTTGAACTATTCCTGAGAGATTCGGAATATGTGATCCTTATGTACGTGATGTACCGGGACGGATAGCAGAGTATGTGTGCACCACAGCTTAGTTCTCGGGGTGCTTGTATTGTATATTTATGTTGTGATTAATATACACTTAATTAATGGAAACCTTCATGTTAATGTTGTATAAATAATTACGGTATTGTTTTGAGAAACATAACGAGTTAGCTGATAGTGAAATATATTGCATATTGAGCATCTGAGTTTACGTTAATCCCTATTTAATTACGAGTGTTAATATGTTAATAGAACCGAGTATTATGGGTAGGACCTATGACAATCTAGCTAGATATGATGTCACTTAGCTAGTGGTTTGTGTCGTTGTAGATGGGTATTTACGTTAGGAGTTCACAGTTAGACGAGAGGTGAGAATATCATGTGAGTGCACGTCCTAACATGTACTTTGCATTTAATATTTTAAATGTTTTTAAAGCACTTGTAGGTTTTTAAAATATAACTCCACATTCGGGCTCTGACCCGTTTGCTTTCAAATCTACTTTTCTTGTAAAACCAATTTAGATGCCCAGCCACAAGGACACCATGCATAGGATACTCATTCAGGTGACGAGCTGTAGCCGTTTGTGGAAGCTACAGGGATTTGCTTGTAGACGCCTCTATCACTTGGATTCCAGATTCATTATCTATCAGTTGTAGGGCATGTTGCCCATTTCTATTAGAGTTACATTTCCATTACAGTTTTCAGACTTTGGCATGTATTGTTTTAGTATTCGGTTTATTTATTTCAGTTGTGGGATTTGTAGTGAGGAGTTTTCCTCCAGACTTTATTTACATTATGTGATGGTTATTCTTTTTACTTCAGTATGGTGAATGGTGTTAGTATTCTTTTTACACTTGTTGCATGTTAATCAGACTTTAAAAAAATTTGGCACTTACTTTTTAAATATTAGGTGGTTAGTAATAATAAAAATGTTTTCGACAGTGATGCTATTAACTGAGCCAACTTGGCATTTTGAATTAATTTAATAAAGGAGTAGCTACCCGGTATTTAATTAGTCGGGGTGTCACACCTCTGTCAGTCTCGTTGCCCCGAGCCCTACTGCCACCGGGTCTATCCCAGAAAGGGCTGGAAATCTTTGCCAAGGCAACCTCCTACCGAATAGAGGCATGCCAATAAGTTTTTCCCCACGAGGACAATCCCCACCCCATTTGAACCCCCCTCTGCCTTCCCTACCCTATTCCGACCACCCCACTGCCCTTCGCCACCCCCGCCAACCAAAAGCCTATAGCCTACCAATTTTTCGATCACTCCCCTGCACAGAAAATACCTCGTCCCTCCTCCATAGGGGGTCGGTCAGTCCCAGTGGCTACCCACCAGCCCTGCTACATTGGCGCCCCTTTTCCATCTCCTATCCAAACCCGAAACCCTACCCCAACCACTCGCCGACCTCACACCCCCCCCACCCTTAATTCAACCCTAACCCCTCCCAACTCCGAACCTTCCAGCCCACCACCCATTTTTTAAACCCCAATCATCAAAAAAATTACATTTTCACCCCGATTAACTCCTGAGGCTCAATTGAAGATCACTGGCGGCTAATCCAAGATTAGTTACTCCACCCAATCATTCTTCCTCCCTCCCTCACCCAAGCGGGTCAAATCAACGATAAAAGCTTCCATCTTAAGCCGATTGATTGCAAGAAAGACAGAAACAACGAAATTCGGTTGTGTATTGGGAATTTTTTTGACATTTTGGATGAGGATGGTTGGGTGACTCGCATGCACTTTCGCGAGCCGGAAACATTTGAGTTGAGAGATTTTTTTCCAAGAGGGGATGATGATTTTGATGAGGTTGGATCAGAGGTTATCTCTCTTGGGGCTGATTTAGAGATGGGAGGTGGTGTGTTAGGTGGTGGGTATGTGGACCCATTTGTGGTAGCTTTTGATCGGCGCTCGAAGGAAATTTTCCACGGCGTAACACTAAGGAGGTTCATCACGGGAATCTCAGGTTGCGATTTTGTTGGTCCGCCGCTTTTGGACTGTGTTCCTATTCCCCCGGGATTTATTGCAAGACGGTACAAGGGGAATTTCCTAGGACAACTCTTCTTCCTAGTGAGGAGCTCTTTGGTGGTTGCCTTGCTTTTTTATCGTTCATCTCCTACGCTCGAGGATAAGCTTTTCGAAGCTGGGGAGAGTGATGGAAATGAACCCTTTTTAGGAATTATTTGTTATTTATATTTTATTTTATTTTGTTATTGCATTTTTCTTTGCTTTACTTTAGTATTTAGAGGTAAGGAGTAGTAATGACATTTTTGTGATTAGGGCCTTAGTTTAGATTTAGAGCTTAAGCTATTCCTTCCCTTTAAATACCCACTTGTATTCTTAATTTGAGGACAACTCTCCATTTTGAATATAAGAAATCTTTTGATTCTCTCTTTAGGGTTTGATGTATTTCTTTTAGACATTAGTTCACGTCATTTTTTTTTGAAAAATTTTGGTATTGGAAATTTCAGAAATCAGAAATCTAATGATTCCAAAGTCAGAAAAATCGGAGTTGAAACCGAAAATTTGAAAAAATTTAGCACCTAGTTAGAGTAGTACATAATAAAATTAATTTACCCAAAATTTTATTTTGGCCATTTACTCGTTGACATGGTTTACACGTGGTCGTAAATTTTCAAAGGTTGTGGTTTAAACGAAATGCATTTTAATTCCAAACATGGCTATATTATTGTTCGATTGGAGCTCTATGTATATTCCAGTTGGTACTTTCCAATTTTTTGGGATGTTGTGTTTAGGATGTTTGTTTTGCTAGGTATACTCTTGGAAAGATTTAAGTATGTGATTGATTGTGGATTCCTTATATGTGACAGCAAGTGTGAGTGAATGTGCAATGTCATCTCCTCTAAGTTTATAATGAAAAGGAATGAGCAGCACTACATCGACTTCCATTCTTGACATAAATTTCATACTTAATGATGTGGACTTGCCACATCATTAGTATACCACAAACAAAGCTCCACATCATTAGTACACTTAGAATTTCTCACAAACAAAACTCCATATCATTTTAATAGCAAGGTTCAATAGAATTATAAAGGCATTAGATATCTTTATCAAAGGCATTAAATTTGATGCTTTACATTTTAACAGCAAGGGTCGTTCTATTGCACAAAACAAAGGCAATTACATAAACATAATTAAAAAGAGGCAGTCGATATATTTACAGCATTAAAAAAACAGTAGATATATCTATATCTTTATAGTAAAAAAAAAAAAAAAAACAGAGGCAGTAGGCACAAAA
Source organism: Sambucus nigra (assembly GCA_949130495.1). Taxonomy (NCBI): domain Eukaryota; kingdom Viridiplantae; phylum Streptophyta; class Magnoliopsida; order Dipsacales; family Adoxaceae; genus Sambucus; species Sambucus nigra. Next base: position 328,971,232 of record OX422209.1, read on the forward strand.
TTTTTGGAAAAAATCCTATTACAATCAATTGCCCCAAAATTACAAACAACATATTTGTTATATCCCCCTCCCTCCCCCACCCCCCCCCCCACCCCCCCCCCCCCCACCCCCCAAAAAAAAAGCAATTACATAAACATAGTTAAAGTGCAAAGCATTCATCTTCTACATCTTCATTATGGTTCATTCCTTTGAGTATCATGTCCATCTGTGTTGAGCTCATACATATCATTCCAAAATGGGTTAAAATGACCCTTTATAATTGAAAAAAATTAGTCCATTAGCAACATACAAGTTGAATAAATTAAAAAAAATGCAATCCATATAAAAAATTCAGAGATATATACCTGTAGTCCATACTCTTCTAAAAATTCTTGTTGTGTACTTTGTGTGAAGAAATTAGTCTCCAAAATAGGTTGACATCCTTTCACTTGAGAAGACTACAAAACATGTAATTGTTAACAATTTGTAATTTTTTAGCAACTAGTAATATTTTAAAAGAAAATAAAGAAGTGACTAACCTGTTCAAAAGAATTGACATTGTCAATATTATCAAATTTTTTCTTCTCTTTTTTCTTCATCTTTTCCTTTTTTTTTCTAACAAATTGCTCTAGTCGAGATTCCTTCCTTCTAACAGGTGGTCGACCTTTCCCACGCACGACCGCTGGACTACGAACACCGACGTTTTCTTTTGTTGCGGGATCAAACAAGTTGTGACTACTCCCATATGAGCCACTAAGTGGTGATGAGTGAAAGTGAATATTTGGCTCGCTACTCCCATATGAGCCATCGCCTTTTTTCAATTCCTTAATTAACCTATTAGTACAACGCATAACGAATTTGGTCTTATCTTCACTAGACGTCTCTAAGTCTGCTGCTTGATAAAAAACATTACACATATCCTATCAAAATGTTCATTTTTCAGATTGACCATCCAATTTGAGTACATAATTTTAACCTTTGTATGGCACCTCTTCACATCTTTTCTCCATCTACGAAGAAGGTATTTATCGGGCACTAACTGAATATTTTTTTAAATCAAGACCGTAATAGCATGTCGACATAGGATACCCCTGAACTCAAATAGTCGACAATTACATTTAATATTACCACCATCATCTTTAAAGAAAACTATAAAATGGGCTTGACGATTTATCTCTCCAATCATATCTTCTAAAATATCATACACAACATAGTCGCATTCCACGTTAATAGTATTCACCTCACAATAAAGCTTCCCCGTTAATTCCTTTTGAAACTCCTTAAATTTTGTATTGGTGTATGCCTCTTGAAATTGTTTCTCAATGGCATATAGAGTAACACATGGGATGAAGGAGTTGAAGTCTTCTTGGTCCTCTTTTTGCACTTTGCTACGCAAGGCATTTTCATGTTGTTCGACAAATCTTTTTAGAGTCGTCCTCGAGTTCACATATCCATAAAAAAAAGAATTCATGCTCTCACGTCTTTGGGTTGATGACATTCCTGCCCAAAAAGTATTTTTTACAAATGAGGGGACCCAACGATCCCTCTCGTCATACAAACCAACTAACCAATCGTTATTATGTAGTTGAAATATATCAATGAAACTATTCCAATGTGCCTCAAATTCTTCGGTGTTCAATGAATCGTAAACGACATGTTGTATTACATATTTGATGGCTTCGTACTCGCTACAACCCCTAAACGTTTCGGGCAACTTTTTCATGATGTGCCATATACACCACCTATGTCGTGTAGTGGGAAATACAATCTCAATGGATTTTTTAATTGCTTTGTCTTGATTGGTAATGATTGCAGAAAGAGTACGATTATTCATGCATGCAAGCCAAGAATGAAAAAGCCATGTGAATGTGTCAATGTCCTCACCCGATATCAATCTGCAACCCAATAAAATTGAATGACCATGATGATTAACCCCAACAAAAGGAGCAAATGGCATATCATATTTGTTAGTTAAATAAGTGGTATCGAACGTAATAGCATCTCCAAACTCTTCATACGCATACCTACTTCTTGCATCCACCCAAAAAACATTTTTCAATCTACAATCATCACCAAAATCCATCATATAAAAAAAAATTTCATTATTGGCACTACACCAAATCTGCACTATTGTCACGGTCATTGACCTTGACAAATTGGACTTGCCAAGGTCAATGATCGTGACAATAGTAGACGAGATAATTTTTTTTGTCACGGACGTGTCACGGTCATTGACCTTGACAAGTTCGTTAGAATTGTCACGGCTGTGTCAAGGTCATGGACAGTGATAAGTTTAGTCACTGTTAAAAATCGTGACCAACCCGTGACAATATTTTAAAAAATTATCACGGTTAAAGCCCGTGATAAGATTTGTCAAGGACAAGTCACGGTCAATGACCGTGACAATTCTGGGCATAATTAAAAAAATTTCTGCTGGGCAGTATGGCCACTGCCACTGCCCAGCAGTATATTTGTACCTGTTATAACAACGTTGATTGTACCTATTCAAACATCATATATCCAAATATACCCAAAATAGTGCAAATATATATTCATGACGATATAATCCAAATATTCAAAATAGAAACAATATACATGACAATATAATCCAAATATAATTAAAATGTACAAACTTAAAAATAATGTTACTACATGTCTTGGGTAAATGTGAGGAGGTGAGTTGGCCACACGATATACGAATTGACACACCCACTAATATACATCGTTCCGCATTGTTCGCGCAACCACAATAGGGAGTTCTCCTTCCCGGATATCACATGCGTGACGAGTACTTTGGACTCGATCCCTTGAAGCGCACGTCCATGAACTATTCCACCATCGACGATATTCGGGTCCCTCAACCCCCGCCCTATCCGCTGTCCATCAAATACATCCAATATGAACACGGTCGACCCACCAAGTGTCGACAATGGTCTGGGGAAGGGAGCCAAATAAGGAAGTGGATCATCGAAATACGCACGTGACGGTGAAGAAGCAGCGAGGTCCACATCCTCGTCCTCCTGCGCCTCGTTCTCCCGCACCTCATCCTCCTCCTCCACCGCCTTCTCCTTACCTTTCCCTTTCCCCATCCCCTTTCGGTCTCCGCCCAACGTACGCTTCATGAATGCGTACATATCTTCGACCGTCGCCTCCAAACGGGACAGCTTCGTGTTGTGTGAATTCACCGTTCGAGCCAACCTGGTGTCGCTCGTCTCCAATCCGATGATCCTAGATTTGGCCACCCGCGAGCTCACCTCCTTGTCCTCCCCTTGCGATCAGAGCCAAGCACTTGGCTGAGTGCGTCTGTGGACAAAGACGCCTTGTCGGCATCAGACTGCGACTCATGCACTTCCTTAAGCTTTGCCTGAAATGACAAAAAGCACATGATTAGTAAAATAAGTAAACTAAAAAATTATAACGTAATTAACAAAAATTAAACTGTCGGATTACTTACAATCGTCGCCGCGACGCTCGGGGACACCTCCTTGTCCTTCCCCTTCTTCGTCTCAAGAGCCACATAAGTATCGAGCCTATGTGGCTGTGACACCCCGACTAATTAAATACCGGGTAGCTACTCCTTTATTAAGTTAATTCAAAATGCCAAGTTGGTTCAGTTAATAGCATCACTGTCGAAAACATTTAAAAATTACTAACCACCTAGTATTTAAAAAGTAAGTTGTCAAATTTTAAATTAAATCTGATTAACATGCAATAAAAGAATTATGAAAGAGTAACGTAACCATTCACCATAAAGAAGAAATAGAATCACCAACAAATAATAATAAGTCTGGAGGAAATACTCCTCACAACAATCCCACAACTGAAATAATAAAACAAGTCTAAATCCTGAATCAATTACAATCCACAATCTGAATAACTGAAATATAAAATATCTCTAATAGAAATGGGCGACATGCCCTACAAATGATGGAACTGAATATGGAGTCAAGACTAGAAAATGAGGCGTCTAATATCAAGGCCCTGTAACTTCCACAACATCTATAGCTCGTCACCTGAATAGAATTCCTATGCATGGTGTCCTTGTGGCTGGGCACCTAAAAAGGTTTTTACAAAAAGTAGATTTGAAAGCAAACGGGTCAGAGCCCGAAAGTTGAGAGTACTTTAAAAACAGCAAGTGCTTTAATAACATTAAAACAATGAATGCAAAATACATGTTAGGACGGGCTCTCACATGAAATACTCACCTCTCGACTAATTGTGCACTCCTAACGTACCGTACCCATTCAAGTGATTCTCATATCTAACTAAACCGACATAAGTTCTAACCTTCCTACTCAATTCCCAATATAAATTCCCGATGTTATCACTTAAATAGATAGCTTTACTTACACTCGGATTCTCAATTATCAGCATTACCATTTCACAGCAGGTTATCCCTTTTTATCTTTATCAAGACGTTACTACAATCATACTCGCAATTAAACATAACAATTCCTTTTCATTTAACCTATATTATTCACATCATAAGTATACAATATAAGCACCCCGAGGCTAAGCTATGGTGCACACATACTCTGCTATCCATCCCGGTACATCACGTACATAAGGATTACAAATTCCGAATCTCTCAGGAATTTTTGAATAAGCACAACACACAAAAATGGAGGCGAACATAATTCAGCATATCCATGGGTCACGTACATACCTACGCTCCATAGTCAGCTGACTTATTAACTCACAAATAAGTCGTTCTCTTGAACTATGTCCTAGAGGTACCAATCTAAATCCGGGCACACAAAGATTAGATGTCCCTAAGAGAACGTAAACCTCCCGTGATAGCAAGTATGGTAGGTATGTCATACACATAAAATTATATACATATACTAAGCATGCACAAACCTTAGTAATTACTATAATTTATTAGTGGTATACTTATCATTCTTATACCAACTTATAATGTTACGCTATTCACATATCCCCGGTTAATATTAACATTTAAATAGTCAATTACTCCCACATCGTAATTAGTCACTCACGTCCTAATCCACAATTTTCATAAATCACACTTCTATGTTTTACTCCTCAATATATCCCAAATATCCCAACTATATCAATTAGTCATCAAGGGAATGTTATCTCTACAATTAAACAAGGTTACGGGACACTAGAAATCAAATCAGGCCAAAAAGGCCAATCTGTCAACTCGTTAGAAGTCTCGTTCGTTCGTACGAAGTGGCCATCTAACGAGATCTCGTTCGAACGAAAGGCATCGAACGAACATCCCACTCGTTAGAGTCAAACTGTCAACTCGTTAGAAGCTCGTTCGAACGACCTGGGCAGGTCTTCTAACGAGGTGACAGTTTCGAGCCCAGAATTTTCCTATCTCGTTTTTCTCAATTTTCTTCACCTCTAATATCATCTAAAAGTCGCCCCAACAGTATTTTAAGGTTTCTAATCATCACTAAACATTCATAGGTCATAACACAACATTTATATAAGGACAAATCTTCCTACACATCATGTAATTATCATAACTCCCCAATTTTTCCCAAACCTTATGAACATGAACCCTAGAAATTTAAAGTCATCAATTTCCATAAATAAATCCATTTTTGTAACTTAAAAATAGTAATTCTTTTAGTCTAATCACCCAATAACAATTTTACATGAAAACCTATATCCAAATCTGAATTTATAATTCCAATTTCATGGGTTTTTATAAATCTTCCAATACAATGCGATTATATAATTTTCTAATCATGGAAGAAACATTCGCTTGAAATTAACGTAATTAAACCACTTGCCTTAGATAGTTCTCTGAATTTGGTGTTGGTGAATGGGTTGATTCTCCCCTTTCTCTATGGATTTCCTCCCAAGGTTGAAGATGGTGGTTTTCTCTTTGGGAACCTCTTCTAACTTCTCTCCCACTTCCTCCTATAACTCCCGTAGCCCTCAAATTAGTTAAGTGCTGGTAATGGCCTAGTGGGTTACAAAATAACCTAATACTAAGTCCCAAAATTCGTTGGTTATTATTCCTAATATTTCAAAATTACCAAAATACCCTTTTAAGTTGCCGGTATGGCTCGAAAATGCCCCGGGACCCAAACTAAACCCCGGCTAGTGTTTTCTAACTATTTCGACCCTTCCGAACACGTTGGCGCACTCAAAATAACCATACGATTGATAAAACTAAAATTCACTTTTTAATTCACATAATTACTTTCCCGACGCGACTGACACGTGCGTCCCAACTAAATTTCCAAATTGCCGTATTTCAGTTTCGCGACAATTTCAATATATTCAATATTCATTACAATCAAATAATACCCATTATAATCAAATACCAAATCACATCTCGTTAGTATTTTATCCGGATTAATTCTCAATTAATCCTCATTTAATTCAATTAATCCCATAAATAAATATCACAAAAATACGGGGTATTACATACTTCCCCCCTAATAACAGAATTTTGTCCCGAAATTCAAAACTAGAAGGTACCTGGTAAAAATAACTCTGGATAACGTCCGCTCACTTCGGTCCAAAATAGCAATCGACCCCTCCTCGTAGGAGCTATCGGGCTGGAGATCGATGTCCTCCAAAGCAATGTGAGAATGAGCCAAATCGTCTCTAAGATATTTCCTTAGCAAGGAAATATGAAACATATCATGAATCCTGTGAAAATGCTCCGGTAACCCAAGTCTATATGCAACAGACCCAATCCGCTCGATGATAGGAAATGGCCCCACATATCTCGGTGCCAACTTCCCCTTCTTCCCAAATCGCATAATCCCCTTCATAGGAGATACTCTGAGTAAAACTTGGTCCCCAACTTGGAACTCCCTGAAGAATCTCTTCGCATCAGCGTAGCTCTTCTGCCGATCCTGAGCTACCCGAATGCGACTCCGTATCAATTCTATCCTCGCCGAAGTATTCTGAATCACTTCCGGCCCAAGTAGTTTGTTGTCCCCCACCTCTAACCAACATGCTGGGGAACGACAAGGTCTACCGTACAACGCCTCAAATGGAGCCATTCCAATGGTGAACTGGTAGGAGTTGTTATAAGCAAACTCCACCAGTGGAAGATACTTCTCCCATCCACCCCCAAAATTAATGATGCACATACGCAACATGTCTTCCAACATCTGATTTGTACGCTCGGTTTGCCCATCGGTCTGCGGATGATAAGCCGTACTCAACCGCAATTCCGTACTCATGGCCTCCTGAAAACTCTCCCAAAACCGTGAAACGAATATCTTGTCTCTATCAGACACGATATTTAGGGGCACATCGTGAAGTCTCACTATTTCTGCAATAAAGAGCTGGGCATACTGTCCCGTAGTGTAGTCTGTCCTTATGGGTAGAAAATGAGCGACTTTGGTCAACCTGTCCACAATTACCCAAATGGAGTCGTGACCTCTCTGTGACGTAGGCAACCCCGTGATAAAGTCCATGGATATGCTCTCCCACATCCACATCGGGACCTCTAATGGCTGTAGAAGTCCTGCCGATCTCTGATGATCCACTTTTACCAGCTGACAAGTGGCTCATTTAGAAACAAAGACGGCAATATCCTTCTTCATCCCGCCCCACCAATACTGTCGTCTCATGTCTTGGTACATTTTGTCCCCACCTGGATGTACCGCGAACCGTGAGCCGTGCGACTCTTCCATCACCTCGTGTCGCAATTCCTCCCCTTCCAGAACTACTAGTCTGCCATTGAAGCGTAATCCCCCGTCTGAACTAACGGTATAGGACTCGGCTCCCTCTGCTAGTAATCGAACTATCTGCTCCTGACAGAACGAGTCATTTGCCTGTGCCCTTACCACCTTCGCGACAATCTGCGGTGTAACAGTCATCACAGACATGAACGATCGGGCCACTGCATCCTGGTGTCCCAACTCCTTCCACTTTCCCTTCCACACCCCTGCCACCTCATCTACTGGCCTACGGCTCAACGCGTCTGCCACCACGTTAGCCTTCCCCGGGTGATATTGGATATCAAACTGATAGTCCTTCACAAACTCAAGCCACCTCCGTTGCCGCATATTCAACTCCTTCTGCGTGAACAGGTACTGTAGGGAATTGTGGTCCGTGAACAATCGAAACTTCTCCCCCAAAAGATAATGTCTCCAAATCCGAAGGGCAAATACCACTACCGCTAACTCCAAATCATGAGTGGGGTAATTCTTCTCGTGAGGCTTAAGCTTACGAGAAACATAAGCTATGGCATGACTCTCCTGCTGCAATACACCTCCAAGTCCTTGTAAGGACGCATCGGTGTAAACTAGATACTCAACTCCCGGTCTCGGCAATGCTAACACAGGTGCTGAGGTCAACTTGTCCTTCAACTCATCGAATGCCAACTGATAGGCATCACTCCAAATGAACGTCACACCTTTACGAGTCAGATGTGTCAAAGGACCCGCTATCTTTGAGAAACCCCGAATAAACCTCCTGTAGTATCCTACTAGGCCCAAGAAACTACGGATCTCAGTCGGTGTCGTGGGTTGTCCCCACTCCCTCACCGTGGATACCTTACTCGGATAAACAGATATCCCCCAGTCAGAAATAATATGCCCCAAAAACTGAACCTCCTTCAGCCAAAACCCGCACTTCTCATACTTTGCATACAGCTCGTTCTGACGTAGCGTCTGCAAAACCTGCCTCAAAGGCTAGGCGTGCTCCTCCTCTGTCTGGGAGTAAACCAGAATGTCATCAATGAAAACAATGACGAACTGGTCTAGGAACTCTCTGAACACCCTATTCATCAAGTCCATAAACACGGCTGGAGCGTTGGTCAAACCAAAAGGCATAACCCGAAACTCGTAGGAACCATATCTCGATAAGAAAGCAGTCTTCGATACGTCATCCTCCCTGATACGCAGCTGATGGTATCCCGATGGCAAATCAATCTTTGAGAAGAAAGAAGCTCCCCTCAGCTGGTCGAATAAGTCATCGATTCGGGGCAACGGATATTTATTCCGTATCGTGACCTTATTCAACTCCCGGTAATCCACACACAACCTCAACGATCCATCCCTCTTCTTAACGAACAACACAGGGGCACCCCACGGTGAGGTACTCCTCCGGATAAATCCTTGACCCAACAACTGCTCAATCTGATCCCGTAACTCTCTCATATCAGCTGGAGCCATACGGTAAGGTGCGCGGGCAATAGGCCTAGTGCCCGGCGTCAAGTCGATCACAAAATCTATCTCTCTACTCGGAGGTAATCCAGGTATATCCTGAAATACATCGGCAAACTATTGAACAATCGGAATCGAATCAAGTGGTATCACCACTTCCTTAGAGGTATCCTCCTCTATATAGTACAAGTGAGTGGACGATCCTCCCTCAGGACGAGGCATCGCCACCAAAAACATCTCCTGCCTGGAAATGGCAAAGATAATACTCCTACTAAAACAGTCAATCATGGCTCGGTACGCAACTAGCCAATCCATACCAATAATGGCATCATACTCGGTCATCTCTAATACTAACATGTCAGCGGGTAAAGTAAACCTCCCGATCTCTATACCCACACCTTTACAAATAAGGGAAATCACCGAACCCCTACTCAACGGTGAATCTACACAAGTAACTGTACTCTTGGCGGTGTCTAACAACCCAATGGTGCGTGCAAATCTCATAGCAATAAAACAGTGTGTAGCCCCCGTGTCAAATAAAATACGCCCCATAGTTCCCTGAATAGAGAACATACCCTCAATGGCTGGTGGATCCTGTGGGGCTGCGGCCTGCTGGAGCTGATATACTCTTCCATACTGCAGCTGCCCCAGCTGAACTGGGACCGCTGGAATGGGTGGTAATGCTGCCATCTGTGGTGGTGCTGGGTGGGCGGCGGGAAATATAGGCCTCTGTGGCTCGTGTCGAGCACCCTGCTGCTGCTGCTGTGGGTCCCTGCCCCTATCAGGACAATCCTGGCGTTTGTGGCCAGTCTTACCACAAATGAAACACTTCCCCTGGAAGTTTCCCCCTCGCTGCCCCTGCTGACCACGGCCCTGGTGACCGTTACCATTTCTGCCCTGGCCTTGTTGGCCCTGCTGAAACTTCTGTTGACCATTCTGCCCCTGCTGGCCGTTCGGACCCTGATGGCCCTGCCTAAAACCTCCCTGTCCGTGCCTGAAATTCCTCGATCTGAACCTCTTATGATCCCCCTGCTGGGAACCCTGGTCACCCTGCCTCTATCCCTGAGCAGATTGTGCCCCACTGGCACCATTTCCCCCAGTCCTGCCCTGATGGCTGGACTCTCCTGATCTCTTGCTCTCAGACATGTGAAAGCGGTGATCCTGGCAGTGTAACAGTGCAGCGTTAACCACGTCAGAATAAGTGGCCAACGAGAGGTTCCCCAATAAATGCTGACGGATCCTCCAAGTCAATCCATCTGTAAACTTCTGAATCTTTTTCTCCTCTGTCGGTATCTCATCCAGAACAATATTCAGTAAATTGGTGAATTCGGCCTCATACTCGGCCACAGTCTTACCCTCCTGCCTGAGATTCATTAGCTTCCTCCTCATTTCCGTGTGAACTGCTGACGGAAAATACTTGCGGTCGAACCGCACCCAGAACTCCTATATCGTGAGAGTATCTCTCTCCTCCACGGTGGTAATAGACTCCCACCACTGCAGTGCAGATCCCACTAGCTTGAAATTAGCTAGTACCTGCTTCTGAACGTCGGTGCACTCATACATCCTCAAGTGCCTCTGAATGTCTTTCCTCCACTGACTTGAAACCACAACATCGGAGCTACCTGAGAACTCCGACGGATGCGCTTTCTGAAAAGCATCAGTTACAAGTTCCCAAGCAAACGGGAATGCATGTGCCTGAACTGGCGCGGCTACTGGCGCCTGAGGTGGTGCCTGCTGTACAACGACGAGAGTGGTATTTACCGCTTGGGCTACAATGGCTGCAACCTCGGCGGCGTTCATGGTGCCCTGTACTGGTGCTGGTTGGGGCTCTGGCTGTGCATCCCTAGGAACCCGTGGTGCACATCGTGGAGGCATCTGAAATAAGAGTAAGGTCTATAAGTTCGCAGTTATAAACCCAAAATATCTGAAGAGCGAAGCATACATAAAAGAATAAAACAGTCCTAAAATATAGGGCTCTACATCAAAGAACGCTCAGCGGAAACATAATAAGCCGTACAGATCCTAAAGGACACTAGAACCTGATGCTCTGATACCACCTGTGACACCCCGACTAATTAAATACCGGGTAGCTACTCCTTTATTAAGTTAATTCAAAATGCCAAGTTGGTTCATTTAATAGCATCACTGTCGAAAACATTTAAAAATTACTAACCACCTAGTATTTAAAAAGTAAGTTGTCAAATTTTAAATTAAATCTGATTAACATGCAATAAAAGAATTATGAAAGAGTAACGTAACCATTCACCATAAAGAAGAAATATAATCACTAACAAATAATAATAAGCCTGGAGGAAATACTCCTCACAACAATCCCACAACTGAAATAATAAAACAAGTCTAAATCCTGAATTAATTACAATCCACAATCTGAATAACTGAAATATAAAATATCTCTAATAGAAATGGGCGACATGACCTACAAATGATGGAACTGAATATGGAGTCAAGACTAGAAAATGAGGCGTCTAATATCAAGGCCCTGTAACTTCCATAACAGCTACAGCTCGTCACCTGAATAGAATTTCTATGCATGGTGTCCTTGTGGCTGGGAACCTAAAAAGGTTTTTACAAAAAAGTAGATTTGAAAGCAAACGGGTCAGAGCCCGAAAGTGGAGAGTATTTTAAAAACAACAAGTGCTTTAATAACATTAAAACAATGAATGCAAAATACATGTTAGGACGTGCTCTCACATGAATTACTCACCTCTCGACTAATTGTGCACTCCTAACGTACCGTACCCATTCAAATGATTCTCATATCTAACTAAACCGACATAAGTTCTAACCTTCCTACTCAATTCCCAATGTTATCACTTAAATAGATAGCTTTACTTAAACTCGGATTCTCAATTATCAGCATTACCATTTCACAGCAGGTTATCCCTTTTTATCTTTATCAAGACGTTACTACAATCATACTCGCAATTAAACATAACAATTCCTTTTCATTTAACTGTATATTATTCACATCATAAGTATACAATATAAGTACCCCGAGGCTAAGCTGTGTGAGAGTGCAGCTACAGTGGAAATATTGCGACTTCTCAAATAAAATCCAGTTTTTAATTAAACCCAAATTTTAGTTAAACCCTAAGACATGCATCTAGATGATTTATCAAATAAAATAGAGCATGCAGGATAAAAATAAATAATTTCAGGAAAAATCCCCCAAAGGGGCAAAACCTTTTATTTTCACTATAATTTGTAAGAAAACGGCTTACAATCGGATTACAATGAAAATACAGTGACTAAGAATTACCCTCAGGTATCGGATTCTGTAGTCGGCGGCTGGATATATCCCTTTCCAGGAGGGCAGCAATGAATCCACATGCAGCGAACCCACATGAACCTCAGTCCAATCAACAAAGGAAGAACCGCAACACTCCTCAATGACACGCAGCCATGAAACTTTGTAGAGACTCCCTCAGCAATGACACGCAGCCCTCGGTTGCAAAGATCTCCCCATAAAGATGAACAGTAGCAAAGCTTGTGTTCTAGGGTTCCAAAAGATTCACAAAAGTAATTGGGATTTTTGTGTGAATCAAAAAGATGTTTTGCACATCAAAAAGGTGAAGACTTAGAGTATTTAGGACTCTGAAAATCGTCTTTAAAAGTCTTAAAAAATAACTCCCCGAAGTTGGCTTTAAATAGGAAAACTTTGAGCCTAAAAAATCTGCAGCGAATCTGGCCGAATTTATCCCAGTCGGACCGGTCCGGTTCTGAGGCGGATCGGTCCGGTCAAGCGGATCGGTTCTTTTATTTTTGGCCTCCATCGGTTCGCTTGCGGTCCGGGGTATACTGGATCTACAGCAAGCGGATCGGTCCGGTATGGGGCGGATCGGTCCGGTTTTCCCAGAAAAATAAAATCCTTTAAAAAGCCTCATTTTGCTCGAAAAAACTTACTTCTTATTTTTATAAAAAACATTTTATAAAAATTTCCCAATACTAAATATGAACTTTAAGGAACGTAAAAACAAAATTTTACCAAGTTCATTCTTGCAGAGGCTATGATGTTGAAGATGCTTTGATATTCGGATCCGTTGATGTAGATGCGATCTTGAGTTTCTTCAACGGTGTAACGGCGTACGACATACAAATTGATAATGGACAAAAATGTCCTTACACTGTGGTGCACACATACTCTGCTATCCATCCCGGTACATCACGTACATAAGGATTACAAATTTCGAATCTCTCAGGAATTTTTGAATAAGCACAACACACAAAAATGGAGGCGAACATAATTCAGCATATCCATGGGTCACGTACATACCTACGCTCCATAGTCAACTGACTTATTAACTCACAAATAAGTCGTTCTCTTGAACTATGTCCTAGAGGTACCAATATAAATCCGGGCACACAAAGATTAGATGGCCCTAAGCGAACGTAAACCTCCCGTGATAGCAAGTATGGTAGGTATGTCATACACATAAAATCATATACATATACTAAGCATGCACACACCTTAGTAATTACTACTATTTATTAGTGGTATACTTCTCATTCTTATACCAACTTATAATGTTACGCAATTCACATATCCTTCACATATCCCCGGTTAATATTAACATTTAAATCGTCAATTACTCTCACATCGTAATTAGTCACTCACGTCATAATCCACAACTTTCATAAATCACACTTCTATGTTTTACTCCTCAATATATCCCAAATATCCCAACTATATCAATTAGTCATCAAGGGAATATTATCTCTACAATTAAACAAGGTTACGGGACACTAGAAATCAAATCAGGCCAAAAAGGCCAATCTGTCAACTCGTTAGAAGTCTCGTTCGAACGAGGTCGTTCGAACGAGAGTTCGTTCGAATGAAGTGGCCATCTAACGAGATCTCGTTCGAACGAAAGGCATCGAACGAACATCCCACTCGTTAGAATTCAAACTGTCAACTCGTTAGAATCTCGTTCGAACGACCTCGTTCGAACGACCTGGGCAGGTCTTCTAACGAGGTGATAGTTTCGAGCCCAGAATTTTCCTATCTCATTTTTCTCAATTTTCTTCACCTCTAATCTCATCTAAAAGTCTCACCAACAGTATTTTAAGGTTTCTAATCATCACTAAACATTCATAGGTCATAACACAACATTTATATAAGGACAAATCTTCCTACACATCATGTAATTATCATAACTCCCCAATTTTCCCCAAACCTTATGAACATGAACCCTAGAAATTTAAAGTCATTAATTTCCATAAATAAATCCGTTTTTGTAACTTAAAAATAGTAATTCTTTTAGTCTAATCACCCAATAACAATTTTACATGAAAACCTATATCCAAATCTGAATTTATAATTCCAATTTCATGGGTTTTTATAAATCTTCCACTACAATGCGATTATATAATTTTCTAATCATGGAAGAAACATTCGCTTGAAATTAACGTAATTAAACCACTTGCCTTAGATAGTTCTCTGAATTTGGTGTTGGTGAATGGGTTGATTCTCCCCTTTCTCTATGGATTTCCTCCCAAGGTTGAAGATGGTGGTTTTCTCTTTGGGAACCTCTTCTAACTTCTCTCCCACTTCTTCCTATAACTCCCGTAGCCCTCAAATTAGTTAAGTGCTGGTAATGGCCTAGTGGGTTACAAAATAACCTAATACTAAGTCCCAAAATTCGTTGGTTATTATTCCCAAAATTTCAAAATTACCAAAATACCCTTTTAAGTTGCCAGTATGGCCCGAAAATGCCCCGGGACCCAAACTAAACCCCCGGCTAGTGTTTTCTGACTATTTAGATCCTTTCGAACACGTTGGCGCACTCAAAATAACCATACGGTTGATAAAACTAAAATTCACTTTTTAATTCACATAATTACTTTCCCGACGCGACTGACACGTACGTCCTAACTAAATTTCCAAATTTCCGTATTTCAGTTTTGCTACAATTTCAATATATTCAATATTCATTATAATCAAATAATACCCATTATAATCAAATACCAACTCACATCTCGTTAGTATTTTATCCGGATTAATTCTCAATTAATACCCATTTAATTCAATTAATCCCATAAATAAATATCACAAAAATATGGGGTATTACAGTGGCTTACCCCTTGGACCACTCCCTACCCCCTGAAATAAAATAAAGTAAAATTAGTATCGGCCCCCCAAAGTAAAATAATGAAGAATAATATATTTGTGTAGTTATAGAAAAATTATATCTTACCTTCATCCTATGCTCGACCTCGGCGTAAGAGGTCCGGCCGGAGTAGTGCACGTCCCTCTTTTTTGCCCGATTTGCCCTCCCCGATTGGCGAGATACTAATTGTCGATCCTCGATCTCATTGTCAATGAACTTTTGCCATTGTGCCAATGCGATCGGCTCCTTGGGCGAGACGGATCCACGCCATTGTATAATGGACTCTCGTGTTTTTCCAAAGTACCGTGTCTGCATATTTTTCTTCCACGTCTTGTGTTGCTCCCTCAACTGCTCCAAGACGGAATCGCGTAGCTTTGGATCCAAGTTGAATTGTTCCTGTCCAACAAATTCAATGTTAGTTGCGAATAAATATAAATATAAATATAAAATGAAATCGAAAATGAAATTGAAATTGAAATTGAAATTGAAATTGAAATTGAAACATAGATATATTACCTGTAGTGCCGCTCAAACAGCTAACTTTAGCTCATATGGCACCTCCTTCCAACTCATAAACCCCAGGCCGATGATCGTCTTTAGCAGCTCGAGGGATCTCTCTAATAGCTCCGATTTGTTCTCGATGGTAATCCCAAATTTTCCATATTTGGGGAGCCTAGGAGCGGAGGAGCCCTCGTCGCCTCCGCTACCACCGAGCCCAGACGACATCATTATAAACATCATCATCATCTTCGCCTTAATATCTGAAGGAGACATTTGCTATAAAAAAATGTTATTAGTACAGATAAAAAAAATGTTAATAGTACACATACATCATTATCATAAAAGGATAAATCCAACCAAGTACATAGATTCTACTAATTTACTAATTTACATGCATGTTGTTAGAAAGTCTTAAATTTAATTCTCACTTTACTTGCCCCCCTTACCTCACCACACACACCCCCCCACCCCCACCCCGACCCTTTCCCCCCTCCCCCCTCCCCCCTCCACGCACACACGCACACACCTACGCACACAAACACACACCCCACCCCCTCCCCCCTCCCACCACCACGACCGTGACAACTACACATTGCAATTATCTACTTCTTTAATCCTTTATCTTTATATTTATTCTTTGAGATTATTTTATATTTCAAAAGTCTCTTATCCTCATTATATTTTATCACAATATGCATATCTTATAAGAGAGTCAGGTTTGGCATAAATAATTTGTAATGAAGTCTAGAACGAATCTTACTAAATCAATTGGGGTATTTTCATATTTTTATTACTTTATTAATTTATTGTTTATCAATAAAATTATGACATGAGATAATTATAATTGAAGCATAAATTTCATTATCATAAAGGGATAAATCCAACCAAGTACAGAGATTCTACAAATTAAAGTGAGAATTAAATTTAAGATTTTCTAACAACATGCATGTGTATGGATTTAGGAATATCATTAGTTACTTTCGTGCCCCCCCCACCACACCCCTTGCCCCCTCCCCCCGCCATGCACACAAGCACACACCTACGCGCACACACACACCCCACCCCACCCCCACCCCCACCTCCTCCCTCCACCACGACCGTGACAACTACACATTGTAATTATCTACTTCTTTAATCCTTTATCTTTATATTTATTCTTTGATATTCTTTTATATTTCAAAAGTTTTTATCCTCATTATATTTTATCACAATATGCATATCTTATAAGAGAGTCGGGTTTGGCATGAATAATTTATAATGAAGTCTAGTACGAATCTTACTAAATCAATTGGGGTATTTTCATATTTTTATTACTT
The DNA here is from genome assembly GCA_949130495.1 of Sambucus nigra. NCBI lineage: Eukaryota > Viridiplantae > Streptophyta > Magnoliopsida > Dipsacales > Adoxaceae > Sambucus > Sambucus nigra. The sequence goes on from OX422209.1 coordinate 328,988,266, forward strand.
TATTAATTTATTGTTTATCAATAAAATTATGACATGAGATAATTATAATTGGAGCATAAATTTCATTATCATAAAGGGATAAATCCAACCAAGTACAGAGATTCTACAAATTAAAGTGAGAATTAAATTTAAGACTTTCTAACAACATGCATGTGTATGGATTTAGGAATATCATTAGTTACTTTCGTGACCCCCCACCACACCCCTTTCCCCTCTCCCCCCGCCACGCACACACGCACCCCCCCACCCCCCACCCTCCCCCCACCACGATCGTGACAGCTACACATTGCAATTATCTACTTCTTTAATCCTTTATCTTTATATTTATTCTTTGAGATTCTTTTATATTTCAAAAGTCTCTTATCCTCATTATATTTTATCACAATATGCATATCTTATAAGAGAGTCGGGTTTGGCATGAATAATTTGTAATGAAGTCTAGAACGAATCTTACTAAATCAATTGGGGTATTTTCATATTTTTATTACTTTATTACTTTATTGTTTATCAATAAAATTATGACATGAGATAATTATAATTGGAGCATAAATTTTATTATCATAAAGGGATAAATCCAACCAAGTACAGAGATTCTACAAATTAAAGTGAGAATTAAATTTAAGATTTTCTAACAACATGCATGTGTATGGATTCTACATAGTTGGGCACTAAAGTAACTAATGATATTCATGTTGATACCAAATTTAGTCAGCTGACATGGCTCAATAAAGTGAAGACGCGTGGCAATCTACGTGGCAACAACAAACACTTTCGAGGAACTCACACGCTCCGAGGGACCATACTACAACGAGGAACACTGCTTCCCCGAGAAACTCATACGCTCCGAGGAACAGGAACTCTCCGAGGAACTTTCGAGTACCGAGAAGCTTAGGCGGTCCGAGCAACTCAGGCGGTCTGAGCTGCACCTCGAACAAAGCATTAATAGCAGGATAACCAACAGTTTGACTGTTCATTAAATGCTTATCATTCAGACGCACACGCTTAAGGGGCATTGAATGTATTACCCTTTCATATGTAATCATTTAATGTATTACCCTTTCACATTACAGCCTCAGGGCTATAAATACATTGTACAATCCTCATTTATGGGGGACCGAAATTTCTTGATAGAACTTGTAATCAAGAATTCTCAAACACTCAGCAATAACATAACAGTGGACGTAGGCCATTCTTATAAGGCTGAACCACTTTAAAAATTCTTTGTCTCATTTATTTATCTGTGATTGAAAAATTAGATATGATCTAATTTTTTACATCAACAGATTGGCGCCGTCTGTGGGAAACGACTGGTAATATCGTTTTTCATCAAAAATAATTCATCAGAAATGGCTGATATTCCAGATTCCAGCAATCGAAACACTGGGAGTCCTCCAAATCCATCTATTCTGCCAATTATTCTAGATCTGGCTGGAATAATGACAAATCTGGCTCAGGGCCAGACCTTTATGCAAGAAACTATGCGACAACTCATACAAACTCTCCATGGTGGTGCACCAACTCATTCAGGACTGTGGAGTATTCAAAGAAATACCCGTGCGCCTTCTTCACGTACTAGGCGTACCAATTCATATCGTAATGAGGAGTCTGAAGATTTTTCTTATCAACCTGGACGAACTTCGTCAGTGCGAGCCACAGATACTGAATAACGTATCACTCTCTCCCCAGAAAGGACCAGTGCGTTAGAGAGGTTAAGTAGGGTATCTCCTTTCGAACGATTAGGTCCTAGGAGGAGCAAAAGTCCTCCTAGAGCCCCATCGAGGAGTTTTCGACGACCATCAGACCTAAGGGAAGGATCTGCCCAGTCGCGACCAACTGCTCGTCAAGAGAGATCCCAGGAAGCCACATCAACGCGATTAGTTGCTCGAACCAACATGCCCGAGGAAGGAAATGATTCATGGAAAGGCTCTATTCAAAGGCTGGAGGATAGATTGGGGGAAATGGTTAAAGCTAAGAACCCCCTACAATGAACCTTTGTTCGAGGAACACCTTTTGTCCAGGCCATTGTAGATTTTCCAACACCATCAAAATTCAAAGCACCTGTTGTGACCCCCAAATATGATGGAAAGACTGACCCCGTCCTTCATATAGAACAATACCAAGCTGCAGCCGACATCAATGCTGTTCCAGATGAGATGAGATGCAGGGCGTTCTCAGGAACTCTTACCGGATCTGCTCAAATATGGTATAATAATCTTCCTCGGGGTAAGATCTCAACTTTTCTTCAACTGGCCGAGTTATTCATTGGGAATTTCTATTTTGGGGCAAAGCCAGTTAAACGAGTAGCACATTTGTTACGTGTTAGACAAAAAGCTAGTGAGAGCACCAGGGATTATATAACTCGTTTTAATAACGAGAAACTTGAAGTCATTGATTATGAGGAGAAGACAGCGATTACCGCCTTGATGAGTGGACTACTACCAAACAAGTTGTACTATACTTTAGCCAAAGATCCACCTAGAACCATGTCGGATCTGATGGGAAAAGCGTCCAAGATTATGAATGCCGAGGAGGCTATGGCTGCGAAGAAGAATATAGATGCCAAAGAAACCAAGGTGGAAGGTGATAAAGCTAAGAAGAAAGAGCATAAGAACAATGGTAATGACAAACATTCAAAAAATAGGTCGGTATGGGACGTAATGAAGAAATATGATAATTATACTCCTTTGAAGAAGGATATCAACCATGTTCTAGAAGAAATCAAGAACAACGAGGAATTAAACTGGCCAGAGAAAATGAAGGCAGACCCTGACAAGAGGAATAAAGCAAAGTATTGCGAGTTTCATAAAGATCATGGCCATATGACCAAAAATTGCATAGCTCTTCAGAATGAGATTGAAACACTCATCAGACGAGGAAAGATGGCAAAGTATGTTGATCGTGGAAGCAGAAACAACGACCGAACAAGAGAGAGGTCTAGATCTCCTCGTCGAGTAGAGGAGAACAAGAAAAGAAACCATGAAGTTGATCCCGAAGACGACCCCGATCTTCCCAAGAGACCAAGGCAGCCAGAACGAGATGTATTTTCAATACGCTTTGGGTCATTTGACTGTAATGTTATAACAGGTGGAGATGCAGGAGGAGGAGACCTTACTGCCGAGAGAAAAACTTACCTCTGTGAGGCTCAAGCTTGCTCATACATTCAACGAATAAATCTAGCTGAGGAGGATCGCCCGAGAAAGGTGAACAAAGAGAAATTGGTCATTGGTTTTTCAAAGAATGACCTCGCGGGTATTCTATATCCTCATGATGACCCATTGGTGATCAAAATGAGGATGAAGAAGGTTATGATTTCAAGAGTACTGGTCGACAATGGTAGCTCGACAGACATCATGTTCTACTCGTGCTTCGATAGTTTAAACCTAAAGCTATCTCAACTGGAGCCTTATCATAGACCCCTCATCGGTTTTACTGGCGAGAAAGTATTTCCACTTGGGACGATCAAGTTGGATATATTCATTGGTACGTGGCCTGCTTGTCGAATAGAAAGAATACGTTTCTTTGTGATGGATAAGAATGTTCAATCATCATACAATATCATCATGGGAAGAGTAGGATTGAAGAAGTTCGAGGCTGTACCATCTACAGTGCATCAGTGCCTAAAATTTCCAATAAATTTTGGAGTAGGAGTTGTGAAAGGTGATCAGAAAGTAGCACAAGAATGCTATTATTCATCCGCCGAGCAAGAAGAACTCGAGGAATCAAGGAAAAAGACTACTACCTATCAAGTGGATGAGGTGCCGAAATTAAAACATTGGATCCTAGAGATGAGTCGCAACTCGTGAAGGGTCAAGTGGTGGAAGCTACTGAAAACATCATTCTGGACGACGAGCACCCTGAGCGAACTACTCAAGTAGGTTCGTCGTTGGAAACCTCACTAAAACAGGAATTGATAACTTTCCTAAGAAACAGAAAGAAAACTTTTGCGTGGAGTCATGAAGATATGCCTGGGATAGACCCAAATTTCTTATGTCACGAGCTCAATGTGAACAAGGAGATCAAACCTGTAAGAAGAGAAGAAGAGTGTTCATCCCCAAGAAGAATCAAGCTATACAGGAAGAAGTCGAGAAGCTCCAGAAAGCTTGCTTCATTGAAGATGTTAAATATCCAGACTGGTTAGCCAATGTGGTGATGGTAAAGAAGAAAAACAACAAGTGGAGGATGTGTGTAGACTTCACCGACCTCAACACAGCATGCCCAAAGGATCACTTTCCATTGCCCCGAATTGATCAACTGGTGGATGCTACCTCGGGACACGAGTTGCTGAGCTTCATGGATGCTTATTCTGGTTACAATCAGATCAAAATGAAACCTGAAGACAGGGAAATTACTTCTTTCATTACCCCTAGGGGAACTTATTGTTATAATGTTATGCCTTTTGGTTTGAAAAATGCAGGTGCGACATATCAGCGGCTGATGAACAAGGTATTTGCTGAACAAATCAGTTGAAATATGGAAGTCTATGTTGACGATATGCTGACAAAGAGCAAGAAAGCTTCCGATCATCTAGTTGACTTAAGTCAGACTTTTGATCAACTGGATAAATATCAAATGAAGCTAAACCCGACGAAGTGCATATTCGGAGTACGAGAAGGCATGTTTCTCGGGTACATTGTCAATCAACGAGGCATTGAGGCAAATCCTAAAAATATCAAAGCTCTATTAGGGCTGCGATGTCCAACGACGAAGAGAGAAGTACAGAGTCTCACAGGACGAGTAGCAGCACTCAACTGATTTATGTCACGAGCAACTGATAGATGTCTCCCATTCTTCAAGACACTTAGAAAGACTTTTGAGTGGAATGATGAATGCGAGAAGGCTTTTCAAGACTTGAAGAAATACTTGGGAGCACCTCCACTGTTGTCCAGGCCGGTGATGGGAGAAAAATTATACTTATATCTTGCAGTGTCCGAAAATGCAGTTAGCTCGGCGTTGATAAGAGTGGAGAATGGAGTACAAAAACTAATCTACTACACAAGTAAGGCCTTTCGAGGAGCAGAGATCAGATATCCAAGGCTGGAAAAATTAGCACTGGCGCTGATTGAGGCGAGTAGGAGAATGAGGCCATATTTCCAGGCTCATACCATAGTAGTATATACTGATATGCCATTGAGGCAAGCCCTTCATAAACCAGAAAAACTAGGGAGATTGATGTACTGGGTAATAGAGCTCGGTGAATATGATATAGTTTATGAACCCAGATCATCACTTAAAGGGCAAGCTGTAGCGGATTTTATAGCAGAATTTACCAATCCTGATACCCCCGAGGAGCAAAAGTTACTCGCTGATCAACCTGTGGATATTACAGGATCAACAAACACAAGCTCAGACCAACTCCGGTTGGTAAAAGGGCAAGTGGATGTTACAGGATCATCAAATTCGAGCTCAGACCAACTCCGGTTGTTAAAAAGGGCAAGAAAAGATGATCGACGAAGAGCGAGAAATATCAGGGGAAGATGAAAGGAAGCAAAAAATATTTCACCGAGGAACTCTGACAGATCAGAAATTTGAAGATGAGTTACCTATATGGAGGTTATATGTAGATGGCTCATCTTGCACTACAAGATGTGGCGCGGGGATAGTTTTGAGCACTCCGAACGAGGTCGACATGGAATACGCCCTACGTTTCCAATTCAAAGCTTCTAATAATGAGGTTGAGTATGAGGCCATGATTGTAGGTCTTAATTTGGCAAAAATTATGGAGGCGCAACAGGTTATTGTCTTTAGTGATTCTCAATTGATTGTAAATCAAATGTTGGGAGTATATGCAGTTAGAGGAGAATTAATGATCAGATATCATGTAAAGGCAAGAAGCTGGTGTCAGAATTTGCTGCTATTCAGCTGGTCAGAATACCAAGATTGGAAAATGCGAGAGCAGACGCCTTAGCTCGATTAGCATCAGCTACTCGTACCGAGGTACGACGAACAATCCCAATTAAAGTTTTAGCTGGTCGGAGTATAGATAAAGATCTGACGACGAACTTTATTACCCTTGATTTAGGACCATCTTGGATGGATCCAATCAGGGCATACATTGAGGAGGGAGAATTACCAATTGACAAGCTCGCAGCCAAGAAATTGAAGTTTAAAGCTGCTCGGTATGTATTAACTAACGGTATTCTTTATAGACGAGGAATTATGGCAGGTTTACAGAGATGTGTACATCCCTCCGAGGTGAAAGAATTAATTGAAGAGATCCATGAAGGGTCCTGTGGAGCCCATGTAGCAGGTCAGACGCTTTTGCAAAGGGTGATGACGCAGGGATACTACTGGCCGACGATGAGAGCTGATTGTATAGCCTATGCCAAGAAATGTGACAAGTGCCAGCGCTTTTCCTCCATCCGAAGAACTCCACAAGCATTGTTGACACCCATCACTTCCCCTTGGCCATTTGCCATATGGGGAATAGATCTGGTCGGGCCACTACCAACTACCAGAGGAAGATTCAAATACCTCGTCGTCGCAGTGGATTATTTTACTAAGTGGGTTGAAGCTGAGCCTCTCATTGATATGACGTACGACAAGGTGTACAAATTTGTTTGGAAGAATATCATTTGTCGATATGGTCTTCCTCATGCTTTCATCACAGACCATGGAACACAATTTGATAACGAGGAGTTCGCTGCCTATTGTCATCAGTCAAATATTTTAAAGGTCCATTTAGCACCAGGCCATCCTCAAAGCAATGGACAAACTGAAGTGATAAATAGAACGCTGCTAAATGGTTTGAAGAAAAGATTGGATGATGCAAAAGCAAACTGGATCAACGAGTTACAGTCAGTACTGTGGGCTTACCGAACTACTCCCCGAGTAGCAACTGGAGAATCACCATATATGCTAGCGTTTGGAAGTGAAGCTGTTATACCTGCCGAGTTGTGCCTCCCAACACACAGGGTACTGAATTTCAATTTCCCTGTTAGCAACTTAATGAGAAGATTGGATTTAGACATGCTCGAGGAAGTTAGAGAAGAAGCAGCCATTAGAAATGTTGCTTACCAGCAGCGAACAACTTTGTTCTACAACAAGAGGGTGAAGAAGTGCGACCTGAAAGAAGGAGACTATGTGCTGAAGAAAGTGATTCAAAAGCACAACAAACTGGAGGCAAACTGGCATGGACCATACCGAGTTACAGAAGTTGTTCGACCAGGAACTTACCGAATAGCAACTTTAGAAGGGGAGGAGTTTAAGAATGCATGGAACGCAGAGCACCTACGCAAGTATTATCAGTGATGAATAAAATGATGACATTTCTGCCGAATTCTTTCTTTTTATTGAAAGTTTTTCGGGGAATACTAGTGCTACACACTACTCGGCAAAGCTCAGGCTACTCAAATTTTTTCTCGAAAATGCCAACTAAGGTTGGTCGAGAGACCAATATTCCTCCGGGAAGTAAAGCTACCAATATTCCTCCGGGAAGTAAAGCTACCAATATTCCTCCGGGAAGTAAAGCTACCTATATTCTCCGGGAAGTAAAGCTACCAATATTCCTCCGGGAAGTAAAGCTACTTGTATTCCTCCGGGAAGAAAAACTTTGTATTCCTCCGGGAAGTAAAACTATATGTTCCTCGGGAAATAAAAGTATTCCTAAAAATTGCCAACTTATGTTGTTTAGGAAGTAAATATATTCTTGAAAACGTGCCAAAGCTTCTCGTAGAGGAAAAATCCACTAACTATGGCTGGTCGGGGATAAAAACCCACTAACTGTAGTTAGTCGACAAGGAAAATTTACCGACCTTGGTTGGTCGGAAACATTTAAGAAAAAAATCTACCAACTATGGCTGGTCGGGAATAAAAACCCACTAACTGTAGTTGGTCGATAAGAAAAATTTACCGACCTTGGTTGGATGGAAACATTTAAAAAAAAATCTACTAACTATGGCTGGTCGGGGATAAAAACCCACTAACTGTAGTTGGTCGACAACGAAAATTTACCGACCTTGGTTGGTCAAAAAAAATTTTAAAACGAGAAAGTGATCGAGCAACATAAATGATACTCATAACTTTTTACTAAGTTGGTCGAGAAACAAAATATTATTTTTGCCAAATGATTACCAAAAGTTCAAGTTGGTCGACCATAAGTTGGTCGACAAACTACACAATATTATTATATTTTTAACAGATATGCATGCACAAATGTAAAGTATGTTATAATTACAAGACAATAGCAATTAAGATTGCGAACAAAAATGAAAGTCTTTCATTAAATCCAAAAATAAATTACAATTACATTGATAATGAAATGTATACAAATTTATTACAATAATATTCCTATTCTACTGGTCTTTTCCCCTCTGCTTTTGACACAGGTTCCTCGCCAGCAGGCGGATCATTTAGAGCCAGAGGAGAATTTATGAAGTTGAGATCCTTTAACATCCTGATATTCATCACGGATGGTCAATCTAAGAGGTTCTCAGGACGAGATATCTCGACATTTGAATGGAGATTGTAGTCACCGAGATATTTGGAAATCAAGCTCCGAGGAATGGACCGAGCAGGGATCCAACTCATATCCAGTTTGTATGGTGGCACAGGTAAGTCGAGCAGCCTGGGATCATGGTAGTCCCAAAGGTAATGACCCTGTTCGAGTTGCAGCACACCTATGGCATTCAACCAGCCCTTCTTGTAGCCCTCATTATTGGCATTCTGGATACGATCGTCTAAGTGGTATAGCGCTTCGTTGTATCCAGCCATCCAGAACTCCCTGGGCTGTTTGTGGAATTGATATGTTAGTCTTTCTAGCTGCTCGTGGAGATTTTTGATGAAGATCTCTTTGTTCTCCAAGGTAGACTTCTGCATGGAAAGCTTCTCTTCCAAGTCCCTGATCTTCTTTGACATTTCAGCCAATGCCTGGTTCTTCGCCATCAGCTGGAAGGCCTGGTTTTCTAATGCAGACTGAGTTCTCTGTTCCTCGATATGGATCCGAGATGCTCTTTCTCATCCCCGAGGAGCTCTTGTACGTCCCCGAGAAGAAGAAGAAGGGCCAGCCCTTTTCAAGGTTTCCAACTCGTCCCTCAAGTTGGCGTTCTCGACCTCCAAGAACGAAAATCCCTCATCAGTCACTGGGATCAAGGCTTTTGAAGTGGAAGCTGCAGACTTCAACTGTGACAACTCCCTTTGCAGGTTGTTGTTCTCTTGCTCTAATAATTCGGCAATTTGTCTGCACTCCTCGACCTCACCCCTCAGAGTTCTCTCCCTTACATCGTACCCAGCAAAAAGCTTCTCGTAGACCTTGTCGGCAATGATATGCTGGTACTTCTTCTCGCACCCCTCATGCAACAAGGTAGTGGATTCTTTGTATTGTTGCTGAAGGTCTTCGAGGGTGCCTTGGAGATCCCCAATCATATCATAATAAGCCACATTATTGTCCACTGCTCGATCAAGTAGACACTTCAGATATTGATATGCTTCAACTGCCTGTTCCGAAGCATCTTGGCCGAGGATGTCGACGACTTGTGCTGCACTCAGGTCTGTGTGACCAGCCTTAAAGTATTCATTACATTATCGCAGTAGCTTTGTATCATGGGCAGATAGTAATTCCATCCTGGCCAGAAACTAGAAGAGGAAGAAAAAGCAATAATTAATAAGAAGAATCAAGACAGATTATGAAGAAGAGACAACAGTATGAATAAACACAAGTTCAAGTTTTATTATATCATAAAGTTCAAAAGTACAAGATTTAGAGTTACATATTCATGGTTACAATTGACAAAAGAAAAATATAAAGAGAAACCCGAACAACTCTACACCTTTTCCTTGTCTCCCAAAACCTTCTCGGGAGGCTGGGACGAGGAAGTAGGTTGCTCGGAGGGAGTAAAAAGTTGCTCGAGGAGCGCCAGCAGTTGCTCGGAAGAAGTAATGATTTGCTGAGGTTCCTCGTTAGCAGGCTGGATGGCTGGGGGATGATCTCCCATCACCATAGAAGACTCTTCGGAGGTAGCTTCGTCCTCTTCTAAGTCTTTAGGAGTTGGAGGAGGACCAGGGATGTGTCGCTGAAAGAGTTCGGAATTTTCATCCACTTTCATCTCCTGAAGAGCAGCGACCCATCCATCCCTAAATTAATTGAGGCTACCATAGTCCACTTGCGACACCATGGCAGCCAATCCCTTGTTCCACCCCTTGTCCCAGCCAGCGCTGAAGGACTTCTTCACAGCCATTTTCCTCTTCAACTTCTCCGAGGAAAGCTTCTCGGACAGCGGGTTATCAACAGCTTTCAATTTTCTCTCAGCCTCCTCCTTCTGCCGATTTATCTCCCGAAGTTGAGACAACTCCTCTTCAGCAACCTTGAGCTTATTCTCTAGCTCTCCAGCATTCTTGAGCTTCTCGTCGAGCTCTTTATTTTTCCCCTCCAAGTCCTTTATTCTCTTCTCCAACTCTTTGGAGACTTTAATAGCTTGAGCTTTTTCCTTCTCGATGGAGGCAAGCTTGTTCTCCCAGATTGCCTTGTCAGCAGCATATTTCTGGCGAGAATCTTCCAAAGACTTAATAGCTTCCTCCAGAGCTTCCTCCACACTATACGAGGAGCATGAAGCTTTAATCGCCTCGTCTTTCTTCAAAATGGTATTGAAGCAGCTCACCAACTGTGAAAAGAAAATGAAAGCAAGTCAGAGACAGTTATAACAAAGAAAAGATGAAAAGTTCAAAATAATGAGACTTACAGAAGCAATATGGCGAGCAGCTAACGAAGTGACCATGTCCCGAGTAAGGTTTTCCTCAGTACCTTGGACCTCGGGAATGATCCAGGACTTTACCGAGCTCATGGCAGAACTCAGAGGAACAAAAGTAGGAACCCCGGTTCCAGTAACTGAGGGCTGAGTGATGGTGTCAGCCAAATTGACCGAGGAGCTCTTCTTCAGCCTCCTCGGGGGAACATAAACAGTTTCGACCAAGGAAGAAATTTTGGTTGGTGATATTACAATCACCTCTCCTGGAGCAGCAGACCTGCTCAGAGCCACTTGGGGGTTCTCAACAACCTTCACAACAGCAGCAGCCGAGGAAGGCGCATCAGTCTTCTTTGTTCCTTCTGGGACATCAACCTTACTTCTTTTTGTCTCTCCAGCACCAGAGGCAGCCTTCTCAAAAAGGGTGGGAGGTCTTCTCTTCTTCATCCTTTCACTTAAAGGAATGTGTGATTCAGGCGAAGAACTGGTGGAAGCTGGTACTGGCTCTGATTCACTTATTACTGGACGAGTAGTAAAAGAGGTGGTGTAGCTCTTGTATTGCAGCAGATATGAGGCCGACCTAATATGCTCGCCAGCAACAGATTGATGCAGACTCCAGATAAGTTTCAAGTGCCTTATATTAACATCTGCTTCCTTTGGACACTTTCTTTTGCTATCAACTGCAAATAAATCAAAATTAAAATATCAGTGGCACATTTTATCAAACACAAAGGAAGCATGATTTCAAAATAAGTAAAATAAAATAAAAATAACCTATCCCATTGCCATAGGGAGGGCATCTGGGGCCCTGATAAACTTCATCTCCAGATAAAGGAGCATGTTGCCAATTTTTTATGACATCCCCGTGCTCAAAATAATCCCTATTAGCATCAAGGAGATTGACTACTAAGGCCCTATTCAAAAATCTAGTTTTTAAATAAAAGGTGTTATTACCAACTGCCCATCTATATCAAAACATGATTTCTGGAATCCCTATGCGAGTTTCATGGATTTGATTTAACATATGCACCCCATTAACTATTCTCCATGTATTGGGGGCTATTCTTGCAGGAACAACGTCAAAGTATTGACAAAATTCCAGACATAAGGGATTTAGTGGAAAAGAAAATCCACACTCAGCAACAAAGAGACTGGGGAACCAATGTCCCTCAGCCAAACGGAAATAATCAGAAGGCTCAGAAAGCTCTTCCAGAACAACCCAGGAGGGAATAGAAAAATCAGAGCGAAACTTATCAAGAGATTCAACAGGGTAAACCATGATGAATAAAAAAAATGAAGAAGAAGGAAGAAAATCTTACAGAATAAGAGTGGATCTGTTGACAACGAACGATGGAAGAAATTAATACACAGGAGAGAAAGAGGTGATGGAAAACTCGAAGATACAAATTTGAAAAAGTAGAAGACGATGGGATTTTCTGCAGCGTTTAAATACTCTACCTTGGGAAAAGGATAAGTAATGATTACAAAAAGGGACGATTACGTTACCGGCGGCTAAAAAGACGAAAAGGGGCGCGGGAATCAAAGCGGGCAACGATGGCTAAAAAGACGAAAAGTGGCGCGGGAATCGAAGCGAGCATAAAAATTTAAAAAGCCTGATTCAACGAATTTGGAAGGAGAAATAAATACGAAGGAAACACTCCTAAAAATCAGGAGGATCATTTAAAACTTCCGTATTCCGAGAAAAAATATTCCACACTCCTCAAATTTCGAACTATGAAACATTGGGGGCTTCTGTTGATACCAAATTTAGCCTGTTGACATGGCTCAATAAAGTGAAGACGCGTGGCAATCTACGTGGCAACAACAAACACTTCCGAGGAACTCACACGCTCTGAGGAACCATACTACAACGAGGAACACTGCTTCCCCGAGGAACTCATACGCTCCGAAGAACAGGAACTCTCCGAGGAACTTTCGAGTACCGAGAAGCTTAGGCGGTCCGAGCAACTCAGGCGGTCCAAGCTGTACCTCGAACAAAGCCTTAATCGCAGGATAACCAACAGTTTGACTGTTCATTAAATGCTTATCATTCAGACGCACACGCTTAAGGGGCATTGAATGTATTACCCTTTCATATGTACATCATTTAATGTATTACCCTTTCACATTACAGCCCCAGGGTTATAAATACATTGTACAATCCTCATTTAAGGGGGACCGGAATTTCTTGATAGAACTTGTAATCGACAATTTCCAAACACTCAGAAATAACATAACAGTGGACGTAGGCCATTCTTATAAGGCTGAACCACTTTAAAAATTCTTTGTCTCATTTATTTATCTGTGATTGAAAAATTAGATATGATCTAATTTTTTACATCAACAGCCTAAAAACATACAATTGGCAACATTTTGTGAATTTACTAAACTTTATATAATATTATCAAATTCTGTTAAAAAATTATCTAGGGTTTTACCTAATTGAATTAATTTCATGAATAAAATTATTATCAAATGTAAATATTTATATAATTAAATTTAACACACATACCCCCTTCCCCCCTCCCCTCCCCCCACCCCACCCCACCCCACCCCACCCCACCCCCACTACCCCCTTTCCCCCTCCCCCACCACACACATATATACACACACATACACACACATATACACATACCCTACCCCCTCCCCCCGTCCCCCCACCACACCTGCACCACCCCACCCCCATTACCCCCTTCCCCCCTCCCCTACCACACACCACCACACACACACATACACACACATATACACATACCCCAACCCCTCCCCCCCGTCCCCCCACCACACTTGCACCACCCCACCCCCATTACCCCCTTCCCCCTTCCCCCACCACACACCACCACACACATATATACACACATACATACACACACATATATATACACACATACACATAGAAATGAAAGAGAAAGAGAGGAAAAAAAATATACCTTAGAGAGAGAGAGAGAGAGAGCAGAAATCGCTTAGAGAGAGAGGGGGGGGGGGGAAACCAAAAAAGGTGGGAAAAAAGAAGTCTAGGGTTTTTTTTACTGCGAAAGTTGTCACGGTCGTGTCAGAGTCATTGACCGTGACAATTTTTTTGTCACGGTCGTGTCAAGGTCAATGACCGTGACACAAAACGTGAGATTTGTGTCACGGTCAATGACCTTGACAAAGGTGGCCGGTTGAAAGGTGACAATTTTGTCATTTTGGTGTAGTGTGGATTGCATTTTTAAAAAGTATTTTTGAATGGCTATAGCATCCCCATCACCAAGTCTTAAACGCCTCACTTTACTAAGAAAGTTATAACAATCCTTCTCTAAAAATGGCACATTCTCATGCCCACCCGCCTCAACTAACAAGGAGGTGAAATTTTTACATGGTCGGATACCGGCCCTATCATTCAATTCAAGTTTTCTTTTAACAAAAGGCCTTATGATTCGATTACTCTTATAATATCTTGATTTTCCAGGCTAACCTTATGATTATGATCAAGGTTTAATGTTGAAATCCTCCACTTTCCATCGGGGCACAAGATAGCCCTAATTTGTGACTTGCAATCCGTTTTAGAAACCGGACGTTTTTTGAACACATTTTTTTATTTGCTTTCCTCTTTTTCGGAATGAGGGCATGAATATACAACATATTTTACCCCGCCAACATCCCTTTCGGATGATCTCTTTTCGACAGGAAATCCCTTCTCATTACCATATTTTTTTATAGTAATCAAACAACCCTTCAACATTAGTAAACTCCATTCATATCTCGGGATCTATTATTTTTTCCATTTCATTTTGCATAGACTCATCATCCCCTTCTAAATCCCCCACATCATCATTTAAATAAAAAAATATATTTGCCTCACTACTAGAAGCCATTTTCCACCCCGACAAGAATATAAAAAAAATTATTACAATCTTGAGATCAAAATAAGATATAAACATAGAGTAACAGAAAAACAAGTGAGACAAAACAATTTTATTGTATTTGATTAACAAAAAAAGAAGTTAAATTCAACAATCCAATAAAGCAATCCAATAAGTTTAGCATTCAAACATTTTTTCACTTTAAAAAAAAATTATTACAATCTTGGGATCAAAATAAGATTTTAACACAGAATAACAAAAAAACAAGTGAAACAAAACAATTTTATTGTAATTGATTAATAAAAAATCAAAGTTAAATTCAACAGTCGAATAAAACAACCCAATAAGCTTAGCATTCAAACATTTTTCACTTAAAACAAATATTATTTGAATGGAACTTGATAAACAACATTATTATTTAAAATAAAAATATATTATTGCTGTAAATACAAATATATTTAAAATAAAAAAGGGACATATACCAAATAGTCCCCGGACATTTTTTAATACCCATTTAGTCTAAACTTTTTTATTTTGCCTCACAAAGTCCTTTGCCACATATTTTGGAGAGGGAGTGCCGCTGGCGCGGACCTCTAAAAATAAGAGGATATTGAGTGCTTGAGGGACTAAATGGGTTAAACTAAAAATATGTGTCCTTTTTAAAAAATATATATTTATAGTAGGGACTAGGGGTGGCCATAGGCCCGAGGCCTGCCAAGCCCGCCCAACCCGCCCAATAAAAAAATAGGGCTTGGGTAAGGTAAATAGGCCCGCAAAGCGGGCTTGGCAAAATTTTATAGGGCCGATTTTTTTTCGGGCGGGCTTGGGCATGAGTTCTTAAGCCCGATGAGGCCCGGCCCGGCCCGACGCCTGAAATATATATATATATATATATATATATATATATATATATATATATGTATATATATATATATGTGTGTGTGTGTGGGGGGGGGGGGGGGGGGAACTTCTATAAATATAAAAACGTATACCAAGTCTTTTCATGTAAAGTGAGAAACTTTATAAATGGACTTTGTAATATATGGAGTTTAAAACAGATTTTTAATTAAAAAAATTGGTCTTTAAATAAAAAAATAGGTATTTTAATTTTAAAAAAAAATCTTTTAATTAACATAATAGGGCCCGATCAGGTGAGCCTGAGTAAAGAGCTTTCAAATCTAGGCGGGCTTGGAATTACATAATAAGGCCCGATCTAGGCCCGAGCGGGCTTGGGATAACACTTATTTTTTCAAGCCGGCTCGAGCCCGACCGGGCCTACCCGGCCCGGCCCACGGCCACCCTTAGTAGGGACTATTTAATAATTGACCCATAAAAAAATATAAAGGAGAAAAAAACCTAAATATGGCTGGTGTCAGAGTTTAGCTGGTCGGTGCCGGAGTTCTGCCTGTTGGTCCGGAGTTTTGCTGGTCGGTGCACGAATGGAAGGTTTTGAGAGTAAATGAGTTTGGGAGTAAATGTGCTTTTAACTTAACAACCAAGTTTTGGGGGTAAATGAGGCTTGTGGGTTTGCTGTCAAAGAAAAGGTTGGGATGATGTGGCACATCCACATAATCATGTAGGGGTTTTATGTCAAAAACCCAAGTCGCCCTATCATTTTTCAAAAGGAATTGGTCTCGACCATGCGTGAATCTAACCACTAAGATTTACTACTCATGATTTGCTCATTGTTTTTCATCTTATCTTGCTTTGTTTCGTTCATAATCTTTAATTGTATTCTCCGAATTTTTGAATTCATTAGCTTAAGAAAACAAAATCTTGATAAACTCTGCATGCCAAATGTTTTTTGGCACTCTTGTTGCCTCCAATATACAGCACAATCATATGCTTAGCTTGTTGAATGTTTATTTAACTTATATTTTCCTCCATATCCGTTTTTGGCTCTGCCGGAAAGATAGTGGTAGGGAAATTTAAGTGCCACAATCATGGCTCAATCTTTACTGCGGGGGATGATTCTATGCCACTGTGATGTCACTTATGGTGTCAATGTCTCCATCATATTCTAAGTTATAGCTCCTGATCATTATTGGTGAGTATTTCCTGTTCAATATTCGTGGAATTTTTTCTCCTTCCGTCCCAAATTTTTAGTGCGTTTTCCTTCTTTGGATGTACTTAGCGAACCAAATTCCACGGCGGTGATCAGGACTTCATTGATCGAGTATATCACGGTTTTTAAATGGAGACTATTCATTTGGGATGGAGAAGTATTATTTTCAAGAGCAATTAATGTGGTAGAGGACCTGTGCTTAATATAACAGTTGCTTGAGGCGCCAGCAATTTTTTTTATAAAAAAAAGAATAAGAAATTCAAAACTCCAACTTTATTATTTAGGCCTCCTTGTATATACTTCTTGAAATCTGAATGTTACAAAAAGTAATTCACTCTTCTTACCTCCATTATCCCACGTTGTTAAACAAACTCCATAACTGAAAATGTACTGGGTAAATACCACTTCTGAACAAAACGCCAATAAGTCAAAAGATGAATACAAATAACGAAATTAGTCAAGGAATCTTCGCCTGGAAACATGTTAAAATCAGCATTTGGGGAGGTCTGCTGGTGGAGGAAGGAGCTTTTGATGGGGAAGCTTTCCATCTAAAACCAGCCATGCCATCTTCAAACCCCAGCTCGTGTGGACCTCTAGATGACAATGCATGAACCAAACCCCTGTCACATAGTTATCTTGATCGTAAGAAAACATGATTTAGGCACACCCAAAGTACTACTATACATGCTAATTCACCAAAACT
The DNA here is from genome assembly GCA_949130495.1 of Sambucus nigra. Classification (NCBI taxonomy): domain Eukaryota; kingdom Viridiplantae; phylum Streptophyta; class Magnoliopsida; order Dipsacales; family Adoxaceae; genus Sambucus; species Sambucus nigra. Next base: position 329,005,552 of record OX422209.1, read on the forward strand.
AGGAAATACATAACTTATGGTTCCTTATGCATAACTATGTAGTATAATTCCAGATAGTTTGATTATTTATTTGCATAAATGATGCCTAACAATATTGCATGAGAAAAATAGAATTGATTATATTATAGCATTCATGTGTCTTAGAGTTAATTCGTGTAGGATCCATGCGCGATAATCTGTTATGTTTGTGTATGCATGTGTGAGTTGCACGGTATGCCAAGATTCTACACTCTCTATCCCAAATTAATAGTCCATATTTGAAATTCAAACATTTTAAGGAACTAATTTATTTTCCACATTTATCCTCTTAAGAATTTTAAATACGTATGGAATGCAACGTATGCACTTGAATCATTGTATTCACATTGGTATTGGTGGGATGGGTGACTTATGTAATTTCACTCATTCTTATATGCTATTTGTTATTCAAAAGAAGCCTATTAATTCGAGACTAACCAAAAGGAAAGCAAGACTATTAAATTACGATAGAGGGAGGATATTTTCCTATGTCCATTCATATTCCTCAAGAGTTCATACTTCCACGAGGGTGCATGAAGAATAACTAAAATATTCACATTACTATGTTTAGAGAAAAAGTGCTTTGTTTTTGTCAAATGCTGAAAAGCATAGGCAACGTAAAAGTATTTAGCTACTAATACTAGCATATAGAGCCTAATTGGGAGGTGGATACCTTAATAAACATTTTTTGTTCTAGAAACAAAACTTGTACTTGATTATTGAGCTCATGCATATGTTCATATCAGTAAAATGCGCTTATGAATCCTAAATATATGCTTTATGATATGCTGCTTTCTGCTACTCACCTGGATTGTCTGCGAGAAACTGAATAGCAACCCATCCCCCGGAGGGCACACCAACAGTGTTCCTTTCAATTGGGTCAATAAGGTTGAAGTTTTTAGGGTCCGTATTTGGATCATAGTTCCCGAACCCTTGTCCAACCACGAAGAAGTTAAAGCCATGGAGATGAAGAGGGTGGCTTTCAATACCAAGAATGCTCGTGTCCTGCATAATGAGCTCCACACTAGTGTTGAAGGGGAGAACCATAAGCTTCGTGTCATTGTTCACAAAGGTGTTGTTTGGTGGTATTCCTGTGTAGTTGAACCAATGCATTGGATTAATTGGAAAGTCAGGGTTGTAAACCCCACTGGATTGGCCAAAGAAGTGGGCTTGGAGGAGGGCTGTGGTTGGTTGTACAAAGGATACATTGTTGATCGAAGCTGCAAACCTGGTACCATTGGGTCCTTGGCAGGTTTGTTTTTTCTCACAGGGGCTTGTTCCAAGGCCTATCGTGAAAAAGAAATGCCTGCCAACTTTCTGGGGGACATTAGCTGGGAAACGAGAATTGGCCAAGCTACGCAATTTCTTTGTGAAATTTGTAGCGAACGAAGTGTCATTGAGAGGAGGTAAGGTTGGTTTGAAGAGTGGAAGTTTCTTCATTGATATGGTTGAATGGATGGATACTGGTAATTCGTATTCAAGAATGCCAGCAACAGTGGAGTTGTCAAAGGTACCCAAGCCAGTGACATATGGTCTAGCAGTCATGAGAAATATGGCATTTGGGAAGTGGGATTTGGCCTTGAGAAGAACATTTGTAGTCTGTCCTGGGGTAATGAGAAGTGTATCAGCTTCAAACGGTTTGACATAAATGGCATCAGCTTCAACAATTGTGAGGCTGTGGTTTGCAATACTGAAGAAGAGCTCGTCGTTGAGTGCAGCGTTAATAATTCGAAGAAGGTATGTCCTTCCAGGCTTAACCTTCAGCTTGAATGTATCTGTCAAATCCCAGTTAACAAAAACGAAGTTATAGACTAAGATTTAATTCAATGTAAGTGGCGTTTGATATATACCTTTTGAAGAACAGTTATACAAGGGTCCAGGAAGCCCATTGATGGTATAGGCATCAGAGACATTTGGACCTCCACCTGTTTGTAAGGCTTGACTAATTATGGCTTCAGTATCAACGTTGAACCACTCCCCTGTGAGTAAATTTGTATTTTTATAAGTAGAAAATATCATAAAAGATCAGCGGAGTTTGACAATTGCATTTAATTATTTGCTCAAAGTTTATTACCAAATATAATGGGAACTTCCTTATGAGGTCTAGGAAATGGGTAAGCGACATTATGCTTTGGAAGGATGATTAGAGGACCGTAGATAGTAGATCTTAGCCATGAGATATGAGCATGCCAAAAGAGAGTTCCTCTTTGCCCAACAATCGTGAAGTTGTACACATAGCTCTGCCCTGTTTGTATGGGGCACTGTGTTACATATGCCGGGCCATCAGCCCAACCACTTCGTAGTTGCCGAATGCCATGCCTTAAACAAATTTCGAGACAAGAAATCAGACCAGCTAGGACATTAGTTGATGCTATTGAATGTGAGAAAATGGCCCATTTTTATTCTAGAAATACTTTTCGTACATAAAATTTAGGAAAATATCTTTTTTTGCTCTACATTTCAAGATTTATTTGCTTAACATTTCAAGATTTATAATCATACCAATGGATGGAAATATTGTTTGGGACATGGTTAATAACTTTTATAAGCAGGCGATCACCCTCCCTAGCTACAATGCGAGGACCTGGAAATTGCCCATTAACGGTAACCATGCTCTTCGTGTGGCACAGTCGCGTCACATTCTGCAACTTGATCTACAACACCATACGATCACAAGGGTTATATTTATACGAACATAAATTATAGGCTGTTCGAATTTAAAATGTGTAATTATGAGCACTAGGAAACACATACATTAAACTCATAGCGCCTGGTTCTGCTTGCATCTTTTGCTAGTGCAATCATAGGAACGAGACACATTGTGATTACAAATGAGATGAGAACTCCCATAGAAGCTGCTGATTGCAGAATAGAAACGCCCATCCCCCTCTCTCTTTGTCTCAGGACAAGGTGAATAAACTATGATGTGTAAACTTGAATTGGATACAGCTTGAACAGAGCTATTGAGGATGTATTTATAAAGAGAGGTGGTGAAAGGGTGTTTGGTTTTGATTAAAAAAGAAGAGGGAACTATAAAAGCTTTAAACTAAACCAACTGTTGTTGGAGAGCAATTTTAGAGTGCTGCCAAAGACTATATAGTTTATTTTACCTCTTCTCTCAATCTTATCTTCTTCGTGGTATAGTTCCGAATTGTAATGTGAAATTACTTTGGGCATTACCGCCATTATTATGACTACAGACTTGACTTAACTGTACCTATTTCCTTGTCATTTGCCCTCCTTTAGTTACAAATTGTAGTGATTCCTTCTCAATACTAATTATATTTGAATAGTTGGTGTGTATATATATTTCTATGTTATCTGGTTCCTCGGGGTTTTCTCAACAAATTAGTGTTGTTCTGCGCATAGATGTGAATTTGACGGTTCTTGAGGGTTGTTGCAATTTACATAATACCACAATGATCAATTATACTACTGACTAAAATTTAGTGCATTTAGTAATTGAGATTATCCTAGCACATTAGATTGCACGTGCTCTACATTTCAATGACGAAGCTTTGATGAACACCACTAGGCTATAAAACACACTTCAAAGTAAACACTGTAATGCATAAATATATCATATAACTCACTGGTTTATTGTTTTGGGCAATTGATATGGATAGGATAGTAATCCGAAACCGCTTTTTGGCTACTAATCGGAAAGCTGTCTACAAGATTTTTGTGCCCTTAATATTATTTTCATTTGGGTGAATAGAATGCAAGTTTAAATTTGTGATTATATTTTGAGGAGGCTCAACTAATTTAAGTTCATTAGTGTATATCATCTGTTTAGTTTATGTGATGTCCTATACTCATTGGATACGCGACAAAAGTGTCACTTGATACTGCACGCATGACCCTCAGACAGATTAGGGACAATTCCCGTCACGGCAAGCTGGAAATGCATAGTTTTCTTTAGTGATGGACATGAAATACATGGCCTTGCTAGACAGGCAAAAGACAATGAAAGTTGCATTTTGGTATTCTAATTGCCATACCATTTCTTAAATTTTTTCGGTAGTTAAAACTTTTGTTTATGCTGGGAATAAACGAGATGGTCTTTCTCCAGGGTTGAAACGTCCAATTACCCTCTTTGCCACGTGTAACATCATCAACTTCACACTTGGAGATTAAGCGAAATTTGAAACTGACTATGTGAAGACGTTGCTTTGGAGTCAGTTAAATTTGTTGTATTTACAGCTACTTGGTGAAGCTCAGTTTGGTGGCCAAGGTATTGCCATGCCACCCTAATTTCGGGCTTGCAAGCAAGGGAGTGATAAATAAATGTGATCTGGAGCGAAGATGAGAACTGATTACTTTGTTGTTTATAAGTACAAAAATGAACAGGTAGGGTAAAGTATCATTCAAATACACGGAATTGAATATAAATTTGGTGTTCATACAACCGTATCTTCTAAAAATACCAATTGTAGTTTTACCAACCTAGTGTACCCCTCTCTCTCTCTCTCTCTCACACACACACACACACACACACACACCCCAAAATAAAATTTTAAGAAAAATACCCTCATATGCATGTATTGCACATGATCCATTTTTCCTTTAAAAATATAACACCGTTAGTGCTTGGGGGTAAAGTGACTTATTTCATAAGTTGAGAGGCGTAAGTTTTGAAAATAAAAGTACGGATGATGAAGTGAAAATAAAAGTAAAATTGAAGGGATCAAAGTATACCCAACCCTAATAATAATAATAGGGGATATTTTGCTTTTCACCTCAACTATTGTCCTAATTTGTGCACCCCAAATTTGGAAAAAATATTATTTTGACGTTAATTAGTATTTGGTTTTGGTTTTGGTTTTGGTTTTGGTTTTGGTTATTAGAGATTTGTTACAATAAAATTTGAATAATGACTTAAGTCACTAATTTAGACAAAAGTTTCAATCCTCAACTTTTCTTTTCATTTTTAGAATGCCTTTGGTGACTAAAGTCAGTTTCAACATAAAAACAAGAATAAATCTAGGGAGACCCATAAAAAAAATCCATTTCGTAAACCCACTGCATTAAAAGCTTATATCTTATTATTGTGGGTCCCGTCAGGGCATCAAAATGTGCATTTAAAACTTGTATCCATTTTTGTCTTATTCACTGGGTTTACCAAATAGGTTTTTTTATGAGTCTCCCTAGCTTTACTCTAAAAACAATGAATATTAATGTTGAAATTAGAAGAAAAATATAATTGTTGCCACTAATATAATGACTTTTTGACAGTTGTGCACATATTAAAATTCAAATATAGCCACTGCAATTTCCGGGTATCAACAAATGAAACAAGACAAAACACATTAGCCCGTAAACAATTATGTGTCAAAACAATAATTAAGAATAGTTTCATTTAACAAAGATTACACCATTTTTTTAAAATTTTATGTTTAGTCCAATTCATTTCTATTTTTTCAGTCCCTGATAGTTACATTAATACACATGGATAATAGCATTAACTATACGTCCAATTATTGACATTATTAATGTGGTAATGTCACTATCAAGAGAGGTTTAACCTATTCTACACTGTCTTAATTTGGAATAAAATAATTTTTTTTTGTTTGTTACTTGTTAGTACCAAGAATCATTTTAAAATTATATTGGACTAAATATTAAATGAAATATTTTTATGGACTATCCTTTAAAATAATGATATGCTAAAGTTTTTAAAATAGTTGATGTGGCATTTTTTTTATTTCATTATAGGCAGACAAGTAATTAGTGTGAAACCCACGTATTGCTTAAGCTTACTTTTTTTTTTGAAAATTTTACACAAGTTAATCAACAAAAAATATAAAATTTAATATTCAAAGTTTATTAATTATGCATAATGATTAATCTGTAATCACTTTTAATGTAAAAGTGATTATTGTTTGTAGCAAATTAGATGAATGTCTTAAAAAATAGTATTTTGCATTGACTTATTATAACATTTTAATAAATTAAAATATACAATATTTCTGTAAAACATGAAATTGAATGAGTCATTTCATGTACTAAGAATGCATAATTAATAGTTTCTGTAGGACGGGCTTAATGATAGACCTCCTAGTTTAATAAGAAAATTTGCCAATCAGTGATTAACGAAAGATCAAGACAAAATAGAGCTTAATCGAAGCCTAATGAAGCCTTTCAGTAGAAAATAGATGATCCACCATTTATTTTGTCTATTTTTCTATGATTAGATTGTATATTGTAATATTTGTGAGGTTACTCGGTACCAACGAGGTACCTGGCCTGACAGGACTCGGGACAGCTTACATGCTCTACCGAGGAAACTCACTCGAAGCTCGTTTAGGCATTATACTTAATCATTTTGAATACACCAGGTAAAGCACCAACACAACCCAAAAGAGCAACTTTGACCAAACTCACTCTCAACCACATATGGCTTTTGGGGCCAAAAATAGTATATTTATGAAAGTATATTAGTGATGTCATATCATACCTAACCATGTCAACAATGACTGTTTGGTGGGATGGTGGCCGAAAAGGCGTTGATGCCCTACTACACCGCCTGACACAAATGGCTGGTCAGTCGAGATTTCACTCAACATTCTATACTAATGACATATTAGATATGGTAGATTGTCCTAGTATTGAATGCACGATGAGGTCCATCATAACCAACCTTAACCTATAAATACTCCACTTATCCTTTGATAAGCCATCAGATCTTTGAATTATAAGATCATTGAGTTATCAAGTTATCAAAACTTTAAAACGAGAGAGAATATTCTCCCACCATTAATACGCTTGTCCAGTTTTCATTAAGACTCAAATATTTATTATCATCCAAATACTATTCCATCCATATTACTAGTGCTTACTTGCCTACCATTGTTGTGATTAGAGTCTCTCTCTCTCTCTCTCTCTCTCTCCCCTTCTCCCTCTAAGCTAATATCCATCAAATGCTCATTTATTATCAAACATTCTGTAATTATTACCCATTATTGTGATATATAAAGGACTTTGTTTCTCGTCATTACGAGTGCATTTATTATTGTTTCTTTTACCATTAAACGAGTTACGCCTTCGTTATTCATAAACACCCCATATCACATAACTTTCTTACATTTGACGACTCTATTGGGGAGGTATTCTTGTTAAAATGGTGAACGGCAACATCAACCTCACCCTTTTTAATGATAACCAGCATGATGGAGAACATGATACTCCCACGATTGATCTTACTTGGAACACCACTATCAATTGAGGTATTCACATGGGAAATTTTTTCATGAGCGCTGTAATGGGACCAACTCAGATGTCCAACATCATGGCCATATTCATGGAGTTGATGCAAACTCACCCTAGAGTGATGGGGTTTGATCCACTGATGGACCCTAACTCTTTTGCTACCTTAGTATCACCTCCAGCAGTTTCCTTGACAAGGATGAAAGTTCAACCTCTAAGATCTCTTGGTCCTTCGGTGGTCAATCTTCTTACCGCCTTACCAGTACCAACAATGGAAGCAACTATTACTATCACTGCCTCACTTGAGGTCACCCCACTAAAGGCTAAATCAGCTGAGGTAATGGTGGGACCAAGATCGAATCTTGAGGAAGTTAAGAAGGAGATAATGAAAATGATGATACTAACTTCACAATCTCTAGTGTGGTCGTGTCTATCTATGATGATTTTCGGACTCCTTACTCAGAGGAATATAATGACAAATCATACCTTAAGGGGTATGTCCCTCCATATTTGATAAGTTCAATAGGAGAGGAGTTGTCACACCATGCCTTAATTAAGTTAAAATCATACTTATAATGCATAGAAATTTATTCTATAATAACTTAATTGTTATCTCTTGGGAAATTACACACATTTTCCCCTCCAAAGGCATGTCTATAAGAAAATATAACTACCTTTACATATAACTTATTAAGTACAAAACAACTTTGCATAAAAAAGTTTCTTAGTTTACTATTTACAAAAAGCTCGTTGATATTCAAACCATATTACATATCCTTCACTCTCTCGTTTTAAAGTCCTAACATGGCAGTGAACTCCAAATGATAGGCATAACTAGAAAAAATATTATAGGAGTGCAAGCTACAAAAGCTTAGTGAATGCCTTATACACTCCCCCCATATATTTAACAAGTTTAAATAAACATTTTAAATCATGTAACACAAGTAGTTGGACTCCCGTAAGCCTGGACCCGCCACAGTCCAATTAACTCACCGCAGTTTATAGGGACCACTATATCCCTTTGCTTTGGCCGAGTACACAAAACCTTAGTTTGAATTATCGAATTAAAACAAGACCACCACAACCCGTAGAAGCCACCATGATTCATATAATTAAATAACTTCAATTAACATTTTTAATCATATGCATATGTATTATAAATATTACATCAATACACGAGCAATTCAACACAATTATTTAAACTATACATTTATATGTAAAAGTATAAGCATCTACAATTCATAGGGCAGGCCATTCACCTCAAAAGTAATTAGAGTATAATGAAATATATTATGACACCCCGACTAATTAAATATCGGGTAGCTACTCCTTTATTAAATTAATACAAAATGTCAAGTTGGTCCAGTTAACAGTATCACTGTCGAAAACATTTTAATCATTACTAACCACCTAGTATTTAAAAAGAAAGATGTCAAATTTTAAATTAAGTCTGATTAACATACAATAAAAGAATTATGAAAGAATATCATAACCATACACTATAAAGTCTCAATAAAGTAACCAACAATTAATAATAAGTCCAGAGGAAAACCCTTCACAACAATCCCACCACTGAAATAAATAAAACAGTATATCCTGAATTAATTACATGCCAACAATCTGAATAACTGAAATATGAAATGTCACTAATAAAAATGGGCGACATGCCCTACAAATGATGAAAACTAAATAGAGTCAAGACAAAAGAAGCGTCTACTAGCAAGGCACTGTAACTTCCACAAACAGCTACAGCTCGTCACCTGAATGGAAATCCTATGCATGGTGTCCTTGTGGCTGGGCACCTAAAAGGTTTTTACAAAAATAGATTTGAAAGCAAACGGGTTAGAGCCCGAAAGTGGAGAGTATTTTAAAAATAGCAAGTGCTTTAATAACATTAAAACAAAGAATGCAAAATACATGTTAGGACGTGCTCTCACATGAAATACTCACCTCTCGTCTAATCGTGCACTCCTAACGTACAGTACCCATCTAAGTGGTATTTATATCTAACTAAACCGACATAAATTCTAACCCATCTACTCGATTCACAATATGAATTCCCAATGTTATCACTTGAATAGATAGCTTTATTTAAACTCGGATTCTCAATTATTAGCATTACCATTTACTGGAGGTTATCCCCTTATTTATCTTCTCAAGGAGTTACTATAAATTATTCTCATAATTAAACATGACAAGTCTGTTCATTTAACCGTATATCATTCACATCATAAATATACAATACAAGCATCCCGAGACTAAGCTGCGGTGCACACATACTCTGCTATCCATCCTGGTACATCACGTACATAAGGATCACGCATTCCGAATCTCTCAGGAATCGTTCTCAGATAACAACAATCACAAACAATGGAGGCGAACACAGTCACATCACATGGGTCACGCACATACCTACGCTCCCATGATCAGCAGACTTATTAACTTCCCAATAAGTCCTTCTCTGACCTATGTCCTCGAGGTACCAATCTATATCCCCCCGTAGGCACACAAAGAATAGATGGCCCTAAGCGAACGTAAACCTCCCGTGATAGCAAGCATAGTAGGTATGTCATACACATAAAATCATATACATATACTAAGCATACACACATCTTAGTAATTACCATAAATTATTAGTGGTATACTTCTCATTCTCATACCAACTTATAATGTTACACAATTCTCATATACCCGGTTAATACAAATATTTAAGTCGTCTATAATCCTCAGATCGTATATAGTCACTAGCGTCCTAATCCACAAATATCATTTGGTTCACTCCTCATTATATCCCAATTCTCCCAATTATACCAAATAGTTAACAAGGGAAGGTTATCTCTACAATTAAATATGGTTACGGAACACTAGAAATCGAATCAGGCCAAAAAGGCCAATCTGTCAACTCGTTAGAAGTCTCGTTCGAACGAGGTCGTTCGAACGAGGTCGTTCGAACGAGAGTTCGTTCGAACGAAGTGGGCATCTAACGAGATCTCGTTCAAACGAAAGGCATCGAACGAACATCCCACTCATTAGAAGTCAAACTGTCAACTCGTTAGAAGCTCGTTCGAACGAGCTCGTTCGAACGACCTGGGCAGGCCTTCTAACGAGGTGACAGTTTCGAGCCCATAATTCTCCTATTTCGCTTTTCCCAATTTTCTTCACCTCTAATCTCATCTAAACATCATTCCAACAGTAGTTCAAGGTTTCTAATCATTCCTAAACATACTTAAGTCGTATAATAACATTTATATGGGGTCAAATCATCCTAAACCACATCTAATCATCAAATCTCCCCAATTTTTCCCAAATCTCATGAACATGAACCCTAGAAATTTAAAGTCATCAATAGACATAATTAAATCCGTTTTTGTGATATAAAAGATGTATTTCGATCAGAATAATCACCCAAAAATAATTCTACATGCAATTTCCTTATCAAAATGTGAATTTCTAATTCCAATTCAATGGTTTTTTTTGTCAATCTCCCAAAACAATTCAAATTTTTATAAATTTCTAAGCATGGAAGAAACATTCGTTGTAAATAACGTAATTAAACCACTTGCCTTGGATTTTTCTCTGAATTTGGTGTTGAATTGATGAAGGTTGTTCTCTCCTTTTTCTCCCAAGGTTGAAGGTTGAAGATGGAGGTTGTGTTTCTCTTTTTGGGGACTTCTCCTAACCTCTCCTAAAACTCCCGTTGCCCTCAACTCAGTTAATTGCTGGTAATGGGTTAGTGGGTTCTGAAATTCCCTATTTTAAACTCCCAAAATTCGTTGGTCATAAATCCCCAAATTCTAAAATTACCAAACTACCCTTTTAAGTTGGCGGTATGGCCTAAAAATGCTCCGGGACCCAAACTAAACCCCCGGCTAGTGTTTTCTGACTATTTCGACCCTTCCGGACACGTTGGCGCACTCAAAATGATCATACGGTTGATAAAAATAAAATTAACTTTTTAATTAAATAATGTTCCTGGCGCGACTGTCACACGCGTCCCAACAAAATTTCCAAATTGCCGTATTTCTATCTCGCGAAAATTTTAATATTCTCAATATTCATATATAGCCATATATACGCATTATAATCATATACCAACTCACATCTCGTTAGTATTTTATCCAGATTAATTCTCAATTAATACACATTTAATTCAATTAATCCCATAAATAAATATCACAAAAATACGGGGTATTACATATATGTCCTTGCTATGGTAGCATTAGTCGATTCCTCACCTATCAATTCAACATCAATAGTATTTGAATATACAAAATAACATTAAATCTAGTCACACATCACATTAGTTGGTGAATCTTAAATAACTGAAAAAGAATTAGATATTCTAGTTTACATTTCTATAAAACCTTATGTATTAAGGTTCACAATTTATAAGATGAAATTTTGAATTTTCTAGAAGGAGTTATTCCCATTTTACTACAACATCTTTCAAGCTGTTTCTGCAGAAAATAGCAACGAAGTTTCAACTTTAAAACAACACCCTGACCAAACCAAAAGGTATTTTATGCTCATATTAGAATATGTTATACTAGTATACTTTATCTAACATCTCACTCTAGAATCAATTGATTTGAGTAAGTGTCCAATGAGTTATGCTACTTTGAACACAACTAGGTCCAAAATAAAACATAAAACATAACATAACAGAATTAAACATACTTAATCTCTACTTTGAGTTCTAATTAATGAAAATAAATACCTAACATATGTAAACATATATAAACATAATATATACAAATATCATAAGATAAAACTCTCACAAGATGATTATTCAAGTCTAGAAACTTTCAAGTTTTACTTTTATCCTCATAGAATAATTTCTCAATTATGGTGTTAAACCTTTCTTCTTCTTCTTCTTCTTCTTTTTCTTCTTCTTCTTCTTCTTCTTCTCTCTCTCTCTCTCTCTCTCTCTCTCACAGCATGATGGGCATCACTTAAATAATTTTTAAATTATAAATAAAAATATAAAAATTATAAAACTGATGCATGTGACAAACTTTAACAAAAATATAATTACCTTATAAGAACCCCGTAATTTATGATTTTTTGCAAGAAATTATTCCTCAACTCATCTTTTCTCTCTCCTCAAGCTTATTTCTTCTAAACCTCATGCTATGTAATGAAGAAGATGATAAAGATCTAATTTCTAACCAACCAAAACCTGGTCATGTGGTCATATTTCGTGTGGTGGTATATGATTGGATGGAATAAAGGTCCAATCAAAATATTTCAACTTATAACATATTCTTCCTCTATTTATAAATCCACTCTAACTTACTATTTCGACATCTGATTGAACTCCCATTTACGTCCACTGGTAGATAACTTAAAGATGTACAATGTTTATATTTAACTTCTTTCCAAAATTATAACTTTACTATACTTAAACTGGGCTCAAATAAGAATGTAACAATTTGCCCAAAATTTCAAAACTTAAACATTTGGCAACCGAGCCTCACCAAATTCGCACCAACACCCCAATTTACTTTTGTAAACACAACAATGCAACCAAAACATACTTTATAATGCGTTTAGCCACTTAACTAATAATATACTTTATATCACCAATCATAAGCTCAATTAGAATATAATGCAAGAAACATATATCTCACGTGAATATGCACTCTCTAAATATAATAATTAAAATGTTTAATACCCATCATTAACCTAATCAATCATAACTTAGACTTAATCGTGCAACTAACATGCCTAATCTTGTTTTAGGGCATTACAATTCTTTCCCTCTTAAGAAATTGCACCCCCGAAATTTAACACATAAAAAACTTACAAAACAGATGAGGATATTACTTCTTCATATTATCCTCTCCTTCCCATGTGGCCTCCTCCACATTATGACTCATCCACATTACCTGAACTAATGGAATGGTTTTCTTATGCAACATTTGCTCCTTTTGATCTAAAATGGAAATTGGTTCTTCCACATATGTCAAGTCATCTTGAAGCGATCTGGTATATACTTATGTAACATCGATATATGAAAAACATCATGTATCCGAGATAAGTCTGGTGGTAATGCCAACTTATAAGCTACGACTCCAAATCATTTCACTATATCATAAGGGATAATGTACCTAGGATTTAATTTTTCGTTATTCTCAAATCTCATAACCCTCCCTAAGATGAAACACATAGGAATACTCAATCACTCTCGTCAAATTTCCATTATTTCCTTTGGTTGTCTGCAGAGTTTTTCTGTTTACTTTGCGCCACCTTTAAGTGATTATGATTAGGTTCTATCTTCTCAGTAGTCTGCTGCACAATTCTTGGCCTAAGTAGTTTTTATTCCCCTATACTTTAGTCCAACACACTGGAGTTATACACTTTCTCCTGTACAAAGCTCCATAAGAAGACATCTCAATACTGGAATGATAAATGTTGTTATAGGTAAACTTTATTAGTGACAAGTGCTCATCCCAACAGCCTTAGAACTCTAATACAAAAATTCTTAACGTGTCTTCGAGTGTCTGGATCGTTCTTTCTAACTGCCCATCAGTTAGAGGATGAAAAGATATAATAAATTTCAATTTAGCCCCCAAAGCTTATTGCAAACTAGGCCAAAAGTGAGAATTGAACTTAGGATTTCAATAAAAAATAATATAAACAGGCGCACCGTGCAATATAATTATCTCATCCACATGTATTTTGGCATATTTATTCATGGAATAAGTAGTTTTAGCATCAAGAAAATGTGCAGACCTAGTTAATCTATCAACGACAACCTTTTTTTTTTTTTTTTTTTTTTTTTTTTTTTCAAACTTTATGAGGTTTATTTGCAATAATTAGAAGACCTTGCCTCTTCTAAATGGCTTACATCCAAAGAACACATAGAACTTTATAAGGAAACATAAATGAGGATCTTTATAGACTAGATCCCTTACAGAGCCATATAATACCTCGTACTGACAAAATAGAACACCAATGACCACTATACATGTCTGATGGATGGGAGTCTCCATTTATCCACTACTATAAGACCTTTGAGATGCTTTGGAAAGTCACGAAGGACTAAAGAGAAACAGTCCTTTTTCTCAGATGCTCCTAGCTTTGCAAGAAAATCAGCCACTTTATTCGCCTCTCTATATACATGAACAAGTTTTATCTTCATCATATCCATTAAGCTCCTGATTTTATGAATAACCCAACTTATTTTCCAAGGAGGATTTCTTTGACAATTTATGATGTTCACAAGAGCCTCTGAATCACTTTCTACTAATAAATCATAACCAATAAAGTCTAAAAGGAATTCAAGGCCTTTTAGTAAAGCCATAGCTTCAGCTTCCATATTAGACACCACTCCAAAATGCGCATGAAACGCCCACACCATATCTCCTGATTGATTCCTAAGCACGCCACCTCCTCCTCCCTGCCCAGGATTCCCTATAGCACTCCCATCCACATTTAACTTCAAAGAGCCATATATAGGAGGATTCCATTTTATAAACATTATATCTTTTTTACCATGCTCCATACGCATAACAGCCCTTCGAGAAATTTCATTTTTAATTAGAACCAAAATTGAAGCCACACTAGGAGAGCAATCATCATACCGACATTTGTTTCTATAGCACCATAGGTACCAACATACAATTGATGGCACCACTTTGCTAACAATTTGGTCTATCTTAACCCCATGAATCCACCATTGAAAAAGCTGATTTCGCACACCTCCACCTCTTATTCTAGTAATCCCATATTCTCTATTAATTTGATCCCATATAGCAGAAGGAAAATCTCCAGCCTCAAATATATGATCAACATCTTCTTCTCTAGGCTTTTGACAACAACAACATTTTGAAGGACCTCTAAAACCAATAGCTTTTATCTTATCATCAGTAGGAAGAAGATTATTCAACATCTTCCACATAAAAACAGACATTTTTATGGGAAGATGTTTATGCCAGATAAACTTCGAACTCAAACATGATGAACTCGACTGCCTACAAATGTTCCAAGCAGAGGTTATATTGAAGAGACCTGTGCTAGATGGTTTCCAAATCAGGGAATCAGCAGACTTAGGCATAATTTCTTCAAAATTTAACACTTTATAAGTGATCTCATAGTTGAAGACCTGCTGTAACTTCTCTATTTCCCATATTTTGCTTTGGTTCCAGTATTCTTTAATCTGCCCCGCTTCTACCACATTTGATAATTTACATTCAGGAACACCCCAGTTATCCTTTGCTATATTAATATTTCCTTCTCCAATAACCCACATCATGTGCTCTTCAGCTTTGTCCCTCACATTGCACATACGATTCCATGTCTGAGCTGAACCTCTCTTTGAAGCTGAGCAAGGATGCTGACCCCTACAATAAGCTGCCATCATGAATTTTGCCCAAATAGATTTTTGCTGTCTAAAATTCCACCATAATTTCATACTCAGAGCCGAATGAACATCATATAAATTTCTGATTCCCAACCCACCCTCAGATATGGGTTTAGCTATTTTCTCCCAGCCACACCAGTGATGCCGAGACTCCCCAAAGCTGTTACTCCAAAAAAAATTTGCAATACTAGCAGTAATTTTATTGAGAATTGCTTTTGGAGGACTCAAAGCAGATAAATTGTACAGATACATGGAAGAGAGCACTGAGTTTATGAGAACAACCTTACCTCCAAGACTCAAACATTTAGACTTCCAACCTTGAATTCTATTCTTTATATTCTGCACCATCTCTATAAAATAAATACTCTTTTTCCTTCCACTGAAAATAGGACAGCCTAAGTACTTTATTGGATCTGACTTCAGTTGCATACCAGAAATTTCCTTGATTTTATTGAGGGCTCTGTGATTAATCTTCTTCGAAGCCATGACATTGCTCTTACTAGTATTGATTAGTTGACCCGAAACCTGCTCATAGAGTCTTAGCACTCTCATAATCTGCTTCACTTCCTTCACATTGCCTGAGCTAAAAATGATAATGTCATCTGCAAAAGACAAATGATTAAATCGAGGGCTACCAATTGGCATTTTATACCCCACATAATTTGAGTTAGTAAGCAAGAATTCAAGGTTTTTAGATAGGACATCTGCCATCATAATGAATAGACTTGGGGATAAAGGGTCCCCTTGCCTTAATCCTCTAGAAGATTTGAAAAATCCAGAAGTCTCTCCATTAATTATTATAGTGAACCATGCATTAGAAATAATCCTCCATATATAATCCAACCATATCTCGCAGAATCCCATTCTTCGCATAATCTTTATAAGAAACATCCAAGAGACCCTATCATATGCCTTAGCCATATCCAATTTAAAGATGATATTCCCTCCAAAATTCTTATGATGGAGACGAGAGATACATTCTTGAGCCAACAGTACATTTTCTGTAATGGACCTGCCTTTAATGAAGCCTGATTGAACTGGAGAAATTATTTGATTCAAGAATTTTGAAAGCCTGTCATTCAAAATCTTTGAGAAGATTTTATTTATAAAATTTTGCATGCTTATAGGTCTGAACTCATTAAACGATTGAGGGTTTAAAGTCTTTGGGATCAAAGCAATTTTGGTAGTTGTTGAAATTTTTGGAAGAATAGATCCTGCAAAGAAACTATGGACTGCCTTCAACACATCAGCTTTTATAATACCCCAAAAAAATTTAAAAAAGTACCCAGGGAAGCCATCAACACCTGGACTGCTAGAAGAACTTAGACCTTTTATAGCTTGTTCCACCTCCTCCATATCTGGCCACACAATC
This sequence comes from Sambucus nigra, assembly GCA_949130495.1. Taxonomy (NCBI): domain Eukaryota; kingdom Viridiplantae; phylum Streptophyta; class Magnoliopsida; order Dipsacales; family Adoxaceae; genus Sambucus; species Sambucus nigra. The sequence continues at coordinate 329,022,513 of OX422209.1, forward strand.
AGAGCTTCGTTCATATCTTCTGTAATGGTTTTTGGAATATGCCTTAACAGATCTTGTTCCCCTGCTGGATACACATTCTCATCTGATCGAAAAACTGCAGAAAAATGATCAATTGCTTCAGCTTTTATCTCCTCTTTTGTATGAATCCACGTACCATCATCCTTCTTTATCTTATCAATGGCTAACCGTCGCTGCTTATTTTTAACACACTTATGAAAATAGGCAGTGTTCCTATCCCCATCTTGACCCCATCTCTCATTTGCTTTTTGCGACCAGAAATCATATTCTATTTTTAGACAATGATTATGGGAAGCAGTTACCTGGGAAAGAACCTCTCTATTAAATTCAGAGGGATCATTTTCATAAGAAATTTCCGCTTGCAAGAGTAAGTCTTCAGCATGCCTAGCCGCCTGAAAAATGTCCCCATAATATGATCTACTCCACCTGCTAAGTTTACCTCTGATAGCTTTGAGTTTGAGGGAAATAGCTACTATAGGATTAGTACACTCCACTTCCTTCCAGGTTTCTTCCACAATTTTGATGCAGGCCTCTTTCTCAGTCCAAAACTTAAGGAATACAAAGGCTTTTGAAATCTGATGACTAGTTAAGTTACCAGATAGCAAGAGAGGATTATGATCAGACATACTGCGATTGAGATGATTAACTGCCCATTTAATTCCACAATCTAAGCACTGCTGATTCATTAAAATTCTATCAAGCCTACACCAAATACTGCTCCCTCCACTTCTCTTATTGTGCCAAGTGAATTTCGACCCTGTATACCCCAAATCTACTAGCCCATTACCTTCAATGCACTCAATGAATTCAAACATAGCACCTATATTAATATTATTACCTCCAGCCTTCTCATCCTGATTCATAATAATGTTGAAGTCCCCACATATCATCCAAGCTGAGTCTATACATATATCTGACAAGTGCTCCCACAAAACTCTTCTTTCCAGTCTGATGCAGCTAGCATAAACAAAGCTACACTGTACAGACTGAGCTACACCATTAAGCTTAACTTTCATTGTTATACACTGCGACATATCAGAAATGAGATCCCATTCCACCCCTTCCTTGAAAAAGCACCAGATTTTACTATTTAAATTAGATTTGCATGATGCAAAGCCTAATTTAATCATATAGCTTTGGATTTTCCCCAATTCCTGTTTTGGCTCTAAAATGACCATTATTTGCAGCCTATGGATTTTGTTAAGTCTACTTATTCTCCTCATTGCCCCTTTCTTAGAAATTCCCCGAACATTCCAGATCATAGCTTCAATCATATGGACTTATTAGAATTTTTTGAGTTTGAGTTGGACCTTAATATTCTAATATTTTTGAGTCCCTTCAAAATTGGAGATTTCCTCTTCCTTACTACTGTTGTAAACCCTTCCATTTGCTCTCTATCATCAGATGAACAACCTTCCCCAAAATTGTTCTGAATGGCTTCTTCCTGATATGCTTGGACAAAATCCTCATCATTGCAGGACTTTTCCCTTACACCAACCATAGACTCAATACAATTATCCACATCAGCCTCTTCTAGATCTGAAACAGGCATACATACAGTATCACCTGTAGCACAAATTTCTCCTACTACTGGAACATTTGTAAGGATCTCCTTTCTAGAAGTTTTCACATTATATTGTTCTTCTACAGTATGCCTCAACTCCACCACCATATCCTGTTTTTTGAAAAAATTTGAAATCAAAGTTTGTCTTACTTGTATGGGGCTGGACTGATTCTTCTCCAAAATCTCTCCATCTTCTTTCTCCAATGCTATTGCACTAACAATTTGATCTTCTACTGGATTTGTCTCAAACGATCTAGCTACCCATTCTTTTGTAGACTCTTTCTGGTTTTGCTTCGCTCTCTGAATTTCCTTGTTACTCATCCTATTCTTTTCAGCGTCCGAAACCTTCTTGAAATGACATTGACCTTGATCATGACCTTTCTTACCACAAAAATAACAAAAAGGTGGTAAATCTTCATATACTATAGGTTGCCAGAAACCAGAATCTTTATCCTTATTGCCAATCCAGACCCTTGAAGGCAAAGTTTGTTTTAAATCAACTTCGACACACAACCTAGCAACACTTGGTCTAGCAATTGAACCAGTCGCACCATCAATCTTGAGAGGCCTCCCTACTACTTGTCCAATAGAGAACATAGCACTCATATTATACAAATGAATAGGGAGGAGAGGAAGTAAAATCCAAGCAGGAACAATTGATGACTCCTTATTTGGATGAAAATCTGTATCCCATTTGAAGGATCGCATAGGGAAACCATGAATGAACCAAGAGTCTTTAAGCCAAATACGATGAAAGTCTTCTTCATGATCAAGACGGATCAAAACATGTTTGTTGTCAATCAATCCAATATGAGCAGAGGCTTTAAGGTTGAGAGAACAGAAAAACTTACGAATATCATCCACCGAAGGTCGACCATGTGAGAACTTTCCAACCAAGGTGTACTTGAAAGGTGCAGCCATTTCTTGAATACTGGAATCCTCATACATAATAGCAGGTTCACCTTTATAAGAAGATATGGGCTGAAGAATGGTTTGAGGCATGTTTTTGGAACACACAACATCAGCAAAAGATTTGTTTTTTGGGTCAGGTTGGACGTGGTTTTGAAGATTAGGAGAGGCTTTTGAAAGGAAAGAAGAAGAAGCATTCTGATGGAGGGGTTGCATGCCTTCTCCTACGATAGAAGAAGGTAGAAAAGCCATGCTAACCCTATCTAGGGTTAGGGTTAAAAAGAATCAAACCCTTGTGATGATTTTAGTAAACCTATAATGAAATCTGTGGTAACATGTTCCCATTTCCACTCAAGAACAGGTAAGGACTGTATTAAACCACTAGGCTTCTGATGCTCCATCTTCACTTGTCGAAAAGAACATTCCAATCTTAATGAAAAAAGGAAAAAAAAAGAGATTTCCTCCCCCCCCCCCAAAAAAAATAATTTTCAAGCAAAAAAAAACAACAAATTTCCACCCATCTAAAAAGGTTTTCTAGAAAAACCATTTCAACCTTGATATAAAAACAATAAAAAAGAAATTTCTAAAAAATTAAAAAACAAATTTCTTGAAAAAATATTCCAATATTGATAAAAAAGAAAAAACATTTCCAACAAAAAATTGAAATTTCCAGGGAGAAAAAAGATTTCCGAGAAAAAGATTTCCAACAAACAAAGGTTTCTGCCAAAAGAAATGGATAAACAAAAATCTCAAACCCAATAACACAACTCTCCCTGACTGCAAGCCCTGCTTTTCCCAACCACCCTGAACCCACATGCATTTCTGATTTGTATATGTAGATCTAGTTCGTGTGTGTGTATATGTTCATATATGTGTGAGACAATAGAGACGAGGGAGATTGATATGAACAAAGATGAGAGCGAGAGATAGAGATAAAGAGCTTGAGTTGCAGCCATGGCTTCCATGACTGCCATGAGAGAGAGATAGTGTGTGTGTGAGAGAGAAAGAGGGAGAAAAATAAAGAAGAAACAAGGTCAAGGTATTTTTAACCTAAGATGTAAAAATACAATAATGAGAGTGCGTACTGCATACTGAAATGGAGAGCCACTAAAAATTATTTTGCATGCCTAAAATATAATGTTAAAAAATTTACCCAAAACTTGATCAACCAATTTCAAGTTTTATCTTGCTTAAGAATTTGGATGATTAAAGATATGGAAGAGGAAAATAAGATCATAACAACATATGTACGAGGATAAAAGCTCACTAATGAAAAAAATCCCGAGCCAATGTAACAATCTCACTAAACTTGGTAATGATTTATAGATGGGACTAACGACTTACACTCATATTAGTACTAACTCACACCTTCATATTTTTTCATAAAATTATAGCAATACAAAGACCCCTATCCACCAATGTACAATCTCAACGTCGCAGTGTCATGACATATGTCAACAATATTGCACAAGACTTTGTCTTCAAGCTTTGGAGATCACACATGATATGAACTCCGAAAGAGAACCTTAAATATCACAATACTTCTTGTTGGGAGAAATACGCAAAGTGTGTCAAAAGTTTTTTTTTTTATGAAATGAGTTCTTGATAAAAAGCTTCCTCTTATTTGATATTAATCAATTTCTAGAAAGAGAGGTGATTAAATGCAAAAAAGATAAGGTGAAAAAGATGAACTAGATTTTGAAAATGGGTTCACTCTTTTTCACAAATGTGTTCTTATCTTCTTTAGAGAAGAGGAAGAAGAGAATTCCGACAAGAAGACTCTCTTAGTATTTTTCTCTTGAAAGATATGAGAGTTATTTGAAATGAAGAGCATTGAAGGTTTAAAAAATGAAAATCACATAAATGGGTTCCCCATTTTCCAAGACAAGCCAAAAACACATCTCATACACAAGGCATATGTGAGAGAGTGGTTGGTGACTACTAAGTCCAATCAACATCCAAAATGGTTTTTTTTCGAACAAATTTCTAGCAGATCTTCAAAAATCGTTATGATGGATTCGCAAATCTGTCCACATTGCCAGAGGTATCGCTGAAGTGAAGGCGAAAGCCATTGGAGCAAACCTTCTGCGATGCAAGTCGCACACTTATTCATAGATTTTTTAAGATACCTTTAACTGACTTGGTGTCCTACAAGGAAGTGTCGCTGCAACGAGTGAGTCGCTGCGGCGATGCTTAAACAAAAAGCTACTTGCACCAAGTTTCATAGGTTTTGCCGAAAGAACTTGTTCTAATTTCACTTCAGAGATGAAAATGTCGCTACAATGAAACATATCAGTTTTACTTATTTTTTTGAACATTTTGCTATACAAGTAATATTAAGATAATAAAACCTCGAGATATTTACACAAAAGTTTTTACCAAGACGTTTTTCTGTTTGAAATAGTTTTATAAAAACATGTGACGTGTGTGAGGGGATTTCCCGATATACCTTTCATCCAATCATGTGATAATTGAGATAATGACGATGATAAAAAATTATTTTCAAGGTCTTGAGTGTTGATAAAGATTTTAAGATAGGGAAACAAGGAACCCAAAGTGTTTTGGAAAATCAGAATAAGACAACTACCTATGTGGGGACATATTAATACTCTTACAATATCCTAATTTGTATATTCCATCGCCAAAACAAAATAACCAAAGATTATAAGCAATAATGAACTGCCTATCAATTATGACATGAGACCCGACCAAAGGAACAACAAGATAGAGACTACAAAAGCTTACAACCTAAAAATGACAAGATACTTCTTCAAAGTTCTTGGAGAAAGATTTCTTGAAACACACTAGCAAATATCATTAAAATTCCAATGTGTTGTAACAACCCGCGTAATTTTTGAGGCATTTTCAAAAAATAGAGGAAAAATAAAGTTTTTGAGAAATTTAATTTTATTTCTCAATTATGTTGAGAATTATTTTTAAAGGCGAGAATTTCAAACGGTTTCAAATTCGGAGTTAAAATGGATTTTATATTGAGTTTTAAATAAATTGTCCCTTATAAAATTTTCTAGGCGAACTGCCAGATTTCTGCCTTCAGAAATCGTGCGCAGCAAGCAAATTTTGAGAAGTTGTTTTGGTTTCCAACTCCTATAATTTTACCTTATAAAAAGGCATCATGGGCTATTGTTTTTTAACAGCCTTGTGGCACAAAAATACTCAGAAAATATATTTTCTTTTCCTCTCTTTTATACACAAACAGTACCCTTTAATTTCTGCTTTCAACCTTAGGTTTTAGGGTGTTCTTGGGGCTGTTTTGAGGTTGATCTTAGAGGAAGTTTTGATGATGTTTGAGGACTGATTTTGATGGTGTTATCTGCATTTCTGGGCAGATTTATCGTTGGTTTCTCATCGTGGTTTGAGGTATGGGGTTTTACACAATATGCTCCTTAATCTCGCGAGTGTTTATTCCGTTGATTTCTTGTTAATTGAACTCATATTTTGAATTGTTAAATTCATTGAAATCTGGAAAAATAATTATTGGAATTATTTTGATTCATGTGGTATTATTCATGTTGTCGTTGAGCACGTTGTCATGACATTTTAATATGGCACGGATGTTGGGCACCCTCCAAAATTCTTGCTTTTCGAGGCTATGACTTGATAAAGCATATGCGGATGGGGTGAGGCCTGGTGACCCGGTTAATGTGTTGGTGAGAAATTTATTGATAAATCCTATTGAGATTCGCATTTGATTTGAATATTCGTACTCGTGTTGTTACGCTTTATTCATCGCTAACCTATATTTATTGAGCATCTTTCCGGTTGTATTGTGTACTTCCCCATATTTTCTTTAGTTGGCAGGTTAGCGTGGATTTGGGACGCTATGGACCAATTGGGATGATTTTTAGCATGGATGATTTGGGAAGGATAATTATACAAGACATACGACTTGCATTTATTTATTTTTTTATGTATAGAGCATTGGAGATTTATTTTAGATGTTTTATTTATTCGAGAGAAATTGGTTGTATTAATTTGGATGATCTGAAATTAGTAGATTCCTTTCTTTTGTGGGATTTAGATTCTCTATACCTTGTTATATTGTGGATTTGGTTAGTTTTATCGATGAGTACGTTCGCTCTCCCCGGGTGGGAGGGGTGTTACATGTGTGAAGAAATCCACAATATGAAAGAGTTAGTTACAAGAGATATGGCTTTAAACCAACATAGCATATTTAACATCATTTAAGTCTCGCCCCTAAATATGAAAACTCCCATTTTCTATAAACAACTTCTGCTATAAAACTTCTCATCCCTTTTGTTCAAAGAAAAGCAATTAAGAAGGGAGAATCAACTAAATCATAAGGAGCGTATAATGTTGATAAAATATAGTTAAGGTAATATAAATTGTAAGAATATTTTGTTAATCAAAATATGAAATATGCAATACATAGTGAACAAAAATTCCAAAACCTAAAGGATCGATGTGTTGGAGAGGCTAAGCAGGGGCTCAACATTTGACTAGCTAGGTCCCCTAGTAGTGAGGGGGCTTTATCATAGAAAGCCTAGAGGATCCATGGATTGTCGAGAAGGATCATTAAGGTCAAGGACCAACGTGCAAGGGAAAATACACACTGAGTGGTCTTCTTAGGAAGAGAGCTCAGCATAAAATAATGACCGAGCAATTAAAACTCAACCATGGTCAATCTAGATCATCAAACATATAAGGGATCAATCCAATGACTGGAGGATCATTTGGGGGAGATAACCAAGTAAACAAATCCCTTACATAGGAGTTTCGTGAAAGGATAACCTTTCACACCTTAAATTGTGAGTTATCCCACACATGCCAATTTTAAGCCGTTCGTGATAACTCGAAAGTATGATGGCCAAACGGATCCAGTAGTACATGTGGAACAATATTAATCTGCCACCTACATTTATTCTATCCCGATGAGATGCGTTCTCAAGCATTGTCCAGTACTATTACTGTCCAGAATAGATTTGCTACAACAATTTACCACGAGGGAAGATCTCCAACTTTGAATAACTCACTGATTTGTTCATCAACAATTTATTCTTTGGAGCCAAATGTCAAAAGGGTAGCTTATCTATTAAGTGTTCACCATAAAGTTTGAGAAACCAGTCACGAATACATCGCCCAATTTAATAGTGAAAATTTAGAGGTCGTTGAGTACGACGAGAAGATGACGATCACTGCATTGATGAGCGTCTTGCTACTAGAGAAGTTATATTATGCTTTAGCTAAAGAGCCACCCAAGACTATGACCGAACTACTGTCCTAAGCTACTAAAATTATGAATGCTGAGGAGGCTTTGGTTTCTAAAGAGACCAAAACCCGATGCCCATAAGAGCTCAGAGAGGAAAGAGAAAATATACAAAAAGGTGGAGAAACCAAAAAGATGTGACGAATATACTCCTTTGACCGTTGGTGTTCACAATATTTTGGATGAGTTTCATGAGAGCAAAGATCAGAAATGACATAGGAAGCCGAAATCTCCTCCAAACCAAAGATATAAAATACAATACTATGATTTCCATAAAGATTATGACTATAACACCGAAAACTGCATAACCCTGACGAATGAGATGGAGAACCTGATCCGAAGAGGGATTTTGTCAAAGTTTGTGGATAAAGGAAGCCAAACAGACCATTTAGATGAGTGGAAACCTAGGAGACGGTCAGAATCCCCTTATAAAAGAGGAGATGACAAGAAAAGAGGTAGGGTGACGACTCCAAAAATGATTTGAACCTGCTAAGGAGACCTAAGGAAACTGTGCAAGAGATGAAAATGATATCTTTTAGATGTAACTTTATTATAGGAGGTGATGCTGGTGGAGGAGATGAAATAGCTGAGAGGAAATCCTACCTAAATGAATCCAAAGCCTATCCTTATATTTGACAAATCAATTGGTTTAATGATATAGACGCTCATCCAATGAAAGTGAACAAAGATCAGTTGGTGGTAAAATTCTCCAAAGATAAACTGTCAGGTGCGCTTTATCCTCATGATGACCGTCCAGTTGTCACAATGATGGTCCATGAAGGTAAGGTGGATAGTATTTTGATCGACATAGAAGTTCAACTGATGTCTTATTCTACAAATACTTAAGAGGTTTTGGACTACGAGATAGAAAACTTGAAGCTTGCCCTAGGCCACTTATCGGTTTCTTCAGAAAAAGTTCATCCTCTAGGAATACTTAATCTGAAAGTTATAATTGGTACCTGGCCAACCCATAAAACTGAGAAGATTTGTTTCTTCATGTTAGATGAGAAGATCAAATCACTATATGATATTATCCTTGATAGATTTAGACGAAAAAAATTCAAAGTTGTGCTCTCTACAGTACATCAATGCCTAAAGTTCCCCACTCATTATGGGCTCGACATTGTTAAAGGGAATCAAATTGAAGATGGAGGGTGCTACTACATTTCAACCAACTAGGAGGAACAGAAGAAAATGACCACTACCTACCAAATATAAATGATGGATCCACACAAAGAGCCAAACTAGTAAAAGGACAAGTAGTTGAAGCCTTAGAGTCAATCATCTTAGATGAAGAATGCCTGGAGAGAACAGTAAATATCAACTCATCACTAAACCCTGCCATTAGAAAGGAGTTGGTAGATTTTATTAGGCAACAAAAGAAAGTTTTCTCTTGGTGACACACCCCAACCCAATTACTTATAATTAAGTTTGAAAGTCAAAGTGATTCAAACCATGATTAATTTAACGAAACCATAAACCCGAGTTTTAATTTCAGAGTCAACAACATAAATCCATACAACTAAAATTTTTTTTAGAACATTAAAGTAGTTACGCATTTACAAACTTCTTGAAGGATAAATTAACTTAATTACATCATTTACATTTACACAAAATCATTTTTTCTCCCATCCCTAGCTACCCTAACCTGACATCCTAGATTTGGCAGTGACATCGCATTACCTGAAAAAAATGTGAGCATAGGAACCGTGAGTAAAATAGCCTAGTGAATGCATCACTACTATACTACTACATGAATTTGAATGCAATAAATCATGTCCATATAATTATTTATTAATTTATCCTGCTCATTCATAATGAATGACCTAACTTTCCGAATCATGATTCACGTATCTTTTCTGTAATAGACAATTCTCCCCCATTCGTGGTCGAGGAGTAACCCCTTGTCATTAATAGACAAATCTCCCCCCATTCCGGGTCGGGGAGTAACTTCCCATTTCGGTAAACCAAAATTAACAATTTCATATTCATTATATTCTGATCATATCAATAACACGATACAAATATCTCTTTTTAGTGAGTACACTCACCTTGGTTGATAACTACGTATTCATATTTCCTTCGGGTGGAGCTGAACTGGGTTGATTAGACCTTACACCTGTCAATCCAACTAAATCAGTACTGAATCTCAATCATAAGTATTATCCTAAAATAATTATGTAACTTTCACTGTCTATACAACAACAATATTGTGGTGACAACTATTGTGCAACACAAATAAATAAGAAGAAAGCATTCACCAAGTGAGAACAAGGAATATAAAATGACAATCACACAATAAAAGATGTACGTGGTTCAACAAAGATGTGCCTACGTCCACGGTGGTGCAGTCGATATTATTTCTATATACTCCGGAGAGTAATTACAGAGAATATAACTTGTCCTTTTGCCCCAGACCTAGGGTTTAATATATACATGTACATGTAGGTAAGTGGAGGTGATGGGTTCCTCCACATTTTCCATCTCCACTATAACTTTCCTTCATGAGGACGTGGGGGGAGACCGGATCAATATAAGAGATGAGGGGCATGGACTTTGGGCCGCCAGGACTGGGCTACTCGTCCAGGCCCATGGTCCTAATTTCGGGTACCCACAATTGCCCCTAATTTTGTTGGGACATGTTTATGGGCTCAATAGATTTAAATGATTAGCCATAATGGATGCTTTGCAATTCTTCGAAAACCGTGAAGCTGATTTTGGCGGCACCCGCCTCGTATCTTGTGCACTATGATTAGTAGAATTTGAAGGTTTCTTGGAATAGGTACTTCTCTATTGTCGTTCCAATTTTTCCAGCATTTTATCATTCCTTGCGAGTTCTAGCACTTCGTACCTTCTTCTCTCAATCTCCACTCTCATTGCTTCCTTGCCGTTTGGGCTCGTGCTTCTTCATCGTTCGAATTGGTCTTCTATCTTGTAAGTTCCCTGTATCTTTTCTCTGTGCTTTCTCTTTGAGTTTGTAGTTTTCTAGGGCTTTTCAATGGCGAAGATTGGGAATAGGTCGGTCTCTGAGTTTATAAAGTTTTACAACATTCCCGAGTGGGTAGATATTGAGTGCTGTTCCTCCCCTCCTAGAAACGTTAGAGAGATAGATGATGCTCACGGGATCCATGTTATGTTGCTTTCCTAGGGGGGACTCACTTTTTCTCCCAATGATTTGTTCCTGCATTTCTTTGGCTATTTTAATATTATTCCTGCATAATGCTCGCCCAATGTGTGGAAAATAGTAAATGGCGTCCATAGGATAAATTAATTGTATGGAACTAGGTTAGGGCTCGCCGAGGTCTGTTTCTGTTACTCCTTTTCTCGAACTAGTTCTGGTGTCCTTTACCTCAAGGCTAGGAGCCCTGACAGGGTATTGGTAGTAAATCTACTTGATTCCCATAAGGACTACTGGCAAGAAGGTTTCCTTGTTAGAAATTGGCAGTTTTCTCCCCAATTTGAAGGGTCGAGGTGTGAGAGGTTCTCTGTCCCCTTCTATGGGGAGGAATACATAGGTAGACATTGTACTGTTATTTTGATTTTTGTTGATTTGTGATCTTTCTAACTCCTCTTTGCTTTTTCTTCCACAGCGAGGTCAAAGAACTTGGAGCCTGCTCTCAGCGAGGTTCGTATCTCGGAATTGGTTAAGGCTTGGAATATCAGGGAGCCTTTGGGTGATGGTGAGCATCCCAGGTCTGCTGCCTTTTTGCTCGAGTATAAGAACGTTGGCTCCATCTTCATTACAAGGCCTGTGGATAGTATCCCAGAGTTTGATTTATTCGAAGAGACTGCTGCGGGTCCTATCCAGTTGGAGGAGGGAGAGAGCAACTCTGAGAGTGACATTGTAGGAGCTGTAAGTGATTTACGGGGAGAGAACTCTAGCAGTAGCAGTTCCTCTGATCGTAGGGAGGTTTCTGAAGCTCGAGGATCGTCGAGCACTTCCAGCAGTTCGAGCGAGGATATGGTTCCTCCAAGGAAGAACTTGATCAGAGATGATGATGATGATGAGGACCATGTGCTCCTTGCATAAAGTTCGAAGATGCAAAAATCTAATTCTGGGGCCGTGGCTACTGGTTCCCGGTCCTCTGCTCAGGAGCAGGAGAGGAAGAGGAAGGAAGAGGAGCAGGTGAGAGAGAGAGAGAGAAAAAAGGAAGAAGAGAGGAAGAGGATGGAAGAGAAGAGGAGGGTAGAGGAGAGGAAGAAGAAGAAGAGTGAGAAGGAGGAGGAGAGAAGGAGGGCAAAAGCGAGGATGAAGGTCGGGCATGCCTTAGTCCCGGTGTCCGCGCTGCCCGAGGGGGCCTCTGTGGCAATTTCTCCCCAGTTGGCCCCAGCTCTGCTTGAGAAAGCTGTTCTCCCAGCTGATCGCCAAAGGGCGGTAGGGTCAGAGCAGTTGGCTCTTCAGGCTAGTCAAAGGCTTGCTCTAGTAAGGTTTTTCCCTTTTCTCCTATGTTGTTTTGAATTCCCTCATTTTCCTCTTCTGATGCCTTCTTTTTTCTGCAGTTCGTTACTGACTTCATCATGCTATATCGTTCACGCTACGAGCTGGTGAAGAGAAATAGCGAGCTGGAGAAGGGAAATGCTGCCCTGAATCTAAAGGGTAAAGATCTCGAGGCTATCTTTAAAGCCGTTGACGCTGCTCGGATTTCATCCGATCTGGCTCTTGCTTCTGCCAACAAGGAGAAGGAAACAGCATTCAAGGACTTGAAGGAGCTGCAGCAGGCCTATGACCTGGTTTGCTCGAGAAAGCTATTCGTTGTTGAGGACAACAGGGTGCTATCTGAAGAGCTGAAGAAAAAGGAGTCCGAGGCTGTCACTGCCAAGGAAGACTCTTATAATTCCGGCTGGGCTGCAGCATACAAAGATGCTGAAGTTCAGATAGGCTATATTAGCCGTCTGAACTTCAAGAAAGGATGGAACAAGGCTCTCATAGCCGCTGGGGTGGATGTTGCATCCCCACTCTTTGACGAGCACGACCCAGGGCCGAGGCCAGTCGTGGATGAGGACCCTGCCCAAGCCGTTAAAATCTATGATCCTTCTCCTCAGGTGACCTCTGCTGATGTTTCTCTTATTGAGGTGATAGAGACCACCCCTTCCGAGGGCGGTGCTCCTGTTGATGCTGAGAAAGGGCCATCCACCTCTGGGCCACCTGAGGTTGCTAATTGATAGGATTGCTTTGTATTTTTTGCCTTTTCCAGTCTGTAAACTTTCTTTCTTCAGTTCGATGTAACCTCAATCTTTATTAATGAAAAAGGCTTTATTTCTGCTTGTACTGATTTGTCTCTTTCTCTCCTTTATCTTCCTTTCATTTGTAGTTAGTTGATGTAGATGATTACATTCCTGCTACTTCCCAATTGGGTAAGACCCTTGGTCCCAACGCGAGTCCTGAAGTTCGCCAGGCCTTCGTTAAGCTTTGCAAGTCCCTTAGGTCCAGAAATCAAAAGTATAAGGAGAAATCCGAGCTAGTGGCTAAGCTGAAGGACAGGCTCCAGGAGATGGAGGATATTGGTGCTTTAGTGCAAGAGGAGGTCAATGTGCTGAGAACAAGACTACTAGAGGCTATCGAGATCAACCAAGTTGGGGAGGCTCTTCAGCAGGAGAATGAAGACCTGAGGAGAGAAGTCTTATGACTTAGGGAGCATGCGCCGAGCACTGTTCCAGCAGTTCTACAAGGCTCCTCGTCATTGCGAGCTAGATCTGCTCATAATGTTACTCCTCCTATGCCGCGAGGTCCCACTCGCCCTCCCCTTCCGCGAGCTGGTAGGAGCACCAGGGGCAGAAACATGGAAGCGGAAGATCTTCGTGATAAGGAAATGGAGGAACTCCGCGGTGATGTTCATCGAGCATATGTAATTGCTGTTGGGCTTCAAAGGGATGTCACCCGATTGCGGCACTTGTTCAAAAAAGGTCCTCGGTAAGCGTGGGCTGACGGTTATGATCAAGGCTAGTCGGATGCTCCCTATCTGAGTTCGAGGAGCTTTCTTTCATCAGGGGATGGCTAAGTACCTTAAAGGAGCTGCAAGTCCCGAGGAACTCGGTGCTATGGTATCGTCATGAGATATATTCCTCCACTCTGATGCCCAACCCATTCAGGAGGGACGATCGATGGATCCCCATCGATGCTATTCCTCGACAATTATTGGAGTCAGATGCGAATGAGGTTGTGGAAGAGTTTGCTCCTGCTCCTGCTCCTGATAACGGACGAAGAGCTCGAGTGGCTGATTATCTTGCTCGGAGGCTTCCACCCCCTTGAGATTTTGCCAGTTCCTATTTTTTTTATTTTTGATAATGTAAATGCTTTGGGCGAGCTCGTCGACTAAACATGTATTATCATTGTTGTAAGTAAGATGAATTAATGAAAAGTTTGTGTTTTGGGCAATTTTGCCGACTAAACGTGTATATCCTACTTTTCATATCCTTGCTGCTTTATGATCTTTTCTGTTTTGTCATGCAAGTGTCCCCCCCAGTCCAGCATAATACCAAAGTACCATTGTGCCCCACTTTACCTTTTAGGTTGTGTCATCACACTCCCTTAGGCCTAAGTAGGGCAATTGGCGAGGACACACCTGGTGTTGGATGTCTTCATCTGATCAGGATTTTGTTCAACCGAAGTAGGTTTGATGACCAGTATAAGATTTGGTCGTATTGCCTAAGAATCCTGTGTAGGGCTTTATATATTGCCAGGGGCAATGCTAAGAGGTCTCTCATGTTTTATGACGATGACCTGAGGAGGGGTATTCCCCTACTATAGTGACCATCGTGCCTGTTATTTGGAAAAGATGTGCGATAAATGCAGCTATTATTGATTAGAGTGTAATCAATTAAGTAACTTTCATTAGTAATAAGGGAAATGAACTTCTATAAAAGAATACAAGAAAAAGATCTAAAAATAGAATTTCTTGAGAATCTAAAAATATTATTGCTTGAGATTAGTTGCGTTCCATGCTCGCGGTATTTCTCTTCCCTCCATCGTTTCCAAGTGATAGGCACCTTGCAGGTCGTCTCTAGTTATTTTAAAGGGTCCTTCCCAGTTTGGGCCTAGCTTGCCGTCTGACGACTTCACTGTGTTGCCCAAGACTTTCCTTAGAACATAGTCTCCAAATTGGAACGTCCTCGGGCTAACCCTTTTGTTGTAATGCTTCGCGAGCTGTTGTTGATAGTTCGCTAGCTTCACCGGGGCTAGCTCTCTGCGCTCATCGACTAGGTCGAGTTCGGCGAGCAATGCTTCATCATTCAGGCCTTGGTCGACAAGGTTGGATCTCATTGTTGGCAAACCTGCTTCTAGTGGGATGACTGCTTCCATGCCATATGTCAGTGAAAATGGGGTTTCTCCTGTTGCTCGCCGAGGAGTGGTTCGGTACGCCCATAGAATATGGGGTAGCTCTGTTACCCATGCGCATTTGGCTCGCTCTAATCTCTTCTTTAATCGATCGATCACAGTTTTATTGGAAGCTTCAGCTTGGCCATTGCTCTGAGGGTAGGCCACCGAACTGAAGTGGTGTCTGATCTCGTGTTCGTTATAGAAGTTCTGAAAGGGCCCACTTTCGAACTGCGTTCCATTGTCGGTAATGATGGTTCCGGGGATTCCAAACTGAGTGATTATATTCCTCCATATGAACCTTATCATATCATCATCTCGGATGTTCGCCAGGGGTTCAGCCTCGATCCATTTGGTGAAGTAATCAGTCACAAACAATAGTTATTTGCGATTGCCGACGGCGGTAGGCAGCGGTCCCACGATGTCCATTCCCCATTGGGCTAAGGGCCATGGGCTGGACAGGGACTTCAGGTAGATGGTGGGTTGGTGGGCCATATGAGCGTGGAATTGGCATTTCAGGCATTTGCGGACATATACTACGGAGTCCTTTTGCATATATGGCCACCAATAGCCTTCCTTCATTGCTCGAAAGGCTAGAGACCTTCCTCCGATATGACTTCCATAGATTCCTTCGTGAAGCTCGTGTAGCACTTTCTCGACATCACCTGGGTGGACGCATCTAAGGTAGGGACCGGAGAAGGATTTCTTATACAAGTCGCCTCCTGTGGATAAGTGAAAGCGAGCAGCTTTGACTCTTATCTGGTGGGCAGTTTTCTTGTCATCTGGGAGCGTGCCATCCTTTAAATAGTCCTTTAAGGGGTCTATCCAGCTGGGGATGATCCCACCTAGAATATTTGTTCCACGTTTGGTAACTTGCTGTTGTGGTTAGTGCTCGAACAAATGAGGAAATCGATGGGGATGAGCCTTTTAAGGTTAGAGTCAACTGCCTAACTTAGGGCTACTAAGGCATCAACATGACTATTTTGCCCCCTGGGAAATTACTGGATGTTGATCTCTTCAAAGCTTGACATTAATTCTCTTACTAAGGCGAGGTAGGCTGCCATTCTTTCATCCTTTGCATTGTAATCTCCACTTATCTGATTGGAGACTAGTTGAGAGTCTCCGAACACCTGTAAACGTTTTACTCCTAGAGTTTGTGCCTTTTGGAGACCTACTATTAGGGCTTCGTACTCTGCTTCATTGTTGGAGGCTGCAAATCCAAGCCTGATTCCTTGTTCGAGGATTGTGTTTTCTGGAGTGACGAGGACAATGCCTACCCCTACCCCCTTTGAGTTGGAGGCTCCATCAACGAAGAGTCTCCAGGTTCTCTCTGTTGCTTGGTTCTTCTCTTACCTTGTTGGTTGAGGTTGGGTAGAGAGTTCTTCGCCCATGAATTCGGCTATGAAATCAGCAAGGATCTGACCCTTGATAGCTGTCCTTGGTTGAAATTGGATGTCAAACCGGCCGAGCTCGACTGACCACTTAGACAGTCTGCCCGATAAGTCCACTTTCCTTAGGACCACCTGAAGGGGATGCGATGTAAGGAGGATGATAGTATGATCTTCAAAATAATGCTTCAGCTTCCTCAAGGCTATTACAAGTGGAAAGGCGAGCTTCTCCAATGGCAGGTACCTTTGCTCGGTTTCTAATAAGGTCTTGCTCGCGTAGTAAACGGGGTATTGGATTCCTGCAACCTTGCATATTAACGCAGAGCTGACAGTGTGATTGGATACGGAGAGGTACATGTACAAAGAATCCATTTGCTGTGGTATGAGAAGCAGTGGTGGGGAGCTTAAGTAGGGCTTGAGCTCGTCCAAAGCTCGCGAGCAGTTTGGGCTCCACTCTATCGGTTTACTCCCCTTTAGAAGATGGAAAAAAGGCTTGCACTTCTCGGAGGATTTGGAGATGAAGCAATTTAAGGCGGCGAGCATTCCAATGAGCTTATGCATGTCCCGGATTGTTCGAGAGGGTTGTACCCTATTGATTGCATCGATCTATTCTGGATTAGCTTCTATGCCTCTCTTACTAACCAAGTACCCAAGAAATTTTCCTGACTGGACACCGAAGGAACACTTGCTCGCATTAAGTTTCATTCGGTACTTCGTGAGGATTTTGAAGGTCTTTGACAGGTCTGAGAAGCGATTTTCCTTCTTCTTGCTCTTAACGAGCATGTCATCAATGTAGATCTCCATTGTGTCTCCCATTTGATCCTTGAACATTTTAGTGACCAACCGTTGATAGGTTGCCCCTGCATTCTTGAGCCCAAAGGGCATGACCTTGTAGAAATATAACCCAACTGTCGTGATGAACACCGTTTTGTCCTGGTCTGGGGCATACAAGGGGATCTGGTGATATCTTGAGTATACGTCCAGGAAACTCATTCACTCGTGAGCTGCAGTGGCGTCTAGTAGTTGGTCTATTTTTGGGAGGGGGAAACTATCCTTAGGGCATGCTTTGTTGAGGTCAGTGAAGTCAATGCAAACTCTCCACTTCCCATTATTCTTCGAAACTACTACTGGGTTGGACAACCACTTGGGGAATTGCACTTCCCGTATGGATCCTGCATCCAGCAGTTTTTTGACTTCCTTTTCGACCGTTTTAGCCTTCTCGGGTGCAGTTCTCCGTGCCTTCTGCGTGATTGGATTGAATGTGGGGTCGATGTGCAGCTGATGACAGACCATACTAGGATCGATTCCAGGCAGCTCGTATGGTTCCCATGCTAAAACATCTACGTTGTGTCTCAGCAAGGTCGTCAACTCCTTCTGTTCTTGGTCGGTGAGAGATGCTCCAATCAAGAAGACTCTGCTACTGTCACCAACTTCAGCCATAACTTCTACCTGGTCCTCGACGACACGCTCGGAGGGAAGGAGCCTGTTCTCCTCTACTCCAGGTCTTCCGTACTTTAATTGCTACTTGGAAGGTATCACACCTTCTTCAACTTTCTCGCTGGGTTGACCGGCCTTCTTCTCTGGATTTGGTCGGATGGCTGCTATGAAGCACTTCCTCGCCATCGCTTGGTCGCCATGGATCTCCATTACTCCTCGCTCGGTTACATATTTGAGCTTCTGATGGTAGGTCGTGGAGACTGCCATCATTGCATGAAGCCATCCCCTGCCGAGGATGGCTTGGTACGGTGAGTCGATGTCAACTACCAAAAACTCGATCATTTTGGAGACATTTCCAGCACGCACTGGTAGTACTATCTTGCCCATGGGCATGGTCATTTTTCCAGTGAAGCCGACCAAAGGAACAGTAGCTTCCTTTAGGTCGGCGGCGCTCAACTTCAATTTCCTGAATAGGTCGAGGTACATTACTTCGGATGAGCTTCCTTGATCGACGAGCAGCTTGTCGATGTCAAAGTTGTCTATCCTGAGTGTAATGACCAGGGCATCATGACGTGGGGTCCTTACTCCCACCAAATCTTCATCCGTGAAAACAATATGCTTTTTATAGTTGATGTCCTCTGCTTGTCGACGCTTTCCTGACTGTGACTTTGCTGGATCGATTTGAAAAGCCTGCATTATCGCTGTAAGTTTTTTCATTTCTATTCGAGATGAGTTCCCCTGTATCTGCTTGACGTCAGATACTCCGTGGATTACTGCGAACTCATGTCCAGCATCATCCTCCAGCACGTTGTCGGGTCTCGCCTCTCTGTTGGCAGCCACTTTCTCTGCCCTCTTTTCCACAAAGTCGTTCAAATGCCCGGACTGGGCCAACTCCTCGAGGTGAGACTTAAGAGCTTTCCAGTGCTCGGTCTTATGTCCTCCCTCTTTGTGAAAAGCGCATCTTAACGCATTGTTCCTCTTCGAGGGATCTCCTCCCATTTTCCCGGGCCACTTGATGAATGGATCATCTTTGATCTTCGCGAGAATTTTGTAAATTGGTTCTTTGAAGATGGTGTTGACCGCCTGGAATACTTTGGACACATCATGGTTTCCTCCGTTCTTGGAGCCATTTTTGCCTCCGTTCTTTCCTCCTTTCTTCTGGTTCTCATTTTTCTCACTTCCCCTGGTAGTGAGCTTAGCTCGACCATTTTCTCCTGTATTAGGGCGGGTGACATCTTCCACCTTTGCGTATTTCTCGATTCGGGCAATTAGGTCGTCAATAGTCATAGCTTCCTTCTTCGTCAGGGACTGGTATAGGAGGGAGGAACTAGGGAGCCCAATTTTGAAGGAGGCCACTGCCACTTCCTCTGCGCAGTCCTCGATCTCATTGAATAACTCCCAGTACTCTTCGCGTAGTCTCGGAGGGTCTCTTGAGGCGTTTTCTGCCTTGTTAGCAAATCATCCATCCTTTTGGGATGGGAGCTACTGGTAATGAATCGGGCCATAAAAAGTTTGGCTAGGGATTTGAAATTCCTGATCGACCGGTGGGGGAGCCTTTCGAACCACTTTTGCGTTACATCATGCAGGCTCGAGGGAAAAATGCGGCACATCAGGGCATCTCGGTGATTCCAGAGGGTCATGGCCTGTCGGTATTGCCTGACGTGATCGATGGTATGAGTCTTTCCGTCGTAAATCTTGAACCTTGGAAGGGTAAATTTCTTGGGGGCTTCTTCCTCTTCGATTTCCCTCGTGAAAGGTGACTTCATCTGGGTTTTGAGAGCTCGCCTTGCGAGTTCTCTGGTTGATCTTGTTCCGTGGTGAGCAGGATGTTGGTCCATCTCTCCGCGGAGTAGATTTCATATGTTTTTGTCTCTGCGAGCAGGGCTTTGGTAGTGGCGAGATCTTCGCAGCTGTTCGTGGAGGTCATCGTCTGACTCGCCTCCTTCAACCTTTTGATATTCTCGCCTAGGTCTCCTTCCTCGGCTGTGAGACTTGCTCGCCTGAGGGCTAGGAGTGCGGTATGGGCGTCTCCTGTTATCGGGACGAAGCTCCCTCTCCAGTCTTTCTATCCTTCTTCTCAAGCAAGCATTCTCATCCTCGTATCTGCGGGAAGACTCTCTCTGCTCGTGGAGCCTTGCCTCATACGCATCAATCAATATGGATATCTACGTGGACCTCGCTGGTCCCTGACTTTCTTCTGAGGCTGGCCTTTCCAGGCGAGCTCTCTGATCTAAACGTCGAACTTCAGACCTAATCCTGCGAGGAGCAGGTGGCTCTTGAATATCTCCTGCCTGAGGGGCATTGCTGCTGTGACCGGACATCTTAAACCCCTTTCTTGGTGTGGGCTCTTCTCAAGGAAAGATGAACGTTTCCCATAGATGACGCCAATTTTGGTGACAATTATTGTGCAACACAAATAAATAAGAAGAAAGCATTCACTAAGTGAGAACAAGGAATATAAAATGACAATCACACAATAAAGGATGCACGTGGTTCAGCAAAGATGTGCCTACATCCACGGTGGTGCAGTCGATATTATTTCTATATACTCCGGAGAGTAATTACAGAGAACACAACTTGTCCTTTTTCCCCAGACCTAGGGTTTAATATATACATGTACATGTAGGTAAGTGGAGGTGATGGGTTCCTCCACGTTTTCCATCTCCCCTATAACTTTCCTTCATGGGGACGTGGGGGGAGACCGGATCAATATAAGAGATGAGAGGCCTGGACTTTGGGCCGTCAGGACTGGGCTACTTGTCCAGGCCCATGGTCCTAATTCCGGGTACCCACAAATATAATTCCACTTAAGTCACATTCCATTAAACGTGAGTAAAGACAAAACAATGGTATACATGTTGATAAAGTTATGATCATTCAACTGTAGAAAATACCTCATAAGGAATTTATAACTAAAACCAAGTAAATATGAAATCATTCTTCTCAATGTATATACACATGAAACATGTACTTAAAATACACTTTGGAAAGAGGAGATAAAAACTTTCTTTCATGGGGTATCCAGTATGACCTCAAATTATTGTCCCCTATACACAACCCTCCTATATTCCTAAATTATACAAATAAAGGTGTCCAACCTTATCAATATGAAAACTTATATAAATATAATTTCCATTACAAGTGACGGTGTAATTTTTGAAGCTTCCTAGAGAAAGTTATGACCATTTCTTTACAACATAGGAAATTTTCCCTACAAGCTCCTCTGTTATTCCTTCGAATTCCAAAACTTTTCATAATTTTTTTATAGCATAACTTTCTATGATTTCCAACCAATTTTTAGTAAACATACTTAATATTACGGAATTAAAGTTTTATAATTTTTTACTTCATTTGCTATGTCAAAAGCTTGACCAAACTCGGAGCATATCGAAATGAAATATACAAACAACAATTATGTACCAACTTAAAATCGTCATTAAGGCCTAACCACAAGGAGATAAATTCTAATTTTAGGATATTATATGAATATATGAGTCTAGTTACATATCCAATTGGAATTTCTCAATTAAAGTAAGCACCCAAAAATATATTCAAGTTTGAATGGAAGGGGTTTCAATACAAAGCAATTTTAAGGGTTTGTACATTCAACTTAACTTAAACTTGCATCTAACCACACATATATATAAAGGTCTTAAATTTTAGTAAAAAAATGATGATTACTATCATCTAAATCAGTAATATAAGAAAATAACAAGATTTATGATTAGGATTAACTTCGGGACTTTTACGTAATTTCTACAAATTTTTCTACACTTTTTCTTCCTAAACTTATTCTTTCTCTTTCCTCAAGATAGCAACACTTGAAACTAAACCTAGAGCTTAATTTGATGAATAAATATGTTAGAGGGAGATTTTTAAGTCAGCCAAGGCTGCCTCC
The DNA here is from genome assembly GCA_949130495.1 of Sambucus nigra. Taxonomy (NCBI): domain Eukaryota; kingdom Viridiplantae; phylum Streptophyta; class Magnoliopsida; order Dipsacales; family Adoxaceae; genus Sambucus; species Sambucus nigra. The sequence goes on from OX422209.1 coordinate 329,044,287, forward strand.
CATGCCAATCAATCAAATTAAACCATCTGGTTTACTAAAAGACAATTTACCACTTAAAGGGAATGGACAGATTTGCCCCTTGTTCGTAAATTAGACCTAACTTCTTACTCGGACATCCGTTTGATGCACCGTTTATTGTGTAGCAAATCTAAATCATATATATACAACTATATAGTTTTCACCTTGAGTCGGTTGTTAAATTATATGGGTCAAAACTAGTCGCCAATAAGAACATTTCTATCGAAAATAACAAAATTTTGTGTTTATACATAACTCAACATTTCATGATTTATGAAAGTAGAATTAGACTAAACATAAATCACTTAACATTAGATTTACTAATAACACATTATGCATATCACATAAGATAAGCATGATTTAAATATAATTTATCATAATTATATCCGGGTTGTCACAACTTCCCCCTTCTAGAAAATTTCGTCCCCAAAATTTAATATGAGTCAGTTACCAAACAAATGGGGGTACTATTTCTTCATGCTATCCTCTATTTCCCAAGTTTCTTCTTTAATTCCATGGCTCATCCACATAACTTTAACTAATGGAATTACTTTATTTCTCCATACTTGCTCCTTACGACCAATAATTTCCATTGGTCCCTCGATGTATGGCAAGTCTTCCTTCAGTTCAATTGGTTGAGTTTTCAACTGATGATATGGATCCCCAAATACTTACGAAGCATCGATACATGAAACACATCATGTAAATGGGATAAATCTGGAGGTAATTCTAATCTATATTCCAGGGTCCCAATTCTTTCCAGCACTTCATATGGTCCAATGTATCTTGGACTTAGTTTCCCCCTTTTCCCAAATCTCATGACGCCTTTCCACGGTGAAATATGTAGGAATAAAAAATCTCCCTTCTGAAATTCCAATGGATACTTCCTTTTATCTGCATAAAATTTCTTCCCTCTTTGCGCTATCTTTATCCGTTCCCAAATCATTTTACCATATAAAGGCGTTCTATATCTCCTCCCATATAAAGCTTCATACGGAGCCATACCAATGGTGGAATGATAACTATTATTATACAAGAATTCCATTAATGGAAAATGATCAGCCTAACTACCTTTGAAGTCAAATACACAAGCTCATAACATGTCTTCTAATATTTGAATCGTCCTTTCTGATTGCCCATCGGTTTGTGGATGAAATGCAGTACTGAACTTCAAACTTATGCCCACGGCATTTTATAGACGAGGCCAAAGGTTAGAAGTAAACGGTTGATCTCTATCTCATACAGTTGACACTGGTGCCCCATGTAAATGGATAATATCATCAACATACATACGTGCATACTTATCAACAGTGTAGGTGGTTTTAACTGGAAGAAAATGGACTGACTTCGTCAATCGATCTACAATCACCCAAATAGAGTCATGCCCCTTTGGTGACCGTTGTAATCCCGTAACAAAGTCCATCGTTATATGGTCCCACTTCCATTCTGAAATAGGAAATGGCTACAATAATCCTGCCGGCTTTTGATGCTTCGCCTTTACATGCTGGCATACAAAATATTTAGCTACAAATTCTGCAATCTCACGTTTCATATTGTTCCACCAGTAATACTCTTTCAAGTCTCTATACATTTTGGTACCTCCGGGATGCATATAGTAAATAGAACAACGTGCCTCTCCTAATATATCATTCTTTAAGGATGGATCATTTGGTACACAAATTCTATTTTTATAACACAACGCTTCATCATTCTTAATCTCAAAGTCATTCTCTTTACCATCCTGAACTTCCCGTTTCTTCTTCTCAAGGAATGGATCACTGATCTGCAAACTTTGTATGCATTCTGCCAATAAAGGTCTCACTTTGACATGTGATAATAATCCTCCCCTTTTTAAAAACTTTAATTCAATCCCCATCAATGCCAAGTCAAGAATATTTCCAACACGTGCACACCATATGCAACCAAGAATCCCTGATGATTTTCGGCTCAAAGCATCTTCTACTACATTGGCCTTTCCCGAATGATGATGGATGGTACAATCATAGTCTTTAATTAGCTCTATCCAATGTCTCTGTCTCAAATTTAGCTCTTTTTATGTAAATAAGTATTTCAAGCTTTGATGATCCGTATATATCTCACAAGTTTCTCCATACAAGTAATGTCTCCATAACTTCAAAGCAAAAACAATAGCTGCTAACTCCAAATCATGCGTAGGGTAGTTTCGTTCATGCGTCTTTAATTATCTGGAAGCATATGATATTACTTTCCCATTCTACATAAGAACACATCCTAACCCTTGAAATGAAGCATCTGTATAAATTACGAAAGACTAATTCCCACACAGAATAGTAAGTATAGGAGCTGAAACCAACCGATTCTTTAATTCTTTAAAACTCCTCTCACATTCTTCATCCCATACAAACTTCACTTCTTTACGAGTCAACTTTGTTAATGGTAATGCTATTGCTAAAAATCCCTTAATGAATTTGCGATAGTAACCTGCCAATCCTAGGAAATTCCTAATTTTTGTTACATTCTTAGGACTCTCCCATTCAACGATCGCTTCTACCTTCTTTGGATTAACATATATCCCATTTCCCGAGACAACGTGACCTAAAAACACAATTTCATTCAACCAAAACGCACACTTGCTGAATTTGGTAAATAATTTCTTCTCTCTCAAAATATGCAATACAAGTCTCAAATGTTTCTCGTATTCCTCCATGCTATGTGAGTAAATTAACACATCTTCTATGAATACAATCACAAATGAATCAATGAAAGGGTGGAATGCCTGGTTCATCAAATCCGTAAAAAATGCTAGAGCATTAGTTAATCCAAATGGAATTACCAAAAACTCATAGTGCCCATATCGAGTTTGAAAAGCTGTTTTGGAAATATCACTATCCTTTACTTTCAATTGGTGGTAACCCGATCTCAAATAAATCTTCGAAAATACTATGCCCCCCTATAATTGGTCAAGGAAATCATCGATATTATGTAGAGGGTACTTATTTCTAATGGTCGCCTTATTCAATTACCGATAATCAATACATAATCACATTACCCTGTCTTTCTTTTTCACAAATAACATCGGGGCTCCCCATGGTGAAACACTAGGCTGAATGAAACCTCTGCTTATCAGATCTTGTAATTTCACTTTCAATTCTTTCTACTCTATCAGTGCCATTCTATATGGAGCAAGGAAAATTGGACCAGTACCTAGAATTAATTCAATGGAAAACTCTACTTCCCTATCGGGTGGCAATCCTAGCAATTCCTCTGGGAAAACATCAGAAAATTCTCTAACCACTGGTATATCTTGAATTTTAACTGTCTCTTTACTTGTATCAACAACATAAGCTAAATACCCTATACAACCTTTACTCAACAATCTCCTACTCTTAATTGCTGATATAAGACAATTAGGAACAACGTTCCTTTCCCCTATAAACTGGAGCTCGGGTTCACCAGGCAGATGAAATGTAACTTATTTTTTAAAACAATCAATGGAAGCATGATACGATGATAACCAATCCATCCCCAATATAATATTAAAATCCCGAATGGCCAACGATATCAAGTCAACATAGAAATCTCGCTCACCCATTCGTAAGACACAATCTTTATAAACATGCTCAATTAGAATTACACTTTCCATTGGGGTAGAAATATATAATGCACAATTGAGAAATGAACATGGTCTACCCAAATATGAAACCACATGTAATGCAACGAATGAATGCGTATATCCAGAATCAATGAGTGCATATAAATATTTATTTGCAATAGAGAGTTTACCTGTAACCACTTCTGGTGTAGCATGGGCATCTTATAGTGTCATCGCAAACACTCTTCCTCCTGCCCTCAATCCAGTTGCTTGATCTGTACCTCTTCCCCTAGTGGCACTGCCTAGAGGGGATCCTTTATGAGGCCTCACACTACTAACTAAAACCTCTCTTGATAACATAGGGAAATTCTTTCTCAGATGGCCCTTCTGATGACAGTTAAAACATTATATATTCAGTGACTTTGGGCAATTTCTCTTTATATGACCCGATGTCCCACAAAAGAAATAAACATTCAGATCTCCTTGTGCTGAAACTCCTGAACCTCTCCCACCACTAGTTTTATCCTTTTGTGAACTACCTCCCATACCTCTACTATGCTAAAATTTTTCCCTCCAAGTCTCGAATATTCCGTACCACTAAATTTTTGATAATTTGGATCGAATCTGCTCCTCTTTACACCTCGTTCTTGATTAATTCTCACTTCATTCACATCCTCTTCTACCAACATGTCTTTGTTCACCACGGTCGAATAATTAACGGTCTCTAAAGTCGAAAAATGTGATTCAATGACTAAATCAAGTCCATCGAGAAATCGTCTACACATATCTTCCTCATTTTGTATAAACCTCGAAGAAAACTGAGATAAGACTGTACGTTTAGCTTCATATTCTCTAATAATCATGCTTCCCTGATTCAACATGAAATATTCTTTCTCCTTTTGTTTTTGATACATTAGGGGAAAATACTTGTCATACGAGGCTTTAACAAAAGCATCCCATGAGATTACATTCCCACCTCCTAGAGTAATCAACAAATGTTTTGTGGCATCCCACCAATACTTAGCTTCTCCTTTAAACATATACGTCGCCAAGGTCACTCGTTGATTTTTAGGCATTCTCATTACCCCGAAAATAAGTTCAATCTCTTTAACCCATATTTCTGCCTCTTCTGGATCAACTAATCCTTCAAATGAGGGTGGATTCATTTTAATAAATTTCTTGTGTGAAGTACTCCTTTCTTCCCGGTGTATCACCTCCTCAGCCCTGGCCAAAGCTTGTGCCTCCAGTTGCCTGGCCTATTGTTCTTCCATCAGAGACATAAATCTAGCATGCTGCTCTGCCATTAAAGTCATATCACGTGCCATTTTTTGCATGTCTATCAATTGTTCAGGGTCGGGTTCTACATTTCCATGAACAGGTTGCTCAACCTCCGCCTCTCCTGCTATATTTGAAGCCTCATCTTCTAATCCCACATTCACATCCCCTCCTTTCATTCTTTTATATCTGAAATGGATCAATATATAACAACATTCAGATATACATATATTTCCCAACATAATTGTTAGTACCAAACAAAGTATATTTCTTACATTCACTACCAAATTTAGACTCTTCTAACTCCAGAACCTCTAAAACCTAGTCTCGGATACCAAAAGCTGACACACCCCAACCCAATTACTTATAATTAAGTTTGAAAGTCAAAGTGAGTCAAACCGTGATTAATTTAACGAAACCATAAACCCGAGTTTTAATTTCAGATTCATCAATATACATCCATACAACTAAAACTTTTTTACAACATTAAAGTAGTTACGCATTTAAAAACTTCCTGAAGGATAAATTAACTTAATTACATCAATTACATTTACACAAAATCATTGTTTCTCCCATCCTTGGCTAATCTAACCTAACCTCCTAGATTTGGCAGTGACACTGCATTACCTGAAAAAAATGTGAACATAGGAACCGTGAGCAAAATAGCCCTGTGAATGCATCACTACTATACTACTCCATTGAATTTAAATGCAATAAATCATGTCCATATAATTATTTATTAACTTATCCTACTCATTCATAATGAATGACCTAACTTTTCGAATTATGATTCACGTATCTTATCTGTAATAGACAATTTTCCCCCATTCCTAGTCGAGGAGTAACCCCTTGTCATTAATAGAAAAATCTCCCCCATTTCGGGTCGGGGAGTAACCTCTCATTTAGGTAAACCAAAATTAACAATTTCATATTCATTATATTCTGATCATATCAATAACATGATACAAATATATCTTTTTAGTGAGTACACTCACCTTGGTTGACAACTACGTATTCACGTTTCCTTCGGGTGGAGTTGAACTGGGTTGATTAGACCTTACACCTGTCAATCCAACTAAATCAGTACTGAATCTCAATCATAAGTATTATCCTAACATAATTATGTAACTTTCAATGACTATAAAATAACAATATAATTCCACTTAAGTCACATTCCATGAAACATGAGTAAAGACAAAACAATGGTATACATGTTGATAAAGTTATGATCATTCAACCGTAGAAAATACCTCATAAGGAATTTATAACTAAAACCAAGTAAATATGAAATCATACTTCTCAATGTATATACACATGAAACATGTACTTAAAATACCCTTTGGAAGGAGGAGATAAAAACTTTCTTTCATGGGGTATCCAGTATGACCTCAAATTATTGTCCTCTATACACAATCCTCCTATATTCCTAAATTGTATAAATAGAGGTGTCCAACCTTATCAATATGAAAACATATATAAATCTAATTTCCATTACAAGTGATGGTGTAATTTTTTAAGCTTCCTAGAGCAAGTTATGACCATTTCTTTACAACACAAGAAATATGCTCTACAAGCTCCTCTACTGTTCCTTCAACTTCCAAGAATTTTCATAATTTTTCTACATCATAAATTTCCATGATTTTCAACCAATTTTTAGTACACATATTTAATAGTACAAAATTAAAGTTTCATAATTTTTGACTTCATTTGCTATGTCAAAAGCTTGACCAAACTCAGGCCATACCGAAATGAAATATACAAACATCAATTATGTACCAACTTAAACCCGTCATTAAGGCCTAACCACAAGGATATAAATTCTAATTTTTGGATGAATATATGATTCTATTTTCATATCCAATTGTAATTTCTCAATAACAGTAAGCACACAAAAATATATTCAAGTTTGAATGCAAGGGGTTTCAATACAAAGAAATTTTTGGGTTTGTACATTCAACTTAACTTAAACTTGCATCTAACCATACATATATATAAAGGGATGAAATTTTAGTAAACAACTGATGATTTCTATCATCTAAATCAGTAATATAAGAAAAATAACAAGATTTGTGATTAGGATTACCTTCGGGACTTCTACGTAATATCTAAGGATTTTTCTACACTTTTTCTTCCTAAACTTCTACTTTCTCTTTCCTCAAGCTAACAACACTAGAAACTGAACCTAGGGCTTAATTTGATGAAGAAATAAGTTAGAGGGAGAGTTTTAAGTCGGACAAGGCTTCCTCCCATGCCAACCAATCAAATTAAACCACTTGGTTTACTAGAAGACAATTTACCACTTAAAGGGAATGGACAGATTTTCCCTTGTTCGTAAATTAGGCCTAACTTCTTACTCGGACATCCGTTTGATGCACCGTTTGTTGTTAGCAAACCTAACTCATATATATACAACTATATAGTTTTCACCTTGAGTCAATTGTTACATTATAAGGGTCAAAGCTAGTCTCCAACAGAAACATTTCTACCGAAAATAACAAAATTTTGTATTTATACATAACTTAACATTTCATGATTTATGAAAGTAGGATTAGACTAAACATAAATCACTTGACATTAGATATACTAATAAAAAATTATTCATATCACATAATATAATTATGATTTAAATATAATTTATCATAATTATATCCGGGTTGTCACACTTGGAGTCATGAAGATATGCCGATAATTGATCCAGAGTTCACGTGTCGTGAACTTAACATGGTCAAAGATGCCAATCCGATCAAATAAAAGTGACGTGTCTTCAGCCAAGAAGAGAACATGTCCATACAAGAGGAAGTTGTGAAGCTAACAAAGTAAAACTTCATTATGGACGTCAAGTACCTAGAGTGGCTTTCTAACATCATGATAGTCATAAATAAGAATAACAAATGGCGTATGTGCATTGAATTTACAAATTTGAATGAAGCCTGTCCGAAGGACCATTATCCTTTACCAAGGATTAATTAATTGGTAGAGGCCACTATCGGATATGTGCTACTTAGTTTTATGGATGGATACTCAAGCTATAATTAAATCAAGATGAAAACAAAGGACAAGGAAAATACTTCGTTTATAACTAGCCGAGGTACTTATTGTTACAATGTTATGCCATTTGGGTTCAAAAGCGCTGGAGAAATGTAATAGAGGTTGGTAAACAAGTTGTTTGAAGAGAAGATCGATAGGATCATAGAGTGTACGTTGATGATATGCTCATCAAGATCAAGATAGCCACTGACAATATTAGAAACTTGATTCAGACGTTTGATTAGTTGGGAAAACACAAAATGAAGCTCAACCTAGTAAAATGTGTATTCAGATTACGAAAAGGAATTTTCTTTGGCTTCATAGTAAATTAAAAAGGTATTGAAAAGATCCAGATAAGATCCAAAAAATGATTAACATGCACTCTCCAACAATAAAAAAAACATACAGATGTTTACAGGAAGGGTAGCAGCACTAAATCGATTCGTTTTGTGAGCTATCGACATATTCCTTCATTTCTTTAAGGTTCTACGAAAGTCAAATGAATGGACTGAGGAATGAAAAAATTATTTCTTAGAATTAAAGAAATATCTAGGATCTCCTCCTTTTCTCCCGAGGTCTGTTATGGGAGAAAAGATCTATTTATACTTAGCTGTATCTAAGTCACCAGTTAACATGGAATTGGTCCGACTAGAACTGTGTTGCAAAAACCCATTTATTTTATAAGCAAAGCATACCGAGGAGCAAAGATACGATATTCAATATTGGAGAAGTTAGCCCAGGACTTAATTGAGGACTCCATAAGAATGAAGCCGTACTTTTAGGCTCATATTATTGTTGTTTATGCAGACCTTCCTCTATGCTGTACCGCTCACAAACCTGAGAAACCAGGTAAACTGATGGCTTGGGTAGTAGAATAATGAGAGTATGAAATTCTGTACAAGCCTAGGACAACTATTAAGGGACAAGTTATGGTCAATTTTTTTGCTGAGTTTACATATGAAGAAAAACTTAGCTAGAAGATTTCTTCAAAAATGAGCTCACCTTCACCTAAAGGGTAGACTTTATCTTAAGAGAGATCGCCTCTTTAATACAATGAGTAGACTCCTACAGGATATTGCGAAACCACTAAGATGACTGATCAGACCATTTATGTACCAGAATTATCAGTTAAATAAGAGGAAATTTCTAGCTACTTGTAGCAACGAAAGAAAATGTTCAACTATGGGACCATGGAAAAGGGGAATTTCAAAGAGGACCCTCTTGTTTGGAAGATGTACATAGATGGTTCATTATGTGCCCCCCCGTAGTGGATCAAGTTTGATAATTACCACGCTATATAATATTGACATTGAATATGCCCTTATATTCTAATTTAAGGCCTCCAATAATAAGGCAGAGTATGAAACACTCATAAAAGGGTTTGACCTAGATTCGTTTATTTGCACTGAGCAAATATAGGCACATAGTGATTCTTAATTAATAGTGAATTAGGTACTAGGTGTTTATGGAGTAAGAGAGGAGTCTATGGAAAAAAACCTGGCCAAAACACAAAAGATGATAGCAATATTCCCAGTAGTCAAGGTGATCAGGATCCCTAGAGCTGATAATGCCCAAGAAGACACACTTGCTCGACTTGCTTCTGCCACCAGAACATAACTAAGAAGAACGATTCTGTTGGAAATTCTCCTGCACTAGATCACTGGCAAAGAGAGCACCACCATGATCGAATTGGAAATGGGCCCATCATGAATGGATCCAATATGAAATTATCTAGAAAAAGGCATTGTGTCGACCGATCCTGAGGAGGCAAGTAAACTCTTATACAAAGCATCTACGTTTGTACTAGAAGAGGGACTCTTTTAAAGAGAGTTCAAAATTTCTTTACTCAGATATGGCCATCTGGCTGAGGCTGGAAACTTGATAAATGTGATACTTGAAGGTTCCTGTGGAGCACACTCAGCAGGAAAATCACTGGTCAAACGAGTAGCCATGCAAGTATACCCCTGGACCACTATAAAAGAAGATTGCGCAGACTATGTAAGGTGATGTGATTAGTTCCAAAAATATGTTGTAATCCATAGATGACCAAGGGCCTCACTCACATCGATCACATCCCCTTGGCCTTTTGCCATGTGCGGTATTAAGTTGGTCGACCCCTACCAAAAAGAGAAAGGTTCAAATACTTAGTCGTGGCAATGGACTACTTCACCAAATGAGTGGATGTTGAACATCTAGTGGAAATGCCTTATGAAAATGTCTTCCATTTCATTCGAAAGTACATCATTTTCCGTTATGGGGTACTATATACTTTCATCACCGAACACGGCACGTATTTTGATAACTATGAATTTGAAGACTACTGTGTTCGCTCCAAAATCTACACGTTGGTCCTATCCATCCACAATGCAACGGGTTGACAAAAATAACAAATAAAATCTGCTCGACAGGATGAAGAAGATATTGGATGATGCCGAGAGGAACTAAATCAATGAACTCCAAAGCATACTCTGGGTATACATGACAACGGTAAGAACATTTACCAGCGAGATCCCTTACATGTTGGCCTTGGGGGATAAAAGTAGTAGTCCTAACGACAATTGAACTTCCAAGTTATAGTGTGCTCAATTTTGACTCACCGAAGAGCGATCTCATGAAGAGATTAGATTTTAACCTAGTAGATGAGGTCAAGTAGCACACAACACTTTGAGTAGCAGCATATTAATAGAGAACCGCTCGGTTTTATAATAAAAGGGTAAAGCTGAGCAATTTAAAAGAGGGAGATTACGTGCTCAAAAAAGTACTACAGAAAGGAAATAAGTTAGAGCACAATTGGAATGGTCCGTATCGAATTTTCTCTATCATCTGACAGGGGACTTACAAAATTGTAACACTAAAAGGGGAACAATTCAACAACTCTTAGAATGCGGAACACTTGAGGAAGTACTATCAATAATTGCACGAAATGTAATTTTTTTCAATTCGATGTCACTTGTTTTCATTTTTCATTAAAGATTATTAATTCCCAGTAAATATCATGGTGACTTTTTAGGTTTTTTTGTCGGAGTGGGAGATATGCTAAAAATTCAAAGGAATTCAAAGACATCTCAACCATGCAAACTAATAATAAAACTTCATGTATGACCTGCCAAGGTAAAAAAAAAGGTTTTAAACAAAAAAACTTCATGTATGACCCCATAAGGTTAAGAACAAAAATTTTACCAATCTAAATTAAGGAAATCCAGTGCAGTAAGTCATATGGATAACAAAGACCGATCATAACTAGCTAAAAGCAAGGACTAATCCTACCACATTTAATCACCACCGATAATTAATGTTAGCACTTGGTTAAAACGACGAGATCTGTTTACGCGACCAATAAGCTAAATAGTAGAACCCAAGGCAGGACAACCCAAGTTCGTCCAACAATAATAACTAGTACGGAAGTTTAGTCGGGAAATCGCCGACCACATAATTGCAAGAGTAAATTACTAGTAGATCATTCCTAAACAACTAACATCCAATGACTTGATGCAGGAAAAAGGAGGATATGAGTTTTCATTGATCAAGAAGAGTTATTACAAAACCAACAAAAAAAATACAATAAGATTTTAGGTACAATAGGGTTATCGTTTGAATCTTTCTCAACACTAATTGGGGTAACATCCAAGGCATAAGGGGTAACAGTAGTACTCAAGTCTCTATGTCTTATCTGACTGTTAGAACTTTCCCTGTTCGTCAAGTGCAGTGGTGGACTAAGTTCATCATCTTTGTGAAGACCATAATCCCAGAGATATTTTCTAATTAAACTCACTAGAATAACATTTGGATGAACCCATAAAACATTCAGCTTGAAGAGGGGATTGAGATTCTCCAAGTATCTAGGATCATGCCAATACCAAAACTCATTTTCTTTCGTCACTTTCATTACAGTCAGAGCATTGAGACAAACATATTTATATCCAATTTTGTGGGCTTGGTCAGGTTATTCGCTCATATATGTAAGGGATTCATCATAACTATACTATCAGACAAAACGAGGTTTCTTATGGAACTGATATGTAATGCGATTAACTTTTTCATTCACCTTTTGATGGTAATCGACTTATTCTTTATGATTGAGGCTTGGTAAGATAAAGTCTTCTTGGTCAATTCTTCCTCCACTGACTGAGGGGGCCTAACTAATTACTGTGAAGATTGATCTTTGTCCTTAGACTTTTTTTAGTTACTCAAAATCTTCCTTCAAACAATCGTTCTCTTATTTCAGAAAAGATTCACCCTCATTTCGATCCACGAACATTGAATTCTTAAACCCCTCAAGCTCAACGCATAATGCATTATTTTCTCACTCAAGCAAGGCAAAAACTTCTATGGTGTTGTTCAAAGATGAGTTTAGGGTAAATTACTTCTTAGAATAAGTCGAGGACAAAGATAGTAGTTTCTGGTCAAATCTACTACTCCTTTTTAGATCGATAAATTTTTTCTCGTAATCAATGAAAAGCCAAACTACCGTGTCCATACAAATTTGTTGGAGATTAAAGATGATTTTTTGATATGCAACATTACTCACCACTGTCCGATGAAAAAGCTAACGCGTGCTAAGATAGGCTTATTTGTCTTGATATGATACGTCTCGGCCGAGCAAGTCCTTCATCTCCTCTTCATCCATGTCTTTATAACCAACAATGAACAACTGATTACGCCTTTATCGAAGGTCATTCTGATTAGTGACCAAATAATACAGCCTAGTGTTAAACTAAAAAACATATGGCTGTCTATAAGTAGAGGCCAAATAAAGGAGAATCTGCAATAATTTGATCAAGAAAATGACATAGAGAGTAAAACTTCATTTTTATTGAAAAATAATGGGAGTTACATTTGATATGCCCGAAGTGTAACCTCAGCCCATAGACACCAACCTTGGTCGAGGTGATGGCCGAGGTATTGATCGACCCTTGATAAGCCATGGGCCCACGATATCAGCCCTCGGCCTTAGTAAGGTCGGCCCATGCCGACACTTCAACCTATATTACCAATGGACACTACGCGCATCACAGGCATCAACAACATTCTCATATACCTGGGTATGGAAACCTCGGCCAAGTGTAGGCCGAGGTGACAAGAAGCCTTGGTAATCTTCAACATGGAATCAGTCCAACCTCGGCTGGGGCCGACCCCAGCATAATGACTCGGCTGAGAACAGGCCGAGACTCCCTATGGCACATCTTGGATTGAACGAATATCAAGCCTTTACAGCTAGGCCTCTCCCAAGCCGAGGTCATGCACCAATATGGCAGCCGAGCATCTGTTGACATTTGGATAAGGACACATGGGCACAAATCAGTTGTAACAAGATTATTCTCCACACGTGGGGAGGATATTTCATCATCATTCCTTACATGTGACAGTGACAGATGGAACTCCCACATTGGTGAGGCTACCACACACATGCTCATTACATGCATGGGGGTACATTACACCCCCTAGGTACTATATATAGGGGTCATCCCCTACCTTGCAAAAGGATCCCAGATATTAAACCCTAGCAAAAACTCTGTCTAGATATACAGTAGAGAGAGAAAGCTTGAGAGGTTGTATCCATGGCCATTAGTGCCTTCATTCAATGATATTACTCACACACACTCACAGTGGACGTAGGCCAATTTAGGCTGAACCACTTATATACCGGTGCCCTCTCCTCTTATCCTCATCTCAGTCTCTTATCTCTTTATATAACTGTGCTGCCATTGTTATTCTTATATTGATCTTGAAAACACCTTACTTGGAGGTGCTAATTCCAGCATCATCATTTTGGCGTCGTCTGTGGGAACGAGAAGCTATCTCTTCCTCTTTCTCTGCTTAACCTCACCGAAGGCTCTAGTGGTGAACCAGGCCTCCCCCTAGCGTCGAGCTGTTTCACCATTGAAAGAGGTCCTGTGAGGTACTAAGCTCATTTGCTACTCAAGCTCTAGTGTTAACATATGGCACCAGACTTACCACCGCCTCTTCCGTCGCCCGGAGGTGGAGGGTCTAGTTCCAGTCAGGCTCCCCCCAGTCTGAAATGGCGGAGGTAGCAGCGGCCTTGAAATCTTTAGCTGCAACACAACAAGCCATGAAGGAGCAATTTACTCAGCTTAGTCAAACTATGATGAGGCCACCTGGAGTCTCACCGAACATGATCACTTTGGCGGCAGTTCAGCCTCATCCTGACGCCAGGGGGCCACCCCAGGCGCCAATGAAGGACCAGCCTGCACCCCAGCGGAGAAGAGACGTTGCTGACCCTAGGCGCTTATGCCTGGGGAGGCAGGGAAACCCTTGCCCAGAGGACAGGTATGATGACCTAGAAGCTGAAGAAGCCCCAGAAGACTACTGGGAGCCGTATGAGGTGTCAAATAACACTATACGACCTCTTAGGCAGAGTCAAGGATGTATCGGCCGAAGAAGAGAAGAGGCCCAACAAATAGGGTCGGCCTTTGATATGTTGAGCAGAGGGTCGGCCTTCGAGAGGCTGGGCCCGGTGAATGACCTAAGACAGAGGTTGTCGAGGTCAAGGAGCGCAACAGGCTCTCAGAGAGGGGGTAGGCAGGGTCGGCCAGACCAAGGCTGACCTTGTGAAAGAAGAGGCCGAGAGAAGGAAGAGGTCAACAGCCAACGTGTCGCGGCTGGGGAACCCTCTGTCCATCGCAGGGAGGTGACAGGGGATAACCTCGGCCAAGTTGATGACAGAAGACCCTGGAATGATTCTATCCGACGCCTGGAGGAGAAGATAGGAGATCTCATTAAAAGCAGGGACCCATTACAAAGGGGTTACTCAGAGGGATCCCCATTTGTGGCTAGGATAGTTGGGTTCCCAACCCCAGCCAAGTTCAAACCTCCTACAGTGACTCCCAAGTATGATGGCAGCACTAACCCTGTGCACCATATCGAGATGTATCAGTCGGCAGCAGACATTTACTCAATACCTGATGAGATGAAGTGTAGGGCCTTTTCAGGGACCTTGACAGGGGCAGCTCATAGTTGGTTCACCTCCCTTTCGAAGAACTCAATTGAGAACTTCAAAGGCTTGGCTGAGCAGTTCATCCACAACTTCTAATTTGGGGTAAGACCTCAAAAGAAGACTACCCACCTGCTGTATGTCAAACAGGCCAAGGGCGAGAGCCTAAGAGACTACATAATAAGATTCAACAAAGAGAAATTAGAGGTGGAAGACTATGAAGAGAGCATAGCCATGACCGCCCTTATAGGAGGCCTCTAGAAGGGGAACCTATTGTGGAAACTGGTGGAAGACCCCCCTAGGTCCATGGATGAGCTGCTGGCAATCGCAAGGAAAGTGATGAATGCGGAAGAGGCAATGGCCGCCAAGTATGAGGAGGAGAACCACGGTAGCACAGGAAGGTCCCAAGGTAAGAAAGAGGGGAAGAAGAGGTCAGGAGATGACAAGTTCTCTCATTACACTCCTCTGACTGTGAGCTATGAGCACATCCTCAATGAGATTAAGACTGACAGGACTCTGAGGTGGCCAGAGAAACTGAAGGCCCCGCCACATAAGAGGAACAAAAACCTATGGTGCGAATTCCATCAGGATCATGGCCATGTCACAGATAGATGCTTCGCTTTAAAGGATGAGATTGAGAAGATGCTGAAATCTGGAAAGCCGAGGAAGTATGTGGATGGTAAGTCTCCAAAGGGTGGAAGAGATGGCCCTAAGAAAAGAAGAGATGACAGATGCCGTGGTAATATCCCAGCCAGAAGGGATGATGATTCAGAAGGAGATGATGAAGATGACCCGGATCTTCCACCCAAGGATGACAACACCCCGGTGAAGAGGGTCGGTATGATCTCCTTTGGTGTTATCACCATATGTGGGGGATTTGAAGGAGGTGGCTCTGAGGTAGCCGACAGGAAGGCTCATGTAGCAGAGGCCAGGTCATTGGCCAAGATCGAAGTTGTGAATCTAACGTCTTCTGATGCAGTGCAGAAGAGGAAGAAGGTAGACATGGACACCCTCGTAGTGGGGTTCTCCAGACTCGACTTCAAGGGTATCTTATCCCCCCATGATGACCCTTTGGTCATAACAACAAGGGTGCATGGGTGCGAGGTACGGAGGATCCTCATAGACGGGGGAAGCTCAGCAGACGTGATGTTCTAGCCTTGCTTCAAGATCCTGGGTCTTAGCAGGGCAAGGCTGGTGCCCTATCATCACCCATTGATAGGCTTTAGTGGCGAAAAGGTCCACCCATTGGGCATGTATGAGATGGATGTACGGATGGGGGATGAGTGGCCTAGGAGGTGGACCAAGAAGATAAACTTTTTTGTTATGGACGAAAACGTCTTCTCGGCCTACAACCTCATCATAGGAAGGGTGGCCCTCAAAGAGTTTGAAGCTGTGCCATCGACGGTCCATCAGATGCTAAAATTACCGACTCCTTATGGAGTAGGGGAAGTGCAAGGGGACCAGACCACGGCGCGAGAGTGTTACTTCAACTCGGCCGAAGAGAGAGAAGCCCATAAGAGAGCAACCACCACTTACAGCATTGACACTCTTGACCCAAGAGACGAAACAAAATTGAAGAAGGGTGAGGCCGCGAAAGAGGTAGAATCCATCGTCCTCAATGAGGATGAGCCGGAAAAAACCGTCCAGGTCGGTAAGGATCTAGAGCCAGGAATCAAGGAAGAGCTGATAAACTTCCTCAGGAGGAGACAGAGTGTCTTCGCATGGAGTCACGCAAAAATGACTGGCATCGACCCTGAGGTCATGAGACACAAGCTCAACGTGGACAGAGATGCCAAGCCAATCAAGCAGAGACGAAGAGTCTACTCCAGGGAGAAGTATGACGTCATCCGGGAAGAGGTAAAAAAGTTGGAAGAGGCCGAGTTCATAAGGGAGGTTACCTACCCGGAGTGGATCTCAAATGCGGTCATCGTGCCTAAGACCAATGGGAAGTGGCGAATGTGTGCAGATTTCACTGACCTGAACAGGTCTTGCCCGAAAGACAGCTATCCCTTACCTAGGATAGACCAGATGGTGGACGCAATGGTAGAGCACGAGCTCATGAGCTTCATGGACGCTTATTCAGGCTACAACCAAATCTTCATGGATGCTGAAGACTCTGAGAAGACAACCTTCATTACTGACAAAGGGACGTACTGCTACAAGGTGATGCCCTTCGGTTTGAAGAATGCGGGGGCAACGTATCAACGTATTGCCAATAAGATGTTCGAAGAGAAAATAGGTAAGACCATGGAGGTATACGTAGACGATATGCTAACGAAGAGCCTGAAAGCATGTACTCACGTAACGGACCTTGAGAAGACCTTTGATGTCATGGACTCGTACAGAATGAAGCTCAACCCGACAAAGTGTGTCTTCGGAGTAGGAGCTGGGAAGTTCCTGGGATTCATCGTTAATCAGAGGGTGTTTGAAGTGAACCCTGAGAAAATTAAGGTATTGCTCGACTTGAAGACTCCTAGGAGTATCAAGGATGTCCAGAGACTCACGGGAAGAGTGGATGCCCTAAACAAGTTTGTTTCTAGGGCAACGAACAAGTGTCTTCAATTCTTTAAAGTTATAAGAAAGGCCTTCTAATGGGACGAAGAGTGTGAAAAAGCCTTCAACCAACTCAATTCCTACTTGGGGTCTCCCTTATTGCTGTTTCGGCCCATCACGGGGGAAAGGTTGTTTGTGTATCTGGCAGTCTCTAAATCAGCCATCAGCGCGGCCATCATATGGGAAGAGGATGGGGGTCTAGAGGCCTGTGTACTTCAACAGTAAGGCCCTTCAAGGGTCTGAACAAAATTATCCCCGAATGGAGAAGTTGGCTTATGCCCTAATACATGCCTCAAGGAAGATGAAGCCTTACTTCCAAGCTCACTCCATGGTAGTCCTCACTGACTCCCCACTAAGGCAGGTTCTGCACAAACCTGAGAAGTACGGAAGATTGATGACTTGGGCCATCGAACTAGGATAATATGATCTTACCTACCAGCCTAGGACAGCCATCAAGGGGGAGGCCCTCGCAGACTTTGTTGCAGAATTCACCTGGGAAGAGGCCGGTAGAAGTTTGGAAGAGGCCGAGACAGTGAAAGGCTTAGATGATGGTGAAGAGACGAATCGTAGTGTCTTTCGAGATTCAGAAGAGACGAACCATAGTGTCTTCCGAGATTAGGAAGAGACGGAACCAAATGTCTTTTGAGATCGGGAAGAGGTCATCTCAGGCAAAACCCGAAGTAGAATAGATGAGAACGAAGAGGATTGATACCTCTTTAAGAAGGGGGTTATGAGAGAAGGGGTCTTCTCATCAGATACAGACGTCTGGAGCCTCTTTGTTAATGGCTCTTCCTGTGACAGTGGAAGCGGGGCGGGACTAATACTCTCGGCTCCAGATGGCCCCAACATTGAATACGCCATGAGATTCAACTTCCAGGCCTCAAACAACGAGTCCGAGTATGAGGCCATGATAGCAGGTCTCTTGTTGGCAACAACTCTTCAAGTAAAGCGACTCCTACTCCATAGCGACTCAAGGTTGGTTGTCAATCAAGTATTGGGGGTATACGAGGCCAAAGACGAAAGGATGGCCAAGTACTTGAAGAAGGTAAGGAGGTTGTTAGAATATTTTAAAGAGGCAAAACTGAAGAGAGTGCCTCGACTGAGAAACAATCACGCTGATGCATTGGCAAGGCTGGCCTCAGCAGTAAAGACAGATATGGGAAGGACCATTACAATCGAGGTCTTAGGAAAGGCAACGATCGAGGAGGACGAGGTATGTAGCCCTTGTCATAATGTGAACCTAGGAGACTCATGGATCGACCCGATCGTCAGATACCTAAGAGAGGGAGAGCTGCCTGAGTCCAGGCTAGAAAGGAGAAAGTTGAGGTACAGGGCTGCCAAGTTCTTAATGATAGGAGACATCTTGTACAAAAAGGGGTTTCTATTGCCTCTCCTCAGATGTGTGCATCCCATGGAAGTACCCCGGGTCTTACAGGAGGTTCATGAGGGTTCTTGCTCTAGCCACATAGGGGGAAGGCCCTTAGCGAAGAGGATCATCACACAGGGATACTGGTGGCCTACTTTGTCTAAGGACGCTGCAGACTATGTGAAGAGGTGCGACAAATGTCAAAGGTTCGCCACTATCCCTCATCAACCCCATCAGCCTATGACGTCAATATCTTCTCCATGGCCATTTGCGATATGGGGAATTGACTTGGTAGGACCTTTGCCATGAGCTGTCAACAACTATAGATTCTTGATAGTTTCCATTGACTACTTTTCAAAGTGGGTGGAGGCAGAACCGATGATAACAATTAAAGAGCAGAAGACCTTCCAGTTCATTTGGAGGAACATCATATGCAGATATGGCCTCCCAAACACTCTCATCTCGGATAATGGGACCCAGTTCAAGAACTCCTCCTTAGAAAAGTATTGCCTAAGAGTGGGGATTAAACAGTTCTTCTCATCTCCTGGTCGACCTCAGGCAAATGGCCAGACCGAGGTCACAAACAGGACCATCTTGGACGAAATCAAGAAGAGGTTAGAAGATGCGAAGGGGAGATGGACAGAAGAGGTCTACGCTGTGTTATGGGCCTACAGAACAACGGTAAGGACACCAACAGGAGAAACCCCATTCATGCTGGCACATGGCTCGGAGGCCGTCATACCAACGGAAGTAGGACTACCAACTCATCGAATTCAGACCTACGACCCAGACAGTAATGGGGAAGAGAGGAGGCTAGACCTGGACTTTATCAAAGAAAGAAGAAAAGACGCAGAGGTCAGAAAAGCAGCCTACCAGCAGCGGGCAGCGAAATTCTACAATCAAAGGGTGAAGTCAAGACCCATTGCAGTAGGAGACCTAGTGCTAAAGAAGACCCTACAAAAGCCAAATAAGCTACACCCGAATTAGCATGGCCCCTACAAAGTAACAGAAGAGGTTGTTCCTGGCACTTACAGGCTAGAAAACCTAGAAGGAGAACCTTTCACTAACCCATGGAACGCTGGCCACCTAAAGAGATATTACATATGATGTTGTGAAGAATTTTATGTAAATGTACTATCTTACTGAGAAGGGGTTATTAATAAAGATCAGTTTGCATAATAGTTGTTGCTTCATTCTTATACCAGAGGTTAATTATGAGGATAACGTCTTAGGTGACGACCTCAGACCTTCATAACATCACTCGATGGTGACGAGGTCTGAGCTCAGACACCTTATCAGACGACCTCAGACCGTTAACATCATTAATTTAGTGAAATTAATTATGAGGATAACGTCTTAGGTGATGACCTCAGACCTTCATAACATCACTCGGTGGTGATGAGGTCTGAGCTCAGACACCTTAGCAGATGACCTCAGACCCTTAACATCATTAATTTGGTGACATTAATTATGAGGATAACGTCTTAGGTGACGACCTCAGACCTTCATAACATCACTTGGTGGTGACGAGGTCTGAGCTCAGACACCTTAGCAGATGACCTCAGACTCTTAACATCATTAATTTGGTGAGATATATTATGGGGATAACATCTTAGGTGACGACCTCAGACCTTCATAACATCACTTGGTGGTGACGAGGTCTGAGCTCAGACACCTTAGCAGATGACCTCAGACCCTTAACATCATTAATTTGGTAAAATTAATTATGAGGATAACGTCTTAGGTGACGACCTCAGACCTTCATAACATCACTCGGTGGTGAGGAGGTCTGAGCTCAGACACCTTAGCAGATGACCTCAGATCCTTAACATCATTAATTTGGTGACATTAATTATGAGGATAATGTCTTAGGTGACGACCTCAGATCCTAATTACAACCCAGTGGTGAAGAGACCCGAGGTCAGAATTATTGACTGAGTATAAACAAGACATCACTACAACAAAATAATAGAAGATATCACATGGCATTCAATAAAGGGAAGAGATCACATGGCATTTAGTAAAGGGAAGGGATCATATAGCATTCAGAGGCATTGTTACAAATATTCCTTGAATACAAAATACCATGGTGTTACAAGTTACGAGTTACAAATTACAAATTATTTGTTACAAGTTATAAATCCTAAAGGTTTGGGGGGGGGGGGGGGGGACATTAACAGCCTCGGTCTGATTGGATTTCTCAGCATTAGTAACCTCGGCCACGTCATCAATATGGTCTGCCCCTCCGACCTCGGTCCCTCCTAGAGTTGCAGTCTCAGCTGGAGCAGCAGCCTCGTCCTCCACCTCTTGAAGCTCCTGAGCAAACTGAGGGTCTGCAAAGAGGAGACCCACAAAGTCAGAGGCCTTTAGAGCACCGATCTCCTTCTCTCTGACTTCAGCCCATTTGGTAGTAGCCTTGATACCTCTTTCGAGATATTCAAAGCCAAAACCCATGAATTCGTCCGAGGCTTTGTAGTCAGAAGTTATTTTGTCCGAGGCATCTTGAAGAGCAGCTTTGACAGCCGAGCTGACCTTCTTCTGCAGAACGTCATCTTTGCCCTACAAGGCTTTGGCGTGATCTTTGATGAGTAGGGAAATGTCTTTCTCCAACCCCTTAACCTTATCTTCAGAGTTTTGCAGCTCTGATTTCAGACGGTCGACCTCAGCATTCGGGCGCTCTGAACCTTCTCGGCCTCTTGCCCCTTCTGGATGAGGGGCAATTTCCTCAGAGCCCAGTTTGATAGGTGGTGCATAGCAGTCACTCCATGCACATTTAATGAAGAGGTTAAGTGAGAGAAAAGTCAGATGTTGCACTTATAAAATTTTGACGAGGGGACAAGTCATACCTGGATGGCTTTGTGAAGGCCGAACTCAACTAGCAAGGGGATGTCCATAGCCCTGTAAAAGAGCTTGTCAGCCTCGGTCATTATAGAGCCGATGGAATCCACAGCTTGCATGCTGTGGCCGACCACACTATCGATTAACGTCAGCTGATCCAGACGTGCCGTCAGGATGTCAGCCGAGGAGATTGGGATTGTAGCATCAGAGGCCTTCTTCTGCCTCAAGGTCGGCCTCTGATCCTCAGAGGCATGGGCTTCTGGGGACCTCTTCGTTGAGGCCTGAGATTTGGATGTAGAAGGAGCTGGGGGAGGAGCGTTCAGACCAGCTTTTTTGGCAAGTCTTGCTAATCTCGGTGCAGCCATCTCCCACAGTTCATCTGTAATGCCTTGTGGTCGCTCTGCAAAAGATAAAAGATATGGGTTAGAGATCAGATATGAATGAGTTCAGAGGTTAAACTTAAAAGAAAAATCCTTACCAAAGTCAACAAGGGGACTTCCACCTAGGCCCGTCCCCAAGAGATAATGGGGCTCAGCAAATGTTCAAACTTAACAAAAAGACCATGTGCCCCTTGGTCTTGCAGGGCCTTCACCTTCTGGATATTCTAAAGACTTAGACCAGGGTCGGCCCTGGCAGACGTGGAGACCTTACCCCATTTGAGGGGTATCCTCGGCTCAAGTGTGGAAGAGGGAACGCATGGGCCAAATTCCCATGGTCCAGAGGCAAAAAAATAGCGGGGCTTCCAATTATGGTTTGAGGTCCGAGTCACCTGGAGCATTTTCTTCTCAGGCCTCCGAGCCACAAAATGATAGTAGCTCGGATGGTTTTTGGCCGAGGTTAGGACATAACAACCAGCAAAGACCTGAACTGGGAGGTCAGAGTGGTGGACTGCCCTCCATAAGATAATGGCCCCTATGATAACTCTCTAGGCATTGGGAGATAGCTGTGAGGGGGCCAAGTTGATATAAGAGAGAATGGATTTGATGATGGGATGAATGGGTAGGTGAAACCCTAACTTAAACATCTGCTCGTACAGGCAGATTTCTCCATCTCGGCCGTGATAGGCCCTCTCTCCCTCAGAGGTCTCCTCAATTTTATGGAAGGACTAATGGAGTATAGATATCTGAAGCACAGAAGATCCACCTCAGTTACCGTGCTCTCGAATTCAATCGCCTCAGAGATGTCCACATCACTTTCAGCATCTTCATCATCATCAAGCTCAACGTCGGCCGGAGCAGATGTAGATGGGTTACTAGAAAATCTCTGAACGAACTCTGCCCCTGTGACGGCCGACAGGGGGATGGCGTCAAGAATGGGTGGCACAACCACACTCGGCTCAACAATTTCAACCTCTGAAGAAGAGGCTGAGGTGCTTGAGCCACTATGGGATGAAGCTCGGTTGGAGACCTCGGCCTGATCAGGGGCCTGACCATTTCGAGGTGTGAAATCCATGGCTTCCTGAAAAGAGTCCATAGACATGGGGTTTGAGGTAGAAGACTCAGACTCAGACATAGGTGTTGGATCAGCAGGAACCCCTGTCTGATAGAAGTTCTCAGGGGGGTCAGGATATATCACTCTCAGAGGTGGTGGAAACAAGGGTCTAATGGGAAACCCTTATGACCTACGAGCTTCCTCCTGAGCTCTCTCTATTTGCCTAATCTTTTCTAGGGTCTTCTCTCTGAGAGAGGGGAAATCCTCAAGAAGCTGGTATAAAGGTCTGAGAATCAGAGGACGACCCTAAACTTGAGGAATAACTCCTAAAACTACAAATAGGATTGACTTGTAAAATAAAGGGGTCTAAAGATCAAACTTAGAAGTTTTAAGCGAATATTGTTCGCCTGAAAGTATGGTGCTCGCCGAAAAACGATGAAGCTCGTCGGAAAATGCAAACCAAATACGAGAAACAAAGGAAATGGAAAGGAAAAAGTACCTGGAAATGAAACGATGAAGGTAAATGAAGAAAACTCGCAAGAAAACCAACAAATGCCTCTGCAGAAGAGCGTTGAGTAAAGAAGCTTTAGAGAGAGAAAATCGCAAGAGAAAATCGTGCGCAGGAATGAAGTGAAGAAGAAGGAGGGAAAAGGGTTTTGAAACACTTAAATACGTGGGCACGTTTCCCAAGGCACATCATTGCCTTGAGAGCCCCAAAGGACAGATGACGGCACACGCCTACCAAGTAAGCACATTCTGGCGTTGGACAGGTGTTAGGCAGGTATTGGCTTGGAGCAGACAGGCCTCGGAGGTGTAGTAATCCCCTAGCCACTTGCTCTCACATATGACTAAGGGCTGGGGGGTGATTGATATACCCGAAGTGTAACCTCGGCCCAGAGACACCAACCTTGGCTGAGGTGATGGCCGAGGTATTGATCGACCCTTGATAATCCATGGGCCCACGATATCAGCCCTCGTCCTTAGTAAGGTCGGCCCAGGACGACACTTCAACCTACATTACCAATGGACACTACGCGCATCACAGGCATCAACAGCATTCTCATATACCTGGGTATGGAAACCTCGACCAAGTGTAGGCCGAGGTGACAAGAAGCCTTGGTAATCTTCAACATGGAATCAGTCCAACCTCGGCTGGGGCCGACCCCAGCATAATGTCTCGGTTGAGATCAGGTCGAGACTCCCTATGGCACATCTCGGATTGAACAAATATCAAGCCTTTACAGCTCGGCCTCTCCCAGGCCGAGGTCATGCACCAATATGGCAGCCGAGCATCTGTTGACATTTGGATAAGGACACATGGGGACAAATTAGTTGTAACAAGATTATTCTCCACACGTGGGGAGGATATTTCATCATCATTCCTTACATGTGACAGTGACAGATGGCACTCCCACATTGGTGAGGCTACCACACACATGCTCATTACATGCATGGGGGTACATTACACCCCCTAGGTACTATATATAGGGGTCATCCCCTACCTTGCAAAAGGATCCCAGATATTAAACCCTAGCAAAAACTCTGTCTAGATATACAGTAGAGAGAGAAAGCTTGAGAGGTTGTATCCATGGCCATTAGTGCCTTCATTCAATGATATTACTCACACACACTCACAGTGGATGTAGGCCAATTTAGGCTGAACCACTTATATACCGGTGCCCTCTCCTCTTATCCTCATCTCAGTCTCTTATCTCTTTATATAACTGTGCTGCCATTGTTATTCTTATATTGAGCTTGAAAACACCTTACCTGGTGGTGCTAATTCCAGCACCATCAACATTCATAGAGCAAAATTTCATGAAGCAAATGGAAGGAAAAAGAAATAAACCCCCAAAGCTATTGAGACTCGTCTCACACTTTCTCTTTGTCCGCTGCAACCTCAACCTCTACTCGCTCGACCACCACTAGCTGATCCTTGGCTGCCATAGACTCAACCACCCTCTCATCATCATCAACCTCTTCCTCTATCTAAGGAAGAGTGCCAGGATTGTGCTGAAGAAAAATCTCTGGCCCCTCTGTAGTACCATCCTAGGTGAGGGCAGCATCCCAACTTTCCTTAAAGGATGATTTTCTCAAATACTCGATTTGTTTGGAAGCATTAAACTTAGTGTATACACCACATTTTAGGACTCCACTAAGTATCTCCATAGGTCCCTAGTACCTCCCCATTCAACACAAACCCTATGTCATACTATGATTACTGATTTAGTGGCCATTGGGCTCTCCCGAGCCCCGTTTAACTACAGTCAACTTCATCGTTAGATCTAAATCTCAATGAATCTTTGAAGAGATCTGAATCCATTTTCCAATGGTCCACCCCACATGCGAATCGGCATAATAGTTCAGATGAACAAACCATTTCACTATCAAAAATCGATCTAGAGGCCACCGGGTGATCCCGGGCTCTGATTTGATCCTAATAAACTTCGTCATCAGAGCCAAATATTAATGAATCTTTGAATGTCACTGAAACCCCTTTCCAACGGTCCGTACCGTTCATGGAACAACATAACTGTTTAGACGAACGATCCATTTTCCCCTAAAAACTGATCCGAAAGTCACCGGGCGATCCCAGACTCTTTTTGACCAAAGTAAACTCTTCAGCTCAAATGAGACTAAATGAATCTTTTAAGGTCATTGAATTACATTTCCAACAGTCCATCCCGTGGGTGAATCATCCTTATGGTACGGACGAACATTCCATTTTACTCCAGAAGGTCACCGGGTGCTTTTGTGCTCCGTTTGACCAAATTCAACTCTCCAAACCAAGTGAATCTCTTTGGAACATCAAAGTTCCTTGCATAACCTTTCCAATGGTCCACCCCATGTGTGATTCAGACTTACGGTTTGGATGAACAATCCATCATCGTTTGACGAACTCTTGTCCAAAGGACTGATGGGTGCTTTCAAGCGCCGTTTGACCCAAAGTCACCTCCCGTAACCGAGAGCATTAAGAAGTATTCTCAAAAGTCTATCAATAACCTTTCCAATGGTATGCCCTGTGCACGATTTGGACTTACAGATTGTATTTTACGACCGTTATTCTAGAAAATTGGCATGAGGCTGCCAATTGGCAGGCCCATGTCCCTGTCTATTGGCAGTGTGTCTAGGTTTACCTGTCGATAGGAAGGGCAAGGAAAATGCCGATCGATAGTCCCTTGACCCTATATAAGGAGAGCAAAAGCTCACTTTCCAGAGTACCTCAGAAACATCAATTATAGTGATCTCAGTAACATTTTTCTTAAGTCAACAAGGTTTCCTTGTTTGAAACCTTTCTCCAATTTTCATTCCTATCACTTTCACACCCAATATAGAAACAATCCTCCTACATTCTCCATTCACTTGCAAGGAATGTCATCATTAATATCAATATCCAAGTCTCCAAAGAACGTCCAAACATTCTTCTTTCTCTTTAAATTTCTTTATTTTTGCATTAGTTATATAAATTCTTGAGAGTGCACCAACAATCAATGATTAACTTGTTTAATTAAATTTTAACTTTTAACCCAAAAATTCGTAACTCTTGCAACCAAATTGTGACAGACTAAATAAATAAAACCAAGCATGCAAAGTTAATCACAATATGTGGAAAAATCCCCCAAAGGGGCAAAACCATTTATTTCACTATAATATGTAACGACTTACAATCGCAGCAAAATACAATTTTGACGCAAGAATACCCGCAGGCGTCGGTTCGTCATCATCGGCGTTTGTCAGTAAGAGGTCCCGTAAGAACTCCAATATCAACAGTGGATAAATACCTTCTTCTCCAAAAGGTTACTCTAAGATGAGTAAAACAATTGTATCTAGGGTTTAAAGATTCACACAAATGTTTGGGAAGGATTTATGAATCGAAAAAGGCATGAAACCTTGAAAAAAAGAAGTCCGTTTCTGGACAAAATATTTACAGAAACGCCAGTGCCAAAAAACTTGGAAAAATGTGAAGAATGGCACTGCTTTAAATACAAAATTTAAGTCGATTCATCGCTCGAACGAAGTACAAGTGCCGTTCGAATGTCAGGCCACGTCGCTCGAATGACTTCGCGCGAGATGGCTATGTCGCGCGAACGACAAGCCAATCTCGCTCGAACGACGTCAGCGATATTTTTTCTTCTCCTTTACACTTGGAAAAATTCATTTTCTAAAGTAAAAATGTTGCAGCCCTTAAAATTTTTCCAAATATTTATGTATATAATAAACACTCCAAATAAATTATTTTACCATTATCGCGAGTGGAGTAGTGGATGATCGTGTTGACGTGCCAAATGTAGCGGTATCAGACATACTAACTGTGATCTAGGACAAACAAAAAACTTCCTAGATTCTAACTCGGACATTTATAAAATCATGTCCTTACAAATCTGCCCCTATGTCTATGCTGGTACATATATAAAAAATCCGAATTATGCTACCCAAACTAAAACCAAATGACATACAACTTAATATCCCCATTAAACCCAAAAACTGAAAATACTAAATGACACGTCTTCAAACAAAATTCAACATCTTCAAAGCTCCAACTCTTTAATCTATCTTTTTCATCATGAAGGTGTGCAAAAATAATCCTCAATTAAGTATCTACACACTTGAGATAAGAACTAATACCCGTGACGCGCAACAATTTGGAATATAATTATAAGCAAAAGTATGTACCAATTTATGCTCAATCAAATCACTATAAAATCAAACAAAAATTCTCCCCCATAATTCATTCTCCCCCTTTTTATGATGTCCCCAAATAGACAGATACGAAGAACATAAAGAAAATGCAAATGGAGAATGCCACATGGTAATCAAACCTCTCTTTTTGAAGTTTTCAAAACTTTTCTTACAAAATATATAACAAAAAATTACACCATGAAAGAATACCAAAACAACCAAGTCGGTGAAAGCGGAAATATAGGGATGTGAACAAATTCGACAGGAAAATCAATACATACAATCATAACATATGTTCACAATGAATGTTTGATATTCCTAACGAATGAACTCAACATCTTCCTTAGGTGTAAAAATTGTGGAATTAACATAAATTGACTCAATCAAATCAATAAATCAAATCTCAAAGTGATTTCCACACCTGTAACGTCCAAAACGTTGTAACGCTTTTCATGACTTTCAAGGACGTCCAAGTCCGTTTTTCATTTATTTCCATCCAAAATCCTCATAAATAATTAGACATTATATTTTTTTTGTTGATGTGATGAAACTAAAACCTATTGGCCCATTTGATTTGACATATTTTTCTTTTTATTGCCATTTAATTTTTGCTGGCTTTTTTCAAATGGTGGCTTTCACGATGAGTTAATTTTGGACTCTCGTAGCCCTTTCCCATGATTCAATCATCATATTTTGTTGTAATTAAATCCTCATGGTAAATGATTTTTACATGGACTACTATCTTGTCATGTTTTATCGCATTTTGGTCGTGGTATAGATAAAATTGAGATGAAAACACTCAAGCCAATATGTGATAGACAAGTACAATACTCAAATAATATCGTTCATGTGTGCAATAAAGGAGATAAGGATCCAAACATATAGAAGATATCGCTAATCACATCTCAAAGACTCCAAACAATGTAAAGCACATGGATGAAATGATGTAGCATCTCAAATCACTATCAAACAGTCACGTGGAATATGGAATCAAGTTGTGACTATGGCTATCTTAAATGTTCATCCATAAATAGTGTAAAAAAAATAAAAAACTATTTTTGTGTTTTTCAAATTTTTTTTTATAAAAAGAAAACCTTTTTGGCTTTTTGTAAAATTTTTCAAAAAAAAAAATCTTTTTGGATTTTTTTAATTTTTCCAAAGGGAAAAAAATATCAAACAAATAATGATACAAATGATACAATCTAGAGATATGAATCAGATGATATAAACATGAAAAATTTCATCCTACTCTAGACATCGTGACCACCCCTCAGTCAACTATGAAAATTCTTAAAGACTTCCTAAGACTCTCAAATCTAAGATCATCTGAAGGTTTCGTGAATATATCAGCTAACTGGAGGTCTGTAGATACAAAACTCAAGGATATGACATTTTCTTTTACAAGATCACGGATAAAGTGCTTATGTATCCTAATGTGCATTGTGCGAGAATGCTGGATTGGATTACGGGATATGTGTATTGCGCTTGTGTTATCATAGGAAATAGTCACGGTGTCCTATGATATCCCATAATCCTCCAACATCTACTTTATCCACATAATTTTCATGCAAAAACTCACGGCAGCTATGTACTAAGCCTCCGCAGTGGATAAAGAGATGGAGTTTTTCTTATTGCTCAACTAAGAGACAAGAGAAGAACCAAAGAAGAAACACTCACCTGAAGCGCTCATATATCCATCTGCATCCCCGACCCAATTGGCATCCAAATAGGCGGATAAACGGTCACTAGTATAAAAGGAATACCAAATGCCAAGTGAGAGAGTCCCACTCATGTATTTGATAATACGTTTAAGAGCGAGTAAGTGTGACTCTTTTGGGGACGCCTGATATCGTGCCCAAAATCCAACACGAAAGGCGATATTGGGATGATTGGCAGTCAAGTAGAGAAGACTACCTATCATACTCCAATACAAGGTTTGCTCTACGTCCTTGCCTGAAGTGTCCTTGAAAATCTTAGTTGAGGTACCCATCGGTGTATGAGCATGCTTAGAGGAGTCTAGGCCAAATTTATTCACAAGGTTTCTAGCATACTTGGATTGGGAGATGAATATACCAACCTCTAGCTGATGAACCTCGAGACCAAGGAAGAAATTAAGATCACTAACCATGCTCATCTCAAACTCACTCTTCATCTCCTCCTTAAAGTGGTGAGCATGCTGGGAGCACGTGGATCCAAAGACTATGTTGTCCACATAGACATGGATAACTAAAATAGCACCATTATCTCTCTTGATGAACAATGTCATATCAACTCCACGTCTTTTGAAGCCACGAGCTAAGAAATAGGAAGAAAGCCTCTCGTACCAAGCATGGGGTCCTTGCTCCAAACCATATAAGGCATTCTTCAGATAGTAGATGTTATCAGGGTGCTTAATGTCTTCAAAACTTTTTGGTTGTTCCACGTAAACCTCCTCCTGTAGAATGCCATTCAGAAAAGAACTCTTGACATCCATATGAAATAACTTGAAGCACAGATGACATGCGATGGCAAGTAGTAAGCCAACAGACTCAAACCTCGCAACATGAGTGAATGTCTCATCAAAGACTACACCCTCTATCTATGTGTAGACTTGAGCGACCAACCTAACCTTATTTCGGATAATAGTACTAGTATCATCCACCTTATTCATGAAGATCCACTAAGTACCTATCACATTTATCTCACTAGGTCGAGGGACCAGTTCTCATATATGATTCTTTCTAAATTGAAGAAACTCATCCTGCATAGCACATATCTAGTTTTCATCTTTGAGTGCTTCCTTATAGTTCTTGGGCTCGACATTGGATGTGTAGCAAACATGGCTAACAATTCTCTCTAGCTGAGCATGAGTCTTGACCCCTAGGGTGGGATCTCCTAGAATAGTAAAAGGATCATGGCTCTTGCGAACCCAAGCAGGAGTGTCCCCTATGTTAGGAATGGGGTCCACTCTGGGTGTGGGAGGCACAATGGTATCATCAGTAGAAAGTGCTTCATACTAACACAAAAGGTTAGAATCAATAATCGTCGACGGTTTGTCATCTTGCATGGTGATGTTTATTGACTCCATAACCTTAGAGCTACTTAGGTTAAAAACTCGATATGCTCTACTAGTCGATGAATATCCTAACAATATTCCCTTGTCTCTTCGGGAGTCAAACTTTCCTAATCGCTCTTTATCCCATAGGATGTAGAATTTACTCCCAAAGACACATAAATATGAAAGGTTGGTCTTCTTTCTAGTCCACAATTCGTAGGGTGTCTTAATTATGTGTGGATGAAGGTAAACCCTATTCACCGTGTGGCATATGGTAGACACATCCTCTGCCCAAAATCTCCTAAAAACTCTACGACCTAGAAGCATAGATCTATCCATATCCTGAATCATTCGATTCTTCCTCTCAACAATCCCATTTTTCTGAGGAGTCCTTACGTTCGAAAATTCATGTTTGATCCCGAGGATATCATAGTAAAGATCTACTTTAGATTCCTTAAACTCATTGTTGTTGTCACTACGTATTCTATTGATAGTGACCCCGTGTTGATTTTGCAGGACACTGCACTTGGTCGTAAGAAATTCCAGAGAATCGGATTTCTCTCTCAGAAAACCTATGATTGAGTAACGAGAGAAATTATTTACCATCACGAGAATATACCTCTTACCAACCAAATTCTCAATACGAGTAGGACCCATAAGATCCATGTGTATCAACTTAAGGAATCATGAAGTGGTAATGGAATTCAATTTCCTGTGGGAACTACGGACTTGATTTCCCAACTGACAGGGTCCACAAACCATGAAAGTTGGTCTTCCAAGTGATGGCAAGCCACGTACTAGGTCCTTTTTATCTAATTTCTCCAAATCTCTAAAGTTTACATGCTCTAGTCGTTGATGCCAAAGATTCATATGAGTGATGGTGGTGCTGTTGCAGACAAATGAGAACTTGGGCACAATCCCATAGCAATTATCTTCAGTCCTCACCCCTTGCAATAAAAGTTTATCAGCTTGATCATAAATATTGCATTAGTTCCGGTCAAACTTTACTGCAAAGTCAATGTTGCACAGATGGCTAATGTTGATAAGGTTTGCTTTCAAACCTTTGACGTACAAAACATCCTCTAGCTTAGGAAATCCTGGTATCTCTACTGTACCTCATCCTACTATGCTAGATTTTCTCCCGTCTCCAAAGGTGACTTTACCTTCCTTGCGATCCTCTAGGTAGGTAAAAAATGAGACGTAACTTTTCATGTGCCTGGAACACCCACTATCGAAATACCACTGAGAAGTGTTATGTGCTTTAAGAGCAACATGAACAAAAAAGGGCTTTTGCGTTAAGTTTAGGTACCCAAGATGAGGTAACCTTCTGTTTGTCCTTGTCATTGTTGGCTCTAGTCGGGATATTAGAAGTTTCCGCTGATGGCATAGAAATCCGTTGGAACTCTTCCATTAGACTCTGAGAAGTGGCGACTATAAACTCAAACTTCTCTCCAAGACTCAAAAAATCGCTAATGGTACGTGGTGGAGCAAATGTACGTCGTGTCTGACCCAAACTATAGAAAAACTACCTATGGTGGCCCTTTCTTTTATAGTAGGTGCAGAAGTACACGGGCTTTTGTCGACCTTGGTTTTCTTTTCTGGGTCGAACTATTCTCCAGGGTTTTTAGCGATGGCTATATGGGGTCATAGTAAACTCAGGAACTGATTCTGGTGTCACATGGAACGTGGAGGCATCATTAAAACCAATTCCATGCCTTTCACCAAAACCTAAAGTAGGGGTGAGGGGCATCTTTCCCATCTTTCTATATCTGTCCTTTATCTTTACCTTGACCTCCCTGGCTATCTCAAGGTCACGAGTAAATTGGTCTATAAGGGCTTCAAGTTTCTTTCGAGTGTCCATGGAGGTATGGAGCTCACTAGTAAGGCTAGCCACTTGCTTGGTCAAGTCCCCTTTATCTTTATCTAAACATCTTTCTCTCAAACCAAATTGACTCTCCCTCTCTACACAAACTCTCTCCCTCTCAACACAAATAATATCTCTCTCAAGGCAGTGGTAATGGAGGACTCTCTCTCTCTCTCTCTCTCTCTCTCTCTCTCTCGTCTCTCCTAAATATTTCTCTAAGGCAACTATCCTATGTGGTAATGCTTTGTTACGCTTTTGGTTTTAAAAGAATCGGCATATAAATCAGCGTACGCGCGTCATAAATCACTCTCTTTCTCACTTACAATATCCCCCTTCACTCACATCGCTTCAACTGTCGAGGTGTCCCTATGAGGTAGCTTCCTCATATTCGTGAGGTGCATTGTCAGTACTCACATGACTAGCCATGAATGTGGTGAAGTTACATTCATGCGGTGACTCATCTCCAGAATCCACCGACTAGACCTCACTGTCATCACTAAGGGAGGCATTAAGAGAAGCTTTGCCTTTGCCTTGACGTCGCAACCTAGTAGGACACTCAAATAGATTATGACCTCTACCGTCACACTCATAACATCTCTCCTCATCTTTCTATGACACCTTGCCTAATTAAATACCGAGTGATCAGTCCTATATCCAATTAAAACAGGTTTCTCATCTGGTTGATTCTTAGCATCACTGTCGAAAACTTTTTAAAACATTACTAACCACCTAGTATTCAAAAAACTCGATGTCAAAATTTTAATCGTTTTATTTAATAATTAGCAACAAAAGGACATTATAACATCAAAAACATCCCATACAATAGTAATATAAATCCATCCACAATATAAAAGACTGAAATGAAATAATGCCGAATAAACCATCGGTTATAAAATCCAATATAAAGTCTAACCTGAATAAAAGTCTGAACACAAGGTCTGACTGTCATAAATGAAATAACTATGGGCAACATGCTCGATTAAAATACTGCCCTACACCCTACACTAGGAGTGAAGTAACTGAATCGTCTAAGTCCAATTCTTGCAAGCATCCATAAGTGCCGCAGCTACGCAACCCTATAATAGATCATCATGTTTGGCGTCCCTGTGGCGGGACACCTAAAAGGTTTGGAAAAAGGTTTTGCAAGTATGTGATAGAGCCTAAGTAAAAATCATTTAAAAACATTTAGAAAGTATTAAATAACAGTTTGAATGAACAGTTATTAAATACACATGTTAGGTTGCGAACACTCCCTTGAGTTCCTCATCTCTCATCTATAATGCGCACCTAGTTTACTACTCAACCCCACCTAGTCAATTATAGAAAATCTAACTAGGTAGCCAATATATAATAAATCCAAATCAATCTAGCTCCTCTGTACCGCCCATACAGCACGCTATCGAATACCCTTAATAATTAACATCTCTCTTATGTTATTATTAAACCCCAGTTTCCCTTTTTACGTATGTTATTGTTTAAGCTTTACCGTTTAAGTTTCTCTACTTAAACTTTATATTAGCTATTCACTAACTATCTTCCTACTATTCATACATTAGTAGCTTCATCATTATATAAATATAAACTATCTAAGCTCCCTATTAATTACTCTTTAGTAGATTAATCATTATTTAGATACATACTATCTCGTCTCTCGACTAGCACACATAAGTAGATTATTTGTACTATATATATTTTACACACCCTATATACTATAAGTACACACTCTTCTATTATATCCCTGTATCACACATTAAGGGCTATTGGTTAGTAATGTTTCCCCGACCCCAATAGTCGTTCCATATACATTGGTTTAGAATGTTACCTCGACCCCAATATTCAGATTAATTTTAGTTTAGATACGCACAACTAACTAGTTTGAAATCATAAGTCTGCTACCCATAACTCATAGCGTCCACCCGTATTTCCACGCAATACATTTATTAAATATATATTCGTTTTTCTTTAAGATGGGTAAGGCTTTTAAAATTTTAGGATTAAGTGTTCACATACTTAAGTCAAATCAGATTTCACTATCTTTCGCATCTGCTGATTTCACACAAGAGATAATATCACAAGTACATATATATCTATTCACACTTTATAATATATATAACATGTAACTTCCCAGACTCAGCTGCGGTGCATACTATAAACATATCAAAGGTATATATATTTATCATCAATTATATATATATATATATATACTAGTACAGTACCCCTAGGCACAGCTGCGGGGCATCTATCATGTCCAGGTACATCTCTCGGTTGTACAAGGGACTATTAGTTAGGCTTCTCTCATGAACCATATATATCAAATCACACATATTGGAGATGAACATAGTTCCAAGTCAATGGGCTATGCACATACCTATGCACCCATATGACCGTCAACACTATCATGCTCATTGATAGCCCGTACCTAGGTTCTATGTTCTAGTGGTGCGAATCAAAATCCCCCCGAAGGATCCCCAAGATATGATCGTCCACAATAAACAACCTCCACTCGATAGCAAGAAGCGTAGGTATGTTATACACATAATAAATCAAATTATAGATATTTTCTCCACGTATATATCAATAATATCAATAGGGCATACTCATATCACTTATCACAAGTCTCATACGTAGTATATTTATATCCCGAATATCCCACGTATTAATGTATTATTACTTTAATCATATTATAGGTATTCACTCCACCTATATACATATATAACAACAATAGGTCATACACACATGCCATATCACAAGCCTCATACGTAGTATATTTATATCCCGAATATTCTACGTATTCCATAATTTATTACTTCATTTATTACCGCACGTTCCTGAGTATTTCTCACCACTCGAAGGGTATCCTTTATTCCACATATAATATCATAAGGTAAAATCTCTACCCCCTACTGGTCTAAGTCCTCGTTCTTCTCAAATTCTCTTAACTCGAATTATCCTTCAATTTAGATTTTTCCTCTCTATTAATCCAAATTAATTTAGCCCTTAAACTTCCCTCGTAAGCCACGCCTAAAAAACAAACTAGGCCTACTGGTGTTGAAATATAATTCCCTTATATTATAAATTACATCCCACATATGAATTCCGAATGATTTCCAAATGTCCTAAACAAAAAGGAAATTATTGGCCAAAACTGGGCGACCGAACCGATTAGAAAATTTTCTGGAAGATTAAACACCCTGTAGTAAAATATTGATTACTCCCTCTACAGAACTCCGATTGACCGGATTCAAAGATCATTTTAAATCTAAGACATAAATATTTCCAGTAATGTACGGATCTCACTCTAATTCTAAGTACAATTTAAATGGTATACATTTAAAGTTACGTAAATTTTTTTGGCTGATTACTATGCTGACAGATCAAACACCCTATAGTAAAACATCGATTACTCCCTCTACAAAATTCTGACTGATCTGATTCAATGCTTAGTAGTAATATTAGACATAGAAATTTCCAGGAATGTATGGTTCTCACTCTAATTCTAAGTACTATTAAAATGGCATACGTTTAAAGTTACGTTAAGAGTTCTGGCAGATTGACATCTTGTGTTCATCAATTAAACCCTAAGTCATTCAAGATTCTTGTTCTTCAATAAAGAACCCATCAATATTCAATATTAATCATCAAATATATTCTAATATTATTTTATATTCACATAGAGATAAATTTCCAATGAAAAGTTTACAAAAACATCAAAGATTCAACCCAAGAATCAAATTCTCCTTTAATTAACATAAAATCCTATTTTTTTATGTTCATCCACTTTATTAATCAAGAACTCAGATTTATCTCTTATTAATCAACCCAAACTCACTAATTTTGTATTATCATCATTAAGTAACATCTCTACATGCATTCTTACTTTAGTTTATGAATTATACCCTTCCAAATTCATATAAAACTTCTAAAAACATGAAATCAAGCCCTATCCCACCTTGGTATTATAACATGATTGATAAAATTTTCCATTTAAATACTTGACTCTAAATATAAAGTCTAAAATTCATTGATAAGATGGTGTGGTTCTTCTCCCCTCGCTTTGTTCTCGATTCCGTTGCGTTCGGGGCAAAAAATTGTGTAGGAAGCTTGGTTGTCCCCTCCTCTTCCTCTCCTATGGATTCTATCCATTTTGATTTGTGTTAAACCTAGCCCCTATATCTAATGGGAAGATATACACTTCTAATTTTCGGAGTTTTCTAAATTCCAAACTCTCGAATGATCGAAATGCCCTTAAACGGTGCCGGGATAGTCTAAAATAGTCTCGGAACCCAAACTATACACCCGAGTACACTTTTTTGACTATTTCGACCCTTCTGGAACCAACAATGAACTCAAAATCAACATCCTAGTCACTTTATAAAATCTTCTTATTGTACCTCTAAATACGCCACATGTAAAATTAAGCTTATACTGAATTAATTAAATCTGAATCATCGAATTAAATAATTTCTCCCAATTAAATAAATTCTTAGGTCATCAATTTAATTAATTTCCATTTTATCAAAAATATGGGGTGTTACACTTTCTTAGGGGCTTCCTTTTTATCCTTTTCATTTTTCTTTTCAAACTTATTTTTCTCAAAATTCTATTTATCTTTGAAGTTGCCATCTTTCTTTAATTTGAGAAATTTCTTGTTTTTTTTTGCAAATAAGGCCAAATCGTCTAAGTGAAAATAAAACTCAGAAAAGTCTTCCTCTCTTTCTTGCCGACCCCTCACTTTTCTGAGCTTGGGCTTTAAGTTCTACCCCTTTATCTTTTGATTTTATCGTATTAGGAAACATATCAATTTCATAAGTCTGGAGGTCCCCTACCAATTATTCTAATTTAAGACTACTCAAATTTCCTAATGAATTTAACATAGTGACTTTAGAATAAAACTCTTAGGCAGTGATCTTAAAATCATTTTAACTACTCTAGCATCAAGAATATGTGCACCCAAATTGAAACTAGAGTTAACAATATCAGATAAGCGTGCATATAATTCATCAAAACACTTAGATTCAACCATGGTGATTGTCTCAAATTGTGTAGTTAAATTTGTAATTTTGATTCTTTAACTGCATTAGTGAGTTAATGCGTAAGTTGAAGAACATCCCATGCTTCTTTAGACGTGGTACACGTCATTATACGTTGAAACTCGTCGGGGGTGACGTTTTCAGAAATAACACTAAGCCCACGTAAGTTAAGTGTGCTCCATTTAAATTCTTCCTCTGTCCAAGTTGTCACAAATTTTAAAGTAGTTATGTTATCAACAGTGACAGTGGGAGGCGTCCACCCTCTTTTACACATAATCCAGACACGTTCATCAATGGCTTTTAAGTGGGGTATCATATGGGCTTTCCAATATGTATAATTTGACCCATAAAAAATTGGCACTCAAGTATACAAGTTTTCCATTGAAATTGCTCTTTTTCAAAAATCAATTTTTAAACCAAAATTATTATCTAGAAAAATTTTTGCCGAAAAGATTACACGGTATAATTGTTTAATAGGCTCTGATACCAATTTAAGAGTGCGCCAACAATCAATGATTAACTTGTTTAATTAAATTCTAACTTTTAACCCAAAAATTTCTAACTCTTGAAACCAAATTGTGACAGACTAAATAAATAAATCCAAGCATGAAAAGTCAATCACAATATGTGGAAAAATCCCCCAAAGGGGCAAAACCATTTATTTCACTATAATATGTAATGACTTACAATCCCCGAAGGGGAAAATCCTTTCCAAAGTCGTCGGCGTTTGTCAACAAGAGGTCTCGCAAGAACTCCAATATCAGTAGTGGATAAAGACCCTTCTACTTCGAAGGTTACTCCAAGATGAGTAGAACAATTGTATTTAGGGTTTAAAGATTCACACAAATTTTTGGGAAGGATTCGTGAATAAAAAATGGCATGAAACCTTGAAAACCCGAGTATTTTTCTGGGCAGAATATTTGCAGAAACGTTAGTGCCAAAAGACTTGGAAAATGTGTAGAATGTCACTACTTTAAATACAAAAATTTGAGTCTACACGTCGCTCGAACAAAGTATAGGTGTCGCTCGAACGTTAGGCCACGTCGCTTGAACGACTTGGCGTGAGATGTCTATGTCGCGCGAACGACAAGCCAATCTCGATCGAATGACGTCAGCAAGTTTTTTTCTTTACCTCTACACTTAGAAAAAATTCATTTTGCGAAGTAAAAATATTCCAGCCCTTTAAAAATATTTTATAAAAATTTCCCAAATGTTTACGTAAATAATAAACACTCCCAATAAATTATTTTACCATTATTGTGAGTGGAGTAGTGGGAACGGTTGAAGAGTACATTGCATGTTGCATGATGCACATACGAAGATGATGGATGACTGGATTCGAATCAAGGCCTTGGTGGATGACAGTGTTGACGTGCCGAATGTAGTGATATCTGACATAATAACTATGATCTAGGACAAACAGAAAATTTCATAGATTCTAACTCGGACATTTATAAAGTCATGTCCTTACAATTCGTAATTTATCTTTCACTTTAGAACATATACACTATTAATCTCCAATCTTTTATTAGTAATATTTCACATAATATATTTTATTAGAAAAACCAAAATAACAAAAAGAGGGTTACACCTATAAATTCCAACAGGATTTTTTACCACATTCTCTCAAAACTAAAAACACCTATTTCTTAGACACACATATAATAAAATCCCCATTTGAATTTATGGGATAAACCTGTGCTGCATGAGAACTACATTGACTTTGATGCCTTTATAGGCTATGTAGGCATCTCGAGTTCTATTTTTCTATTTTTCCATTTCCTCTTTTTTCCTATTTATCCCTACATTATCCATATATATCATACTTGTAATTCACACTTGTGTCTTATCTAACACATATTATCATTTCAGCATAACGATCAATATCTCGATAAGCTCACACATCATAATTTTTAATTATTATTTTGGGAAC
The DNA here is from genome assembly GCA_949130495.1 of Sambucus nigra. NCBI lineage: Eukaryota > Viridiplantae > Streptophyta > Magnoliopsida > Dipsacales > Adoxaceae > Sambucus > Sambucus nigra. The sequence continues at coordinate 329,083,859 of OX422209.1, forward strand.
ATTCCTATGGATGACCTCACTCCATCTTTTCCATGATCCGAGTCGAGCGATTATGATATCCACTTATATATACACTCACACACACTTCATGGAGAAATTAAGAAAAATAGTAGCATAATCCCATGAGAGACCGAAGGGGAGGGATGGGTGCCTGAAACCTTCCCATTCCGTAACTTAGCCCCCAAACCTCTGGTCTAATTGGTTTGACAAGCATCAGTTTGTCTTTGATGTCGTTCTCTCGAGGCAGAAACTTGTTCTTTTGCATGTTTTGTGAAAAATAGGGTGTTGACTCTATCTCTTTACATCATCCCGTATCGATGACAACCTAAGCATTCTTATAAAGGGAACGATACCTCTCTCTCTCTCTCTCCCCACCGCCCTTATAAGCGCTAATCCCCGAGATGGAGAAGGAGATAGGGAAAAGTTATCGAGGAGGGATGGCCACAGTGATGACCACAGTGATGACTCCACTGAGTACTTACTTAAGAGGACTACACTATGTTTTCATGGGTGTTATCATTTTCTACTTGTTTGCATATGCACCTACCTGTATGTTCCCTTTTCTCCTCTATTACTTGTTGTATATATCTACCTCATGTTTATATCACCTCTCACTCACTTTTCACTGCACACACTTGTAAATACTCTTCATGTACACCTCACACTACCTACACTTGATAAAGGTTCACTTATATCCACATGTTGTATACACCACTTAGAATATCCATGCTTAGGTGTCACTAGCACACACCTCCACTTATCATACTTGTATATATCCATGCTCACTTACACTTATCACACACCACTTGAAGTTGATCCATGCTTAGATTCGCTACCACATACTCACTTATAAATATTCACACAACACTCACTCTCATGTACTCATGCTTAGTGTAATCTTCCTGCTCCATGCTATATTTACTTTTCAAGATACTTGTATATTCTTCCTTATTAGTATAATGCTCATCATGACAAATTAAACACTCTCTCCATATTATATGAATCAAGAATAATGTATTTTGCACGCTACATCACCAAGAGCACTGCTTTATTGACCAAAATTTTATCCCGTAATGGGGGGTAATGGGGGGTCACTTTGTGATGGGCGCTAGTCTTACAATGCGCAGTCAGCCTAAGTAATACCACTCTTACCTTCCATTGGCCTCGTATCTTCAATGTATATCGAATGGTTCCCCCCGCATCGTACCGCTTGATCGAACTCACGACGGGAGATATATAGTAGCGAACTCATTCACATTCATCGAGTATATCAGATTAGATCTCACACATACTGTTGTAATACCCCATATTTTTGAAAGATTTTATTTTAATTATGGGATTAGGATTAATTAATTTAAATGGGGAAATTTATTTATAATTAATCCAGATTTATTTAAATAATTACTAGCGTGACGAGAGTTAGTCTTTATTGGTGAGAATTATGTTGAATATTACTTAGTGAGTAAAGTAGTATATGACTATGAAAATATTAAAGTTATCTTTGGAAATTAAGTCCGGACATTTTTTGAAAGTAGTATATGATTATGATATTTATTCTGTGTATGACATACCTACCATACTTGCTATCACGGGAGGTTATGAAAGGGGACATTCCTATCTTGAGGAGCCTTTGGGGGGATATTTGACTAGTACCTCAGAGCATGGAACCTACGTACGGGCTATCGGAGAATGATAGTGTTGACGGTACTATGGGTGCGTATGTATATGCGTTGACCATAGGCTTGGAACCAAGTTCGCCTCCAATATGTGTGATTTGTAAATTTATGGTTCGTGGGAGATTCTGAACCCATTGTACTATTTAGTTCGAGATGTACCGGGACTTGATAGCAGTGTATGAGGGCACAATAGCTGAGTCTAGAGGTGCCTTTTTAATATATATATATATATATACACCTGTAGTGATACTTGCTGTTTGAAAGTATGTGTATAAGATATATATTGATGAAAATCTCTGAATAACTTTAGTAAGCGAGCACTTAATGTGATTTATAAATACTTTCCAAATTAGGATAACAGTAGTGAAAACATTAAATATGGTATTGTGTGGAAAATGCGTGTTGGTATTGCGGGTAGTGATTATAAGGATTTTGTCTACAGTCTAGTTAGGTGATGAAGTAATTAAAATAGGTTTATAGGTGCATTACGCGTCCACATTAGTTGAGAGGTGAGAATCTCGAGTGAGTGTTCGAAAAGCTAACATGCGCATACTATTTACTTTACTGTAATATTTAAGTACTTGCTAAAAAATTTAAATGTTTTACACTCGGGCTCTGACCCGTCTCTTGCAAATCTCTTTCCTTTTGTCAAATTATTTTAGGTGCCCAGCCACAGGGACACCAAGCATAGGAGTTCCATTCATTTGACATGCTGTAGCTGCTGTGGAAGTTACAGGACCTCGGTAGTACACGCTTCCATGATTATCATTCCTTTATCTTGGCTATTTCTTTCTATTAGGGCATGTTTCCCTTTTCTATTTTATAGAGTCAGAGATTATGGATTTATTATTTACTCCTTTCACTTCTTGGATTATTTCTGGTTGATTATTGTATTCGGTACTTAGGCTGGAAGTGTTTACTCCAGCCACACTTATTATTTTAGTTACTTTCTTTCATAAGAGATTGGTTTGAATGGTGAATGTTTAATTATTCGTTAATTTGGTTTTACATTAATTAAAATATACAATTTTGATATCAATCTTTTAAATATTAAGTGGTTAGTATTTTAATAAAAGTTTTCGACAGTGATGCATATTCTGAACCAACTGGATATTCTGATTTAATTTAATAAAGGACTGATCACCCGGTATTTAATTAGGCGGGGTGTCACAGGTGGTATTAGAGAACCAGGTTCTAGAGTCCTTAGGATCTATGCGGCTTATTATGTTTCAAGCGTAGCTTTCTTTGATATAAAGCCCTATATTTTGGATTATTGATTACTATGATGAGATTTCATTCTCCTCCTATAACGTATATATTAGTGAATCTTATTTGTGTCTGGGTGTGTTCGTGTGTTGGACAATGAAGTATGACAAGGGAGTGTCATTAGGAGGACAACACGAGGCAGAGCTCAGTTGAGGTTGTAGAGTATTTTCGAGGATGATGACCGTAGTCGAGGTCGCCCCTATTATGGCACGAGAAGGTATGACAGTAAAGACTGGTAGGGTGCAGCTTATGATTTTCAAGTACCGCTATATTATAAAGTTGCACCAAATTAGACTCACTCATCATGGTTGGAACGGGAGAGAGTCAGACGGTTCTTTGAATAGGACCATTAGTGGAATTCTAAAAATGCAGAGATTGTGTGTGTTATCGAACGGAATTTAAATATCCAAAGGCTTGGGTATATGGCCGAGTGTGGTATAACTAGAAATGAAAATTTGGGGAAAAAGAAATTTCTTGGCTTGTAGGAGCAAAGTTAAAAATGGTGGGAGTCAACCACCACATTTAGAAGTGGAATGTTGTGGTAATGGAAGGATATTAGGTATGGTTTGACCGCAAGTTCCTTTACCCGATGTTCAGGATAAGATGTGAACGTTGGACATTGGTCCAATTGTGAAAATGAATTTAATTATTTAGAGAATTTTGTACCGGGTGAAGTAGGTATAATGGATAAGAGGATTGTAAGTGGGAAATTGACTTGTAAGAAGAGTTGCCAACACTTAAGGGGAATTATGCTTGGACGGTCGATGCAGATGGTGATAATGTCGCGTTTGGTCAATAGAGATGTTAACGCTTATTTGTGTGGCGAGCTAAAAGAATTGAAAATTTTAGTTGGAGAGTAAGACTGGGTGAAACGGTGTTAGTAAAGCACCACAAGGGATAGACCCATCAGGGGACCCATTTAAATGATTCGGATAGCGGAATTCTTACCAAGTGATGGTGAATTCAGGTGGAGATGTTGAGGACAATACTGTATTCCTTAGGACCAGCGAAACTAAGGTAACAGTGGGGGTAGCCATCAGAGTTGAGACTACCAGATTCCGAGAGAAGGACAACCATAATATGGTTAGTATGGATGAAAATAAGTGGATTATATATATAAGTATTTTGTGGAGAGTAGGACCATATGCATTAGTTTTTCCCAAAGCAAGTAAAGGGACAAAAGTGTGGTGCCAAGTAAGGGCAATGATTAAAGTAGCTTTTATTTTGGGTCGGACAAACGTGTTATGTCCGGGAAGCATTTTAGCATCCAGGGTGATTGGTAAGGTATAAAACATGAGTTTTATACTCAGATGAGGATGTATGTCTTATGTGACTCAAATGAGTCACGGTACTTTGATTTGCACTAGATTCGCCTGCGAGATGAGTTTAAAGCATATATCGATAACATTATTATTGTGTGTATGTTTTCCCCGGTATATCAGGATTATATCTGGTGTCACCGCAGGCGAGAGAGTGTATTTATAGTGGTATATATTTTATTGAGATTACTCATTTTAGTGACATTTTATACGAGCATGAAATTATCCTGGATAAGGCTTTATAGTAATGGTTAGAATGATAGTGGACAGTTATTGCAAGGCTATGAGGGGTTGTTGCTCTAGGTCAGGATGTGTGGTTTTGGTGATGCCTCATTTACGAGAAGGTCGAGATCGCATCTATATTATCTTGTTATAGGGACTTCGGAGAGTATAGTTGTCTCGAAATGTTTCATCTAGGTGTATAGGGACTTTATTGATATAATTCAAGGTGTATTAGGCTTCCTGTTTAGCGGATAGATTTAGCTTGTTATCATGTTTAGTGCTCAGGACTAGATGATATGAGGAGCGCATTGTTATATCACTCCTTTAGAGACGTGGGAGTTTAGATTTATATTTATATGTCCGAGGAAAAGAATTTGAGAGTCCCGATTGTGTTTGAGGTTTATGGAATTTGATGACCATTAATGTTGAGTTATAGTGCATTTGAGGGGGGGGGGGGGGGGGGGGGAAGGGGAGGGGGAGTTCCTTGTGTAAATATAATTACGGGAGGAGATATAGATTTTATGTCAAGAGACAAGAATTTAGGGGTACATGCTATGGACTGAGGGACTAATGGATGTCGATGATCGACAATGCTAGGTAGTAGTGTATCGAAAGGGGGGGTCCTTGTTTGGATTTCAGTTTGCGAGAGATACCATGCATGAAACTTAGCGTCAGGTTGGAAGTAGGGAGATGTTTGGTCATTAGTCCATGAGTCTGGTACCTTGATCATTATAGAAGTATTTAGTTACAACTATAAGTTGGAAGTTATATTACAATATAGGGCCAGTGGAGCCGGTTGTCTGATGAGGAAACATTGAAAATTTTATTTTATCACCACAAGTTGAAGGGTGGAACGATGTTAATGAGAATTTAAAATTTCAATTTTGGGGTGATTGAGAATACCCCAAGTGTTATAGCCACGTTGTGAATGGAGGGACAATAAAGAATTGGGTGTTATGTGTAAAGCATATGTGATGTTTACACAAGTATGCGCGGTTTATAGGGTGTGTGGGTACCCTGGTTAGTTGATGTCAGAATCATCCTAGTTAAAGGGGCGTGGGAATGGATGTGCAAAATTTATGCCTGTGGGTCTGACATAACGAAGTGGACGTGGTAGAGTTGATTAAGCATCGTGTGAGAAGGATGATAATCCATATATATGTGTGCGAACAGAGTAGCACACCCGATTTTGGTTGAAAGGCGGTGAGAAGCCTTTTAAAAAGGGATATCCCTTGAGAAGAGGAAAATTTAACTATTATGGAAAGTTGGAGCGGAGTTCTACCCCGTCGAATGTTGAGAGTGACTTGCGCATAAATAGAATGATGATGTCAACTATGTATAAAGAGTCCAGAAGTGAACATCGTGGCGAAAGGTGCACATGTTGGAACTTTTGGTATGCCCCAAGGGAGGAAGGGGAGTATTAAGTACCAGTTAATGTGAGATGTTATATGTGGAAGTCGCTGTTGAGCGGGACATAGTGATTAGTCTCCGTGTGCACCACTCATAGGTAGAGATCGATGAGACCAAGATGATCAACAAAAAAAATTTGTATTAAGCCGACGGTTCCAGTAATGGAAGGGGCAGTCAAGCTGGTAAATTTCTTTGATGGGATGCCAATCTCAAGATAAGGTCACAATTTCTTTCGAATGTGTGGAATAAGTTAACCAAAAAGAAAGTAATTGTTATTCCTTTGGGGTGATTTACACTATTAGATAGGTGCGCCTCAGTCTTTGTTTGAAAAGAAGGATCGTTTCGGTGCGTGGTCCTGCCTAGTATTATTGTGAACTAGGATGAGATCCTTGAACCCCACCTCCAATATGGGATTCAAGGAAGCAGTGGGGATGACATTTTGTTTTGAGCAGGTCTTATCACCAATAGCCCGAGGAATAGGCGGACGATGATTGACGACTAGTGAACCAGTATGAATGTGATTTTGGAATCACTCTGATTATTTTATTTCCACAACTGATATAGCTCGTAAATGAAGTATAGCACGGTAATTGGGGGAAGATATTACCTAATGGTAAAGTTATATGTGAACACTCATATCTGTTTTCTGTGAATGAGGTGCTTATTTCATTTTTTTGTGTAAAAACCTTAACCAATCTCCCTCTAGTTATTTAGAGGTGAGCAAATAATCAGAAATTTGGGATTGGTCGAGAGTTAGAGTCCAATGACTAAAGTGGAATAACCACAAATGGTCTTGGGTGGATTTTGATTGTCGTAAGAGTTACGTCTCCAGGAATTGAGATTTGAAGGATTCACAAGAGTGGTCAGATGTTCATTTTGTTTTTGTCAGGATGGGAGTTTTATGTTTAGATGAATACGGGAAGTTGGCACATAGTGATGTACGGCCTTCCAATAATATTGAGATAATAGGGCCAATGATGTATAGGCTCGTCTTATTCAAATGTCGTGGGTAGGAGCATAATGTGAGGTGCCATTATTTAGATATGAGTTATAATTGATGAAGAATATCAGTATCAGGTGAGTTAAACAAGCTCGCTATAAAGCTGGGACTATAGTGATCGAGCCTTACTTATAAGTTGGTTTTGAGTACTAGAGGATACAGTGTTATAAGATCCTCAGTCTTAGTAGCAGTTGTATTTGAATTTTGGGACGAAATTCTATTATTAAGGGGGAAGTATGTAATACCCTGTATTTTTGAAATATTTTATGTTAATTATGGGATTAGGATCAATTAATTTAAATGGGGAAATTTGTTTATAATTAATTCAGATTTAATTAAATAATTACTAGCGTGACGAGAGTTAGTATTTATTGGTGAGAATTATGTTGAATATTACTTAGTGAGTAAATTAGTATATGATTACGAAAATATTAAAGTTATCGTGAGTGAAAAATAGGACAGTTTTGGAAATTAAGTCGGTACGCGCGTGCTAGTCGTGTCGGGACTAAATTAATGGAATAAAAAGAAAAATAATTATAATTCTCTCATATCGTCATTTTGAGTGCGCCGTTGAGTCCGGAAGGTCGAGATAGTAAAAAAATTCTACCCGTGGGCTTAGTTTGGATTCCGGGACAATTTTAGGCCGAACCGGCACCCCGTGAGGATATTTTGGTAAATTGTATTTTTGGTGTAAATTAAAGAACGAAAAATAGAGAAATAAAAGATCTCTTATGTGGGTTAGATTAGGTTATCTGTCACGAGAAAAAAAAGGTTAGACACAGAGAGAGACCAAAAGAGAGAAAGAGGAAAAAAAGTCTAGGGAAGAGCCACCGCGAGTGCACATTTTCAACCACCGTGACCACCATTGTGTAGATCGAAGAAAGAGGGTCGCAATTATACCAAAATCACCAAAGGATCAGACCATCTTTCGTAAGGCAAGTGTTTAAATCTTGCTCTTTTAGCATTAAATGTGTTCATGTTAGTGTAGGTAATAAAACCCCCTTAAATTGCATGTGATTTGATGAAGAATTCATGATTAAAAGGTATATTAGGGTTAAATTGATACCAAGTTGAATGGTCCTTATAAATTGAAGTTTAACTATGAATTTATGTTGATAATTGCAGAGTAAATCTTGGATTAAATAGGGTTAATTGGAAATCTTATGAACTAGGGTTTTATGAATCTGAAATTTGGGGATTTTTGGTTTGTGGATTAATTAATCATGAATTGATATGTTTAAGATGTTAGAAACATCCTTTTATGTGGGAAAGTGATTTGGAATTAAATGGAAGGAGTTTGTGATTGATTTATAGTGGTTTTAAGACTGTTTATGGATGAAAAACGTAGCAGGTGCAGGTTGGGGGTGAAACTGCTCAATCTCGTTCAAATGAGATGGATCCTAGTTCGAACTAGAACCCCTATCGCGTGATATGTCATTCAAATGACATGCTATCTCATTCAAATGAGATAGGTTCTAGTTTAACTGACAGGTCCAGTTTCTGGAAAATTTTCTTCTATTCCAAATTTGGGTAGTAGGTTTATTTGAAGTGATGGCTAGCAGTAAATTGGGGTTCAGGTTAGAACATAATTATTGGGTCATAAAATGGGTATAAGATTTTATGATGATTGGAACGAGGAGTTATCTCTAAGTTACGAGCGATAGTATCTGTAATCTAATATGTGTAAGGCTAGTAGTAATGAGAGATACTACGTATAAGTTAAATATTCGGGTTACGTGTAGACCTAATGAACTTGATAGATTGCGTGAATACCTATAATGATATTTATTATGTGCATGACATACCTACTATACTTGCTATCACGGTAGGTTATGAAAGGGGACAATCCTATCTTGAGGACCCTTCAGGGGTATATTTGACTGGTACCTCAGAGCATGGAACCTAGGTATGGGCTATCTGAGAATGATAGTGTTGATGGTCATATAGGGGTGCAGGTATGTGCGTTGCCCATAGGCTTGGAACCATGTTATCCTCCAATATGTGTGATTGTAAATTTATGGTTCGTGGGAGATTTCAAACCCATCGTCCTTATTCAGTGCGAGATGTACTGGGACTTGGTAACAGAGTATGAGGGCGCAATAGCTTGGTCTAGAGGTTCCTATTTAGTATATATATATATATATATATATATACACACACACACACACACCCCCCTGTAGTGATACTTGCTGTGTGAAAGTATGTGGATAAGATATATAATGATGAAAATCTCTAAATAACTTTAGTAAGCGAGCACTTAACGTGATTTATAAATACTTCCCAAATTGAGATAACAGTAGTGAAAACATTTAATATGGTATTGTGTGAAAAATGCGGGTTGGTATTGTAGGTAGTGATCAGAAAGATTTTGTCTACAGTCTAGTTAGGTGATGAAATAATTAGAATGGGTTTAGAGGTGTGTTAGGCGTGCACATTAGTTGAGAGGTGAGAATCTCGAGTGAGTGTTCGAAAATCTAACATGCGCATACTATTTTCTTTACTACAATATTTAAGTGCTTGCTAAAAATTTTAAATGTTTTACACTCGGGCTTTGACCTGTCTCTTGCAAATCTCTTTCCTTTTGTCAAATTATTTTAGGTGCCCAGCCACAGGGACACCAAGGATAGGAGTTCCATTCATTTGACGTGCTGTAGCTGCTGTGGAAGTTACAGACCTCGGTAGTACACGCTTCCGTGATTATCATTCCTTTATCTTGAGCTATTTCCTTCTATTAGGGCATGTTGTCCTTTTCTATTTTATAGAGTGAGAGATTATGGATTTATTATTTACTCCTTTCACTTTTTGGATTATTTCTGTTGGATTATTGTATTCGATACATAGGCTAGAAGTGTTTATTCCAGCCACACTTATTATTTCAGTTACTTTATTTCATAAGAGATTGGTTTGAATGGTGAATGTTTAATTATTCGTTAATTTGGTTTTAAATTAATTGAAAGATAAAATTTTGACATTAACCTTTTAAATATTAAATGGTTAGTATTTTAATAAAAGTTTTCGATAGTGATGCATATTCTGAACCAACTGGATATTCTGATTTAGTTTAATAAAGGACTGATCACCCGGTATTTGATTAGATGGGGTGTCACAACTGTCCCCACGAGGTATATAATGAGGCAATTCACATACACTCAGAGATATCAAATGGCTTGTCCACATGTACCGATTGTCCTCAAAATCAAGACGTATATCGTTGAAGTCATGCCAAATGGGGGAACCTTTCCACTAACCCAATAAAAATATACCCTCATATAGGTGTCAAACCTAGGGCACTCATACTTACTTCGTCAGTTACTACACGAAACTTTGCCGACATGCCGGGTCGGCATGCCATCCAAATTTTTCCACGTTTTCATTTTTTTTCAAAACGGGACGCTGTCCATGAGCCTGGTAATAGATCAAACCATGTTTTACATATTTTTCAAACCCAATTTTCCCAGGCTCAGGTCTTGTCTGATATTTCTTTTTGCATTTAGGTAAACCCAATACAAGTAAGAACATAATAATAATAATAATAATAATAATAATAATAATAATAATAATAATAATAATAATAATAATAATAATAATAATAATAATAATAATAATAATAATAATGCTGGGATTCTTCCCTCACTCCTTTAATCCTTGTTTCTCGAAAAGTCGAAATACCAAAAACATTTTTCTACCTTTTATCACAAATACCAAAAAAAAATTCTTACTTTTATCATAAATGTCAAAAACGTTTGTCCCCCTCTTTTATCAAAATACTGAAAACATTTTCCCTCATTTTATTAAACTACCAAAAACATTTTTCTTCCTTTTATAAAAAAAATACCAAAAACATTTTGTCCTCCCCTTTACAAAAAATTGTTAAAAATGTTTTCGTTTTGTCCAATAAAAATTAATTCCTCATTGTCTCTTTTAAAAATAAATTCAAATCTTTTTCCCTCTCAGGTCGATCGCATACCCGACCCTTGGCTTGGCTCCCTATTGGATTCGATCTTCCGTCGAACCACCTTCATTATGTATAGAATCCACCTTCATCATCCCTCTATGGAGAATCATGACTAGTAATGACTGTGCAACTTGATTTAATGACGGTTCTAGTCCAACTTACCGCCAAGATTGACAGCCTTCAAATCGAGGTTCATGAGATGTAGCGAAATCGGGTCCCTATTCTAAAGAGCCCAAGGTCCTCTTACCTCATGCTATGGGTCCACCCGCACCTAAGCCTGTTTGGGTCCCGAAAGAATATTTGCATGTCCCACGTTCCCTCCTTCTAATGGGCCACTACCAACTCAACTCCCTATGATGAATCTTACCGAGTCGGGGGCTATCCTACTAGTACCTATTGATTCGAAGGAAGAAGAGTTAAATAAGGTCAAAGAGGACCTTAATCTGTTAACCAAGAAGTTTGACCAAGTCCAAATCTTCGAAAACTACACAGATTATACCCATATGTCTCCCTATACTAAAGAAGGGATGTAAAAAAAATTAAATATGCCTAACATTAAGAAGTTCGGGGATAGTGGCCCCCCAATTATTCATATTTGAAGCTACCACCAAGCCATGACTCTCCTAGGTGACTCTGAGGAAATAATTGCCCAGATGTTCTAGTAGACTTTGAAGGACAGTGCTCTTAATTGTAACCCTTGAGGAATCCGTAATTCGTAGTTGGGAGGATGTTTCTCATGAATTCATGTCACTGTATAAATACAACGAGGAGTTGGAGGTTACACGTCATGATCTAGAACTTCTCAAGAATAACCCCAGATAAACTGTCAACAATTTCATAGCTAGGTGGAGAGAGAAAAAAACCACTATGATCAACCGACCTTCGAAAGAGGAGCAAGTTAGTATTGTGAAGAAACGTCTTACCCCATGTCCAAGCGATGATGGGCAAATGATATTACCCACATTTTTAATATCTCCAGGAAGAAGAAGTGTAGTTCGAAGAAAGTATTTCCAAGACAGAAGTTGTGCCAAAGAAAGTATCCGGATAATTCACTCCAAGAAAATATGAGAAGCCTACTACAGTCTCGACCATTAATAACATCTCACAGCTCGCTACCTCTTGGGTGCCAGAAAGTCGTGCCAACCCAGCCAGAAAAGAGTACATTGAGCTTCATACTCCCCTCTCTAAAGTCTACAAGGCCTTGTTGGGTCGAAATGTCATCAAACCTTTGGACCCTCGTCCACTACCAAACCCACTTCCCAAAAATTTCAAACCCGACTACCATTGTAATTTTAACTAAACTGTCGACCATACCACTAATCAGTGCTTCCATGTCCAAATGTAATCCAAGGTTTAGTGGAACGGGATGTCATCGCCCCTACGACTAATCCCAAACCAAAAACCTCTCACAATCCACTTCCAAACCATATAAATTCCATCTTCCAAGAAAATGAAATAGAATTCGACCCATCTTCCCAGATTGTACCATCTAAAGAACCCATCATACCCATATTCTCACCCAAACCACTTAAAGTCTGCCCATATTTTCTCTTACACCCTACTTGTTTTGTCTCTCAAGTTCTATCGCTTCTCATGATAGTGTGTATTATCGTTCGTACCCGATTCGAAGGAAAAAACATGGATTTACAGTAGTACTGGACCAACATCTAGAGTTTAGACTGAGATTTCCCTCCGAAATGACCATTAACTGTCAGAAGTTCAACATCTTGTTCATGGAATCCTAAATGTGGGCATGATAATTAGATAATTGGGTGGTATCCGTTGACGAAGTCAGCTTGGATGATGTAGTACAAATTATGGAAAACTTGTTTCGACAAACCAATGAGATTTTTAGTATATCCGAGTTACTCGATGCCTTAAAACTACAAGGGCGGTTGGTCCCTTCATTTCTGCATCTCCCCATTGAGTGGGAGGATTTATATGAAGAATCTGTTTAGATTATGGAAGGCATTGATTTCTCATGGAAAGATGACATCGTTGCCACCAGATAAGGGGATGTGTTTAATATCTCAGACGAAGAACCATGCCAAGAAAATGTTAGTCTGGTAATCAGTGTGTCTGGCATGATATCTTTTGAAGATCTTTTAGTAAAAATTAATAAAGTGTCTGAACAACCTGATATAGATGGAGAAATAGAATTCCTGTTATTTCTCTCCTCCGTGAACCATTTGACAATATCTGGGAGACACTACTAGAGTTTGAATCCTCAGTCAGCAGGGATAGATAGAGGAAAAGGAGTTGTCGAGAAGCTCCCCATGTCCGAAATTACCAGTGAGGAAAGCAGGATCCTCGATGAGCTTAAGAAAACTCAGACCAACATGACCTTGTGGGGACTCTTTATGTTTTCCCAACTACACCGAAATGATTTGATAAAATTGCTTACCGGGACCACAATCTCTCTTCCATCACTCCAGAAGAAGACGTAAAGCTGGTTGGGTCCTTAACCTCCACTAGATTTCTTTCATTCTCTAAAGAAGAAATCCTAAAGTTTGGTCCTAATCATAACTATGCTCTAACCATCCGCTGGGGTAATAGGGAAGATAATATCAGTCTCACTCGTCGACAACGGATCAACACTCATTGATTGCTCATTAAGAACCTTTAAATTCTAGGGTTTGAAAATAAGTGAGCTTGCTCCAACTTTCACCGCAGTGCGTGCCTATGACAACACTTGCTGAGAGGTGATGGAATCATAACACTCATCATAGGGTATGACCCTATAAATCCCGTTATCGAGTTCCAAGTTATCAACATACCTTCTTATTTCAATACATTGCTCGATCGACCATGGCTTCACAACATCAAGGGGTATCTTCCTCTCTCCATCAGAAACTGAAATTCTTCGCCAAAAGGGCATGTCATCACCATCTTGGGCGACAATGATAATACTGAGAAAATGAGCATCAATAATATGGTTCTAAAAATACAACACAAGGAAAATGACATGCTTCATTTTGGCTTCCAAGTCGAACTACTTCTTCTCCCAGCAGGGGATGATTTCAAAGATCGAGTCTATCTAGAGCACAACCTTTATGACAGTGTCAACATGATACAGATGTTCGAGAATATTCAATTTATGCCTCGCTGGGACGATGACAATATACCCATAGTCCTGAAGAAGGCATTTCCTTTATGTGACCTAAGTTATCAACCATCATCAGAGGATCTCAGACTGCTCCGCCAACCCCGGTTGAAGCGAAGATTAGAAAATACCAAGACTATTTTGGCGGATTCCTTGAACAAAAGATTCGTCAAAGTGGGTAGATATTTTCCCTTTTGTGGCTTTCCCGAACCATGCTATGATCGTGTTGACAAGAAAATGAAGCTAATGATGGAGATTTTTTTTTCAAGATAGTTTATCCTAGGACGAAGACTCCCAGCATCATGTGCAACCGCTTGTTATGAAAGCTAGAGTTGTTACCGAGGTTTTTGAGGGAGGTGACTTTGAGGACTCGTTCAATCTTCAAAAACTGGGGCTTACACTTTGCATGATCCATTTAAGTGCAACATCGTCGGATCTGTCCATCATGATCAAGGTCACCGATGAATCCCTCCACAACTAGAATTCCATACCAGTTCTCCCTTCTGAAATGCAACCCAACCCAGACAATTATCCTATCTCTTCCACTTTTCTTGTTCCTCTTTTTTCTGATAACAATGTAATCAAGACCTCCTTCAAAGAGGATCTCAACATTTTTTTTCCTAAGAATGAAATAAATGAAGATTTTGAGTATCTTTCTGTGCTTTACATTAATTGTCTTGATTCTAATCAAAATATTGATGATGATGATGATGTTTCAAGTGAACAATTCTTAAATGATCTTAATAAGGTGAATAATAAAACAAAATAATTACGTTAAAATTAATGAAGATGAAACTATTGTTATCAGTCTCGGTTCTAGTATCCAATTATGCAAGATTAGGATAGGGTCCACCCTTAATGAGTATGATAATGCACAAATCTAAGAACTTCTGAAGGAATTTTTGGACATCTTTGCATGGTCCTATGTAGACATCCCCAGTATTGATCTTGAGATAGCTCAACATGGGATTCTAACTCTTTCGGAATGCAAATAGGCCAAACAAAAATTGCGAAAGCTTCGCACTTAATGGTCGCTGAAGGTTAAAGATGAGGTGGTGAGACAATTGAATATAGGCTTTATTCGGGTGATTGAATATCCCATATGGCCAGCCAACATTGTACCTATGCTAAAATCAGGAGGAAAAGTTCGAATGTGCATTAACTACAGGGATTTGAATAAAGCATCTTTGAAAGATGATTACCCGTTGCCCAACATCGACATGATTATGGACAACATGACCAATAATGCTCTCAAGTCATTTATCGATGGATTTGCCGGATATAATCAGATCAAGATGCACCCTGATCATCAAGAAAAAACTGCATTCACCACCCTTTGGGGAACCTTCTGTTACACAATTATGGCATTTGATATAAAAAATGCAAGGGCTACCTATTAAAGTGTAGTCCCAACCATTTTGCATGATCTTATACACAAAGAGGTTGAGGTCTACATAGATGATATGATCATCAAGGCTAAGACTCGATGAGGTCACGTTACCGCCATTCGAAAGTTCTTCGAACGCTCTACGGTGACACCAGATGTGACTTAACCCACATTAATGTGTCTTTGGCGTCACCAAAGGAAAGATTTTAGGATTCATGGTTAATGAGAGGGAAGTTGAAGTAGATCCTTCCAAATTAAAAGCCATACTACAAATGCCACCACCCCGAACAGAGAAGGAAGTGCAGGGATTATTGGGAAATTACAGTGTATTAGTCGGTTCATCAACCAATTGACTTCTATTTGTGAACCCTTATTCAAACTCCTTCGAAAAGATTCCACCAAAGTCTGGAATGAGGCTTGTCAGAAAGTCTTTAACTGAATTAAGGTGTACCTTACCCAAACTATGGTACTCTTGCCACTATAGTCCGGTCTCCCTCTACTCCTATACTTGATCGTAACAGACACCGTAGCTGGGGCTTTGTAACCCAATACCTTCAAGAATCGCATAAATAAAGGGACATTTACTATGCCAGTCACAAATTAGTTAGGTAAAAAGTCAACTGCATTGCCTTAGAGAAAGCATGTGTCGCCCTTGTCCGGGTCACTGAAAAATTACGGCACTACATACTCTCTTTTACCATAAGACTTATGTCCCGAATGGATCCTATCAAATACTTGCTAGAAAAATCTATCTTATCTTGTCGAATGACCCGATGGTTGATACTGCTAGTCGAGTTTGATATTGTGTATATCACGTAGAAATCCATGATAGGAAGAGCCATATCTAACTACCTTATTGACTACCCCATGGAAGAATTTGACATTTGGATCTCTGAGTTCCTGAATGAAGATATCCTTTACGCCTCTCAGGAAGACCTCTGGTGGAAAATGTTCTTTGATGGCGCTACCAATAAAAAAGTATACAACATTGGGACACTCCTGATTGCCTATGATGATTCTCACACTCTTATTTCCATTAAGTTGGATTTTCCCTGCACCAATAACATGACAAGATACGAGGCATGCACCATAGGCCTCAAAGTTACTCTTAATAAAGGTATCCAATGACTAGATGTCTACGGGGACTCTACCCACATCATCGGCCAGGTATTTAGAAGATGGAAAGTCAAAGCTGAAAAGATCTTTCCCGTCCACTCCCACTTAGAAAAGATAGCCTCCTAGTTCCGAGATATCACCTTCCACCACTTGCCCCAAGCAAGGAACAACTTAGCCTATACCTTGATACCTAAGACTCCATGGTCTACATACCTGAGGGAATAACGATGGCCCCTTTCCTAATCCAAAAATAAACTAAACCAACCCATTGCTACCATATTGAGCTCATCACAGAAGAGGATTTGAATATGGCTGAGTGCTAGTATTACAATATTTGGTGCCTCCTCAAGCACGATAGGCACCCCCAAGATGACAACAAGAAAGACAGAGCGACCCTCCGCAAATTGGATGCCTGATACATCATTTGTGATAAAGCACTGTTTAAGCGAAACGTCGATAGATCCCACTTACACTACATCGCAGGGACTGATATTGAAGAAATGATGCAAAAAATCCACTGCGGGGAATGTGGACCCCGCATGAATGTCCATATGCTTGCCAAGAAGATTTTTTGATAGGGTTACTATTGGACCACTATGGTCCAGGATTGCACCGCCTATGACTGGAGTTGCCTCAAATGCCAATAATTTTCCAATCTCCAGCACTTGGCTCTGTGAGAATTGTACAATATGACTTCTCCCTGGCTGTTATCCACCTGGGGCATTGATATTATCGGGAAAGTCATACCTAAAGCTTATAATGGGCATGATTTCATCGTGGTTTCCATTGATTACTTCACCAAATGGGTCAAAGTCGAGTCATACGCAGTGCTGAATGCGAAAAAGGTAGCCAAGTTCATCCAGAAGAACATCATCTATCGATATGGGGTTACCCATGAGTTAGTGTCAGATAATGGGTTACATTTCGAGGAAGAAGCCACATAATTGGTCGACAAGTATGGAATTCAGAGACACAAATCTTCTCCCTACCGACCCTAAACCAACAGTGCAGTTGAATCCGCTAATAAGAACCTCGAAGAAATCATTAGCAAGATGATCAAAAGTTGTTGAGACTAGGCCGATCGGATCCCTTACCCCCTCTGGGGCTACTTCACTTCAGTCCAAGCATCTACTAGGACTACCTCTTACTCTCTGGTATACGGTATGGAAGAATTCCTATCCGTTGAACTAAAAATACCTTCATTACGCATTATGCTTGAGAACAAAGTCAGCGAGGAAGACTGGCATCAGAGCCATTTCAATGAGTTGTCACTCTTAGACGAAAGGAGGCTAAAAGCTCTATATCATATACAAGGATAACATCGCCGAATAGCGCAATTATTCAACAAGAGAGTTAAGGACCATGGTGTTCGACAAGGGGACTTAGCCCTCAATGAAGTCATAGAACCCGTCTAGGACCCTAGAGGGAAATTTAAGGATTGGTCCCTACATCGTGAAGAAGATCTTGTCCAGTGGAGACACTATTCTCACTGACCTTTACAGAGAAGAGATGGCGTGTCAGTCAACCTGTATCGTCTTAAAAATTCTACACTTAGTCTGAAATCTCGGCGCACTATGACTCCTCTCATCCCCTTCTATTCTAAAAAAATTTTCATTTCCCTCTACTCTGTACTACGTGGGGCCTGATCCTCTAAAAAACTTTTTTCTTTCAAAATGAAACTCAAAAAATTTTCAAAACCCCCAGAGGTACAGAGGTACAGAGGCATCTCATAATCTTTACATGGGCACGACCCCCTCTTTTTCACAAAATGCTATTCTTTTCTTACCTTCGAGAACGATAGTTCATTTTAGCATTTACATGGACAAAAGGATTATGTATGCCTTAGAGATTGGTATAGATAATTCAAATGTAAAACTCATTAAGAGGCATAACAAAATAATTTAAATCCTTTTTATTCCATAAATGGGAAAATTCAATACAATTACACGAAATATAAGTGTAGGGAGTTAGACAACTCCCCCTCCCCCCAACTAAACTGTCCTAAAATAAATCAAACCAAACTTCCCCTACAAAAAACTAACCAAACCTTCCCAGACTTATTCCCCAAAACAACCAAAAGGAACCAAACACAAAACCATCATAAAAATTTCACAAACATACACCAGCTTCATAAAGGGCCCTATCCACAACTTTCGAAAGACCCAATCCCATTATCATTTTCTTCTTGAGGCCCCCAAACTTCTCATGCCTGATTGGTATGCTGAAGGAACTCCATGGAGAGATAAGGCCAAAATAACCTAGAGAAAACCACTATGCCCCCTCCGTACTGTCAAACATTATAAACCATTTCTGTCCGGTCTCCTCTACCAATATCTTATCCTATTTTCTAATATTATTCTTAGGAACACTCTTACGGACGACTCACTTTATTTCTTTCATGATACAAGTTGATGATTCCTATCTCCACTACGTATACACATGCACACATATCACAGAGAAATAAAGGAAAATAACAACAACCCATGAGAGATCGTAAGGGCGGAATGGGTGCCTAACATCTTCCTATTTCGTAACGTAGCCTCCTGAACCTTTTTCGAATCATTTTGGTTTCGTATGTATCAGTATGTCTTTTGATGTTGTCCTTTGGGATGGCTCCCTTTTCTTTTGTCTATTTTGAGTAAAATAGACTGGTAACTCCATCTCTCTACATTTTTTACCTCATCAATGACGCCGGCCGAAGCGCTCCCGAGAAGGACGCAGGGGACCAAGGGATCCTCTCCTGCCATGAGGATCGGGGATGGCCACAGTGGCGACTCCACTGGGGATTTTCATTTTGAGGGCTAGACTCTATTTACATGGATTTTTTATTTTCTTATATATTCCCCTATTTGCATGTTCCCCTTTTACTACTCATGTGTACCTCATGCTTATGTTTCTATTGAGACACTTGTAGAAAATTCTCCATGTACACTTCACACCATGTGCATCTAGGATCACATATATCCCCATGTTGCACAAATCACCCGTATTTGGCATACCATTGGTACACATACTTTGCTCCCTATTGGGCATGATCAAGAAAGATACTCTCATCATAAGATAATAATAAGAGAATCATGCATGATTCACACAATATCACCAAAGAGCATTGTGATTGACCAAATTTTATCTAGTTAATAGGGGGAGAAATGGTATCTAATCCTATTGTTATCGTATCTTAGTTGAGGGAGATTTATCTTAGGGGGAGATGTCTTTCTAAGTAGGTCATTTGTTTTGATAAAGGGGAGTATTTATTATTTTTTTATTTCAAAATTGGGGGTCTACTCCGTTTCAACAATTGGTATCAGAGTCAAAATGATAAATTATTTCGTTAAAGATCCTTTAACGATTTTTTGGCTAAAATGGAATTTTCACCATTTTCAAAATTTCCTATTTTCGATGGTTCTAATTATGCGTACTGGAAAGCGCGAATGAAATCGACACTTAAATCTATTGATGAGAGGGTTTGGTTATCGATAGTTAATGGGTGGTCTCCACCAACTCATTTAGTAGATAATGAACGTGTTCCCAAATCGGCCGATAGATGGAGTGAGAATGAGTTTAAACTTTCAAATTTTAATTCTCGTGGTTTAAATGCCTTGTTTAGAGCTATCACACCGGATGAATTTCGACGCATTATGACGTGTGAGACCGCTAAAGAAGCGTGATAAATTTTACAACTCACTCATGAAGGTACTAGTGTCGTTAAAGCTTTGGAACTCTAAAATCTCACCACTCAATTGGAAACCATCAAAATGAACGACAAGGAAACTTTTGATGAATGTTATACTAGACTTTTCGATATTGTTAATTCATCTTTTAACTTGGGAGAGATAATACCCGGCAACCGAGTTGTAAAGAAAATTTTAAGGTCCCTACCCGATAGATTTATTCCAAAAGTGACCGTTTTAAATTCTTTACCAACTTTAGCCTCTACGAAATTAGAAGAGCTCGTAGGTGATTTACAACCCTATGAACTAGACATGTTTCCCTCTACAACTGAAAAGAAAATAGAAAAGGGCATTTCTTTAAAAGCCCCAAAAGAGGATAAATAAGTAGTAGAGAGCGAGAGTGATAGTGACTCGAAATATATGGCATTGTTTGCTAGGAAAATTTCGAAAGTTTGTTAAAATTAACAAAGATAAATTTAAAAATAATTTTAAGAAATTTGAAACTTCTAAGCATGACAAAGTCGAGAGGATCCCTAAAACTATTAATGAAAATTTAAATGGGGATGAGTCAAATAGTTGTTTTGGTTGTGAGGGTTATGGCCATAAGGCTTATGAGATCCCCACTAAACTAAGGAGAGAGGGTAAGCGACCCATTTAATATAATCAGACCCTTAGTGATTGTGATAAGGAAGAGGGACCCGATTCCCCACTAAGTCCAAATTTGTGGCATTTATGGCTAGTCATGTGAATGATAGTGAGAAATCATACATTGTTGAAACTTTAACACATGACACTTCCAAGGCCATAGTTTATGATTCCCTTTTTTTTTATGGTAGTGAGAGTGAAGAAGAGAGATAGAGTGAAAATGAAGAAGAGGTTAATGTGAGTGAAATTCAAAATGATTTTCAAGAACTTTATGAAGAATCTATTAAATTAAAAAGAGCTAATTTGAAGTTAGAAGCTTGTTTAAAAGAGCGTGTCAAGGTCATTGATGATAGTGCGTTAGTGGAAGACCTTAGGACACGAGAGAGATCTCTTCGAGAGAAGCTAGAATATATAGAAGGAGAGAGAGATAGCCTTAGAGGTTTAATGGAATCCTTGAAAAAGGAGCTTCTCGAGTTTAAAGAGAGAAATATTTTGTTAGAGTCTAAAATTTTAGAATTAGAAAATAAATTGAAAGACTCTACTAAAGTCAAATTTGATTTCGAGTGTAGGTCAGAAAAACTGGATAAAATCTTAGGCACGGTCGAAAGAAAAAATGACACTTGTGGTTTAGGCTTCGATACTTGTGATGAACCAACTCAAAAAGCCAAAACCAATGTTTTTGGATAATCGCCTAGTAAAGACTTTAGAGATCACTCCTTAGGTCGATCTTTTCGCCGTGAGTTTAAGTGTTCACATTGTGGTCGAAAAGGTAATCTTAAGAAATATTTTTTTGATCTTAAAAGATTTTCTAGAAAATCCCAATGTAAGGCAACCACGGTAGCCAAGATTCCTACACCCCGAGATAGTCACTCATCATTAGTTTGGGTTAGGAGATCCGACTTGGTAGCTTTACAAGATAGGGTATTTGATTCTCATTTACTTTCACATGCTTCCTCCCTTGCAAAATCTAAAGGTTGAATGTGTTAGTATTATTTGCATACTTTAGCTTTTGTTCTACATGCTAAATTCTCATGCTAAATGTATGCTTATTTAGTCATTTTCTAGTCTTTGCTTTATTTCATATCTCATGCTAGAAATCGTGACTTTTTTATCTTTTGTATTTTATTTCTTTCATTTTTGTGTGCATTAATTGAAAAATACAAAAAGATTTTTATTTATCATTTGGGTTTTTATCTCTTGGTAATTTAAACTTAATGAAAAACTTCAAATGATTTTTGTTTGTCTTTTGAGTATATATTTTTATTTTTGATTTAAAAAAAATTCAAAAACTCAAAAAGATTTTTTTTTTGTGTATTTTAGTTTGACACACTTTATGTGGCATATACTTGTGTTTCAATCCCATCTTTTATGCTCCCATGTGGCTAGAACTTTTGGTTTAGATTGTCAATACTTATTATGTTCTTTTCCATGCTTAGATGGAGTAGTTGGATATTGTGTTGCTTAAATGGATTCTATTTTTATATGCCTCTACTCACACATGCACGAGCTCTTTTGAAATTTTAACTTCATATGTATATTTGAGCTTTGTGAGCTGTTCTCTTACCAATCTTGTCATCTACATATTTGTGACTTAGGAGGACTAGTGCATGTCAAAATCCATTGCACGTGAGATTTGTGAGAAATAAAAAAATGATAAATATAAATGTTCACGGGGAAGGGCTCCGAAAGGATTTATTGTCCTTTGCGAATAGTAAGACACCGTTTGTTTGGACCTAAAAGTAATACGTGGTCTAAAGGCCTAAAAGAAAATATGGCATTAAAAAGAAAAATATTTGCAAAGGCCTATGTTTGATTGATATATTCATTCAAAATTAATATACATGCTTATTGAGGGAGATTGGATGGTATATCAACGGTTTGCATAATTTTCGTTTATCCTAGTTGCGTTTTTAATGTCATGACTCTATTGGTTTGTAGAATCATCAACATGCTAGACTTGTATGCATTGTGTATGTTTGTTCATTGAGTTCAATCTATATTGTCACATGAGGTTATATTCAAATGTGATAAAGTTTTCAATGAATTTAGAACTCCGTGAACATGTTTTTAGTGACTGGGTCTAAATTTAATTGTTGCTAGTTCACACCCCAACACTTTTGTTTCCATATGACACATTTTTGCCATACGAGTGTGAAAAGCTTATCTTAATTATTTTGTGTCATTTGTGTGTTTATATCTACATGTGTGTACTTATGCTTAGTTTGTATATCTTGTGTATACATATATATGATATTTTTGTTTATGTCTTTGCCATGGTTAACCAGTCCATTTATGCGTCAATTCATAATTGGTACCTTGTTTGTTGCGTAGTTTGTTTGATATCACATGCTTAGATATTTATTTGTCACATAGGTATCATTTGTTGTCGCATCATAGTTGGTATTCATTTTTATGGATTAGTTATGTTTTTGTTGCCCATATGCTTTCATGTTCTTATCACTTTATGCGTCATGTTTAAATTAGTTTTGTCCTTTGTCTATTCCTGCACAAAAAAGGGGAGAAATGGTATCTAATCCTATTTTTATCGTATCTTAGTTGAGGGAGATTTATCTTAGGGGGAGACGTCTTTCTAAGTAGGTCATTTGTTTTGATAAAGGGGAGAATTAATTAAGGGGAGTCTTTATTATTTTTTGATTATAAAATTGGGGGTCTACTCCGCTTCAACAATTGTAAGGACACAAATTTCCAATTGAGTCCTTTGTAGTTTTGGCTCAATTCCAGACAAAAATGTTTGAGTCATAGGATAGAGTTAATTGATCATCCTTCAAGCCTATGACGTGTTTGTTGAAGATGTAGCGTCCAAGAGTATAAAGTCTCATCATATTGCCAAGTTTAAAGTGCCTCGTTTCTACGTCATCAACATGGTTCCATTGCTCCTAAGGTATGAATGCATTTTAATATATATAGGAGCTTGGGACATTTTATATTGGGTGTACGTTTATTTAAAAT
Source organism: Sambucus nigra (assembly GCA_949130495.1). Taxonomy (NCBI): domain Eukaryota; kingdom Viridiplantae; phylum Streptophyta; class Magnoliopsida; order Dipsacales; family Adoxaceae; genus Sambucus; species Sambucus nigra. The sequence continues at coordinate 329,107,599 of OX422209.1, forward strand.
TGTTGTTCATTTAAAAAGATATTTAATTAAAACTTTAAATAAAGTTTATGGGCTAAAAATGAAAATTTCCAACTTTTTGGAAGTCGTTCGATATGTCGTTCGATATGTCGTTCGAACGAGTTTTTCGTTCGAACCAAATGTCGTTCGAATGAGTTTGCCAACGAGTTCCCAGTTGGGCCTCTGTAACTTCGTTCAAAATGTCGTTCGAACGAGATGGATGTTCGAACGAGATTTTCGACGAGATTTCTAACGAGTTCAATTTTTAAAGACACTAGAACTTCGTTAGAATGTCGTTAGAAGGACGTTCGAACGAGACTTCGTTCGATCGACAAATCTCATTCGAACGAGATTTGGTGGGAACAATTAAATGGCAGTTTTTGACAGTTTTCACCCACTTTCCCATTATCTTTCCCCACTAACTTTTGACTGAATATCTAAGTGTGGGAACCAACTTTGGAAAGTGAACTTTTTCATACACATCTATCTCCAAGAGAGAGTTTGAGAGTAAAAGAGAAAAAAGGAAAAGTTCATGTTTTAAAGTGTTTAGTTTTCAAAGAAAAATTCATTTACACTTTAGTTTTCACCCATATTGTTTATTCCAAGTATTCTTTATATATATATACTTTGCTTAGAGTTTGGCACCGGTTTTTCATCTCTACCGTTTTGAAGAGACATTTGGGTTTGCTTCTAAATTCCACAAAGAATAAGATGTTTGCGTTGATTTACCCACTTGGAGAAAGTCTCCTAGTTTTGGTGATGGTGACCATATAAAGTCCGATCAATGGATTCCTAGATCGCAGTGGAGCTCCGTGATTATTCACTAGGCAGAGGTTGATACAAGAAGACATGTCGGGGCTTGAGAGGGATCGAGTCGAGTGTTGTAAGTCATCTTGCTTGTATTTGTAAATTCCGTACTTAGTGGATTTGAGGCTAGGGTCGACCGAGGTTTTTTCCCATTCTGGGTTTTTCCTCGTACATCGCGGCTTAGTGGTTTCATTGTTTTATTTTATCTTTCTATACTCACCTAGAACGCATGCTTAGGCAATTCAAGATAAAATTTGGTTTTAATCACTACATGTTTAATTTGGTGCGAAATTAAATATTGGGTAATGTTTAGTTAATTTTATTCAAGTCATTTAATTTAATTTGATAAAATTGGCTTGGCCTAATTCGGTAAAATTGAGAAATATGACTTAGGCAAATTTTCTAGGACTTTGGTTAATTAATTGTGTTTAAGTGAAATTAACATAAGTGTGTGTTTAATCTAATTTCAGTTTGTTTAATTTTAATTTGAAAAAGAAATTAAAATTTTTAAGTTGTTTAATTGAACCATCATCTTAAGCTTCCGCATAATTAAAAAGGAAATTACTTTTTGATTTCAAAATTGGGCCCTACTCCTCACTAGTAACTGGAGGGTCACTTCGTGATGGGCGCTGGTCTGGCAGGGCGCAATTAGCCTAAGCGATGTGACTCTCACCTTACATTGGACAAGTACCTTCGACGTATATCAAACGGCTCCCCGCATCGTAATGCTTGACCGAAGTCATGATGGGAGGTATATCGCAGGGAACTAGTTCACGTATGTCGAGTATATGGAATTCGATCTCACACGTATTGGAAGCCACACCAAAGGGGGGAACCCTTTTCGACTCACCCAACCAACTGCGTACCCGCATATAGGTGTCAAGCATAGGACACACATGTTAGATTGTCGGTTTCAACCCGAAACTCTGCCGAAATTTTGGGTCGGCCTGCCACCCAAATTTTTCGCGCATCTTTAAAACGGGACCCTACCCATGAGCCTGGTTACAAGTCCAGCCATAGCTTTGCATATGTTATAAACCCAACTTTCCCAGGCTCCGGTCCCGTCCGACATTTCATTTTGTATTTAGGAGAATTCAATACAAGTGAGAACATAATAATAATAATAATAATCATGCTGAGACCCGTCTCCAAAATATTCCTCTCTTCTTTATCAAAAATCCAAAAAAATATTTCTCCCTTTTTCATCAAAAATGCAAAAATATTTCTCCTTTCTTTACCAAAAATCCAAAAATATTTTGTCTTTCAATCTAAAAAAAAATGTTAAAAATATTTTCCTTCTTTTTCTCAAAATAAATCCCATTTTGCGCCTTCTCAGGTTTATCGCACGCCCTTGGCCTGGCTTCTTATTGGCTTCGGTCTGCAGTCAAATCACCCTGAGCTCCGTCCGTTCCCCTTCTACTTCTTTCGAGTTCGGTATCCATCCATTTTCCATGGAGAGCACATATCAAGTACCAATTATGCAGCAAGATATGATGGCAGTCTTAGCTCAGCTCGTGTCCAAGATCGACAACCTTCACACTGAGGTCCGAGAGATGCAATGAAACCAGGTTCCTATTCCTCAAGAGCCCGAGGTCTTATTCCCTCGCGCTGTGGGTCCACCCGAGCCTATCTGGGTTCCTGAAGAATATTAGCACGCTCCACGTGCCCCTCCTATTAATGGGCCATCGCTTACCTAGCTTCTTATGCCAAACCTTGCCCAGCCTGGGGCTAACTTGCATGTGATCGTTGATCCGAAAGAGGAAAAATCAGAGATCTATCACTCTCAGCAAGCTCAGAAAACCCCTCTTGAAGTCAGCGAGATTTCCACATCCAAATCCCTTTCCAACCTTCACCTTTCATCACCTTCTTCATTGGACTTAGTGAATTAAGTACCCTTCATCACACCCAAGTGCAAGGGCTGCTCTCCAACATCCAAGATCAAGCTCAAGATCTTCAAGAAGGTTCAACTTTCTCAACTCTCCCCTCAAATTCCCTTAAATTCGCATTAACTTGTTTTATTACTTAGAACTTGTATTCTCTTATCTCACATATCCTAAATATACTTTTTATTTAGTATTATTGCACGTCTCTTATTTTCATATACATAAAACCAAAAAAATAAGAAAAAAGAGGATTTGCTCATAAATTCCAAACAGGAATTCTCACACTCTTCTCACACTTTTCTCACAACAAAGAAACTTTCTTACACACACACACAAATAAAAGAAGTTCCCGGTTGGATTCATGGGATAAATCCCACCCCTCATTTTGCATATGAACTACATGGACTTTGATGCCTCTATAGGCTACGTAGGCATCTCGGGGTAAAACCTGAGACTCGAGTCATTTTCCTACCTTTTAACTACTATTTCCACGTTCTTTAAACTTAACACTCTTAGATTCTATATATTTACATTTACATATATTTGTTCTTAGTGGCCTATTATTCCACATGCGTTATCATTCCCTTATAATGATCGATGCTAGGATAATCGCATAAATCCTATTTTATAATATTATTTTTAGGAACATTCCTATGGATGACTTGTTTTTATCTCTTCCATGATACAAGTCGATGATTCCTATCTCCTCTATGTATACACATGCACACACATCACGAGGAAATAACGGAAAATAGCAACAATGCATAAGAGACCGTAAGGGCGGAATGGGTGCCTAACACCTTCCCATTTCATAGTTAGCCTCCGGACCCTTTTCGAATCATTTTGGTTTCGTATGTATCGGTATGTCTTTGTATGCTGTCCTTCGATACGACTCCCTTTTCTTTTGCCTGTTTTGAGTAAAATTGACTGGTGACTCCAAACCTTTTTTCATTTTTCACCTCATCAACGACGTCAGCCGAAGCATTCTCAAGAGGGACGTGCGGGACCAAGGATCCTCACCCGCTGCGAGGATCCGGGATGGCCACAATGGAGACTCTTCTGGGGAAACCCCTTACTCTCTAATCTATAGCATGGAATCATTCCTACATGTGGAGATAGAAATACCCTCGTTACGAGTCATGCTTGAAAGCAAGGTCAGTGAGAAGGACTGGCATTAAAGCCGCCTTGACGAGCTGTCACTCTTGGACGAAAGGAGACCAAAGGCATTGTATCACATACAAGGGTACCATAGCCAAATAGCACGTTCATTAAATAAGAGAGTCAAGTACCGTGGTGTCCAAGAAGGGGATTGAGCCCTCAAAGAAATAGTAGAGTCCATCTGGGACCCCAGAGGGAAATTCAAGCCCAATTGGAGCGGCCCATGCATTGTGAAGAAGATCTTATCCGGCGGTCCCGCCATGATCATCGACTTAGATGGAGAAGAGATGGCTCGTCCAGTCAACCTGGACCGTCTCAAGAAATTTTACCCATAGTCCAAAATCTCGGCGCGCTACGACTCTTCTCATCTACCTTCTATTCTAAAAAAAAAATCTCTTCATTTCCCTCTACCAAGAACTACGTGGGCCTGATCCTCGGCAAAAAAACCATTTTCAAAAAAATATAAAATTTTCAAAAAACCCCCCAGTGGTACGTAGGCAGCTCATATATCTTACATGAGCATGACTCCTTCTTTTTCACAAAAATATTCTTTTCTTATCTCTGATAATGATAGTTCACTTTAACATATATTTTAAAAAACGGATTGTGCATGCCTTAGTGATCGGTATAGATAACTCAAAATACAAATTTCATCAAAAGGCACAACGAGATGATCAAAAACTTGTTTATTTCCATAATAAGAAAATACAGTGTAATTAAATAAATGAACGGATAACTCCCTTCGCCCCTACCTTCCTAAAAAGCCAAATAACCAAACATATTTCCCAGTACGAAATAAAATCTCCAGGAGTCCTACCCGCAGCTACCAGAGGAGCCCGCTCCATCATCATCATCATCATCATCATCATCATCATCATCATCATCATCTACATCCTGGGGTCCCCAAGCTTCCCCTGCCTAAATAGAGTGTCACATACGCTTTATGGACCGATAAGATTGAACCAGCCTCGGAAAAACTACCCCCCTCCATGGTATTAGATAAAACAAGCCACCTTTGTCCAGTCTCCACTACCAACATCTTGCTAACTACTCTCCTCCACAACCACTTCATATATTCCCAAGGTATGTACCAAACTCTCCCAGCAGACTGAGAGGGATGGGACGATGGACGCCGACTCTCCCATAAAGAGACAAGCCGCATGTGCAGACGCTCTGTCAAATCTTTTACCGAAAAGAAGTCTAGTGTCTGAGGTGGCATGACCTGCTCCCAGCCAAATTGGCGCAGAAGTCTCCAAGGGAAATAGAAAGAGGTCTGCCTAAGTCCAACCAGTCGGACATACGAGTATTCTCCCAGTTCCAGAATTGGCAGCAGTTGTCCCCACCAAGGTACTGACCAGTACAGATTTAGAGCCCCATCATCCACGAACTAATTCTCCCAACTCTCAATATCCAGGACAACACTGATGAAGTGGCGTAAAAATAAATTGGGTACAATCGACAAAGGGTATTCCGGAGGAGTCACCAGGAGGAATCTTTCAGATAACCACGTGAACAGCATCATAGGGCTACCCCTCAGAAAGTCAGAATGACCTTATCGCCGGGCATCCAGGCCATTTAGAGTCTCCTCCAGTATCACCGCCGCAGGATTTCAATGGTATGACATCTATGAAGTAATAACTAAAAGTTGTGGGTCCACCACCAGCTCCTCGGTCACCAGCAGTAATTTTGAAACCAAGCCTAGAACGACAGCTCTGGCATATCCAGAATCACCAACGTCCTGCAAATGCACGTACCGCAACACCACTGGAAGAGAAATTATACCTCTAGCCACTAGTGATCTAGCCATCGAGGATGAAACATAAAGAAGCCCGGCCAACAACTCCAGGGGAGAGTGGGAAAACGTAGGCAGAGCCGCAGTAACGCCGAGATTTATCCCCAACATGGCAGAAAATTCCTCATAATTTAGACAAACTTCTTTCAAGCCAAAGCGGAATACATGGTCTTTGGGGTACCAGAATTGTACCACCATGTTCCACATTATGGGCCAAATATGCCATAAAGAAACTCGACACATGTTATAAGCATCGTAATCGACATTATAGGAGCACATCGCCTCCAAAGTCTCGAGGTAGTTGGAAAACTCAACACTACCAGGGAGAGCCATCTCACAGAACAAGAAATTTAGGATGTGTGGGTGTGACGAAAATACTCCACTCTTACCCCTCTTTTATACTTGAAATCCCCCTCAAAAGACATAACCCCTGCAGAAATCAGAGGAAATCCTACCCCACAAGGTACCAAAGGCTGAAGAGGGTACTAATAGAAGATTTAAATTAATGGGACTGGACTGACCTGCCGATAGGCAGGACAAGGTGCTTGCCAATTGGCAACCCCCTACTTTTTGAAATTTTCCTTTTTCCTCTTTTATCAAAATTCAAAAAACTCAAAATAAATTAGTATTCTCAACAGAATATCAAAAATACCCTTTTCATCTTTATATAAATTCTCATTTGTAATAAAACTTTCTTTCAAAATCCCAAAAATATTTCTTTTTACGGTCTCAACAGCAAAGTAAAAAGCGCAGGTGCATGCATTCATTCATCACTAACAAAAGATAATAAAAAATTTCATTGCATTGCATAGATATTTCTCTGTGTTACATCATCTTGCAGGAAATAAAGGTAAAAAATAATGGGACTCAGCCCGAACCCACATTATCTCTCTCTCTCACCTAATCTTCACCTCTCTCTCCTTAGAGCTTCCACCCCTGCGACGCGCTCTATTTCCCCCTCAGCAATCTATCGGACCACCCTCTCCCTGAGATACCGAGAGTGACCAAACTCATGCGCTAGAAAATGCCTCATCTGTACATTTACTCCAGTCAACCTTATGTCCTGAACGGTCATCCCCCAAGGGTAAAAGGTCACCTAAAAAATCCCCAGCAGATATGAGTCAAATACAAAATCAGAGCACATAAAGGTCTTAGACTGAAGAAGAAAGAAGTCATACCCTATCATTGGTCAGGCCATTCAAACCTGACGCACCCCATCCAAAGAGAGAGACCTCCTCGACTACCAATTGGCCTTGCTCCATCGATGCAATCGATAAAAATCCCCAACAGTCTCGTCCTTCAAAGCAATCAACTGGGTATTACACCCGATCACCTCATAAAACCACGTCTGCCAAAGACAAGAATTCGCAATCAAAAGAGGTGTATACGTAAAATTTGAATGCATGAAAGGAAAAAACACAAAATTAAAGAATACCTCAAGAATACACATGGCTCCAGTGAAAGTCTATCGGCAGCACTGGATGAATTCATCCAAAGAGAAATAAAGGGTCGCCAAAGTCAGGCTCCCCCAATCATAAACAGGGATGTTCGAAAACATCCTCAGATATGGTAAAAACCATAAGTGGACAACGTCGCCGCTCGACGCCACCAGAAATCCCCGAACACCAGTAAAATAAACAACCGGGCCATCTGTCTCACCTACAACCCGTCCTCCACATCGATCACTCTGCCCAATAAAACATCCATCAACAGCAACAGACGGATGGAGTCCCCAGACACTATCCTCCCCACATCACCAAGCGCCGCGCGCACCGTCTATCTGCTCTCCATCGCAATCCAGCCCCAGCAGCTGCTGTATATCTATGGGAGTCACAGTCATCTCCCTGAAGCAAAAAAAAGGTGTGTGTAGTGTCCCACCACCTCTCCCCCAGAGCACATAAGACTGCCATTGAACGAGGCGTGTCATCTAGCACAGACGCCAACCTCCTAAAGCCTGCCAAGGATATCACCCAACGCACCACAGGTGGAAGATGCTCCCAGACATCCTTAAGCCCCGTCGTCTCGCGGGCTCCCATATTCGACAGAGAAACATCAGACTGCCAAAAGAAGAAATCCTTCGCAAAATCCAAGAAAAAGGGGGAAATCACCAAAAACGAATGCCAAAAGTCATTTTACATGCATAACCGCTAGGGTTCAATACCCTCAAAGAGCGATGACGCGACGGTTCCAGCAGCAAGGTCCGCCCATCCGTAATCGGCTCGAATGCTTCAAAAGAGTTCTCGCTCCCCAAAGCAAGAGGCTCCCTGGCCCTCCACTCCACGTTTGCCCAGTCATCAACAGCTAACCATTCTCGATGAACTGCAGTGCTCACAAAAGCGGCCATTTTCTTGAGATTGGAATGCTAGAATGATTCGTAGAAGAAAATCGTAGAAAGAGAGAAGGCAAGAAGATGTGAAAATGAGGGGAATTCGCCCCTTTTTATAGGATTCCAGGGGTCATGCCGATCGTCATCGACCCCCAACCTACTGATCGACACTGACCCTTTCCCTTCTCGAGGTAGCCCAAAAGTCCGTACCACTGTCGAATGGCACCCTCCACACCATGCCGACCGACACCCCCATTAAATTTTCGTACATAAATTCCCAAAAAATACTAAAAAACCCCTGAAAAATACACAAAAAATTCCTAAAAATCCCGGAAAGGATTTAGAACATTTTCACCAAGAAAATTTCACACTCCCCCAAGCAGAACCCCTATTTACCCAGCCGAACTCTCAAAAGCCAAGATAATCTCTCCCCGACAACGTCCCCAGAGGACCTCCAAAATATCCAAAACTTCAGGATCATATCCTATTTCCCAAAGGTCTCAAATTTCCTCAAGAAATATGTTCAAACCCTAGACCACCTAATCGTTTCCCCAGCATCAGATTGGTTGTCCCCACGGTAAAGTCTCCAAAAGACAAAAGAATTTCCCCAATAATCGGCTCCCTAACTCAAATCAAAATCACGAGGTAATTTTCCCAACAGTGTTCCCCAAGAATTTCCCATCTTAATCCCACAGAATTGGGTTCGAGCCGCAAAATTGGTCATCTCACGTTAAGCCCGGAGAATTGGCTTCGACCCACAGAATTGGTCATCTCAAACTTAAGCCCGCAGAATTGGCTTCGACCCCCAGAATTGGTCATCTCACCTTAAGCTCGCAGAATTGGCTTCAACCCATCAGAATTGGTCATCTCACCTTAAGCCCGCAGAATTGGCTTTGACCCGCAGAATTGGTCATCTCAACTTAAGCCCGCAAAATTGGCTTCGACGCATAGAATTGGTCACCTCACCTTAAGCCCGCAGAATTGGCTTCAACCCGCAGAATTGGTCATCTCACCTTAAGCCCTCAGAATTGGCTTCGACCCGCAGAATTAGTCATTTCAACTTAAGCCCGCAAAAATTGGCTTCGACCCACAGAATTTGTCATTTCAACTTAAGCCCGCAGAATTGGCTTCGACCCGCAAAATTGGTCATCTCATCCTTAAGCCCGTAGAATTGTCTAGGACCCGCATAATTGGTCATCTCACCTTAAGCCCACAGAATTGGCTTCAACCCGCATAATTGGTTATCTCACCTTAATCCCGCAGAATTGGCTTCGACCCGCAGAATTGGTCATCTCAACATAAGCCCACAAAATTGGCTTCGACGCGTAGAATTGGTCACCTCACCTTAAGCCCGCAGAATTGGCTTCGACCCTCAGAATTGTATTCGACTCGCAGAATTAGTCATTTCAACTTAAGCCCATAGAATTGGCTTCGACCCGCATAATTGGTCATTTTAACTTAGGCCCGCAGAATTGGTCATCTCATCCTTAAGCCCGTAGAATTGGTCATATCACCTTAAGCCCGCAGAATTGGCTTCGACCCGCAGAATTGGTCATCTCACCTTAAGCCCGTCGAATTAGCTTCGACCCGCAGAATTGGTCATCTCATCCTTAAGCCCGAAGAATTGGCTTCGACCCGAAGAATTGGTCATCTAAACTTAAGCCCATAGAATTGGCTTTGACCTGCAGAATTGGTCACCTCACCTTAAGCCCGCAGAATTGGCTTCGACCCGCAGAATTGGTCATTTCAAACTTAAGCCCACAGAATTGACTTCGACCCGCAAAATTGGTCATCTCACCTTAAGCCCGCAGAGTTGGTCATTTCAAACTTAAGCCCGCAGAATTGGCTTCGACCCGTAGAATTGGTCATCTCACGTTAAGCCCGCAGAATTGGCTTCGACCCGCAGAATTGGTCACCTTACCTTAAGCCCGCAGAATTGGTCAGCGCACCTTAAGCCCACAGAATTGGCTTCGACCCGTAGAATTGGTCATCTCACCTTAAGCCCGGAGAATTGGCTTCGACTCGCAAAATCAGTCATCACAACCCGAGCCCTTAGAATTGGCTTCGACCCACAGAATTGTTCACCCCCATCATTGCTGTAGGTCTTCGGAATTGACCTAAATCTTTGGTCATCACTTCTTTTAAGACCATCCCCAGCATGCCCCTTTAAGCCCGCTTAATCGGTTTAGACCCGTAGAATTGGTCATCCTCGTCCTTAGGTCCTCAGAATCGACCTCGACCCTCCGGTCATCCTCTTTCAAAGGAATCATGTGGTGTCTATTCCACGGATTTCATTTGTTCCAAACTCACCAGTCTAGGGGCTCTGTAGACACCCCATTCTAATACCCCCTTAACCTCTCCTTAGGTACCTAGCACCTCCATTTACCATTGTAAAACCAAGTCATACCCCGGGTACTGACCTAAAGGCCATCAGGCACTCCCAGGCTCCGTTTCACCAAAAGTTAAACTCTTCAGCTCAAATGAGACTGAACGAATCTTTGAATGGTACTGAATCCCCTTTCCAACAGTCCATCCCATGCACAATTCTGACTTACGGTGCGGATGAATGACCCATTTTCCCCCGAAACTCGATCAAGAGGTCACCGAAGGCTCCCAGGATCCATTTGATCAAAGTCAACTCTTCATCTCGATCGATACTGAATAAATCTTCGAATTTCAATGAATCCCCTTTCCAACGGTCCATCCCGTGAACAATTCTGACTTACGGTATGAACGAACGATCCGTTTTACTTCGAAAGATCACCGAATGCTTCCAGGCCCCGGTTGACCAAAGTCAACTCCTCGAACTAGGTCAAACTCTTTGGAATATCGAAGTACATCTCCTAACCTTTCTAATGTTCCACCCCATGAGCGATTTTGACTTACCATGCAGAGGAACGATCCGTTTGCGTCCAAAGTTTCCTCGTCCAAAAGACCGACGAACATTTCCGAGCCAGATTTGACCCAAAGTGAACTCCCAGACCCGGGAGCAGTCTAAGTACTTTTTAAGGTCTCTAAAATACCTTTCCAACGGTTTGCCCCGTGCACAATTCAGATCAACGGTTTGCGCTCTACGACCGATTTTCTGAAGGAACCTGAAAGACACTCCCAAACGGCAGGTTCCAAACCCTACCTATCAGAAGTGTGCCTAAACACACATGTCGATTGGAAGGAACTGGGATATGCCAATTGTAAATACCCTAGGCCTATAAAAATTAGGGCCTAACCTCATTCAAAAGGAGGAAAAATCAGAGATCCATCACTCTCAGCAAGCTCAGAAAACCCCTCTCGAAGCAAGCATGATTTCCACATCCAAAACCCTTTCCAACCTTAACCTTTCATCACTTTCTTCATCAAACTTGGTTAATTAAGTATCCCCCATCATCATTCAAGTGAAAGGGCTACTCTCCAACATCCAAGATCAATCTCAAGATCTCCAAGAGGGTCCAACTCTTTCAACTCTCCCTTTAAATTCCCCTAAATTTGCATTAACTTGTTTTATTACTTAGCATTTTTATTCTCTCATATCACATCTCTTAATATAATTTTTATCTAGTTTTATTTCACATCTCTTATTTTCATATAAATAAAACCCAAAAAAACAAGAAAAAAAGGATTTTCTCATAAATTCCAAACGGGAATTCTCACACTTTTTCACACTTTTCTCACAACCAAAACAATTTTTTACACACACACACACACACATACATATAGGGGAAGTCCCTAATTTGATTTATGGGATAAATCCCACCCCTCATTTTACATGCGAACTACGTGGACTTTGATTCCTCTATAGGCTACGTAGGCGTCTCGGGGTAAAACCGGTGACTCGAGTCCTTTTCCTACTTTTCTCTCATTTTTTATTTTCTCTATATTCTTTAAACTCAATTCTCTTAAATTCTATATATACATATATTTGTTCTTAATGGCATATTATTCCATGTGCATTATCGTTCCGTTATAATGATCAACGCCAGGATAATCACGCAAATCCTATTTTCTAATATTATTCTTAGGAACATTCCTACAGATGACTCGCTATATCTCTTCCATGATACAAGTCGATGATTCTTATCTCCAGTACGTATACACATGCACACATATCACGGGGAAATAAAGGAAAATAACAACAACCCATGAGAGGCCGTAAGGACGGAATGGGTGCCTAAAACCTTCCTATTTCGTAACTTAGCCTCCGGACCCTTTTTCCAATCATTTTGGTTTCGTATGTATCGGTATGTCTTTGAATGCTGTCCTTCGTTATGGGTCCCTTTTCTTTTGTCTATTTTGAGTAAAATAGACTGGCAACTCCACCTCTCTACATTTTTCACCTCATCAATGACGCCGTCCCAAGCGCTCCCGAGAGGGACGCATGGGACCAAAGGGATCCTCTCCCGCCGTGAGGATCGGGGATGGCCACACATATAGTGAGCGTGCTTCCCCCAGCAGCGAGATGTGGAACATCCGCTCCCCGATTAAGATCTCTCCTCCAAAGAATCAGATAACACCAGATAAGAAGGTACCAAAACCGAGTCCCTGATGTAGGAATTCTCTGAGGCCAACCAGACCTAGATGTCCCTGAGCCAAGTAGTCGACACCCGACCATGTTTTAAGCAAAATAACAAAGACAAAAGAAAATCAGTTAGTTTAAAACAAAGGAAATCCAGATAAGGACAAAGAAAGAAAATAGATACACCTATGGATGAAGGACATCCTCTGTAAGCCCCAATACCCTCGGATCCACCGCATTAGGGAGATGTTTCATATGCAACGAACCCCATCGAGCCAATCATAAAATTATATGGAGGCGGGGCAAGCTGCATGAATTGAACTTCCACTACAGTGGCTGATGTCGAAGAACCACCTATGATGTGGGCAGAACCCACCAGTCGACCCATAACCCTGACCGAAGCCGTAGGAGGAGGAGTCATGTTCGCCACATCCTAGTTACAAGAAGGCATCATCCAACTCATCGCAAAGTCAAGATAGTCATAATTCACCACTGTATCCGTATATGACGAGTAAGCTCTCTAACCATAGCCTCCGCCCTAGCCTCCTCCGACATCTCCTGCACCAGCCTTATGTACAACAGGGGAATCGCCGATGGGACCACCACCTCATCCTCCATAATATGTCAGACCACTCTCCCCCCCAATACTAGGAGTATCTGAATTCCTATACCAGTAGCCGAAGCATCTGCATATGCACCCCAGTCACCCCCGTATACTGGACAACTGTCCCCCAGGGATATAAAGTCACCTGCAATGGCCAATAAAGACCAATACTCATGAAAATAAAGAAAATGTCAAAAAAGGATTCAAAAGATAACCTAATCTCTCGTTAGGGTGTTCAAAACCTAATGCACCGTCGATAAAGAAAGAAGACTGCTTCGACCACCGGTTGAACTTCTACCACTAGTACATCCAGCAGAACTCCCCCACCTCCTCAGTATGTAAACCTAAAAAATAAGCATTGATCCTGATCACCTCATAAACCCACATCTTCATGGAAACAAGAGTAATCAGAAGAAAAAGATCAAAAAGGAAATACAAGAAAATAACTAAAGGAGAAGTGCAAGAATTACCTCCAGAAGATACGTGGCCCGAGTAAACATCTGTCGACAACATTGACTGAAAGCATCCAAAAAGGAATAAAGGGTCGTCAAAGTCAGGCTCCTCCAGTTATAAAGAGGGATATAAAAAAAACTCTTAAAAATGGTAAAAACCATAAGTAGACGATGTCGCCACTTGACGCCACCAAGAACCCCCCCAACAATAGAAGAATGAATAAACGATCCATCTGCCTCACCTGTAACCCATCTGTATCATCAATCCTCAGGCTTAAAAGCATCTCCCGTAGAGAAGAAATGTGGATAGAATCCCGGAGACTATCCTCTCCACGTCTCCCAACGCAGCCCCAATCGCCTCAGGTGTCACCAACAAAGATCGGTCCACCTCAATCTGGAAACTCTCATAGTCAATCTCCTAAAGCTGCTGGACGTCAATGGGAGTCACTGTCTTCTCTCTGAATGTAAAATGAATGGTGTGGGTAGTGTCCCACCACCTCTCCCCCAGAGCATATAGAACAATCATAGAGCACAGTGTCTCGTCCAAAGAAGATTCTAGGCGATAAAAACCCATTGAAGAAACTACCCAGAACACCACCACCATGAAGGTTCCCCCACACATCCTTAAACCCCAGTGTACCTAGGGAATGAAAGCTCGTTGAAGCCATGTCGGCGTTGAAGGCATGTCAGTATGCTAAAATTAAGAAAACTTTTGTTGACACAAGGAAACAAAAGAAGAAAAAGAATTTTGCTATACTTACATAGCCACTATAGTTCCTTAACATAGATGAACGATGATTCAGAGGATCATGCAAAAGAGTACGATTATCAGCAACTAGCTCGAACAACTCGAAGGAATTTTTGTTGCACAATGCTAGGGGAAACCTAGCCTGCCACTCTAAGTTTTCCCAATCGTCGACACCCAACCATGCCACGTGGGTCGCGCTACCCAAAAAATATTCCATTTCTAGGTGGGAACGGATCTTATCAAGAAAGGGTAGAAGATCTGAATGCTAGAAGGTGTGAAAAATGAGGGGAACTCGCCCCTTTTTATAGGAGGCCAAGGGATATGCTGATCGACAGTTCCCTGACACCCACCGATCATCACCTGCCTCTTACCCTTTCCAAGGAAGCCCAAAAGACCGTGCCATTGATAAATGACAATCCTTGCACCATGCCGATCGACAACTCCCATAAAATTTTGTACAAAAAATCCCAAAATATGCCAAAAAACTTCAAAAAATTCCTAAAATTGTAAATAAATATTAGAACATTTCTTCACCAAGAAAACCATTTTTCAAGCTCCCGTAATACCCCGCTCAGATTAAAACCTCATTTTTATCCCCAATTTAAACCCTAAAATGGCACACTCGCATCCCCAGAGTCCACTACGAATTCCCCAGTGGAATTTCCAAATATAACTTCCCAAGTGGAGATATAAGCCAGTCTCTCCCTGACAGTGTCTCAAAGAAACATATACCCTAGAGGAATCCCAAAATCTCAATTCATCAATTGTTTCCCCAATGGAATCTCTAGTCTAAACTACACCCCGATCCATCCACCATAAGAATTTCAACTCCCCCTGTAAATCCATCTCCTCTCAAAAGGACATAATTGCCAGCCAGATGTCTCTTCCCCAGTAGAGTCTTAAAAGAGGAAAATTAAAGACTCCCTAGAGAGAAAACCCCTGAGTTACAACTTTTGGTCTGCAAAATTGGTCGCCTCTACTTCAAGTCCTCAGAATTGTCCTCGACCCACATAATTTGTCACTATAATTTTGGGTCCGCAGAATTTACCTCGACCCATAGAATTAGTCGCCCCAACTTTAGGTCCGTATAATTGATCTCGACCCGTAGAATCGGTCGCCACTACCTTGGGTCCTCATAATTGACCTCAACTCGTAGAATTAGTTTCCCCTACTTTAGGTCCGTAGAATTGACCTCCACCTGCTGAATTGATCCCCAGTACTTTAGGTCCGCAGAATTGACCTCGACTCACAGAATTGGTCTTCACAACCCATAGAATTAGTCGCCACCAAGTTAGGTCTATAGAATTGACCTCAACCCACAAAATTGGACGCCACCACTTTATGTCTACAGAATTAACCTCGACCCACAGAATTGCTTTCCATAACTTTACATTTGCAAAATTGACCTTAGCCCGCAGAATTGGTCACCACAATTTTAGGTCCTCAGAATTGACCTCAGCCTACAGAATCAACCATCCCCATTATTACCTTATGTCCTCATAATTGACCTCGGCCTTCTAAAATGGTCATCCTTATCCTTTCGGTCGGTAAAATTGACCTCTTTCCCAAAATATCATGTGGTGTTTATTTGACAGCTTTCACTTATTCCAAGCTCACCTGTCGAGGGGCTCTGTAGACACCACAATCTAGGCACCCCATGTCTCCCCTTAGGTCCCTATCACCCCTCCATTCAACATAAACCCTAGGTAATACTTGGAGTACAAATCTAGACGCCATCGGGCATTCTCGATCTCCGTTTGACCTCGGTCAGCTTCATTGTTAGAGAGAAAGCTTAATGAATCTTCAAAGGGATCTGAATCCCCTTTCCATGGGTCCACCCCACACATGAATCGGCATAACGATTTGGAAAAATGGACCATTTCACTATCGAAAATAGATCTAGAGGCCATTGAGTGCTCCCGAGCCCCGATTTGACCCTAATTAACTTTCTTGTCTGAGAAAAATCTCAATGAGTCTTCGAAGGACATTGAAACCCATTTCCAATGGTCCATCCCATGCAAGAAAAGGCATAACAGTTTAGACCAACGATCTATTTCCCCTAAAAAACTGATCCGAAAGCCGCTGGGCCTTCCCAGGCTCCATTGGACTAAAGTCAACTCTTGAGCCCGAACAAGACTGAACGAATCTTCGAAGGGCACTTTATACCCTTTCTAACGGTTGGCCCCATGGGCGAATCAACCTTACGGTACGGACGGACGATCTGTTTTACTTTGAAAGGTCACCAGGTGCTTTTGGGACTTATTTGACCAAATTCAACTCTCCAAACCGAGTGAATATCTTTGGAACATTGATGTGCCTCACATAACCTTTCCAATGGTGCACTCCGTACACGATTCAGACTTTTGATTTGGATGAACGGGCATTTCTGGGCCCCGTTTGACCCAAAGTTAACTCTTAAAATTGGGAGCGAACCAAAGGATTCTCAAAGTTCTCTGAATAACCTTTCCAATGGTATGCCCCGTGGGTGATTTAGACTTATGAATTGCATTTTACGACCATTTTTTAAAGCATTTTCTTGAGACTGCCAATTGGTTGGTCCATATCCCTACCTATCGATAGTGTGTCTAGGGTTACCTACAAATAGGAAGGTCAAGTACAATACCGAATGGAAGTCCTTTGACCTTATATGAGGAGATCATGAGATCACCTTCCAAGGCACCTCAGGAACATTAACTTTAGTGATCTTAGTAACATTCTTCTTCAGCCAACGAGGTTTGCTTGTTTAAAACCTTTATCCACCTTTCATTCTCGTCACTTTCACACCCAATTTAGCAAAAATCCCCCTACATTCTTCATTCACTTGCAAGGAATCTCATCATCAATATCAATCTCCGAGTCTCCAAAGAAGGTCCAAACATTCTTCTTTCTCTTTAAATTATTTTATTTTTTCATTAGTTATATAAATTATTAATTTATCTTTCCCTTTAGATCATGCACATTATTAATTTCCAATATTTTATTAGTAATATTGCACATAATGTATTTTATTAAAAAAACAAAATAAGAAAAAGAGGGTTACACCTATAAATTCCAATGGGATTTTTTGGGTTACACCTATAAATTCCAATGAAGTCTCTATCTCTCTCTCAACCATGCACGCGAGTGCTACTCCCCGAGATGGATAAGGAGAGAGGGAAACGTAACCCTAGAGGTATGGCCACGCCTAGTAAAGACATCTTCCCCCTCCTTCAGGGCCTT
Organism: Sambucus nigra; assembly: GCA_949130495.1. NCBI lineage: Eukaryota > Viridiplantae > Streptophyta > Magnoliopsida > Dipsacales > Adoxaceae > Sambucus > Sambucus nigra. The sequence goes on from OX422209.1 coordinate 329,125,095, forward strand.
GGCCTTAACACCAACCACTTGCATTTTATCATGGTCAGCCACCTTCTTAGCCTGCTCGACCTCCCTCTTGGAATTGGCTACTTATTTTTTTGCTGAAGTCTTCCACTGCTCCAACAACTTAATCTTATCTTTTAGTTTAATCTTATCATCTATATTCCTTACCTCCTCCTCTTGAGCGCGATGATTTCTTCCAAGCACCTGTGCATCCCAGAGAAGGCTACCTCAATGTCAGAAGAGGACTCTTTAATTTTGTCATTTCTCCTCAATATCTAGTTATAATCAATAAGGAACTATAATATAAACATATAGGAGAGGACATTCCTAAAAACAACGGTAAGGAGAGTGATAATGGCTATATAGCAGACAACACACTTACAAGAGACATATTATGATTGCGCCAATCAACCGTCAGGAAGGGAAGACATAGCTGCCTCAACAGCAGGAAGAACTCCAGCACCAACCAACTCACGATCAAGCTCGGGATTGACAGTTATATATTGAGCGGTACCCTTGCCCTTATTCGCGTGCTACTTTCCATCCACCTACAAGGATGGAGATGTTCCCCTCCTTAACCTCTTATAGTGAGGCTCTTAAGCTTTGGTTTGGGAAATTTACACAAGGACAGGTTGAGTGGAACCCCAAATTTTGGCCTATAGGGGGAGGAGACCTGGTGCCGACAAGAGGGTTAGAAATATTTATTTTCACCATTTTTGAGAAATAAACGTTGTTCAAAACTAAAGAAAAGTTTAATGGCTGAAAGGATGATGAGGAAAAAAGAGTTATGCAACTATAATTGGTATCTTCTCTGTTATCAGGAAATAAATAAGGTAATTGAACTATGGTAGCAGAGCAGGAAGGAAGTCGAGCGAGGACGATATTTATCACCAATCCTCTATTGAATAGACAAAATAACCTCAAAGTCTAAAAAATTAACTTTAGAAGTATGATGAATATTTTTCTTGCTTTTATTTATAGAATAGAAAGCAACGTTGTATATTTAGCTGTAAACGTAACTGTCACAATATCATAAGAAAAACACAATTTGTGTGTTCATGTGCTGCCTATTCGTTAAACCTCTTAAGGGAACTTGGGACCACTATACACCTCACCCTCAGGAAGATGGACAAACTGCCAATCCTTTGCAATGAAACTATGATCCCAATAATCTTTGTTGTAATCCTGTAGATTCACGACAAGGGCTATATTAGATTGTCTATTCCCATACTTTTCCTATATTGTTCATTAATGAGGTAAACCCCATTAATGACCCTCCAAGTATTTGGGGAAACTTGGGCAGGGACTACATCAAAATATTAGAAAAATTCCTAAAATATATGATTAAGGGGGGGAAGTTACCCTACACTTAGCAATAAAGATAGTGGGTATCCAATGTCCCTCCTCTAAAGCCAAGAGGTAATAGGGACCAGTTAATAATTAAGTTTTTACCCACGAAGGGATTCTATAAGTGGACCTAAAAATCTCCAAGGAACCTTAATCTACTGTATAGATCATATTTTCTACAATGAACTACCAAAAAATACAAAGAATGAAAAGTTCTTATAGTGAAAAGCAAACAAAAGAAAACAGTTCTCACGAAAAATAAATACAACTCTCACAAATGGAGGAAAAGCCTTGGAAGATAAGGAAGAGACTTTGAAAGTAAGGGTGAAGTGAATGAAGGAGGGAAATGCCACTTTATATCCTCAGATAAGTCTTTCCAGTTGCATAGAGTTGGTATGATTAAAAGTACCCATTGTTTTGTTTTAAGGACGGTCCATTACCCAACAAGTCTTATTACTGGAGTATCCCCGGATTCTTATTCATAAAATTGTCATTGCATCAAGAAATAACAACCCAAAATAGCAAACTTTTAATGGTTGGCTGTTGACCAAGAACCTCAACAACTCAAAACCACAATCGAAGGCTTAAGACCGAGTTTTTATAAAATTGACCAACACTTAATGTTTAATACCCCATATCTTCACTCCACCATCTACTACTCTCTCCAATCAAGAATGGAGTGTTGGAAATTTTTTTTGTACCATAAAGCTGGGGTATGATGCGGACTTATGAGATTCTGACATCTGTTATCATGAAATACTCAATTAAGTAATGTCGGCAAGTGAGTATCTTGGTCGACTCAATTTTCTCTCATGGTCGGTCGGAAGGTCGACCATTAGCAAAAATATTACCAAGGCATACACGTGAGATGAACGTTGGAATATAAATAATCTCTTTGTACATACACATGTGGTTTAAACGTCCCAGCCATCTACGGTTAGCTGATCATTGGTTGTCATCAGGAACATAAAAAGGTGTAAGTTCCTGACTTATAAAGGCATTTCACCTATTCTACTTCTTCCCACTATTATAAATGGCACACCATATCTTATAGCTGGGATGTGGAGAAAATGACATATACAAAACCCTTGAGAGATACTTAAGAGCTTTTATCCACTTCTAATACAAAGCATTACCAAACTTGTGGATATAGGCACCACACTGGGACGAACCATGATAGTCTTTTGTATTATTCCCTATCTCTCATCTCTCTCAAGTTCAAATTGTTTTCTTTTATATTTTTTAAGTTTATTTTTGGTAATTCCTAGCTAAGACCTAAAATGATATTTTACTAATTTTTTACATTAACCATGTCCTTGAATATTAAAGACAAAATAATGCACCAAACACGTCATGATAATATAAATGCTCTAACTTGGCCACTAGGCTCTTCAAGAAAACATGGCATTAGCTTGAAAGTAAACATACTCAAGTCCTAACCTATGACTCAAAGGTTTGGTCCAAACAGGGAATAAGCCAAAACATACAAATTAACTCGATTAAAAAATTTATCCTCACACATCCAATCCTAAACTTGTAATCTTGGGTAATGGGAATTTCGAAGGATGTAGGTCCTTTTTTGTGAATGCCTAACCCTTTTCCTAAGTAGTGATCACACTGTTCCATCATTTTCCAAATTTTGGGGTTAAGGACAAACTAAGTCCCGAGTATTGGAGATGTGTTCCTCTCGATGATTAGATGTCAATTGAAGTGTGCTCTATAATGCCCTGATTCGAGAAGTGGGTATACTAGACGTGCCCAGTTTCAAAGATTGAGGATTCAAAGACTGGTTATGGATAGTTGGAAGAAGTGTTAACCTTAGTGAGGTGTTGTTTAGGCTTCATATTGGTAAATTAATAAGGGTCAATGTTGCCATCGATGTTTATTTAGATCATATGAATGGTGGAATGAGGGGGTATCGTGGCTCTACTTTAAGGGGAGGAACCCGAGAAGGAGTCATGTACCGTCTATCATAAGGGGTATGGAATGCCATCTAAGTTTCCATGACCCTTTTTCATTCTTAGAGTTGGTTCCACCTTTTTTTGGGAGACTCGAGTGAGGGGAATATGTCATTAGATTAGGGTTAGCTCTTAATTTTTCTTCCCAGGCGGAGGCCTTACGCGCGATGTGAGCTATGAATCTTTTCTCTTCCTCATATAATAATTAGTGACGAGGTTCGAAACTCCAAGTAATGTAAAAATCTACCCTATATTGTTTATCCCGCTCATTCATTTGGATTGTGGGGCTAGGGTATCGAGGCTTTTAAACCAAGGGCCCCTTTATTTGGTGACTTTAGAATGGGGCATCACTCTTAATTTTTTAAGAGTTGATGGGAATTGTGTCTGAGGTAGCAGGTGAGTACTAGTATCCACTTTCATTAGAGTACCTAAGGGTAAATAAATGTACCTCAGTGGTCGATCCATCCATCTGATGTATTGGGTTGGTCAACAAATATGATATGGTTTGTTGCCTAAAGAGCCTAGCTGTACATTTACTCCCATTCGGTCAAGTGATATATAATCTCTTCATAATGATTCAGCGATTCTTATTCTTTTGAGAACCTGAACTCTGTAATAAGGATTAAGTCCAGGCTGTAGTGATTGATATATAGGAAGTGTCTAGCCAAGATAAGAAAAAGGTCATATGGTCGATGGTAGGCATAGTCTCAATAATGATTTTTATGTCTAGTGATGGGGTCCTATAGGGGTTGATATTTAGAAGGGGGGCATTTCATTATTCTTGGTTTGTGATTAATGGGGACTATTATGTTCAATGTGTCATTATTTAGGTGGAAGTATCTGATATGGCATTAGGATGCGAGTTAGTATGAAAGGCAAGGGGTTTGTTTATTACATCAAGCTTTGGCGGCATAATGCTTTTGGTGTTCGTGAGTCCTTAAATTTCATACTTAATCACCCAACAGTTATCGGTGATGTGGCCTACCCCTCGATGGAACTCGCAGTGTGAGTTGTCTTGCCATTTTTTATGGGCTAGTAGTTGGTGGCCAAGGATTGAGTGGTTTGAGGCGATCATCCAATTTCAGGGAGATAAACACCCAACTAAGAGTTTCCTATAGATACATGAGGTGTCTTTCACGAAAATGGGACTCCTTGGTGGGGGGGGGGGGGGGGATTGGTAGTTTTTGGGGAGCCCCTATTTGGTAAGGTGCAACGCTGGCAACCATAGCCTTCAAGGTGTTAGGAATATTCTATCATCCGAGTTTTGGACTAATGACCATGGTTTTTATATTGGATGTATAATATCAAGGTGATGTCTATTTGGTAGATAACTGATTTGTTGGTCGGTAAGACTCCTCTGCAGACTTGGTTTCTTAGGTAGCCAAACTCTCCTTTATTTTTCACTCTATATGGTTAAGAACTTTAATGTCATGAATCTGGCTTTTGGATGTTCTTGATCACAAGATCAATCTCATCATTCTCCTAGGGATGATTAAAAATTTGACCGACCTTTTATTTCCTTTGGGTGATAATTACGATGCCCATCATCCCTTGTTTTTGTACTTTCTCAAATTTCACTCCCATATACCAAAAGGAGAACATCCCTTCTAGTACTACTAGGCCTATGTTCTGAACTATCATCTGGAGGTGGTAGTTGGATAAATGTGCAGAGGGTGTAATAACCCTTACATTTGAGTAATTTATTTTATATTAATTGGCCAAGAGAGGTAATTATATAAAACATTGGATAATGGAGTAAATATTATTTTAAATGATTTAAAAGACAACATTTACTAGATTTTTGCATATTTACTATTATGTGATCGTAAATAGCATTATATTACGATTTATAGTGTTGTTGTGATTTAAACGAAATTTATGGTTTAAATGAAGTTGGATCTTGAAATGATTTATATTATTCCGGATGCCAATTTAGAGGACACGATTAGTCCCAAAATAATCGAGATAGTCAAAATAAGTGCCATGTTATATTTTTGAGTTCCGGGCACTTTTGACAGGTTATGACTCAATTATGTAGTTACGAGTCATTTTACTGATGTATTAACATTTAAAGATGGAAATTAAGGCTAAGTACCCGATTGAGTCTTACAACCCCGTTTATTTCTCAAGTGTATTCTTACTAAACCTAGAGAGAAAGAGAGAGGAAGATAATTTGGGGAAAAAGAAAAGAAAAGGAAGAGAACTGAAGATTAAAGCTTGGATATGTTGCTAGCAGAAGAAAATCTAAGATTACAACCTTAAGGCAAGTTTCATACTTGCTAATATATGATTTAAGGTGAATCAAATGTAGTGATGGTTGTGTATTGGGGAAACTTTAACAATTATGGGATTTTATGAAATTATAGTGTTTGAACCCTTAAACATGGGTTTAGATAGATTTTGGGTTGATTATAGTAGTTAGTTTTTATATAGGATTGTTTTGGTTGTATTAATGATGATTGGTGTGGATAAAAATGGAGGAGAAATGAGTTTGGGGAAAAGTTGGGGTATTAAACTCCATAACCGAAATTGGGCAATCTGGCCAAGGCAAATCGATTCGCCCCTAGAGAATCGATTCGCTAAAGGGGTAGGCTACAGGTCTGTGTTGAGAGAATCGATTCGGCTTATCCGAATCAATTCGACAGTATGTAGAATGTTGGGTCCTATTGACCGAATCGATTCGGACCATCCGAATCGATTCTCTTTCAAGATCGAATCGATTCGGCCAGGGCGAATCGATTCGGAATTCCTGCTGTTTTAAGTTATTTTTCTAACTTAGATTGTAATTCTTTTCTTGTAGGTTTAGGACCTAGGAACTTTCTTTTAGGATGAAATGGAGTGTACTAGAGTCTCAAATTCAATATGTGACCACTCTAAATTAGAAAGAGGATAATTGGGCTTATCTTGGGGATAATCTAATAGATGTTAGGGTAGTCCCTTCTTCAGTAAACTAGTTTGAGACTAGGGAAAAATATGATCATATAATTGTGGAAATTTAGAGACGTGTTTGAGGTATACTATACTTTGTGGCTTATGATAACGCAATTATATCTCGGAGACTAATTTGGGGGTTTATTAAAAGTTGAAGTTTATAATGATGACATTAAACGCCTATGGCTCCAGATAAAGACTTAATGTATATTTTAAAATGGGAATAACTTGTGAATGATAATTTTCTTATACACACCTCTCTAAATGCTATTATAGGGGAAGTTACGCGCATGAGGTGAAGTCCCCTGTCTAGAGAATGCAGGGTGAATATAGTCCTCGGCCATAGGACCTGTTATTATTTATTGTGTGTTTAGTGTTCGAAGTGAGGTAATTTCGGGTATGGTTATGACTCACTGTCGAAGGTATATGGCCGCTTCCCGATGTCACACGATGTAGGATGCCTAGGCTGTCTTGGTGATAGGACCTGGAAGATGATAGCTATTTAGGGGCACATCCAGTGGGGAAACCCGAAAGGATGGTCTTAGAATCGTTATATGTTGTAAAATATAACTATTCTTGTTAAAGTGGGATTTTATTGATAATACGAAACTTTATTAAGTGAATTGCTTTGAATACGTTTCCTAATGAGAAAAAGGAACGATGAAATGAAATTGTGTAAAAAGGAAATGGAAGCTCATAAGTAATATTTTATTTATATTCTCCTGCAAATAAATTGTGATCTTTATCATTATTATTACGTTAGGTTATGCTTTTAGATTGTGAAGTTAGTTTCCTTATCATTAATTATTAAAGGGGTATGTAATAACCATTATAAAGGGGGGGAGTATGTAATAACCCTTACTTTTGTGTAATTTATTTTATATTAATTGGCTAAGAGAGGTAATTTTATAAAATAATGGATAATGGAGTAAATATAATTATAACTGATTTAAAAGATAATATTTACTAGATTTTTGCATATTTACTGTTATGTGAATGTAAATGGCATTATGTTACGATTTATAGTGTCATTGTGGTTTAAACGCCATTTATGGTTTAAATGAAGTTGGAACTTGAAATAATTTATATTATTCCGGATGCCAATTTAGAGGGAGCGGTTAGTCCTGAAATAGTCGAGATAGTCAAAATAAGTGCCATGTTGTATTTTTGAGTTCCGGGCACTTTTGACAGGTTATGACTCAATTATGTAGTTATAAGTCATTTTAGTGATGTATTAACATTTAAAGATGGAAATTAAGGATAAGTACCCGATTGAGTCTTACAACCCTTTTATTTCTCAAGTGTATTCTTACTAAACCGTGAGAGAAAGAGAGAGGAAGATAATTTGGGGAAAAAGAAAAGAAAAGGAAAAGAACTGAAGATTAAAGCTTGGATTTGTTGCTACTGGAAGAAAATCTGAGATTACAACCTTAAGGCAAGTTGCATACTTGCTAATATATGATTTAAAGTGAATAAAATGTAGTGATGGTTGTGTATTGGGAAAACTTGAACAATTATGTGATTTTATGAAATTGTAGTGTTTGAACCCTTAAACATGGGTTTAGATAGATTTTTGGTTGACTATAGTAGTTAGTTTTTTTGTAGGATTGTTTTGGTTGGATTAATGATGATTGGTGTGGGTAAAAATGGAGGAGAAATTATTTTGAGGAAAAGTTGGGGTATTAAACTCCATAGCCGAAATTGGGCATTCTGGCCCAGGCAAATCGATTCGCCCCTAGCGAATCGATTCGCTAAAGGGGTAGGCTACAGGTCTGTGTTGAGAGAATCGATTCGGCTTATAAGAATCAATTCGACAGTATGTAGAATGTTGGGTCCTGTTGACCGAATCGATTCTCTTTCAAGATCGAATCGATTCGGCCAGGGCGAATCGATTCTGAATTCCTGTTGTTTTAAGTTATTTTTCTAACTTAGCTTGTAATTCTTTTCTTGTAGGTTTAGGACCTAGGAACTATCTTTTAGGATGAAATGGAGTGTACTAGAGTCTCATATTCGATATGTGACCACTCTAAATTAGAAAGGGGATAATTGGGCTTATCTTGGGGATAATCTAATAGATGTTAGGGTAGTCCCTTCTTCAACAAACTAGTTTGAGACTAGGGAAAAATATGATGATATAATTGTGGAAATTTAGAGACGTGTTTGAGGTATACTATACTTTGTGGCTTATGATAACGCAATTATTTCTCGGAGACTAATTTGGGGGTTTATTAAAAGTTGAAGTTTATAATGATGACATTAAACGCCTACGGCTCCAGATAAAGACTTAATGTATATTTTAAAATGGGAATAATTTGTGAATGATAATTTGCTTATATACACCTCTTTAAATGCTATCATTGGGGAAGTTACGCCCATGAGGTTAAGTCCCCTGGCTAGTGAATGCAGGGTGAATATAGTCCTCGGCCATAGGACCAGTTATTATTTATTGTGAGTTTAGTGTTCGGAGTGAGGTAATTTCGGGTGTGTTTATGACTCACTTTCGAAGGTATATGGCCTCTTCCCGACGTCACGTGCTGTAGGATGCCCAGGTTGTCTTGGTGATAGGCCATGGAAGATGATAGCTATTTAGGGGCACATCCAGTGGGGAAACCCGAAAGGATTTACATAGAATCGTTATATTTTGTGTAATATAACTATTCTGATTAAAGTGGGATTTTATTAATAATACGACACTTTATGAAGTGAATTGCTTTGAATACGTTTCCTAATGAGAAAAAGTAATGGTGAAATGAAATTGTATAAAAAGGAAATGGAAGCTCATTAAGTAATATTTTATTTATATTCTCCCGCAAATGAATTGTGATCTTTTTTATTTTTATTACGTTAGTTTATGCTTTAGATTGTGAGGTTAGATTCCTTATCATTAATTATGGTGAACGAAACAAGCTTATTCATGATGATTAAATAGTCATAATTATCATGCACTTTATTCACTTGGTGATCATATTAAACCGGGCCCTAGCCCATTTATATCTCTTTATTTTGCATGAATCTTATATTCACCCAGGTGCTCCGCCGCAAGGATGCCTGTATTGACTTTTCTATCCCAGTGTCCTGGAGATGTAACACTTTGTGGATGTTATGGGATATTTGATTTAGACACTTCCATATTTTGTATTATAGTTAAGATCGGTTATGCATTTGGGCGTGTTTCCCAAGTTTTGTACTTGTGTTATATAATGTGATATTATACTTTATTACTTGGTGTAACCTATTGTAAGGGTCGGTTAACCGAAAGCTTGTTCGGTTATTTTTTAAGTATGCGATTGTTGATCGAATACATGTCTTTATTTATATCGACCTTATTTTCAATTGGATTGTTTAAATGTTTTTCTTTAACTTACAAATAAATTTTTGACAATCCGTTTTCTAAAATAATGGGTGGTTATCTCGTAAACTTTTTGTATTACTGTGACACTAAGAATGGACCGTCTATGATTCCTGTAATTATTGGTGTATCGGGATGGCCACCTCTTATTTAAATAAGTGGGGAGTCACAGATGGTATCTGAGCATCAAGTTCTAGAGTCTTTAGGATCTATGCGTACTTGTCACGTTTTACCGTAGCATTCTTTGTTATAGAGCCTTAATGTTAGGACTCTTTTGTTTTTCTATATTTGTGATCTTGTGCAAAATAAATTGTTCTTAATAGTATTCTAATTTAGTTGTGTCTTCGTCTCAGATGCCGCCTAAGAGAGGTCGCCCTGCGAGAAGAAATGGAGTTGTAGAAGATGATGTAGGTCCTCCACCACCACAGCAAGGAACTATAAATGCCTCTGAGGTAGCCAATATTGTGGCCCAGGTGATCAATGATGCGACGACTGCCTTGGTTCAACAAATTCCCCAAGCCCAACAACTAAGGGTTCAGGAGGTGCAAGCCCCTGTTGGACCTTCTCCATGGGAAAGAGTCAGAGAATCCTTCTTGAAGGGTCATCCCCAAGAATTTTAGGGTGGTTCCGATGTGATAGTATCTAAATAATGGAAGAAGGATATGCATCGTCATCTTCGCTTGATAGACTGTAGTGAAGAACGGAAGAAAATCCTTGCTACATTTAAACTAGTTGGATCAGCGTTACACTGGTGGGAGTCGATGACCATGCCAGAACAATGAGATACCATGACTGTAACTGAATTTTGGGTTTTATTTAACCGAAAGTATTTTCCTCCCACAGTCTAAAGGTAAATGAGGAGGAAGCTTCAAGATATAGTTCAAGGTGAACGTTCGGTGGAAGAGTATGAGGAGGAATTCACCCGTTTGGCTAGTTTTGTGCCGGATGAGGTAACTCCGGAGGAAAGGAGAATATCAAAGTTCATTGGAGGATTACATTGGAGGATACGACACCACTTTCGTTATCAGGATCATCGGTTGCATGTACAAGGAAGTAAGAAAGTTTCAGTTATGGGACAATTGAGTAAGCTGGGAGGCAATGGTGCGGAGGAGAAATACCCTCATCCCAATCATCGGGAGGTAAGCAAAAGGAAAGGGACACCCAATAAGGGGATTGGTCCAAAAGACAACATTTTAGGGGATTTAATGTCGGTAGCAGTAATTTTAGGCACAGTCAGGGTGCCCAACGATAGCATCAGGCGGGTCAGGCAGGTCGGGGTAACAATGGGGGTCGAGGCCATTCGGGCTAAGGCTTTGGGCAGTTCAGAAATAATAGAGGCCGTAATAAGGAGAATATGATGGGTTGTTATTTTCAATGTGGGGAGCCGAGTCATTATAGGAAGGCGTGCCCGAAGTTGATTGGGGGACAGTTTCCCAGAATTCCACAGCATCAGCAGGCACAACTACCGCCACCAGTGCCTAATCCATCCGTTCCTTCATAATAGCGACAACTACAGTATGGGCGTGTCTACCATATACAGGATGCTATACTTCCTCCAGCCCTGCCAGCGCCACCAGCTATCAAGGGTAAGTTTTCCATTCATAGGCATATGGGTCGTGTATTGTTTGATACGGGTGCAACACACTCGTTGATTTTTAGAAGTTTTGCTCAGTCTACGTAGTTAATTAAATCTATGCAAAGTACTTTCACTAGTGTCGAGTCTTCAATGGGTGATGGTTCGCTCATTTTCTTTGTTTGTAAACGAGTAGAAATAATCTTTGTAATTTGTGCTTTGAGGACGATTTGCTCGTCCTTGATATGGTCGGGTATGATGTAATCTTGGGTATGAATTGGCTAGTGAAGTATCATGCGGTAGTACATTGCTATGGGAAGAGTATAGTCTTTGCCATTCCTGGGAACGAGATGTTTTTAGTGGCTATGCCTCGTTCAGAGGGAGGTTTTATCACTTATTTATATTGCATTGCGGAGGAGACTTCTCGTGATATAGTCATTTCCTTAGATTTGATTCCCGTTGTTAGAGACTTCAAAGATGTTTTTCGGGAGATACTGGGTTTACCTCCAAGTAGGAAGATTGAGTTTGTGATTGATTTAGCACCGGAAATGCGACCGATTGCTAGAGCTCCGTACCATATGGCTCCGGTTGAGATGAGGGAGTTTAAAGATCAGATTCAGAAGTTGTTAGAATAGGGGTTTATTAGGCGTAGTATGTCACCGTGGGGAGCTCCTATATTGTTTGTGAATAAGAGAGATGGTTCCCTCCGGTTGTGTGTAGATTATCGGGAGTTGAATAAAGTTACCATGAGGAATAAATACCCACTACCTTGGATTAATGATTTGTTCAATCAACTTAGGGGAGCGTCGTACTTCTCTAAAATATATTTGAGGACGGGGTATCACCAGCTGCGGATACGAGAATAGGATGTGTCCAAGACTGCGCTTTTAACTAGATATGGGTCTTATGAATTTTTGGTTATGCATTTTAGGCTAACCAATGATCCTACAGTGTTTATGAACCTTATGAATAGAGTGTTTCGAGACTTCTTGGACTAGTTTGTTATCATGTTTATTAATGACATCCTAGTGTATTCTCAAACGGAGGCCGATCATGCTAAACATTTACGGTTGGTCCTACAGACGTTGAGACATCATCAGTTATATGCCAAATTTGAGAAGTGTGTTTTTTGGCTACAGGAAGTGCAGTTTCTGGGTCATATTTTGACAGCTCGGGGTATTTCAGAAGATCTGAGTAAAGTATAGCGGTGAGGGAATGCCCACGACACCTACAGAGATTCACACTTTTCATGGTTTGGCTGGCTATTACCGTAGATTTATGAAGGGTGGTTTTTCTAAGATTGCTAGCCCTTTGATAAATTTAACTCGGAAGGGAGTAAGATTTATTTGGGATGATTCTTGTCAACTAGCTTTTGATGAGCTAAAAGATAGGTTGATTTCTTCTCTAGTACTTGCATTACTGAGACCGGGGTTGGAATATTTGGTCTTTATGGATGCATCTATGCAAGGGTTGGGAGGTGTGTTACAGCAAGAGCAGCGGGCTATTTCTTATACTTCTCGCAAGCTAAAGCCCCATGAGAAGAATTATCTGGTACATGCTTTGGAACTTGCTATAGTGGTTTTTGCCTTGAAGATTTGGAGACATTACCTCCTGGGTGAGAAGTTTAGTCTTTTCACGGACCACAAATCGTGGCAATATTTATTTTCGTAGAAAGATTTGAATATGCGACAGCGCCGGTGGTTGGAGTTTGTGAAAGACTACCAATTTGATATTCACTATCACCCGGGTAAGGCTAATGTATTGGCTGATGCATTGAGTCGGAACACGAGGGGGAGTTAGCACTCTATGGAACGCTATGTGGAAAGAACTTAACCAAGAGGATGCGGTTGCAAGGGCGTTTATCTCGTTGTTGACCGTTATGCCTACGGTAGTAACAAGGGTTGTGGAAGATCAGGGAAGGTATAAAGTTTATCAGGACCATAAGCACCAATTGTTAACCGAGGGAGCGGAATCCTACTCTATAAGTTCTGAGGGTGGGTTACGTTTCCACAGGAAACTTTTTGTCCTAGATGAGGGGGATTTGAGACGGGACATAATGACAGAAAATCATGGGTCCAAGTTTGCAGTACATCTCGATAGAGACAAAATGTACCAAGACATGCGGCGTCAATATTGGTGGGCGGGTATGAAATGGAACATTTCTGAATTTGTTTCTCAGTGTAATACTTATCAACTGGTGAAGGTAGATCATCAGCGACCGAAGGGATTGTTACATCCCTTGAAAATATCGGTATGGAAATGGGAAATCATCTCGATGGATTTCATCACGGGATTGCCAACATCACAAAGCGGTCGTGATTCCATTTAGGTGATTATCGATCGTTTAACCAAGTCGACACATTTCTTACCGGTACATACAAACTACAACACTGCTCGTTAATATAGTCTCCGATCGAGACAAAATTTTTGTTTCCCATTTTTAGCGAAGTTTCTAAGAAGATATGGGAACCGAATTAAAGTTGAGTACCTCCTATCACCCTCAAATATATGGGTAGACGGAAAGAGTCAACCAAATGTTAGAGGATATACTCAGAATGTATGTGCTTGATTTCAAAGGAGGTTGGGAACAATACCTTCCCTTGGTCTAATTTGCTTATAATAATTCGTACCAATTCACTATCGGGATGGCACCCTATGAAGCATTACATGGTCGACCGTGTAGATCACCTACTTGTTGGTTAGAAGTAGGAGATAATAAATTTCTTGGACCTAAAATGATCCAAGATACTTCTTCAAAGATTGAACTTATTCGCAATCGCATTCGAATCGCTTAAGATCGTCAAAAGAGTTATGCGGATGCGAATAGAAGGAATGTGGAATTGGAGGTTAGAGATCAAGTTTTGGTACGAGTTTCACCAATTAAGGGTATAAAGCGATTTGAGAAGAAAGGAAAGCTTGCACCGCGCTACGTAAGACCTTTTCCCATTATTTCTAAGGTAGGCCCAGTCGCTTATCAACTTGCCTTACATGAACACTTACAACAGATTCATGATGTGTTTCATATTTCATCCTTGAAAAAGTACAAGAGGTGTGATATCGAATTGTAGCCCGATATTTAATATGAGGAACAACCCATTGTAATCTTAGATCACGGGGAGCGTAGGCTAAGGTCTCAAGTAGTGGCCTTGGTTCGGGTTCAATGGGGGCATCACAATGCCGAGGAGTCAACGTGGGAGTGTGAGGACGATAAGCGAGAAAAGTATCCACATCTCTTTTTGCAAGGTACACCTATATTTTGAGGGAAAAATTTCCTTATAAAGGGGGGGAGTATGTAATAGCCCTTACATTTGAGTAATTTATTTTATATTAATTGGCCAAGAGAGGTAATTATATAAAATATTGGATAATGGAGTAAATATTATTTTAACTGATTTAAAAGATAATATTTACTAGATTTTTGCATATTTATAGTTATGTGAATGTAAATAGCATTACGTTACGATTTATAGTGTCGTTGTGCTTTAAACGGCATTTATGGTTTAAATGAAGTTGGAACTTAAAATGATTTATATTATTTCGAATGCCAATTTAGAGGGCGCGGTTAGTCCCGAAATAGTCGAGATAGTCAAAATAAGTGCCATGTTGTATTTTTGAGTTTCGGGCACTTTTGACAGGTTATGACTCAATTATGTAGTTACGAGTCATTTTATTGATGGAAATTAAGGCTAAGTACCTGATTGAGTCTTGTAAACACTTTTATTTCTCAAGTGTATTCTTACTACACCTAGAGAGAAAGAGAGAGGAAGAGAATTTGGGGAAAAAGAAAAGAAAAGGAAGAGAATTGAAGATTGAAGCTTGGATCTGTTGCTACCGGACGGAAATCTGAGATTACAGCCTTAAGGAAAGTTTCATACTTGCTAATATATGATTTAAAGTGAATAAAATGTAGTGATGGTTGTGTATTAGGAAAACTTGAACAATTATGGGATTTTATGAAATTGTAGTGTTTGAACCCTTAAACATGGGTTTAGATAGATTTTGGGTTGATTATAGTAGTTAGTTTTTATGTAGGATTGTTTTGGTTGGATTAATTATGATTGGTGTGGGTAAAAATGAAGGAGAAATGAGTTTGAGGAAAAGTTGGGATATTAAACTCCATAGTCGAAATTGGGCATTCTGGCCCAAGTGAATAGATTCGCCCCTAGCGAATCAATTTGCTAAAGGGGTAGGCTATAGGTCTGTGTTGAGCGAATCGATTCAGCTTATCTGAATCGATTCGTCAGTATGCAGAATGTTGGTTCCTCTTTACCGAATCGATTTGGATGGTCCGAATCGATTATCTTTCAAGACCGAATTGATTCGGCCAGGGTGAATCGATTCAGAATTCCTGCTATTTTAAGTTATTTTTCTAACTTAGCTTGTAATCCTTTTCTTGTAGGTTTAGGACCTAGTAACATTCTTTTAGGATGAAATAGAGTTTACTAGAGTTTCATATTCGGTATGTGACCACTATAAATTAGAAATGGGATAATTGGGCTTATCTTGGGTATAATCTAATTTATGTTAGGGTAGTCCCTTCTTTAGCAAACTAGTTTGAGACAAGGGAGGAATAGGATTATATAATTATTGAAATTTAGAGACGTGTTTGAGGTAGACTATACTTGGTGGCTTATGATAACGCCATTATTTCTCGGAGACTAATTTGGGGGTTTATTAAACGTTGAAGTTTATAATGATGATATTAAATGCTTATGGTTCTGGATAAAGACTTAATGTATATTTTAAAATGGGAATAACTTGTGAATGATAATTTGCTTATATACACCTCTCTAAATGCTATCATAGGGGAAGTTACGCGCATGAGGTGAAGTCCCCTGGCTAGTGAATGCAGGGTGAATATAGTCCTCGGCCATAGGACCGATTATTATTTATTGTGTGTTTACTGTTCGAAGTGAGGTAATTTCGGGTGTGGTTATGACTCACTGTCTAAGGTATATTGCCGCTTCCCGATGTCACGCAATGTAGGATAACCAGGTTGTCTTTGTGATAGGCCCTGGAAGATGATAGCTATTTAGGGGCGCATCCAGTGGGGAAACCCGGAAGGATGGTCTTAGAATCGTTATATATTGTGAAATATAACTATTCTTTTTAAAGTGGGATTTTATTGATAATACGACACTTATTGAAGTGAATTGCTTTGAATACGTTTCCTAATGAGAAAAAGGAACGGTGAAATGAAATTGTGTAAAAAGGCAATGGAAGCTCATTAAGTAATATTTTATTTATATTCTCCTGCAAATGAATTGTTATCTTTGTCATTATTATTTCGTTAGGTTATGCTTTTAGATTGTGAGGTTATATTCCTTATCATTATTTATCGTTAACGAAACAGGCTTATTCATGATGATTAAATATTCATAACTGTCATGCACTTTGTTCACTTGGTGATCATATTAAACCGGGTCCTGACCCATTTATATATCTTTATTTTGCATGAATCTTATATTCGCCCAGGTGCTCCGCTTCAAGCATGCCCATATTGACTTTTTTATCCTTGTGTCCTGGAGCTGTAACACTTTGCGGATGTTATGGGATATTTGATTTATATGCTTCCATCTTTTGTATTCTAGTTATGATCGGTTATGCATTCGACTGTGTTGCCCAAGTTTTGTACTTGTGTTATATAATGTGATATTGTACATTAATACTCGATGTAACCTATTGTAAGGGTCTTTTAACCGACAGCTTATTCGGTGATTTTTGATATATGTGATTGTTGATCGAATACATGTCTTTATTTATATCCACCTTCTTTTAAATTGGATTGTTTGAATGTTTTTCTTTAATTTACAAATAAATTTTTGACAATCCATTTTCTAAAATAATGGGTGGTTATCTCGTAAACTTTTTGTATTGCAGTGATGCTAAGAATGGACCGTCTATGATTCCTATAATTATTGGATTATCTGGATGGCCACCTCTTATTTTAATAAGCGGGGTGTCACAGAGGGGAGGCCCAATTTTTTGTATGTCTTAAAGACAGGAATTTTGAACCTATCCAAGATTTGATCCTTAAGATAAAGGGATATATTTTTTATGTTATTTAACTCGCCAGAGGTTTGCATTTTATCAATGGATTCCTGAAGAAGGAGTAACTCAATTTGAACTAGTGTTATCTTTTCATTTAGGGGAGGAGGAGGAATAATCTTGTAGGCTAGCGGTGGAGCTAATAATTTAGCATGTGGGGACCCCGATAGGCGAGGTGCGGGTACTTATGGTAAAATTCAACGTAACCATAAGGGGAAAATAATATTTAATAGTGGGGAGCACCGATGTTATCTGGTGCTGACATTAGTGCGATTGGGTCCTGAGGATTTGTCAGCATCCTTTCAATTTCTATTGTAGGAAGCATATAAGTTTTAGTTATAGAGGGAGGTTTTACAGACCCCATTGCATAAGTATCCTTATGTAGATGGGCCTGTGGTTGTCCCAATGCTTGGATTTTCGATTGCATGGTGTTTCAAAACCCGACCCATTACAAATGGAGTTTGATAATATTCTATATACATAGAACGTACCATAGAATAGACTTGGAAGTCAAGGCTAGGGAGGTCACCGTCGAAGACTAAACGACCTCACAGAGCGTGGATATGGGTTTTGGGGATAGGAACTTAGTGTGAATTTATGCGGGTAATAATAACTGCAGAAAAAGGAGGGACAACATTATTTATGATTTTTTAAATAGAAGGACAATATATAGGGGAAAAGGACCCACATATGTATGATTTATTTGATGAAATTCTTTAATCTGTTTTAACCGTATTTGGATAATATTTTTTTTTGAATTTTTTTATTAGTATCTTTTGAGGGGAAGAATTGAGAAGAGTTTATCATCGTAGATCATTATCATTTCCCTATCATTGTTACTGTAGGATATCCACACCACCCCCTAATTCCAAAATTCCCATACTCATGTTATTGTGACTCATTTCTTTGTTATGAATTTGATGACCAAAATACACTTTAATCTCAGTCTAGGTTGTTTCAGAAAGCTTTGTGTTCAAGATATCAATACCATACTTCTCTTTATATATTTGATAGGAACCTTTGTAATACCTCATATTTTTGATAATTTAAATAATTATGGGAGTAATTATTATAGAGGGATTAATTGAATTTAAATATGAGAATTTAATTATTAATTAATCTGGATCTAATAAAAATAAATATTAACTAGCGTGCTAAGGGTTAATACTTATTAATTTAATATTACCGTGCGACATGTAATATGGAACGATACACTTTGATAAATTATCAAGAGAGAATAATACGACAGTTTAGTGAATTAAGTCAGACGCGCATGTGAGTCGTGTCGTGACTAATTTGGTGGAATAAATATATCAATTATTTTTAGTAACTCGTATGGTCATTTCGAGTGTACCATTGAGTCCGGAAGGGTCGAGATAGTCGGAATAGTATACCCGGGTGTTTAGTTTGGGTCCTAGGGCAATTTTAGGCCTAACCAGCACCCCGAGAGGGCATTTTGGTAAATTGGATTTTTGGGCCTAATTAATGGACGAAAATTAAGAGTTAATTTATCAGCCAAAGAAAGTACATTAGGGTTAGAAAGCTACAGGAAGTAAGAACGGCCATAGGAAGTGTGAGGGAGAGATTTTTCCAAGAGAAAATGGCTAAATTGACACCCCCTTGCACAACCACCACCGCCACCACCACCGTGTAGATCGGGACAAGGGCAACACACCCATACCAACAAAGTCAAGAAATCAGACTACTAATTCAAGGCAAGTATTTATAACTTGCTGTATTTCGGTATTTATCATACTCATGTTAGTATAGGATTGTTAGAGATATGTTATAGTTTATAAAGATAACGAAATTGAGGAATTTGGATATGTAAATTGATTCTTAGATTTGTGAAATTTAAACCCTTCATGTATGTAGACTAGAAATTATGTTTTGAGGAACTTATGTGTAGAACAAATCTCGAAATTATGGGTTCTTGAACATGAATTGGAAGAACTAGGGTTTTGATAAATTTAAATTGGGGATTTTGTGTTTTATGAATGATTCGTATTTAATTGATGATTCTAGGATATTAGAATTCATATATTATTGATGGGGTTCGATGTAGAACAGTTTTTTTAGAGTTTGGGGTGTTGAATGAGAAGTTTTGGGGTTAAAAATGGTGGAAAAACGTTGAAAAATCTGGGTAGGAGACGAACAGGGGAATCTCGCGCGAAGTCGCTCGAAGTCGTTCAAGCGAGATTTCATCTCGCGCAAAGTCGTTCGAGCGACATGTAGCAGTCGTTCAAACGACATGCCATTTGATTCGAGCGACAGAGTGAAATTTTGAGAATTTCTTAGGATCTAGTTTTGAGTTTATTAGTTCATGAATGAGAGAAAAGTTTCCATGCAATAAACTTAAGTAAGGTAGAATTTCGAAAAAAGTATAAGCGACTAAATACTTTAATGAATTCGGCACGGAGAGAATGTACCTTAAAGATTACGAAAGGGATAATAATCTCAATAACTGTATACTGAAGTGGTGAAATCAAAATACGTGAGAGAAGCATATATGTAGGTGAGGGAAATACCTATAAATTATAACAGGATGTGTGTATCCCTATTATGTATTGTTATTATTAAAGGCACTAATGGATGATAACCCGGGGGTCTAAGAATCTTAGTATTAAGTGTACTAATGGGTGATAACTCAGGGGTACAAGAATGAATTATAAGTGTACTAATGGGTGATAAACCGGGGGTACAATATGTTGGTTAAGTGCGCTAATGGGATATAGCCCGGGGGTGCAGTATTATATATATATATATAGGGAAGATATGACTATATGTATATATACACGTGAGTTTGTGGATCAATCTACTGTGTATAGTTATAGAGATGGGCATGTAAATTTGTTAAGAAAATTGTTAAAGTATAATTGATTTATTGTGAAAATAAAAAATGTATTAATTAGCTATTCAACATAGGCTAATTTGATAACGTATTGTATGGGCGATACGAGTTTACTAATAGTGAGGATAAATGCTATTAGAATGAATTCATACTAGTTATATGGGGTGTTATAGCTAAAGAGAAAATTAGATACGCGTTAGGCGTGCACAATAAAAGAGACGTGAGAATCTCATGTGAGAGTTCGAACTAACATGCACTTGATACTTGCTGAACTGCAAATTTTAAATATTTGCTTAAACAAATATTTTTACACATCGGGGTCTGACCCGTTTCTTGCATCTTATCTCTCTCTTGCTATATGTATGTATTATATCAGGTGCTCAGCCACAGGGACATAAGGCTTTGAGGCTCGGATTGCTTGGTGTGCTGCAGCTGTTGTGGAAACTGTAGGTCTTTGTATTAGACGCCTTGATTCTTCATTTCAATTCTTTATAGAGATTCTATTTAGGGCATGTGTCGCCCATTTCCCTTGGATAGCTTTGAGAGATTATGTTCACTTTATTTCTCGTTCATTTTCATTGTGATTGATGGCTACTATTGTTTTGGTTTAGAGTTTTGAACTGCAATGTTCTATCCAGTCATATTTATTTCAGCATGTGATTCTGATCCATTATTTATAGTAAATAATTATGCGCGGATGGTTTATATTAAATTTCTTGGTTTGGTAATTAAATGGTTTTATTTAGTGAGAAAAATGTTTTGACACTTAGCTTAATTATATTAGGTGATTACTTAGCTTAATTATATTACATGATTAAATAAGTTATTATGTTTTCGACAGTGATGCTAAGAATGAACCAACCAAACATTCTGTTTTAAATTTCTTAAAGGACTGATCACCTGATATTTAATTGGGTGGGGTGTCACAGGTGGTATCATAGCATCAGGTTCTAGTGTCCTTTAGGATCTGTACGGCTTACTATGTTTTCATCTTTGCGTCCTTTGATATAGAGCCCTATTTTTAGAACTGTTGTAATCTTGTATTTTTACGATTAGATCTTCAGCTATTCGAGATTTAGTAATAACTGTGAACTAATAATATTCTTTTTCATCTCAGATGCCTTCTCGACGTGCACTAAAAGACCGACAGGCCCAACCAGAGCAGCCGGTCGTACAGGCTCACGGGACAATGAATGCAACAGAGGTTTCTGTAATAGTTGCACAAGCAGTGAATGCAGCCTTAGCAGTGGTGCAGCAGGCCCCACACCAGGTTCAGGCAGTGGCACCAGTTCTAGTGCATCCATTTCCCATTGCATGGGAAAGAGTTAGAGAGTCCTTTCAGAGGGCTTGTCCCCCAAAGTTCATGGGCAGTTCAGATGTGGTTATCGCTAGCCAGTGGAAGAAGGACATACAGTGACACCTTCGTATGTATGAGTGCATGGAGGTTCAGAGGCAGGTGTTGTCTACCTTCAAGATGAGAGGGGAAGCCTTACAGTGGTCGGAGTCCACTACTACTACCGAGGAGAGATATTTGATGACTATCACTGATTTCTGGGTGCGGTTAGACAGCAAGTACTTTCCTTTCGCCGTCAAGACCGAGATGAGGCAGAAACTTTTAGACCTCACCAAGAAGGGAGGATAGTTGCGGAATACGAGAAGGAGTTCACACGATTGACAAACATGGTACCGTAGGAGGTGCCTACTGAGGAGAAACACATTCAGATGTTCATGGATGGCTTGACTTGGAGGATACGACAGCATCTATTGGGGAACCTTTCTCTACACTCATATACCGACATTTTGAATGCAATCTTATTGTACTGTCAGGACAATATCTTCCATGCTAAGGGAAGAAAGCGAGGGGGAGAGCCCAACCAGTTGGGAAAGACAGGGGGAGGTAATGCCAATGGGGTACCAGTTGAGCATAGTCAGAGACAAGGTTCCTCGCAAGGGGAGTCTGCTAAGAGATTTCATTCCGGAGGTTTCAGGCATGGTCATGGGGGTTGGAGACAGGGCCAGCAGCAGGGCCAGCCATAGAATCAGTAGCAGGGCCAATAGCAGGGGGGACAGCAGGGTCAGCTGGGCCAAGGTAGAGGTGGTAACGACCAACCGAGCCGAGGTTACTAGGGGCAGAGAGGAGGAAACTTCATTGGGAAATGTTATACTTGTGGAAAAATTGGCCATAAGAAATAGGAGTACCCCAATAGGGACAGAGTTCCTCGACAGCCGGGTGCTCACCAGGAGCCCTAGAGACCTATTTTTCCCGTCGCCCTACCAGCGCCAACTCCAGTTCCTGCTTTGCCCACAGTTTCGATGCAGCAGGGGCAGTTACAGTATGAACTTATCTATAACGTCCACCAGGCCGCAGGCACCACCCACAGTGGAGGGTAAGTTTTTTATCCATGGTACTTTGGATCGCATCTTATTTGACATGGGGGCATCACACTCTTTTATAGCCACTAACTTTGCATAGGCCACTGGGTTGTTAAGCACGGCAGAGGGTACAGTGACTTGTGTAGACTCACCGCTAGGTAATGGGTCGATGATTTTATTCATATGCCGGGGAGTAGGCATAGAGATTGAAAGTTTGATTTTACCGGCTGATATGCTCGTGTTAGATATGTCCGAGTACGACACCATTATTGGTATGGATTGGTTAGTCGAGTATAGGGCCATGATTGATTGACTCAGTAGGAGTATTGTGTTCGCCATTCCTGGCCAGGAGATGTTCTTAGTGGCGATGCCTCGCTCCGAGGGAGGGTCGTCCACCCATTTATTTTATATAGAGGATGAGACATCTGCAGTAGTGTTTCCACTCGATTCAATTCCAATCATCTGCGAGTTTTTTGATGTATTTCAGGATACACTGGGGTTGCCTCCGAGTAGGGAGATCAAGTTTATGATAGACTTAACACCAAGAACTCATCCGATAGCACGAGCGTCTTACCGTATGGATTCGATAGAGATGAGGGAGTTACGGGATCAGATAGAACAGTTATTGGAATATGGTTTCATCTGTAAGAGTACCTCGCCTTGGGGTGCCCCAGTTCTGTTTAAAAATAAGAGGGATGGGTCCCTACGACTTTATATTGATTATCGGGAGCTTAACAAAGTAACGATACAGAATAAGTATTTGTTACCTCGCATCGATGACCTGTTTGATCAGTTGAGGGGAGCGACCCACTTTTCGAAGATAGACTTGAGATCCGAGTACAATCAGCTACGCATCAGGGAGAAGGACGTGGCCAAGACTGCTTTTCTGACAAGGTATGGATCGTATGAATTCAGGGTTATGACATTTGGGCTAACCAATGCCCCAATAGTATTTATGGACTTAATGAACAGAGTATTCAGAGAGTTCCTAGATCAGTTTGTCATTGTCTTCATAGATGACATCCTAATTTATTCACACACTGAGGAAGAACATGCCGAGAACTTACGTATGGTTCTGCAAACCTTATGAGAGCATGAGTTGTACACCAAGTATGAAAAGTGTGAATTTTGGCAGTGGGAGGTACAATTTTTGGGACACATTGTATCAGAGAAAGGGATATCTGTGGACCTTAGTAAGGTGTTAGCGGTGAGAGAGTGGGGACAACCCATGACGCCGACGGAGGTGCGGAGTTTTCTAGGTGTAGCCGAATACTAAATACGGTTTATTTAGGGATTCTCGAAGATTGCGGGTCCTATGACAAATTTGGCTCGTAAGGGCGTGCCATTTGTTTGGGATGATACATGTTAGTTAACATTTGATGAGCTGAAGGACAAGTTGACTTCAGCACCCGTACTAGCACTTCCTAGAGCGGGAGTGGAATACCTGGCACATCATTACAAGGGCTTGGGGGAGTACTCCAGCAAGAGGAGAATGCCATAGCTTTCGCTTCCTGGAATCTTAATCCTCATGAGAAGAATTACCCCACCCGTGACTTAGAGCTGGCAGCAGTTGTGTTTGCGCTTCGAAGTTGAAGGCATTACTTATTGGGGGAACAATTTCGCTTATTTACGGACCACAAGTCACTGCAGTACTTATTCACGCAGAAAGAGTTTAATATGCGTCAACGCCGGTGGCTTGAGTTTGTAAAATATTATCAGTTCGAAATACACTATCACCCGAGAAAGGCTAATGTGGTTCCTGATGAATTGAGCTGCAGGCCGGTAGATGATACGACCGAGGTGTGGAAAGAAAAATGGAAGGAACTAGGACATCAGGATGTTGTGGCCCGATCATTT
This sequence comes from Sambucus nigra, assembly GCA_949130495.1. Taxonomy (NCBI): domain Eukaryota; kingdom Viridiplantae; phylum Streptophyta; class Magnoliopsida; order Dipsacales; family Adoxaceae; genus Sambucus; species Sambucus nigra. The sequence continues at coordinate 329,149,376 of OX422209.1, forward strand.
ATGTCTGTGATGACAGTCATGCCTCAGATTGTTACGCGAGTAGTACAGGCACAGGCACAGGCAGCGGATTCGTTCTGTCAAGATCGGATTAGGTAGATTTTAGCCGGGGGAGCCGAGTCTTATTCAGTAAGTTCCGAGGGTGGTTTGCGTTTAAATGGGGGACTCGCTATTCCATAAGGGGAGGACCTTCGACATACAGTAATGACAGAGTCGCATTAGTCCCGATTTACGGTACATCCCGATGGGGACAAAATGTACCAGGATATGAGGCGACAGTATTGGTGGAGCGGGATGAAAAAGGATATCGCATAGTTCGTATCCAAGTGTACCACTTGTCAGTTAGTAAAAGTGGACCATCAGAGGCCACCCAGTTTACTTCAGCCGTTGGAGATTCCTACATGTAAATGGGAAGGCATTTCCATGGATTTTATCACTGGATACCCACTTCACAGAGGGGGAATGATTCTATATGGGTTATTGTGGTTCAGTTGACGAAAGTAGCCCACTTTCTGCCCGTTAGGACAGAATACACGCGGGACAGTATGCTCAGCTATTTATTACAGAGATAGTGAGACTGCATGGTGTTCCTTTTAACATCGTGTCGGATAGAGATAAGACATCTATATCTCATTTTTGGGAGAGCTTCCAGGAGGCTATGGGTACCGAGTTGCGGTTGAGTACGGCGTATCACCCGCAGACCGATGGGCAGACTGAACGCACTAATCATATGCTCGAGGACATATTGCACATGTGTATCCTTGATTTTAGGGGAGGTTGGGAGCAGTATCTTCAACTGGTAGTGTTGCTTATAACAACTCCTATCAATTTACGATTGGCATGGCCCCGTTCGAAGCATTGTATGGCAGACCTTGTCGTTCCCCAGTTTGTTGGCTAGAGGTGGGAGACAACAAATTACTCGGGCCAGAAGTAATTCAGGATATGTCGAGAAGGATCAAGATGATTCGAGATCGCATACGGGTAGCCCAGGACAGACAAAAAATCTATGCCGATGTAAAAAGGTTCTTTCGAGAGTTCGCAGTGGAGGACTAGGTTTTGTTGAGAGTATCTCCGGTAAAGGGAGTAATGAGATTTCGGAAGAAAGGGAAGTTGGCTCCGAGATATGTAGGACCATTCCCTATTATAGAGAGGTTCGGACTAGTGGCTTATAGACTGGGGCTACCGGAGCACTTGCATTGTATCCATGATGTGTTCCACATTTCATCACTGAGGCGATACCTCCGGGATGAGTTGGCACACACTCACATAACGATTGAGGAGATTGAATTATAGCTAGATAGTTCATATGCGGAGAGACCGGTAGCTATCCTAGATTATAGTGAGAGGAGGTTAAGGTCAAAGGTAGGTTCACTTGTTCGGGTGCAGTGGCAACATCACAATGTGGAGGAGTCTACTTGGGAGCGTGAGGCGGATATGCGTGAGAAATACCGAATTTATTCATACAAGGTATGCCTTATTTTTCCGAATTTCGGGACGAAATTCTTTTATTAGGGGGGAAGTATGTAATACCCCATATTTTTGATGATTTAAATAACTATGGGAGTAATTATTACAGAGGGATTAATTGAATTTAAATATGAGAATTTAATTATTAATTAATCCGGATCTAATAAAAATAAATATTAACTAACGTGCTAAGTGTTAATACTTATTAATTTAATATTACCGTGCGACATGTAATATGGAACGATACACTTTGATAAATTGTCAAGAGAGAATAATACGACAGTTTAGTGAATTAAGTCAGACACGCGTGTGAGTCATGTCGGGACTAATTTGGTGGAATAAATATATCAATTATTTTTAATAACTTGTATGGTCATTTCGAGTGTACCATTGAGTGTGGAAGGGTCGAGATAGTCGGAATAGTATACCCGGGTGTTTAGTTTGGGTCCCGGGGCAATTTTAGGCCTAACTGGCACCCCAAGAGGGCATTTTGGTAAATTGGATTTTTAGGCCTAATTTATGGACGAAAATTAAGAGTTAATTTATCAGCCAAAGGAACTACATTAGAGTTACAAAGCTACGGGAAATAATAACGGCCATAAGAAGTGTGAGGAAGAGCTTTTTCCAAGAGAAGAGGGCTAAATTGACACCACCATGCACAACCACCACCACCACCGTGTAGATCGGGACAAGGGGAACACACCCATACCAACAAAGTCAAGAAATCAGATGACTAATTCAAGGAAAGTGTTTATAACTTGCTGTATTTCGATATTTATCATACTCATGTTAGTATAGGGTTGTTAGAGATATGTTATAGTTTATAAAGATAACGAAATTGAGGAATTCGGATATGTAAATTGATTATGAGATTTGTTAAATTGAAACCCTTCATGTATGTAGACTAGAAATTATGTTTTGAAGAACTTATGTGTAGAACAAATCTGGAAACTATGGGTTCTTGAACATGAATTGGAAGAACTAGGGTCTTGATAAATTTAAATTGGGGATTTCATGTTTTATGAATGATTCGTATTGAATTGATGATTCTAGGATGTTAGAATTCATATATTATTGATGGGGTTCGATGTAGAACTGCTTGTTTGGAGTTTGGGGTGTTGAATGAGAAGTTTTGGGGTTAAAAATGGTGGAAAAACGTTGAAAAATCTGGGTAGGAGACTAACAACGCAATCTAGCGCGAAGTCACTAGAAGTCGTTCGAGCGAGATTGCATCTCGCACAAAGTCATTCGAGCGACATGTGGCAGTCGTTCAAACGACATGCCATCTAGTTCGAGCGACATAGTGAAATTTTGAGAATTTCTTAGGATCCAGTTTTGATTTTATTAGTTCATGAATGAGAGAAAAGTTTCCAAGTAATAAACTTAAGTAAGGGAAAATTTCGGAAAAAGTATGAGCGACTAAATACCTTAATGAATTCGGCACGGAGAGAATCTACCTTACAGACTACAAAAGGGATAATAATCTCAATAACTATATTATGAAATGGTGAAATCAAAATACGTAAGAGAAGCATATATGTAGGTGAGGGAAATACCTATAAATTATAATAGGATGTGTGTATCCCTATTATGTATTGTTATTATTAAAGGCACTAATGGGTGATAACCCGAGGGTGTAAGAATCTTAGTATTAAGTGTACTAATGGGTGATAACCCGGGGATACAAGAATGAATTATAAGTGTACTAATGGGTGATAACCCGGGGTACAAGATTATTTACATAAGTGTACTAAAGGGTGATAACCTGAGGGTACAGTATGTTGGTTAGGTGCGCTAATGGGATATAGCCCCGGGGTGCAATATTATATATATATGGCAGATGTGACTATATGTATATATGTATGTGAGTTTGTGGATCAATCTACAGTGTATCGTTGTAGAGATGGGCATGTAAATTTGTTAAGAAAATCCTTAAAGTATAATTGATGTATTATGAAAACGGAAAATGTATTAATTAGCTATTCGACATAGGCTAATTTGATAACGTATTGTATGGGCGATTCAGGTTTACTAATAGTGAGGATAAATGCTTTTAGAATGAATTCAGACTAATTATATGGGGTGGTATAGTTAAAGAGAAAATTAGATACGCGTTAGGCGTACACAATAGAAGAGAGGTGAGAATCTCATGTGAGAGTTCGAACTAACATGCACTTGTTACTTGCTTGACTGCAACTTTTAAATACTTTCTTAAACAAATATTTTTACACATCGGGGTCTGACCCGTTTCTTGCATCTTATCTCTCTCTTGCTATATGTATGTATTATATCAGGAGCTCAGCCATAGGGACGTAAGGCTTAGAGACTCATATTGCTTGGCGTGCTGCAGCTATAGGTCTTTGTATTAGACGCTTCGATTCTTCATTTCTATTCTTTATAGAGATTCTATTTAGGGCATGTGTCGCCCATTTCCCTTGGACAGCTTTCAGAGATTATATTCAGTTTATTTCTCGTTCATTTTCATTGGGATTGATGGTTACTATTGTTTTGGTTTAGAGTTTTGAACTGGAATGTTTTATCCAGTCATATTTATTTCAGCATGTGATTCTGATCCAGTATTTATAGTAAATAATTATACGTGGATGGTTTATATTAAATTTCTTAGTTTGGTAATTAAATTGTTTTATTTAATGAGAAAAATGTTTTGACACTTAGCTTAATTATATTAAGTGATTAAATAAGTTATTATGTTTTCGACAGTGATGCTAAGAATGAACCAACCGAACATTCTGTTTTAAAATTCATAAAGGACTGATCACCCGATATTTAGTTGGGCAGGGTGTCACAACCTTATACCACGACCAACGAGAATGCCACCTTAGGATAAAACTAAAGTACTTAGATGACTTAAAAACACCCATGGTTAACATAACTAAAATTTGATTTTCTTGAATCGAAAAATATGTGTGTATTTATTGGTATGGTTTTTTGTATTCGCGCTCTAAGTATGAAATATATTTTTTCTATACAAAATCTATTTCAAGAAATTTTTCATAAGTATATCAAATGAATATTTCGTTAGGTTGAAAAATTCATAGCCATTTTCCCTTTACCCATTCTGGGATACTCATTGATCTACTACTTCAGCGAAGCAAGATTTCACATCAACGAAGGTCCTTTATTGTTGGTCATGGATTATTCCATTTTTTTTATCTCATAAATGAGTGTCTTCACGACATCCCTCACTGATCATTCACTTTAGCAAATCAAGCCTTTGCATTAATGAGTATGCTTCGTTGGTCATGATATGTAGCTAGAATGTAGACCTTTTAGAAGATTTTTTACTCTCCTTTTTGGGAATCCTTGAAGATTTTGTTGGATCCATATCTCTTGGAACTTAAGTGTCTAGATTGTGTTGTGAGGTCACTCCTTACACTTGTTCCCTTGTATCTTCCTCACAAAGGAAGAGTGCACATTGATAATGCAAGTTTGTAACACATAAATAAACCTACAGATGGGGGATATGGTTATTTAATTTTTTCAAATCATATTCTAACACAATTGAAAACTAGCACTTAAGCTTACGTTATGTATGTAAAAAAGCCAAAAATACCATTAGACACTGTAAGAGTATGAATTATACTAATGTGCTCCGATAGGACTAGATTGCCTTATTCCGTTGACCAATTATACTTTGACCCTAGTCCTTGAGGTTGTTTTGGCATAGATTCAAGAAAATAATTCAAACAGAGATCCTCATCCTTTTAGACCACCCTCAGGATGGTAACTGGACATTTAGACTCATACACATTTTATCACTAAGTTCTCTTTTGATAATTTTTTTTGGTATGTGTTTATGTGTTTTATACGGTTTCTTTGGAATAGCCTTATATTAAATGCAATTAATCTGGTTGGAAAAATCTTTGTTTGAATTTTATATGTTTTGAGTTGTTCTTTCGATATTGTGTCAAAAAATAACTTATAAGGCTCCTGTGTCTGTTACTAAAGTCACATCAAATATTTTCTTCATCGCAACAATGGTCTCTTGCTGGTCGTTCCTCTATCCAGAGATTTTATCTCAGTTTTGCCTTGTATTTTTGTTCCCAGTTCATCACAACGAAGAAAATTCTTGCTGCAGCGAAGAGTGTCCGTCTTGCATAAAATATCCTTTTGTAAAAGAATGTGCATACCTTTATCGGTACTCATGTAACACCAATATCTGACCTCATGCAAGATTAAGATCTTACCAACTCTTTTTACCTTTGTCATCTTGTAACTTGTAGTGTAAGTCCACAACTTACCTACTTGTAATCCTAAGCTTTCCTTGCAATCCTGTATGTATATGTAAATGATTTGGAACTTCTTTTTAGTAACTGTAAAATAATTGTGATTTGGTAATTTCTTTTATAGACAAAATATTTTTGATAAGTCTTTTATTGACACAAGTATTATTTTTAGTAGAAAAGGATATTTTGTAAGATAAAAACTTCCTTGTGTTGAATCTTGCATTCTTCTAGGTTTTAATCTTGTTTTAATCTTTAATATATTGTTGATAAATTTTAAGTTTAAATACTTGTATAATCTAAAAAAATTGAAGTAAACTTGTTAGCTTTAAAATATTTTTATACTTTGACCAATATATATTTTACTTATCTCAAGAATATATTTGTGATTTAAGCCATTATTTTCAAATACACTTTCACTTTAGGTTCTTCACACGCAAGGAAAGCGGTGCAATATAGTCATTGGAGGCTTCTTAACCTTGTTCCAAGTTTGGGAAGACAAACTTCGTCTTCCACTTCATAGGGAAGTTTGTTAATTGAGGATTTAAGAAGACATTATTTGCGACCAAAACCGATGGCTATTGTGAAGCATGATTTAGCTGTTGACACCTTACGACTAGTGAAAGATATGGTGTGAAATTTCATTATGAAGAAGATATGCATTAGCGTTATAAGATGTATTTTCCATCTGTAAGTACTACCATAGTTCATTTGTTGTTATGTCGGACCGAGGTATTTTTTTGTTGTGGGTTTTTCCTTGTACGCCTTAGTGTTGTGCTATATTGTTTACTCTTATGCACTTTGATTAATTCACCAAATTATTTAAGATAAAATTTGGTGTAATCTAGTTGGTAAATAACTTTTCAAATAGACCTTGGGCACTGTATTTGTTATTTTAACCCTAACTTGAAGGTAAACCTTGTCATAATTTGAAAAGAGATTATAATTGGGTACCTCTCGTCCATATCAACTTTGAGCACATGCAAATGTCCTTTATTATTGGTCATTAATTCTCTAAGATATTTTTTTTATCTTACACATGATTGTCTTCACGACCTACCACGTTGATCGTTCTCTTCAACAAAGCAAGTCTTCGTGTTAGTGTATATACTTCGCTGGCCACGAAATGTAGGTGGAAACTAGACTTTCTAAAACATATTTTACTCTCCATTTTGGGAATCCTTGAAGACTTTGTTTCAAACATATCACTGGAACATATGTGTTTAGATTGTGTTGTGAGGCCACTCGTTTCACTTATGCCTTTGTATCTTCCTCATAAAGGAAGAGTTCACATTGACAATGCAAGTTTGCAACACACAAATAAAGCTAAAGGGGGTGAATAGGATTATTTTTTTAAAAAAATTATCATATTTTAACATAATTGAAAACTAGTACTTAATATTTGATCATGTAGGTAGAAAAGAAAAATATACCATTTGACACATTGAACAAGAGTCAATTGAGTTTTTACACCTTAAGAAATTGATTTTTAATTGATTTACAACTCATACTCTAAAGGCAAAATTTAAAACTACTTATATGCGATTAGCTAGATTTCTGCCTCTAAAAGTCCAATTTACCTACCAATTATGAAAATAATCCTAGATCTATGTGTATAGGGTTGTGAAGTGAATTATCTAATATATCAAACCATTAACAAACAATGAACAATAGATATTTGAGGAAAAATCCGATATAGGGAAAAAACCTCAGATGCACGCTTATATCTCATTCAACTCAGTAAGAAAATTTTCAAGATGCAAGAAAGTGCCTCTAACTTGTTCCCAATAAGTAGTTACTTATGAACATCTTAACTCCCCCCCATTGTAGATTTTAAATCCCCTCGAAGGTCCATTGAGATGATGAGGAAGTCATAGTCTCCTCAAAGAAATCCATTCACTGAAAAGTCCTCATAAGCATAGTTTAATTATAAATCTAGCATAATCAATCATTTTGACTGGACAAGTGAAATTGGCTGGGTAAAAATATCTAAAAACGGGTTGTCTCATAGAAAATAAAGAGTATTTAGAGTGATATACTCATTCTTATCTAATGAGTAAAAATGAATGATATTTATGGAAAATTCTGAAAATTTCGACTGCATCGTGCCCTTGGTAAAAAGCCTTTTGCATACAATTTTGACTAGAACCAAAATTAGCGAAATATGTGACACATTTGTGCGAAAGGATGTAAATGGAAACTATTCGTAAACAACATCGAAAGTATATAAGGTTTTGTAATCAAATAACATTGATCTTAATTTGATCTTACAAACAACTTAAAACTGCATTTTCACTAATGTCCATAACAATTGCTTATTATGCGAAGAAAACCCTTCATGTGTGCGTAGAGATACATGTTTAACCAACTTTAAAAGGATACAATCTTCATTGATGCATTAGAAAATTTGGTAGAAATATGAAATATGTTGGTGCTAAAAGATGTGCATGGAAATATATATGGTATTCAAGTCATTAATCCATCAATCACATCTACATGAATATCACGCCACATTCTTTACAATGCAAGACTCAAATATTTCAACACGGGAATTAGTGACACATTTGTATATAAATAAAAAATAATATGTTTTCATGAATATATATGGAGTTTTTTGCCTCATTAAAAAATCAATCCCCATGTTGAATATTTTCCACCCATCCTTCAATATCATATTTTTAAGAGAGATAATCAAAAGGGTATAGAGTATTCTTCTTAAAGAGACTATGTTTTCGAGTTGAAAATTGTAGATAGATAAACCATCTTTGTTTTTCTTCTTCATTGTACTATATAGTTTTGAGATGTTTGTTTTCAAACTGTGATGAAAAGTATTGTTGAAGTTTATAAACTTCAACTTTTTATTGCTGAACAAATATTTTTATTGTTGTTATTGAAAGACTTTTTTAGACACATTAAAAATACAATATGATATTTGAGAAAGCCAGAGTATTTTAAACGCTTTGAAAATATTTAGAAAAAACTCACATCCTAGAAAGTGGTACCCAAGACTTAGAAAATTTCCATTTGTTACATTGGAACATAAAAACTTGTTTTTACTTAACAGATTATTTTTAGAGGCAAATGTTTTGAAGATATTGGTTGAGGCAAAAAATGGTGGAGGTTGTGTAGCATGCTCCAGCTATTGGCACATTCAATGAAATATATGATGAAAACGAGTAGATAGTTATTTAGCGCTTTGAGTGATTGTAAGTCATTTTTTTGTATATATACAATAATACATTTGTTGAGCATTTCGCTCTGAGATTTTTTTTTTCTGTTGATTTTTTTTTCTTGTACATTTGGTGTTATGTGAATCTTTCATCTTTCGATATTTTTGAAATTAATCATCTTAATTATTGGTTTTTCCTTGTACATTTGGTTTTCCTTGTACATTTTCTTTTTCCTTGTACATTTGCCACTTATACATTTAGGGTGTTCTTTTTTTTTTTGCAATATTAAACTTTGAAAATTATTTTTAATTGGCATATCTCTGTTGATCCCACAAATAAGGTGCTCTCAAGAGGTATCCGAGCTAATCCTCTTTTTTTCGGTTTAACTATGTCGAGGAAGAATGCATTTTGTGTGAAAATATATTTTAACATGACAAGTTAAGATTTACCTATCAAGATAAATCATGTTTTATGAACTTATAACCCATCCGATTTTATGAATCACTATTTTACTAATATTAAAGAGGTTTATGTAAGTAAATGATAATAATAGTAAAAATGATGATCTTTAAACTTGCAATGATAAGATTATTATAGAAACTGAAAGATTATTGAAAACTAATTTGACTCTATCATTTACGTGTAAAATATTAAAAGAATATGAAGTATTTGTGTACAATAAAGATCACACCTGTTCTTGTCTATCCATTGATAGGTATATTTTATTGGAAAAGATCAAAACCTTTAAAAATGATAGAATCAAATATTTCAATGATATTCATTTATAAAAGAAGAAGATCATTTTGTTCAAGATTTGGAAGCTCATGGTCTTTCCTTCTTTATTAATATCAAAGATATTAATGTTTACTTTAGTGACCTTTTAGATTTTCTTGATGAGTTAAAGGACTAAAAGGAGGTTCCTAAATAAGAGGATAAATGTGTGTCCAATTTGATAAAAGAATGAGATTATTTGACCATCTCATTGGACACTTTGAAAAATGAATCAATGTTGTGAAGAATCCAATATCAATATTTTAAAGCAAAAAGATAAATTAAAAAAAAGCGTTGGATTCTACCAAATTGAACATTCCTAGAGGAAAGACAATTTTTGTCAAATTTCCCTCATAAAATGAGACAACGCCTCTTGAAAGTGTTTCCAAAAAATTCTGAAAAGATAGGAGAACATATTCTCACTCATTTAAAGGGGAATTATTTTCGTTCATTCCAGTGTGCTAAAAATAATCAATAATAAATCATAAAATACCTAAAAATGACTTTGTATGTTCTTATCGTCATAAGAGATGACGACTTAAAGATATTTATTACAGGTTGAATAAAGTTCAATATTTAAAAAAAGTTGTTCCTAAACCCAAAATCAAAATGAATAAACCTAAATTTTTGGAATGTTATCATTGTCACAAATTTGGTCATTTGAGGGGATTTTATTTTTTGTTTAAGCTAACCATTAATTTTCATCGTGGTACAAATGTTAAGAATTTTTAAAGGAACAACATGACTCAAAAATTATTTGATTCAAATAAATTTTTACCTAAACCTCTTGAAAGAAAAATGTGCGTTGAGAAGAATCAAAGATTTGTTTTTGTAGAAAAAAGACCATAGAGAGAACAAAAAAAGGAATAAAAATGTGACTCATGTCCAACCTAAAAGAAAGGCTCATTGTGTGAGTCAAATATGGGTAAAGAAGGAAACATTGGGTCAAATGAAAAATAATCCAAAATTGGTCCCCTCCACCTTTAAAGATTAAAGTTAATTTGATATAGCAATGCCCTTTTGTTGTATTTTATATTTTGTTCGGATATGTGATTTTGATTCTCATATGATTTTTTATATCATGTTTACTACTTAGATATCTCATTTGTGAATTATTTATCTTCTTGAGTTGTTCTCGCTTCATATCTTGAATAGTTTGGAAAAAAAATTATTTTTGACAATTCTCTCTTCTTTGGTTATCCCAATAATATGGTTTTAGGATTCTCGCATATAGTTGATCATTTTATTGATCCATGTATGTTATATTTCTTTGCATATTATGTTGTTTTCATCTGTACCTTGGTCTGATACTTTTTAATGTTATTATATTCCTTGGTTTCCGTATAGCTTATTTAGACAATGCATAATCTTTTAGTCTTATCCCTTGTGATTTATTTAATTAATTATCTTAGGACTTTATTAGGTATCAAGATTAGCTGATCTTATAGTAAAAATTTTAGGTTTACGTGCTTTATGTATTATAATACCCCATATTTTTATAACTGCATTTAATTAATTGATATAAATTGTGAAGATAGAATTTGAATTAAATAAGAAAGAAAATTAATTTAAATAAATTTGGTGATTTTTGGATAATTAAATGAATAAAATTTACATTAGTTAAATTTATGGGGGTTTTGGGAAATGGTCCTTGTAATGCCCAAAGTGTATAAAAATAGGACACTCCATATAATTTTATAAATTTAGTCCCTGTACTAAAAACACCATGCAAAATGGTGAAAAAAAGTGCCGCTGGCGCGGACCAAAAAAATAAATGCTATTGTACCACAGGGACTAGATTTATAAATGCTATTGTACCATAGGGACTAGATTTATAAACTTGAAAAGCACTGTCCTAAAAATCAAAATATAAGAAGGAAGATGACCTTTTCCTTAATTCTCTATAAATTTATTGGGAATTTGGAGTTGTAGTGGAAACCTGTAAGGAATTTGAGTCTTTTGGACTTGATTGGACTCAAAGCTAGGAGTTTTGAAAAGTTCATTCATCAGGTGCGACTCTTGTAGTCGATTTACGAGTGGGAAAATAATTGGAGTCTTAAAGAATTAGAATTCAAACTAATGTCAGAAAGAAAAGGGGAGCATTATGGCTCAAGTGTAAGCTCCTATAGTAGGCGTCTTCAACCACTAATCGACTTCGAGGCCTGCTATAGCGGGAAATTGGGTTGCTATTGTGGCATGGTGCAAAAAGTGGGGTAGTTGACCTTTTATTTATGGGGCACTGTAGGTTAATTTTTTGTTGTTTTCTTTCCACGATTCTACAAAAAGACAAACACAGACCCTTATTTCTTTAACTCCTAAACCTAACTCAAATACCTTCAACCTTAAATTCAGGAGCTTTACACCAGGATTGTGAAGAAACCAAAGAAGATAAGTTGGAGTATTTTGAAAGAGGAACGACTTATGTACATGAGATTTTCAGAATATATTCAAGAGGTAAGAATATCTCAATTTTTCTCCTTATGTATTATTTGATTAAAATGTTGTCGAATTAGGTGAAGTGATAACATAATTAAAAAAATATTTTTTTAAATATTATTAGGAACCTAATTAGGGGAAGTGATAACATAATTAAACATATATTTTTATGAACTTGGAAATTTATTTAATACTTAAGACGTCATATTTTTGGGATATTAGGCTTCCTTGATATGGGAAATTGGGTTATATCGCATGTTAACTGTATATGAATCTAAAAAATATGCTAAGGCTTCTAAAATTAAATAAATAATGAATATTGGTTAAAACATTAGAATGTGTTCTTTAGAAATTTTAGTACACATGTCTAGACCGTTATATTCTTTGATTTGATTAAATATCACTTGAATTAGAATATTGGATTTTAAAAACTTGTGGGATATTGAGTTGAAATTTTATATCATATGATGAAATTTATTTCAATTCACATGAAATTAATCTTTCATAAATATGGAATAAAAGAATATGACTCATCCTAAAGAATTTAAAAATTATAAAAAATGGTAATATGTTGGATTAATGACATAATTGGGATTATCGGGTCATGCACTTTAGATTGTAATTGGATTTAATTTATTTGAAGTTGTTGTTATCTTGGTATGGGACTAGAGGGTGGTTACTTTTTCGATCGATTATTTCCTAAGTATGGAAGTAAAGAATATTTGTGACTTCGTTTATTTCTTAGGCATGGGACTAGGGAATGGTTAATCCTTTGGGTGTTTCTAGACGCAAAAAACTGCAGGCGGATGTGGGTGGATTAGAAGTGGAATGGGTCAATTTTGGGTGGGTTAGACAAAAGTTAATTCAATTTGCTGGTCAGATTTGGATCGATTTTGTAGCGGGCGGTTTTGGCTAAACTATTTTCCTATTTTTTCCTCCTTTCCCTATTTCCTTGGACCAGACAAGAAACGAATGTTTCCAATGACTGTGAGGGGGAACAAGAGTGGAGATAGTAAACTAGATTGTGCTTTTATAACTCCCTCCCCCATAATGACCCGTCAGAATTAACCGTGTAACCCGTTTCAGAACCACAAAGGTAAATATAGGTATGGATGGTTTGTTTTCTCAATAGTGATGGGTGGTTTGATCTTTATGGACCCATTTTTCTAGGCCTAGGTGTTTCCTAGGTATGGGTCTAGGAGATACATGTTATTTTTATAGTGATATCTAGGTATGGGACTAGAGATAGATTGATTTGTGATGCCCGAGTGTTTTGGGGTAAGTGATGATTAATGAGAATATAAATTAACACCATAGATAGTAATGAGTTTTAGAGATTAATAGATGTATGATATTATTATATGTGTGGGTGTACGCTATCTAGTTACACTGTACGTGGGAATCTACATTAGCTCGACTACTCCGATGAAATTTTTATGAGTGTTATGGTATGTGCAATGTCTAGTGTTGACTAGTTATGATACTATGTACTAGACCTTGGAAAAATAGATATATCAATGGTTTTATATGCGAGTCAATGTATGTGAAGTGTCTAGGATTGGTAGACTACAAAAATATGTGCGGGACCTACGCAATTACGTTTATAGTGATGGGTATTATGCGTGGATACATCATGTTATATGCAAGTGATATTAATGACAGACAAGATATAATGATATAGTGGATATTGACGATTTGAGATACGTGGTGCACCATGGTATGTGTAGGGTTGTATAAGAGAAAATCTGGCTATAGTGGTGTAATCCTGAAGATAATAATAAAGATAAGATAATAAAGGTTGAAAGAAACATAACAGAAAAGTTTAATAGTTGATATAGCTTAGTTTACTTGCATCGTTATTAAAATTTTCTATCGTTAATTAAAATATTTTATTGTGATATTTATCTCATCTAATACTTATGATTGGGTTCATGTAACACTATTTGGGAAACATAGATGGTATTTTTATAGTAAGCCCTTGCCCATTGTTGTTGACTAACATTTCAGTTTAGGTACATAGTTTGGAGTAGCGGGATGTTTAACTTGAGTTTTCTTTTATGCATAATTAATTTTCATTTCCCGTTGTTTATTTTATAAGACAATTGTATTTTCATTTAGTGTGTCCTTTGACTCCACAGTAGATCATGGGTTTTAATTGGAGAGATTATGTTGATGACATTTCACTACTGGAGTATTATATTATTGGATTTTCAGCATGATGATGGATTCAATTATGGTAAATGGTTTAGTTGTATCATTTAATAACTTGCGAAAAAAGTTTTAAATGTCTCATATTTCTATCACATGCTAAGAATTGTATTTAAATAATAATTAATGATCGACATATCTTGGCATTGGAGCCTGATCACCCTCAATGAAAAAATATGCAGGTTATTACATATATATCTTTTAATCCTATAACATGCTCTATTTTGTTGTACATATCTTCCATTGAAAAATTTTAAAAATAGTTTTGATATAATCATGTTAATGCCTTTTAGATGATATACTATGTGGCATATTTTCATTATATAAAAATGACTTGTTTGATCATTTTTTCTTTTATTTTGGATTGTGGTACGTGCTTATTTCACTTTAGATTGCACTACACATTATTGTGATCTCACTTGTTAAGAGATGAAAAGGTTGTATGGTCTTTTACAAAATGTTTAAAGCTTTAAAATACTTGTGAAAGAGTGTCTAATTCCTTATTGTGTATATATATTATTTTTGCACTCAATGATTTAGAGAACGTGAAAATCTTATGTTATATCTTAAAGAATTATGACATAAATTAGTTGGAATGTGACACGCGACCATTGAAAATTAAAAATAGTATCTCATAGTTGTTTTTTAGTGAAAGTTCTCAATTTCAAAACAATTTAAACAAATGCAATGTCTTAAAGATTTCTATCTACCCAAAGTCGGGGCACACCAATGATATGACACCAAAGGTTTTAACAAAAAAAATCTTATTGATGGGGAAGAGTGGTAGTTGAAGAAACTTTTAAAATTATGATGGAGATTGTTGGGGATCGATACACACGGATTAAAATTTTCAACCATGGAACTTCGATTAAGAAAACATAGGAAAAAATTGAAACCAAAACTTAGGCTTGAGTAACAAACCTGGGGCTTAGAACACAAAACCTTTACGGATCTTGTTGCAATCTGATGGGGAGATAGGTGTTTGTTGATAATTTAAATATGCCTTGTTTTGGATCTCCAAAACCTTGGTTAAACCATCTAAATCCTAGTATATTCTAGTTTATGATCCTCCTCAAAGTCAGGTATGTGGGTGAACATATTTTAAGCTAAAAGATATTGTTTAAGATTGAGATATGGTGGTTTATCTCTATCTCCCTTCACTAAAAATATGAATAGTGTTTTCTTCCACCTTTCTTAAACCATAATATTGAATAATAATGATTAAAAATACCTTCCCACTCTTATATACCATTACAAAAGGTAGGCTTAAGCCAAACTAGGTTTCTTGAGAGCAAAGGTCTAACTACTAGGGTATTTTAACTATACTAGGGACCCAAGAAAAATAATTTAATTATCTCCAAATAAATACTCAAAAGTACCAAAGTACATTTATCATAATTTTATTTACTTTCTTTATTTTATCATAATTAATTCTACCATATAATTATGACATCAATCAAATTTAATTACCTCAAAAATCACTCAGATATAATGAGGTCTTATTTACAAAGTTGATTGTGGTGTAAAATGTGATTCTCCGTGTTAAGCGTCCGATACCCGCTTGGTCAAATCAATTTGTCACAAATTAACTTTAACCAACATCTAATTAATTCTTTGATTCCGAAACTTAACTTATTTTGCTACTCAACCGTATTATAAATAATCCACTGATCAGGTATACTAATACAAACAAATCTTATAAGTCTATCAAGGAGTATCACAATCCAAGGTATCCCCAGATGTGGATTCTTCTGATTTAAGATCTCGGACCTAGTTATGTAACTGTTACCCAATATTCGGATATCATTTGATTTAATCCAAGATTAAATCGCCCTCATAGAAATCAAAGAAATAACATATGCATTTCAATCCTTATAATTATACAGATTAGGAATTTATACACCTTTTCAAATGGTGTGAGATTGCCTGAGTCTAATCAAGATAGCCATTGGACTTAAATCTCATGGATGGTCTTGTTCAATAAATTCCTAGGATTAACTGATAACAATCCTCTGTTAAACCATCATAGAAGTTATCGAACTATTTTTGTTGTCAAATTATAAAATTATCGCAAGTGCACAGACTATTGTAATATAATGAGTGTAATTACGAGTCGAACCCACAAGGATTTGTTCAATTTTTATAAACTATTGACTTTCCAACTACACAATATTGGTTTAGAAATAGGATGTAGGGCTAAAATAAAATAAAACATTAATAGACGAGTGAACACAAAGTATGTAACACATATGGGAGAGATTACTTCGATTTTAGATCCGTTTATCATTTTTACTAGTTCATGATTAGTCTAACTCACAATTCCCTTTTGTAACTTAAAATTATACTGGCTCTCATCGCATAAAATTTGAAATTTGAAAACGTGAAAGTTCCAATAAAAAAATTTGAACCTCTTTTTAGATGCCAAAAATTCGTATTCCCTTAAAAATATCACTCATAAATATTAAATGTCAAACATAAGCATGGACTATAAAATTTTTAACATATCTAAGAGCAAGTTTTATAATTGTAAAAGCTATGTGATATTGATTAAGTACGAGTTCTCAAATTCCAATTAAATACTTATTAAATCAATTGTCAATTTTTACAAATTGGTATCAGAGCCTGTTGTGCTAAGTTATTGTGTTTGATCCGTTTCTCTGCAAAATTTTGTGATATTGACTTTTTTGACAATCTATTTTTTTGAATAATTGCAATGCTTCCAAATGAAAACTTATATAATCGGTTGCTAATTTCTGACGGGTCTAATTATGCATACTGGAAAGCCCGTATGAAATCGCATTTAAAAGAAATCGACGAGCGTGTTTTGGCAGTCTGTGAAAGAGGGAGGAAACCTCCCATCATCACTATACAAAATGTCACTAATCATAAAGTCGTGACTAAGGATGAGTTTAAGTGGAGTACTTTTAATTCCCGCAGACTAAGTGCAATTTTTGGCGCCGTCACTGCTGGAGAGTTTCCATGAATCATGATGTGAGCCACGTCTAAACAAGAGTGGAATCTTTTACAACTCACACACGAAGGCACTAATGAGGTCAAAGAGTCTAAACTTCAAAATTTAACTACTCAATTTGAAACATTTACCATGGTTAAATCTGAGTGTTTTGATGAGTTTATGGACGTTTGTCTGACATTGTCAACACTAGTTTCAATCTTAGTGAGCATTATCCTGATGCATGAGTGGTTAAAAAGATTTTGAGATCGCTACCAAAACATTTTGTCCCTAAAGTAACTGTTTTGAATTCCTTAGGTAATTTGAGAAATTTAAAGTTAGAAGAGCTGATAGAAGACCTCCAAACACTATCAATCCTAAGGATATATGAATAACACTTATATCCCAGTTTAGGAAGGTAGAGAAAGTGTCTAGGAGAGATAAGAGAAGGAAAGGGAAAGTTTGTGAGTCCGAGTCTGAGGGCGAGTTTAATTTTGATATGGCCATTCTTGAATTTGTTTGAAAAAGTTTCTCGAATTTTCCAAAGAAAATTCTTCCAATAAAATATTTTTTGAGAAAAATAAAAAGAAGGATGAGGACAAATAAAGCGGTGAGAAAGAGGGTGAGAAAGAGAAAGAGGATGAAAAGAGATGTTTTTAATGCGAATGTAAGGGTCATAAGGCTTTTGAGTGTCGCACTAGGGTAAAGAGAAAGGGCAAAAATATTTTCATGCCAGCGACTCTTAGCAATAGTGAGGAAGATGTGAAGGATTTCAAGGATGAACCTTCACATGGGATGTGTGTTTCCTTTTTAGCCATCACGTGATCGCATCTAGTTTTCCCCACGATGATGAGTATACTTGTGCAGGTGAGACCCCCGAGGAGAATAGTTTGAGTGTTTCGTGTTAAAGTGAGGGTGAAAGTGAGTGTGGGAGCAAAGGTGAAAGTAAGCTTCAAATTGCGTTTAGAGATTATACGCCGAGACCTTAAAGACAAAAAAGTTGAATAAGGACAAGCCTTAGGGTGATTTATTTGGATATAGAGATAGAGATAGAGAGTTTGAGGGGATTTGAGGTGTCGATGAGTCAACATGAGAAGGTGAATTACTTTGAGTGAGAAGTTGATCATCGTGAATCAGGAAAATAGTGAGATTATAGCCCGTGTGTCATAATTAGAGAGAGATCTTGAGCGTGCCCATGAGGTAAAGGTCACTATAGAGGATACATCTAAGAAGGTAGGAAAGATGGTTTTCAGTCCCGCTATGGGTAATGTTAAGAGACTAGGAATAGGTCATGACGATGCATCCACTTACCATGTTGTACCTGAGTTTGTGATAAAGAGTTTGTGATAGATTCATATGTCTCTCAACCCAACCCAACTAGGTATCCCGTACCGGATAAGAGAGTGCTCCATAGATGTTTTGAGAGAGGTGTTCCTAGGCATGTGTATGTTTGTTCCCATTACAAGAAGAAATGACACCTTTGGGAATTTCGTTTTAAGTTAGGCAATGTGTTACATTTTGCTACTACATGTGTTCACACACATGCACCCACACACGATGCTCCAGATGATTACGAGAGGAAGTTTATATTAGGGAGCAAGTAAAGTTTTTGGTTAAAACTTCACATGACTTGATGGATGTTTTTCATAGGATATCACCACCTTTGGAAAACTCCACTGCACCTAACGGTTGAGGTTTAGACTTGTTTGCTAGCATAGGATGATTTTCATGATGATATTTGATGCCTATTTCTAGTATGTACCATTTTTTTGTATTTATGTTTTTTCATTGTTGACATATTTTTCGAAAAACCCAAAAGTTTTCGTTTTCGAAATTTTTGAAAAAACATAAAAAGATTTTCTATTTTTTTTAGAAAAAAATAGGAAAAGCCAAAAAGATTTTATTTTGATAAATTTTTGGCAAAAAAGACTAAAAGATTTTTGTATTTCATTTTACACCGTTCGTGGATGGACATTTAGGATGACCAAGTCACAACATTATTCCATATCCATGTGACTGTTTGATAGTGTTTCGATATGCGTCATTATTTCATTTTTGTGTTTTATAATGTTTGGAGTCATTAAGATGTAATTTGGGATTGTTACCTGCATGTTTAACTCTTAGTCTCCTTTGATGCATGCTTGCACGAATTTGTTTGAATATTATACTTGTCTATCACATGTTGGCCGAAGTGTTCCCATCTCAATCCTGTCTTTAAAACGATCCAAGTGCGATAAAAGTCGACACTGAAAGTAGTGCATGTAAGAACCGTTATTGTGAGAAATTTTTTCAATATGAAAAAATGATGAGTGTTCACGAAAACGGCTGCGAGTGAATAATAATCACGTCGTGAAATCCACCATTTGAAAAGAGTCCGAAAAATTTAAGGGAAATAAAAATATAAATATGCCAAAAAGGGCCCAATAGTTTTAGATCACCTCAAGAAAAAATAAAAGATTTATTATTTTGACACCTAAAGACAATTTTGAGATCATTTTGTAGGAGTATATGTATTCATCGTGCACTTATGTTATGTTTGGTTGCATTGATTTTCCTTTCGAATTTGTTCACATCCTTTCATTTCGTTTCCATGATTTTGTTATCTTATGTAACACCCCGCCTAATTAAATACCGGGTGATCAGTCCTTTATTAAATTAAAATCAAGGTGAACGGTTGGTTCATTCTTAGCATCACTTTCGTAAAAATAAATTTTCCAATTTAAACACCCTAAATAATTAAGCTAAGTGTCAAAACCATTTAAAAAAAATTATTTCCATTTTATTAAATCCAATTATGAAAACCTTTAATAAGTAACAGTTTAAGATTCACACAGTTATTAAGACTAGAATTAAACACCCATGAATTTAGTCATTCAGATAATTCAATACCAACTTTAAAACTACAAAGGAAAACCATCCTGATAGAAATTAAATCCCAAAGAGTAAAAATACTAAAGATAAACGAACACAATCTCTCACAAATCCAACTGAATAAGGAAACGGGCGACACATGCCCTAACTAATCAGAACTAGAATGAGAGTAGATTCAACATCGAGGTCGTCTAGGCAATGTTCTCAACTCCCACATAAGCTGCAGCGCGTCCGGTCCAAAGAATCTACGCATGACGCCCCTGTGGCTGGGCACCTAAAATACATATATATATATATATATATATATATATATATATACAAGAGAAAAAAGATAACAGGAAACGGGTCAGAGCCCGAGTGTAAAACAGTTTAAAATTAGTTTAGCAAGTATTTAAAATCTTAATGGCTAATGCAACAACCAGGTTAGTATGCGACACTCTCTTGAGATTTCTCCCCTCTCATCTAGTCTGCACACCAACCGTACTAATAAATCTCATCAATTTCCCTATCTTATTCTCCATAAGGTTTTATCATGTGAAAAGCGAGGTTATGATATTTACTTTAGGAAATCATTCTCTTCAAGATTTCTTACGGTATTTAAAACAACTCATTATCGTTATAAAGTTCCCGAACACTTATAATAAAGTTGAAGCATTTATTCATTACTTATCTACTTATACGCACAGTAGAAAGTTCTCATATAAATATATGTATATATATTAGACACACATATAATATATATACTAACGGCACCCCATATAAGATCTATGGTGCTGGCATACTCTACTATCAAGTCCTCGTATCACACAAACTAAGGGAAACTAGTTCGGAATCACTCTCAAACTGTATTAACACAAAACATATACAAATGGAGGCGAACGATAGTTCCAAGTCACTAAGAGGTCAGCACATACCATCACGTCTCTTAGGACCGTCTGACTATCAATCAGATAGCCTATACCAAGAAGTCCTATGTTCTAGGGTACAAGTCAATATCCCCCATAAAGGTCCCATCGAGATAAGACTGTCCCGGCGCGGAAACCTCCATGATAGCAAGTAGCGCATGCATGATTTTTTTTACACAGATACATAATATATGCACAGTCACACAGTCATATATGTAATTATTCACATTTTCCAAATTAAGTTCACCCACGACCCATAATTATAATTATCCGTTCTTAGCACATATACTCAATTATCTCGCATAACGGATTCGTCTACTATATTTTCATTTATAATTTATTTAATACTTACTTCTCATCTCTCGAAGTATTCTATCTCACTAAGTATAATTTCAGTAGGTATACTCTCACTTAACTTATGGTATAAGTCCTAATTACGATTATCTCACTCTCGTGATCTTCAGGGTAAACTCATCGTCCCAAATATTTAAATCATTACACCTAAACAACTCCCAATAATTTTGTACTATTCTGGGTTCCTCATATACTAGTTTTCCTCACTCAAATTAACCGTTCACTAAAATAGGGGCAAAATAGGAAATTCCCTAAAAATTAGAAATCTCGCTCGAACCAGAATGGATTTCGCTCGGACGACTTCCACGTGTCACTTGAACGACTTCGCGCGACTACGCGTGAACTAGACTTTTTTGTCTTCAACCTTTGGCAACCTCATTTTTCACCATTTTTAAGCTTAAAAACCTCTACAGTTTAATCCCCAACGTCTCATCTTCAATCCCAATCAATAATAACATGGCTATATATCATTTATAACCTCCTAGAATCATTAATTCGTCAAAAATCATTAAGATTACATGAAATCCCCAAATTAATTCATAAGAACCATACTTTCCAAATTTTCAATTAAAGCCCAACCAACCTCAATTCGTTCATCAATATTATTTCCAATTTCTTGATATCAAAATTTAGGCTACATAGATTCTCCCTACAGCACATGCGATTTTTTTTTCAAAAACATATAATTCTTCAAATAAAATATATGATCATCATTCCTAGACTAACATGGAAGGAACATTAACTAGAAATCAGCAAGATAGATACTTGCCTGGAATTTTTTTTTCTGATTTGTGGAAGAAAGTGGTGTGGTTGTGCTCCTCGTCGCGCGATCTACAATTTGGCAGTGACGGCGGTGAAAACGGCGGAGTTTTTGGCCTAGAACTCCTTGGAAAACTTCTCCACTTCTCCAATGGCCATTATTTGGTTTTGCTTATGTTAACCCTAGATGACAACCCCTAACATCTGATATATCCTTGGTAAATTCGTGGGTTTAATTACCCAAAAATATGAAATGTCCAAAACACCCTCCCGGGATGCTAATTGGGCCTAAAAACGCTTTGAGACCCAAACTAAACCCCTGGGTACATTATTTTGACTATCTCGACCCTTCCGGACACATTTGGCGCACTCAAAATGACCATATGAGTGACTTATAATTTATTCACCTTTAATAATCATAATTTAGTCCTGACATGACACAGGCGCGACCCGACTTAAATTTTCATAATTGTCATTTTATTCACTCGTGATAATTTTTATAAAATCAATCTTATATATTACTTTACTCATTTAGTAATATTCGACAAATTTTCAATAATTACTAACTCTCATCACGCTAGTAAATAATAAATAATTTTTTCGAATTAATATTAAAATAATTTATCTTAATTAAATTTAATACATCCCTAAATTTAAAAGCCACAAAAATACGGGGTATTACATACTTCTCCCCTATTAACGGAATTTCATCCTGAAATTCGGAGAATAAGGCCTACCTGGTAAAACAAATCTGGATACCTTATCAGTATGCAAACTATCTACTTAGTAAGGCATTTAATTACTATAGCCTCCGCCTCAAAGCAAGCTTGTTTAACACTCTCATTAAAGACACTTCACATTGTGATCCTATACGACATCATTCGTATAAGACATGACTATATATTATTAATTCCCATCATTTTAATATCATTAGGAGGCCGCACCTCATAATATGACAACTACTCGAATTTCTAAACACAAAACTCCCATTCTGAGAGAAACCATGGGAACATCTGACCACTCTTGTTCGCCTAAAACAGTGGTGGAATCCTACCATGGTCACCCGACTCTAAGTCAACCAATAAAAAATTTTCATTATCCGCCCATCTCTTAACATTCAGAGTGAGAAAGTTAAGGTTTTTCCCACATCAAAACCTCAATAAGCATCATGTTCACAATAAACAGGTACGCGTGCTCCCACGAAACCCTACCATTGGGTAATATCATCCCCCAATTATCGTAATATACTCCACTTGCTAGTTATTACCGTTGCGGAAGTGAAACGGTCACAATGAATCCAAAATTACATTCACGCGACTCCACTAATCGTTAATCGCCGTGCGCCTATTCCCCGGCTATGGGTGATACATCCGGCTCAAAACGAAACGTTACTCCTGTTGCTTCCTAAAATCCCATATTTAAGGTGGGATTCAAAAATCTCATCCCGATTCAAAATAATTACGTGTAGGACCACGTACCGGCGCGATCCTTCCTTGCAGAGGAAGACTGAGGAACACTAGTTAATATTAAATGTCACCCCAAAGAAATATCAATCACTTCCTTCTTGGGTGACTTGTTCCACTTGTTCGGATGAACCCATGATCTTTCCTTGAGGATGATGTAACACCCCAAGAATTTTGGAATGGTAATAAATTTATTTAGGGAGAAATTAATAATATTTTATTGGAGAATAATTAAATTGGCAATTGAGGTCCAAAATTTAGAGTCGTTAGAAAGTGTCTCGAATGGAGATTCTGAGGGTACCATCATTTTCGAAAGGGTCGAGAAAGTCGAAATGATTGTACTTGGGGTCTATTTGGGTTTCGAAATAAATTAGGACCATTTGACTCGATTTAAAGTTACCGGGTCATTTAAAGTTTGTATCATCATTTAAAGATGTGTATCTTGGGATTTAGGGATTAAAAGCCTACGGGAGATTCATTTATCCAAAAGAGAGAAAGAGAAAAAGAAAAGAAAGAAAGAGAGAAGGAGAAAAGGAAGGAGAAAGAGAGAGAAAGATAATTTTTCGGCCAAATACGCGATCTCAAGGCGGATTCAGACCCTATGAACCCGAGGCAAGTGATTAAACTTGATAAATAATTGTTGTATACCATTTATTGCATGATTTTTGGATTGGTTTTTGGGTTTTAGGTTTAGTTTATCAAAACCTAACTTTTGGGTACAATCTTAGATTTAATATGTAGATCTTAGATTTGATGATAGAAATCTGTTTATATGTATTCTAGGATGAATATTGTTGATATATATGTGATTGGGTTGAAGAGAAATGGAGAGAAAACCATAAAAATGAATTTTGGGTATTTTGGCATACTTAAAAAGTAGCCATTTTCGAGGTTCTAAAGGGCCAAATCGATTCGGCCCCCTAGCTGAATCGATTCAGAATTATGCAGGTGACCAGGTCTGAGTGACCGAATCGATTCGAACTCCATTCGAATCGATTCAGACTGAGGCAGAAACCCAGGTCTGATGACCCGAATCGATTCGCCTTCCTGGCCGAATCGATTCGCTGGGACGAATCGATTCGGAATTGGCTCGAATCGATTCAGAAATAGGGTTTTTGAGGGATTTTTTTTCTAAATGAAAATTTATCCCGTTTTGTTCGAGGTCATCGATTGGGGATCTCTATAGGAGATATTTGGAGTATGTTTTGGAGACTTTTAGAAAGTTTCCCTCAAAAGAAATTTTGGAGTCATATTGACTAAATTGAGGAATACCGATTAGAGATTTTGGTATTTTTCTAAGTGGGGAAGCCCACTTTTATTTAGAGATAATAACGAGTTCTCGATTCGTGAATGAAAATAGCTTAGAGAATATGGATCTTAGGATCCAATCCCAAATGGGATAACGTCAATGGTTCGTAAAAAGAATTGAACCCTATTTTGGAAGGAGAATTTTGAATGCTAATTTGAGGAGCATTTAGGATATAAGAATATCCTTAACTCAAATAGAATTGAGAGACAATTCACAATTAGAAGCGACGTGTGAGCTTCATGCGAGAAATAGTATAGTGTATACTAAGTGGGGAATATGAGTGAGATTTGACAATTAGTATATCTTGAGAGAAATATACTAAACAATGATGTTAATCAAATTTCGCCAATGGGCGTATTATAAACATGAAGGTGCTGTTGAAGGTATACCTTATAAAATGGTATATCTTTATTATGTGGGATGTATGTATGCCTTATATGATGGTGTATATACAGGTTAAGCAAACCCCCTCCTTGCTATCATTGAGAAGTTTTCGTGCGTAGAGGGTGAGTATCCTGACAAATAAAGCAGGGTGTGGATATTCCCCAGGTCATAGTCGTCCTTTGTGGTCAGCAAATGACATATATGATATACATTTATTTATTTTGGGGGTGAGAGGTCGTGGATATGTGTCGCTCTCACTTGACGGTTAGGAACTATGAGCGCTTCCCGGACGTTGTGTGCGTGAGTAGATCACGAGGTGGATGTCGTTGAACCCAACCAGGTGGCCCCCGTTTGCTACGTATATGGGATGCTGGAAGATGATAGCATGTGAGCCTGCGTCCTTCGAGTTATAGCTCGGTTGGATGGTTATTATTGCTTGTGTTTGTACTTGGGTATCAAGGGCATAATGGACCTCAACGACCTACATTGCCAGGATTAGTGTATCGGGCGGCGGTTCCTTGTTTGGATTTCGCCTCGGCGAGACGTCCCACGCACGAACCGCAGTGAAATGTTGGAACTTGGGGATACGTTTAATCCTTTATACTCATAATTATTTATATATATATCACCTATCTCGATTATCGACAGTGCCAGAAGTAGTGTAACGGGGGGGTTCCTTGTTTGGATTTCGCTTCGGCGAGACGTCCCACGCATGAAACGCCGTAAACTGTTGAGAATTGGGATTATTCATTAATTAAAAATTGGAAAATAAATTGGGTTACACGCATCATGCATTGAGGGCATAATGAGCCTCGAGGATTAATACGGTCAGGAGTAGTGTAACAGGGGGCTTCCTTGTTTGGATTTCGCCTCGGCGAGACGTTCCACGCACGAAACGTAGTGCCGTGTTGAGAATCGAGAGGAGTTTAGTCTTTAAATTCATGATGCTAATAACTCATATATAAATACTATAATAATTATATATATGGTTTCATGCTTAAAGGGCATCACTAGAATACAAAATTCTAGTAAATGAGATTGTTGATGTATTGTGATGATGTGGACATGATTGGATCATGTAACTTTATATGTTCAACAAATGAACATTATAAAGATGACTATAACGATTATATTAAAGTTAATGTATATAACTTAAAGATAATTGAAATAAATATAGATTAGGAGATAGGTTAGATGGTTTCACTTAAATACTTTATTCGGGTTTAAGTTAGAATCCTCTTACCTAAATAGAATTGAGCATCCATTTGGAGATTACGTGCATACGTTTAGTGCGCGCTTTAGTTGAGAGGTAAGTTGAATTATTATGGAGAGTTCGATTCCAACTAAATCATGTAATAATGCATTTATAATTATTATGAATTTTAATACACTTGCTATAAAATGTTTTTCAAACTCGGGCTCTGACCCATTTATATTTTCTCCTCCATGTATATATTGTACTACTCCAGGTGTTCCTCCGCAAGGACGCTTTTGATGTTCCTCCATTCAGGATTCGTTGAGCTGTGGCAGTAGAGGACTGTTGCGGCACTTTGTTTTAGTCGATTCCTATCCTTGTATATCTAGTTTAGGATTCAGTTATATTTTTGAGTTAGTATTCAAGTGTTGTAGATTAACACTTTCTTATTTCAATTCTCAGATTATTGCATTGTCTGTTACCCGACAGCATATTCGGGTATTTCATTATTGAGATTTTGTTGTACAATGTATTGTACTCTTTTATATTGTTGGAGTTTGCACCTTTCACACATCATATTTAGATGTATATTGTTGGTTATGTGCATTATTGGTTTTGTTGTTGTTGTTATAAATAAAGTTTTGAAAATTTTGACAATCCACACTTTATGATTTCGAGTAGTCAGCCTTATATTATAGTGTTTGGTATGTTGATGTTGAGACTGTGCCATCTGAGATACCTGATTTATTATAGTATAGGGCTGGCCACCCGTTATTATTTAGAGCGGGTTGTCACAGATGGTATCAGAGCATCAAGTTCTAGTGTCTTTAGGATCTGTGTGCGTTACTACGACCTTCCGTAAGCGTTCTTGAAGTAGAGCCTTATTATTAGGATGACTACATTCATACGTCCATATCTTTCTGTGATTCGAAAATATTTGAAAGGCGTTCTGATACAATTATTCCTGTTTCAGATGCCACCGAAGGGAGGTCGTTCAGTCAAGGCAAACAAAGGGCAACCCCAAATGCCTGAAAGGAACATGACTACAGATAAAGTGGCCAATATTGTGGCACAAGCAGTAACTACTGCCATTTCTAAGATGGCGCAACAATCTGCCGCTCGAGAAGCCCAACCCCATTTAGGATTATCCTTATGGGAGAGAGTGAAGGAAGATTTTAGTAAGGGGCATCCTCCCGAGTTTGTAGGGGGAGTTGATGCTATGGCTGCAAGTCACTGGAAGAATAGTATACATATGCACCTTCGTATGGTTTAATGTAGTGAGGTGCCAGAATAATTTTTAGCCACCTTTAGGTTGTCGGGTGAAGCTCTCCATTGGTGGGAGTCTGTCACCACATCTCAACAGAGAGATACTTTACCTATAAATGAATTTTGGGAACTTTTTGATCGAAGGTATTTGCCTTCCCCAACTCAAAATATGGAGATTTTTCAAGGTAATAGAATGGTGGCTGAATATGAGGAAGATTTTTCTAGCTGGGCGAAATTAGTACCTAATGAGGTAAATACAGAAGAGAAACGTATATCGAAGTTTGTTCGAGGTTTAGATTGGAAAATCCAACAACATTTCTTAGAGAGTCCTAGGTTAATGACTTTTGCTGAGGTAATAAATGCGGTACTAGTAAAGTGTCAAGAATATCGCTTTCGTTCGCAAGAGGGTAAGAACTTTGGAGATTCGAGTTCATCAAGTGAGTTTGGCAAGGAAAGTGCCAGTAATACGAGTGGGCAGAAAGGATTTATGGGTAAGTGTTTCTTTTGTAAAGAAATAGGTCATAAAAAGAGAGATTGTCCTAAAAGAGGTAAAGGACCACGTTTTGATGAAATTTTGGAAGTGCAACCTCTACAACAAATTCGTGGTCGTTTTAGACCGGGGGACTTTGTTTGGGAGCCCATTGATAAGGATGGGCAATCGGACTAGAGATGGGTAATGTAAGTTAATTTTCCTTTATAAATAGGATAATTAATATGTAAAGTTTTGGTAATATCGTATATGAGATATGGTGAATGGGTAGTGCTATAGCCCTTTTTGTTTATAGATGGAATGTAATGACCCTAAAGGGGAATTTTGAGCAAGATAGGCTCTTATTCTATTAGCTTGTAAAAGGATAGATGATTTTGCAAGGTGCTCAAAAAGAGCTTTAAACCTTGTGGTATATGTAAGAATGGTAATGATGATAAGTAGTAATGATAAAATCTACTTTTTTTTATATAGTCAAGATAGACTATTATAATTGTGGTATTCCAGATATGGATGTGCCTTATAAATGGCAATATATTGAAATGATGTGAGATGTTGGTTATGCTTGAAAGTTGAGATTGTGGTTTGATGGGACGCAACTAAGGTTTTAGCTCATGGGTATGATAATATTTGTGAGCTACATGCTATAATAGATGATGATTTAAAAAGACCTTGTGTTGGACATAAGGCATTTTATATTATATTATAACATATAAACCGTTTTCAAAATAAATTATTTTCCAAAATAAAACTTTTATCGGCCTTCGGGCCCTTTCAAAATGATTTTCATAAAATTAAATTGTTCAAACCCTAGTCCAAATTTAACAAACTCTCAATCCCCGACGTCGCCACACAGTAGTTTATTGGGAGGGTTCCTTGTTTGGATTTCGCTTTTGCGAGACGTTCCCCGCACAAAAGTGGCGAATGTCAGGAATTGAGAGGAGTTATATCTTTGGACCATTCAAAATTTTTCTAACTATTAAAATGCTAGTATTATATTTATGGTGATGTGAATCTTTGGAGGCAAATAAAGCCTCATTATGATTGCTATGAGCACAAAGCTCAAATATAAAGGGTGTATGGGTGCCCTAGTTGTGGAAGTTGTTTTTTTTATTTAACTCATAATTAACTTGAAATAAAACAAATTAAAAAATTTAATTCGTCGTGGGAAGTTAGAAGTTTGGAGATAGGATTAGTGATGATGGGTAGATTAGAACTAGTTGAGCTTTGGAGAATTAGGCTTAGCTAAATTTCGAGGACGAAATTTTTGTAAGTGGGGAAGATTGTAACACCCCAAGACTTTTGGAACAGTAATAAATTTATTTCGGGAGAAATAAATAATATTTTATTGGGGAATAATTAAATTGGCAATTGAGGTCAGAATTTAGAGTCGTTAGAAAGTGTCTCGAATGGGGATTCTGAGGGTACCATCGTTTTCGGAAGGGTCGAGAAAGTCGAAATGACTGTACTTGGGGTCTATTTGGGTTTCAAAATAAATTAGGACCGTTTGACTCGAATTAAAGTTATCGGGTCATTTAAAGTGTGTATCATCATTTAAAGATGTGTATCTTGGGATTTAGGGCTTAAAAGCCCACGGGAGATTCATTTCTCCAAAAGAGAGAAAGAGAAAATGAAAAGAAAGAAAGAGAGAAGAAGAAAGAAGAAGAAAATGAAGGAGAAAGAGAGAGAAAGAGAATTTTACGTCCAAATACGCGATCTCAAGGCGGATTCAGACCCTACGAACCCGAGGCAAGCAATTAAACTTGCTAAATAATTGTTGTGTACGATTTATTGCATGATTTGTGCATTGATTTTTGGGTTTTAGGTTTAGTTTATCAAAACCTAACTTTTGGGTATAATCTTAGATTTAATATGTAGATCTTAGATTTGATGATAGAAATTTGTTTATATGTATTCTAGGATGAATATTGTTGATATATATGTGATTGGGTTGAAGATAAATGGAGAGAAAACCATAAAAATGAATTTTGGGTATTTTGGCTTACTTAAAAAGTAGCCATTTTTGAGTATCTGAAGGGCCGAATCGATTCGGCCCCCTAGCCGAATCGATTCAGAATTATGTAGGTGCCCAGGTCTGAGTGACCGAATCGATTCGGACTCCAGTCGAATCGATTCGTCCTGAGGCAGAAACCCAAGGCTGATGACCCGAATCGATTCGCCTTCCTGGCCGAATCGATTCGCTGGGCCGAATCGATTCGGAATTGGCCCGAATCGATTCAGAAACAGGGTTTTTGAGGGATTTTTTTTCTAAATGAAACTTTATCCCGTTTTGTTGAAGGTCATCGAATGGGGATCTCTATAGGAGATATTTGGAGTATGTTTTGGAGACTTTTAGAGAGTTTCCCTCAAAAGAAATTTTGGAGTCATATTGACTAAATTGAGGAATACCGATTAGAGATTTTGGTATTTTTCTAAGTGGGGAAGCCCAATTTTATTTGGGGGTTTTATTTAGAGATAATAATGAGTTCGCGATTCGTGAATGAGAATAGCTTAGAGAATATGGATCTTAGGATCCAATCCCAAATGGGATAACGTCAATGGTTCATAAAAAGAATTGAACCCTATTTTGGAAGGAGAATTTTGAATGATAATTTGAGGAGAATTTAGGATAAAAGAATATCCTTAACTCAAACAGAATTGAGAGACAATTCACAATTAGAAGCGACATGTGAGCTTCATGCGAGAAATAGTATAGTGTATACTAAGTGGGGAATATGAGTGAGATTTGACGATTAGTATATCTTGAGAGAAATATACTAAACAATGATGTTAATTAAATTTCGCCAATGGGCGTATTATAAATATGAAGGTGATGTTAAAGGTATACCTTATAAAATGGTACATCTTTATTATGTGGGATGTATGTATGCCTTATATGATGGTGTATATACAGGTTAAGCATAACCCCTCCTTGCTATCATTGGGATGTTTCGTGCGTAGAGGGTGAGCATCCTGGAAAATAAAGCAGGGTGTGGATATTCCCCAGGTCATAGTCGTGCTTTGTGGTCAGCAAATGACATATATGATATACATTTATTTATTTTGGGGGTGAGAGGTCGTGGGTATGTGTCGCTCTCACTTGCCGGTTAGGAATTATGAGCGCTTCACGGACGTTGTGTGCGTGTGTAGATCACGAGGTGGGTGTCGTTGAACCCCACCAGGTGGCCCAAGTTTGCTACGTATATGGGCTGCTGGAAGATGATAGCATGTGAGCCTGCGTCCTTCGAGTTATAGCTCGGTTGGATGGTTATTATTGCTTGTGTTTGTACTTGGGTATCAAGGGCATAATGGACCTCAACGACCTACATTGCCAGGATTAGTGTATCGGGCGGCGGTTCCTTGTTTGGATTTCGCCTCGGCGAGACGTCCCACACACGAACCGCAGTGAAATGTTGGAACTTGGGGATAAGTTTAGTCCTTTATGATCATAATTATTTATATATATATATATATATCACCTATCCCGACTATCGACAGTGCCAAAAGTAGTGTAACGGGGGGGTTCCTTGTTTGGATTTCGCTTCGGCGAGACGTCCCACGCATGAAACGCCGTGTACTGTTGAGAATTGGGATTATTCATAATTTGAAAATTGGAAAATAAATTGGGTTACACGCATCATGCATTGAGGGCATAATGAGCCTCGAGGATTAATACGGTCAGGAGTAGTGTAACGGGGGGGTTCCTTGTTTGGATTTCGCCTCGGCGAGACGTCCCACGCACGAAATGCAGTGCCGTGTTGAGAATCGAGAGGAGTTTAGTCTTTAAATTCATGATGCTAATAAGTCATGTATAAATACTATAATAATTATATATATGGTTTCATGCTTAAAGGGCATCACTAGAATACAAAATTCTAGTAAATGAGATTGTTGATGTATTGTGATGATGTGGACATGATTGGATCATGTAACTTTATATGTTCAACAAATGAACATTATAAAGATGACTATAACGATTATATTAAAGTTAATGTATATAACTTAAAGATAATTGAAATAAATATAGATTAGGAGATAGGTTAGATGGTTTCACTTAAATACTTTATTCGGGTTTAAGTTAGAATCCTCTTACCTAAATAGAATTGAGTATCCATTTGGAGATTACGTGCATACGTTTAGTGCGCGCTTTAGTTGATAGGTAAGTTGAATTATTATGGAGAGTTCGATTCCAACTAAATTATGTAATAATGCATTTATAATTATTATGAATTTTAATACCCTTGCTATAAAATGTTTTTCAAACTCGGGCTTTGGTAGACTAACCATATTTATCACTCTCCACAAATACCTTGATACTTAATCCATTTATCACCTGTCATACTAACCATATTAGGACTTTCCTTCTTTCGGACTCTGGTAGACTCAATTTTTAATGGCTACCCCCTTCGTTCCCTTATCCTTGTTGGCCCTAAAGAACATGTTACCGACTACAATAGTCCTTACTTAATCTACCCTCGCTTGGTAAGAATTTAGCTATCCGAATCATTCAAATGGGTCCCCTGATGTGTATCCACACCTCCTTGTGGTGCTACACTACCACCGTTGTATCCAGTCTTATTCTTGACTAAATTCTTCGATTCTTTTAGCTTCCCAGACAAAGAAGAATTATCATCTCCATTAACAAAGTACGACATTATCAACCTCTTAATTGACCATCCAGCAGAATTCCCTTTTGAAGTGTTATTAATTATTATTACGAGTCGATCTCCCACTTGGAGTTCTCTCCTCCATTTGTATCTACATCCTCCGATACAATATTCGCTAATGGTTCCGATTCATATTCACAAATGGACCTGTGTCAGGTTCTCCTGTGATGAGTTCAGGACAACGTTCACATCTTATTTCGAGCATCTGATAAAGGAACAGGCAGTCAAACTATACATAATATTCTCCTATAGGCATTGCATTCCACTTCTAAAAGTAGTGGCTGACTCCCACTATGATAATTTTGTTCTTACAAGTCAAGAAAATTTTTCTCAAAATTTCCACTTTTAGTTAGCCACACTCTGTCCTATGTCCAAACCTTCGGATACTTTACCTCCTCTAGCTAATACACGCGATTTTCGCATTTCTAAAATTCCTAAAATTCCCACTGACAGCTATCTTTAATGTTTCGTCTGACTTTTTCCCAGTTATACAACATTTGGTGAGTTTACTCTTGCACCTCTTTCGACTATAGTAGCACATGGAAATCATAGGCTGCGCCCTAGCCATCTTTAAAGTACTATCTTCTTGTGCCATAATAGGGGTGACCTTAACTATGGTCATCATCCTCGAATATACTTTATAAGCTCAACTGAGCCCTTTCTTCTGATGTCCACTTAACGGCCCTCGCCAGACATCCTTCATTTCTCGGCATACGCATACATCCAAACGCAATTAGAATTCACTAATATACATACGTTATAGCAAGAGAACGGAATCTCACCATAGAAATCAACAATCCTAAAATTAGGGCTCTATATCAAACAAAGCAATGCTGGAAGCATAATAAGCCGCACAGATCTTAAAGGACACTAAAAACTGATGCTCTTATACCACCTGTAACACCTCGCCTAATTAAATATCGGGTGATCAGTCCTTTATTAAATTATAATCAAGGTGAACGGTTGGTTCATTCTTAGCATCACTGTCGCAAAAATAAATTTTCCAATTTAAACACCCTAAATAATTAAGCTAAGTGTCAAAACTATTTAAAAAAAAATTATTTTCATTTTATTAAATCCAATTATGAAAACTGTTAATAAGTAACAGTTTAAGATTCACAAAATTATTAAGACGGGAATTAAACACCCATGAATTTAGTCATTCGGATAATCCAATACTAACTTTAAAACTACAAAGGAAAACCATCCTGGTAGAAATTAAATCCCATAGAGTAAAAATACTAAAGATAAATGAACACAATCTCTGACAAATCCAACTAAATAAGGAAACGGGCGACACATGCCCTAACTAATCAGAACTAGAATGAGATTAGATTCAATATCGATGTCGTCTAGGCAAAGTCCTGCAACTCCCACATAAGCTGCAACGCATCCGGTCCAAAGAATCTACGCAAGATGCCCATATGGTTGGGCACCTGAAATATATATATATATATATATATATATATATATAAACGAGAGAAAAGAGATAACAGGAAACGGGTCACAGACCGAGTGTAAAACAGTTTAAAATTAGTTTAGCAAGTATTTAAAATGCTTATCGGCTAATGCAACAACCATGTTAGTATGCGACACCCTTTTGAAATTTCTCCCCTCTCATATAGTGTGCACACCAACCGTACTAATAAATCTCATCAATTTGCCTATCTTATTCTCCATAAGTTTTTATCATGTGAAAAGAGAGGTTATGATATTTACTTTAGGAAATCATTCTCTTCAAAATTTCTTACGGCATTTAAAACAACTCATTATCGTTATAAAGTTCCCGAACACTTATAATAAAGTTGAAGAATTTATTCATTACTTATCTACTTATACGCACATCAAGAAGTTCTCATATAAATATACGTATATATATTAGACACACATATAATATATATACTAACGGGACCCCACATAAGATCTATGGTGAAGGCATAATTTGCTATCAAGTCCCCGTATCACACAAACTAAGGGAAATACTAGTTTGGAATCACTCTCGAACTGTATTAACACAAAACACATACAAATGGAGGCGAAGCATAGTTCCAATTCACTAAGAGGTCAGCACATACCCTCATGTTTCTTAGGACCGTCTGACTATCAATCAGATAGCCTGTACAGAGGAGTCCTATGTTCTAGGGTACAAGTCAATATCCTCCATAAAGGTCCCATCGAGATAAGACTGTCCCAGCGCGGAAACCTCCATGATAGCAAGTAGCGCGTGCATGATTTTTTTACACAGATACATAATATATGCACAGTAACACAGTCATATATGTAACTATTCACATTTTCCAAATTAGGTTCACCCACGACCCGTAATTATAATTATCCGTTCTTAGCACATATTACTCAATTATCTCGCATAACGGATTCGTCTATTTTATTCTCATTTATAATGTATGTCATACTTACTTCTCGCTTCTCGAAGTATTCTATCTCACTAAGTATAATTTCAGTAGGTATACTCTCACTTAACTTATGGTATAAGTCCTAATTACGATTTTCTCACTCTCGTGATCCTCAGGATAAACTCATCGTCCCAAATATTTAAATCATTACACCTAAACAACTTCCAATAATTTTGTACTATTCTGGGTTCCTCGGATACTGGTTTTCCTCACTCAAATTAACCGTTCACTAAAATAGGGGCAACATAGGAAATTCCCTAAAAATTAGAAATCTCGCTCGAACCAGAATGGATCTCACTCGAACGACTTCCACGTGTCGCTCGAACGACTTTGCGCGACTACGTGTGAACTGGACTGTTTTGTCTTCAACCTTTGGCACCCTCGTTTTTCACCATTTTTAAGCTTAAAAACCTCTACAGTTTAAACCCCAACGTCTCATCTTCAATCCCAATCAATAATAACATGTTTATATATCATTCATAACATCCTAGAATCATTAATTCGTCAAAAATCATTAAGATTACATGAAATCCCCAAATTACTTCATAAGAACACTACTTTCCAAATTTTCAATTAAAGCCCAACCAACCTCAATTCGTTCATCAATATTATTTCCAGTTTCTTGATAAAACCTCTACATATGATCAAAATTTAGGCAAATATATTCTCCTTACAACACATGCGATTTTTCTTCTAAAACATATAATTCTTCATATAAAATATATGATCCTCATTCCTAGACTAACATGGAATGAACATTAACTAGAAATTAGTGTGACAACCCGCCTACTTAAATAATAGGTGGCCAACCCAATACTCTAATAATCACAGGAATCATAGATGGTTCATTCTCAGCATCACTGTCGATTAAAATAATAGTACGAGATAACCACCAATCATTTTAGAAAACGGACTGTCAAATTTAAAATTTTTAAAGTAAAAGAAAAACACTTAGACAATCCCATTTGCAAAAACGGTGGATATAAAAAATCAACGAATAAAGAATGACAATATAATAAATAATCACTGAATAAGATATTGGTTAACAGACCAATACAATTAGTTACACCGAGTATTACATTTCAATTATTACAATATAATAAATGAATGAAATTCTTGGTCAACACGCCTGAAAAAAATAAACTAAACATAACTAGATACAATGGAAAGAAGAGTCTAATACAAATAACCTACAACATCCACAAAATGCTATAGCTCCATGACAACCGAAATGGAAATGTAAATTCGGATGTCCATGCTGTAGAGCACCTGTACGGCTAGGAGTATATGCAAAAACAACGAAATATAGATGAGTCAGGGCCCGATTTGATATGATTCCCATGTGATTAAAATGCATGACAGTTAACTGCGTAATTCTCTCACAGAGTTCATAATATTTCTCACCTCTCAATCTAAAAGCACAACCTAGCGCAATATCAATGATGGTCTGGTTAACCCAAGTACTAAGGGCTAACTTCTATCCAGTCTCAACACTATGCCCTATTCGTGCGTGGGGTGTCTCGCAAAGTAAAATTCAAATAAGGAACCCTCCCGATACACTACTACTTAGGCAAGGTTAATCGTTGAGATCCATTAGACCCTCAGCACGAAATTAATATGTATATGTATGTATATGCATGGGAGGTCACATCTACAGTTACTCAAGGAGATACAAAATAAATCCATCCATAACCTAGGGGCGTAATTCCTATTTCTTTCTTTAGGCATATACATATATGGTAATTCATTTTATCAAATGCTTACCAATTAAATCTCATTTCAAAAACCTTCTTTACCAAATTTTATTTCCTTTCTTCCATCCAGGAAAAATACATTTTTAAAGCAAGTTTTATTATCATAAAAATGCGTTATACTTTTTCATAAAATCCCACTTCCCTTCTTCCATCCAGGAAGTGTAATCAAAAGTCATTTTCATTATCATAAAAATACTTTTGCATACCATATGCTTCCATCTCCCTTCTTCCATCCGGGAAATGTATCCGAAGACAAACCATATATCCCATTTCCCTTCTTCCATCTGGGAAATGTATTTAAAACCAATTCATTATCATGAATTGCTTTAACATATCTAAGACCGTCCCTCCGGGTTTCCTCACTGGATGCTCCCCTAAATGGCTATCATCTTCCAGGGCCTATCAAACAAGACAACCTGGGAACCTGTCAAACATCGGGAAGCGGCCATATGCCTACGGGATAGTCATGATCACACCCATAATCACCTAACCAGCGTAGTAAAATAAACGCCCATATGGCCTAGGGACTATATCCACACTGCATTCATTAGCCATGGGGCTTCACCAGACGCGCACAACTTCCCTTATGATAGAGATTTAAAGAGGTGTGTATCCATAAATTAACATTTATGAAAAACATTACTTTTTCCTTTTGAAAACATTCACTTTTATGTTCTAAAAAAATCATTCATTTGTACATATTCATTTAGTACCACATATTAGCATATGTCTTTCTTATTCTTAGTGTCATATTTTATTAATGACCTAAGACCCGAAGCGCTATTATCCTCAAACTAGCCTCCAAGAGTTCATATAATTTAATGAACCATCAAAGTGAGTCTCCCTCGATAAAAGACTCCCAAAAGTCCCAACATTCACATTATATCTCCAATTTATCTTTAGGTTAACTTCCTATATTATACGGACATTAACCTACACAAACTAGCCCTCGGGGTAAGCCCAATCATCCCATTTTATCCTAGGACATTAGTCTACCCAACTCAACCCTCTAGGAACTCTTTTTACTTCCCAAAGGAAGGGTCCTAAACCTCGGACCTAAAAGAAAAAGGGCTAAAACAAACTAGGAAAAAAATATCACCAAAAACAGGCAGCCGAATCGATTCGCCCCTGGTTGCGAATCGATTTGCCCAAAAGTCGAATCGATTCTGTGAGTAAAACCAACTTTTTGCCTTAGCCGAATCAATTCGGCCTTAACCCGAATCGATTAGGTCCCCCATACCTGTAACCTTCCCCTTATCCGAATCAATTCGCCCCTAGGGCCGAATCGATTTGGTCCTGCAGTTTTGCCCAATTTGGGCTACGAGTTTAAGAACCCTAATTTCCCAAAACCCTAAAATCCTTGGTTTTATCCAACATCATCAACAACTAATTCTCCCAAATTGTTTCTACACAATTTATAACAAATAATTTATCCTCAAATCAAATCAAAACTAAGATTTAAGGGTTGAGTCCTCAAAATCAATAAAGAACCCATTTATTATTTAAATCTCGAAAAATTAACTATACATGCAATTTATCACATTAAATCAACATCTAGCAAGTTAGAAACTTTCCTCGAGGTTGTAGTCTCGGATCCTCCTCCGGTAGCAATGAAATCCGGTCTCAAATCTCCATTTTTCTCTCTTTTCTCTCTTTTCTCCGATTTCTCCCAACTCCCTCTTCTCTCTCTCTCTTGGCTTTTAACACAAGATAAGGTAAATAAAAAGGGGTGGGGATACTTAACCGGGTTATAAACATAAATACCCCTCTTTTAATTGCTAATACACCATTAAAATGACTCGTAACCACTTAATTGAGTCATAACCCTTTAAAAATGCCCAAATCTCAAAAATATAACTTGGCACTTATTTCGACTATCTCGACTAGTCTAAAAACAACTGCACCCCCTATTTTGGCTTTCGAAATTATGTGAACTATTTTTATGTTCCAATTTCATTTTATTTCATTAATTATACCCAACTTTAAATATAGGTCATACCCATCGTTTCACATATGACGACGCAAAATATCATAATATAATGCTATTTACCTTCTCATAATGGTAAATACACAAAACATAGTAAATATTATCCCTAAATATCACTGAAAATAATATCTACTCCCACTTTCCCTATTTTATAAAATTAGCCCATCAGGTAAAATGATATAAAATAATCGCTCAAAAGCCTGGGTTGTTACAATCAGTAAGATAGATACTTGTCTGGAAATTTTGTTTCTAATTTGTGGAAGAAAGTGGTGTGGTTGTGTTCCTCGTCGCCCGATCTACAATTTGGCGGTGACGGTAGTGCAAACGGCGGAGTTTTTGGCCTATAACTCCTTGGAAAGTTTCTCCACTTCTTCTCCAATGGTCGTTCTTTGATTTTTCTTATTTTAACCCAAGATGACAACCCCTAACATCTGATATATCCTTGGTAAATTCGTTGGTTTAATTACCCAAAAATATGAAATGTCCAAAACACCCTCCCGGGATGCTAATTGGGCCTAAAAACGCCCCGAGACCCTAACTAAACCCTCGGGTACATTATTTTGACTATCTCGAGCCTTTCGAACACATTGGCGCACTCAAAACGGCCATATGAGTGACTTATAATTTATTCTCCTTTAATAATCATAATTTAGTCCTGACACGACACAGGCTCGTCCCAACTTAAATTTCCATAATTGTCATTTTATTCACTCGTGACAATTTTTATAAAATCAATCTTATATATTACTTTACTCATTTAGTAATATTCGACAAATTTCTAATAATTACTAACTCTCGTCACGCTAGTAAATAATAAATAATTTTTTCGAATTAATATTAAATTAATTTATCTCAATTAAATTTAATACATCCCTAAATTTAAAAGCCACAAAAATACGGGGTATTACATCTTAGTGTAAAATCATGGTGTGTGATTTTTGTAAAATTATTTTTGCATTTTTGTTATAAAAATTTGAATAATAAAAAATAATTGGTGAATGCTTTCAAGTATATCCTTAATGATCGTAGTTGTTTGATTTGCTTATCGGGATACTCCATGTTTATTTTTAGTTATTCTTTTCCTTCTTTAATTCGGACAAATAAAGAGGGAAGAAATAATTATGATTTAATGAGGGAGTTTTTATTTATGGGTGGAAATTGAGATTTGATCTTTGTTTCAATTTATGTTTTTCTTGTCTCATGTGTGCAGGTACAAAATTGAAGATCGTGATTTTACACACCCTGATGATGACGAAGAAAAGCAAAGAGATTTAAAGATTTGAAGTTGAAGATTTTTTAAGAAAGTTTAAGACTTGCGTTTTTAGTACCTTTTCAGTTTTGGGTTCATGAGAGGGTATTATATTTGTATATTAAATTTGATTTGATAATTCATATATTTTTAGTTTGTACCAGCATAGACATCGGGGGAGATTTGTAAGGACATATTTTACATTGTCCGGTTTACATTAGAGTATGTCATAGACCGCTATAACCGTTGAAGATTTTTTGAAGTTCAATTATGCATCAAGACGGATCCGAATATCAACGTTCTTCAACAAAAAAGCCTCGGCGAGATTAATTTTGGTAAGATTGTGTTTAAGTCTCTTTACGGCTCATTTAAAGTGCTGGGATAATTTGTCTAAACTATTTTTAATCAGTTAAGGCCTTGTGTCTTGTCAAAAGAAATTTTTTCTAAGTGTTGAGGCGAACATAATTTATCACTCCGGTCGTTCGAGAAACATTGCCACGTCGTTCAAGCGACATAGGTATGTCACGCGATGTTTTTCAAACGACATTGCTTCTTGTTCGAGCGACATTTGTACTTCGTTCGAGCGATCTGCCGACTCAATTTTTTTTATATATAGCGTGTTAAATGCGTCGTTTTTCTTAAGAAGACTTGTTTTTTTCATTCTGTAAAAAAATGCAAAACAGCAGAACACATTTGTCTTCTTTAATTAAGGGTTCAAATATTTGTTTTTAATTCACAAAAATCCCAATAGTTTAGTTAATTATTTAGGAAACCAAGATACGATCTTTTCTACAGTTTGTTGATTTAGGTACAACTTGAGGGAGGTGTTGGGCTGATTATGACTGTGGTCTTTGGGAGTACTTGTGGGCAATCCTTGTTGTCTTGTGGAGTTTCTACAGAATTCTATTGTTAATTCGGAACTGCATGTTCTTGTGAGTATCTGAGTGATATTCATTCTAGATTTCATTGTGTATGTAAGTTACGATTTATTTTACAAAGTGAAATTAAAAGGTATTCCCTTTTGGGGTTTTTCCTGAAATTTGTGTGTCAGCAAATTTATATATGATGGTTTGATTTTACCCACGTAATTTTATGTTTTAGGGATGAATTAATTTGGTTTAAAAATTGACACTAATTAAGTAAGTATTTAATTGGAATTTGCGAATTTGTTCAATCAATATCACACTGCAATCACAATAATAATTTATTTTTGCATATTATGTTACATCTTCATCATTTTGTACGTTCTCAAGAGCTTCAAATGAAGACAAGTTAGTGACCTAGCAACAATTAAAGATATAATGAGTC
Organism: Sambucus nigra; assembly: GCA_949130495.1. Lineage (NCBI taxonomy): Eukaryota > Viridiplantae > Streptophyta > Magnoliopsida > Dipsacales > Adoxaceae > Sambucus > Sambucus nigra. The sequence goes on from OX422209.1 coordinate 329,190,991, forward strand.
GAGATTGTCACTATAATAATTGAGAAGGTATATGATTTTGATTGTGTGTAAACACTTCATTAAGGGGTTGCTTTTATAAAATGTTTGAGGCTTGTTTTTAAAATGTTTTTTCACAAGAAATATATTTATTTTTTCTTAAATCGTTCGAACGACTTTGTGTCTTCATTTGGACGAAATTGAGAGTTCGTTCAAACGATATTTTTTTTATGTACATAACTAATATTGTTAGAAGCTCATTCTAAGATGGTTCAAGCAATATTGGAACTTGGTTCGAACGAGTCTTCGCTTAGTTCGAACGAGGTATAGTTTTTGTTCAAATAAGATTTCTCCAAATTTGTGCTGCCTCAGAATTCTTGTTCTCTATAAAAATGGGTCTTGGGATCAACTTTTATCAAAACTTTTGGCAAAATTTATTTCCATGAATATATCCAAAAGACTTTGATGAGGCATGCTCTCCTATTGCAAGGGTTCAGTTACTCCACTTATCACACTCCATAGCATTTCATCCATGCATTAAGTTATACTAAATGGATGTTAAGAGTTCCTTCTTTAATATAATTCTTAAGGGGGAAGTTAACATGGAACAATTAAAGAAGTTCGAATATCCAAAACACCCAGGACATGTCTTTTATCTAAACAAGGAATTTTATTATTTGAATCAAGCACCTCATGCTTGGTATGAAAAGCTAACTACTTATCTCTTAGCTTGTGGCTTTAAGAGAGAGGAGTTGATATGAAGTTATTATTAGGAGAGAGAGTGGTGATATCTTAGTTGCCCAAGTGTATGTGGACGACATAGTCTTTGAATCCACATGTTCTTAACATGCTCATACTTTTGAGGGGGAGATGAAGAGTGAGCTTGAGATGAACACGGTTGCTGAACTAATATTTTTCTTAGGTCTCCAAGTGGGTCAATTTGAGAATAGGATATTTATATCTCAATCTAAATATTCTACGGACCTAATGAAGAAGTTCAGTTTAGACTCCGCTAAGAAATCACTTACACCCATGAGTTTCTCGACTAAGCATAACAAATACACTTTAGTCAAGGACTTATAGCAAAATGCTCTAAAAGAGTATGATAGGCAGTCTCCTCTATTTTACCTCTAACCATCCCAATATAACCTTTAGTGTTAGAGTTTGTGAGTGTTACCTAGTGTCCCAAAAGTGTCTCACTTTCTTGCACGTAAATGTATCATTAAATATGTGAGTGGAACTTTTTCTTATGGTGTTTGGTATTCCTTTGATACCAATGACCATTTATCGGCTTATTTGTTTGCCGATTGGGCCGGAGATGTTGATGGTTGTAAAAGCACCTCATGTGGATGCTTTTACTTTGGGAGTTCTCTTATCTCTTGATTGAGCAAGAAGAAAAACTCCATTTCGTTGTCCACAGTGGAGGCCGAGTACATCGCTGCCGAGAGTTATTGCACACAACTCTTGTGGATGATGCAAGTGGTGAAAGAATATGGGATTACTCAAGGCACAATTATTATTTCTTTGTGATAATTGGAGTCTAATTCATATTTACCGTAATTCGATCCAACATTCTGTTACTAGACATATTAGGATTCGTGACCATTTTATTCGTAATCTTGTAGAGGGTAAGATCTTATCTTTGAGCTTCGTGATTACGGAATGTCAATTCACCAAAATTTTTACTAAACCTTTATATGCACTTAGATTTGAGGAACTTATGAAATCATTGAGTATTTGTGCCAGTAATTGAGTTTGGGTATTGTCTCTAGTATAGGGTGATTATCATATTGCTATCATTTGTCCCTATCACTAGATTGTATTTTTATGTTTATAGTTTTTGAAAATTCCAAAAAGATTTTCTTTTCTTTTAGATAAAGTTGCAAAAAAAATTCAAAAAGATTATTTTTTTAATAAAACTTTTCAAATTTTTTTTTACACTATATATGGATGTGCATTTAAGATATTCAAATCATAATAAAATTCCATCCATTCTTGTAACTTACTCATGGTGTTAGGGACTTGGCTTCATTTCTTTAGTGTTCTTAATAATGCATGTTTATCATTTCTTTGTTCTTTGATGATTACTTTCTTCATTCTTGACTCTTTATATTGTCTTTATTTCACACATGCATAACCTTTTGAACATTTCACTTTCTTATCATAGTGCTCTCATCTCAATCGTGCTTAATAACAAATTAAATGTACTAGGACCAAATTATGCTTGTAAGAACCATTGCCCGAATTTCTTTTCTCAAAATTTTGATTTTTGTTTAAGGAATGGAAATGGGCTACGAGAGAATAAATCTTCTTTTTGTAAAGGCCACCATTGTCAAGTAGTAGCAAGGCCAATTTTTATTTCATTAATGTGTCACTAACATGAGCATTATGATTCCTTCGAACAAAATTGAGAGTTTATCTTTAAAATGTGAGATTTTGAGGGTATTATAAATTGAAGATCAATGGGTTTGCACAATAAAATTCCTTCAAAAATATTAAATAGTTTGGGGCTATTGACCTGAGAAATATTAAAATTCATGACACTTTACATAAGTCGAGTCAATTTACATTCGTTCAACAATTTTACGCCTAAAGTTGAATTAAGTTATTTCTTTAGGAGTATCTCGTTGACTTCGTGCACCTTTTCGTTGTACGCCTATGTTAAGTTTCCCGTGCATTAAGTTCACAAATTCGGATATATACGTTCTACTACATAGTGTGACTGTTTGTATTTTGTTGTTATATGTATAAAAAAATTGAATTTTGTTCCAAAATAGTTTGTTGCTATATTGAAGTCTCATCGCATATGCTTAATTGTTTATTTCCTGTAATGATATTTCATACTTAGATTCACGTGATTCAAATATTTTTGGATTAGTTTCTGACCCTTTACTATGAACAAAAAGAGGGAGAACATATTAAGTTTTTTTTTGTTTTCTTTAAACTCCATGCGTCACTATATTTTTTGTGCTTTATGGGTGTAGGTCATTTTGCCTTGTTAATTTGATGGAATATACGATGAAGACTTTCAGTCGAAGACAATTTTACAAATGTCTTTTCCTTTTCAAAATTGGGAGGAAATTAATTGTACTTATCTTAGGAGTTATTTGTTTCGGTTTGTGTTTATACCACCATAGCCAAATGGGGAGATTTAAAAGAGCAATTATTATAATTGCTCATAATTTATTTTAGTTTGACATAATCCATTAAATCTTCATTATCATGTACATTCTCAAGAGATTCAAGTCAACACAAGTTAATGAGTAAGCAACAATCGAAGATCGAATGAGTTGAGATCATCGCTAAAATCATCGAGAAGGTATATGGTTTTGATTTATGCATAAACACTTTATTCAGAGATTCTTTTATAAAAAGTTCGACGCTTTTTTTTAAATATTTTTTAAAGGAAATAAATTTTTAATTTTTTATTCGTTCGAACAGGATTGAGAGTTAGTTCAAACAAACATCAAATGATAATTTTTTATTTACATAACGAATATCATTCGAAGCTCGTTCGAATGAGATTGGCTCTTCGTTTGAATGAGTCTTCCCATAGTTCAAATGAGTTGCCGTTTTTATTCGAACAAGGTCCTATTTTTGTTCGAGCGAGACTTCTCAAAATTTGCTCCGCCTTGAAATTTTGTTTTCTATAAAAAGGGGTCTTAGGATTAGCTTTTTTCATAACTTTTGAAAAATTTGTTTTCCCATACATATCCAAAATATCTCCAAACCCGAGTTTGTTTAAAATTATTTTGTTTTCTAAATCCAAACCCTTGAATTATTTTTTGATCATTTATCAAACACTAAAAGAACACCATACCTATTCACACCCTTGTAGATTTGATTCTCTTTTGACGAAGATAAGAATACTGATTCTTGAAGTTGATCGGTGAATATCGAGGAAAGTGGAGCTTACTATGGGGCGGTGCTGGATCTACATCTTTTGATATTGACAACAAGGAGTGAAGACATTGTTGTGTCACTTAGTGGAGCTATAAGTTTTTTAAGTCTGTAATTGTCATTCTTTAATACCTGATAGTAAACATTGCTAAAATATAGGTTTTGTCCGAAACGTATTTTTCCTCATCTCCTTTCTTCTATTTTTGGGTTGTTATTTGCTCTCATTTAGTTTCAATATCTTGCATGTTTAGGGTCACCTATTTTAACGAGATAAAATTAGACTAAATTGAATTTGGTTTGTGTGTGTGACCTAGTTTATGATTTATACATGTAACTGAACCTCAATGTGTTTAAAATAATCATAATCCAACAACCATGAGTACAAATAGTTATAGGATATGAATTAAATTTATCATTTCGAAGCATTTTATGTCAAACATAAGCATGAACTATCAAATAATTTAACAAGAGTATAATCTATCAAACGTAAGTACATAAAATCAACAAATGTAAATAAAACAATTAGTTCCAAAGGTTTAAAACATCAATCACGTGACTATTTTAAGGAGTAAAAAATTATTTAAAACATTTTTGTAATAAGTAGGAAATTTAAAAAAATTAAACTAATTCAAACATACATTAAGTAATCATGGTAAATTTCACCTAATCTTAGCAAGTAATTTTTTTTTATGAAAGATGGATGGAATCCCCACAAGTTTTATTAATGAAAAATTAGAGGAAAATATCCCCCCACATGGAATTCAAACTAGATAAATGGAACATACTACCTTGCCTTCATTAGAAAGTAAAAAAGGAAAAAAAAACTTAATATATCTGTATACATAGATATATGCTCAAAATTCAAGTTTGTGGGACATATATAACCCAAACCAAACTAAAAACCGCGAAACAAAATAATCTATCCATGAAAGAAAAATCAAGGACTAAAATATCTAAATAGACCCAAAAAGACCAAAGAAGACATGGCTTCAACCTGAAGAGCATCATAAGAATCTGAAATGAGGAGACAAAGACATATCTTTAACTACCAATCCTTGAATCTCCTTTGGAGTAGACCACCACCATTTGCCATCTAGATAATGAACTCCCGTATTGGATAATATGTCAGCTATTGAGTTCCATTCTCTATAAATGTGGGAAGTAATAAAATAAGTATGAGATATGTAATAGTTACAATTATACCATTATTTCTAATGTCCCCAGGAAAAATGAAATCAACATTGTTAATGCACTGAAGAATAGATAGAGAGTCTACCTCCAAGCAAATATTATGCCAATTGTATGACCATGAAAATTCAATGACTTGAATAAATGTTAAAAGTTCAGTATGAAAAATTGAATTAAAATTAACTTTTATATAATAAGAGGCCTCGACAAATCCTCGACAATTTTTGAAAACTACTCATCTTATAGATATACTACCATCCATGTTTGAAAGAACATGGGTATTAATTTTAGTCCAAGAGTTGAAAGGGATACCATCTAACTTCAATGATCTTTGGAACTTTTCTCATTTTAGGAGAAATTTTTAAGGAATAAATGATCATTAAATCATTAACAATATGTTGGAGATTTTATAAAATAAGTGAGTAAGAGTTTTGGGTGTAAGAGCTTAAAGAGCTTGTCCCACATTGTAAGTGTGTGGAAGAGGTGGGAAGCTAACCCAAATATAAAAATGGATAGTGTCCCACATTGGAAAATGTACAAAGCTAAGTGTCACCACTAATCTATAAAAGGAGTGGGCAACCTTTGAGTCCCACATTGGAAAAATAATAAGAATTTGTGCACTTAATAAGTACAAATGGAAGATGAAGAGTTAATTCATCTAGCATTTAAGAGGCTATTCAAGAGACCTCAATACGGTGCGAAACACCGTACGCACACGCACGTGCGCGCGGGTGCAGGGCAGTGGGATGTAGAGGCGCTAGTGGAGAACTTTGCACTTCGCACGCCGCGTGTCTGCAGTGGTAGAGGGTTGCCGAGATTCATCCGGGTCGGATCGCGGTAGCTCGGGCGCGGTCACTTTTTGGTTGACCCATGCAAAACCAATTAGGTATTAATTGTACCGGTTCGGAAATGACTTAAGACTTTTGGTAATTAACAGTCATACCTGTGACAACCCGCTTACTAAAATGATAGGTGGCCAGCCCAATACTCTAATAATCACAGGAATCATAGATGGTCCATTCTCAGCATCAATGTCGATTAAAATAATAGTACGAGATAACCACCAATCATTTTAGAAAACGGATTGTCAATGTAAAATTTAGTATGTAAAAGAAAAGTACATAGACAATCCCATTTGCAAAAACGGTGGATATCAAAACCAACAAATAAAGAATGACAATATAATAAATAATCACCGAATAAGCTGTCGGTGAACAGACTAGTACAAATAGTTACACCGAGTATTACATTTCAATCTTTACAATATAATAAGTGAATGTAACACAGGGCAACACACCCGAATAAATAAACTGAACATAACTAGAGTACAATGGAAAGAAGCATCTAGTACAAATAACCTACAACATCCGCAATATGCTGTAACTCCATGACAACTGGAATGGAAATGTAAATTCGGGTGTCCATGCAGAAGAGCACCTGTACGGCAAAGAGTATATGCAGAAACAAAGAAATATATATATGGGTCAGGGCCCGGTTTGATATGATTACCATGTGACTAAAATGCATGACAGTTAAGTGCGTATTTGTCTCGCAATTAACAATAATATTTCTCACCTCTCATTCTAAAAGCAACCTAACGCACTATCATGAGATGCTCTAGTTAACCCAAGTACTAAGGGCTAACTTCTCCCCAGTCTCAACACTATGCCCTATTCGTGGGTGGGGTGTCTCGCAAAGTGAAATCCAAACAAGGAACCCCCCCGATACACTACTATTTAGGCAAGGTTGATCGTTGAGATCCATTATACCCTTAGCACGTAATCAATATATATATGTATGTCTATGCATATGATCTACAGCTACTCCAGAAAACTTAATTTATTCCATTCACCAACTAAAAACAGAGTTCCTAATTCTTTCTTTATGAATAGATATAAATGGTACAACATTTTATCAAATGTTTACCATTTCAATCTCATAACTCTATATGTGCCATTCCCATTTCTTTCTTAGGAATATACATAAATGGTACAACATTTTATCAAATGTTTACCAATTAATCTCATTTATACAATTTCTTTACCAATTTTATTTCCTGTCTTCCATCCAGGAAGAATACATTTTCAAAGCAAGTTTTATTAACATAAAAATTCTAACCTTTTTTTTCATAAAATTCCACTTCCCCTCTTCCATCCAGGAAGTGTAAATCAAAAGTCATTTTTATTAGCATAAAAATACTTTTGTACCATATATCCCATTTTCCTTCTTCCATCCAGGAAATGTAATTAAAGCCAACTCATTATCATGAATTTCTTTAATAAATCTAATACCGTCCCTCCGGGTTTCCCCACTGGACGCGCCCCTAAATGGCTATCATCTTCCAGGGCCTATCTATACAAGACAACCTGGGAACCTACCAACGTCGGGAAGCGGCCATATTGCCTGCGGGAAAGTCAAGACCACACCCAGAATCCCCTAACCAGTGCAGTAATATCAATGCCCATATGGCCTAGGGACTATATCCACCCTGCATTCATTAGCCAGGGGCTTCACCACACGTGCGCAACTTCCCTTATGATTGCGATTTCGGGAGGTGTGTAATCATAAATTAACATTTATGAAAACCATTAATTTTTCCTTTTTGAAAAACTTCCAATTTTACATTCTCAAAATCATTTGTACTTATTCATTCAATACCATATTTTATAATATGCATTTCTTATTTATTAAGTCATATTTTATTAATGCCCTAAGACCCAAAGTGCCATCATTCTCAAACTAGCCTCCAAAACTCATAAAATTTCATAAAATATTCAAAGTGAGTTTCCCTCAAGGAATGTTTCCCAAAAGTCTCACATTAAACTTTTATCCCCAATTTACTTTTAGGTTAAATTCATAATTCGTTCGGGCATTAACCTATACAAACTAACCCTCGGGTAAGCCCAATTATCCTATTTTAGCCTAGGACTTTAGTCTACCCCAAAACACCCTTTGAGGCTCTTAATTACTTCCCAAAGGAAGGTTCCTAACCCTTGAACCCAAAAGAAAATAGCTAAAACAAAACTAGAAAAATCTCACATTTTCATAAGGGGTCGATCGATCGACCCTTGGTCGTCGATTGATCGATGGGCTCGATCGATCGATCCTCCTGTCTCGATCGATGGATCCTGTCGGACAGCTTCTTCCCCGAGAAGCTATTTCGGCCATTTTCGAAGCCTCCGAGCTTCTACCCGCTATTTCACCCAACCACAACAACAAATATCACTACAAAATTATTTCTACACATCAAATAACTAATTATTTCTCTTCAAATCAAATTAAAACATAAGATTAAGGGTTTAATCATCAAAATCAACAAATACCCATTAAGGGTTTAAACCTCCAAAAACTTAACTACACATGCAGATTTATCACATTAAATCAATATCTAGCAAGTAAGAAACTTGCCTCGAAGTTCGTAGTCTCGGATCACCTTCGGTAGCGACGGAATTCGGCCCAAATCTTCCATTATCTCTCTTTCTCTCCATTTCTCCCAACTCTCTCTCTCTCTCTCTCTCTCTCTCTCTCTCTCTCTCTCTCTCTCTCTCTCTCCCCTTTGGTTTCTCTCATAAAATGAAGAAAATGAAAGGGGGTGGGGGACTCATACTGGTCTCTAAAACATAAATCCCCACTTTAAATTGCCTATACACCGCTAAAATGACTCGTAACCACTTAATTGAGTCATAACCACTTAAAAATGCCCAAATCTCAAAAATACAACGTGGCCCTCATTTCGACTATCTCGACTATTCAAAAAACAACCGTACCCCCTATTTTGGCATTTTGAATAACGTGAACTATTTTTATGTTCCAATTTCATTTTATTTCATTAACTTTACCCAATTTTATATATAGGTCATAACCGTCGTTTCACATATAACGACGCAATAATACACAATATAAAGCTATTTACCTACTCATAACGGTAAATAGACAAAACATAGTAAATATTATCCCTCAGTCTATCGGGAAGTAATATTTACTCCAACATCCCCTATTTTATAAAATTAGCCCATCGGGCAAAATAATATAAAATAGCCGCTAAAAAACGTGGGTTGTTACATACTCCCCCCCTTAAAGGGGAATTTTGCCCTCAAAATTCAAGCATAACCCATAACCATATAAAGGGTATACTGTACGAACTATCATTCTATCGATCTTAACAAACCCCTCGGCAGTGCAGCGTTCCCCAAAAGACTCGGACTAAGGTCATCACTATTCGATCTCAGTCCACATCATCATGCTATAACATAGCACCAAATCGTTCCTCGTGAACTATCTATCCTACCGTTGTACTACGGAAGGAGATACCTACACAACCTCGGCACAAATTTCCTTACTTCCCGAAACACATCACATCCTTACTAGGGAATAACTACACTAACTTATGATCACTAACCCTAACCTATTTACTCCTCTTCTCATTGGTGTAGCCCTTAAAAGTGTATGGCTCGACGAGCCCAATCATGAAAGAGATATTATCGGACTACTCTAAGACCAAGAAATATATTGCCCGCTGGAACCATTCCAACGAGCCGGCCACTTACTCGGTCGTCTATACTAGGTTACACACACGGCACCATTTTTAGGAAACGATCCGAACTATTGTTCGAAAATTCGATCCATAAAAACTACTACTCCAATCCTTCTTTTAAATCAAACTCACCCATCCACTTACGGGTGGTAGGATATACCCCACATCCATACAGTTCTATAACTCTGCTATGAAGAGCTGGGCGTACTCATCTGCACTTAATCCACCCATTTCCAATGAGTAAGCAACGATTGGTCCAATGATCAACTAGAATCATGACCGTTGCATTATCGACAACTCGATACTAATGTCCATGGATATACCCGTTCTCATTCCTCACTACTCTTTTCACACAAGTAGGTGAAAGGGTCAATCACTGACATGAATGTTCTTACAATAGCGTCCCCTCGGTTAAACTCGTTCCACTTGGCATTCCATGACACGACTAAACTCTCTGACGGGTTTTCTACTAGGCGCATTAGCTACCCCATCCACATTTTCTTAGAGAAAGGGAATATCCTATCGATGGTCCTTCATGATCTCAAACTCGTTGCTCATGAAAAGACCCAAATTTCATGCCCAGGAAGTAGTGCCTCAATTCCTTAAGGCGAATACTACCGTTACGGACTCTTTGTCAAGCGGGGAATGATACTTCTCACGAAGTTTTAAAAGTGTGAGACACATGAACAATGAGTCCGTGATCCCGCATTAATACTTCCCGTTCTTGGCAAAAACTCGTTCATTAAATCCACTCTCTATCTTAACAACGCGAGTGCAGGAGTAAGGGTCAGCTCATACTTCAACTCTTAAAAAGGTAGGTTATCGACGTAACACTCTATCTAAGAGAGGCCTCACCATCTACATCCTACCGTTCCGAATCACTCGAGATCCCATACTTCTCGTTCTAGGGACCAAATCCTACTTAGAGTTATCCCACAAACCTATTGTGGTAAACTCCCAACCACCTTCCTAAAATAACGTCACATGCCCTAAGGGCCTAGCGTCCTAAGAATCCTAAAGTCTATCTATATTCTATCTAAGTCGTATAGGTCCTATACTAATGACATCCCTAGTGTCTAAGACCTTTCTCAACTTCTGACATTCTCTCGGGTTCATGCATGGGACATCTCGCCGAAGCGAAATCCAAACAAGGAACCCTCCCGTTACACTACTACCTCGCATTGTCGGTCGTTAAGAACTAATGGTCTAAGACACATAATCGAGATCGACGGAATCCTAACTCATAACTCTACTAATACATATATACTTCTAAGTTTCCATAACAACCAACTGAGGCATTTACTTTCTCTGAGATGCCACAAATACTTTATCCCAAAATACACATATACCTCTTTATAACTGGCCTTCTCATTAAGGCACAACCATAAGTCTCTATCGGACTTTCATATCTTAGTCTTCCCCACATCGATCAGAGGAAAACTATCATAGTGATCATACATCGCACATCAAATTAGCCCTTAATCACTCAATTACGTGATTCTTGGCTAAACCTTCCAACCCAACACTCACCCAACAGAAAAGAAAAGAAAAGAAAGAAAAGAAAGAAAATGCACATCTCTCCACTTCCTACGTCGTTAAGGTTCATGCGCGAAGTCTCTCACCGAAGAGAAATCCAAACAAGGAACCCCTCCGACACAATCCCCTTAACTTGTTGGTCGTGGAGATAAGGCAATATCACACACAAACAAAGCAAGAAAAATAATAAAACAAAACAAGCAAAGCAAAGAAAAAATAAAAATGAAAATTACCTACATACCGTAAACCACCTCTATAAAGTCTCAACTTGTATCCAGGAGAGATATTATAGAACCACTAGTCATTCTCTAGAACTAGAAATAGGATAGCCTCGTAATTTATTCGCTTGCTATCACACCAACCCAACCAAGAATACCTCTACTCGTATATTACATATAATACAAGTAGCACATACCACACATATCACCACTCGCCCCATAACGAGTGAAAAGGAAAATACAGAACTTCCCTATCATGGAAGCCATATAGATATACTTACTATCATAATATTGATAGCGTCGCAGACTCAAATTTACAGACCCGAATCTAGGGTTAACGCCATATTACTCCATCTTACCTAAGAAATGCACCACTCGTACCTAAGTTGGAAATTCCCACCAACAAATTAGCCAATCTCCTTGGCCAGTACCAATGGTTCCAAGACGCATCATTCTAGTCTTATCTGAACCAAACTACTTACGTCAATGCCCCAACTAGGCACCTAATCTCGCCTTTGTTCTACAATCGACAAGATCAGAATGCATAGTTCCCTTAACTTCTTCAGCAAAGATAACATTCTACCAGCCTCCCCGGCCTTAGCTCCACGAGTCCTCCCCGGGTGGATGTCCACCAATGGGGTCTCATGAATACTACTTATCCAAAAGTGTTAGCAACACTTACTAACGAGCCTATCATTTCCACTGAAAGGCTCTCTCTATGGGCAAAACATTCTGCCCCTCCATAAAGAGGCGATTACCATTCCCGCCACTTCAACCTTACTCCAATGGGTGAAAGGTTTTCCTCAAATCCTCACACCTGGGCACTTCTATACCCATCTCTAGGCCAGACTCTCGAGCGTTATTCTCTCACCAATTGAGATTACTCTTCCTCCATCAAACCGAACTTTAACCTGTGGTCCTTGTCAAGGACATCTCAACTCCAATTCAACGTCGCTTGGAATCCCAAGCTTAATACCACTTTTTACTGGCAGCGGCACTTAGAAAACTATAGTACTGTATTAGTGGTCATGCAACAATATAAAATAATTCTACAAAGGGAGAGACCTACAAAGAGGCCCTTATCCCCGACCATAGCCTACAGCTTATAGTAATCCCATCCTATGACGCCTTCACAACGGCCTCCCTTGATGTCCATAAGCTAACGACTTACAAGTCTCACACGAACACGCAGAAGATCTTTGGGGTTCTCGTATCATAGCAGGAGAACGGAATCTCACAAGAGAATTCAACGACCTTAATCTTAATGCTCTACATCAAATAGAGAGAAACGCAGAAGACGTAGAACATCCGCACCGATTTCTAAGGACTCTAGAACCTGATGCTCTGATACCATCTGTGACAACCCGCCTACTAAAATAATGGGTGGCCAGCCCAATACTCTAATAATCACAGGAATCATAGACGGTCCATTCTCAGCATCACTGTCGATTAAAATAATAGTACGATATAACCACCAATCATTTTAGAAAACGGATTATCAATGTAAAATTTAGTAAGTAAAAGAAAAGTACATAGACAATCCCATTTGCAAAAATGGTGGATATCAAAACCAACAAATGAAGAATGACAATATAATAAATAATCACCGAATAAGCTGTCGGTGAACAGACTAGTACAAATAGTTACACCGAGTATTACATTTCAATTATTACAATATAATAAGTGTATGCAACACTGGGGCAACACGCCCGAATAAATAAACTGAACATAACTAGAGTACAATGGAAAGAAGCATCTAGTACAAATAACCTACAACATCCGCAATATGTTGTAGCTCCATGACAACTGGAATGGAAATGTAAATTCGGGTGTCCATGCAGAAGAGCACCTGTACGGCAAAGAGTATATGCAGAAATAAAGAAATATAGATACGGGTCAGGGCCCGGTTTGATATGATTACCATGTGACTAAAATGCATGATAGTTAAGTGCGTATTTCTCTCGCAATTAGCAATAATATTTCTCACCTCTCATTCTAAAAGAAACCTAGCACACTATCATGAGATGCTATAGTTAACCCAAGTACTAAGGGCTAACTTCTCCCCAGTCTCAACACTATGCCCTATTCATGCCTGGGGTGTCTCACAAAGTGAAATCCAAACAAGGAACCCCCCCGATACACTACTATTTAGGCAAGGTTGATCGTTGAGATCCATTACACCCTTAGCACGTAATCAATATATATATGTCTGTGTGTGCATATGATCTACAACTACTCTAGAAAACTTAATTTATTCCATTCACCATCTAAAAACAGAATTCCTAATTCTTTCTTTAGGAATAGATATAAATGGTACAACATTTTATCAAATGTTTACCATTTCAATCTCATAACTCTATATGTGCCATTCCTATTTCTTTCATTGGAATATACATAAATGGTACAACATTTTATCAAATGTTTACCAATTAATCTCATTTATACAATTTCTTTACCAATTTTATTTCCTTTCTTCCATCCAGGAAGAATACATTTTCAAAGTAAGTTTTATTAACATAAAAATGCTTTAACCTTTTTTTTCATAAAATCCCACTTCCCCTCTTCCATCCAGGAAGTGTAAATCAAAAGTCATTTTTATTAGCATAAAAATACTTTTGTACCATATATCCCATTTTCCTTCTTCCATCCAGGAAATGTAATTAAAGCCAACTCATTATCATGAATTGCTTTAATAAATCTAAGACCGTCCCTCCGGGTTTCCCCACTGGGCGCGCCCCTAAATGGCTATCATCTTCCAGGGCCTATCTATACAAGACAACTTGGGAACCTACCAACGTCGAGAAGCGGCCATATTGCCTGCAGAAAAGTCAAGACCACACCCAGAATCCCCTAACCAGCGCAATAATATCAATGCCCATATGGCCTAGGGACTATATCCACCCTGCATTCATTATCCAGGGGGCTTCACCACACGTGTGCAACTTCCCTTATGATAGAGATTTAGGGAGGTGTGTAATCATAAATTAACATTTATGAAAACCATTAATTTTTCCTTTTTGAAAAACTTCAAATTTTACATTCTCAAAATCATTTGTACTTATTCATTCAATACCATATTTTATAATATGCATTTCTTATTTATTAAATCATATTTTATTAATGCCGTAAGACCCAAAGTGCCATCATTCTCAAACTAGCCACCAAAATTCATAAAATTTCATAAAACATTCAAAGTGAGTTTCCCTCAAGGAATGTCCCCCAAAAGTCTCATATTAACCTTTTATCTCCAATTTACTTTTAGGTTAAATTCCTAATTCGTTCGGGGATTAACCTATACAAACTAACCCTCGGGTAAGCCCAATTATCCTATTTTAGCCTAGGACTTTAGTCTACCCCAAAACACCCTCTAAGGCTCATAATTACTTCCCAAAGGAAGGTTCCTAACCCTTGAACCCAAAAGAAAAGAGCTAAAACAAAACTAGAAAAATCTCACATTTTTAGAAGGGGTGGATCGATCGACCCTTGGTCGTCGATCGATCGATGGCCTCGATTGATCCTGGCGGACAACTTCTTCCCCGAGAAGCTGTTTCGGCCATTTTTGAAGCCTCCGAGCTTCTACCCGCTATTTCACCCAACCACAACAACAAATATCACTACAAAATTATTTCTACACATCAAATAACTAATTATTTCTCTTGAAATGAAATTAAAACATAAGATTAAGGGTTTAATCACCAAAATCAACAAATACCCATTAAGGGTTTAAACCTCCAAAAACTTAACTACACATGCAGATTTATCACATTAAATCAATATCTGGCAAGTAAGAAACTTGCCTCGAAGTTCGTAGTCTCGGATCACCTCCGGTAGCGACGAAATCCGGCCCAAATCTTCCATTAGATCTCTTTCTCTCCATTTCTCCCAACTCTCTCTCTCTCTCTCTCTCTCCCCCCCCTTTGGTTTCTCTCATAAAATGAAGAAAATGAAAGGGGGTGGGGGACTTATACGGGTCTCTAAAACATAAATCCCCACTTTAAATTGCCTATACACCGCTAAAATGACTCGTAACCACTTAATTGAGTCATAACCACTTAAAAATGCTCAAATCTCAAAAATACAACGTGGCCCTCATTTCGACTATCTCGACTATTCAAAAAACAACCGTACCCCCTATTTTGGCATTTGGAATAACGTGAACTATTTTTATGTTCCAATTTCATTTTATTTCATTAACTTTACCCAATTTTATATATAGGTCATAACCGTCGTTTCACATATAACGACGCAATAATACACAATATAAAGCTATTTACCTACTCATAACGGTAAATAGACAAAACATAGTAAATATTATCCCTCAGTCTCTAGGGAAGTAATATTTACTCCAACATCCCCTATTTTATAAAATCAGCCCATCGGGCAAAATAATATAAAATAGCCACTCAAAAACCTGGGTTGTTACAATACCCTTTCAGAATTGACTTAAGACTGTTAATCCAACAGTCATGACTCTTGAAGACAAAGCTTTTCATTATCTATAAATAAAGGTTGCCTAAAATGAAATTATATTGATAACAAAAAACCCAGTTTTAAATTTCCAAACCCTGCTATTACTCTCTTACAATTTTCAGGAGATACAAATTCTCTTATTCTGTTTTGTGCACAGAAACAGAATAAGAACTTGATTGACTGTTCTTCGCTGCTGCATCCAAGGGCTGTCTTCAGACATACAATTTGCAGACAGTGCAATTTCTTCATTGTATCTTGAGTACGGATTTGCTGATTCCCATTTGTATACCGAAGTTATTCGTGTGGGGCAAATACTGTATTTAGGAAAGTGACATCACGCCTTGAAGATTCATAAAGTTACATTGTAGTATTAAAGTTGACATTTTTGTGATACAATAAAGAGTTATATTTCTGTATTTGCTACATAATTTCCAACAATCTAAATACAGTATTTTCAAAAATGGCCGACTCTTCCAAATCACTTTGACAAATAACAGAAGGCTTTGTCAAGTTGGATCATTTTGATGGTGGTAATTTTCTGCGTTGGCAGAAAAAGGTTCATTTTCTTATAAAAACATTGAAGATTGTATATGTCTTGTCATAACCGAAACCAAATGAAGATGAAGATGAAACCATGGAACAAACTAGGCAACGCACAAAATGGGAGACCGATGATTACTTGTGTCGTGGTCACATTCTCAATGCACTTGCTGACAATTTGTTCGACTTGTACCAAAATGTTGGGACTGCAAAAACTTTGTGGGAAACATTAGAGACCAAATATCTTACGGAAGATGCTACAAGTAAGAAGTTCCTTATCGGTCAGTTTTTAAGCTTTAAAATGCATGATAATAGGCCTGTGCTAGAACAATTTCATGACATCCAACGCATCATAAATCCTTACAAACTCAAAAAAATTAAATATGGATGATAATGTAATTGTTGCTGCCATAATTGAAAAACTTCCTCCTTCTTAGAAAGATTATAAGAAAGAACTCAAACACAAAAATGAGGATCTTTCACTTGAAGAATTAAAGACTCATTTAAGAATTGAACAAGAGTCTCGAATTCTAGATGGTAAAGAGGAACAAGAAAATTCTGTTTCTAAGGTCCATGTGGTGGAGGAAGGAAAGGAGTAAAAATATGGCAATCATGGAAAAAATAACAAGCGGAAGAATTTTTCAAATAATTCTAAATCAAACAAAAAGAAGCAAGGAAATTTTTTTCATTGCAACAAACCAGGTCACTTCAAGAAGGATTGTCATGAGTACAAGAAACTAAAGGAAAAAGGAGGGACATCAAACACAAAGCAAAAATTTGTTGCTATGATATCCGAGGCTAATATGCTTGGAGAAGACAACTCTTAATGGGTTGATTCTGGTGCCACAAGGCATGTTTGTAAGGACAAGAACTTGTTATCTACCTATGAAACAGTGGAAGGAGATGTTCTTTATATGGGAAATTCATCTACTGGTGCAGTTAAAGGCAAAGGGACAGTGGATCTCGAATTCACTTCCGGAAAAATCCTTAGCCTCACCAATGTTTTTCATGTTCTTGATGTTAGGAAAAATTTAGTTTCTGGAAGTCTTCTTAACAAATTTGGCTTTAAGCTTGTATTTGAGTCAGACAAATTTATTCTGACTAATAATAGTACCTTTATAGGCAAAGGATATTTGTATGAGGGCATATTTAAGCTCAATATCAATGAAAAAGATTCTTCTACTTATATCGTTGATTGTCTTTCATTATGGCATAGTCGTTTAGGACATGTTAATACAAAGAAAATGCATTTCATGGTTAATTTAAATTTAATTCCTAAATATGAGAATGATATGAATGAAAAGTGTAAAATATGCATACAAACAAAAATAACAAGATTGCCCTTTCCAAAAATAGAAAAAACTACATCTTTGTTACAATTAATACATAGTGATGTTTGTGATTTGCATGGAACACCTACTAGAGGTGGTAGTAAATATTTTGCTACATTTATCGATGACTTTTCAAAATATTGTTGCGTATATCTTTTAAACTCTAAGGATGACGTGCTTAATAGATTTAAGACATATAAAAATGAAGTTGAAAATCAATGTGATACTAAAATAAAATGTTTTAGATCTGATAGAGGTGGTGAATACCACTTTCCTCAATTCTGTGAAGATATGGGAATTATACATGAAGTTACTGCACCTTATACACCACAAAAAAATGGAGTAGCATAAAGAAAAATAGGACACTAACTGAAATGGTTAACGCTATGCTTTCTTATTCTTGTTTAAGTAAAGGGTTTTGGGGAAAAGCACTTTTAACTGCGTGTTATATTCTGAATAGGATACCTGTTAAAGATAATAAGAAAACTCCTTACGAATTATGGAAGAATAGAAAAACTAATTTAGGTCATCTTAAAGTTTGGGGTTGTAGAGCTATTGTAAGACTACCTGAAAATAAGAGGAAGAAATTAGGAAGCGAAGGCGTTGAGTGTATTTTCATAGGTTATGCACAACATAATAAAGCCTATATATTTTTGGTCAGTGAACCTAATGATTCTGTTGAGGTAAATACAATAATTGAATCGAGAGATGAAATTTTTTATGAACAAAGGTTTTCTTCTATTCCTAGAATTAATAATGAAAAAGAAGTTAGCACTCCTTCACAATTATCTGATACTCCACCAGTGGAACAAGAAGAGATTAGAAAAAGTAAGAGACCTAGGAAAGAAAAAAGTTTTGGTCCTAACTTTGTAGCCTATCTTGTTGAAGGAACTATAGACACATCTTGTAATAAATATGCTTTGACTCTTAGCGTTGAAACAAACCCACAAACTTATAGTGAGGCAATTAAGTCTGTAGATTCAGCATTTTAGAAAGAAGATATAAATGATGAAATGGATTCAATCTTGGGAAATAAAACTTGGAAGTTAGTAGATTTACCTCCTGGGTTTAAACCCATTAAGTGTAGATGGATTTTTAAAAAGAAAATGAAAATAGATGGAACAATTGATAAATTCAAGGCTAGATTGGTTGCTAAAGATTTTACACAAAAAGAAGGAATTGATTATTTTGATACCTATGCACATGTTGCTTGAACCTCCACTATTAGAATTTTAATTGCATTGGAATCTATATATAATTTTTAGATTCATCAAATGGATGTGAAAACTGCCTTTTTAAATGGTGATTTAGAAGAAGAAATTTACATGGAACAACCTGAAGGGTTTGTTATGCCTGGACAAGAAAATAAAGTATGTAAACTTATTAAGTCCTTATATGGCCTAAAACAAGCACCCAAACAATGGCATGAAAAATTTGATGAAGTCATTATTTCTTATGGTTTTAAAATTTATGAATCTGATAAGTGTGTTTATAGTAAATTTGCTAATGGTAAAGGTGGGATCATTTGTTTATATGTAGATGACATGTTAATTCTTGGTACTGATTTAGAAAGCATTAATAATACAAAGAGTTTTATGTCTTCTAAATTTGATATGAAAGATATGGGTGTAGATGATGTTATATTAGGAATGAGAATAATAAGGAAAGATAAAAATATAATTCTCACTCAATCTCATTATGTTGAGAAAATTTTAAAGAAATTTAATCAGTTTGATTGCACACCTGTTAGTACACCTTTTGAACCACAGCTAAAGATGATTCCTAATAATGGTAGAGCTATTTCACAATTAAAATTTGCACGAGTAATTGGTAGTTTAATGTATGCCATGACATGTACTCGACCTGATATTGCTTATGTTCTTGGTAAATTAAGTAGATATACTAGTAATCCAAGTTTATTGCATTGGCATGTTGTCAATAGAATATTAAAATATTTGAAAGCAACTATGGACTATGGTATATACTATAGTGGATATCCTTCAGTATTATAAGGGTTTTCTGATGCCAGTTGGATAACTGAGCGGGAGGGTCATTCCTCAACAATTGGATGGATCTTCACTCTTGGTGGAGGAGTGTTTCTTGGGGATCAAAGAAACGAATTTATATAGCTGATTCTACTATGGCAGCTGAGTTTGCAGCATTAGTTGCAACTAGTAAAGAGGCAGAATGGTTAAGGAATTTATTAATTGAAATTCCAGTTTGGCCAAAACCAATGTCTCCAATATCTATACATTGTGATAGTGAGTCTACACTTTCCAGAGCTTATAGTAAAGTTTACAATGGAAAATCTAGACATATTGGCCTGAGACATAGTTATGTTAGACAAATGATTACAGATAGTGTAATCACAGTGGATTAGGTAAAATCAAGTCAAAATTTAGCTGATCCTTTTACAAAAGGTCTTGCAAGAGGACTGGTGTCTAAGACATCAATAGGGATGGGACTAAAGCCCATTAATAACAATCACTCTTGATGGAAACTCAACTTGAAACTTGATATATTCAAGTCTCAAGTTCAATGATTAAAGTACATCATACGACGTGATTGTAAGCACTATAAAATTTAACATCCCAAGGATAAGTGCTTAGAACATGTAATGAATAATGAAAGAGGATGAGTTTAACCTTAATAGATTTATGGTGTTTTAAGTTACATGGACACCTATGATAATCTACCTATATGAGTGTGGAAGTGGTGCCGCTTCCTATGAGAACTGGGCTTGACTCTAAAGCACTCATGAAATCAAGGTACATACACAAGGCCTAATACATGTGTCGGCTTATATGGATAATTAGTGACTAAAAGATTTGTGTGTGAAGACAAATCCGGCTGATCAATATGGATTGATAGTTCAAAGACAAGTCTAATATAATTTCATGGTTAGCCTTGACGAACCTTCACAGGGTATTGGTTCAAGTAGTGAGACACCAATGCTTATACACAGTCTTACAGACAATCAAAGATTTACAAAACTTATTTTGAAAATGGTGGAGGAATGTTGGAGATTTTATAAAATGAGTAAGAGCTTTGGGTGTAAGATCTTAAAGAGCTTTTCCCACATTGGAAGTTTGTGAAAGAGGTGGGAAGCTGACCCAAATATAAAAAGGGATAGTGTCCCACATTGGAAAATGTACAAAGCTAAGTGTCACCACTAAGCTATAAAAGGAGTGGGCAACCATTGAGTCCCACATTGGAAAAATAATAAGAATTTGTGCACTTAATAAGTAAAAATGGAATATGAAGAGTTAATTCATCTAGTATTTAAGAGGCTATTCAAGAGACCTCAATACGGTGCGAAGCACTGTACGAACACGCACACGTGCGCACAGGGCTGTAGAGGCGCTAGTGGCGCACTTTGCACTTCGCACGCCGCGTGTTTGCAGTGGTAGCCAGTTGTCGGGATTCGTCCGGGTCGGATCGCGGTAGCTCAGGCGCGGTCACTTTTTGGTTGACCCATGCAAAACCGATTCAGTATTAACTGTACATATTCGGAAAAAACTTAAGACTGTTGGTAATTAACAGTCATACCATTTCAGAATTGACTTAAGACTGTTAATCCAACATTCATGACTCTTGAAGACAAAGCTTTGCATTATCTATAAATAAAGGCTGCCTAAAATGAAATTATATTGATAAGAAAAAACCCAATTCAGATTTCCAAACCCTGCTATTACTCTCTTACAATTTTCAGGAGATACGAATTCTCTTATTCTCTTTTATGCACATAAACAGAATAAGAACTTGATTGACTGTTCTTTGCTGTTGCATCCAAGGGCTGTCTTCAGACATACAATTTGCAGACAGTGCAATTGCTTCATTGTATCTTGAGTACGGATTTGCTGATTCCCGTTTGTATACCGAAGTTATTCGTGTGGGGCAAATACTGTATTTAGGAAAGTGACATCACGCCTTGAAGATTCAAAAATTTACATTGTTGTATTAAAGTTGACATTTTTGTGATACAATAAAGATTTCTATTTCTGTATTTGCTACATAATTTCCAACACGATATCATCCATGCAACCTTTCACCTGATTTCTCATAAATTGAACAATGTTAGAAAAAAAAATTAAACAACTAAAGATGAATGGAATATATTGTCAAAAATGGCTTGATTCCAAGCCATCCAGATGGTGTCAAAAGCACCCATAATGGAGGCAACCCAGATGCCTTTATTGAGACAACTTTATTGGAAAGAAATGGCATGATTCCACAAAGAGGATAGAAAAAAATGTCCAAATACTTATTAAATCTGCTGAAATCTGATAGCAAATAGATTTGGGATAAGTTTAATACACTAATAGATGATCTAGGCTTTCCATCTCACATTTGCAAAGAACATACCGTGAACATAACTAGAAACCCTTAGATTATAAAATATCAGATGTGGAAATTATACCATGAAAAACTTTCCAAAGAGTGAAGAAAATTTTAGGCGAAATATGAGAATGCCATTAATATTAAAAAATTCTGCTTAGCCTACTTTGGTCAATAAAATTCAAAGGCATCCTTGAAAAGAAGAGAACCAGTGGCATAAAAAGGCCATGTAATTCGGTCATCACAATCTAACACATGAAAGGCAAAAGGCATAATCTGAGAATAAATGGAGGGGAAATAATTAATAAATATTGAGTAATAACCGATTTGCTATCTTGAATAAAATCTCAAATAGTCAGCTTCAAATCATCATCATTTAAATTCAACCCCAGTTGCTGTGATATGGGAGTTCCTAGCCAATTAAAAGTCCAAAACAAGACTGATTTGCCATTACCAATATGCCATTTAGAATGAAGATAGACAGAATCCAAGGCTTCCTTATAACTTGGCCAAATAGAACTTATTTTATGAGTCCTTGTTAGAGAGGAACAATTAAATCCATCTTTAATGAATTGAGACCATAAATATTTTGAAGACAACATCCCAAGCTTCCTTCATAATAGTAGATGAATTAAGAGCAGTTAAAATCCTAATGTTCATTTCTCCTTCACTCTGATTAACACAGACATTGCACCATGACACAACCATAACTTTCCTTTTTGAAGTTCTACCAATCCACATGAAATTTATAATCCACTGTTGCTTTCTTTTAAGAAGAGAATTCAACCATTTATAAGTGGAAAAACTAAAATGTAACAAATGTTACACAATAGTTCTAATTAATTAAACTCTCCCAACAATAGATAAAAGCTTGCTTTGTCAACCTTATAACATAGATTTAACTTTGTTTGCAATTCCTTAAAGATGACATCTCCTAGGTTTCCCTAAAAAAATAGAGACACCTAATACAAAAATGGAGCTGAACATGCTTTGATCCCAGTCACAAAACAAATAGTTTCTTGCTTACTAGTAGCACCTTTATAAAAAAAATGCTACACTTGTCTTTATTAACATGCTGGATAGATTTGGAGGCATAAGAATGAAGCCATTGCATAACTATTTGAATAGAACTGTTATCTCCTCTATAGAAAAAAAGAATATCACCTGCGTAGATAAGATGTGAGGATTCTTTAAAACCTCTAGGAGAGGAAATAGAACTAATATATCCAAACTGAACTCTACTCGTCAAAATTGTGCTTAAAACATCTTCTGTTAAACAAAAAAGACAAGGTGAGAGAGGATTTCCTTACCTCATTCCTCAAGAATATTTGAAATAACCAGTGGGAGACCCATTCACAAGAATAGCAAGAGAATGTTAATAAAGAATAATGGAGATCCACTACTTGACCTGCTAGAAAAACCCGAATGCTTTAAAGTCTTCAATAAAAATCTCCAATCCAATGTATCATAATCTTTTGTAATATCAAATTTTATTCCCACATTTCCCCCATAACTACTGTAATCAAAGAGATTATAGTTTTCAGATGCGATTGAAATATCATGAGTAATACCCCTACCATTAATATATCCAAACTAATTTGGAGGAATGACTTTATCCACCACCAATATAAATCTATTAGTCAAGATCTTAGAGATTATCTTAAAAGAAAAGATTGCAAAGAAAATAAGTCCAAACAAATGAATAGCATCAGCTTCACCAACCTTAGGGATCAAAGTTATAGGATTAGAATTAAACCCTGGTAGTATATAATTATGAATTAAAAAACTTTGAATGGCTTTACACACATCTTAATCAATAATATTCCAGCGTTTTTGGTAAAGATGACACAAAAACCATGGGGTCCGGGAGATAATTAAGCATCCATGGAAAAAATAGTTGACTTGAGTTCATCATACGTAGGAACTGTAGCAAGAAATGCGTTATCAGCATCAGATATAGAAGATGACACCACCTCGTCCATAATACCACTATCAACAATTTTAGAATCTCCTTTATACAAACTTGAGAAATATTCCACTACATGGTTATATATAGCCATTTGATCAGTAAGTAACTTTATATCCTTTTTAAGATGAGAAATAACATTATTGTATCTTCTAATTTCAGTTTTTAATGGAAAAAACTATGCATTTGAACCCTTCTTCAAACCATTTACACATTTATTTATCTCTCCATAATGACTCTTCAAGCTTAAGATCTTCAAAGAGCTTAGGCTGAGCTTTTACCTCAGTTCTATCCCTGCTCTGATTATAACCATATTTCTCAATTTCCAACTAAATAGACAAAAGATCATCTTTGGCTTTAGAAGCTCTCTGACGAATATTCCCAAAGACCTCAACATTCCATTTTCTAGAACATGCTTCAAATTCTTTGGTTTATCTTTCAGAATAAACATTGGACATCCAGTAGATTGCACACCATTACAATTTTGATTAATCAAATCCATAAACAGATGATGTTCCACCCAAGAAGATGTTGGATATTTATAAAAGAATTACAATAATTATAAATCCAAATTACTGCAAGGCACGTTCTAGAAACGCTATGTTTTAGGCAATATTTTTTCCCTTCCAGATAAAAATCATGAGTATAAAATGGAGTTGAAATGGAAATTTTCCTTCAGGATACAATGCAGTAATGTTTTTTGTTTGATTCATACTATGTACGATTTGATCAAACCAAGAACACTCTAAAATGTGAACTTGATAATGCCTGAAGGTAGAGGATGGAGAGAGGAGAATAGAGAAATTTTTAGTGTCCAAAATAGAGGCCTGCAACTCTTTTCATAGCCATATTAGTGCCTGTTCATGAACAGTTACCTCCTTTCAAGCCTGCGATTTAACAACCATTGTATCAAGTCTTATCAGAATTCCTTTAATGCCATGGTCTAGATTTGGCGTCTCATGACAAAAATTTAGTCTCCCATGCTCCGATGCGAAGTGCCAAGTACACCATCAAAGCGCTCTAATTCTCCCAATCGCCCTTTCGCACATCGCACGAACGTGCGCCGTGTGTCGCAATTGGTGAATCTTCGCACCACCACAAAGCACCATAGCATAACCTCTTTGATTAAAAGACTAATAGTCATCTTTTGTCATTTAGTTATATACCCTTCCACTTTTTTATAAAGTTTCTATGTGGGGCACTAAAACCATACCCACCTCATTTAGACCCACTTTGCTTTAGATTTCTCTCTTTACTAGAAAACCCAATATAAAAACCTAAAAATCAAAAACTCACTTACACAACATTAATAATAAATTATAGTTCAAAAATAAAACTCAATAATAATTTAATTAATAAATTATATTTTGAAATTCCAATAATCCCCCACCATTTCAAAATACTCATAAATAAGGAATTTGTTAATAAATTTGTGAAGAAATCCCCCATCACTATAAATACTTGCTTTCGTGAAAAACTTTATTAAGACTTTTGATTTACGAAAACTGCAGTCCTGTTGCGTTTAAGTCTTCACTTTATAGGGAAAAAACCATTCAATTCACACAATAAGTCCCAAATACTTTTGTGAATCATCTTTGAAACCCAAAGCAGTTCTATATTGAAGCTATTCTTAAGGAGATATTTCTTCATTGTTGAGATTATGGAACCCAAGGGTATTCAAAACTGAAGAAGGAGGACTGAGGTTCTTGTGGTTCTCGAGGGAATAATTATTGATTGAAGGTTACGATCTTTATGAGTTCTCGTTGGAATTCATTGTTATATTTCTCAATTATATTGTAAGTTTCGATTTGCATAACTTTATTGAAATAAAAAGTTTTGCCCTGAGGGTATTTTTTCTGAAATGGTGTTTTATTTCCATGCTTGATTTTGAATCACATAGTTGCATGTTCTAGGATTAATAAGAATTAAAATTTGTTTGTGGGTTTGATGTATAATTAAATAAGCTTACTCCACTAGAGAATAATGTACTTTCAAATTGGTCACAAAACTTCCTTGCATTTACAATTACTTTAGGTACTACGTCGTAACGCCACTTAAGAGAGGTAGGTGTAGATGTTGGGATCCATTATCATGGTTTGGTATGGACCGTGCAATGGTGTATTGCATTTTGTGATGTCCATTTGGATGAAGGACTCCTTCGGACTTACCAATAGAGAACAAACATGACACTAAGGATAGATTCCTTTATGTATCGTATATATGTAAGGATGTATATATAAATAATCATATAAATTAATTGAGTGTAATTACTTAGTCTAACGATGTAGATAATCAATTATGAACCCAATACTACGAAAATACATAATAGATGTTATGTTACTTTTGTGGGTAGTATAGCAGGGGTACTTTGGGAAATAAGAAGTACAGGTGTAGACAGTTAGCTTCTGGACATGATTTATGCTAGAAGCATCGATTATTAATTATTGTTAAAATTCTCAGACTTTAAGATTTTGGACTTAGGATGGTATGCGTATAGTATTACACTTAGATGAGAGGTGAGGTACTTATCGCATGAGACTGCTGATGGGAGGTACATACTTTGAATTAAATGCATTATTGCATTTTAATTTTGATAAGTTAGTTCTTGCAACTCTAGGGTGCTAACCCAAATTATAAAATATTTTCTCCCCCCAGGTTTTCATCAGACTTGCGGTTATATATTTCTTACCAAAGTTCATCTTCTTGATTCTAGTCTAGGTTGATATTTCCTTTCTGCCATTTATTTTGGATATTGTATGGGCATAAGCCCAGAGTTTGTTATTCGGTCATTGGAGATAGTATTTTATCTGGATGTTGATGTTGGATTTATTATTTATTAGTTTTTAATTAAATTGGTTTTATCGTGCATGTGGTTTTAAAATATAAATATTTTATCGTGGTTTGATGCTGAGAATGATATAAATTGATAGATAAGTCCCATCTTCAGTGCATTGTGTCTGAAAAACCTTTACGTGAAAAATGGGGGTTATTACAATGTGTCCCTACCGGATTATTATCTCCTGTATGGTCAGCAACTTCTCTTATTTTTCCCACACCAAACTATCATGAGCTCCCATATCCATAATGTGATCCTTAGAACCAGAAGTGTCTTCATCATTATTTTTCTTGGGTATATAGACTTAATTAACTAGAGACCTTCCTCGAACTTTTGATTTTGATCTATATTCTTATTAACATGAACAACACATTGATTCAATTGAATTTTATCCTCCACTTGAATCTTTATAGTGACTCTACATCAGTTACCGAGTTCCCTAATATTTTGCAATGAGAACACATGGGTGGTAACTTGTCGTAAATCACATCCTTCTCAAAGCTAACTCCATTATGCCTAACAAGCAGTTAATCAGGCATGACATAATAAATCTCCACAATAACGAGAACCATTGAAAAATAACCATAAGGCTTATATAAGGTAGGTTGATTAATTTTAATAGGGTCACCCAAACATCTGACAATATCCATCAAAATTTGGGGCCTCCAATATTCAATTCCCAATCCCACAAATCTAACCCACACAGGAGAAGAAGTTGTTTTTTAATCCAAATTTTAAACTTCACTATTAAAATTAATCAACCTACTTTATATAAGTCTCATTACTAACCTTACATAAAAAATAATCTTCGTCTCATTACTAACCTTACATAGAAAATCTAAATTTACATGTTTCTTCTTGTCATGCATATTAGAAGAAAGAGCAACGATATTAGGATCAAAGAACTGTCATGAAGAATGAAACAAATTAGATTGAGAACTTACAAAAGAAAGAATCATGAAAAATTACGTGAAAATAAGGAAATCACCATGAAACTCTAGAGTCACTTAGGGTTTAAAAATTGCAAGATTAAATAATAACTCTTATTAACAATTAATTTATAAAATTGGAGTTCAAATATTTCAATCTTAATACAAAATTTCCTCCCAAATATTGAACACAAAATGCTTCAGAAACACTCAAATATAAAAATACAAGTATTTACTATTTTGGGTGCTTCTAAAGTAAACTGACATAATTTCTTTGTCTACAACTCCTCTCTCTTAAATTATGTATAATGAGTTTTTCTATAGGTGAAAGTGTGAGAAATGGGAATTTTAAATTGGTGAGATTTTAGAATAATTAAAATAAAACTTCCATAAAATTATAGATAAAGTGGTTAAACTTTATGGTGCACGTGAGAGGAAATTAAAGGAAGGGTAGCATTAGGGTGCATGGTAGTAATAAAGGCAAGACTTGTGGGTTTTATTTTAACTTTGCATTTCCATCACTATTGAAAGTAGATTTTTCAAACTACTTTTGCTCTTACAAAACTTCTTATTTTCAAACTTCGCCTGAGCTACAAAGTTGTGAGTCTTTTAAAGACCCGAAAAGCTATGGTACCACATCAATGGACACTCGAATGAATTTATAAGCATTTTTAGTACGTTTGTGTTGACTGTATCGTGTCACATCATATTCTAACATATTTTGCATATCAACTCATTTGTTATTCGAACACCCAAGGCGCCTGTAAAAATTCAAAATAAAAATAATTAATTCAAATTTATGGCATAAAATTTTAAGAAATTACAAAATTATCCTTATTTTCAGTTTACCCCCATCCCCCCCCCCCCCCCCCCCCCAAAAAAAAAAAAAAAGAAAAAAAATCATATATCACTCATTTTAACTCAAACTTTAACCAAAGGAAAAACTTCATATTTCCCAGATAAAAATTTAAAAATATCTTTTAATCCCATGAAATTTTTGAAATTACTATTTTACTATTTAAGATGGCTAAAATTGCATTATTAATTGAATTTGTTTCAAACTTGTATTTTTCTTCTCAATAGCAAAAAAACACGCTAAAACCTTTTTATTTATGATACAATGGGCCTAACAATGCCTAGATTTGGATACAATGTACTCATCAAACCTCCAAACCTAAACTTTTCTAGTCCTCGAGCAAATCTAAAATTTTAAAATCGAACTCACTTTTGTAGGAATCACAATTGCACTTAGAATGTGCAACAAGACGTCAAACCCCTACGTTAACTTAGTGGACGAGTTCTGTCTCGCAAGGGTTTGTAGTGAATATACCCAGAAAATTTAAAAACCTTACTCAATTTACAAAATATAGAAAAGTAATATAACCAAGTCTTAAAAGCAATCTTTATAAATATAGTAAGAATTCATTTTTTTAATCTCAACTTATCGCGCGCGCGCGTGTGTGTAGCTAATATAATCATCCATTTTAAAAGATTTTATCGTTACGTTTTTTATCTAAAAGTATATTTTAATTTTAAAATCTTATAAGATATACTCATAATTGATCACTCAGAATTCGACTATTTTATCTTGCTATATGAATAAAAGAGTAAATTTAATGATCAAATTTCTCATATACATAAGGAAAAATGGATTTTTTAATGGATGAATATGTTCTTGTAAATGAAAAATTGATTAATTTATGAAAACTTCGAATCACATTATAGATTGTATTCATCTTCTCTCCACACTATAACTATTCCACTTAAGATCGATTAGGACTTTCTCTCGACTGTATTGTAGGCTCAGATTTTGGATAGAAAGATCGAATTTTGGAGTTGAAATTTTTTCTTAAAATATCAAGATTTTTCGATATTTTGACTTTGTCAAACACTTTTCTGTAATACCCTGTAATTTTAATGACTTTTAATATGAGATAAATTAAAAGTTAATGGGCCAAATTAATGGGATTAATTGAAATTAATTATGTGAAAAAATTTAATTGGGATTAATCCGAATTGAATATTACTAGAGATTAAAGTAATATATGATTTTGAATAGTGCTTATTGATATAAAAGTAATATGTGAATATAATAATTACTGTCGAGAGCTATAAATATGGCAATAATGGAAATTAAGTCGGGATGCGCTTATTAGTCGTGTCGGGACTAAAGTTGGGAAATAAAAATGAGATTTATTTTTAATTCATTCAAATGATCATTTTGAGTGCGCCGTTGAGTTCGGAAGGGTCGAAATAGGCAGAAAAGTCTACCCGGGAGTTTGATTTGGGTCTCGGGTCAATTGGAAGATAAAAGGACACCGTGAAAGGGCATTTTTGTCATTTTTCTTGGGAGATGAATAGTACCTACGTTTTTTTGTCCTTTTACTAACCTTGGAGACTTGTTATATATATGTGAGTTTAGATTGTACGTAAGGTTCATTTTATCAAAACATAAAGAGAGGTCTTTTGAGAGAGAGTGAAAAGACTATGAGAATCTAGAGGAGATGAAGAGTTGGTTGGAAAGGAAGAGTCATCTAAGGCAAATTAAGGGGACAACCACCACCTTTACACCTTGCACCACCACCGAATAGTCACTGAAAAATGAAAGAGGAGGTGCCAAACACTTGTCATCTCCAAACGTTCAAACCTACACATAAGGCAAGTGTATTTCTTGCTCTATTTTGGTGCTTATATTATCCATATTAGAATACAATTTTCTTTTGGATTGATGAACTTACGAATTTGGGATTAAAATGATTCATAAATCAAGTTTAATGGATAGGAAAATTCATGTAGTTGGAGATTTATATATGGAGAGACTATGAACATGAAAATGGATAGGTTTTACATGTAGAGTATATATATATATATATATATATATATATATATATATATGTTTATTGAAGATATGAAAATGATGATAGGTATTGCATGTAGATGAATCCTACCCATGTTGAATATGGAAAATTGATGATTTAGATATGAAGTGATAGTTCTAAATTCTGAGTTTTTAAGAGGTATAAAAATGGAGAATTTAGATGAATTGAAATTTTAAGGATTTAATGGGTTTGATGATGATACCCTTATGAACATATGAATTTGTTGTTGCTCTTATGTGAAAATCAACCTTGAACATGTTAGAAAAATGTTGGAATATTTGGGTTTTGGGTAGAATATAATCCATGAGGGTTTGGGTGTAAGAACATGAAGAAAAATGCAGAAAACTGAGGTTGAAGATGAACCTGAATGATACTCATCTCGTTCGAACGAGACATACTGTCGTTCGAACGAGATGCCATCTTATTTGAATGAGAATTCTGGGTTTCAGACGAGATTACAAAAATTCTTTTTTAGCCCAGAAAAGTTTGGAGAATTGTATTTTAGCCCACAGTAGGTTCTGAGTATTTTTTGTACATTAACAAAGAGTGAGAGACTTGGGTTAATGTTGGGAAATTAAATATTGAATTACGGATAGAAAATTATGTGACTGATAACTACAAAATAAAATTCGAAGACTTATGTTTGAATAATTTTGGTACATTAACAAGGAGTGAGAGACATGGGTTAATGTTGGAAAATTATATTAAAGTGAGAAAGACATTATGTAAGTGATAACTACATAATAAAGTACGATAAAGATAATAATCGTAATTAACAAGTTTGGGTACAAAGGGTACTTGGGATAAGATAAATTCCTATTATGATATATATATATATATATACATGTCGAGTTTGTGCCTATTACTGTATAGGATGAGAATATACCTATTGATTTATAATTTGTGTCTATGACATACCTATGCTACTTGCTATCGACGGGAGGTTTGCGCTAGAGGACAGTCATATTTTGATGAGCCTTAAGGGGGATATTTGACTTATTGCCTCAGAATATAGGACTTAGTTTGGATTTCCATTAGTTAGAACAATGGTATACAACGGTCTTTTGGGTGCGTAGGTATGTGTGTAGCCCAAAGGCTTAGGACTATGTTTGCCTCCATTGTTTATGATTTGTTAATTATGCTTCGTGGGATATACCGAACCTATGGTCCTTTATACAGTGATGAGATGTAGTGGGAAATGATAGCAGAGTATGCATGTACCAGAGTCGAGCCTCGGGGTGCAGTATTGTATATATATAATAGAGTGAATGTGTATATAAACTTGTGATAGTGTTTACTGGGTGAATTACGTAGACATGAAAGATAATGAAATCTGAAATGAATTAAATAAGTAAATACTTTATATTGAATTGGAAAAGGGCTTATCCATGTTAAAGAGAAATTGGATATATATATATATATATATATATATATATATATATATATATATATATATTACCTGTATTGCGAGAGAAATACGGGGGAAAGATATGGGCTACGGGTAGTTGTCACTTATATGAACTAGTTAGCATGGGAATAGTAACTAGTATAGTTTTAAGGTACGTTAGGTGTGCACTCTAGATGAGAGGTGAGGATCTCAAGAGAGAGTCCGATTATCTAACATGTATATAATAATTGTTTAATATAACATTTATTCACTTGCTGTTTTGTAAACTATTTTTACATCGGGCTCTGACCCGTTTTCTTACATATTCTCTTATCTCGTGTATCTCCTATATCAGGTGTCCAGACGTAGGGACTCCAACCATAGAGGATTAAGATTTTTGACGTGCTATGGATGATATGGTGTTGGACTTTGTTTAGACGCTTTCATATTCATTGATTCATACTCTATTGTTGATCCTTCATTTATGGCATGTCGCCCATGAGGATTCTAGTTATTTATTTTCTATCTTAGACAGATTAAGTTCTTATGTCAATTTTTGTACATTTAATTTTTTACGGGTGTGACACCCCGCCTAATTTAATATCGGGTGATCAGTCCTTTATTAATTAACATTAAAGTGTCCGGTTGATTCATTCTTAGCATCACTGTCGAAAACCAATATTCATTAGTAATCACCTAATAATTAATTAACCTATGTCAAAACATTTTCCAAAATTAAGTATACCCAATTAATTCATTAATAAAATTTTATGCTTGAAGATATAAGCCATTTCCATTCCACAAGAATAAATACTGAATATGAATTAAATACTAAAATAATTGAGACTGGATAAAACATTTCGATTCAAAGTCTAAAACCAATAAAATAATAATACTCAATCCAACAGGAAAAGAAAGGCTAAAAGAAAGTACAATCTCTGAAATAACTAAGCTGAAAATGGACGACACGTGCCGTAACTAAAATGTTTGAAATAAGAACTGAATGAAAAGAGAGAAGCATCTTGTGACACCCCACTTAAAATAATAACGGGTGGCCAACCCTATGCTAAATTAAAACAGGAATATTAAGTGGATCATTCTTAGCATCAACTGTCGATACTAAAATAAAAGTTGCTAACTACCCAAAACCACAATAAGCGGATGCCAAAAAATTTAAAACCACACATGGCACAAACAAAACAACAATATAATATCTACTGAACATGGTAAGATGTATACACGCACAACAAAAAAATGTGCTCAATATAAAAACGTAACAAGAACAATAAAAGAAATATACCCAAATATGCTATCGAGTAACAGATAATACAATAATCGAAAGGAGAGAAGTATAAAAAATGCTAAAAGTAACTCTTGGGTATTAACCCAAAACACCAAAATGAATCCTATCTAGATTTACAAATAGTAGGAGGCGACTATAACAAAATCCCGCAACAGGCCGCATCTGCTACGGCTCCCAAGATACTGGATAGAATAGCATCATCGGTATCCTTGCAATGGGACACCTGTTGTACACAATATATATATATATATATATATATATATATATATATATATATAATAAAGTATAAAACTTATGTATGTCATAAGCTTAGACAATGATGTCATCAAGATAAATTTTTCTTGCACTACCTATTTTGTCCCTTACAAATTTGGATTCCCCCTCTTTTCTTTCTCAATACTTAATTCCCCCTCTTCCACTTTAATTCAAATATAAGGTTATTTTGGTAAACACTTCTCACCCCAATCTCCCGTGCACTCCCAAACCCCACGACCACTTTTATCCACCTTTCCCTTTAGACATTATCATCTCTTATTTATGACTAGAACCCAAAGCCCACCTCTTCCTCCACTGCCTCGTCCCATGTGCCCCCCTCCCATGCTCTTGCGGTGCCTCCCTCGACAAAAATGTCTCTCTCTCAGGTATCTTTGGCTTCTCTCTGAGAGACTATTTTTTTAGGGTTTGGGTTCAATCAATTTGTGGGTTTCATTTGGTGTTTAGTTTATAATTTTTAAATATATAATGTGCATTCTAATTTGTTCTAATTATTTTTTTGGATTTACAGGTGTTATTTGGGTTTTACAGGTGCTTATTTAGGTGTGCTTTCACAAACATGTTATTGAAATCAAGGTTTTGGGTTAGTGTATCACTAAATAGTGATCAAAATATGGCTTTTCCCTCTTCCTGTCAACTACTAAATATTATGTCGATTAGTAACACTTAGTTTTTGGTTCTTTTTTTAGTAGTCATGAAAATGGAGGAGTCTGATTTAATTACAGGTGCTTATTTTTTGTTTCTTATTTTTAGTTTAGTGGTCTGAACAAAGTTTTTCAATTTCTTTTTTACGGTCATGAAAGACATGTTTGTTTATTTGTTTATAAGAAGTTAACTAATGTTAAATGATATCTGTTATTATGGATGTAGATTCTTCATTTAATTATATTTCTGATGGCATTTATTTTCAAACTCTCGGGCTATTGTACTATTTCTGATGTTAAATCTACAGCTAAAAAACACTGTTTTGATATTTACATCATGGAAGCTACTTATTTAATTACAATAGTGTTGATATAAAGATTGGATATTTACATCTCATTGACAAAGTCACTTTTTGACAAGGAATAAGATTGGATATATTTACTTCTCATTGACAAAGTCTATTTGGGTTTCAAATTTCATCTTTCATCTGTTTCAAAACAGATTTGTATTAAATGGGGGTGTTGACTGTCAAGAAAAAATAGTACTTATATGGATTTAATTTGATTCTATTGTATGCTTACATATATTTTTTCTATTTTTTTTTTTGTTTTTTATATGCTTCGTGTAGATTAAAGACACCTCCGGGGTGATAGCATAGAGTTTTCATCTCACAGTTGCTTTTGGTTTTTTGTTTATAAAGTTTGATTTTGGATTTTAGTTTTTTCGAGTTTAATCTATGTATGCAGTTTGGTAGGTTCATTTTGATTCCCGATCTATTTCTAGGTTGTAGTCATTGTAATAATATATGCTCATGTGTTTATAACGTGATTCATAAACATGAGTTTTATAAATAAATTTAATTTTGCTACTTAAATGACAGCTTTATTGACATATAATGATGCCATTTTTTCTTATAGTTTTACAAAGCTCCAACGCCTGTTCGTATTATGTCATAGCCTATTTCATTATGGATTTTGTGGTTTATGTACTTCAACACCAAGAGGGGTTTGATAGCGCCAAGAAGCACCAGACAAAAGTGCAGAAAGAGAGCCAATTTAATCATCTATTTTAGTCATCACATGGTCGCAAGTCCATCTGTTCAGGACATCAAAATTATCTTCGCGTTGAACCAGTTAAATGGTGTAGATGGTTTTATATGGCACATGGGTGTTGTGTTCCATTCGGTAGATTCATAAATGGTTGTTTTAAGCTTTATCATCCAACAATTTATAAGGTTTCATATGGCACATGGATTGGAGAAATCTTCAGGAAATGATTTCGGCCTAGAATCCTCTGTATGCAGATATGTCAGCAAGTCCAAGTTGTTCTTGATGATGCCAAGTCCAAGTTTATGAGTCCTAATTATGACTTCAATTTTATGAGTCCTAATTATATATTATTATTATTATTATTATTATTATTATTATTATTATTATTATTATTATTATTATTATTATTATTATTATTATTATTATTATTATTATTATTGTTTTGAATATTTTATTATTGTTTTTCCGTTTATGAGAATATTTTATTATTGGCTCATTCATCTTATTGAGAGTGTACTATACTATATAAAACCATTATCCTATTGCTCATAACTTTCTTAGCAGTGGATTATTAGAGATATAATGTTAGCATCTTAAAGAATAGATCTTTTGTTATAACTTTTTTTTGGTTATTTTTGCAGGTCTTTAACATTGGATTTTTGCAGGTCTTTAACATTGGATTTCCTTGCGTTGCTCCAATGTTTTGTAATTTAAACCGGTTGGAGTTGGACATAAATTGTTGTGACTATCCTGTGCTGCGATGCTTTCTAGAAAACTCAAATAACCTACAACATATCGTCTGTGATAAGGTACATTGAGATGGAAATATAGTATGTCGTTAAAATGATTTTACTTATTTTTCTACTATTTAAAGAACATTTGCTTCCATTGTCAATAGGTGTTCAATGCATGTGGAAGTAATATACCGTGGAGCGATCCGGAGCACATGCCTAAATGTTTTTTGTTGTGTCTACAAACAATTCGGATTATTTATTCATGTGGCTACACTAATGAATTTGACCTGGTAAGATATATTCTGAAGAATGCAAAAGTTCTAGAGACAATGACAATACTATAATCAGGTTATGATAATGGTTATGCTAAAGACCAAAGGTTTGATGTTCTCAATATATTCTGAAGAATGCAAAAGTTCTAGAGACAATGAAAATGATGATACTACAATTAGTTTATGAATGTAATTATATATGAACAATTAGTTCTATATGAACAATTAGTTCTATATTAGTTCTGTAATTATGTAATTCTGTAATTCTATATGAACAATTAGTTCTATATTCTGAAGAATGCACAAGTTCCTGCTGATCCATAATCACCTTCTTCAAGTTCAGACAATTTAGCATAAGGTCGTGGCATGTATTTGTCTTCTGTAATTATGTATATGTGTTGGTACTATTGAATTAATGGAAAATTTTGGCATAACCTGTTTACGAATGAAGTATATGGTATGATGTGACATATTTGCTGATTGGAATCTGCAGGGGTTATAAATAGTTTTTCAAAAGATTTGCTTTGGAGACACCAGACTATCTGAAAGATGATTTCCTTGAAGTTTATTGTTGTGTTAGTGTTGTTAAGTCCCACACTGATGGCGTTGTAATCCACACTGATGGAGTTGGATTTTACTCTTGGATCCAAAGGTATAATCTCTCCCCTACTTTATTTGGGTTCAATGTTAGGCTTTCCATTTATGAGTTTGAAAACATGTTAATTTAGTAGTTACTTTATTCACACTTTTGGTTTTAGGGCCACTTTGGTTACTTTTTGTGTTTATCCTACAACCTCTCTATTTTACATAGGTTCGAGTTCTCATCTACCATTTTTTACTTTTTGAATTTAGTTTTATTGAAATTTTGGTGATTCCTATTAAGTAGTTTCCAGTTGATTGTAATTATTAATTTCCATTTATGTGTGGTTTTACTGTCTTGACTAAATGATATCTGGATTCTTGAGATAATGAATATCGGCTCGATATAGTAATTCAAAGTTTGCATAACATGCTCCAAATTCCTTTTCTTTAATGTTTTGGCCATATTTTTTTAGCATCAAATATAAAATTATAATAATGATTTCTAGCTTAGTTTATTTTCATTCCTAATCCCCTGCAATTTGTATTTACTATGGATATTAAAGTTTATTGTAATTGCAGAAAAGCATGCCCATATAGGTCCAGATTCCATTTTTCTTTCGAGACTCGATGTGTCTCACCATAATTCATTTGGAATATTTTTTTAACTTTGTTTTTTCTATACATATTCAGGATTTTAATTTCTATTAAGGCAGTGCCCATTCCTTTTGAGCAGAAGTAACTGAAAATAGAGGGTACAACTCCACAACGAAAGTCCTTAATAATTTGTTCCAATTATTTGGCAAGATAATTCGGATGTAAGAGCCCTCCGAAGGCAGGTGTTGAACATCCTTATTATCAAGTTAGAAGTTGTACAGGTAATGCAGGTAGAAAACTAACCCGTGCTTTGACTCTTTTCCGTAGTAATGTCATTATGGTGGGTTGTTTTAGTTTACAACGTTGGAGCTTTGAAGATATTTTGAGCAAAGGCTTCGACTCTTTTTCATAGTAATATCATTAGTATTTATTAGTAATGAGCAAAAGCTTCCAGACAACTAAATAGGATGAAAACGTAGTGAGGATTTGAATTTTGTGGGTAGGATTTGAATTTTATAATTTATCATGTTCTTAACAATGTGTTTGATTTGGAATTTATTTTATTTTCAGCATTTAGGCTTCTTTCAGAATATTCACGATTAGAATTGTGCA
Organism: Sambucus nigra; assembly: GCA_949130495.1. NCBI lineage: Eukaryota > Viridiplantae > Streptophyta > Magnoliopsida > Dipsacales > Adoxaceae > Sambucus > Sambucus nigra. Next base: position 329,229,083 of record OX422209.1, read on the forward strand.
GTAGAAAACTCATTATTTCCCTCAAATTAATTGTAGGGAAATAATCGGCGACATCAAAAACCGTCCTTTCACGATTTCTCTTCCATATTCCAGATTTCTTCCATTTTCATCAATGTTGTGGAGGTAATTTTTCTGTTTTGAATTTTAGATTTTTATGGCTTAGGCTCTGTTTATTTGATTTCCATATCCTTAGAATAGTCAATTTTCTCCCATGCTGACTACTGACTTCCATTTATAACTTCTAATTGGAGTATGCGTGTAGTACTACTTTGCTAATTACTTTTGTTAACACTGCTATCTGTGAGTTTCATGTATGTAAAGTACTCGGGGAAATTAAATGAATGCGGGTTCATTTAATTTAAGTGCATATATATCTGTGAGTTTGTTTTTTGAAATGGTTCAATAATGTGAGTTTATTATCCGCGAGTTTATATATCCGTGAGTTTTTTTTGTAATGGTTCCATAATGAATGTGTGTGTATATATATATCTGTGAGTTTGTTTTTTGTAATGGTTCCATAATGTAAAATACATTATGGTATTATTCCAAACACTATGGGTCTTTTGGATTATTTATACATTGATTTTTTGTAGGTGTGCGCGAGTTTGTGAATTTGCAAAAGGGATAAATATGCAACAATTTTGTTTGAGTAATCAGTTCGTCAACAGTTGTGTTTGAGTAATCAGTTCGACAACAGTTATGTTTGGTGCAAAGGTACTTCACAAAATACCTTAGATAGGACCTTCACTAACCATGCTTAATATTCTAGCCAAGTTGCCGAGGTAACCCCACTTGTCTATAGGTGTGATGACTCAATTTGTGGGAATTCCAGTAAGCTCTATATTCTGATTTGAAATTAAGTAGTTCTACTTTAATATCATTAATGATCTATTTTAAAATGATGAGAACACAGTTAGCCATCTTATTTAGAACCGTGAAACAATAATAAGATAGTATTGTAAAGATGTTTACGTACATACATATTATAATTTGAAGATTTTAAGTATTTCGATTGTATCATAATATTGTAAAGAAGTTAGTAACTTCGTTAACAAAAGATTTTGAATATTTGTAAGAGGTTCGTCAAGGGCTGCAATAGGGTAGTGTTAGCAGTCTACTTTTTTAATGCTTATACTTTTGCATTATATAATTTTAAAGTTTTCCCTTAGTTAATTTATTCATTTTTTTGTTCTTCCAACTACCTCTTTCTTTCATTATGCAATAACTCAACTATAAAGACTGTCTTTCCAAACTAAAAGATAAGTTAAATATTCGATAGCCATCAATCCAAAAATCTACGCTGGTAAGAAACTATTTGTTAAAGAAGATTTTTAACCTCCTTTTTTTTCAAGTGAGTGAAGGATTTTTGGAAAGCTTGAGGATTTTTGGAAAGCGTGAAGAAGGCAGTGTGCTACCTGGTTTTGATCTAAAGTCCGAGATATGGTTACCTTCCCTTTACATTTTCCAGGGAAAGGGTCTTCCATAATGATTGTTACACCTGAGATCTATTTTAGACGAGCCAGATTGGTGCCACTCTCGCCATAAATGGAGCCAAAAGCATTTTCAAGAATCACATTTCCAATGTGCCCACTGCTTGCTTAAAACTGGCCCTCCCATATTGTGATATTTTAACATATTATTAAATTTTATCAATGAATCAATTTATTATCTTTCTTATCCAATCCTCTACTATTTTGATGTTATATATTATGAGTGATTTTAGTTTGGTATTTGGGTGTTTATTCAAAGTATTTCTCTAACTAGAGTTTTATGACTCAATACGGTGTTATATATAATGGCCGATGTCGAGATTCACTGTCTTTATCCTGATTATTCTAAAACTCAACGAGCTTGACGTTTTTTGTTAAGGTAATTAAAATTGCATACTCAGAAAGTTTCTAGAATGGTACATAACTAGGCATGTTTTCCTTCTAAAAAATCCTAGCACCAACACCTCGAGTAAAATAATTACTTAAATACTGTAGATGTTATAAATTGGTTCTTTATTAAGTTGATTTACAATTGTTAATTTATATGCTTTGTATCTCTACATGGGGGAGGGGGGGATTAGGTCTTTTTGATATTTTGAATTGGGGATCTACATAGTTACGCATCTGTTTGGGTTTTTTTAATTCGAATTCGAGATCTTTACATGTTTGTTTAGGTTTTATAATTGCATTTTGAATTAGATTATTTGAATACGAATTATGGATCTACATAGTTACAATTTGAAAATGTATTTCTCTTTTGCATTTTTTTAATTGTATAATACTATTCTATGTGTTGTATACAGAGCACCCATGAAGTTGTAATTTGATTTTATTTGATGGTGTTTAGATGGGAATATAAGCTCGACAATTTAGCCTGGATTATGCATTTGATATACTACTGTTCAGTGTTGTAGACATATGATCTGCATTTCATATTATGCATTACCTTTTTACCCTTTTTGCAATTACAAATTTATATTTTTTCATATTGGAATCTTTACCATGTCTTTACTATAAACACTGTTGTTGTTTATGTCACGTATATTAAATGAGCCAGTGTGAATTTATGTATACTATTGTTTTGTTAATACTTATCTTTGTGTTTCTTCTTATTCAGTGAATTTATATATACTATTGTTTTGCAAATTTATATTATTTTGTTACACATGACTTTATACTTTTTAAACTTACATGCGTGCCTTTATTGGAAATTTTTACCGTTTTGCGATTACGTACTTTTGAAATTTTTGTCGTTTTGCGATTACGTACTTTCAAAATTTACCCCTTTTTTCAATTATGTACTTTGGAAATTTTCAGCGTGCCTTCAGGCATGGGCATACCCTAGTATATATATATATCAAGAGGGAAAAAAATCAACGAGTCAGAGCTCGAGGGGTAAAAACGTTTATAGAAAGTGTATAATATGCATAATAATTAATAAATGCTCAATTTCATAAATAAACTGGAGTCGCACTCTCATGGAACCCCCAAACTCACCCCTCAACTAAAGCGCACACCTAAACGCATGCACATGAACCTCAGTTGATCTACCCGATAACTTCTAAGGGTAACCCAAAAATCCTCTCATCCTATCATACCCTAAGTTTACACCCAAACTTATATATATATAATAATATATTATAGCACACACATGTACCTTACTAGAGTCCATCCGATTCTAATTATAACTTAAACAAGTCCTTAACGACAAAATAGGCACACATTAACTTCCTATTCTTAATAAACATTCTATCACTAAACAACATACACCTGAGTACTAAGGACTAAACTTCTCCCCACTCCCAACACTGCTCTACGTTTCGTGCGTGGGACATCTCGCAAAGCGAAATCTAAACAAGGAACCTCCTCGATACACTACTCCTTGACAATGTTGATCGTCGGGATCCATTATTCCCTCCACACATATCCTAAAACCTCAGCTACTTATTTTGAGTACCATCTCTAGTACCCAAGTAAGACCTCTATTTAAATCCTCGGGGGTCGATATATCAGAATTGTTTATAAGTGCGATCATTCGACCCTAATAAGCTAGTACACCAAAATCACACAAGATGTACATCTTAGAAAACTTATATCACCTTCACCTACAAGATATATATATATATATATATATATATATATATATCCATATAATAAGATGGAATGGTTTTTGAATTGACAAAAATGTAAAAGCACAATAACGTTCCAGATTTTGCCACATCTTCCCCTCACCAAATTATGGGTTGTGATTCACTCCCCCAAATCAATTATCCCGCCCAAATATTTCACCTATCCTGCCCACAAACAACAAAACCATTCCAACTCTCTCTCTCTCTCTCTCTCTCTCTCTATCTCTATCTCTCTCTCTCCACACGATCTGCCTCTTTCCCTCTTCTCCTACCAAATACCCCCTTTCATATTCACTCCCTCTCTGAAATAATGATGGCCGCTCAACCTCCAATGGTCGGTACCCTCTTCCCCTCATCTACACGAACACACAACTCTTCAAGTTTTTTTATTTCCCTCATCTACACGAACACACAACTCTTCAAGTTTTTTTATTTCTTATTTTTCTGATGTCTTCTCTCTCATATATTTGCCTCTCTCTCTACATTTCTCATTCTTAGGTCTCTCTATATCTGAAATGTTTGGGGTTTTCAGTTCGAAATTTTGTTCAAAAAAGGAATTTTTTTAGGATTAGGGCTTTTGAGGATTCAACTGTTAGGGTTTTTGTCGAATCATTTTTTTGTGGGTTTAATTTATAGATTTTGAAACAGGGTTCATAGTTTAAGTTCGGCTAGGGCTAAAAATTTGTGTTTGATTTGGATAAGAATCCAAAAGTTGGCATTGGTTTCAATTGGTGGTTCTCTTGAGGTGAATTTTTTTTCTCCTTTTGAAGTCTTATTTTCAAGATTACTAACTCCTTCTTTTTCTTATGTAACATGTTTTGTATATATCTTGATCGGGTTGTTATGTTTTTTTAGCGTTTATGGGTTTTGTATTTAAGATCCGTGTGTATTTTGTTGCAGATAATTCCGGAACAAGGCATTCAAGTTTTGTCTTCAATTTGAAGATCAAAGGGTATTCTCTCTCTCTCATTCTCTCTCCCTCTCTCTCTCTCACACACACACATACAAATTCACATACACAATCGAGCATTGATTGTCTCAAAGACAAATAGGTTGGTTTCGATTTGGATATTTTCCTGTCATACAGTGTTTAAATATGATGTTCATCTTAAGTTGATTTGATATTTGATATTCATTTTATATTTTTTTGTTGCCCACTGCATTGTGCACGTGAAGAGGATTCAAGTGAAAAGAAATGTAGGTGAAGGGGGAGTTGGGACTAGAGCTGCAGCGTCGCCGCGAACGAGGTTCCCCTCAAGGGGGAACATAAGTGAAAAGAAATATTTGTTTTGTCTCATTTTTGTTGTTGCAAAAGTCCTGACTCATGGCTCATTGCTTCTTATAGATTTTTTTTCAAGTTCATACAGGTGTTTTTTTTCATATAGATTCGTTAAACACCCTATTAAGGTATACATACATGTTTTTTTGTGGTGGTTTTATTGTATGTTTGACATGATTTTTGAAGATTCGGTGTCACACAGGGTTTTTCCTATAGGGTGTTTGATAAAAGTCACACAGGTTGTTTGATAAAATGCCTCACTCACTTATTTCTTTTAGGGTTTGTTAATATGGGGCCGATTCTCTAATGTTTGTTTTGTTTCATTTCTATTGTTGCAAAAGTCCTGACTCATGGCTCATTGTTTCATATAGATTTTTTTTCAAGTTCATATAGGTGTTTTTATTTGACTGTGTTTTTATTGGTTCCACGATAATTTATTAGCACATTTGTTTTCTACATAAATGATCTACAATATTCTCCATGACACGGTTCATCATTTTATCTCTAACACATCAACCGTAATTTGTTTTCAAACGATTGGTACATAAGCAGTTGCTAAATGCAATTTGTCGAAATTGTTGGTATATGCAGTTGTTGAACATGATTTGCTATATACATGATTTGTTTTCATTTCAAATGATTTGCTATATATATGTAGTTACTGAGCGTGATTTCCTATATATATGCAGTTGCTATTACGATTTGGTACTGAACCTGAGTTGTTTTTATTTCAAACGATTAATTTCAAACGATTTGCTCTGTATATAAAGTTGGTATCTGCAGTTGCTGAACATGATTTGCTATATATACGCACTTGGTAATAAAATTTGGTACTGAACGTGATGTATTTCCATTTTAAATGATTCAAGAGCAACCATGTCTGATTTGGTAATGAAGCATTGGAATTAATTTTGTATTTAAGCGATAAGAAGAAATTTTTATCTCAATCAGGGGAATTTTGATGAAATTATTGTTTTAATTTTTTTAGATTCGAATGGCTAGGAATTTAGGATTTGATTAGTCAAGTGTACTCTAACTTTATATATATTTGTATGTGCTTTAGTGTGGACGTAGGGATTTTGTATATGGTTTTAGGATGTTTCGTTTGAAATTTTTGTGGTTGGGGTTTTAGCAGGCTTCTCTCTCCCCCTTTTTGGGATTTTTAATGAAATTTTGGTTCTAATTTTTTTTTGTTTAGGTTTGAATTGATGGGAATTTAAGGTTTGATCTATCAGGTATAACTTTCTATAAAATTTATTTCGTGTATTAATTTTTTTTTAAATTTATGGTATCCTAGCTCATGAGGTTAGATGCGATGCGATGTTGGCAACTGTTACATGCTGAGCTTCACAATATCTTGGAGGCTTTTCTTATGTTGTGGATGTATGTTTGGTGTTTCTATTTGTTTAGTTATCCATTATTTTCTTTTTTCTTGATACTGGTATTGATGTTGAGCTTGATTATAGTGTTGATTCTATGCATACCCGGGGGTTGGCAGTGTTGTGATGTAGAGTCCTGCTCATGGTGGGGTATGGCCCTGTCACCCGAGATAAATGAAGAAATGTCATTGTTGCTGGAGATTCATTGTTGCTGCCTGAGATAAATGAAAAAATGTCTTGATGAGGATCTGTGCAACTTTGCAGAAGATTTAAAATTAATAAGAGGGAAGAATATCAGCGGATGGGACAGAAATCCTTCCTCCGTTACCTTTCGTCCCTAAAAGTGAAAAGCGCAAACAACTACAACAGTGAGTATATGTATTACATAATATATTTGCAGGCTTACTACAATTTATTCTGTTAATTACATCCATGCATTCATGTTACTCACTGCATAGAAAGAAAAATTTCAAAAGATAATTGTCTTCATTGCCAAAACAAATAAGCCCTACACTCTCTCTAGATTTGAGTATTAGCCTTATTTCATAGGTGATGTGCAATATCCATCTTCGCTCACAGTGGTTGATTGGGACATGTAAAAACATCAAATTTTTGGTATAATACTTGGGTGGGAGAGCCAATTACTTCTATGCAGGGCTGCACCTATCAATATTTTGTTGTTTCATCTATTCAGAATGTTCTTTATGAACGTAATTTTTATATTAAACAAAGATAATTTTGTATTTTTGCTGATCTAATGAATTTTTACCATCATTTTTGTCGGTTCAATCGATATTAATACTTGGGTTACTATACCAAATTGACCAAGCCCTCCGAGAACACCGTGAAAAAGGTCTGCCTTTTTTTGCCCTGAATAATTTACCACCTCCCCCTTTGCTGTAGTCATACATTTCAATTATTATTATTATTATTATTACAACATAAGTGTGGTGTTCCCACCAATATTCCTATATCTCTAACTACCAACTGCAAAAAGTAAGGGTCTTTTTCTACTAATTCTAATACACGCCCCACTTTGACCTGAAGTAATGTTTCAGGTGGATTGTAATTGACAATACGTGTCTTACAAAAATCAATACATGATAAATAGAGAATACTTTAACAGAAATTAAGATTCATCTACAACATTTGATTAACGAGTGGACTCTTACTCGGATAAAGATTATGTCTTTGTAACATTGGTACAGATTTAATAATTGCAACAGAGCCAATGATAAGCCTGGAGAGAGAATTTGCAGACCTTAGAATCATTCAACAGAGCCAATGACAAGCCTTACAAGCTAGGCATCACCGAATTTGCATACCTTACTAATGAAGAGTTCAAGACCTCGCAAAATAGACTGGAGAAAGAAAGGAGCTGTAACACCTGTCAAGGACCAAGACCAGTTTGGTAAGTTTCAACTATTAATACATTTATATACACACAATCACATGTTAATTAAATATAGGTTGTTGCTGGGCATTTTCGGCTACGGCAGCAATGGAAGGTATTACCCAATTGAAAACTGGTAAGCTAATCTCTTTATCCGAACAAGAGTTGGTGGACTGTGACACTAGCGGCGAAGATCAAGGCTGTGAGGGAGGTCTCATGGATAACGCCTTTGATTTCATCCAATAAAATCATTGCCTCTCCACTGAAGCTAATTACTCATACAAAGGAGTTGATAGCACTTGCAACATCAACAAGACAACAAACCACGCGATCAAGATAACTGGGCACGAAGATTATGGATATCAGTAATGGAAAGTCTAATTTGGGAAATCACATATTATCCACCAAACAGATTCCACTCTACTCTGTATTGCTAAAAACATACTCACTGTTTTTCTTTGTTAATTCCTCTCTTAAGTTCTTATTACTTTGAAACTCATTTTATGCCAATGTTTGACCAATGTTTTGGGTTGGATTGTGTGGTCTCTAATTTACACATTTGTCATACATTTTATGTTGATTGGTTATATGATGTGGTTATATATTATCTCTATTGTTAATGTGATTTATGTGTATGTTTAATTGAGTGGTTTTCTTATAGCATTACTCTTTTTAATTTCATTAGTTATAATTGTAGCATTACTACCTTTTTCTTGGCTTGGGTAAGAATTTATAGAACTCTCATTCAATTTCATTTTTCTTTCTATAATATTTAGACCGGTTGAACTTTGATGCCTGTTAAGCAAAAGGCATTATTGGTTATTCTCATTGTTTGTTCTACTTTATTGCAGAGAATATAGTCTTCTCCATGATTGTTCATTATTGGTGAACTTTTAAATCCCTCAAGTAAAAGACATTTTTATGTTTTATAATAAATAAATTCATTGATTACAAGTCTAAGTCGATTGAGTTGAGTGGTTTTGGTATTCAATGATTAGAAGTCTTAGTCGACATAACTAAATTGACACTAATTTGTGTTTTTTTAGCTGACACAAACACAAACACGATCTAAGTAGAATATAATATGATATGAATAACACAATTTCTTAATTTTTATACTAAATTAAATATAAATAGATGATATGAATAAAAACAAGATAGGACATGATAAAACGACGCATAATTTTGACATGAAATAACATAATCATGAGTTTAAATTTCCCATGGATGTAGATGATATGAATACAAGTCCGACTTTGCAAGTTAAAGATATTAGTCATCATTTTATAAAATATACTAGAAAAAGTTATAGGATGGTTTTTATTTCAATGTGTGGATATATTTTTTCCTCTACGAACATTTACTCAAAAAGACATTTCTTTTTAGTTTGGCGTGTTTTTATTTTATTTTTATTGGATTTTTCATTGGTAACACTCATGTAGTTGAGAAACTAAGTATGGATGCAAAAGAAAATTGTGCATTTTTTTATATTATTCTTATTGAATCTGTCACTGGTAACACTTTTTGGAGCACATTAGTAACATAAGTGTAGTTCCTTTAACCTTAAGCAAAATATTATAGAACTTGACATATAAATTAAACATTACACCATGTGTCATGCCATTAACGTACGGCACATTGGTGTTTACAATTATTTTTGTTATAATTTTTTTTTACTTAAATTATACACGATTTAATTTTTTGGAATATTACATTCATGCCTTCAGGCACGAACATTTCGTTTATAATTTTGGGGAACGATATATAGATATTTTTTAGGGGAACGATATTTTCGCCATTTTGCAATCATGTTCTTTTGAAATTTTTGCCACGACGATTACGGTTTTTGAAAATTTTCGTCGTGCCTTCAGGCACGGGTATCCGCTAGTATATATATATATATATATATATATAACACAATCATTTAATCCTATAACCATGTATACATACAACACATAATGCACACTTTGCAATACTCATAACATATACGGTTATAGGATACAAATATAATGCACAATGCTATCGTCTTCCTGGAATTAATCACTTTATCCCGGGTTACCATACACCGGACTAGTATCACACCACCATGGTAATAAAGAAAAACAAAAAGTATGGGAAGCGGTCATAGTTCCTAACCGAAAAGTGAGAATGAATCATATCCAAGACTTCTCACACCCAAATAAATTCACACAAACAATAATGGATGACTATAACCTGGGAACTATACGCACCCTGCTCCTCAAGCCAGGGGATTCACCCACATCACGCAACCTCTCATGATAGCAGGTGCTGGGTATGCTCATACAATAAGTATATATATATATATATGTGTGTGTGTGTGTGTGTGTGGTTATATGGCGCGAATGTATATTTCTTGTGTGAGGATTTATACATATGATGTGATTGCGTGTGTATATATATATATATATATATATATATATATATACACACACCTTATCTCCAATCCTTATATATAAAGGAAAAGAATCTGGCGATATGCATACAACTCTCATAATAATCACCATCGTTATATCGCATATCTAAGCAATGCTTTTTCCTTAGGCGGTCCCTCACTTGAAACATATACATCCAAATCACCTATGATATAAATAGTCTCCCATTATATCCAACATTAAGGAAACTATCTCAAAATCAAACTTATGTATCAATCCCTATACACACACTATCCACCTCCGGATGCCCACCGATATATAATAATTATCCCGTCTATAGGCACACCCAACTAATAGTCGGTAATCTATTTAATCCTTTCGAACTAAGATCTCGATTCGTTTACTCAAGTAAACCCTTAACAACACCGCATTTTCGATTTAATCCCGAAGTTCATCGTTACTAAGGATATTCGACCTCTCTCTCATTGGTCTACCCGTAATATCTAAATAAAACCCTATCGCTAGAAGGATTCTACCCCGACATTGGTATAACAATCCCACTTACTACCTCCACAACTTCCTTGAGGAATCCTCAAACTCCTATCCTATAATAAGATAATTCTAAACTACAAGTGGGACTACCATCCTTATGAAATTTCCCCTATATCGATGCGACAACTCCAATACATATGCATATATTCCCATCCTCTATCGATATGTCCCCATGACCAAATCGTGAGAGAAACCCCCAATAAATCTTCAAAACATACTTTTCGTACCATACTAGGATGTTCCAAATCGAGAAACTCAATCGAAATGGAATAAAACTCATTCTAGAAAAGTTTATCAAAACTGCCCTGTTTCCGAATCGATTCGGCCCTAACCCGAATCGATTCGGCCCAGCGAATTGATTCGCCCCCTAATGCAAATTGATTTGGTCCAAAGGAACTGGGAGTTTGACTTAGGACAAAGCGATTTGGCTTGGGGTCCGAATCGATTCGATCTCTCAGATCTGTGAACCTATAACTTTTCGAATCAATTCGGGAAGGGGGCTGAATCGATTCAGCCTCTTAAGCAAGCCACGAAATGGGCATTTTCTCTCCAACACCAAAACTGGACAAAACCCAAATTTATCCACTTCCAACCATTAATCATTAACCCCAACATGTTTCCAACATCAAAACTCATCCTATATCAAGTCCTTTCAAGTTATACACCCTAAAACCCATGTAAAAACATCAAATTAACGGTTTAACACCCAAAATCTAGGTTTTGATATACCCATAATTCATATTTTTATCCACAATTCATGAAATCAAATACACATATGGATTATTTATCAAGATTAAACACTTGCCTCAAAATTGTAGAGGTTGAATCATCCTCGAGATTGCGTATTTGCCGAAAATCTCCAGGCTTTCTCCTCTCTCTTCTCCCTTCTTCTTTTCTTCTTCTCTCTAAAATGATATTGGCTTATTTCGTAAGCCTCCTAAACCTTTATATCCTAAATCCCAATCTTAAATGATAATACACACTTTAAATTACTCGTTTACTCCAATTCAAGTCAAACTAACTTAAAAATATACCGAAACCGAAATAAATACCAATGACAGTCATTTTGACTATCTTAACCCATTCGGAATCAACAGCGTACTCAGAATCATCATCCGGAATATTTTATAACTTCCTCAAATATTGACCTCAATTGCCAAATTTTAAAATTCTCCCATTTAAATAAATTTTATTTCGCCCAAAAATTTAATTTCTCAGTCCCAAAAATCGTGGCGTATTACAGACTTCCCCCCTTCCAAGAATTTCGTCCTCGAAATTAGGTTAAACCTAGGTCTCCGAACCTCAACTAGTTCTCACGTCACCTACCCTCAAAATTTATATACCTCTTTCTCCCACTTCTCTCGATGAATTACTTCATTTATAAATCGAATTAGTTAACCAGGGCGCCCATACACCCTGTACACGAGCCCAATTACACAACCATACTCGGCTCCACTTTCCTTAACCCATAATATAATTCTTAACAAATTAATCGGTAATAGCGTACTAAGTTTGTAAGAATTTGAAATTTCCAATGATTGAACTCTTCTCAATTTCGGACATTTGCTACTTTCATGCGGGGGAGGTCTCGCAAGAGAAATCCAAACAAGGAACCCTCCCAATACACTACTGTGTAGCTTGGTCTGGAATTCAGATTAGTTGAATCAGGACTAAGGTTTTATAAAATATTTTCGAACCATAAATATTGTCCAAAGGCCTATAAAACAATATAATATAAAATTGTTTTGTGTCTTTCGACATACCTCAAACACCTTATGTTCAAAACACAAGGCATCCACAAATATGATACTCTTACTAACACCTATATCTCTAAACTAACATAACTGTAATACCCCGTACTTTTATTGATATTTTATTTATGAGATTAATTTAATTATATGTGAATTAATTGAGAATTAATCCGGATAAAAAACTAGCGAGATGTGAGTTGGTATTTGATTATAATGTGTATATATGGCAATATATGAATATTGAAAATATTGAATTTGTCGTGAGATAGAAATACGGCAATTTGGGAAATTTTGTTTGGACGCGTGTGATAGTAGCATCAGAAATGTAATTATTTGAATTAAAAAGTTAATTTTATTTTCATCAACCTTATGGTCATTTTGAGTACGCCAACGAGTCCAGAAGGGTCAAAATAGTCAGAAAACACTAGCCGGGGGTTAAGTTTGGGTCCCGGGACATTATTGGGCCATACCGGTAACTTAAAAGGGCATTTTGGTAATTTAGGAATTTTGGGAATTACAACCTACGAAAATTAGAGTTTAATTATGATTATTAATTAAACCCACCAACCCATTATAAACACTAAACTAAGTAGTGGGCTACGGGAGAAGTTTAGAATAGAAGTTAAGGGTCCAAAAATAAACCCCCACCTCCATTGTCATCATCCTTAGAGAAGAACTTGTAGAGAGAAAGAGAAAAGAGAATTCTGCAGAGAGAGAGAGAACAATTCAACCTTCAAGATTCAACATCAAATTCAGAGAAATATTATAGGCAAGTGGTTTAATTACGTTATTTGCAAAGAATACTTCTTCCATGCGTAGGAAATTTATATAATTGTATTGTTTTTGGAAGATTTATAAAAACCCATGAAATTGGAGTTATGAGTTCAGATTTTAATGTAGGATTGCATGTAGAATTGTTATTGGATGATTGAACTAAAAGAATTACTACTTTTTATGGTACAAAAACGAATTAATTTATGGAAGTTGATGATTTTAAATTCTAGGGTTCATACTCATATGATTTAGGGGAAAACTATGGGAGAATTGATAATTAGGTGTTGTATAGGAAGATTTGATACCATGAATGTGCTAAATTACGACCTAAGAATGTTTAGGAATGTTGAGGAACCTTAAAATATTGTTGGAATAATTTTTGGAGGAGTTTTGAGGTGAGAAAATTGGTGAAAAACGTAATAGGAATTTTCTGGGCTCGAACTGTCACCTCGTTAGAAGACCTGCCCAGGTCGTTCGAACGAGCTCGTTCGAACGAGCTTCTAACGAGTTGACATTTTGCCTTCTAATGAGAGGGATGTTCGTTTGATGCCTTTCATTCGAACGAGATCTCGTTAGATGCCCACTTCGTTCGAACGAACTCTCGTTCGAACAGCCTCGTTCGAACGAGACTTCTAACGAGTTGACAATTTAGCCTTTTTGGCCTGATTTGACTTCTAGTGTTTGTAACCTTGTTTAATTGTAGAGATGACAATTCCTTGATGACTAATCAATATAGTTGGGACATTTGGGATATATTGAAGAGTAAAACATAGAAGTGTGGTTTGAACCAAATGATATTTATGGGTTAGAACGTGAGTAACAAATTACGACGTGAGGATAATGGATGATGTGTATATATAAACCGGGGACACGTGTATTGGTATAAGAATGAGAAGTATACCACAAATAAAATATGTTAAGTACTAATATGTGTGCATGCTTAGTATACGTATATGATTTTATGTGTATGACATACCTACCATACTTGCTATCATGGGAGGTTTACGTTCGCTTAGGACCATCTACTCCTTGTGTGCCCGGATTAAGATTGGTGCCTAGAGGACATAGTTCAAGAGAATGACTTATTTGTGAGTTAATAAGTCAGCTGACTATGGAGCGTAGGTATGTACGTGACCATAGATATGTTGAATTATGTTCGCCTCCATTTTTGTGTGTTGAGCTTATTCTAACAATTCCTGAGAGATTCGGAATTTGTAATCCATATGTACGTGATGTACCGAGATAGATAACAGAGTATGTGTGCACCATAGCTTGTCCTCGGGGTGCTTGTATTGTATATTTATGATGTGAAAAATATACGGTTAAATGAAAAGAATTGTTATGTTTGAATGTGAGAATAACTATAGTAATGCATTGAGAATATAAAATGGGAGATAACCTTTGGTAAATTGTACTACTAATACTTTGATATTTAAGAATTTAAGTAAAGCTCTCTATTAAATTGATAACTTTGGGGCTTATAGTACGAATCGAGTAGAAAAGACAGTATTTGTTTTGGTGTAGTTAGATATGAGAAACACTTGTATGGGTACGGTACGTTAGGAGTGCACAAATAGCCGAGAGGTGAGTTTCATATGAGAGCACGTCCTAACATGTACTTTGCATTCATTGTTTTAATGTTATTAAAACACTTGCTATTTTTAAAATACTCTCCACTTTCGGGCTTTGACCCGTTTGCTTTCAAATCTACTTTTTGTAAAAACCTTTTTAGGTGCCCAGCCACAAGGACACCATGCATAGTATTTCCAGTCAGGTGACGAGCTGTAGCTGTTGTGGAAGTTACAGGGCCTTGCTAGTAGACGCTTCATCTTCCTTGACTCTATATTCATATTTCATCAGTTGTAGGGCATGTCGCCCATTTCTTATAGAGACATTTCATTTATTTCAGTTATTCAGACTTTTGGGTTGTAATTAATTCAGGATGCAGACTTGTTTTATTTTCTTTCCATATTGGGATTGTTGTGAGGAGTATTTCCTCTAGACTCATTTTTACTTATTTATTTACTATAGTTGGACTTTATTGTGAATGGTTATGTTATCCTTTACATTTCACTTATTGCATGTTAATCAGAGTTAACTTAAAATTTGGAAACTCACTTTTTAAATACTAGGTGGTTAGTAATCATTAAAATGTTTTCGACAGTGATGCTATTAACTGAACCAACTTGGTATTTTGTATTAATTTAATAAAGGAGCATCTACCCGGTATTTAATTAGTCGGGGTGTCTCAGGTGGTATCAGAGCATCAGGTTCTAATGTCCTTTAGGATCTGTACGGCTTATTATGTTTTCGCCGAGCTTTCTTTGATGTATAGCCCTATATTTTAGGACTGTTGTATTCTTTTGTATGCTACGTTCTTCAACTATTTTGAGTTTATAACTGCGAACTTATAGACTTTATTCTTGTTTCAGATGCCTGCATGACGTGCACAACGGGTTCCCAGGGATGCAACGCCAGAACCACAGCCCGCACCAGTTCAGGGCACGATGAATGCCGTCGAGGTTGCAGCCATTGTAGCCCAAGCAGTAAATGCCGCACTAGCCGTGGTTCAGCAGGCACCACCTCAGGCGCCAGTAGCCGCGCCAGTTCAGGCACATGCATTCCCGTCTGCTTGGGAATGTGTTCGAGATGCTTTTCAGAAAGCACACCCTCCGGAGTTTGCAGGTAGCTCCGATGTTGTGGTATCTAGTCAGTGGAGGAAAGACATTCAGTGGCACTTGAGGATGTATGAGTGCACCGATGTCCAGAAGCAGATACTAGCTACCTCTAAGCTAGTGGGATCTGCACAGCAGTGGTGGGAGTCTATTACCACCGTGGAGGAGAGAGATAGTCTCACTATACAGGAGTTTTGGGTGCGGTTCGACCGCAAGTATTTTTCGTCAGCTGTTCACAGGGAGATGAGAAGGAAGTTGTTGAGCCTCAAGCAGGAGGGAAAGACTGTGGCCGAGTATGAGGCCGAATTCACAAATTTGCTGAATATTATCCCGGATGAGATACCGACAGAAGAGAAAAAGATTCAGAAGTTTACAGATGGATTGACTTGGAGGATCCGTCATCACTTATTGAGGAATCTATCGTTGGCCACTTACTCTGATGTGGTTAACGCTGCACTACTCCATTTCCAGGACCACCGCTTTCACTTGACAGAGGGGAAGCGATCAGGAGAGTCCAGCCATCAGGGTAGGCCAGGGGGAAATGGTCACCAGGGCCGTGGTCAGCAGGAACAGTGAGGGGGAAACTTCCAAGGGAAGTGTTTCATTTGTGGTAAGATTGGCCAAAAATGCCAGGACTGTCATGATAAGGGAAAGGCCCCACAGCAGCAGTAGCAGGGTGCTCGACACGAGCCAAAGAGGTCTATGTTTCCCACCGCCCTATCAGCACCCCAGATGGCAGCATTACCACCCATTCCAGCAGTCCTAGTTCAGCAGGGGCAGCTTCAGTATGGGAGAGTGTATTAGCTCCCGCAGGTCGCAGCCCCACAGGATCCACCAGCCATTGAGGGTATGTTCTCTATTCAGGGGACTTTGGGGGGCATTTTATTTGACACGGGGGCTACACACTGTTTTATTGCTATGAGATTTGCATGCACCATTGGGTTGTTAGACACCGCAGAGAGCACCGCTACTTGTGTAGACTCACCGTTGAGTTGGGGTTCCATGTTTTCGCTTATGTGTAGAGGTGTGGGTATAGAGATCGGGAGGTTTACTTTAACCGCTGATATGTTAGTGTTAGAGATGACCGAGTATGATGCCATTATTGGTATGGATTGGCTAGTTGCGTACCGAGCCATGATTGACTGTTTTAGTAGGAGTATTATCTTTGCCGTTCCCGGACAGGAGATGTTTTTGGTGGCGATGCCTCGTCCTGAGGGAGGATCATCCACTCATTTGTACTATATAGAGGAGGAGACCTCTAAGGAAGTGGTGATACCACTTGATTCGATTCTGGTTGTTCGAGAGTTTGCCGATGTATTTCAGGATATACCTGGATTACCTCCGAGTAGAGAGATAGATTTCATGATCGATTTGACGCCAGGCACTCGGCCTATTGCCCGCGCACCTTACCCTATGGCTCCAGCTGAGATGACAGAGTTACGGGATTAGATTGAGCAGTTGTTGGGTCAGGGGTTTATTCGGAGGAGTACTTCACCGTGAGGTGCCCTTGTGTTGTTCGTAAAGAAAAGGGATGGATCGTTGAGGTTGTGTGTGGATTACCGAGAGTTGAATAAGGTCACGGTACAGAATAAGTATCCGTTGCCCCGAATCGATGACTTATTCGACCAGTTGAGAGGATCTTCTTTCTTCTCAAAGATTAATTTGCGATCTGGTTACCATCAGTTGCGTATCAGGGAAGAGGACGTCTCGAAGACTGCTTTCTTAACGAGATATGGTTCCTACGAGTTTCGAGTTATGCCTTTTGGTTTGACCAATGCTCCAGCCGTGTTTATGGACTTGATGAATAGGGTGTTCAGAGAGTTCCTAGATCAGTTCGTCATTGTCTTCATTGATGATATTCTGGTTTACTCCGAGACAGAGGAGGAGCACGCCAAGCATTTAAGGCAGGTTTTGCAGACGCTACGTCAGAATGAGTTGTATGCAAAGTATGAGAAGTGCGGGTTTTGGCTGACGGAGGTTCAGTTTTTGGGGCATATTATTTCCGACCAGGGAATATCTGTTGATCAGGGGAAAGTATCCGCGGTGAGGGAGTGGGGACAACCCACGACACCAACGGCGATCCGTAGTTTCTTGGGACTAGCAGGATACTACAGGAGGTTTATTCCGGGATTTTCGAAGATAGCAGGTCCTTTGACACATCTGACTCGTAAAGGTGTGCCGTTTATTTGGAATAATGCCTATCAGTTGGCATTCGATGAGTTGAAGGACAAGTTGACCTCAGCACCTGTGTTAGCATTTCTGAGACCGGGAGTTGAGTATTTAGTTTACACCGATGCGTTCTTGAAAGGACTTGGAGGTGTATTATAGCAGGAGAGTCAGGCCATAGCTTATGCTTCCCGTAAGCTTAAGCCTCACGAGAAGAATTACCCCACTCATGATTTGGAGTTAGCGGCAGTAGTATTTGCCCTTCGGATTTGGAGACATTACCTTTTGGGGGAGAAGTTTCAATTGTTCAAGGACCACAAGTCCCTACAGTACCTATTCACGCAGAAGGAGTTGAATATACGGCAACGGAGGTGGCTTGAGTTTGTGAGGGACTATCAGTTTGATATCCAATATCACCCGGGGAAGGCTAATGTGGTAGCAGACGCGTTGAGTCGTAGGCCAGTAGATGAAGTGGCAGGGGTGTGGAAGGCAAAGTGGAAGGAGTTGGGATACCAGGATGCAGTGGCCCGATCATTCATGTCGGTGATGACTGTTACACCGCAGATTGTCACGAGAGTGGTAAAGGCACAAGCAGATGACTCGTTCTCTTAGGAGAAGATAGTTTGATTATTAGTAGAGGGAGCCGAGTCCTATACCGTTAGCTCAGACGGGGGATTACGCTTCAATGGCAGACTGGTAGTTCCAGAAGGGGAGGAACTGCGATACGAGGTGATGGCAGAGTCGCACGGCTCACGGTTCGTGGTACATCCCGGTGGGGACAAAATGTACCAGGACATGAGACGTCAGTTTTGGTGGAGCGGGATGAAGAGAGATATTGCCGTGTTTGTTTCTATATGCACCACTTGTTAGCTGGTAAAGGTGGACCATCAGAGATCGGCAGGACTTCTATTGCCATTAGAGGTCCCAATGTGGATGTGGGAGAGCATCTCCATGGACTTTATCACGGGGTTGCCGACGTCACAGAGAGGTCACGAATCCATTTGGGTAATTGTGGACAGGTCGACCAAAGTCGCTCATTTTCTACCTGTAAGGACCGACTACACTACGGGACAATATGCCCAGCTTTTTATTGCAGAAATAGTGAGACTTCACGGTGTGCCTCTAAATATCGCGTCCGACAGAGACACGATATTTGTTCACGGTTTTGGGAGAGTTTTCAGGAGGCCATGGGCATGGAATTGCGGTTGAGTACGGCTTATCATCCGCAGACCGATGGGTAAACCGAGCGTACAAATCAGATGTTGGAAGACATGTTGTGGATGTGCATCATTGACTTCGGGGGTGGATGGGAGCAGTATCTTCCACTGGTGGAGTTTTCTTACAACAACTCCTACCAGTTCACTATTGGCATTGCTCCATTTGAGGCGTTGTACGGTAGACCTTGTCGTTCCCCAGCATGTTGGTTAGAGGTGGGGGACAACAAACTACTTGGGCCGGAAGTGATTCAGAATACTTCGGCGAGGATAGAATTGATACGGAGCCGCATTCGGGTAGCTTAGGATCGGCAGAAGAGCTACGCCGATGCGAAGAGATTCTTCAGGGAGTTCCAAGTGGGGGACCAAGTTTTACTCAGAGTATCTCCTATGAAGGGGATTATGCGATTTGGGAAGAAGGGAAAGTTGGCACCGAGATACGTGAGACCATTCCCTATCATCGAGCGGATTGGGTCTGTTGCGTATAGACTTGGATTACCGGAGCATCTACACAGGATTCATGATGTGTTGCATATTTCCTCGCTAAGGAAATATCTTAGAGATGATTTGGATCATTCTCACATTGCTTTGGAGGACATTGATCTCCAGCCCGATAGCTCCTACGAGGAGGGGCCGATTGCTATTTTGGACCGAAATGAGCAGAAACTGCGGTCAAAGATAGTTCCGTTAGTACCGGTTCAGTGGCAGCATCATAATGCCGAGGAGTCCACATGGGAGCGCGAGGGTGAGATGCGCGAACGTTATCCAGATTTGTTTTTACCAGGTACTTTTAGTTCCGAATTTCGAGACGAAATTCTGTTATTAGGGGGGAGTATGTAATACCCCGTACTTTTATTGATATTTTATTTATGGGATTAATTTAATTATATGTGAATTAATTGAGAATTAATCCGGATAAAATACTAGTGAGATGTGAGTTGGTATTTGATTATAATGTGTATATATGGCAATATATGAATATTGAAAATATTGAATTTGTCGAGAGATAGAAATACGACAATTTGGGAAATTTTGTTTGGACGCGTGTGACAGTAGCGTCAGAAATGTAATTATTTGAATTAAAAATTGAATTTTATTTTCATCAACCGTATGGTCATTTTGAGCGTGCCAACGAGTCCGGAAGGGTCGAAATAGTCATAAAACACTAGCCGAGGCTTAAGTTTGGGTCCCGGGGCATTATTGGGCCATACCGGTAACTTAAAAGGGCATTTTGGTAATTTCAGAATTTTGGGAATTACAACCTACGAAAATTAGAGTTTAATTATGATTATTAATTAAACCCACCAACCCATTATCAGCACTAAACTAAGTATTGGGCTACGGGAGAAGTTTAGAATAGAAGTTAAGGGTCCAAAAATAAACCCCCACCTCCGTTGTCATCATCCTTAGACAAGAACTTGTAGAGAGAGAGAGAAAAGAGAATTCTGCAGAGAGAGAGAGAACAATTCAACCTTCAAGATTCAACACCAAATTCAGAGAAAGATTAGAGGCAAGTAGTTTAATTACGTTATTTGCAAAGAATGCTTCTTCCATGTGTAGGAAATTTATATAATTGTATTGTTTTTGGGTGATTTATAAAAACCCATGAAATTGGAGTTATGAATTCATATTTTAATGTAGGATTTCATGTAGAATTGTAATTGGATGATTGAACTAAAAGAATTACTAATTTTTATGTTACAAAAACGGATTTATTTATGGAAGTTGAGGATTTTAAATTCTAGGGTTCATACTCATATGATTTAGGGGGAAACTATGGGAGAATTGATAATTAGGTGTTGTATAGGAAGATTTGATTCCATGAATGTGCTAAATTATGACCTAAGAATGTTTAGGAATGTTGAGGAACCTTAAAATATTATTGGAATAATTTTTGGAGGAGTTTTGAGGTGAGAAAATTGGTGAAAAACGTAATAAGAATTTTCTGGGCACGAACTGTCACCTCGTTAGAAGACCGGCCCAGGTCGTTCGAACGAGCTCGTTCGAACGAGCTTTAAACGAGTTGACAGTTTGCCTTCTGATGAGAGGGATGTTCGTTCGATGCCTTTCGTTCGAACGAGATCTCGTTAGATGCCCACTTCGTTCGAACGAACTGTCGTTCGAACGAGACTTCTAACGAGTTGACAGTTTAGCCTTTTTGGCCTGATTTGACTTCTAGTGTTCCGTAACCTTGTTTAATTCTAGAGATGACAATTCCTTGATGACTAATCGATATATTTGGGACATTTGGGATATATTGAGGAGTAAAACATAAAAGTGTGGTTTGAACCAAATGATATTTATGGGTTAGAACGTGAGTAACAAATTACGACGTGAGGATAATGGATGATGTGTATATATAAACCGGGGACACGTGTATTGGTATAAGAATGAGAAGTATACCACAAATAAAATATGTTAAGTAATAAGACGTGTGCATGCTTAGTATACGTATATGATTTTATGTGTATGACATACATACCATACTTGCTATCATGGGAGGTTTACGTTCGCTTAGGACCATCTACTCCTTGTGTGCCCGGATTTAGATTGGTGCCTACAGGACATAGTTCAAGAGAATGACTTATTTGTGAGTTAATAAGTCAGCGGACTATGGAGCGTAGGTATGTACGTGACCATAGATATGTTGAATTATGTTCGCCTCCATTTTTGTGTGTTGACCTTATTCTAACAATTCTTGAGAGATTCGGAATTTGTAATCCATATGTACGCGATGTACCGAGATAGATAGCAGAGTATGTGTGCACCGTAGCTTGTCCTCGGGGTGCTTATATTGTATATTTATGATGTGAAAAATATACGGTTAAATGAAAAGAATTGTTATGTTTGAATGTGAGAATCACTATAGTAATGCATTGAGAATATAAAATGGGAGATAACCTTTGGTAAATTGTACTACTAATACTTTGATATTTAAGAATTTAAGTAAAGCTCTCTATTAAATTGATAACTTTGGGGCTTATAGTACGAATCGAGTAGAAAAGACAGTATTTGTTTTGGTGTAGTTAGATATGAGAAACACTTGTATGGGTACGGTACGTTAGGAGTGCACAAATAGCCGAGAGGTGAGTTTCATATGAGAGCACGTCCTAACATGTACTTTGCATTCATTGTTTTAATGTTATTAAAACACTTGCTATTTTTAAAATACTCTCCACTTTCGGGCTTTGACCCGTTTGCTTTCAAATCTACTTTTTGTAAAAACCTTTTTAGGTTCCCAGCCACAAGGACACCATGCATAGTATTTCCAGTCAGGTGACGAGCTGTAGCTGTTGTGGAAGTTACAGGGCCTTGCTAGTAGACGCTTCATCTTCCTTGACTCTATATTCATATTTCATCAGTTGTAGGGCATGTCGCCCATTTCTTATAGAGACATTTCATTTATTTCAGTTATTCAGACTTTTGGGTTGTAATTAATTCAGGATGCAGACTTGTTTTATTTTCTTTCCATATTGGGATTGTTGTGAGGAGTATTTCCTCTAGACTCATTTTTACTTATTGATTTACTATAGTTGGACTTTATTGTGAATGGTGATGTTATCCTTTACATTTCACTTATTGCATGTTAATCAGAGTTAACTTAAAATTTGGAAACTCACTTTTTAAATACTAGGTGGTTAGTAATCATTAAAATGTTTTCGACAGTGATGCTATTAACTGAACCAACTTGGTATTTTGTATTAATTTAATAAAGGAGCAGCTACCCGGTATTTAATTAGTCGGGGTGTCTCAGGTGGTATCAGAGCATCAGGTTCTAGTGTCCTTTAGGATCTGTACGGCTTATTATGTTTTCGCCGAGCTTTCTTTGATGTAGAGCCCTATATTTTAGGACTGTTGTATTCTTTTGTATGCTACGTTCTTCAACTATTTTGAGTTTATAACTGCGAACTTATAGACTTTATTCTTGTTTCAGATGCCTGCATGACGTGCACAACGGGTTCCCAGGGATGCAACGCCAGAACCACAGCCCGCACCAGTTCAGGGCACGATGAATGCCGCCGAGGTTGCAGCCATTGTAGCCCAAGCAGTAAATGCCGCACTAGCCGTGGTTCAGCAGGCACCACCTCAGGCGCTAGTAGCCGCGCCAGTTCAGGCACATGCATTCCCGTCTGCTTGGGAATGTGTTCGAGATGCTTTTCAGAAAGCACACCCTCCGAAGTTCGCAGGTAGCTCCGATGTTGTGGTATCTAGTCAGTGGAGGAAAGACATTCAGCGGCACTTGAGGATGTATGAGTGCACCGATTTCCAAAAGCAGATACTAGCTACCTCTAAGCTAGTGGGATCTGCACTGCAGTGGTGGGAGTCTATTACCACCGTAGAGGAGAGAGATAGTCTCACTATACAGGAGTTTTGGGTGCGGTTCGACCGCAAGTATTTTTCGTCAGCTGTTCACACGGAGATGAGAAGGAAGTTGATGAGCCTCAAGCAGGAGGGTAAGACTGTGGCCGAGTATGAGGCGGAATTCACAAATTTTCTGAATATTATCCCGGATGAGATACCGACAGAAGACAAAAAGATTCAGAAGTTTACAGATGGATTGACTTGGAGGATCCGTCAGCACTTATTGGGGAATCTATCGTTGGCCACTTACTCTGATGTGGTTAACGCTGCACTACTCCATTGCCAGGACCACCGCTTTCACTTGACAGAGGGGAAGCAATCAGGAGAGTCAGCCATCAGGTCAGGACAGGGGGAAATGGTGCCAGCGGGGCACAATCAGCCCAGGGTCAGTATAGGCAGGGTGATCAGGGTTCCCAGCAGGGGGATTCTAAGAGATTTCAATCAGGGGTTTTCAGGCACGGACATGGAGGTTTTAGGCAGGGCCATCAGTGTCCAAACGGCCATCAGGGCCAACAGGGTCAAAATGGTCAACAGCAGCAGTTTCACCAGGGCCAGCAAGGCCAGGGCAGAAATGGTAACGGTCACCAGGGCCGTGGTCAGCAGGAACAGCGAGGGGGAAAGTTCCAAGGGAAGTGTTTCATTTGTGGTAAGATTGGCCAAAAATGCCAGGACTGTCATGATAAGGGCAAGGCCCCACAGCAGTAGCAGCAGTAGGGTACTCGACACGAGCCACAGAGGCCTATGTTTCCCACCGCCCTATCAACACCCGAGATGGCAGCATTACCACCCATTCCAGCAGTCCCAGTTCAGCAGGGGCAACATCAGTATGGGAGAGTGTATCATCTCCTGCAGGTCGCAGCCCCACAGGATCCACCAGCCATTGAGGGTATGTTCTCTATTCAGGGGACTCTGGGGCGCATTTTATTTGACATGGGGGCTACACACTATTTTATAGCTATGAGATTTGCATGCACCATGGGGTTGTTAAACACCGCAGAGAGCACCACCACTTGTGTAGACTCACCTTTGAGTAGGGGTTCCATGTTTTCGCTTATGTGTAGAGGTGTGGGTATAGAGATCGGGAGGTTTACTTTAACCGCTGATATGTTAGTGTTAGAGATGACCGAGTATGATGCCATTATTGGTATGGATTGGCTAGTTGCGTACCGAGCCATGATTGACTGTTTTAGTAGGAGTATTATCTTTGCCGTTCCCAGGCAGGAGATGTTTTTGGTGGCGATGCCTCGTCCCGAGGGAGGATCATCCACTCATTTGTACTATATAGAGGAGGAGACCTCTAAGGAAGTGGTGATACCACTTGATTCGATTCCGGTAGTTCGAGAGTTTGCCGATGTATTTCAGGATATACCTGGATTACCTCCGAGAAGAGAGATAGATTTCATGATCGATTTAACGCTGAGCACTCGGCCTATTGCCCGCGCACCTTACCGTATGGCTCCAGCTAAGATGAGAGAGTTACGGGATCAGATTGAGCAGTTGTTGGGTCAGGGGTTTATCCGGAGGAGTACTTCACCGTGGGGTGCCCTTGTGTTGTTCATAAAGAAAAGGGATGGATCATTGAGGTTGTGTGTGGATTACCGAGAGTTGAATAAGGTCACGATACAGAATTAGTATCCGTTGCCCCGAATCGATGACTTATTCGACCAGTTGAGAGGAGCTTCTTTCTTCTCAAAGATTGATTTGCGATCTGGTTACCATCAGTTGCGTATCAGGGAAGAGGACATCTTAAAGACTGCTTTCTTAACGAGATATGGTTCCTACGAGTTTCGGGTTATGCCTTTTGGTTTAACCAATGCTCCAGCCGTGTTTATGGACTTAATGAATAGGGTGTTCAAAGAGTTCCTAGATCAGTTCGTCATTGTATTCATTGATGATATTCTGGTTTACTCCGAGATAGAGGAGGAGCACGCCGAGCTTTTAAGGCAGGTTGTACAGACGCTACGTCAGAACGAGCTGTATGCAAAGTATGAGAAGTACGGGTTTTGGCTGAAGGAGGTTCAGTTTTTGGGGCATATTATTTCCGACCGGGGAATATCTGTTGATCTGGGGAAGGTATCCGCGGTGAGGGAGTGGGGACATCCCACGACACCAACGGAGATCCGTAGTTTCTTGGGACTAGCAGGATACTATAGGAGGTTTATTCCAGGATTTTCGAAGATAGCAGGTCCTTTGACAAATCTGACTCGTAAAGGTGTGCCGTTTATTTGGAATAATGCCTATCAGTTGGCATTCGATGAGTTGAAGGACAAGTTGACCTCAGCACCTGTGTTAGCATTGCCGAGACCGGGAGTTGAGTATTTAGTTTACACCGATGCGTCCTTGCAAGGACTTGGCGGTGTATTATAGCAGGAGAGTCAGGCCATAGCTTATGCTTCTCGTAAGCTTAAGCCTCACGAGAAGAATTACCCCACTCATGATTTGGAGTTAGCGTTAGTAGTATTTGCCCTTCGGATTTGGAGACATTACCTTTTGGGGGAGAAGTTTCGATTGTTCATGGACCACAAGTCCCTACAGTACCTATTCACGCAGAAGGAGTTGAATATATGGCAACGGAGGTGGCTTGAGTTTGTGAGGGACTATTAGTTTCATATCGAATATCACCCGGGGAAGGCTAATGTGGTATCAGACGCGTTGAGTCGTAGGCTAGTAGATGAAGTGGCAGGGGTGTGGAAGGCAAAGTGGAAGGAGTTGGGACACCAGGATGCAGTGGCCCGATCATTCATGTCGGTGATGACTGTTACACCGCAGATTCTCACGAGAGTGGTAAAGGCCCAAGCAGATGACTCGTTCTCTCAGGAGCAGACAGTTCGATTATTAGCAGAGGGAGCCGAGTCCTATACCGTTAGCTCAGATGGGGGATTACGTTTCAATGGCAGACTAATAGTTCCAGAAGGGGAGGAACTGCGATACGAGGTGATGGTAGAGTCGCACGGCTCACGGTTCATGGTACATCTGAAGCCCTTATACTTTTGACTCATTTGAGTCTAGATTGTATAAGAGCTCATCTAGTTTGGAAATAGTGACAAAATAGTGTCCATCCTAGAAACCAAAGAGCTTCAGAAATTGGGTTGCTTCTTCTTCTATTTATTTTATGATGATCCTAAGACTATAGCCATCACTCACACACTTAGAATTTCATTCTTGCATTTCATATTGCATATTCATGTGTATTAATGTTGTGAGTGTGTTTAAATCCCTCAATTTGATTTTTAATAATTTTTTGGGAATTTTAAACATATTTTAAACAAGGTTTTATTTAATTAAAACTTGATTTAAAAAGTCTTGGGGTTAATATATAAATATGGAATGTTGTGATTATTGGCCTAAAGTTACTCTGGGTAGAAACCGAAAGCGCTAGAGACTCTAGGGTTGGATTTGTAATTATTTTGGGACGCGCGTTTACCTTCGTCCACAGGCCAACACCTGCTGTCTTCTGATTGGCCCAAACTGTGTTTCTTTACTGAGACAAACCATCGCACGTTTACAGCCCTTGGATCAATCCTTATCGATGGCCTGCGTGTCTCCTGAGTGAATCCCAGTGTAAACCCTTTAACCAATCGCAGCTTGTTTGTTCCACCGCCTGTTATAAGCCCTTAGATTGTAGTCAAAGGTGCTTGACTCAATCACAGCCCTTGAATTTGAACGAGGCTCTGGAATCTTCTCCTCTCCCTATTTAAAGACCCCTCATCTCAGCCTTCGAAAGCTTTTGCCATTTTGCAAAGTCTCAGAGAATAGAGAGAGAAGAGAGAGAGAGAGAGAAGAGAGAAGAGAGAAGTTAGAGAGAGAAACCAAACCCTAGTTAGAAACCCTAACTTCGTCCAAATATTTCTCAAGCCCAAATCACTTACCTCTCCAGAAACACACCATAACCAAATAAACACCATTCTTAGTGTTTTCTTGAGTTTATGAGAGTTCGAGTTGAGAGATCTTGGGTTGCTGAAATCCTTGTGTTCACAAATCTTATTTCCAACTTAGACATAAACTCAGATCTTGTTTCTGTCTCAATAGAAATCATAGATCTGAAGTCTTTCATGTCACAACACACTTAGTAGCATTTATTTCTCATCTTGAGAATTTCATTGTTGATTGTTTTCTGTTAAAACATTTTCTTACTTCAGAATCAACAATAAATGTTTTTCTATTTCTGTTTTTACAAAACCTAACCTGACCTAGTGGGATTCGCACTTGGAGGGTTCTCAATCTTCATAATATTTTCAAAACTGATTGAGAAAGGTCTTGTCCGATTTCTTAAGCAAGATCTCCGTGGAATCTGGGTTATATTGAAAGGTCAAAAAGGTTCTTGGTTTTGTAAGAAAGAAAAATAACAAATACACTGCATATAGACTTTATATGTGATTTGTTAGGATTGTCTGTAACTAATAAGTGTGTGTGAGTGCATGCATGTGTTTTAGAACACGTTTCACAAACATCTTCACACTACAAACACTGAAAGTGTTGGCTATAAGATTTGGTGAATAATAAGTCGACGGTTACTGCTGAAACAAAGGAAGAGTTGACAATGTGAGACAACTACATCAACAAACAAGATCTGCAGAAAAGTTAAGGACGCCAGAGGGTACAATCCTGAACTTGTATAGATTTGTTTTTGTGTGCATGTTAGTTAAATAGGTTGTAACTTACATATTTGTTTTAGTGATTGTTTTTGTTTTACTCCGTAGAGGGAGTCGTGGATGTTTCCTCAAGGTTGAGGTTTTACCACGTTAAAAATCTGAGTATCAATATTTCTACATCTTCTCATCCCTTTCTAATAGTGTGCTGAGTTTAATACATTTTAAACTGTTTACTAAAACCTGTTATCAAATCTTGTCCATATCTCGTACATAATTTTGTTAACACATCTTGTGTTCAAAATCAGTTTGATTTTAGTAAAGAGTTTCTTCAACAAACTTTCGGAGTTGCTTAAATTGTTTATTTTCATAAACGGCCTTGGCAACGTTATTTTCAATTGGTATCAGAGCTTTTGGTGAACTTTTTCAAAAGATCCTGAGTTTCTGAAACTGTTTTCTCAAAATCAATTATGGACGAGAAAAATGAAAGATATGGTAACTTGACCAGACCCCCAGTCTTTGATGGAACCAATTTCTCTTACTGGAAAGTAAGAATGATTGCTTTCATTCAAGGAACCCTGGGAGATGATGTCTGGGATATTATTGAAAATGGATACTCTTATCCAACTAAACCAGCCACTGATGGAAGCAATGAAAGGATTAAGAAAATATTGAGTGAGTTTACTCAAGAAGAGAAACAGGTTTCTTGAAATAATAACAAAGGCAAGAACGCTATATTTATGTCTATTAACGAACATGAGTTCAAGAGAATCTCATCTTGTACCACTTCCAAGGAAGCATGGGATACACTGATTACTGCACATGAAGGAGACTCTAGGGTAAAAGCTGCTAAGACTCAGATGTTAATCCAACAGTACAATACCTTAATCATGTCTGAATCTGAGTCTTTCGATGATTTTTATATGAATCTTACTGATATTGTCACTAAGCTACATGCCAATGGTATAACTTATGATAGACAAGAAATTGTCTCTAAAATTCTGAGATCATTACCACAGAAATTTGACAATAAAAGATATGCTATTGAGGAGATGTGTGATATTAATCTCACTCCTGAATTACTCAGTAGAAAATTAAGAACTGTGGAAATGGAATTAGAGTTTAAGAAACAATTGACCCACACTCACAGGAAAAATACCAATTCCACCCTCAGCTTTTCTTCTAAGATGACTAAGCCTGAGTTAAACACTCCTAGTAATGATTCTGATGAGGACTGTGACTTAGAAAGTCTAGATAATCAGATTGCCCTAATGTCGAAACAATTTAAGAAAATTGTTAAATTTATAAACAGTATTGCAAATAAACAGGGCAAGTCTAATTATTCTGCTCCTTCAAATCACAAGCCCCATGAGAAACCTCATGACAAACAGAACAAGGACAACACAAGACCTCACAGAGACCTCAAGAAAATTGAATGCTATAGATGTGGTAAACTGGGACATATTGCTCAAGACTGTAGAGTTAATTTAAATACCCAAAACAAACACTCTAGAGCCAACCTCTGCAAAACATGGGATGACTCAAGTGACTCTGAAAATGAGGAACCTGAGGCATCTGATGGTTTTGATCCCTGTTTATCCTTCTTTGCGAAAATCATATACAATGATAATATGCCTATGCTTGATAGTGAGGATGAGTCTAGTAATTCTAGTTATGTTGCTGTGAATCATACTTTAACTGGTTTAGATGCTTTACTTACTGAGAACATTAATACTTCTTCCTCGGGGTGTGTGAGTCAAAGGGAAATCGATACTGCTGATGTCAATGGGTGCGTGAGTTTAAGAAATGAAACCTTAGGGGTCACTTCACACACTTCACTTAGTGACTCAGACAATGATGATCTCCCAGACATTCACACTCTATATACTAAGACTCTTAAGAAAAGCACTAGACTAGAAAAGATTGTAAAAGATCTTACCAAAAAGCTAGAGGATCTAAGCCTAATGGTAAAAGTGAATGCTGAAGAGTATACTACTCAATGTATGTCTCATGAAAGTGATATCAAAGTGTTTGATGAAAAACTGAAATCTTTGACTGAAGCTAATGAAATTCTGGAGAAAAAATACAAAGGGACATTATTAGAATTGGAACAAACAAAAGAAAAGACAGCAACTGTTTTCAAAAAATTTACCAAATTTGAAAATAATTCAAACTGTTTTGATGGATTTGTTGCTGAATCTAAAACCAATTCTGATGATAGAACTGGAATAGGGTTTTTCCCCAATTTGAAGTCACAAACAAAACATGTTGAACCTATCAAGTTTGTGTCAGGAGGCAAAAGACCTATTGAGACGTGTCCAGACTTTCATTCTTTAAAAACTAAGTTTGATCATCAAAACACTAACACTGGAGATGCAAGTTGCTCTAAGCATGAAAGTTTATCAAAGGGAAAATATGTCTGCCCCCCTATTAGGAAAAGTGAACCTGCTTTCAAACCTGTGCTACCTAGGAATAAAATTCAGCCTGAAAATTTCTCAAAACCTTTGTTTAGAAACTTTCCTAAAGAAAACCCCATTCTGAGAAATCTTTATTGCTCCTATTGTGATATATATGGCCACTCTTTCGATAATTGCTATGCTAGGAGACTGATTAAGCCTATCTACAACACTCCCATGTACCATAACTTTAACTATTCTAGGAGGAGTCGTAACAATTATGTTCTTCCCAGGCCACCAGACAAAAACTCTAACTATAGGAATAGAAAGACTAAACCTAAAAGGACATTTACTAGAAGGATTCCCAGAAACTTTTCTAAATCAAATGCTCAGGTGTTTAAATTTACCCAAAATCATGCGCAAAATGTTTTTCAACAAAAATCTACTGCTCGCAAATTTTATCAAATGAGAGCAAATAAGCGCAAACAGAAAACTAGAGCAATTTGGGTTAGAAAAGATGATCTAGTACCCCAGAAGAAGTGTAATGTTGTTATTTCTGCCTTAAAAGCTGAACTTACATCTTCTGGTTGGTACTTGGATTCTGGATGTTCCAAGCATATGACAGGAGATGATACAAAACTTTTAAATAAAACCCATTTTGATGGTGGAAAAGTTGTTTTTGGTGATGGAGTATCATCCCAGATCATAGGCAAAGGAACTCTTAAAGAAAAGGGACTTCCCCTTCTTAAAAATGTTCTCTTAGTTAAAGGTCTCAAGGCTAACTTACTCAGCATTTCGCAATTTTGTGACTTAAACCATACTGTTACCTTTTCAAAGAACAATTGTAAGATTTTAAATGAAAAGGGAGAATGCATAATTACAGGACTCAGGACTCCTGACAATTGTTACACTGTCATGAGTAGTTCTGAAATCTGTAATGTTGCCAGAATGGATGACAATGAAATATGGCATAACAGAATGGGTCACATTAATTACGAAAATTTGAGTAAATTGTCTTCTCAACAAATAGTTAGAGGAATACCAAAAATTAAACCTATTCATAACATTGTCTGTGGTCCCTGTCAAGAAGGAAAGATTGTTAAAGCACCTCATAAAAGAGTTAAAGATATCCTTACCTCTAATCCCTTAGAACTCATCCATATGGACCTAATGGGTCCTTCTCAAACTGTTAGTCTTTGTGGACACAGTTATATTCTAGTTATGGTTGATGATTTCACTAGGTTCACCTGGGTAGCTTTCTTAAAACAGAAATCCGACACTTTCCAAACCTTTTTAAAGATTCTTTTACGGATTGAAAATGAGAAAGACACTCAAGTGAATTGAATTCGAAGTGATAGAGGTGGTGAATTCAAGGATACTGGTGTTATAGAATATTGTGACTATAATGGTTACAAACATGAGTTCAGTGCCCCTAAAACCCCTCAACAAAATGGTATAGTTGAGAGAAAGAATCGAACCCTTCAAGAGATGGCACGTGTCATGCTCCATGCCAAGAACCTACCTAAGTATTTTTGGGTAGAATCCATTCGTACAGCATGCCATATTATCAATAGGGTCTATCTCAGAAAGAATTCCAAACAAACCCCTTATGAACTTTGGTACAATAAAAAGCCTAATCTTAAGTACCTTAGAACCTTTGGTAGTACCTGCTATGTTTGCAAAGATAGGGAACACTTATCTAAATTTGAGAGTAGGGGAGATAAAGCCATATTCTTAGGATATTCACCTAATAGTAGAGCTTATAGGGTATTTAATCTTCGCACTAAAACCTTAATGGAATCCATAAATGTAATTGTTAGTGACACCACTATAGAAAGCAAGACTAGTGAATTAACTATTGAAGAAGAATCGTCAAATATTTTAGAAAATGACACTTCTGAAATAGATAATTCATTACCTATTGAGTCACCTGAAGTACCTAACTGGGTTTTTAAAGACCATCCCATCAACAATGTAGTTGGTAACCCTAGTGAACCAGTACGTACAAGATCCCAACTTAGAAACTATGCACTCTATGCATGCTTTGTTTCTCTCTTGGAACCAAAGAATGTAAATGAGGCATTGAATGACACTCACTGGATTTCTGCTATGCAGGATGAACTTTTACAATTTGTCATTCATGATGTATGGTATCTTGTTCCACGTCCTGATCACAAAAAGGTTATTGGTACTCGTTGGATTTTCAAAAATAAAACTGATGAAAATGGGATAGTAATTAGAAATAAAGCTAGACTAGTTGCTCAAGGTTATTCCCAAATAGAGGGAATTGATTTTAACGAGACCTTTGCTCCTGTCACTCGTTTAGAATCAGTTCGTCTGCTTCTTGCTATAGCCTGTCACATGCATTTTACATTATATCAAATGGATGTTAAATCTGCATTCCTTAATGGAATACTTGCCGAGGAAACCTATGTAGAACAACCTAAAGGGTTCATTGACCCTAATCATCCTAATCATGTTTTTCGGTTGAAAAAGGCTTTATATGGTCTTAAACAAGCTCCTAGAGCTTGGTATGAGCGCCTGTCCAGTTTTTTGCTGGATAATGGTTTCCAAAGAGGTGGAAATGACCAAACCTTATTTGTCAAACATTTTGACAAACACATTACTATCGCTCAAATCTATGTTGAGGATATCATATTTGGATCTACTTCTACCTCAGAAGTAAAATCTTTTGCTGAAATCATGAGCAAGGAATTTCAGATGTCCCTTATGGGGGAGTTACAGTTCTTTCTAGGTCTCCAAGTCAAACAACAACCAGATGGATTATTTCTTTCGCAGACTAAGTACGCATTATAGATAGTTAAAAAATTTGGCCTCGAGAGTGCTAAAAGTCCTAAAACGCCTATGAGTACTACAGAAAAATTGTCTAAAGATGAAAATGGAAAATCTGTAGATCCCACTTTATATCGTAGTATGATTGGCACATTACTCTATCTGACTGCCTCGCGTCCTGATATCATGTATGCTGTGTGTGTTTGTGCGCGTTATCAAAACAACCCCAAAGAGAGCCATTTAAATTCTGTTAAACGGATAATTAAATATGTTAAAGGCACTCTAAATTTAGGAATTTGGTACACGAATGACACACCGAGCACTATTATTGGGTACACTGATGCTGACTGGGCTGGGTGTACTGATGATAGTAAAAGCACTTCAGGCGCATGTTGTTATATTGGTAATAACTTGGTAGGATGGAGTAGTAAAAAACAGAACTGCACATCTCTCTCGACTGCTGAATCTGAATACATAGCCGCTGGTAGCTGTTGTGCCCAATTATTGTGGCTTAAACAAATGCTAAGTGATTATGGTATTCAAGAAACCACACTTCATCTCTATTGTGATAACCAAAGCGCGATCAATATTTCTAAGAACCCGGTTCAACACTCGCGAACTAAGCACATTAAGATAAGACATCACTTTATTCGGGAATTAGTTGAAACCAAGGAATTAGAAATTAACTATCTTCCAACTGATCTACAGCTTGCAGATTTGTTTACTAAACCTCTTGATTTTAATAGATTCATCTCTTTACGTAAATCAATTGGCATGGTTTGTGTTGAATAAATATCTGCTGTTATTTTCCAAGTTTCTTCCCTTTGTCCATTTGAGACAAAATGGGGGAGAAATTTGAGTCTATTTCTGCATATACTAAAAAGCTTGATCTTAGTAATTCTTTGCAGGTATTCTCCTTGTACAGTCATTCTCGTTTGTAATAATAGGATGTTAAACTGTATATAGTTGAGTTATGTAATTTTTGCTTTCTAGGATTTGGGTAGATAGAACTTTTATAGGAATAGGTTTTCTTTATTTGTTGTCACCCTACGAGTTTAGAAGACTCAAAGGAGATTTTGTCTCATATTTCCAAAAGGGGAGATTGAAGCCCTTATACTTTTGACTCATTTGAGTCTAGATTGTATAAGAGCTCATCTAGTTTGGAAATAGTGACAAAATAGTGTCCATCCTAGAAACCAAAGAGCTTCAGAAATTGGGTTGCTTCTTCTTCTATTTATTTTATGATGATCCTAAGACTATAGCCATCACTCACACACTTAGAATTTCATTCTTGCATTTCATATTGCATATTCATGTGTATTAATGTTGTGAGTGTGTTTAAATCCCTCAATTTGATTTTTAATAATTTTTTGGGAATTTTAAACATATTTTAAACAAGGTTTTATTTAATTAAAACTTGATTTAAAAAGTCTTGGGGTTAATATATAAATATGGAATGTTGTGATTATTGGCCTAAAGTTACTCTGGGTAGAAACCGAAAGCGCTAGAGACTCTAGGGTTGGATTTGTAATTATTTTGGGACGCGCGTTTACCTTCGTCCACAGGCCAACACCTGCTGTCTTCTGATTGGCCCAAACTGTGTTTCTTTACTAAGACAAACCATCGCACGTTTACAGCCCTTGGATCAATCCTTATCGATGGCCTGCGTGTCTCCTGAGTGAATCCCAGTGTAAACCCTTTAACCAATCGCAGCCTGTTTGTTCCACCGCCTGTTATAAGCCCTTAGATTGTAGTCAAAGGTGCTTGACTCAATCACAGCCCTTGAATTTGAACGAGGCTCTGGAATCTTCTCCTCTCCCTATTTAAAGACCCCTCATCTCAGCCTTCGAAAGCTTTTGCCATTTTGCAAAGTCTCAGAGAATAGAGAGAATAGAGAGAGAAGAGAGAGAGAGAGAGAAGAGAGAAGAGAGAAGTTAGAGAGAGAAACCAAACCCTAGTTAGAAACCCTAACTTCGTCCAAATATTTCTCAAGCCCAAATCACTTACCTCTCCAGAAACACACCATAACCAAATAAACACCATTCTTAGTGTTTTCTTGAGTTTATGAGAGTTCGAGTTGAGAGATCTTGGGTTGCTGAAATCCTTGTGTTCACAAATCTTATTTCCAACTTAGACATAAACTCAGATCTTGTTTCTGTCTCAATAGAAATCATAGATCTGAAGTCTTTCATGTCACAACACACTTAGTAGCATTTATTTCTCATCTTGAGAATTTCATTGTTGATTGTTTTCTGTTAAAACATTTTCTTACTTCAGAATCAACAATAAATGTTTTTCTATTTCTGTTTTTAAAAAACCTAACCTGACCTAGTGGGATTCGCACTTGGAGGGTTCTCAATCTTCATAATATTTTCAAAACTGATTGAGAAAGGTCTTGTCCGATTTCTTAAGCAAGATCTCCGTGGAATCTGGGTTATATTGAAAGGTCAAAAAGGTTCTTGGTTTTGTAAGAAAGAAAAATAACAAATACACTGCATATAGACTTTATATGTGATTTGTTAGGATTGTCTGTAACTAATAAGTGTGTGTGAGTGCATGCATGTGTTTTAGAACACGTTTCACAAACATCTTCACACTACAAACACTGAAAGTGTTGGCTATAAGATTTGGTGAATAATAAGTCGACGGTTACTGCTGAAACAAAGGAAGAGTTGACAATCTGAGACAACTACATCAACAAACAAGATCTGCAGAAAAGTTAAGGACGCCAGAGGGTACAATCCTGAACTTGTATAGATTTGTTTTTGTGTGCATGTTAGTTAAATAGGTTGTAACTTACATATTTGTTTTAGTGATTGTTTTTGTTTTACTCCGTAGAGGGAGTCGTGGATGTTTCCTCAAGGTTGAGGTTTTACCACGTTAAAAATCTGAGTATCAATATTTCTACATCTTCTCATCCCTTTCTAATAGTGTGCTGAGTTTAATACATTTTAAACTGTTTACTAAAACCTGTTATCAAATCTTGTCCATATCTCGTACATAATTTTGTTAACACATCTTGTGTTCAAAATCAGTTTGATTTTAGTAAAGAGTTTCTTCAACAAACTTTCGGAGTTGCTTAAATTGTTTATTTTCATAAACGGCCTTGGCAACGTTATTTTCAACATCCCGGTGGGGACAAAATGTACCAGGACATGAGACGTCAGTTTTGGTGGAGCGGGATGAAGAGAGATATTGCCGTGTTTGTTTCTAAATGCGCCACTTGTTAGCTGGTAAAGGTGGACCATCAGAGACCGGTAGGACTTCTACAGCCATTAGAGATCCCAATGTGGATGTGGGAGAGCATCTCCATGGACTTTATCACGGGGTTGCCTACGTCACAGAGAGGTCACGACTCCATTTGGGTAATTGTGGACAGTTTGACCAAAGTCGCTCATTTTCTACCTGTAAGGACCGACTACACTACGGGACAGTATGCCCATCTTTTTATTACAGAAATAGTGAGACTTCCCGATGTGCCCCTAAATATCGCGTCCGACAGAGACAAGATATTTGTTTCACAGTTTTGGGAGAGTTTTCAGGAGGTTATGGGCACGGAATTGCGCTTGAGTACGGCTTATCATCCGCAGATCGATGGGCAAACCGAGCGTACAAATCAGATGTTAGAATACATGTTGCGGATGTGCATCATTGACTTCGGGGGTGGATGGGAGCAGTATCTTCCACTGGTGGAGTTTTCTTACAACAACTCCTACCAGTTCACCATTGGCATGGCTCCATTTGAGGCGTTGTATGGTAGAACTTGGCGTTCCCCAGCATGTTGGTTAGAGGTGGGGGACAACAAACTACTTGGGCCGGAAGTGATTCAGAATACTTCGGCGAGGATAGAATTGATACGGAGCCGCATTCGGGTAGCTTAGGATCGGCAGAAGAGCTACGCCGATGCGAAGAGATTATTCAGGGAGTTCCAAGTGGGGGACCAGGTTTTACTCAGAGTATCTCCTATGAAGGGGATTATGCGATTTGGGAAGAAGGGGAAGTTGGCACCGAGATACGTGGGACCATTCCCTATCATCGAGCGGATTGGGTCTGTTGCGTATAGACTTGGATTACCGGAGCATCTACACAGGATTCATGATGTGTTGCATATTTCCTCGCTAAGGAAATATCTTAGAGATGATTTGGCTCATTCTCACATTGCTTTAGAGGACATTGATCTCCAACCCGATAGCTCCTACGAGGAGGGGCCGATTGCTATTTTGGACAGAAATGAGCGGAAACTGCGGTCAAAGATAGTTCCGTTAGTACGTGTTCACTGGCAGCATCATAATGCCGAGGAGTCCACATGGGAGCGCGACGGTGAGATGCGCGAACGTTATATAGAGTTGTTTTTACCAGGTACTTTTTAGTTCCGAATTTCGGGATGAAATTCTGTTATTAGGGGGGGAGTATGTAATACCCCGTACTTTTATTGATATTTTATTTATGGGATTAATTTAATTATATGTGAACTAATTGAGAATTAATCCGGATAAAATACTAGCGAGTTGTGAGTTGGTATTTGATTATAATGTGTATATATGGCAATATATGAATATTGAAAATATTGAATTTGTCGAGAGATAGAAATACGACAATTTGGGAAATTTTGTTTGGACGCGTTTGACAGTAGCGTCAAAAATGTAATTATTTGAATTAAAAAGTGAATTTTATTTTCATCAACCGTATGGTCATTTTGAGTGCGCCAACGAGTCCGTAAGGGTCGAAATAGTCAGAAAACACTAGCCGGGGGTTAAGTTTGGGTCCCGGGGCATTATTGGGCCATACCGGTAACTTAAAAGGGCATTTTGGTAATTTCGGAATTTTGGGAATTACAACCTACGAAAATTAGAGTTTAATTATGATTATTAATTAAACCCACCAACCCATTATCAGCACTAAACTAATTAGTGGGCTACGGGAGAAGTTTAGAATAGAAGTTAAGGGGTCCAAAAATAAACCCCCACCTCCATTGTCATCATCCTTAGCGAAGAACTTGTAGAGAGAGAGAGAAAAGAGAATTCTGCTGAGAGAGAGAGAACAATTCAACCTTCAAGATTCAACATCAAATTCAGAGAAAGATTAGAGGCAAGTGGTTTAATTACGTTATTTGCAAAGAATGCTTTTTCCATGTGTAGGAAATTTATATAATTGTATTGTTTTTGGGAGATTTATAAAAACCCATGAAATTGGAGTTATAAATTCAGATTTTAATGTAGGATTGCATGTAGAATTGTTATTGGATGATTGAACTAAAAGAATTACTACTTTTTATGTTACAAAAAAGGATTTATTTATGGAAGTTGATGATTTTAAATTCTAGGGTTCATACTCATATGATTTAGGGGAAAACTATGGGAAAATTGATAATTAGGTGTTGTATAGGAAGATTTGATTCCATGAATGTGCTAAATTATGACCTAAGAATGTTTAGGAATGTTGAGGAACCTTAAGATATTATTGGAATAATTTTTGGAGGAGTTTTGAGGTGAGAAAATTGGTGAAAAACGTAATAACAATTTTCTGGGCACGAACTGTCACCTCGTTAGAAGACCTGCCCAGGTCGTTCGAACGAGCTCGTTCGAACGAGCTTCTAACGAGTTGACAATTTGCCTTCTAATGAGAGGGATGTTCGTTCGATGCCTTTCGTTCGAACGAGATCTCGTTAGATGCCCACTTCGTTCGAACGAACTCTCGTTCGAACAGCCTCGTTCGAACGAGACTTCTAACGAGTTGACAGTTTAGCCTTTTTGGCCTGATTTGACTTCTTGTGTTCCGTAACCTTGTTTAATTGTAGAGATGACAATTCCTTGATGACTAATCGATATAGTTGGGACATTTGGGATATATTGAGGAGTAAAACATAGAAGTGTGGTTTGAACCAAATGATATTTATGGGTTAGAACGTGAGTAACAAATTACGATGTGAGGATAATGGATGATGTGTATATATAAACCGGGGACACGTGTATCGGTATAAGAATGAGAAGTATACCACAAATAAAATATGTTAAGTACTAAGATGTGTGCATGCTTAGTATACGTATATGATTTTATGTGTATTACATACCTACCATACTTGCTATCATGGGAGGTTTACGTTCGCTTAGGACCATATACTCCTTGTGTGCCCGGATTTAGATTGGTGCCTAGAGGACATAGTTCAAGAGAATGACTTATTTGTGAGTTAATAAGTCAGCTGACTATGGAGCGTAGGTATGTACGTGACCATAGATATGTTGAATTATGTTCGCCTCCATTTTTGTGTGTTGAGCTTATTCTAACAATTCCTGAGAGATTCAGAATTTGTAATCCTTATGTACGCGATGTACCGGGATGGATAACAGAGTATGTGTGCACCGCAGCTTGGCCTCGGGGTGCTTGTATTGTATATTTATGATGTGAAAAATATACGATTAAATGAAAATAATTGTTATGTTTGAATGTGAGAATCACTATAGTAACACATTGAGAATATAAAATGGGAGATAACCTTTGGTAAATTGTACTACTAATACTTTGATATTTGAGAATTTAAGTAAAGCTCTCTATTAAATTGATAACGTTGGGACTTATATTACGAATCGAGTAGAAAAGACAGTATTTGTTTTGGTGTAGTTAGATATGAGAAACACTTGTATGGTTACGGTACGTTAGGAGTGCACAAGTAGCCGAGAGGTGAGTTTCATGTGAGAGCACATCCTAACATGTACTTTGCATTCATTGTTTTAATGTTATTAAAACACTTGCTGTTTTTAAAATACTCTCCACTTTCGGGCTTTGACCCATTTGCTTTCAAATCTACTTTTTGTAAAAACCTTTTTAGGTGCCCAGCCACAAGGACACCATGCATAGTATTTCCAGTCAGGTGACGAGCTGTAGCTGTTGTGGAAGTTACAGGGCCTTGCTAGTAGACGCTTCATCTGCCTTGACTCTATATTCAGATTTCATCAGTTGTAGGGCATGCCGCCCATTTCTTTTAGAGACATTTCATTTATTTCAGTTATTCAGACTTTTGGGTTGTAATTAATTCAGGATGCAGACTTGTTTTATTTTCTTTCCATATTGGGATTGTTGTGAGGAGTATTTTCTCTAGACTCATTTTTACTTATTTATTTACTATAGTTGGACTTTATTGTGAATGGTTATGTTATCCTTTACATTTCACTTATTGCATGTTAATCAGAGTTAACTTAAAATTTGGCAACTCACTTTTTAAATACTAGGTGGTTAGTAATCATTAAAATGTTTTCGACAGTGATGCTATTAACTGAACCAACTTGGCATTTTGTATTAATTTAATAAAGGAGTAGCTACCCGGTATTTAATTAGTCGGGGTGTCTCAATAACCATGATCTAAATTCCTCGCTCCACAAGGATCCTGCTAAACCCTGAATTTCCTCAAAAATAAAAATCATTTACATCACGCCCAAGCATCGGCATTAAAACAGTCCCTTCCATAATGGGAATACTACACTCATGCAGATCTAGCCTAACTATGAAAATGATAACCTTACCAATTACCACCAAACACGTTTCAACAGTTTGCACTACCGAAGGTAGAGAATTCATAAGTCTCCACTAGCACATCTCGAAACAACCTATTCTCCCGAAAGATATCGTCCCAAAGTCACATTTACTCACTCCTCCCTCTAAGGAAATCTTATGCACAATATGGTTATAACAACTAACCACTCACTAAACCTTACATGCGGCGCTCCCAAATTCGCTCAAAACACGATCGAAACACAAG
Organism: Sambucus nigra; assembly: GCA_949130495.1. Lineage (NCBI taxonomy): Eukaryota > Viridiplantae > Streptophyta > Magnoliopsida > Dipsacales > Adoxaceae > Sambucus > Sambucus nigra. Next base: position 329,270,171 of record OX422209.1, read on the forward strand.
GGAGAATAATTTACCTTATACCTCCAATTACCTCACTTCATCAACGGGTCCCATTAAAAGTTTTCTTTCCCAAACGGGCCTAGGAATTTGTTATAGGAATTTCACGTCCAAGACCTCCTCAAAAGTTTCCATCTACTTCTTCTAAGAAAATCCCTCTTCTTATGGTATAGTTCTCATCTCTAAAAAATTCCTTCCTGACCATCCTGAGGGATAAAACGATGTTACGACCCTCGATAAACCTGCCTAAAACCCTGTTGCGGTGATGCTCTTACTCCGCTGGCATCATCTCCTCTATTCCTACTTGATGAACCCGAGTCCCCAAATTTCTTGCTCCCTTTAAATTAAGACGATACTCCTGACAGTTTAATTACGCCACATTCATCACATCGATAAAAGTAAAAAATGTTGGGTTCCCTCATAAATGCTATCGAACATACCAGTTTCATCCTCCCAAGGACTTCACTATTCTCTCCTCCTCCATATATAAATACCTCATCGGGCACAAAATTCGATAGTCGAGGAAATTCTTCTTCGTACTCAACCATTGTTCGATCAACTTGAGTCACCTTTAGTAATCTCTTTCTCATCGCCGTCTAAATTGCGGAAAGAAAATACTTCCAACTCAAAACGTACCCAAAATATACTATGGGCATTGCATCTCTCTACTCTGATGTGGTTACTAACTCCCACCACTGGAGAGATGCACCCAATAGTCTAAAGGTGGCGAGTATTTGCTCCTGCACCTCACTGCATTCGACTATCCGAAGGTGCCTTTGTATATCCTTCTTCCATTGACATGCAACAATTGCATCAGCTCCTTTCCCTCGAATTCTCTAGAGGATGTCCTTTCTATAAAGGCTTCTCGTACTCTTTCCCACGCAGGTGGTCCTAGGTGGTCCTGAGCTATCGAAACTGCCAAATGAAGTACCATCGCAGCAATGGCAACATCAACGGCTTGTGCCACCCAAATGGTAACTTCAGCTACAGTTACAGTCCTTAAAGGCATTTGGGTTCTATGTTCTCAGCCCCTCGAGTTGCCATGCCTGGATGAATTCCTCTCGGCGACGTCTGAGATGAAAGCAAATGTATTAGAATGTCATTCAAGTAACTACACATCACAGAAGAAAATACAGGCGTAGTGAATACAACAATCCTAATGATACGGCTCTACATTAAGAACGCTAACGGAAGAACGCAGAAAACCCACACAAATCCTAAAGACACTAGAACCTCATTCTCTGATACCACTTGTGACACCCCACTTAAAATAATAATGGCTGGACAACCCTATACTAAATTAAAATAGGAATCTTAAGTGGATCATTCTTAGCATCAACTATCGATACTAAATTAAAAGGTACAAACTACCCAAAACCATAATAAGTGGATGCCAAAAATTTTAAAACCACACATTGCACTAACAAAACCGCAATATAATATCGAATGAACACGATAAGATGTATACACGCACAACAACTAAAATGTACTCAATATAAAAATGTAACAAGTACAATAAAAGAAATATACCCGAATATGCAGTCGGGTAACAGATAATACAATAATCCATAGGAGAAAAGTATAAAAAATGCTAAAAGTAACTCTTGGGTATAAATCGAAAAACACCAAAATGAATCCTATCTATATTTACAAACGGTAGGAGGCGACTATAACAAAATCCCGCAACAGGCTGCGTTAGCTACGGCTCCCAAGATAATGGATAGAATAGCTTCATCGGTATCCTTGCGGTGGGACACCTATTATCACAATATATATATATATATATATAGAAAGACGGAAAAAAAATGGGTCAGAGCCCGAGGGGTAAAAACATTTATAGCAAGTGTATATTATGCATAATAATTAATAAACGCTGAATTTCATAAATAAAGTGGAGTCGCACTCTCGTGGAACCCCCAAACTCACCCCTCAACTAAAGAGAGAACCTAAATGTATGCACATGAACCTAAGTTGATCTACCCGATAACTTCTAAGGGTAACCCGAAAATCTTCTCATCCTATCAGACCTTAAGTTTACACCCAAACTTATATATATATAATAATATATTATAGCACACACATGTACCTTACTAGAGTCCATCTGATTCTAATTATAACTTAAACAAGTCCTTAACGACATAATAGACACACATTAACTTCCTATTCTTAATAAACATTCTATCACTAAACAACATACACCCGAGTACTAAGGACTAAACTTCTCCCCACTACCAACACTGCTCTACGTTTCGTGCGTGGGATGTCTCACAAAGAGAAATCCAAACGAGGAACCCCCCCAATACACTACTCCTTGACAGTGTTGATTGTATGGATCCATTATGCCCTCCACACACATCTTAAAACCTCGTCTACTTATTTTGAGTACCATCTCTAGTACCCAAGTAAGACTTCTATTTAAATCCTTGGGGGTCGATATATCAGTATTTGTCTCTAAGTGCGATCATTCGACCTTAATAAGCTACTACACCAAAATCACACAAGATGTACATCTTAGAAAACTTATATCACCTTCACCTACAGGATATATGTATTTACTCAAAATATATAACACAATCATTTAATCCTATAACCATGTATACATTCCACCCATAATGCACACTCTGCAATCCTCATAACATATACGGTTATTGGATACAAATATACTGCACAATGCTATCATCTTCCATGAATTACTCACTTTATCCCGGGTTACCATACACCGGACTATTATCACACCGCCATGGTAATAAAACAAAACATGATGTATGGGAGGCGGTCATAGTTCCTAACCGAAAAGTGAGAACGAATCATTCCCAAGACTTCTCACCACCACATAAAATCACACAAAAAATAATGGACGACTATGACCTGGGGACTATACCCACCCTACTCCTCAAGCCAGGGGCCTCACCCACATCGCGCAACCTCCCATAATAACATGTGCTAGGTATTCTCACACAATAAGTATATATATATATATATATATATATATATATATATATATATATATATATATGCACACACAATCACATCATATGTCTAAATCATCACACAAGAAATATACATTCGCGCCATATAACCACACACAAGAAATATACATTTGCGCCATATAACCACACACACACACACACATATATATATATACACCCTATCTCCAATCCTTATATATAAAGGAAAATAATCTGGCGATATGTATACAACTCTCATAATACTCACCATCATTATATCGCATATCTAAGCAATGCATTTTCCTTATGCGGTCCCTCACTTGAAACATATACATCCAAATCACCTATGATATAAGTAGTCTCCAATTTTATCCAAGATTAAGGACACTATCTCGTAATCAAACGTATGTATCAATCCCTATACACACACCATCCACCTCCGGATGCCCATCGATATATAATAATTATCCCATCTATAGGCACACCCAGCTAATAGTCGATAATCTATGTAATCCTTTCAAACTAAGATCTCGATTCGTTTACTCAAGTAAACCCTTAACAATACCGAGTTTTCGATTTAATCCCCAAGTTCATCGTTACTAAGATATTCGACCTCTCTCTCATTGGTCTACCCGTAATATCTAAATAAAACCCTATCGCAAGAAGGATTTTACCCCAACATTGGTATAACAATCCCACTTCCTACCTCCACAACTTCCTTTAGGAATCCTCAAACTCCTATCCTATAATAAGCTACTTCTAATATACAAGTGGGACTCCCATCCCTATGAAATTTCCCCCTATATCGATACGACAACTCCAATACATATGCATATATTCCCATCCTCCGTCGATATGTCCCCATGACAAAATCATGAGAGAAACCCCAAATAAATATCCAAAGCATAATTATCGTACCATACTAGGATGTTCCTAATCGAGAAACCCAATCGAAATGGAATTAAACTCATTATAGAAAAGTTGCTCAAAACTGCCTTATTTTCGAATCAATTCGGCCCAAACCCGAATCAATTCGGCCCAGCAAATCGATTCGCCCCCTAATGCGAATCGATTCGGTCCAAAGGACCTGGGAGTCTGACTTAGGCTGAATCTATTCGACTTGGGGTCAGAATCAATTCGGTCACTCAGACCTGTAAACTTGCAACTTTTCGAATCGATTCGGGAAGGGGGCAAATCGATTCGGCCTGTTCAACAAGCCACGAAATGGACATTTTCTCTCCAAAACCTAAATTTCCCCAAACCCAAATTTATCCACTTCCAACCATTAATCATTAACCCCAACATGTTTCCAACATCAAAACTCATCCTATATCAAGTCCTTTCAACTTATAAACCCTTAAACCCATGTAAAAACATCAAATGCAAGGTTTAACACCCAAAATCTTGGTTTTGATATTTATACCCAAAATTCATATTTTTATCCACTATTCATGAAATTAAATACACATATGGATTATTTATCAAGATTAAACACTTACCTCGAAATTGTAGAGGTTGAATCATCCTCGAGATCACGGCTTTACCGGAAATCTCCAAACTTTCTCCTCTCTCTTCTCTCTTATCTCTTCTCCCTTCTTCTTTTCTTCTCTCTCTCTCTCTCTCTCTCTCTCTCTCACACACACACACACACACACACACACACACACTCACACACACACACACAAATGAAATTGGCTTATTTCGTAAGCCTCCTAAACCTTTAAATCATAAATCCCAATCCTAAATGATAATACACACTTTAAATGACTCGTTGACTCCAATTCGAGTCAAACTAACATAAAAATATATTGGAACCGAAATAAATCCCAAAGACAGTCATTTTGACTATCTTGACCCATCCGAAATCAACCGCGCACTTAGAATCGTCATCCGGAATACTTTATAACGTCCTCAAATTTTGTCCTCAATTGCCAAAATTTAAAATTCTCCCATTTAAATAAATTTAATTTCTCCCAAAAATTTAATTTCTCAGCCCCAAAAATCGTGGGGTATTACACGTCTAATATCAATAACCTACAACTTCCACAACAGATGCAACTCGTCGAATGATTCACACGTCTAAGTCTAGTGGTGACCCTGTGGATGGACACCTGGTATAATATATATATATATATATATATATATGTATAGCAAAAGAGAAGAGAAATAGTAAGAAACGGGTCAGAGCCCGATTTGTAAAAATATTTGTTTTAGCAAGTATTTAAAACTGCATTAATGCAATTATTATGTTCATATTAGTTTCGAACTCTCGCCTGAGATCCTCACCCCTCTACTAATGTACACACCTAGCGTATGTCTACCCCAACCTAGTCATTTATAATATTCCCAACTAGGTTATTGACATGAACTCCTAAATATATCTCAAGGGAGTAACCCGTATCGCCTATACAATACGCTAATAATATTCTTTTATGCCAGTTACCCATTTTATATTCACTATTTTGACAGGAAGTCTTTTATCTACCTGAATTACTTTACTTATCCATACTTATACATTTTCTACTTTCACACATTAGAATCATTAATTTTCAAGTTTGTATATATATATATATATATATATATATATATATATATAACTTCCACTCCTTGGTCAAGACTACTTGGCGCAATGCATAAGCTGCTATTGCGTCTCGGTGCATCACTCGCTGCATAAAGGACAACTAGTGTGGGGTCTCTCACGAATCGTAAATCTCATAACACAAATATTGTAGGCGAGCATACTCACTAGCTAAATGGGTCACTCACATACCTACGCTCATATTCAACCTTCACAACTACCCTACAAAATAGATAGCACGTATCCATGTTCTTATGCTCTGGGTACAAGTTAAATATCCCTCCATCTGATCACCCAGGATAAGACTATCCACTGCGCGAAACCTCCGTTCGATAGCAAGCAGCGTAGGTATGCTATACACACAATAATGATAAACATATAATATTAGGTATTCCCGAAGCCTTACAACAATTTAGGTATTCACCCAACCTATATTAATATTACTACGCGTAGTAAATTTCTCTTTACTACTTACGCAATTTACTTGATTATTCACACTCTCGAATTTCTCAAGGTTAATTCACCTAGTTAATATTTAAGATTTCATTCTAGGATTACTTCCCAAATAATTCTTCACTAAGTTAATATTGGTAAATGGCAGTATCCCTAACATAATTAACTGGGTAGCATGATCTGGGGAAAATGGAATTTCTGGGCTTTTTGGGACCTGTCGTTCGAACGAGTTAGCAAGTCGTTTGACCGACTCTGACTTCTGATTCGAACGAGACGTTTGAACTAGATGGGGTCTTTTTATTCTTTGGCCAGGCCTGTTACGTTTTACTGTTTATACTTCGTCTTCCCCAAAATTTCAGTCCTAAAACCTCTAAATTTCTCAATCCCAACACCAAAACATAAATCCTAATTAATGTTCTAACATATATAAATGATTTCCCTTAACTTTGAAACATTAATTCATCATAAAACAGTTATAAATTCCAAAATCCCCAATTTGACAATTCAAAACCCTAGCTCATCAAATTTTTAAACATGAATTCCAATTTAGATTCGTCCATTACAATGAATCAACAATTTGGGATTTCTAAACTATCTACATGAGGGATTTATCCTAATTCGTTTTCCTGACTTCAATTTATAACCTTAAATCTCCAATTTCATCAAAATCCATAAATCAAAAGTGAATATAATCTACCTACACCAATATGAACATATTTATTGCTATGAAATGCAAGTAATGAATACTTGCTTTAATTTGGACGGTCTTATTTGCTATTGATATGGGTATGAGTGTGTTCCTCATCTCGCGATCTACACTTTAGTATAATTTTTGGTGTGTGTTCTTGAGTTAGGCACCAAGAACACCAATAGCTTCTTCTTCCTTTCTCTATGCCTCTCTCTTTTCTCTCACGTAGGTTTAGAGATGATAACTCCACACTAACCCATGTACATCTATCTTTTATTTACCAATTTTCGTCCATATTATTACTCCCAAATTCCAGAGGACAAAATTACCCCTACAGGGTGCCGGTTAGGCCTAAAACAACCCTGGAGTCCAAATAAAATTCCCGGGTAGAGTTTTCTGACTATCTCGACCCTTTCTGACTCAAAAGCGGACTCAAAATTACCATACGAGTTATAAAAAACTAATTTATCTTTTTATTCCATACAATTAGTCCCGACACGACTCACACGCGGATCCTGACTTAAAATACCAAACAGTCGTATTTCTCACTCCGACAATTTATAAAAATTATATAATTCCATATTACATATACCCACAGTAATAATCAATGATTTCCATCAATAAGTATTAACCCTTGGCACGCTAGTTAATAATTATTTTACATTCGGATTAATTAACAATTAAATTTCTTGACTTTTTTAATTTAATTAATCCAACAATGATAGTTAATCCCATAATTATTTAATATCATAAAATGCGGGGTATTACATTGGGATTGTTGTATTGCGATATTTAAACCGTAGAGTTTTATTCCAGTCGCATTTAATTCAGTTTTGATATTACTCAGTTGTTTTTTCATTATGTGAATGGACTGTGTTAAATGGTTTATGTTTTATAAGTGGAATTTTTAATTATATTACAATTTGAAAAGTTTAACACCTGTTAATTGGACATTAGGTGATTAAATAAACAAAAATGTTTTTCGTCAGTGATGCTAAGAATTAACTGACTGTAAATTTTATTTTAATTGGGTATAGGACTGATTAACCGGTATTTAATTGAGCGAGGTGTTACAGGAGGTATTAGAGCATCAGGTTCTAGAGTCTTTTAGGATCTAAATGGTTTATTATACTTTCAACTTAACGTTATTTGATATAGAGCCCTATTATTAGCACTATTGCATTCTTATTTATACATATACATTCTTCAGCTATTCTGTGATATTGAATACTGATGGAAATGTTCTCTCTCATTTTAGATGCCTCCTCGACGTGCACCTCAGCTTGCCCCATCTCAGGGTACAATGAATGTTGCAGAGGCTCCAGCTGTGCCACCCGCACCAAGATAGGTGTTTCCTATTTCTTGGGAATGTGTTGGGGATGCCTTTCAGAAGGCGCATCCACCCGAGTTTCAGGGAGGTTCTGATGTCGTGACTGCTTGCCAATGGAAGAAGGACATACACAGTAACTTGAGAATGTTTGAATGCACGGATGTTCAACATTAGATACTAGCTACATTTAAGAAAGTCGGGGTAGCTCTACAGTGGTAGGAAGCTATTACCACTGCCGAGGAGAGAGACACTATGACTATCCAGGACTTCTAGGTGCGGTTTGACCGTAAATACTTTCCCTCCGCCATTCAGACTAAGATGAGACAAAAATTACTTGACCTAAACCAGGAGGGCAGGATAGTGGCAGAGTATGAAGAAGAATTTACTAGGCCGACTAATTTGGTGCCAGATGAGGTGCCTATTGAAGAAAAGACAATTTAAATGTTCATAGATGGCCTAAATTGGAAGATTCGCCAGCACTTATTGGGAAATCTTTCATTACATACTTACGCAGATGTTCTTAATGTTGCGATGCTTCACTTCTAGGATAACCGCTTACATGCTAAGGGTGGAAATAAGGGGATTTAGTCGAGCCAGTAGGGAAATACTGGTGGAGGTTGTTCTAACCGGACACAGCCAGGTCAGAGTCAACAATGCCAGGGTGAGAAGGCTTCCCAGCTGGGGGACTATGCTAGACGTTTATGATCTGGGGGATTTTAATTTGTGAAAGGAGGCAACAGGAAGGGGAAGTAGGTACATCAAGGCTAGCATCAGGGCTAACAGTCCAAGGGAGAGGTGGTAATGGCCAACAGGGCCAGGGATAGTAGGGAAAAAAGGGGAAAATTTACTAGCAAATGTTTCGTGTGTGGCAAAATTGGCCACAAGAAACAGGATTGCCCTTATAAGGGCAAATTTCCTCAGTAGGGAGTTTGTCAGGAGCCATAGAGACCAGTATTTCTACCAGTCGCTCTCCCAAGACCAGCTTAGGTGCCAACATTACCTGCCATTCCAACAGCTCCAGCACAATAGGGACAGTATGGGCATGTGTATAACGTCCATCAGGCAGCGGTTTTACAGCCACCGCCCGCTATTAAGGGTAAGTTTTCTATCTGTGGGGCTGTGGGACGCATTCTTTTTTACATGGGGAGCTCACATTCATTTGTAGCCACTAGATTTTCACAGGCCACGGGGTTACTAGATATAGCCGACATTATTGTTACTTATGTAGACTCACTGATGGGTAATGGGATGCTTATTTCCTTTATATGTTGTAGTGTGAGTATATAGATTAGGAGTCTAATTTTACTGGCGGATTTACTTATATTGGAAATGTCCAAGTATGGTGTGATTATCGACATGGATTGGCTTATTGCATATAAGGCCATGATTGACTGTTATAGTTGGTGTATTATTTTTTCTATTCCTGGACATGAGATGTTCCTAGTGGTGATGCCTCGTTCTGAGGGAGGGTCGTTTACTCATTTGTATTATATAGAGGAAAAGACCTCTACAGGAGTAGTAATATCCCTTGATTTGAATACCGGTTGTTTGCGAGTTTACGGATGTATTCCAGGAAATCCCGGGATTACCTCCCAGTGGGGAGATTGAGTTTGTGATTGATTTAGCATCGGGCACTCGACATATTGCTCGTGTGACTTATCGCATGGATCCAAAAGAGATGAGGGAGCTCAGGGACCAAATAGAAAATCTTTTTGGGCAGGGGTTTATCCACAGGAGTACGTCACCTTAGAGTGCCCCCGTGTTATTTGTAAAAAAGTGAGATAGTTCTTTACGGCTGTGCATAGATTATCAGGAGCTTAACAAAGTCATGATACGAAATAAGTATCTGTTGCCTAGGATCAATGACTTGTTTGATCAGCTGAGAGGAGCAATCTACTTCTCAAAGATATATTTAAGGTATGGTTATCATCAGTTGCGTATTAGGGAGAAGGATGTTTGAAAGACTGCTTTCTTGACGAGATATGGATCGTATGAGTTTCGAGTTATGCCGTTTGGGCTGACTAATGCGTCGACGGTATTCATGGACTTGATGAACAGAGTGTTTAGGGAGTTCTTAGACCACTTTGTCATTGTTTTCATAGATGACATCCTAATTTATTCTCAGACTGAGTAGGAGCATGCCGAGCATTTATGGCAGGTCCTACAAACAATACGTGAGCATCAGTTGTATGCAAAATACGAGAAGTGTGGATTTTGGCTTCGAGAAGACAGTTTCTTAGGCATATTGTGTCTGAGATGGGAATATATGTGGACCCTATTAAAGTATTAGCAGTAAGGGAGTGCAGACAACCCACAACACCGACAGAGGTATGCAGTTTCTTGGGATTGGTTGGGTACTATAGACGGTTCATTCGAGGTTTTTCAAAGATTATGGGTCCGATGAAAATTCTAAACCATAAGGGAATACCATTTGTTTGGGATGATGCGTGCCAGTTCGCATTCGACGAGCTGAAAGATAAGTTGACTTTAGCACCCGTACTAAGACTGCCCAAGCCAGGAGTGGAGTACTTAGTTTATACTGAAGCATCATTACAAGGGCTTATTGAAGTATTACAGCATGAAGAGAAGGCTATATCCTATGCCTCTAGAAAGCTTAAGCCTCATGATAGGAATTACCCCACCCATGACTTGGATCTTGAAGCAGTCGTGTTTGCTCTTTAAATATAGAGACATTATTTATTCGGGTAGAAATTTTGCCTATTCACAGACCATTAGTCACTTCAGTATTTGTTCATTCAATGGGAGTTTAACTTGCGGTGGAACAGGTGGCTTGAGTTCATGAAGGATTATCAATTTGAGATTCATTACCACCCGGGGAAGGCTAATATAGTAGCAGACACGTTGAGACGAATGCCAATAGGTGAGCTGGCCATGATATGGAAGGCAAAATGGAAGGAATTGGGACATCAGGATGTAGTTGCCTGATCATTTATGTCGTCATGACTGTTATACCTCAGATTGTGATAAGGGTAGTTCAGGCTCAGGCAGCAGATCCATTTTTTTAGGAGAAAATTCGATAACTTCTAGCCGGGGGAGCAGAGTCTTACTCACTGAGTTCAGATAGGGGCTTGTGCTTCAACGGTAGATTGATTGTTCCAAAAGGTGTGGATTTGCGACATGTGGTAATGACAGAGTTGCACGGATCCATATTTACGGTACATCCCAGTGGGGATAAGATGTACCAAGATATGCGATGGAAGTATTGGTGGAGAGGGATGAAAATAGATATTTCTAAGTTTGTCTCTAAGTTTTCCACTTGTCAATTAGTGAAAACGGATCATCAGAAGCCTATTGGGATTCTTCAACCATTAAATATCCCGATGTGGAAATGGGAAAGCATTTCCATGGACTTCATCACGGGGTTACCTACTTCTCAGAGGGTGTCACGATTTCATATGGGTGATTGTGGATCGGCTGACTAAGGTAGCTCACTTTTTTTTAGTTCGGACTGATTACTCTACGGGATAGTACGTCCAGATTTTTATAGCTGAGATAGTGAGGTTACTTGGGGTACCGCTGAATATTGTGTCCGATCGGGACAAGATTTTTGTATCATGATTTTAGTAGAGTTTTCACGAGGACATGGGTACCGAGGTGCATTTGAGTATTGAATATCACCCGCAAACAGATGGGAAAATAGAAAGTACAAATCAGATGTTAGAAGATATGCTAGGTATGTGTATCTTGGAATTTGGGGGAGGTTGGGAGCATTACCTTCCACTAGTTGAGTTTGCATATAACAACTCATATCAGTTCTTATTGGTATGGCTCGATTTAAGGAACTTTATGGTAGACCTTGCCATTCTTGTTCATGTTGGTTAGAGGTGGGGTACAACAAGCTACTTGGTCAAGAGGTAATTCAAGACACGTCTTCCAGGATTAAAATTATTCAGAGTCGTACTTGCGTAGCCCAAGATAGACAGAAAAGCTACACCGATGCGAAGCGATTCTTCCGGGAATTCAGTGTGGAGGACCAGGTGTTATTGTGGGTATCTCTTATGAAGGGGATAATGAGATTTGTAAAAAGGGGGAAATTTGCGTCCACATATGTAAGACCATTTCCTATAATTGAGAGAGTTGGACCGGTTGCTTATAGATTGGGGTTTCCAGAGCACTTGCATATGATACATGATGTGCTCCATATTTCTTCGCTGAGGTGATATTTATGAGATGATTCATCTCACACTCATGTTCCATTAGAGGAGATCGATTTACAGCCAGACAGTTCTTACGAGGAGAAACTGGTAGTGATCTTGGACCATAGCGAGAGACGGTTGAGATCGAAAGTAGTTCCATTGGTGGATGTCCAGCGGGAGCACCATAACATTGAGGAGTCTACTTGAGAGTGCGAGGAAGCGATGTACGATAGATACTCGGAGTTATTTTTACCAGGTATCCTTTTATTTTGAATTTTGGGACAAATTTCGTTATAGCAAGGGATGTATGTAATACCTCGTAATTTTAATGACTTTTAATATGAGATAAATTAAAAGTTAATGGGCCAAATTAATGGGATTAATTAGAATTAATTATGTGAAAAAAATTAATTGGGATTAATCCGGATTGAACATTACTAGAGGTTAAAGTAATATATTATTTTAAATAGTACTTAGCGATATAAAAGTAATATGTGAATATAATAATTATTGTCGAGAGCTACAAATACGACAATAATGGAAATTAAGTCGGTACGCGCTTATGAGTCGTGTCGGGACTAAAGTTGGGAAATAAAATGATATTTATTTAAGTCATTCAGATGATCAGTTCAAGTGCGCCTTGAGTCCGTAAGGGTAAAAATAGACAGAAAAGTCTACCCAGGGGTTTGATTTGGGTCTCGAGCCAATTGGAAGATTAAAGGACACCCCAAAGGGACATCACGTATTAGGCCTTGTGTGATACAATAAAGAGTTACATTGTTGTATTACGCCTTGAAGATTAAAGGAAAGTGACATCACGCCTTGAAGATTCAAAAAGTTACATTGTTGTATTAAAGTTGACTTTGTTGTGATACAATAAAGAGTTCCATTTCTGTATTTTCTACATAATTTCCAACACAATATCATCCATGCAACCTTTCACCTGATTTCTCATAAATTGAACAATGTTAAAAAAAAATTTAAACAACTAAAGATGAATGGAATATATTGTCAAAAATGGCTTGATTCCAAGCCATCCAGATGGTGTCAAAAGCACCCATAATGGAGGCAACCCAGATGCCTTTATTGAGACAACTTCCCTGGAAAGAAATGGCATGATTCCACAAAGAGGATAGAAAAAAATGTCCAAATACTTATTAAATCTGCTGAAATCTGATAGCAAATAGATTTGGGATAAGTTTAATACACTAATAGATGATCTAGGCTTTCCATCTCACATTTGCAAAGAACATACCGTGAACATAATTAGAAACCCTTAGATTATAAAATATCAGATGTGGAAATTATACCATGAAAAACTTTCCAAAGAGTGAAGAAAATTTTAGGCGAAATATGACAATGCCATTAATATTAAAAAATTCTTCTTAGCCTACTTTGGTCAATAAAATTCAAAAGCATCCTTGAAAAGAAGAGAACTAGTGGCATAAAAAGGCCATGTAATTCGGTCATCACAATCTAACACATGAAAGGCAAAAGGCATAATCTGAGAATACATGGAGGGGAAATAATTAATAAATATTGAGTAATAACCGATTTGTTATCTTGAATAAAATCTCAAACAGTCAGCTTCAAATCATCATCATTCAAATTCAACCCCAGTTGCTGTGATATGGGAGTTCCTACCTAATTAAAAGTCCAAAACAAGACTGATTTTCCATTACCAATATGCCATTTAGAATGAAGATAGACAGAATCCAAGGCTTCCTTATAACTTGGCCAAATAGAACTTATTTTATGAGTCCTTGTTATAGAGGAACAATTAAACCCATCTTTAATGAGTTGAGCCCATAAATATTTTGAAGACAACATCCCAAGCTTCCTTCATAATAGTAGATGAATTAAGAGAAGTTAAAATCCTAATGTTCATTTCTCCTTCACTCTGATTAACACAGACATTGCACCATGACACAACCATAACTTTCCTTTTTGAAGTTCTACCAATCCACATGAAATTTCTAATCCACTGTTGCTTTCTTTTAAGAAGAGGATTCAACCATTTATAAGTGGAAAAACTAAAATGTAACAAATGTTACATAATAGTTCTAATTAATTAAACTCTCCCGACAATAGATAAAAGCTTGCTTTGTCAAACTTATAACATAGATTTAACTTTGTTTGCAATTCCTTAAAGATGACATCTCCTAGGTTTCCCTAAAAAAATAGGGACACCTAATACAAAAATGGATCTGAACAAGCTTTGATCCCAGTCACAAAACAAATAGTTTCTTGCTTACTAGTAGTACCTTTATCAAAATAAATGCTACACTTGTCTTTATTAACATGCTGGATAGATTTGGGGGCATAAGAATGAAGCCATTGCATAACTATTTGAATACAATTGTTATCTCCTCTATAGAAAAAAAGAACATCACCTGCGTAGATAAGATGTGAGGGTTCTTTAAAACCTCTAGGAGAGGAAATAGAACTAATATATCCAAACTAAACTCTACTCGTCAAAATTGTACTTAATACATCTTCTGTTAAACAAAAAAGACAAGGTGAGAGAGGATTTCCTTACCTCATTCCTCAAGAATATTTGAAATAACCAGTGGGAGACCCATTCACAAGAATAGCAAGAGAATGTGAATAAAGAATAATGGAGATCCACTAGATGACCTGTTAGAAAAACCCGAATGCCTTAAAGTCTTCAATAAAAATTTCCAATCCAATGTATCAAAATCTTTTGTAATATTAAATTTTATTCCCACATTTCCCCCATAACTATTGTAATCAAAGAGATTATAGTTTTCAGATGCGATTGAAATATCATGAGTAATACCCCTACCATTAATAAATCCAAACTAATTTGGAGGAATGACTTTATCCACCACCAATATAAATCTATTAGTCAAGATCTTAGAGATTATCTTAAAAGCAAAGATTGCATAGGAAATAAGTCCAAACAAATGAATAGCATCAGCTTCACCAACCTTAGGGATCAAAGTTATAAGATTAGAATTGAACCCTGGTAGTATATAATGATGAATTAAAAACTATGAATGACTTTACACACATCTTAATCAATAATATTCCAGCATTTTTGGCAGTGGCGGATCCAGGATTTTAGTCCAACCGGGGCCAAACCGGTTGAAAATTACATATGCGAAAGTTTCGAGTGTTGTCGGGGGTTCGGGGGCGGGAGCCCCCGAGGAGATTTTTTTGGGGGGTTATTTCTAATTTTAAACAAATTATAGTTTTACAATCCCCAAACAATTACTCTCAATCATTATTAACAATTTGTGACCACACAAACATACATACAAATTACACAAATTAGTGCTCATGAAATTTATTTCAATAGCCATTTTTTATAGGATGAACTCATTGGCTGAAAAATTACTACTGACCATTGGCTGTTTTTATCAATTTTTTTTTTTTGTAGTTATCAAACCGGGGCGATGGCCCCTCTTGGGCTCAAGCTCCATCTGCCCTTAGTTTTTGGTAAAGATGACACAAAAACCATGGGGTCCGGGAGATAATTAAGCATCCATGGAAAAAATAGTTGACTTGAGTTCGTCATACGTAGGAACTGTAGCAAGAAATGCGT
The DNA here is from genome assembly GCA_949130495.1 of Sambucus nigra. NCBI lineage: Eukaryota > Viridiplantae > Streptophyta > Magnoliopsida > Dipsacales > Adoxaceae > Sambucus > Sambucus nigra. Next base: position 329,285,890 of record OX422209.1, read on the forward strand.
TATCACCACCTCGTCCATAATACCACTATCAACAATATTATAATCTCCTTTATACAAACTTGATAAATATTCCACTACATGGTTATATATAGCCATTTGATCAGTAAGTAACTTTATATACTTTTTAAGATGAGAAATAACATGATTGTATCTTCTAATTTCAGTTTTTAATGGAAAAAACTATGCATTTGAACCCTTCTTCAAACCATTTACCCATTGATTTATCTCTCCATAATGACTCTTCAAGCTTAAGATCTTCAAAGAGCTTAGGCTGAGCTTTTACCTCAGTTCTATCCCTGCTTTGATTATAACCATATTTCTCAATTTCCAACTAAATAGACAAAAGATCATCTTTGGCTTTAGAAACTCTCTGACGAATTTTCCCAAAGACCTCAACATTCCATTTTCTAGAACATGCTTTAAATTCTTTGGTTTATCTTTCAGAATAAACATTGGCCATCCAGTAGACTGCACACCATTACAATTTTGATTAATCAAATCCATAAACAGATGATGTTCCACCCAAGAAGATGTTGGATATTTATAAAAGAATTACAATAATTATAAATCCAAATTACTGCAAGGCACGTTCTAGAAATGCTATCTTTTAGGCAATATTTTTTCCCTTCCATATAAAAATCATGAGTATAAAATGAAGTTGAAATGGAAATTTTCCTTCAGGATACAATGCAGTAATGTTTTTTGTTTGATTCATACTATGTACGATTTGATCAAACCAAGAACACTCTAAAATGTGAACTTGATAATGCCAAAAGGTAGAGGATGGAGAGAGGAGAATAGAGAAATTTTCAGTGTCCAAAATAGAGGCCTGCAACTCTTTTCATAGCCAAATTAGTGCCTGTTCATGAACAGTTACCTCCTTTCAAGCCTGCGATTTAACAACCGTTGTATCAAGTCTTATCAGAATTCCTTTAATGCCATGGTCTAGATTTGGCGTCTCATGACAAAACTTTAGTCTCCCATGCTCCGATGCGAAGTGCCAAGTACGCCATCAAAGCGCTCTAATTCGCCCAATCGCCCTTTCGCGCATCGCACGAACGTGCGCCGTGTGTCGCCATTGGTGAATATTCGCACCACCAGAAAGCACCATAGCATAACCTTTTTGATTAAAAAACTAATAGTCATCTTTTGTCATTTAGTTATATACCCTTCCACTTTTTTATAAAGTTTCTATGTGGGGCACTAAAACCATACCCACCTCATTTACACCTACTTTGCTTTAGATTTCTCTCTTTACTAGAAAACCCAATATAAAAACCTAAAAATAAAAAACTCACTTACACAAAATTAATAATAAATTATAGTTCAAAAATAAAACTCAATAATAATTTAATTAATAAATTATATTTTGAAATCCCAACAATCCCCCACCATTTCAAAATACTCATAAATAAGGAATTTGTTAATAAATTTGTGAAGAAATCCCCCATCACTATAAATACTTGCTTTTGTGAAAAAATTTATTAAGACTTTTGATTTACGAAAACTGCAGTCCTGTTGCGTTTAAGTCTTCACTTTATAGGGAAAACACCTTTCAATTCACACAATCAATCCCAAATACTTTTGTGAATCATCTTTGAAACCCAAAGCAGTTCTATATTGAAGCTATTCTTATGGAGATATTTCTTCATTGTTGAGATTATGGAACCCAAGGGTATTCAAAACTGAAGAAGGAGGACTGAGGTTCTTGTGGTTCTCGAGGGAATAATTATTGATTGAAGGTTACGATCTTTGTGAGTTCTCGTGGGAATTCATTGTTATATTTCTCAATTATATTGTAAGTTTCGATTTGCATAACTTTATTGAAATAAAAAGTTTTGCCCTGAGGGTATTTTTCCTGAAATGATGTTTTATTTCCATGCTTGATTTTGAATCACATAGTTGCATGTTCTAGGATTAATAAGAATTAAAATTTGTTTGTGGGTTTGATGTATAATTAAATAAGCTTACTCCACTAGAGAATAATGTACTTTCAAATTATTCACAGAACTTCCTTGCATTTACAATTACTTTAGGTACTACGTCGTAACGCCACTTAAGAGAGGTAGGTGTAGATGTTGGGATCCATTATCATGGTTTGGTATGGACCGTGCAATGGTGTATTTCATTTTGTGATGTCCATTTGGATTAAGGACTCCTTCGGACTTACCAATAGAGAACAAACATGACACTAAGGATAGATTCCTTTATGTATTGTATATATGTAAGGATGTATATATAAATAATCATATAAATTAATTGAGTGTAATTACTGATGATGCTAAAATTCAGCACCACCGGATAAGTGATAGTGAGCTCAAACAGTAGTAACCATGGCAGTCATAGGGATGTAAGTGTATAAGTGTGTAGAAGGAGATGAGTATAAGAGGAATAAGACAATGATGTATAGTGGTTCAGCCAATTTGGCCTACATCCACTGTGAGTGTGTGATCCACTAAGTATGGGCACTAATGGCCTTGGATACAATGCATATAAGCTCCTCTCTCTCTCTACTGTGTGTACCAGCAGAGCTTTTGCTAGGGTTCCAATTCTCCATCCCTTGCAGGGTTGTAGGTGACAAGTATATATAGGTCTTGGGGGTGTAGTGTACCCCCCAAGTTTGCATGGTGTATGTGAATGATGATCTAACGAATCCCCTGTTGACACCTGTAGATGCCAAATGATGACATAATATTCCCTCACGTGAGGGTGTGATTTTGTTATAACGGTCTCCCCTGTGCCATGTGAGCCTCACGTGCACTGTTCCACGCGTCTCCCAAGCCACGTGCTGTGATGATGTCACCCTCGGCCTATGAGCCGAGGCCGAGGGCAAAGTTCCTTCTGGTAGTGAGTCTGGCCTAATTTAGGCCTCGTACTGTCGTACCCTCGGAGGGTCGTCCGGAGCCTGATGAAGGGTCGGCCCCCTGAGCGGTCGTCTGGAGCCTAATGAAGGGTCGGCCCCCCCTGAGGGGTCGTCCGGAGCCTAATGAGGGGTCGGCCCCTTGAGGGGTCATCTGTAACCTGATGTAGGGTCAGCCCCCTGAGGGGTCGTCCGGAACCTGATGTAGGGTCGGCCCCCTGAGGGGTCGTCTGGAACCTGATGAAGGGTCGGTCCCTGAGGGGTTGTCCGGTTGGAGGGTATATTTGGGTATATCAATCACCCCGAGCCCTTAGCCATAGGTGCTGATGAGATGGATGAGGGATAGTGTTGTAATTGAGATGCGTGTATGATCAGTTAGGTGAGTGATACCTGGGCAAATACTCATTGTTGTTCCAGTTTCCAAGGCATGGCGGCTGCATACTTTGCTTGGGGCTTTGTGACCTAATGATGCCTTCCTCGTGGTCTATGCCCTTCCTTGGTTAATGGGCCCACTCATTACTAAGGTATTTAAGAGATTTTTGAACTCTCTCTCTCTTATTCTTCTTCGGGCTCAAGCTCTCTCTCTCTAGCCTTTCACCAGTCTTCATTGCCATTTATGCAGTCTTCGATCCTCCAAGCTTAGCAACTTTTCCCTTTCTCTTTAGGTAATCCTTCACCCCCAGCGTCCTCTTTACTTTCATTACTTTTTTTTTTGCTTTTTGGTTTTAGGCCTGTAGGGCTTGATTTGGGTCATTTTACAACTTTTTCGGCGACTGGTTTTTGAGTGTTCTTGAGTGAAAACCATCGATTCCCTTTGTTTTAATCCAAAAGTCTAAGTTGGTCAACTACAAACTTGTTTAAAGTTAAGTTCCCCAAATTCCTCCAAGTGTAGGGTCTCCCCCTTGATGCTTAGGAGACTTTATAGCTTAGCTGAGGAGTTCCCTTCCTTGAGAGAGAAATTATTTGTTGAGATCAGACGAATAGAGGAAGAGGAGGAGAGGAGACGAGGGGCCGACCCTAATTGGGTACGACCCATCTTTCCTATTCCTTTAGCCACAATAAAACCATTTGAACCGTCTGAGTCCTGTGGTTCATCTCATCGTCCAGCCGAGTGTCATTCTGAAATGGCGCGAGCTTTTTCTCAATCAAAGCTCTGATACCATTTTAAAATTGCTTGAGCTTGTCTCAATCAAAGATCTGATACCAATTTGAAAGTGCTTATTTCCTTTGTATGTAAACTCATGATGCGGAAGCATAAAACGTGATGGTTCAACTTTAAAACAACAACAAATTTTAATTTCTTAAACAAATTAATATTACACCAATTGAAGTAAAATTAAACAATTAATATATTCACTTAAACCAATTAATTAATCCAAGTCCTAGAATTTGCCTAAGTCATATTTATCAATATTAGCAAATTAGGCGAAACCCAATTTTAGCAAATGACTTGAATTAAATAAAATTTACCCAATATTTAATTTAGTCCCAAATTAAATGAAGTGTGATGATTTAAACCGAATTTTATCTTGAATTATTCTACGCATGCGTTCTAAATAAATTATGCAAGATAAAATAAACCAATCACACTACGCCGCGATGTACGAGGAAAAACTGAAGACGGGAAACAACCTCGGACGGCCCTAGCCACAAATCCACTAGATACGGAATTACAAGTACAAGACAAAAGACTTACAACACACGACTCGATACCTCTCAAGCCCCGACGCTTCTTCTTGTAGACACCTCTTCCTAGCGGATAACCTTGGAACTCCACCGCGATCTCGGAATCCACCGATAGGACTTTATATGGTCACCGTCACCCATACATGGAGCCTTTCTCCAAGTGGGTAGAAACGCAACAAAACGTCTTCTTCTTTGATGGATGTAGAATCAAACCAAAACTTCTCTTTGAAACGGAAGAGATAAACCGGTGCCAAACTCCAAGCAATTGATAAGTATATATGTGAACTTGGATAAACAATATGGAGGTAAAACTAGAGTGATAAAATATTTTCTCTTGAAAAATAGCACTCAAAACTTGAACATTTTCCTTAAACAAATTTGCTCTCAAACTCTCTCTAAGAGATGAAAATAGATTGGAAAAGTTAGATTAGAAAATGTTCTTCCCGCACATATTAAAGACTGGAAAAGTTGGTTAAAAACCAAGTGGGGAAGTGGGTGCAAAACTGCCAAAAAACTGCCAAAAACTGTTCCCGCCTGGCATCTCGTTCGAACGACTTTTCGTTCGACGCTCTAGTATGGACTCGTTAGAAACTCGTTGGATATCTCGTTCGAACATAAGGTTCGTTCGAAAGACATATCGAACGACATGTCAGTGGCCTAATATGGAAACTCGTTGGCAGGTTCGTTCGAACGACATTTTCGTTCGAACGACAATCTCGTTCGAACGACTCTATCGAACGAAAAACCGAAAGTTTGAATATTCTAGTTTAAGCCCAAGAAACTTTATAAACATTTATTCAAAGTTTTAATTAATTCTTTCTTAAAACAAAACGCAGTTTTTATAAAACCTAACACCCAATAAAGTTGTTCCAAGCTCCTATATATATAATATTGCATTCATACTTTGGGAGCATGGAACCATAGTTGATGACGTAGAAACGAGGCACGCAAGCCGGCATGATGATAAAGCTTTATACTCTTTGCCGCTACGTCTTCAACAAACACTTCATAGGCTTGAGAATATTACAATTAAATACTATCCTATGAATAAATTTTTTTGTCCGGAATTGAGCCAAAACTATATATGGACTCAATTGGAAATTTGTATCCTTACAAATCTCCCCCTTTGGCTATTCCGGGACAAAAACCAAACAAAATCCTAAAGGGCCGTAAAGCTCACTAGACTCAAAACATAACCCACCCAAACTTGACTCAACCCAAGGATCAAACGCTTTGCCATTAAACAATGCCGCTTTAGAAGAAATCCTGCACACTTAAGCAAACTCATCAAATGCATAAGGAATATCAAAGTATTAAATGCAATTTTAATTAATTAGTCCCCCTAAATTAATTCTCCCCTTTATCAAACACATGACCTACTTATAAATACATCTCCCCCTAAGATAAATCTCCCCCAAACTAAGATACGATAATAATAGGATTAGATACCATTTCTCCCCCTATCATTTCTCCCCCTTTTTTTGTTCAGGAATAGGCAAAGGATAAAGAACTAATAAACACGTTGAAGCTTAAAGTGTTAAGACATTAAAGCGTATGGGCAATAAAATCAAGGCAAAGACAAACAAATATCATATATATATACTATAAATATACCAATAAGTACTTGCATATATATATATAGATATAAACACAAACATGACACAAAATACAATAAGTTTGCACACTCGTATGGCAAAAATGTGTCATATGGAAACAAAAGTGTTGGGGTTTGAACTAGTAACGATTAAATTTAGACCCAAACACTTAATAAACATTCACGGAGTTCTCATTTGATTGCAAACTTCATCAAATTTAAATATACCCTCATGTGACAATATAAATTGAACTCAATGAACAAACATACACAATACATACAAGCCTAGCATGATGATGATTCTACAAACCAAATAGAGTTATGACATTAAAGACAACTAGGATAAACGGACATTGTGCAAACCGTTGATATACCATCCAATTCTCCCTCAATAAGCATATATATTCTTTTGCTTTTGAATGAATATATCAAACAAACATATGCCTTGGCAATTGTTTTCTTTTTAATGCCAAATATTCTGTTTTTAGGCCTTTGGATCACGTATTTCTTTTAGATCCAATAAATGGTGGCTTACAATCGCAAAGGATCACTTAGTCCTTTCGGAGACCTTCCCCGTGCACATTTTATTTATCATGTTTTTCAATTTTTCACACAAATCTCACATGCAACGGATTTTGACATGCACTAGTCCTCTTAAGTAATAGATATGTAGATGACTAGATTGGTATGAGAACAACTCAAAAAGCTCAAATATACCATGTGACATTAAGATTTCAAAAGAGCTCGTGCATGTGTGAAAAGAGGCATATAAAAATAGAATCCATTTAAACAACACAAAATCCAACTACTCCATATAAAACATGGTAAAGAACATTTTAAGGATTGAAAATCTAAACCAAAAGTTCTAGCCACGTGGGAGCGTAAAAGATGGAATTCAAACACAAGTATATGCCACTTAAAGTGTGTCAAACTAAAATACACACATAAAAAATCTTTTTGAGTTTTTAACATTTTTCACCAAAAATAAATATATATACTCAAAAGAATAAACAAAAATCATTTGTATTTTTCATTAAGCTTAAATGAAATAAATAAAACACAAATGATAAACAAAAATATTTTTATATTTTTCAATTAATTCAAACACAAAACATAATACAAAAAGATAAACAAGTCATAATTTCTAGCATATGATATGAAATAAGGCAATGACTAGAAACTGACTAAACAAGCATATATTTAGCATGTGAATATAGCATGAAGTACAAACGCTAAAGTATGAACACACTAACACATTCATCCTTTAGATTTAGCAAGGGAGGAAACATGTGAAAGTAAATGAGAATCAACAAATCTTGTATCTAGCGCATTTAATAATGATTTCCTAACCCATATAGATTTATATTTAAAATGATGGGGATTGGGAAATAATGAAATGCTAGATAAATATTTCCTTGGACTTATTTTAAGATCAAAACAATATGACCTAAGGTGACCTTTCCTACCACAATCCAAGCATGTGTAAACACGAGGAAAGTTACCTAAGGTGTGACCCTTTTAAAGACCTTGGACAAAGTTGACCCTCTAAAACAAACAAATGTTTTAGCTCTAGCAATGGAAGAATTTGAACATGATGTGCTAGAAGCATTAGAACAACTACTAGAGTCTTGAAAGTCATTTTTCAATTTTAAAATTTCGGACTCAAGTAATAAATTAGACTCCTCAAAATTACGGGACTCCTATAAATTTTCTATAATTCCGAGAAGGTTAACACGCTCTCCCTCAATATGAGCAAACTTGTCCCTAAGAGTCTTTTCACGATTTTCACCCTCTTTTTTGGACTTTTCTAAAATATCAAAATTTGAATGTAAGTCCATCAGCTTTTCATGAAAAATATCTTTTTGAGATAAGGAGATTTGCAAAGACTCAATGTGAGCTTTAAAACAAGAATTTTCATTTTCAAGAAATTTAATTCTTTTTACAAATCTCAAATTTAATTCCTTTAAATTTTCGTTACATTTGTTAAGCCCATTTAATTCCTCTCGAAAATCAAAAATATCATTTTCATTTAAATTGGACAAATTTTCATTAAGACGTCCCATCGAGAGAGAAAAAAATATGAGAGTGATAAAAAATTGAACCACCTAAAAAGGTAAGGAAATACAAAAAGCCGAAAAACGGATCTTTAACGCGATAACTTAGCGCTCCGGCTCTGATACCAATTTGAAATGGCGCGAGTTGTTTCTCAATCAAAGCTCTAATACCAATTTGAAAGTGCTTGAGCTTGTCTCAATCAAAGCTCTGATACCAATTTGAAACTGCTTATTTCCTTTGTATGTAAACTCATGATGCGGAAGCGTAAAACGTGATGGTTCAACTTTAAAACAACAACAAATTTTAATTTCTTAAACAAATTAAAATTACACCAAGTGAAGTAAAATTAAACAATTAATATATTCACTTAAACCAATTAATTAATCCAAGTCCTTGAATTTGCCTAAGTCATATTTATCAATATTAGCAAATTAGGCGAAACCAAATTTTAGCAAATGACTTGAATTAAATAAACTATACCCAATATTCAATTTAGTCCCAAATTAAATGAAGTGTGATGATTTAAACCGAATTTTATCTTGAATTATTCTACGCATGCCTTCTAAATAAATTATGCAAGATAAAATAAACCAATCACACTACGTCGCGATGTACGAGGAAAAACCGAAGACGTAAAACAACCTCGGACGACCCTAGCCACAAATCCACTAGATACGGAATTATAAGTACAAGACAAAAGACTTACAATACATGAATCGATCCCTCTCAAGCCCCGACGCTTCTTCTGGTAGACGCCTCTTCCTAGCGGATAACCTTGGAACTCCACCGCGATCTCGGAATCCACCGATAGGACTTTATATGGTCACCGTCACCCGTACATGGAGCCTTTCTCCAAGTGGGTAGAAACGCAACAAAACGTCTTCTTCTTTGATGGATGTATAAGCAAACCAAAACTTCTCTTTGAAACGGAAGAGATAAACCGGTGCCAAACTCCAAGCAATTGATAAGTATATATGTGAACTTGGATAAACAATATGGGTGTAAAACTAGAGTGATAAAATATTTTCTCTTGAAAAATAGCACTCAAAACTTGAACATTTTCCTTAAACAAATTTGCTCTCAAACTCTCTCTAAGAGATGAAAATAGATTGGAAAAGTTAGGAAAAGTTAGATTAGAAAATGTTCTTCCCGCACATATTAAAGACTGAAAAAGTTGGTTAAAAACCAGTGGGGAAGTGGGTGCAAAACTGCCAAAAAACTGCCAAAAACTGTTCCCGCCTAGCATCTCGTTCGAACGACTTTTCGTTCGAACGAAATCTCGTTCGAACGAGATTTCTAACGACGCTCCAGTATGGACTCGTTAGAAACTCGTTGGATATCTCGTGCGAACATAAGGTTCGTTCGAACGACATATCGAACGACATGTCAGTGGCCTAATATGGGAACTCGTTGGCAGGTTCGTTCGAAGGACATTTTCGTTCGAACGACAATCTCATTTGAACGACTCTATCGAACGAAAAAATAGAAAGTTTGAATATTCTAGTTTAAGCCCAGAAAACTTTGTAAACATTTATTTAAAGTTTTAATTAATTATTTCTTAAAACAAAATGCAGTTTTTATAAAACCTAACACCCAATAAACTTGTTCCAAGCTCCTATATATATAATATTGCATTCATACCTTGGGAGCATGGAACCATAGTTGATGACGTAGAAACGAGGCACACAAACCGGCATGATGATAAAGCTTTATACTCTTTGCCGCTACGTCTTCAACAAACACTTCATAGGCTTGAGAATATTACAATTAAATACTATCCTATGAATAAATGTTTTTGTCCGGAATTGAGCCAACACTATATATGGACTCAATTGGAAATTTGTGTCCTTACACATTCAAGTGGGATGGACGAGAGAGCATCCTCGCCAACTGGCGCTGGACCTTCTGTTAGAATAGATACATCTGACCTAAGCCCAGGCCAACAGGCCGAGGGTATGGTCCCCTCCGAGGCTGTCCCTGTGACAACCCTATCTCCACATGCCTTCCAGATGGCCTTTCCCCATGGTCCTCTGGCAGATGACGAGGCCGAGGGAGAGGGGACTGAGGACGAGGGTGATGATACAGATGACCAGGTTGATACCTCCCATGCCTCGTCCTATATCTCCTCCATTAGGGATCACGACCTCTTGTTGTGGAGACATGCCTATGGAGTGCCCCCCGACATAACCATGAGGGTTCCCTCTGATTCTGAGAGGGTTTTTGAGGGTGAAGAGAGTGAGGTTGCAGTGTATGAACAAATGTTCAAGGTTGGCGCCAGGTTCCCTCTACATCCTACTATCGTAGATATCCTATCAGCCCTCGGTATTTCCCCCTCTCAGCTTCCTCCCAACTCCTGGAGGACGATACTAGGTTACATCTCCCTGTGGAAGAATGCTTTCACTGACGAGCCCTCGGCTGACATATTCCTGGCCTGCTACAATATCACCTCTTCGTCCAAACAGACTGGGTACTATCATCTAGGGGCGAGGAGGTCTGAGAAAAAACTTCTCCACGTGGCACAAACCTCCAACCACGATTGGAAAAAGAGATTCTTCTTTGTCTCTGGGAGTGGGAGTTCTCCGCCGAGGCATCTCATGTAGCCGATGGTCCGAGGGTCCCTCGAAGATGGTCTAACCCGTCAATGAAGGCCAGGTCAGACCCTGGACTTAGCCTGGAAGAGAAATATATTTTTGAATATCTGAAAGGACGAGGGATAGGGGGTGAACTTCCAAAGTTTGAAGATCTGATGACCGCTCGGTTCCTCAAGGAAGCTGGTCTGAAGGTCGGCCCCCTTACAGAACTATGTGAGCTGTACTTTTTTTTACTTTTTTCAAGTGTTTCCTTTTTATCTCTGCATTTTTCTCATGTGTCGTACCCTTTTCAGGTTGTCCTACCGGTGTATCAGACTATCTCTGGGAAATGACTACTCCCAGTTTACTATCAGGCCTGGCAAAGAAGAAGGGTAATGAGCCTCAGCAGGCTCCAAGGAAGACGCAGGCTGTGGGGCCGACGGTTGTTGAGACGAAAGTCGATAGCCACAAAAGAAAGGAGCCTGAGATTCCTGTTGACCCTCGGCCGGATTCTCGGACGAGGGCCAGGGTCGAAGCATCTGAAGGGGCTGCTTCTTCGTCCAGCAAGGGGGCCTTCTGGTCCCAAAACTTAGCACATCTGAGGGACAAGCCCTCATCACTCATCGCAAATTTGAGAGCAGCCAAGGAATCAATGTTTTCTGCTCCCTCGGCTGCTGATTACGACTTCTTGTCAAAGATGCCTCCAGCCAAAGTGTATGGCTATGGTTTGCACGCTCTAGCCCAGGTATCGGTCTTGATTCATTTCTTTTAATTGCATTCTTTCAATAACTGTTTCCTCGGCCTCTTGACATCTGTTTATTTTTCTGTGTAGATTGTATGTGCCTTCACCTCGGCAACTAAATGGATGGCTGAGAATCAGGAGAAATTCCATGAGGCCGAGAGGGCCATCCAACATGAGGCCGACCTGCAGGCTGACTTAGATACTGCAAAGGCTGAGCTAGAGAGTGCCAGAACTAAACATGCACGAATTATGGACGAGCTGATGAGATAGCATGATGAGGACCTAAGGGCCAAAGACTTGCTTCTGAAGGAGAAGGATGAATCCATGACCCATCGGGAGGCACAGTTTAAGATTGAGCTATCTGAGGCTGTAAAGAAAGACGAGGCAGACGCTATGGAAGCCTATAAACTCTCCAACGAGTTCCAAGGCTTCGGCCTTGAGTACTTGGAGAGAGGGATAAAGACGGCTTGTCGGTGGGTTGTCCTTAAGTTTGGCGATGTCGTCTCTTCCGTCCGTCCGTCTCTTGAGGCCGTTCAACTGGACGATCCCCTGATTGCCGAGGCTCTAACTCAAGTGGAATCGCAAGTGCAAGTCGAGGGGGTCGGCACGTCTGAAGACCAGCCAGTTGTGGTCATCGAGGAAGCCCCTCTTGTGGATGTTGAGGCCCTTCCCTCTAATATTGTTCCATAGGGTGGCTGTCTGTAGCCCAAACCCTCTTGATGTAATTAACATTTTTGTACTCTATCTTGTATGACACATGATATTTCATTTATACTATCGTCTCCTTTGTTGTCTTCCATGTTTTGTCTTTTGCATTATTTGTGTTGTGAATCTTTGTTAATGCCACTAACCCCTCCCTCGTCTCTCTTGAGGGTGAACGAGGGGTCATCCACTGCGTTATCCCTCATTATAGATGAGGATTAACCACCCAATTAATGGTTTTAAACAAAGTATTCCCTCGTCTTTCTTGAGGTCAGTGGTGAGGTCGTCCCCCCCACTGGCTCTCATCATAGCCGAGGGTTAATCACCCAACTAATGGATTTAACAAGCATTCCCTCGTCTTTCTTGAGGTCAGTGGTGGGGTCGTCCCCTCCACTGACCCTCATTATAGCCGAGGGTTCAACTTACCAAATTAATGGTTTTTAGCAAAGTTTTACCTCGTCTTTCTTGAGGACAGTGGTGGGGTCGTCCCCTCCACTGACCCTCATTATAGCCGAGGGTTCAACTTACCAAATTAATGGTTTTTAACAAAGTTTTCCCTCGTCTTTCTTGAGGACAGTGGTGGGGTCATCCCCTCCACTGACCCTCATTATAGCCGAGGGTTCAACTTACCAAATTAATGGTTTTTAACAAAGTTTTTCCTCATCTTTCTTGAGGACAGTGGTTGGGTCGTCCCCTCCACTGACCCTCATTATAGCCGAGGGTTCAACTTACCAAATTAATGGTTTTTAACAAAGTTTTTCCTCGTCTTTCTTGAGGACAGTGGTGGAGTCGTCCCCTCCACTGACCCTCATTATAGCCGAGGGTTCAACTTACCAAATTAATGGTTTTTAACAAAGTTTTACCTCGTCTTTCTTGAGGACAGTGGTGGGGTCGTCCCCTCCACTGACCCTCATTATAGTCGAGGGTTCAACTTACCAAATTAATGGTTTTTAATGAAGTTTTCCCTCATTTTTCTTGAGGACATTGGGGGGGTCGTCCCCTCCACTAACCCTCATTATAGCCTAGAGTTCAACTTACCAAATTAATGGTTTTTAATGAAGTTTTCCCTCGTCTTTCTTGAGGACAGTGGTGGGGTCGTCCCCTCAACTGACCCTCATTATAGCCGAGGGTTCAACTTACCAAATTAATGGTTTTTAACAAAGTTTTCCGTCGTCTTTCTTGAGGATAGTGGTGGGGTCGTCCCCTCCATTGACCCTCATTATATCCGAGGGTTCAACTTACCAAATTAATGGTTTTTAACGAAGTTTTCCCTCGTCTTTCTTGAGTACAGTGGTGGGGTCGTCCCCTCCACTGACCCTCATTATAGCCGAGGGTTCAACTTACCAAATTAATGGTTTTTAACAAAGTTTTCCCTCGTCTTTCTTGAGGACAGTGGTGGGGTCATCCCCTCCACTGACCCTCATTATAGCCGAGGGTGGTTCTCTGTAGATGTTTCCATGCGTACTAGAACTGATAACCACAGGATGAGGGGAAACACTGATATTTCTCATTAATTTTCCAAGTATTCTGTTGGAGCAACTCTTATTACAATTATGGTCTATCAAGACCTTACAACACTACTGATAGTATTTCTTCAAATGATCTGCATTCCAGGGGTTGGAAAAGGGTTCCCCTTCTAGGTTTTCTAGTCTATAGGTCCCAGGGACGACTTCATCGATGATCCTATATGGGCCATGCCAATTAGGATGGAGCTTTTTGGGCTTTTCCCAAGTATTCTTGAGGACCAAGTCCCCCACTGCGATAGGCCTCTGTTTCACCCTCTGATTGTAAAACCTTGCGGTCCTCTGCTGGTAGGTTGCCTGCCTTATCTCAGCATCCTCCCTCCTTTCCTCAATCAGGTCTAAGTCGAGTCTCCTCTCTTCCGCATTTCTCTGGGGGTCATACATTTGGACCCTATGAGTAGGAAACTCAATCTCGGTGGGGATGACGGCTTCTGAGCCATAAGCTAGCATGAATGGGGTTTCTCCGGTAGAGGTCCTCACTGTCGTCCTGTATGCCCACAACATGGCATATAACTCATCGACCCATCTTCCTTTTGCCTCCTCAAGCCTCTTCTTGATTCCATCTAGGATTGTCCTGTTTGTAACTTCTGTTTACCCATTGGCCTGAGGTCGGCCTGGGGTGGAGAAAAATAGTTTGATACTCACCCTTTCACAGTACTTCTGTAGAGAGGTATTCTTGAACTGAGTCCCGTTCTCCGAGATGAGGGTGTTGGGGAGACTATATCTGCATATACTGTTTTTCCAGATGAACTGGAAGGTCTTCTGCTCTGTGATTTTCACCATCGGCTCCGCTTCCACCCACTTTGAAAAATAGTCAATGGCTACGATGAGGAACCAGTAGTTATTGACGGCCCTAGGCAAGGGTCCTACTAGGTTAACTCCCCACACTGCAAATGGCCATGGGGATGTAATAGAAGTAAGAGGCTGATGGGGTTGGTGAGGGATGGTGGCAAGTCTTTGACATTTGTCACACTTTTTTACATATGCCGTGGAATCCTTCCCCAAGGTCGGCCACCAGTTGCCTTGGGTGATCACCCTCTTCGCTAGGGATCTGCCCCCGATGTGGCTTGAGCACGATCCTTTGTGCACATCTTGCAAAATGGAAGGGACTTCTCAGGGATGCACACACCTAAGTAAGGGGAGAAAAAAACCCTTTTTGTACAAGGTGTCCCCCATGATAGTGAACTTTGCAGCCCTGTATCTCAACTTCTTCCTTTCGTGCCTTGCTTCTGGCATCTCCCCCTCTTTAATGTACCCGATCAGAGGGTCCATCCACGAAGCTTCCTGAGAAACATTTAGGAAATTGCCAAGTGTTTCCTCAGTGTCTTAAATAGTTAGCCGAAGCAAAATTTCTACTGGGATCGTCCTCCTGATGTCTGTCCTCGTTGCCGAGGCCAACCTAGCAAGGGCATCAGCACGGCCATTATCGAGCCTAGGTATCCTCTTTAATTTCACTTTTTTGAAGCCCTTCAGTAACGACCTCACCTTCTCAAGGTACCTAGCCATCATCTCGTCCTTGGCCTCGTAGGCTCCTAGTATCTGATTCACTACTAGCCTCGAATCACTGTGAACCAAAATCTGGCCGACACTAAGTGATATGGCCAAGGAAAGGCCTGCTATCAAGGCCTCATACTCGGCCTCATTGTTGGAGGCCTTAAAATTGAACCTCAGGGCGTACTCAATGTCTGTGCCGTCGGGTGCTGATACTATTAACCCAGCTCCGCTCCCGCTTTCGCAAGAGGACCCATCGACGAAGAGACTCCACATGGTGTGTTCTTCTGAGAAACTTCCCTCGGTGAGTGACCCCTGTCTAAAGAGATATCTTCCCTCTTCATTTTCAACCACTTTCCTTCTAGTGGTGCTCGTCTCAACCTTTTCTGTAGGCGTGTTGGTGAGCTCACCCTGTTGGGTATCTATCTTCCCGAGGCCCTCATCCTCGGCTTCATCATCTTCCCAAGTAAACTCAGCCACGAAGTCTGACAATGCTTGCCCCTTAATGGTCGTCCTAGGCTGATACACAATATCAAACTCCCCCAGCTCTATAGCCCAGGCCATTAACCTACCTGATTTTTTTGGCTTGTGTAGGACCTGCCTAAGAGGAGAGTCGGTGAGGATGACCATTGTATGGGACTGGAAGTACGGCTTCATCTTCCTTGAGGCATAGATCAAGGCATAGGCCATCTTCTCCATCCTCGGGTATCTTTGCTCTGCCCCCTAGAGTGCCTTGCTGTTAAAATACACAGGCTTCTGTATTCCGTCTTCGTCTCTCACAATGGCTGCACTGATGGCCGACTCTGAGACGACGAGGTACACATAAAGTCGTTCACCCTGTATGGGTCGTGACAGCAGCAAAGGAGACCCTAAGTATGACTTTAGATCCCTGAAAGCCTCATCACACTCTTCACTCCATTCGAAGGCCTTCCTAAGGATCTTAAAGAATGGCAAACACTTGTTTGTGGCCCTAGACACAAACCTGTTCAAGGCAGCAACTCTCCCTGTGAGTCTCGAACGTCTTTAATGGACTTGGGGGTCTTCATCTCAACAAGGGCCTTTATCTTTTCAGGATTGGCCTTGATGCCTCTTTGGTTGACGATGAACCCCAAGAACTTCCCTTCTCCAACCCGAAGACACACTTGGCCGGATTAAGCTTCATATGGTATTTGTCCATCGTATTAAAGGTCCTTTCCTGGTCTGACACATGATCCTCTGCCTTCAAACTCTTAGTCAGCATGTCATCTACATAGACCTCTATGGACTTCCCAATTTGTTCTTCGAACATTTTATTTACTAGGCGTTGGTATGTTGCCCCCGCATTTTTTAGGCCAAAGGGCATGACCCTATAGCAGTATGTCCCCTTGTCAGTGATGAAAGCTATCTTCTTCGAGTCTTCAGGGTTCATGAAGATCTGGTTATACCCTGAATAGGCATCCATGAAGCTCATGAGCTCATGGCCTGTGGTAGCTTCTAACATCTGGTCGATGCGGGGGAGAGGGAAGCTGTCTTTGGGACAGTGCTTGTTGAGGTCTGTGAAGTCCACACACATTCTCCACTTCCCGTTGGCCTTTGGAACAATGACTGCATTGGACATCCATTCGGGGTAGATGACCTCTCTGATAAATTCAGCATCTTCTAATTTTTTGACCTCATCCCTTATGACCTCATACTTTTCTCTAGAGTAAATTCTCCTCTTGTGCTTTACCGGTTTCACTCCCTCTACCACATTGAGCTTGTGGCACATGATTTCAGGGTCAATCCCTGAAATATCTACATGACTCCATGCGAAGATGCTTCGCCTTCTCCTCAACAGTTTAATGAGGTCTTCCTTGATATTGGGCTTCAGAGATTTGCCGACTTGGACGGTTTTTTCCGGGTCATCCTCATCGAGGATGATGGATTATACCTCTTCCGCGGCCTCTCTTTTCTTGAGCTTTTTCTCGTCCCTGGGGTCTAGGGTATCTATATTGTAAGTGGTAGTAGCCCTCTTGTGTGCCTCCCTTTCTTCAGCGGAGTTGTAGTAACATTCTCACGCTGTTGTCTGGTCTCCCTGAACTTCCCCCATCCCGTAAGGGGTAGGAAATTTGATCATCTGATGGACCGTAGATGGCACATCTTCAAACCCCTTGAGGGCCACACGCCCCAGTATGATGTTGTAGGCCGAAAACACATGCTCATCCATCACAAAGAAACTGACCTTCTTGGTAAGCCATCTCGGCCACTCGTCCCCCATCCTAACATCGGCCTCATACACTCCAAGGGGATGAACCTTTTCTCCACTGAACCTAATTAATGGATGATGGTATGGGACAAGTCTATCACGACTGAGACCTAAGGCTTTGAAGCACGACCAAAACATTACATCTGCAGAACTGCCCCCGTCGACCAATATCCTCGGCACCTCACACCCGTGCACCCTAGTTGTGATGACAAGCGGGTCGTCGTGTGGGGCTAGGAGGCCTTTAAAGTCCATTCTCGAGAACCCGACTATCAGAGTGTCCATATCAACCTTCTTCCTCTTTTCTGACTTGACCTCCAAAGAGGTTGAGTGTACCGTCTTCGTTACTGCCTTGTCCTCATCCACATGGGCCTTCCTGTCAGCAACCTCAGACCCTCCTCCTGCTAGACCCCCAAAGATCATTCCCACTTCGAGCGAGATCATATTAAGCCTCTTGACAGGACCTTGGTCATCTATCGGCGGGAGGTCAGGGTCCTCCTCATCATCAGAAGGGTCGTCCCCTCTTTTTTGAGGACCTTCTCTGCATGCATCGCTTCGCTCCTTTCTGGGGTCATCCCTTCGGCCCCTATTGAAGGCGCCTTTGTCTATGTACTTTCTGAGCTTCCCTTCTTTTAGTATCTTCTCAATCTCATCTTGCAGAGCAAAGAATTTGTCTGTTACGTGGCCGTGGTCTTGGTGAAATTCACACCACATGTTCTTATTCCTCTTGCTGGGGGCTGCACTCAGCTTCGCAGGCCACTTCAGGGACCGGTCACTCTTTATCTCATTGAGAATCTGTTCACAGCTGACTGTTAGAGGGGTGTAACCAGCGAACTTATCATCCGTAGACCTTTTCTTCCCCTCTTTGTTCTTCTTAGGGTATTTACCCCCACTAGCACCTCCTTTTTCGTCTTCATATTTTGCGGTCATCGCCTCTTCGACGTTCATCACCTTCCCTGATGTCGACAGCAATTCAGCCATCGTCCTCGGAGGGTCTTCAGCAAGCTTCCATAACAGTTTCCCCTTTTGGAGTCCTCCAATCAGGGCTGTCATAGTTATGCTCTCCTCATAGTCTTCCACCTCCAGCTTCTCTTTATTGAATCTGGTTATGTAGTCCCTCAGGCTCTCACTCTTCCCCTGCTTAACATAGGGCAGGTGGGTGGTCTTCTTCTGTGGCCTCACCCCAAAGAAAAAGTTGTGGATGAACAGGTCTGCTAACTGCTTAAATTTTTCAATGGAATTTTTTGGAAGAGACGTGTACCAGACATGTGCAGCCCCAGTCAGGGTACCAGAAAAGGCACGACACCTCATCTCATTTGAGATAGAGTACATGTTTGCTACTGATTGATACATCTCAACATGGTGGACAGGGTTGGTGCTCCCTTCGTATCTTGGGGTGACCACAGGTGGCTTGAACCTTGATGGCGTAGGGAAGTTGACTATCTTCACCACAAAAGGGTGAGCCTATGGTGTGTCCCTTCTGAAGAGGGTCCCGATTCTTCATTATATCACCGATCTTATCCTCTAGTCGCTGGATTGAGTCATTCCAGGGCCTCACAAGGTCGGCTTGGCCGATGTTATCCCCTGTCGCCTTTTTAAGATGGATGGAGAGTTCTGCTGCGGCGGACCTGTGTCGGCTGTTTACTTTCCTTTGGCCGTCATCCCGTACTTGGGGTCGGCCAATTGCTACCTCCCTCCTGGACCTCGCGACACTTCTTGACCTGGAAAATTGTTCCCGCAGGTCATTTACTGGGCCTAGCCTCTCAAAGGCTGACCCCCTGCTCAAGCGATCAAAATCAGAGCCTCTCGGGCGATCATCAGGATTTGGTCTCCCGCACTTTCCTCTACTATCCTGGAGAGGTCGTACAGTATTGTTGGAGACCTCATATGGTTCTCAGCGTTCTCTAGGGGCCTCCTCTCCCTCCAGATCGTCATACCTGTCCTCAGGGCATGGGTTTCCTTGCCTCCCCAGGCGTAGATGCTGGGGGTCAGCAACATCCCTACGCCGCTGAGGGGGTGGCAGGTCTTTGCGCGGTGCCTGGGGTGGTCCCCTGTCCTCATGCTATCCTGGAACTGCTGGCGGAGTAATCATCTTAGGTGAAACCCCTGGTGGTCTTAGTATGTTCTGGTTTAGAGCTGTGAACTGCTCCTGCATTATCCGCTGGCTTGCTGCCAGAGACTTCAAGGCTGCCTCCACATCAGCCATCTCAGACTAAGGCGGCGGCTGACTGGAACTGGGTCTTCCCCCATCATCCGGTAGGGGAAGTGGTGGTGGTGGCATTTTAGGTGCCATGTGTTTGAGCTATGAAAAGCTGAACTGAAGAAAAGACTGGTGAGCTTGAGAACCTTAGTGGGTCTCTTTCAATGGTGAAACATCTCCTCTCAGGGGGAGTGCTGGCTCACCACCAGAGTGCCCAGTGAGGTCAAGCTTTACAAAGGAAGATAAGTCTTCTGGATTCCCACAGACGGCGCCAAACTGATGATGCTAAAATTCAGCACCACCGGATAAGTGATAGTGAGCTCAAACAGTAGTAACCATGGCAGTCATAGGGATGCAAGTGTATAAGTGTGTATAAGGAGATGAGTATAAGAGGAATAAGACAATGATGTATAGTGGTTCAGCCAATTTGGCCTACATCCACTGTGAGTGTGTGATCCACTAAGTATGGGCACTAATGGCCTTGGATACAATGCATATAAGCTCCTCTCTCTCTCTACTGTGTAACCAGCAGAGCTTTTGCTAGGGTTCCAATTATCCATCCCTTGTAGGGTTGTAGGTGACAAGTATATATAAGTCTTGGGGGGTGTAGTGTACCCCCCAAGTATGCATGGTGCATGTGAAAGATGATCTAACCAATCCCCTGTTGACACCTGTAGATGCCAAATAATGACATAATATTCCCTCACGTAAGGGTGTGATTTTGTTATAAAGGTCTCCCTTGTGCCATGTGAGCCTCACGCGCACTATTCCACGCGTCTCCCAAGCCACACGCTGTGATGATGTCACCCTCGGCCTATGAGCCAAGGCCGAGGGCAAAGTTCCTTCTCGTAGTGAGTCTGGCCTAATTTAGGCCTCGTACTGTCGTACCCTCGGAGGGTCGTCCGGATCCTGATGAAGGGTCGGCCCCCTGAGGGGTCGTCCGGAGCCTGATGAAGGGTCGGCCCCCTGAGGGGTCGTCTGGAACCTGATGAAGGGTCGGCCCCCCTGAGGGGTTGTCCGGAGCCTGATGAGGGGTCGGCCCCCTGAGGGGTCGTCTGGAACCTGATGTAGGGTCGGCCCCCTGAGGGGTCTTCCGGAACCTGATGAAGGGTCGGTCCCTGAGGGGTCGTCCGGTTGGAGGGTATATTTGGGTATATCAATTACTTAGTCTAACGATGTAGATGATCAATTATGAACCCAATACTACGAAAATACATAATAGATGTTATGTTACTTTAGTGGGTAGTATATCAGGGGTACTTTGGGAAATAAGAAGTACAGGTGTAGACGGTTAGCTTCTGGACATGATTTATGCTAGAAGCATCGATTATTAATTGTTGTTAAAATTCTCAGACTTTAAGATTTGGGACTTAGGATGGTATGCGTATAGTATTACACTTAGATGAGAGGTGAGGTACTTATCTCATGAGACTGCTGATGGGAGGTACATACTTTAAATTAAATGCATTATTGCATTTTAATTTTGATAAGTTAGTTCTTGCAACTCTAGGGTGCTGACCCAAATTATAAAATATTTTCTCCCCCCTGGTTTTCATCAGACTTGCGATTATATATTTCTTACCAATGTTCATCTTCTTGATTCTAGCCTAGGTTGATATGTCCTTTCTGCCATTTATTTTGGATATTGTATGGGCATAAGCCCAGAGTTTGTTATTCAGTCATTGGAGATAGTATTTTATTTGGATGTTGATGTTGGATTTATTATTTATTAGTTTTTAATTAAATTGGTTTTATCGTGCATGTGGTTTTAAAATATAAATATTTTATCGTGGTTTGATGCTGAGAATGATATAAATTGATAGATAAGTCCCATCTTCGGTGCATTGTGTCTGAAAAACCTTTACGTGAAAAATGGGGGTTGTTACAATGTGTCCCTACCGGATTATTATCTCCTGTATGGTCAGCAACTTCTCTTATTTTTCCCACACCAAACTATCATGAGCTCCCATATCCATAATGTGACCCTTAGAACCAGAAGTGTCTTCATCATTATTTTTCTTGGGTATATATACATAATTAACTAGAGACCTTCCTCAAACTTTTGATTTTGATCTATATTCCTATTAACACGAACAACACATTGATTCAATTGAATTTTATCCTCCACTTAAATCTTTATAGTGACTCTACATCAATTACCGAGTTCCCTAATATTTTGCAATGAGAACACATGGGTGGTAACTTGTCGTAAATCACATCCTTCTCAAAGCTAACTCCATTATGCCTAACAAGCAGTTGATCAGGCATGACATAATAAATCTCCACAATAACGAGAACCATTGAAAAATAACCATAAGGCTTATATAAGGTAGGTTGATTAATTTTAATAGGGTCACCCAAACATCTGGCAATATCCATCAAAATTTGGGCCCTCCAATATTCAATTCCCAATCCCACAAATCTAACCCACACAGGAGAAGAAGTTGTTTTTTAATACAAATTTTAAACTTCACTATTAAAATTAATCAACCTACTTTATATAAGTCTCATTACTAACCTTACATAAGAAATAATCTTCGTCTCATTACTAACCTTACATAGAAAATCTAAATTTACATGTTTCTTCTTGTCATGCATATCAAAAGAAAGAGCAACGATATTAGGATCAAAGAACTTTCATGAAGAATGAAACACATTAGATTGAGAACTTAGAAAAGAAAGAATCATGAAAAGTACGTGAAAATAAGGAAATCACCATGAAACTCTAGAGTCACTTAGGGTTTAAAAATTGCAATATTAAATAATAACTCTTATTAACAATTAATTTATAAAATTGGAGTTCAAATATTTCAATCTTAATACAAAATTTCCTCCCAAATATTGAACACAAAATGCTTCAGAAACACTCAAATATAAAAATACAAGTATTTACTATTTTGGGTGCTTCTAAAGTAAACTGACATATTTTCTTTGTCTACAACTCCTCTCTCTTAAACTATGTATAATGAGTTTTTCTATAGGTGAAAGTGTGAGAAATGGGAATTTTAAATTGGTGAGATTTTAGATAATTAAAATAAAAGTTCCCTTAAATTATAGATAAAGTCGTTAAACTTTATGGTGCACGTGGGAGGAAATTAAAGGAAGGGTAGCATTAGGGTGCATGGCAGTAATAAAGGCAAGACTTGTGGGTTTTATTTTAACTTTGCATTTCCATCATTATTGAAAGAAGATTTTTGAAACTACTTTTGCTCTTACAAAACTTCTTATTTTCAAACTTCGCCTGAGCTACAAAGTTGTGAGTATTTTAAAGACCCTTCCGAAAAGCTATGGTACGACATCAATGGACACTCGAACGGATTTATAAGCATTTTTAGTACATTTGTGTTGACTGTATCGTGTCACATCATATTCTAACATATTTTGCATATCAACTCATTTGTTATTCGAACACCCAAGGCGCCTGTAAAAATTCAAAATAAAAACAATTAATTCAAACTTATATTATAAAATTATAAGAAATTACAAAATTATCCTTATTTTCAGTTTACCCCTCCCCCCCCACCCCCCCACCCCCTCCCCCCCCCCCCCCCAAGAAAAAAAAGAAAAAAAATCATATATCACTCATTTTAACTCAAAATTTAACCAAAGGAAAAACTTCATATTGCCCAGATAAAAATTTAAAAATATCTTTTAATCCCATGAAATTTTGGAAATTACTATTTTACTATTTAAGATGGCTAAAATTGCATTATTAATTGAATTTGTTTCAAACTTGTATTTTTCTTCTCAATAGCAAAAAATCACTCTAAAACCTTTTTATTTATGATAAAATGGGCCTAACAATGCCTAGATTTGGATACAATGTACTCATCAAACCTCCAAACCTAAACTTTTCTAGTCCTCGAGCAAATCTAAAATTTTAAAATCGAACTCACTTTTGTAGGAATCACAATTGCACTTAGAATGTGTAACAAGACGTCAAACCCCTACGTTAACTTAGTGGACGAGTTCTGTCTCGTGAGGGTTTGTAGTGGATATACCCAGAAAATTTAAAAACCTTACTCAATTTACAAAATATAGAAAAGTAATATAACCAAGTCTTAAAAGCAATCTTTATAAATATAGTAAGAATTCATTTTTTAATCTCAACTTATCGTGCGCGCGTGTGTGTGTAGTTAATATAATCATCCATTTTAAAAGATTTTATCGTTACATTTCCTATCTAAAAGTATATTTTAATTTTAAAATCTTACAAGATATACTCATAATCGATCACTCAGAATTCGACCATTTTCTCTTGCTATATGAATAAAAGAGTAAATTCAATGATCAAATTTCTCATATACATAATGAAAAATGGACTTTTTAATGGATGAATATGATCTTGTAAATGAAAAATTGATTAATTTATGAAAACTTCGAATCACATTATAGATTGTATTCATCTTCTCTCCACACTATAACTATTCCACTTAAGATCGATTAGGACTTTCTCTCCACTGTATTGTAGGCTCGGATTTTGGATAGAAAGATCGAATTTTGGAGTTGAAATTTTTTCTTAAAATATCAAGGTTTTTCGATATTTTGACTTTGTCAAACACTTTTATGTAATACCCATAATTTTAATGACTTTTAATATGAGATAAATTAAAAGTTAATGGGCCAAATTAATGGGATTAATTGAAATTAATTATGTGAAAAAAATTTAATTGGGATTAATCCGAATTGAATATTACTAGATATTAAAGTAATATATGATTTTGAATAGTACTTATTGATATAAAAGTAATATGTGAATATAATAATTACTGTCGAGAGCTATAAATATGGCAATAATGAAAATTAAGTCGGGATGCGCTTATTAGTCGTGTCGGGACTAAAGTTGGGAAATAAAATGAGATTTATTTTTAATTCATTCAAATGATCATTTTGAGTGCGCCGTTGAGTTCGGAAGGGTCGAAATAGGCAGAAAAGTCTACCCGGGAGTTTGATTTGGGTCTCGGGTCAATTGGAAGATAAAAGGACACCCTGAAAGGGCATTTTAGTCATTTTGCTTGGGAGATGAATAGTACCTACGTTTTTTGTCCTTTAGCTAACCTTGGATAATTGCCATATATATGTGATTTTAGATTGTACGTAAGTTTCATTTCATCAAAACACAAAGTGAGGTCTTTTGAGAGAGAGTGAATAGACTTAGAGAGAAAGTGAAAGGTTATCTAGAGGAGAGGAAGAGTTGCTTGGAAAGGAAGAGTCACCTAGGGAAAATTAAGGGGACAACCACTATCTCAACACCTTGCACCACCACCAAATAGCCACCGAAAAAAGGAAGAGGAGGTTCCAAACACTTGTCTTCTCCAAAGGTTCAGATCTACACATAAGGCAAGTGTAATTATTGCTCTATTTTAGTCCTTATATTATCCATTTTAAAATAGGATTTTCTATTGGATTGATGAACTTATGAATTTGGGATTAAAATTAGTCATAAATCAAGTTTAATGGATAGTTAAATTCATGTGGTTGGAGATTTATACATGTAGAGACTATGAACATGAAAATGGATAGGTTTAACGTGTAGAGGATATATATAAATATATATTGAAGATATGAAAATGATGATAGGTATTGCATGTAGATGAATACTACTCAATTTGAATATGGATGTTTGATGATTTATATATGCAATGATAGTTCTAAATTCTGGGTTTTTAAGAGGTATAAAAATGGAGAATTTAGATAAATTGAAATTTTAAGGATTTAATGGGTTTGATGATGATACACTTATGAACGTATAGATTTGATGTTGCTCTAATGTGAAAATCAACCTTGAACATGTTAGAAAAATGTTGGAATATCTCGGTTTTGGGTAGAATATAATCCATACGGGTTTGAGTGCAAGATCATGAAGAAAAATGCAGAAAACTGAGGTTGAAGAAAAACTCGAATGATGCTGATCTCGTTGGAACGAGATGCCATCTCTTTGGAATGAGAATTTTGGGTTTCTGACGAGATTCCAAAAATTTTGTTTTATCCCACAGTAGGTTTTGAATCATTTTGGTACATTAACAAAGAGTGAGAGACTTGGGTTAATGTTAGGAAAGTAAATATTGAATTAAGGATAGAAAATATTTGAGTGATAACTACATAATAAAATACGATGAATTATGTTTGAATAATTTTGGTACATTAAAAAGGAGTGAGAGACTTGGGTTAATGTTGGAAAATTATATTAAAGTGAGAAAGACATTATGTAAGTGATAACTACATAATAAAGTATGATAAAGGGAATAATCGTAATTAACAAGTACGGGTAGAATTGATAAATACAACGGGTACTTGGGATAAGATAAATTCCTATTATGATATATACAGGTCGAGTTTATGCCTATTACTATATAGGATGAGCATATACCTATTGATTTATAATTTGCGTGTATGACTTACCTCTACTACTTGCTATCGATGGGAGGTTTGCGCATTGAGGACAGTCATATCCTAATGAGCCTTAAGAGGGATATTTGACTTATTGCCTCAGAACATAGGACTTAGGTTGGATTGCCATTAGTGAGAACAATGGTATTGAATGGTATTTTGGGTGCGTAGCCCAAAGTCTTAGGACTATCTTTGCCTCCACTGTTTGTGATTTGTTAATTATGCTTCGTGGGATATATCGAACCTATGGTCCTTTATATAGTGACGAGATGTACTGTGAAATGATAGCAGAGTACTCATGCACTGCAGCTGAAGCCTCAGGGTGCAGTATTATATATATATAATAGATTGAATGCATATATATACTTGTGATAGTGTTTACTGGGTGAATTGAGTAGACATGAAAGATAATGAAATCTGAAATTAATTAAGTAAGCAAATATTTAATTATATTGAATTGGAAAAGGGTTTATCCATGTTAAAGATAAATTAGATATATATGTATTACCTGTATTGCGAGATGGAAAGATATGGCCTATGGTTAGTTGGCACTGATATGAACTATTTAGCATGGGAATAGTAACTAGTATAGTTTTAGGGTACGTTAGGTGTGCACTCTAGATGAGAGGTGAGGACCTCAAGAGAGAGTCCGATAATCTAACATGTATATAATAATTGTTGAATATAGCATTTATTCACTTGCTGCTTTCTAAACTATTTTTACACCGGGGGGCTCTGACCCATTTTCTTGCATATTCTCTTATCTCTTGTATCTCCTATATCAGGTGTCCAGCCGCTGGGACGCCAACCATAGAGGATTAAGATTTTTGATGAGCTATGGATGCTATGGAGTTGGACTTTGTTTAGAATATTTCATATTCATTGATTCATACTCTATATTTCATCTTTCATTTAGGGCATGTCACCCAAGAGGATTCTGGTTATTTCTTTTCTATCTTAGATAGATTAAATTCTTATGTCGGTTTTGGTACATTTAATTTTTGATGGCATTACTGTATTGAGATAGTTAAACTGGAGAGTTTTATTTCAGTTGCATTTAATTCAGTTTTGATATTACTCAGTTGTTATTCATTGTGTGAATGGATTGTGTTAAATGGTTTATGTATTAAAAGTGGAATTTTTAATTATATTAAAATTCAAAAAGTTTAACACCTACTTAATTGGATATTAGGTGATTAAATAAACAAAAGTATTTTTCAACAGATATGCTAAGAATGAATTAACTGTAAATTCGGTTTTAATTGGGTATAAGACTGATCACCCGGTAGTTAATTGAGTGGGGTGTTACATTTTATATCTTTTTTTTTCTTTTCTTTTCTTTTCTTTTTCAAACTCACCTACTCTTTTTCTTTCTTTTTTCATTTTCCCATTCTTTCTTTCTTCTTTTTTTTTTCATTTTTTTTCGCATCATTGTTGCAAACTTTATTTTCATTTGGTCTTTTCTTACTGTGGCTCTATCATGATATTTTAATAAAATGGGTAAGGATTTTTGTATTTTCAATAAAAGAATATTTTTCTTGGCACATTTGGTCTTGCAATGAAATAATTTAAAAACATCAATTTTTAGGCATAAATTTTGGACTTTTAAAACGATGGCATAATCTCATTTTTCAAGTCCCGTTAAGTTAATTTGTGTCTCAAGTTAACTTACTAAGACTTTTAGTGCTTAAGATTCACATTTTTTCTTTTATTCTTAATAATCGAACAACAAAATGAATTTGAAATCATTAATGAATTAATCACTAAAGGAAAGTTTGAGTTATTTTAACGTGGAGTGATTTAAATCTCTCGAAAACGATCTTTGGCACCGGGTTAAATTTTCACACTTATTCGCTAAGTACTTTCACTTTCGCTTCAATATCCATTTTCGATAATATTATAGGGCTAATGTGAAAAATATTCATAAATTGAGAGATTCGTTAATTAATTTTATATTAAGAAATTATTTCAAAACACAATTATTTTGAAAATATTTTTTGAATGTTTGTAATTTTTTTATTTTATGAATTTTGCCAAAAACTTGCAGGCAAGTTTCTAAAATTACCGCGAGTGCACTTACTATTATAGTATAGCTTATGCAAGTATGGATCGAACTCGCAAAGATTTTCTCAATTCGTCTAAATTATCAAATTTCCATCTAAACAATATAGTTGTAGAAATATGATGTAGAGATAAAAGACAATAGAAAAATAATAAATGAGTAACACAAATTATGTTAGAAATTGGAAGAGATTACTAGGATTTTATATCTGTTTACCGTTTTTACTAGTTTATAATTAATTAGTCTAACTCGCAATTCCCTTTTATAACTCAAAATTATACCGACTCTTGTCATGTAAATTTCTAATTACGAAAATGTGAAAGTTGAAATAAAATATTCGTATATCTATTTTTAGATGCCAAAAATTCGTATTCCATTAAAATATCATTGCTAAACATTAAATGTAAAACTTAAGCATGGACTATGAAGCCATTTAATATAAGCACAATCCATCAAACGTAAGTACAGGATATGAGTTAAAGTTATCACATCTAAGAAGTTTATGTCAATCATAAGCATGGACTATCAAACAATTTAACATAAGCATAATCCATCAAATCTAAGTACATAAAATCAAAGAATGTAAATTGTAAGGAAAAATTTCCAATCAAATCAATTTGAATATAATCTCATTATTCTGGATAAAACATTCGAGTCATAGGATATACTTTGTGTTGCTATGACGTGTTTGATGAAGACATAGTGGCCAAGCTTCAAAGATTGGATATATATCATCGTTTTTATTGCCTAGTTTGCCTTTACATTTACTGAAGATCTCGCAGGTATGAATTCATATTTAATATGAGTCCTTGGATTTTTTAAGGGTGTTTGTTTTTGTACATAAAAACGGTTGGAACTATTTTTAAATTTTTTTCAAAGAAAAATATTTTTGATTTTAATCAAATTAGAATGAGAATTAAGCTTATTAGAACAAAAATATAGTTTTTGTTAGAACGACTTTAAGTCTTATTATAACGACATTGAGATCTCGTTAGACTGACTTACTAATGATCGTCATACACCAATTCTCAGTCAAGGATTTCACGCCTCATTTGAAGCTCGCTAGAAGTTGGTTTGAACGAGAAAGCTGTTTCGATTGAACGAAATGTAGTTTCCTTAGAAGGAAATGATATTCTTGTTCGAATGACCGTAGTTTTTATTTGAACGAGTTCATTGCCTTAATTTTCGTATTTTCACTATTTAAGGCTTGTTAGACTAGATTTTTTAAGAACTTTTGGCGAAAAATGATTTTCTACTTGTTTACCAAAGGTCCAAACCCTTTGTTCCACTATATATATATATATATATATATATATATATAAAGATGCAAGATTCATAATTCATATGCTTTGAGATCTTTAAATTGGGCATCAAAGTTTTTTTCATCTTGAGAGAACGTATTTCGTGCAATGGACTGTGTGTGTACTATTTGCAGTGTTGACAGTTGCTGAGCCTCATCGATGGATACCGAGGTGTGCGTGGAGTCATGCGTTGTGCTAGCTTGTGTGGGTGGATTCATGTGTTTCATGTAGAGGAGTGGTCGAAGATTTGAAGAGCATCAAGACTTGTGAGGATGGAGTTATTGAGTAAGTCTGCTGTCAAACTTTAATAATTCCATATCATAATGAACTGTTTGGCTGGGTTGTCCAAGGTTTTTTCTTTTGTGGTTTTCCTCGTACATCAGGGTCTTGTGGAAGATTTATTTATTTTATCAACTTATCACTTATATCCATGCATTAAGGTAAAAAGATAAAATTGGCTATATCTATTTTCCACAACAAATAGGTGTAATTGGTGCTAAATTTAATTGGGTTAATATAGCTTAAAGTTTCAATAATTAAAATTTCAAAAAATATAAAAATTAGACTTTTTGTTTGCAAAACCATCCTTTCCTAATCACACCTTTAGAAGGAGATGAATTCTCAAATATGTATCAGAGCTAGAATACTTAGTTATTATGGTTTGATCTCGTGTCTTTAAGCATAAATTTTGGAGAATTTGATGGTATTAGAACCCTAATATTTGATGGCTCGGACAACGCCTACTGAAAAATGCGTATGAAATCAACAGTTAGGGCTATAAATGAATGGGTTTGATTAGATATCATTAAAGGTTGGTATCCACGTGTCAAGAGAGATAGAGAAGCAATTCATTTAAAACCCATTGAATCATAGAGTGAGGCTGAACATAGGTGAGAAAATTTTAATTTTAGAGGTTTAAATGTTTAAATGTTTAAATGCTCTATTTTGTTCTGTTACTCCAGAGGATTTTCGTTGTATTAAGACTTGTGAGAAATTTAAAGAGGCTTGGGACATACTCCAACTCGCCCATGAAGGAACTAGTGTTGTTAAGACTTCCAAATTCCCAATCCTCACCACTGAGTGTGAAACGATTAATATGTTTAAGAGTGAGGCCTTTGATGAGTTTTACCCTAGGTTGTTTGGCATAGTTAACTCGTCATTTAACTGTGAGATAAGAGACCCAAAAGTCGAGTAATCAAGAATATCATAAGGTTTTTACTAGAAGGATTTAATCCAAAAGTTACCGCTTTCAATTCTTTAGGTACTCTTAACTCTACGAAACATGAAGATCTTTTAGGTGACTTATAAACTTATGAGCTTGACATGTTTACCTCTAAGAATGTGACGATGAAAGAAAAGGTCATTGCTTTGAAATCCCAAAAGGAGGAAACACTTTTTTCAGATGATGGGTAGTTTATCCATGTTAGCAAAGAAATTCAAGAAATTTATCAAATTCCAAAAGTAATCAAAAGATGTGAAAAGGTTTGAGAAAAATATGCACAACAAGGCCAAATCACTTCCCTAAAAATTGAAATGATAATTTTGATAGAGATGAGTAAAAAAGATTTTATGGTTGTGAGGGTTATGGCCATAGGATAAATGAGTGCTCCAGTAAACTAAAGAAGGAGGGAAAGAAACCGATAGCATTTAGTGATAGTGATCCAAAAGATGGAAACAATTCTCCCATTGTGCGTAACTTTACCATGTTCATGGCTATTCATGTGAGCTTAGATGAGATATACTCCCACAAAAATATTTTTTTAGATGACACTTTCGATGCCATAGTTTGTTGATCCCAAGTGAGTGATGGCTAAGTGAGGGGAGATGAGAGTGAGAGTGAAGAAGAGGAGTATGAGATTGAACTCCAAGTTGGCTTTCGTGAATTATATACGGAAACTTTGAAAGTAAAGAAGGCTAAGATGATGTTGGAAGCTAAGTTGAAAAATTTCCCATAATGAATTAAGATAGTGTTTTGATTGAGGATCTTAGCCAACGTGAGAGGATTATTCGAGAGAAGCTAGAGTATATTGAGGGTAATAGAGATAGTCTTCGTAGTTTGATGTAGGCTATGAATAAATAGCTTTTAGAGTTTGAGGATTCTAGGCGTTTACTCGAGTTGAGGATAGTTGATCTTGAGGAGAGATTAACAGATTCATGTCAGGTAAAATTTTATTTGAAATCTAGATAGAAAAAGTTGGATAAAATGTTAGGCACGGTCCAAATTAAAGATGATAAGGGTGGAATTAGATTCGATGATCATTATTCTTCAGCTACTAAAATCAAGACCATATGTTTGAGAGATTCTACTAGGAATGTTAGGAAAGGTCAACCCTTAAGTAACACCCATCGCCATATTTACACTTGCACTCATTGCGGTATGAAATGTCACCTTTGACATTTTTCTTATTATATGAAGAGCAGTCCTAGAAAGTCTAAGAATAGAGTCACCGTGGTTTCCAAAGTCCCTAAGACTCATGTTACACCTACTTGGGGTTAAGAAATTTGATTTGGAGGATTTACATATTAAACTTGTTGATTCTTGTTTGATTGCACATGATACTTCCCATGCTATGTCTAATGGTTTATTATGTTAGCTTATTTGTCATACTCTATATGCTTTATGATATTGGTTTCTAGTGTTATTACATGTGTATCTTTTGTATTTCGATTTACTATTTTTTGCGTCATAACAAAAAGATTTTGTTTGTATTTTGAGTTAGAGTTTGTTTTCAAAAATTGAAAATTTGGTACTTTATTTTGAATTTTTTTAGAAAAACTAAAAAGGATTTACGGTTTCAGTGAATTTTAGTTTTACACATTTGGCGTGGCATATTGATGTGTTTGAATCCAATTCATTTTGTACTTTGCACATGTCTAGGACATTTGGTTATGATTGCTGATACATAGATTGTTCTTAACCAGGTTGTTCTTAATCATGCTTGCATGGAATTATTTCAAACCTGATTTACTTAATGGATTTGACTTTGTATATATTTCACACACATGCACGATCTTTTTGAATGTTAACTTCCCATGTATATTTGAGCTTTGTGAGATATCTTTCCATCAATCTTTTCATCTACATATTTTGTGACTATGGAGGATTTTTTCATGTAAGAATCATTGCTCGTGAGAATGTTTAAATTGTATTGAAAATTAATATATGAGGGTGTATAGGAAAGGGATACAAAAGGATAAAAAATCCTTTGCGGAAAATCTACCATTGGCAAGATCCTAATGAAAAAAGTTAAAGCCAATAAAAACAAAAAATTGCCAAAGGACAACATAGTTTGTTTATTTTATCTTTCAAAAGAAATAGCTTCAAAAGAACTGATAAGAGGAAAGAAAATAAATATGATAAATGTTTATCTTTTGGAGATGTTTAGTTGAAGATCAACGGGTTTGCACAATGAAACCTAGTTATACTTATTTTGTCATGATGCTATTAATTTGTAGAATCATAAATATTCTAGGCTTTTGTCCATTGTGCTTGTTTTTTCATTAACTTCAATTTATCTTGTCACTTGAGTCTAAATATTAGTTTGATAAAGTTTTACAGTCCATTAGAACTTCTTGAACATATTTGAATGTTTGGGTTATAATTCATTTGTATCTAGTTCACGCCCATTCATTCCATCCCATGTGTTTTGACACATCTATACTATACTAGTATATAAGGCTTGTGTGTTATATGTTGAGTTTTTGTGGCTGTTTATACCTATATATATTTGTCGGATTTCCATTGGTATATTTTTTGCATATTTATATAAGGTATCATGTTTTGAATCTTTACGGTTTGCATTAGTCCATATTTTCCATATGCTTTATCACTGAATTTTATTTGGCATGATTTGTGATCATATTGGTCTTTCCCATTATGTGCATTGGAATTCATTTTTGGTAATGTTTCGCAAATTGGTAATTTTAAAATTGGTATAATTAATCATTTTTTATTCATATTGGAATCTTTTAGCATTGATAATGAGATTATTTGATCATAATTTGAGCTATTTGTGCTTGAGTTTCCATGTTGTGTGTTTATTGCATTTTACACCATCGCATGCTTTACTCCCTTCTCCCTATGTTTAAAATTTGTATGTAAGGATCACATATTTTTGGAGATATTTGGTTTTTAGGGGGATTAATTTTTCTATGTTATCTTACTTTATCTATTGCTGAATAAAAAGGGGGAGAAATTGTATCTTTCCTTGCGTAATTAGTATATCTTTATCTTAGGGGGGTGCGTCTTAACTAGGTTGAGATTGTTTTAGAAATTATTAGATGTCTATTCAATTGAGAATTTATACTTGTTATATTCTTTTTGCGTTTCAATGTGTGCTTAAGTGTGCAATTTTACAAGTTTGCAACATGAGACAAAGTTCTCAAGAAAAGAAAAGCTACTTAGGGGTGTGCATCTGTCTAACGTATGAAATCTTTTACCGTTTTGGGGTTGGAGAATGAGTCATTTTAGAGAGGTTGACAGCCCATAGGATTTTTGTTATGGTTTTGTCGCGGAATAGCCAAAGGGAAGATTTATAAGGATAAATTTCCAATTGAGTCAATTTGTATGTAATTGGCATTATTCAGGACAAAATTTTGAGTCATAGGATAGACTTTGTATTGTTGAAACCATAGTCCTATGGCGTGTTTGATGAAGACGTAGTGTCAAAGATTCAAAGATTGGATACACAGTGCCATGTTTAGTGCCTAGTTTGTCTTCGTGTTTACCGAGGATCTCGCAGGTATGAATGCATATTGAATATGAGTCCATGGATATTGTAAGGGTGTGTCTTTTTGTACTTAAAACGTTTGGAACTATTTTTTAATATTTTTTAAAGAAAAATATATTTTTTATTTTAATCTCGTTATAATGAGAATGAAACATGTTAGAATGAAAATATAGTTTTCGTTAGAACGACTGTAAGAGTCTTTAGAATGATCTTGAGATCCCGTTAGAACGAATTACTAACGACCATCAAATGAAAATTCTCTGTCAAGGATTTCACACCTCATTGAAACCTAGTTTAAATGAGAAAGTTATTTCGGTTGAAAGAAATGTAGTTTCACTATAATGAAGTGATATTCCCATTCAGACGACCTTACTTTTCGTTCGAACGAGTTCACTGCCTTAATTTTTGTGTTTACACTATTTAAGGTATGTTGGACTCAGATTTTTCAAGAACTTCTAGTGAAAAATGATTTTCCACCCTTTTACTAAAGTTCCATACCCTTTGTTTCACTTTATATGTTTAAAGATCCAAGATTCATAATTCATATACTTTGAAATCTTGAAATTGGACACCAAAGTTTATTTCTTTCATTTTGAGGGAACTTGTTTTATGTGGCAGACTCTGTGTGTGTTGACAGTTTTTAAGCCTCATCGGTGGATATCGAGATGTGTGTGGACTCATGTGTTATGGAAGCTTGCATGGATAAATTCCTTCCTTGCACTGTGGAGGAGTGGCCGAAGATTTGAAGAGAGTCAAGGCTTGTGAGGATCGAGTCATTGAGTAAGTCTGTTGTCAAACTTTTGTAATTCCATATCATAGTAAACTGTTTGGATGGATTGTCTGAGGTATTTTCCTTTGTAGTTTTCCTTGTACATCAGTGTCTTATGGACAATTTATTTATTTTATCTACTAATCTCTTCGATGCATGCATTAGGGTAAAAAGATAAAATTAGGTAAATCTAGTTTTCCCAACAAATCGGTTTAATTGGTGCTATGTTTAATTGAGTTAATTTAGTTTAAATATTCAATAATTAAAATTTTGAAAAATCTAAAAATTGGACTTTTTGCTTGCAAAACCTTCTTTGCCTAAACACACAATTTGAAGGGGTTTCGTTCTCATAAATAAAACAATTAGTTTCAAAGGTTTAAAAAATCACTCTCATGACGAGTTATTGAAAATGTTTGTAGAATAAATAGGGAATTTAAGATAATTAACCTAATGAAAACATACACTAAGTAATCATGGTAAATTTCACCTAATCCTTGCAACCAAATTAATCTATCATCAAAATTAAAACCTAAAAATTGCAAGATGAAATAATATTTCTCATTAATAATCAACTTACAAAAGTGGAGTCCCAATATTTTAATACTAATACAAAAATTCCACCCAAATCTTGAACACAAAATGTCCCTAAAACACTCAAAAAATAAAAATATGAGGATAAAGTGCGTATACGAGAATATGAGGATACAATGTCCTTCAAACACTCAAAAACTACTCTAAAATACGAGGATAAAATGTCCCTCAAACACTCAAATAAATGAAAAATAATATATTTCCTGTAACAACCCTCGCTTTTAGGAGGCTAATTTTATATTAATTTACAGCATAAGGTAATTATATAAAATGTTGGAACTGGAGTAAATATTAATTTAATGAGTTAGAAGTTAATATTTACTAGATTGATGCATATTTACTCTATGTGAAAGTAAGTATCATCGGGTTGCATGTCTTATAGTGTCATGTATTTTAAATGACATTATGGTTTAAAATGAAATTGGAACTAGAGATAATTTATAAAATTATCGGATGGCAGATTAGAGGGTGTAGTTAGTCCCAGAATGTCCGAGACAGTCAAAATAAGTGCCATAGTGTGTTTTTGGGTTTCAGGCACTTTTACCTGGTTTTAACTTAAACGTGTATTGGGAGTCATTTTAATGTGGTATTAACCACTTAAATTGGAGACTTTAGACTTAAGTCACGATTTTTAAGTCTTGCCCTTATTTTCATTTCTCATTTTGGTGTCTTAAACATAGAGAGAAAAGGAGAGAAAGAGAGAGGAAGAGAAAAGCAGAGATTGAGAGAGAGATTGGAGATTGAAGAATCGGGATTGCTTCTTCCACAAAGAAATCTGAGATCTCAACCCTAAGGAAAGTTTTCTACTTGCTAATATGTGATTTAAGATGAATAATTTGTGTGATATTTATGTATTTGCATTGGGTATCAAAAATGGAGATTATGGTATTTAAACCTAGATTTTGGTTTTGATGATGGTATTGTGGGTTTTAATGGTTATAAACCATGTAGGATAATATTTGGGTAGATAAATGTTATTGGTTGTGTTTAAAATGGAAGAGATTTGAGGTTTGGAAAAATTAGGATTCATAATCCTTAAAGCCATTCTTGGCAAATCCGCAGGGGCGAATCGATTAGCATAGGGTCAGCTTACAGGTCTGTTTGGACCGAATCGATTCGTCCATGCTGAATCAATTCGGTAGGTTACAGAGTCCTAGGTTCTCCTTCCGAACCGATTCACTTTTTGGGCGAATCGATTCGGTTTCCTGCTGTTTTTGAGTTAATTTTATAACTCAATTCCAATTCTTTTTCTTTAAGTCTAGGGCCTAGTAACCTTCTTGAATGAAGTAAACTTAAAGTCCTAGAGTGTGAGATGAGTTAGTTGATTACCCTACATTAGGAATGGGTTATGTGGGGACTTTTCTGGGGTTATGCCTATTGATGCTAGGGAAATCTTTCTTCTAGTTGATTGTTATGAAACTAGGAGATGTAGTGTTATGTTTGGGAGACTTTAGAGGCTCAATTGAGCTTTATTAGTTTTGGTGGTTTATATTGTCACCCCAAAAGAATGTTGGGAGATTTCAGAAGCTCAATTGAGCTATGTTAACCTTGATGGTTCATAATAACACCATAAAAGTGTGTTGGGAGAATAAATTGAAAGATTTTTCATTCCTTTGAGGTATATAGTATTGGGGTTTTAAAGTAACACCCCAAAATGTTTGTAGATAATTAAGAGTTTATATACTCCTTTGAGGTTGTAGTAACGATATAATTTATAGTATGGCTCCGGATAATAAGGTGAATTATTTACAATAATGTAAATAAGTATGGTTTTAAATAAAACGAAACATATATGTATAAATGGAAATGATATGGAAATGGTAATGATGATGGCAAATGATAATTTACTTAATCATGAATATGGTAAATGGTAATTTACTTGATTTTTGAAAATGGTAAATAAAATGGTTGGAACACACCCTCTCTAAATGACATCATAAGGGAAGTTCGCGCAAGAGGTGAAGCCCCCTGGATAATGAATGCAGGGTGGATATAGTCATAGGCCATGTGAGAATTTGTGTTGTATATTTTCTAAGATGGGTAGGTAATTCTGGGTGTGGTTATGACTACCCCGCAGGCACATGGCTGCTTCCCGATGTTTTGCGTTATAGGTGCCCAGGTTGTCTTATGATAGGCCCTGAAAGATGATGGTCATTTAGGGGTGCGCACAGTGGGGAAACCCGAACGGGCAGTATTAGAATCGTTATATGTATATATAAATATAACTATTCATAATCAAGTGGGACTTGATGGATTATATGCCGTAAAGAGCACAATGAAGTTCTACAAAGAGCACATATAAATGCCACAAAGGGAATTTGAAAATGATTATTTTCCTGATAAGGAAAGGATTTTTACAAAAAGTAAAATTGAGATAAAAATGCCATAAAGAGCATAAGATTGTGATTATATATATATTTCCTATTAAGGAAAAGATATATGAGTTAATTTGTGAATATAACGAAAGTTTTAGATTAATGTTGCTCATTTTATTTTCCTGGTTAGACTATGTTTTAAATTGTGTAGGTAGATTCTTATTTCTCTTTTATCATGATTTATCATTCATAACTATCATACTCTTTATTCATCTGGTAATCATATAGAAACGGGCCCTGACCCATTTATATTTCTTGTTGTTCTTGCCTCTTGTATCCGCTCAGGTACTCCGCCGCAAGGATGCCTGATCTGACTTCCTATTCCAGTGTCTCTGAGGAGCCGTGATGCTTTGCGGGTATTACGCGACATTTTGAAATAGACGCCGTCATCTTTGCACTCTAGTTAAGATCGAGTCTTTTTACTTGGGCGAGTGGCCCAAGCTTTTGTAATTGATTAATGTAATGTATTACGTAAATTATTGAGCTTGTTTAATATTGTTGTAAGAGTCTGTGGTTGACAGCATATTCGGTCCCTTATTGTAAAGTTGTGGGTATATAATATAATTTAATCTGGATTTCCACTTTCTTTTTAATTGGGTTGTTTAAATTCTTTTCTTTAACTTTAAAACCAAAACTTTTGGTAACCCATAGCGCTGCTGATGCTCCAGCCGGAAAAAGACAGGAGAATGACAGAATAAATGGATCCTTTAAGAAGGCGTCTCTTTGCTAATGCTCAGTGAACCAGCTCCTACACAAGCTTGGGCAACCTTCCCTTCTTCCTTTATGCTTGTCTTTCCTTAAGAAATGACACGGAGCGGAATAGACGAAGGCAGGAATTCGTGATTCAGAAAGAATATTCCGTATACTTCTTATTTTGTTGTGATGCTGAGAATGATTCCATTCATGAATCCATTGTTTTGAAGTATCGGGCTGGCCACCCCCTATTTCGGATGGCGGGTTATCACAGATGGTATCAGAGCATCAAGTTCTAGAGTCCTTAGGAATCGGTGTGAACGCGCTACGTCTTCCGCATTGTTTTTTATTTGACGTAGAGCCTTAGGATTAAGGTTGTTGAGTTCTCTTGTGAGATTTCGTTCTTCTGCAGGAGGTAGAACCTATAGAATATTTTGTGCATTTGTGTGAGATTAGTAGGTCGATTGAACAAGGGCGCCAAGAAAGGTTGTGGTGAAGGCGTTGCGAGATGGAATTAATAGGAACTGTAATTTGTGGTCGGGGATGAGGACCGATTTGGAAGTCGGTCCTTTGGGGCATTTCTTATTTTGCTACTGCGATCACTACGGACAGTGGACATAGTTCTCCAAATACCGCAAGAGTAGAGGGTGGTACTAAACTTGAGAATTCAAGCGACGTTATATTGAAGTGGAGAAGTGCCTAGCTAAAAAGGATGGAGGAAAATCCTTCACCCATAGGAGAAGGTTGATTCTCAATTGTTCACGCGAGGCTTGGTCAGAGTCCGACATGTGAATAAAGAGTTATGTGATTAGGGAGATCGTACACTACACAAATGTACGTATAAGGGAGAGCCTTTCAATGGAATGATAGGCTCTAGAATAAGTGTTATCAACACTTCTGATGGAGCAGTGATCATGAAACCCCATAGGTGGACATCCGCCCGGGGAGGTTTTATTGAACTAAGGAAGAGGAGGCCGGTAGCGTGTTCTCTTTTACTGAGAAAGTAAGAGGGGCTATGTGGATCATTGTTTGGTAGTAGGAGGCAGAACAATGGTTATGACGTGGAATGTAGAACCACGCATCTTCATTATGTTGATTTGGAGTACAAGGGCAAGAATAAAATGCCTAGTTGGGGAGTTGATGGAAGTAATGTTGGTTCGTATAAAACTCGAATATGGAGTCTGAGAATCATTGGTATTGACCCGGAGTGATTTGCATAAAATGTTGGGGGGAATTCCAACTTATTAGTGGGTGGTGTATTCCTTAGGATAAAATTTAGTAGTATTGTGTTTACTATAGATTCGAGTGTGTATCTCGAGCTTGTTGTAATATTGATGCTATATTATAGATAGAGAAATTATATGACTTCCGTAGTAGGGAAGTTTTATATTTTTATTCACTCGTTATAAAGCGAGTGACGATGTATTTTCTTTTTAAATACTATGTACGTTATGTATTACTTGTATGATATGTACTATATAAGTAAAGATATTTTTGTTTGATTGGGGTGATAGCAAGCAATTAGATTGCGAGGCTATCCTACTTCTAATTTCAGGATGGAACTAGTTGTCCTATAATATCTCCCCTAGATACAGGTTGAGACTTTATTGGGGTGGTTGAGGTAAGTGGGAGGTTTTTATTACTTGTTGTGTTATCTTGTTGGTGTGTTTGGTTGATTGTTTGTTTTTTATGTCATTAGTATGCCTTATCTCCACGACCGACATAGTTGAGTAGTAATGCATAAGAGGGGTTCCATGTTTGGATTCCGCTTATGCGGGACACTCCATGCATGATCCTCAACGACGTTGGAAGTGGATAGATGTTGTTCTTTCTTCTTTTAGTTCATTCCATTTTATTTTCTTTTATTTTGTTGGTTAAGAGATGGGTTGAAAGGTTTAGCCTAAAATCACGTAGAAGAGTGAGTAAGGTCTATTAAAGTGCGAGATAGAAGCACTGTTTATAGTTCTCTCCTCTGAACGATATGAGGGAGACTGAGATACGAAGTCGAATTGAGACTTTGGGTTATGCCTTGATAAGAAGGTTCTTTAAAAAGATGTATATATGTTATGGGATAAAATTTGTGAGACTTCATAGAAAGTGAATGTCTGATTAATGGAAATCTTTAACGATGCTATGGTAAAATGTAGAAGTAGAATTTTGTTAATAGAATTACAAGTTAAAAATTTACCGATCCCGATCATGTGTTTTAGACCATCACATCTTGATGACCGACGATGCGAGGTAGTAGTGTAACGGGAGGGTTTCTTGTTTGGATATTGCTTCGGAGAGACGTCCCACGTATGAAACCGAGTGAATGTCGGAAGTTGAGATAGGTCTTGGACACTAGGGATATACTTAGTATTATAGGTATACGACTTAGATAGGATATATATATATATATATATATATATATAGATCGACCTTATATTTATTAGGACGTAAGGCCATTAGGGCATGTGATGTTGATTTAGGAAGGCTATAGGGAGTTGACCACAAACATGTTATGGGTTGACCTTAGGGGGAGTAGATCCCTAGGAATGAGAAGTGTGGAATCTCGAGAATTGTTAGAGGCTGGGCTGATGGAGATGAGGCCTCTCTTAGATAGAAGGTTACATTGGTAACCTAACTTTCGGGGGTGTTAAAAGGATGAGCTAACTTTCACTCCTGAGCCCATTTTGTTAAGTTCGGGGGTGAATTTAAGGAACAAGTCTCTGCCAGGATGGGGAGTAATAATATTGGAGCATGAAACCGTTGTGTATGCATCTCACAAACTATAGCTTTGTGGGAAGTATTATTCCACGTTTGATTTGGAATTCATTGCGGTAGCAATCGCCTTAAAGAAGTGGAGGGACTATTTCCTGAGTAGAAAATTTAGTTTTTCTTGCGAGCAACAAGTTGTTGCAGTATGTAGGGGGAGAAATCAAGTTGGTTTATGAAGTTTATAACAGATTATTGATTTGGGATTTTCTCGTTCTCTAAGGGAATGCGGTTGGGGTAGTATATGCGTCAAGTAGAAACCCGTCGGAGATTTTTGTGTTGGCATGGAAAGCCAAATGCTAGGATGACTTGTAGCTAGAACATTTCGGTCTATGATTGACCATTTCACCTACTCGTGTGAAGAAGAGTAGTGGTGGAACGAAAAAGGGTATATTCATAGATGTTTGCATTGAATTGCTGGCATCAAACTAGTCATGATTCTATTTGAGGAAATTGTAGATCGTTCGACCAAGCCGTTGCTTTTCCAGACATTACGGGCGAACGATATGTAGAAGTGTACGCCCTGCTTTTATGGAGGGGTGAAGTACCTAACAATAGTGGTGGACCGAGACTAGTTATTTATGTCGAGGTTCGGTAAAGTATCTATGAAGGAATGGGAACCGTATGGAGATAGAGTATATTCTACTCCCCTAAAGTGGATGGATGAATGGAAGAAGTTGACTTAATGTCGAAGGGCATATATAAATGTGAACCTTAGGATACTTAATGGATGGTGCAGTAGTTGTATGGATGGAAATTCTCGTACAATAATTGGGCTTTTTGATGGCCTTATGGATCATTTCCTAAGTTATGGCACCGTGAGTGGCCTTGGGTAGCCGATTGAGAAATTTGCATATTTGTTGGATGAGACCAGCGAACAATATGTTCCTTGAACTTAGAACGGTCCCCGAACATTTATTTATGGATTGGGATTTTGAGCCATATG
The DNA here is from genome assembly GCA_949130495.1 of Sambucus nigra. Taxonomy (NCBI): domain Eukaryota; kingdom Viridiplantae; phylum Streptophyta; class Magnoliopsida; order Dipsacales; family Adoxaceae; genus Sambucus; species Sambucus nigra. Next base: position 329,328,148 of record OX422209.1, read on the forward strand.
CCTTGAAGGGCTACGCCTATACGGAGAGAAGATGAGTAGTGTTGGGGTTGAGCCATTTAGTGTTGGTGTGAGTACCCCTAAGGTGTGCAGAATGCTTTGTGCTATGCCAGAGTACAAATATTTTAGACTGAGATTGATAGTGACGACCTTAGTCCAAATCCATTTTGATACGCCTTAGCAACGAGGGTTTGTTATGGGCGATAGAATGATAGTTTAAGATAGTATACCCTTTATGCGTATAGGGTATGCCCGAATTTTGAGGGCAAAATTCCCTCATAAGGGGGGGAGAATGTAATAACCCTTGCTTTTAGGAGGCTAATTTTATATTAATTTACCACATAAGGTAATTATATAAAACGTTGGAACTGGAGTAAATATTAATTTAATAAGTTAGAAGTTAATATTTACTAGATTGATGCATATTTACTGTATGTGAAAGTAAGTATCATCAGGTATCATGTCTTATAGTGTCATGTATTTTAAATGACATTATGGTTTAAAATGAAATAGGAACTAGAGATAATTTATAAAATTACCGGATGCCAGTTTCGAGCGTGTAGTTAGTCCGAGAATGTCCAAGGCAGTCAAAATAAGTGCCATATTGGGTTTTTGGGTTTCGGGCACTTTTACCTGGTTTTAACTTAAACGCGTATTGGGAGTCATTTTAATGTGGTATTAACCACTTAAATTTGAGACTTTAGACTTAAGCCATGATTTTTAAGTCTTGCCCTTATTTTCATTTCTCATTTGGGTGTCTTAAACATAGAGAGAAAAGGAGAGAAAGAGAGAGGAAGAGAAAAGAAGAGATTGGTGATTGAAGAGTGGGGATTGCTTCTTCCACAAAGAAATCTGAGATCTCAACCCCAAGGCAAGTTTTATACTTGCTAATATGTGATTTAAGATGAATAATTTTTGTGATATTTATGTATTTGCATTGGGTATCAAAAATGGAGATTATGGTATTTAAACCTAGATTTTGGTTTTGATGATGATATTGTGGGTTTTAATGGTTATAAACAACGTAGGATAATCTTTGGGTAGATAAATGTTATTGGTTGTGTTTAAAATGGAAGATATTTGAGGTTTGGGAAAATTAGGTTTCATAACCCTTAAAGCCATTCTTGGAAAATCCACATGGGCGAATCGATTCGGCTCTCGGGCTAATCGATTCGCATAGGGTCAGCTTACAGGTCTGTTTGGACCGAATCGATTCGGCCATGCCGAATTGATTCGGTAGGTTACAGAGTCCTAGGTTCTCCAATCCGAACCGATTCTCTTTTTGGGTGAATCGATTCAGTTTCCTGTTGTTTTTGAGTTAATTTTATAACTCATTCCAATTCTTTTTCTTTAAGTCTAGGGCCTAGGAACCTTCTTGAATGAAGTAAACTTAGAGTCCTAGAGTGTGATATGAGTTAGTTGATTACCCAACATTAGGAATGGGTTATGTGGGGACTTTTCTGGGGTTATGCCTATTGATGCTAGGGAAATCATTCTTCTAGTTGATTGTTATTAAACTAGGAGATGTAGTGTTATGTTTGGGAGACTTTAGAGGCTCAATTGAGCTATATTAGTTTTGATGGTTTATATTATCACCCCAAAAGAATGTTGGGAGACTTCAAAAGCTCAATTGAGCTATGTTAACCTTGATGGTTCATAATAACACCATAAAAGTGTGTTGGGAGAATAAATTGAATGATTTTTCATTCCTATGAGGTATGATAGTTTTGGGGTTTTAAAGTAACACCCCAAAATGTTTGGAGATAATTAAGAGTTTATTTACTCCTTTGAGGTTGAAGTAACGATAGAATTTATCGTATGGCTCCGAATAATAAGGTGAATTATTTACAATAATGTAAATAAGTATGGTTTCAAATAAAACGAAACATACATGTACAAATGGAAATGATATGGAAATGGTAATGATGATGGCAAATGATAATTTACTTAATCATGAATATGGTAACTGATAATTTACTTGATTTTTGAAAATGGTAAATAAAATGGTTGGAACACACCTCTCTAAATGACATCATAAGGGAAGTTCGTTCAAGAGGTGAAGCCCCCTGGATAATGAATGCAGGGTGGATATAGTCATAGGCCATGTGAGCGTTTATGTTGTATATTTTCTGCGATGGGTAGGTAATTCTTGGTGTGGTTATGACTACCTCGCAGGCACATGGCCGCTTCCCGACATTTTGCGTTATAGGTGCCCAGGTTGTCTTATGATAGGCCCTGGAAGATGATGGTCATTTAGAGGCACGCACAGTGGGGAAACCCGGACAGGCGATCTTAGAATCGTTATATGTATATATAAATATAACTATTCATAATCAAGTGGGACTTGATGGATTATATCCCATAAATAGCACAATGAATTGCCACAAAGAGCACATATAAATGCCACAAAGAGCATTTGAAAATGATTATTTTCCTGATAAGGAAAGGGTTTTTACAAAAAGTAAAATTGAGATAAAAATGCCATAAAGAGCATAAGATTGTGATTATATATATATTTCCTGTTAAGGAAAAGATATATGAGGTAATTTGTGAATATAACGAAAGTTTTAGATTAATGTTGCTCATTTTATTTTCCTGCTTAGCCTATGTTTTAAATTGTGTAGGTAGATTCTTATTTCTCTTTTATCATGATTTATCATTCATAACAGTCGTACTCTTTATTCATCTGGTAATCATATAGAATCCGACCCTGACCCGGTAATATTTCTTGTTGTGCTTGCCTCTTGTATCGGCTCAGGTTCTCCGCCGCAAGGATGCCTCATCTGACTTCCTATTCCAGTGTCTTTGGCGAGCCGTGATGCTTTGCGGGTATTACGGGATATTTTGAAATAGACGCCGTCATCTTTGCACTCTAGTTAAGATCGGGTCTTTTTACTCGGGCGAGAGGCCCAAGCTTTTGTAATTGATTAATGTAATGTATTACGTAAATTATTGAACTTGTTTAATATTGTTGTAAGAGTCTGTGGCCGACAGCATATTCGGTCCCTTATTGTACAGTTGTGGGTATATAATATAATTTAATCTGGATTTCCACTTTCTTTTTAATTGGGTTGTTTAAATTCTTTTCTTTAACTTTAAAACCAAAATTTTTGGCAACCCATTTTTCTGAAATAAGGAGTGGTTATTCCGTATACTTCTTATTTTGTTGTGATGCTGAGAATGATTCCATCCATGATTCCGTTGTTTTGAAGTATCGGGATGGCCACCCCCTATTTCGGATAGCGGGTTGTCACAGATGGTATCAGAGCATCAAGTTCTAGAGTCCTTAGGAATCGGTGTGAACGCGTTAAGTCTTCTGCATTGTGTTTGATTTGACGTAGATCCTTAGCATTAAGGTCGTTGATTTCTCTTGTGAGATTTCGTTCTTCTGCAGGAGGTAGAACCTATAGAATCTTTTGCGCATTCGTGTGAGATTAGTAGGTCGATTGAATAAGGGCGCCAAGAAAGGTTGTGGTGAAGGCGTTGCGAGATGGAATTAATAGGAACTGTAATTTGTGGTCGGGGATGAGGACCGATTTGGAAGTCGCTCCTTTGTGGCATTTCTTATTTTGTTACTACAACCACTAAGGACAGTGGACATAGTTCTCCAAATACCGCAAGAGTAGAGGGTGGTACTAAACTTGAGATTTCAAGCGGCGTTATATTGAAGTGGAGAAGTGCCTAGGTAAAAAGGATGAAGGAAAATCCTTCACCCATAGGAGAAGGTTGATTCTCAATTGTTCACGCGAGGCTCGGTCAGAGGCCGACATGTAAATAAATAGTTGTGCGATTAGGGAGATCGTACACTACACAAAGGTACGTATAAGGGAGAGCCCTTCAATGGAATGATAGGCTCCAGAATAAGTGTTGTCAACACTTTTGATGGAGCCGTGATCATGAAACCCCATTGGTGGACATCCGCCCGGGGAGGTTTCATTGAACTAAGGAAGAGGAGGCCAGTAGCGTGTTCTCTTTTACTGAGAAAGTAAGAGGGGCTATGTGGATCATTGTTTGGTAGTAGGAGGCAGAACAATGGTTATGAAGTGGAATGTAGAACCACGCATCTTCATTATGTTGATTTGGAGGACAAAGGCAAGAATAAAATGCCTAGTTGGGGAGTTGATGGAAGTAATGTTGGTTCGTATAAAACTCGAATATGGAGTCTGAGAACCATTGGTATTGACCCAGAGTGATTTGCATAAAATGTTGGCGGGCATTCCACCTTATTAGTGGGTGGTGTATTCCTTAGGATAAAATTTAGTAGTATTGTGTTTACTATAGATTCAAGTGCGTATCTCGAGCTTGTGGTAATATTGACGCTATATTTTAGATAGAGAAATTATATGACTTCTGTAGTAGGGAAGTTTTATATTTTTCTTCACTCGTTATAAAGCGAGTGACGATGTATTTTCTTTTTAAATACTATGTACGTTATGTATTACTTGTATGATATGTACTATACAAGTAAAGATATTTTGGTTTGATTGGGGTGATAACAAGCAATTAGATTGTGAGGCTATCCTACTTCTAATTTCATGATGGAACTAGTTGTCCTATAATATCTCCCCTGGATATAGTTTGAGACTTTATAGGGGTGGTTGAGGTAAGTAGGAGGTTTTTATTACTTGTTGTGTTGTCTTGTTTGTGTGTTTGGTTGATTGTTTGTTTTGTATGTCATTGGTATGGCTTATCTCCACGACCGACATAGTTGAGTAGTAATGCATAGGAGGGGTTCCATGTTTGGATTCCGCTTTTGCGGGACGCTCCACGCGTGAACCTCAACGACGTTGGAAGTGGAGAGATGTTGTTCTTTCTTCTTTTAGTTCATTTCATTTTATTTTATTTTATTTTATTGGTTAAGAGATGGGTTGAAAGGTTTAGCAGAGAATCACCTAGAAGAGTGATTAAGGGGTATTAAAGTGCGAGATAAAAGCAGTGTATATAGTTCTCTCCTCTGAACGATGTGAGGGAAACTGAGATACGAAGTCGAATTGAGACTTCAGGTTATGCCTTGATAAGAAGGATTTTTGAAAAGATGAATATATGTTATGGGATAAAATTTGTGAGACTTCACAGAAAGTGAGTGTCTAATTAATGGAAATCTTTAATGATGCTATGATAAAACATAGAAGTAGAATTTTGTAAATAGAATTGCAAGTTAAAAATTTATCGATCCCGATCATGTGTTTTAGACCGTCACATCTTGATGACCGACGATGCGAGGTAGTTGTGGAACGGGAGGGTTCCTTATTTGGATTTCGCTTCGGCGAGACGTCCCACGCATGAAACTGAGTGAATGTCGAAAGTTGAGATAGGTCTTGGACACTAGGGATATACTTAATATTATAGGTATACGACTTAGATAGGATATATATAGAGAGAGAGATCTAATTTTGATTTATTAGGACGTAAGGCCATTAGGGCATGTGATGTTGATTTAGGAAGGCTATAGGGAGTTGACCACAAACATGTTTTGGGTTGACCTTAGGGGGAGTAGATCCCTAGGAACGAGAATTGTGGAATCTCGAGAATTGTCGGAGGCTAGGCCGATGGAGATGAGGCCTCTCTTAGATAGAAGGTTACATTAGTAACCTAACTTTCGGGGGAGTTAAAAGGATGAGCTGACTTTCACTCCTGAGCCCATTTTGTTAAGTTCGGGGGTGAATTTAAGGAACAAGTGTCTGCCAGGATGGGGAGTAATAATGTTGGAGCATGAAACCGTTGTGTATGCGTATCACAAACTCTAGCTTTGTGGGAAGTATTATTCCACACTTGATTTGGAATTCATTGCGGTAGCAATCGCCCTAAAGAAGTAGAGCCACTATTTCCTGGGCAGAAAATTTTGTTTTTCTGGCGAGCAACAAGTTGTTGCAGTATGTCGAGGGAGAAATCAAGTTTGTTTATGAAGTTTATAACGGATTATTGATTTGGGATTTTCTCATTCGCTAAGGGAATGCGGTTGGGGTAGTATATGCGTCAAGTAGAAACCCGTCGGAGATTTTTGTGTTGGCATGGAAAGCCAAATGCTAGGACGACTTGTAGCTAGAACATTTTAGACTATGATTGACCATTTCACCTACTCGTGTGAAGAAGAGTAGTGGTGGAACGAAAAAGGGTATATTCATAGACGTTTGCATTGAATTGCTGGCATAAAAATGGTCATGTAACTATTTGAGGAAATTGTTGATCGTTCGACCAAGCCGTTGCTTTAAGTTGTGGGTAAGTGGTTGAACTTTGTATAAATATACGAGGAAATTAAGGGAACAGATAACTTTGGTATGAGTGTGAGAGTAAATAAAGGAATATTTGTTGGTGGGTTTATTTTATTTATTCAAATTTTTATTTGAACTTTCCATTTTTGTCACTATTTAAAGCAGATGTTTCAAACTGCCTTTGCCCCTTCAAAACTTCTAATTTTCAAACTCATTGGAATTACAAAGTCATGAGTGTTTAAAAAAACCTTATAGAAAATCTATGGTATGACACCAATGGACACTCGAGCGAATTTAAAGGCATTTTTAGTAGAGTTGTGCCTAATGTGTCATGTTGTGTCATATTCTAACAAATTTTGCATATAAACACCTTTGTTGTCCAAATTTCTATGGTGCTGTAAAAATGAAAAATAAAAATAATTAATTCATATTTATGCTAAAGATTTTTAGAAAATTACAAAATTACCCTTATTTGCATTTTGGTCCACCAAAGTTCATTTATCACTCATTTTAACTCAAATTTTACCAAATTTCTAGAAAAATTCATATTATCCAAACAAAAATATAAAAAATACTTTTAGGCCCGTGAAGTTTATAAAATTATGATTTTACTCCATAAGATTGCTAAAGTTGCATTATTGACTTAAATTTATTTCAAACTTGTATTTCTATTCAAAATAGTAAAAATAACTCTAAAAGCTTTTTATTTATGATACAATGGGTCTAACAAGTCCTAGATATGGATACACTTTATACAAAATTATGAACCTATCAAATACCCCAAACCTAAACTTTGTTAGTCCTCGAGTAAGACTAGATTTTTTAAATCTAAATCACTTTCGTAGGAACCACGATTGCACTTAGCATGCACAACAAGCCATTAAACGTCTAAGTTACCTTAGTGGACGAGTTATGTCTCGTGAGGGTCTGTAGTGAATTTACTCATAAAATTTAAAAACATGACTCAATTTACAAAAGCCATAAAAGTAATATTACCAAGTCTTAAAAGAAATCTTCATAAATATAGTAAGAATTCATTTTTCAATCTCAACTTATTGTGTGTAGCCAATATAATCATCCATTTCAAAACACTTATCGTTACGTTTCTTATCCGAAAGTTTGTTTTGATTTCAAAATCTCGTAGGATACACTCAAAAATCGGCTATTTTCTTTTGGCATATGTGAATATAAGAGTAAATTTAATGATAAAATTTCCCATATTCCTTAATGAAAAACGGACTTTTTATTAGACGAATATGATCTCATGAACAAAAGATCGATTACTTTTGAAAAACTTTGAATTACACAATAGATCGTATTCATCATCTCTCTACATTATAACTAAATTCATTTGATATCAATTAGGAATTTCTCTTGGTTGTATTATAGGCTAGGGTTTTGGAGATACATAAAGGATTTTGGAGTTCAAAATTTTCATAAAATTTCAAGTTTTTTTTTTGGTTTTTGACTTTGTCAAGCACTATTCAAAATTCTTTTCGTATTTTCTTTAAACTCACGTAGTGTTTCTTTCTTTTCTCTTTTATATCCTTTCTATCTTTTTGTTTCAGCATTCTTCTTGCAAACTTTATTTTCTTTTGGTCTTTTCCTTCCGTAGATTTACCCAAATATTCTCAAAAAAGGGGTAGAAATTTTTGGACTTTCAATAAAAGGCTCATTTTTTTGGCACCATTGGGCATATACTGAAATAATATAAAAACGGGTTTCGGGCATAAATTTTGGTCTTTCAAAATGATGGCCTTATCTCATTTTTGAAGTTCTATTAAATTAATTTGTATCTCAAGTCAACTTACTAAACTTTTAGTCCTTAGTATTCACACTTTTCTTTTATTTTTATAGTCGAACAAAAAAATGAATTTGAGATCATCAACGAATTAATTAGTGAAGGAAAGTTTGAGTTATTTTAACTCGTATTGATTTAAATCTCTCGAAAATGATGAATGGCACAAAAATCTAATCATCTTAAACTATCCACATTTATTCATTAAGTACTTTCACTTTCGCCTCAATATCCTTTTTCAATCATATTATATGGATAATGTGTAAAATTTTCATAAGTTGAGGAATTCGTGAATTAATTCTATATTAAGAAATCGTTTCAAAACTAAATTATCTTGAAAATATTTTTAAATAAAAGATCCATCTCCATGCTAAACTCAAAGTAAATCCAATCCCTAATAATATGATATCAAATAATCTCCAACCGAATACAGTGAAATAACTAAACAAAACCAATACAACTTTGGAACTGAATGGACCAATCACAACCATAAAATAAGTTTTAATACAAGTGCGAAGGAATAGAAAACAAAACTAAATCAATACGCAAAAGGTAAAGAAACTCCAATGGGACCTCCAAGCAATTCTCCAAATAAATCAATGCATCTTCTCCTAATACTATCTCCTAAAAAAGTTAGTCAACGCATGAGGTCAGAGCCTCGAGCATGAATACACACTACTCCCCTCAAATAGGATCCTTGAACCCAGACAGTAGCATTATACGCAATAAATATCACAATATAATACTTCAAATTAAATGGAATAATTAGACGCAATAAATTAAAATCACTGACTATCCCTAGAGATCCCCATTTATCAAGGCACACCAATATGATTTTAAATTTCCCAATCCAATGATACTAATCTTTTATGAAATTAACCCAACTTACAAAAATTTCCCAATTATTTAAGTTCTTACTTCAATAATTATTAGGTATGATGGTCCTCCCGCCGCGGGTGATAATTCACCAAAATACCTTATAGCAGTCCTCCCGCCACGGGTGATTTCTCCACCAAAAATACACATCCCCTCGTCAAAACGTCGGCTAGCCAGTTTAAATTGTTGGCCCTCACTGATTGAAGAGGTTCCACACATGACACAACATAAAACGTTGGCTGGCCCGTTTCAACTGTCGGTCCTCACTAATTATGTCCCCAGTATATTTTAATACCCATCTTATTATCGTAGGTATTAATTCTCAATTGCTCAATATCACCATTTATAAATCATCCCACCCTTCTAATCGATGTGAGATCCTCAAAACACCCCTTAGTCCCATACCTAAGGGTCCCCAAGTTATCAATATATCCTATCCTATGTATAGGATGAATTGCTAACTTAAACCCCAACCTAGTCTGAAGTCTAGACGAGCGTAACAATGATAACGTATTAAGAATCAGCCCAACTCCGACATACCAAGTCGTAATAATCTACTCTCACTAGTCCCAAACCTAGCAGGTGTAAATCATCAAAAGGCATACCCATTAGTCCCATACCTAGAAGTCATCCTAAAATATAGAGAGAGCAAAAATATCCAACAACCCGTCGTCACAAAAGATAATTTAATAATACCAACAAGTCACACAAATGATCATAATTAATCAACATATAAAACTCCGCTTGATAGTCCAATTTCATTAATTCTTAATTCAAATATCACAACATCAAAATACCCAATTAACCCCATTTAATTATTTCAATTAAATATATTGATATTTCATCATTAAAACATCAAAATTCTGATTTCGTTATATCTACATAAACTACGTGAGTTATACGCCCCCAAATTCATTTAATTCAAAACTAGAATTTTTTTACATGCAACCTACACCAACAAAACCCAAAATCACTCTTGAATCATATGTACCCATGGGTTATGAATCTTATTCATATTAAAAAAGTTTCATAAAAATAGCCCCAAGTTTTATGTGCCCACTTTCGCTAATTAGATTTATAATTGATTCTAAGAAAAACATGAGGTTAAGGTTTAGGCAACACTTAAAACGCATAATACTAAAGCAAAAGAATAGAGTATTCATGCCTATTATTAACTTGAATCAAAATATGAATTGGAGTTTTAACTTTTCTTGAGAAAACACCGATTGAAGCTTCAAACTTGTGAAAGGTAGGGGCTAGGGGTTGAAGATGAGAGAAACATGTTTAGGAAAAGCTTTCTGGATAAAGATTGAGAGAAAAGTGATTTATGAAGTCCCATCCCAATTTATATTTAGTATATAAAGGGTTAAGAGTTAAAACACAATTAGAAGTCTCCCATCCATCCACTGCCATGGTCGTTCGAATGAGTACGTCTGTCGTTCGAACGACAATTCGATGTTGTTCAAATGACAGGGCATGTCGTTCGAACGAGCCCCACAATTCCCAAAATTAAATCTCTGAAAAAATCCAACTTAACTATCTGGTAAAAATATATTTGCTGAACAAATACGCACCTGCCAGTTAAATATTTAAATAAAACCTTATAATATTTTTATATAAAAGTCCCGAATTAATTCCCGATTGAAAATTTATTAACAAAACCAAATTAAATTCTTAAAGGCTATTAAATCCAAAATTTTATTTTACTCCAAATCAATTAAAGTCAATTAATTATAACATGGGGTGTTACATACTTCCCCACTAGCAAAGAATTTCGTCCTCAAAATTAGACTAAGCATACACATCAATGCATAAATCTTGCAAAAAGAAAATAAGGCTCACATATGCCTACCCGTAGAATGCCATAATTGGGCCCAATATACCCAATCCTATGCGCACCTACCCAACGAAGAACAAAATAATATATATTGCCTATGTACATACGTATAGCTATGAAAATAACGACTAGGGCTGTAAACGGATATTCAAAAATCCGCATCCGTTCGATATCTGAATCCGAATTTACGGATATTTATCCGAAAATATGGAAATGGATACGAATATGGATACTCTATAAAAATATCCGAGAAAACGGATACGGATACGGATAGTACTAGTATCCGAAACGGATAATCCGTATCCGTCAAACATATGTTTAAAATATTACTAATAATATTAGTATTAGTATTACTAATAAAATAATATTAAAAAAAATCTTAATGATTTATTCCCTAAAACAAAATAAACATATATTCCACTCAAAATAAAAACACCCTAAAGTCATTATTTTATTGGGTATGTTATAAAATGTCATGTATTATTATTTTATTGAGTATATTACCATGGAGTTACACAAAAGTTACAATACACCCTATCACACACAGCATACAACCACTAAAGAACATATACTCCACTCAAAACAAATAAAAAAACTAACTTCATTTCATTTCTCTTTCGTACAAAACAAGAGAAAAGAAACCCTCATGTGGTTGTTCATTAGTTTCTTTAATTATAAATAAATGTAAGAGAGAAACATCGTAGAATGTAAGAGAGAAACAGAAAAGTAAAGATATGGTTTTGATTGTGATGAGAGATGAAGTTAACAACGGGTATATTATATACAAAATAAAAATATATACTTATTAAAATAAAAATATCAGTATGTTTTGAAAAGAAAAGGTCCATGAGGTTATCATTCTCAATACATTTGATTTAATCTAAAAGGTGCATATTTATTTCTACTGTCATGGAATGCGACTGTTTCTTTTTTTTAAATGGCTTTAAGCTTATATGGATGTAAAGTATGGATAGCTTTAAGTCATATTATCATTATGGAATGATACTATTATTATGAAACCCATAATTGTTGATGTTAGGAGGCAAGAATTTTGTTATATATTTATTTGGATTTGATTGTTTCATTGGATTGAATATTTTAATAGTTATTTTTGCGATGGCTAGATAATGTAAATGGATACGGATATTATTCGAATCCGAGGTATCCGAGCGGATACGGATATGGATAGTTGTTTTAACTATCCAAGCGGATACAGATACGGATGTGGATAGTACATTCAGATAGCGGATACGGATTCGGAAAACATGGTATCCGATCCGTATCCGTCCGTTTACCACCCCTAATAACGACGTGCCATATACTCTCATAAATTCCCACTCAATCCTATCTCCGAAAATCATCAAAATGATAACTTCCTCATATTAAATCTAAACACCAAAAAAATCGATACATAGGATACGTAACATCTATAGTAAAATCTCCAAAATAATTATCGTCTCCATAATCCATTCTAAGGATCCTCATATCAAGCTTACTAATTCTAAACCTAACGCCTACAACGTCCTTATCACAAAACTTCACTTCCCCAAGAAACACATCTAACACGTATGCTAGACCCTCTACCTTAAGGAGTATATATCAATCAAGGGAATTAAAGATCGACAAGGTGGAAGATAAACGGACTCATAACCTACGAGACCTAAGACCATGCTCTGATACCATCTGTCACACAGTGCTAAATTCTGGCGTCGACCGCCACCAAAACTAAATCGGGAGTGAGTAAGTAAATACCATTCTTAGCATGAGACATATATGATACATATAAAATTAATACACAAGATAAATGATAATTAATCCCAAAGGAGAAACCATCCAACTAAGAAATAAAATATCCATCTCCATGCTAAACTCAAAGTAAATCCAATCTCTAATAATATGATATTGAATAATATCCAACTGAATGTAGTGAAATAAATAAACAAAACCTATACAACTTTGGAACCGAATGGCCTAATCAGAACCATAAACTGAGTCTCAATACAAGTGCGAAGGAATAGAAAACTAAACTAAATCAATACGCAAAAGTTAGAGCAACTCCAACTGGACATCCAAGAAATTCTCCAAATAAATCAACGCAACTTCTCCAAAATACTATCTCCTGAAAAAGTTAGTTAACGCACAAGGTCAGAGCCCCGAGCATGAATACACACTACAACCCTCAAATAGGATCCTTGAACCCAGACAGTAGCATTATACACAATAAATATCATAATAGAATATTTTAAATTAAATGGGATAATTAAACGAGATAAATATAAATCACTAACTACCCCTAGAGATTCCTATTATATGATTTTAAATTCCCAATTCCCACGATGCTAATCCTTTACTAAATTAACCCAACTCACCAAAAATTCTCAATTGTTTAAGTTCTTACTTCAATAATTATTAGGTATGGCGATCCTCTTGCCGCAGGTGATAATTCACCCAAATTTATTATAGCGGTCCTCTTGCCACGGGTGATTTCTCCACTAAAAATCCATGTCCCCTTGTCAAAACACCGGTTGGCCCGTTTAAACTGTCTGCCCCCGCTGATTGATGAGGTTCCACACACGACACGACATAAAATGCCAGCTGGCCCATTTAAACTATCGGCCCTTACTGATTATGTTGTCAATATATTTAATACTCGTCTTATTATCTTAGGTAATAATTCTCAATTTCACCATTTATAAATCATCCCACCCTTTTAATCGATGTCAGATCCTCAAAACACTCCTTAGTCCCATACCTAAGGGTCCCCAAGTTATCAATACGTTCTACCCTATGTATAGGATGAATTTCTAAGATAAACCCCAACCTAGTCTCAAGCCTAGACTAGTGTAACGATGATAACGTATTAAAAATCAGCCCCCCCCCCCCAACATACCAAGTCATAATAATCTACCCTCACTAGTCCCATACTTAGGAGGCGTAAATCATAAAAAGGCCTTCCCACTAGTCCTATACTTGTAAGGCATCCAAAAATATAGGGAGAGAAAAAAATACCTAACAACCCGTCGTCACAAAAGACAATTTAATAATACCAACAAGTCACACAAATGATCATAATTAATCAACGTATAAAACTATGGATAATAGTCCCATTCCATTAATTCTTAATTCCAATATCACAACGTCAAAATACCCAATTAACCCCATTTAATTTTTTCAATTAAATATACTTATATTTCATCATTAAAACAACAAAATTCTAATTTTTTATTTCTACATAAAATACGTGAGTTATACGCCCCCAAATTCATTTAATTCAAAACTAGGTTTTTTTACATGCAACCTGCATCAACAAAACCCAAAATCACTCATGAATCCTACGTACCCATGGGTTACGAATATTATTCATATTAAAAAGGTTTCATAAAAACAACCCCTAGTTTTATGTGTCCACTTTCTCTAATTAGATTTATAATTGATTTTAAGAAAAATATGGGGTTAAGGTTTAGGCAACACTTAAAACGCATAATACTAAAGGAAAATAATAGAGTATTCATGAATGTTATTAACTTGAATAAAAATTTGAATAGGAGTTTGAACTTTTCTTGAGAAAACACCAATTGAAGATTCAAACTTGTGAGAGGTAGGGGCTGGGGGTTGAAGATGAGAGAAATATATTTAGGAAAATATTTTTGGATAAAGTTTGAGAGAAAAGTGATTTATGAAGTCCCAACCTCATTTATGTTTAGTATATAAAGGGTTTAAGAGTTTAAACACAATTAGGAGTCTCCCATTCATCCACCACCACGGTCGTTCGAACGAGCACGCCTTTCGTTCGAACGATAATACGACGTCGTTCGAACGAGCTCCATAATTCCCAAAATTAAATCTCTACAAAAATCCAACTTAATTATCTGGTAAAAATATATTATCTAAATAAATACGCACTTGCCAGTTAAATATTTAAATAAAACCTTATAACCTTTTTATATAAAAGTCTCAAATCAATTCCCTATTGAAAATTTATTAACAAAACCAAATTAAATTCTTAAAGTCTATTAAATCCAAAATTTTATTTCACTCCGAATCAACTAAAGTCAATTAATTAAAACACGGGGTGTTACATATATTTTTTTTTCCTATACCCTCCTTACCCCAAAACCCAAATTTTACATTGTACTAAATGTAGGCTCAATTACGAATATGGACAAAGAAAATAAAGTAATAGATAAAATGAAGATATTACTTTGAACTTCCCTTTGTGTTACTAACTAACCGATCTCTCATGAATTTCATCATAAATAAAAAGTTGGAACAATTGGGAATTAACCCAATAGACAATATATACACATGAGTGCACACAATGAATGCACTTAGTTGAATAATAGCAATGTGAAAACACGGTGTGGCATGGATAGTTGGACACGAAGATACTATTAGAGTGAAATTTTAAATGGTATGCTAATCCTAGGTTCCCCTCAAAATCAAGAATGAATATATCAGGCTCTATGTCGGATGGTGGACATAATGTGAAAGAGTAATGCGACATGATAAAACATGCTTCACCCTACAGAAGGACTCGAATGATTATCTCGATCACCCCCTCACTGATAGATAAAACCTCACGTGTAAGCACTCTCTAAAGGATCATCACATTTTGGTTCACAAAGAATGAATTGATTTATCTGATTGTCCTAGTCACTCTCCTTTATGTTTCCATAAAGTTTCAATAAAGATTAGAATTCAATAACGAGATCTTTATCAACCGACCCAAATCATTTATCAAAATCTTCGAGACTCATATCTAGTGACACCATTTTTTATCTTGATTTTTTTTATTTTATATATATATATATTTGACTTTTTTTCCATAATAAATTGACTCAATCACGTAATATTGAACTAACACGAGACAATTTGCAAGGAGTGGAGTCCCTTGTTCCCGTGGAAAGTATTTTGAGAAGTTTGTTTTGGTGTTGGGGTGAGAATCTGTCAAGTTTCCATTTATGAAAAGTAAACTTTTGGTTTAATCTCCCCTCTAGTCTTCTACATCTATAGAAGATATTTGGACGAGTAATCGTGTGGGTGATTAGTACGTGACATATGTGTGGGTGGATCGTCTCTAGCAAAGATCAGGAATACTGAGGTATGAGGAATGTGCGATCCTTGTCAAGGAGTGGAGTAGTTGATTTCTAGAATGGTCATATGCACAAGATCAGAACGTAAGGGAGATAATTCATGAAGATAATCATTGTCTTATATGTAAGTTATGTTTGTCCATTGTAAGACCTAAAAACTATAGTATTAATGGCATTGTTGGGTTGAGTGATAGTGGTTTTTCCCGTGAGGGTTTACAATATAAAATCCTTATGCATTATATTGTCGAAAAAATATTAGAAAATGTTTTTGAACCGCAACAAAATATTAAAATGAGATGGATCTTATATTCATATATATTAGGATTTCAAAAATTTATTACCAAAAAGAGATGGATACTACCTTTGTAGATCTAGTAGATGATCAAATTTTTATATATTTATATTTATATTTGTAAGTAATTATATATTTATTTTTCAAAAAATCCCTTTGCTAGCCTAATGCTCCTATATAAAGAAGCATGAGGAGGAATCACCTTACACATCCAATCACACGTTCACGAAGGAAAAATAAAGAGAGATAGTTATGACTACGATTTTATGAGGAGGGAGAGAGAAATCATTAGGAGGAGAAATATATTATGTTTGGAATTTCTATATTCCAAACAAAAATATAGAAATTCCAAATTAATTATTTTAATTTATTTATTTTTCTATTTGATTATAATTAATATCTCTAAATAATTAAAAATCCACTACAATTTAATTATTTAAAAATTACTTAATTAGAGAAGCATTATTTGCAAAGTTAGATAACATATAATGTGATTCCCATCTTTATGCATTTAATACACCCTTTGTGAAATTCAATTTTTCGCAAATCTATTTTCAACAATGTTTTATTACTACTTGATCTCAAACTTAACTTATTTAATACTCTATCGTATAATAATCCACTAGCCGAGTTAATTGTATAATAATCGTATAATAATCCACTAGCCGAGAATCAAAATTTATAAGTTTATAAAGGGGTATAAAAATCCATAATATCTTTGAGACATGAATTCTTACAGAATATGATCTCAGACGTGTTCACAAAATGGTTTCTCAACTTATTATTAAATCAAATTTAATCTCCCCAAGGAAAATCAAATAAATAATAATGTGAATAATCCAATGCGTATATGCCTCGAGGTTAAGAATCTATGTGTTGATGTAAAAAATTAGATTATTTCTAATTGTTTAATCACAGATAAAAAATAAATAAGACAAAAGATTTTTAAAGTGGTTCAGCCTGGAATGAATAGCCTACGTCCACCGTTTGTGTTATTATTGACTGTTTGGGAATTCTTCATTACAGGTTTTACCAAGAAATTCCGAGTCCCTTTACAATGAGGATGATACGATGTATTTATAGCCCTCAGGCTGTAAATGTGAAAGGGTAATACATAGATGTCCAATAGGCGGTACATTTGTATGATAATAATCAGCATTTAATGCGTATTCAATCCTCTTAATTATTCAGTTATAAATGCTCCGAACGAGGTGCAGCTCGGACCGCCTGAGCTGCTCGGACCGCCTAAGTAGCTCGGTATATATGAGTTGCTTGGTGTAATAAAGTTCCTCGGAGAGCACCTATTGCTCGGAGTGCCTGAGTTGGTCGGGGAGGTTGAGTTCCTCAAAGTCAAGGTGTTGTTCAGAAATATTTGTAAGTGCCATGTAGATTGACACGTGTCTCCACTTAACTGATCCACGTCAGCAGACTAAATTTGGTATCAACAGAAGCCCCCCAATGTTTCACAGTTTGAGGTTGAGGATTGTGGAACATTCTTCTCGAAATATGGTGGGATTAAATAGTCATCCTGAATTTTAGGAGTGTTTTCCTTGTATTTAATTTTCCTTTCGAATTCATTGAATCTGACTTTTTGAATTTTTCCCACCGCTTTGGTCTCCGTGCCTTTTTTGTATTTTTAGCCACTGGTAGCGCAAACGCCTTTCTTTGTAATCATTATTTTTACCCCTTCCCAAAGTAAGGTATTTAAGCATTGCAGAAAATCCTATCGTCTCTTACTTTTTCAAATCTGTATCTTTGATCACCCCATTTCTTCTCCATCTTGTGCGCTCATTCCTTCCATCGTTCATTATCAACTGATCTACCCTTCTTCTGTAAGATCTTTTTCCTTCTCTTTTATTTTCTTTGTTCATCATTGTTTACCTTATTGAGTCGCTTGATAAATTTCGTTCTGATTTTTCTATTTCTTCCTGGGTCATTTTGGAAGTACTTTCTGGTCCTCCTGATTATTTTCGTTTGGCTGAGGGACATTGGTTCCGCAGTCTCTTTATAGCCGAATGTGACTTTTATTTTCCTCCAAACCCCTTGTGTTTGGAATTCTGTCAATATTTTGATATAGTACCTGCAAAAGTAGCCCCCAATACATGGAGAATAATTAATGGAGTCCATAGGTTAAATCAGATTCATGGAACTCGTTTAGGAATTCCAGAGATTATGTTTTGCTATTGATGGGCTGTCAGTGACAGTACTTTTTATTTAAAAACTAGGTTTTTAAATAGGTCTTTAGTTGTCAATCTCCCAGATGCCAACATGGATTACTTTGAGCATGGGATTGTCATGAAAAATTGGCAACATGCTCCATGAACTCAAAACGACGTATATCAGGGTCCCAGATGCCCTCCCTATGGCAATGGGATAGGTTATTTTTATTTTATTTAGTTTTTGGAATCATGTTTTCTTTATATTCGATAAAATGCGCCATTGATATTTTGATTTTTATTTATTTGCAGTTGATAGAAAAAGAAGGTCTCCAAAGGAGACAGAAGTTAATTTAAAGCATTTGAAACTTATCTGGGGTTTGCATCAAACTGTTGCTGACGAACATATTAGATCAGCTTCATACTTGTTCCAGTACAAGAGCTACACCTCGTCTTTCACTGCTCGTCTAGTGATAAGTAATATAGAATCGGTATCAGTTTCTGAAGGTTCTTCTCCTGAATCGCATATTCCCCTCAGTGACAGAATGAAGAGAAGAAGAGCTCCTTCCCTCTTTAATAAGTCTGCCTCTACTGCTGGAGAGGCAAAGAAAAGTAAGCAATATGTCATAGAAGAAGGGACAAAACAAATTGAGGCACCTCCTCCAGCTGCTACTAAGAAAGTTGCCGAGAAGCCCCCTGTGGCTCCAAGCAAGATTGCAGCTGTTTCACCTCCAAGCGAGGTTATAGTTATATCACCGATCAAGATGACATCCTTGGTCGATAATGTTCCTGCTCCCACGAGGAAGTTGAAGAAAAGCTCCTCGGACAATTATATTGAATCCATCTCTCAGCCTCTACCTACTGGAAGTGGTGTTCCCACTTTTGTTGCTCCGAGCTCTTCCATGAGCTCGGTGAAGTCTTGGATCATCCTCGAGATCCAAGGTATTGAAGACAGTCTTTCTCGGGATAGGGTTACCACCTTGGCAGCTCACACATTGCCTCAGTAAGTATTACTATTCTAAACTTTCATTTTTCATTGTTATGTCCCTGTACTGACATACAGTTATTTTCTTTTTCCAGTTGGTAACATACTTTAATACTATTCTGAAGAAGGACGAAGCCATTAAATCATCAATCTCCTCAAGAGGTGTAGAGGAGGCTTTTACTGGATTATCCCAATCTCTAAAGGATTCTCGTCAGAAGTATGATGAAGACAAAGTTGCTTGGGGGAAGCAACTAAAAGCCACTGAGCAAGAGAGAGATAAGGCTATTGAGGTCTCCAAGGGTTTGGAGAAGAAGATAAAAGACTTGGAAAGTAAGAATAAAGAGCTCAAGGGGAAGCTCCAAAATGTTGTAGAGCTTGCGACCAAATTCAAGGTTACTGAAGAGGAGTTAGGCAAACTCCATGAAGTGGATTGTCAGAGGGAAGAGGCAGAAAAGAAATTAAAAGCTGCCAAGGAACTCATGACTGAGAGGGTTTCTTCAGAGAAGGCGAAGAGGAAACTTGTTGTTAAGAAGTCCTTCAGTACCGGTTGGAACAGGGGTTGGAATAAGGGTTTGGCTGCCATGGTCTCATAAGTGGAGTATGACAGCCTTAAATATTTCAGGGATGGTTGGGTGGCTGCTCTGAAAGAGATGAATGTCGATTAGAACTCTGACCTATTTCAACGACACATCCCTAGTCCCCCTCCATCTCTTGGGGAAGAAGAAGAGGACGAAGCTGCCTCCGAGGAATCCTCCATGGTGATTGGAGATTAGATTTCTCATGCCCCAGTTGTCCAGACTTCCCATGAGCAGCTTCCAGCACCCACCGAACAACCTTCTATGCCATTCGAGAAACCTACCTCCTCGTCCCGGCTTCCCGAGAAAGTTTTGGGAAATAAGGAGAAGGTGTAGAGTTGTTCGGACTTTTCTCTCTGTTTATTTTTGTCAAATGTAACTCTGAACTATGTACTTCTCTTTTATGATGCAATAAAATTTGAAATTTTTATTGTTCATACTGTTGATTCTCTTCATCTTGCTCTTTTTGCACTCTTATTAATTCTTGCTATCTCTTCCTTTTACTAGTTTATGGCCAGGATGGAATCGTTATCAGCTCATGATACAAAATTACTGAAATAATGCAATGAATACTTCAAAGATGGTCATACAGATATGACTGAAGCTTAAATCGTTGATATCCTCGGTCCAGATGCTTCAGAGCGAGAAGTTGAAGCCTACCAGTATTTAAAGTGTCTGCTCGACCGGGCAGTGGCTAACAATGTAGCATATTATGAGATGATTGAAGACCTCCAGGGTACTCTCTAGGAGCTTCAATAACAATATAAGGAATCTACAAACCTTTTGCACCAAGGATATGAGAAAAAGTATCAGCAACTAAGTGCTGATAAGGGATGTGATAAGTTGTTTGCTGATTACGATTTGAAGGAAAGGACTTTGAAGACCGAGGTTGAAGAGCATAGGCAGATCGCCAAATTGTTAGAGCAGGAAAACAATAATTTGTGAGGAGAGATATCTCAGTTGAAATCTGTAGCCTCTACCTCGGGAGCCTTAGTTCCTGTCAACAATGAAGGTTTTTCTTTCTTGGAGGTCAAAAATGCCAATCTGAGAGACCAATTGGAAACCTTGAAGAGAACTGGTCCTTCTACCTCTTCTCGCAGACGAGAAAGAGCTTCTTGGGGACAAGAACGGATTTCTCGAGTTACTATTGAAGAAGCTAGAATGCAGGCAGCCTTGGAGAATCAAGCATTCCAGTTGGTGGCAAATAATCAAGCATTAGCTGAGATGTCCAAGAAGATTCTGAATCTGGACGAGCAGCTCTCTGCACAAAAGTCTGTCTTGGATAGCAAAGAACTTTTAACGAAGAACCTCCACGAGCAACTGGAGAGGTTGGCCTAAATAGACCCCAAGTACAGTCATTTTTTCTTTTTCGACCCTTCCGAAAACAACTACACCCTCAGAATTGTCATTCGAAACACTTTCTAACAACTTCAAATTTTGACCTCAATTTCCAATTTAATAATTCTCCAAATAAAATAATTTTTATTTCTCCCAAAATGAATAAATTATCGTCTCTAAAGTATCGGGTTGTTACAAACTTCCCCACTTACAAAAATTTCGTCCTCGAGATTTAGCTAAGCCTAATACTCCAAAGCTCAACTAGTCCCTACTAGGGGTGGCCGTGGGCCGGGCCTGGGCAGGCCCGGTCGGGCTCGGGCCGGGCTTGAAAAATTAAGTGTTATCCCAAGCCCGCTCGGGCCTAGATCGGGCCTTATTATGTAATCCCAAGCCCGCCCAGATTTGAAAGCTCTTTACCCAGGCCCGCCCGATCGGGCCTATTATGTTAATTAAAAGATTTTTTTTTTAAATTAAAATACCTATTTTTTTATTTAAAGACCAATTTTTTTAATTAAAAATCTGTTTTAAACTTCATATATTACAAAGTCCATATATGAAATTTCTCACTTTACATGAAAATACTTGGTATACGTTTTTATATTTATAGAAGTCCCCCCCCCCCAACACACACACACACACACACACACACACACATATATAGATATATATATATATATATATATATATATATATATCGGGCCTCGGGTCGGGCCGGGCCTCATCGGGCTTAAGAACTCATGCCCAAGCCCGCCCGAAAAAAAATCGGGCCTATAAAATTTTGCCAAGCCCGCTTTGCGGGCCTATTTACCTTACCCAAGCCCTATTTTTTTATTGGGCGGGTTGGGCGGGCTTGGCGGGCCTCGGGCCTATGGCCACCCCTAGTCCCTACTACACTTATCGTCACAAATCCTATACCCAAACCTCTAACTTCCCATGACAAATTTATTTTAATTTATTTTAAGTTATATAAAACCAATTTTTCAACTAGGGCGCCCATACACCCTTCATTCGAGCTTTACTCGTATCAATCATAATGAGGCTTCATTTGCCTCCAAAGTTTCACAATTCCAAAGATATATAGATAATACTAACAATATTAATGGAATAAAAATTTTGAATGGTCCAAGTAAATAACTCCTCTCAATTCCTGAGATTTGCCATTTTCATGCGGGGGAGGTCTTGCAAGATAAATCCAAACAAGGAACTCTCCCAATACACTAATATGTAGCGACGTCGGGGATTGAGAGTTTGTTAAATCCGGACTAAAGTTTGAAAATATTTTTGTGTTAATCATTTTGAAATGGCCCAAAGGCCTATAAAAAGTTTTATTTTGAAAACAGTTTATATAAAGAAAAAGTTTAGGTCTTACGATACATATTTAAAATCCCTTATGCTCATAACACAAGGTATTAACAATCATCATATATGCAACAACATATAGCTCATAAAAATTATCATAATCATGAGCAAAACTTTCCTGCGTCCCAATAACCCACAAATTCCAAACTCTTTTTAGGAATAACATCTTACATCATATTAATGTATTTCCATTTATTAGGATCTTCCATATCTGGAATACAACAATTATATAAGTCTAACATGAATATATACAAATAAGTAGCTTTATCATTACTACTTAACACACCATAACGGTTCTTACATTCATAATAAGGTTTATAGGTCTCTTTGAGCACATTACAAAATAATCTATTCTCTCAAAAGATAATTTATATAAGATCCTAACTTGCTCAAAATTCCCTTTTAGGTCATTACACACATAATAGGGTTATAACACAACCCTCTCATAACTATCTCCCATACGATATCCAAAACTTCATATATTAATATTCTTATTCACAAAGGGAAATAACTTACATCATCCATCTCTAGTCCAATTGCCCTTCCTCATCATTGGGCTCCCACACAAAGTCCCCTGGTCTAAAATGACCTCGAATCTATTACAGGGGATGCACTTCCAAAACTTCCTCAAAACATGGTCCTTTATCTCTTTTAGGGAAATCTCTCTTTCTATGACCTATTTCTCTACAAAAGAAACATCTACCTGCAATTCCTCTCGACCCACCTGGAGGAACAAAACTACGTTGTGACTCTCTAAAGTCCGACTTATACTCGCCTGTATTGCTGGCATTTTCTTTGCCAAACCTATTTGATGAACTCGAATCTCTAAAATTCTTACCCTCTTGCGAACGAAGACGATATTCATGGCACTTCAACATTGCCGCATTCACTACCTCGACGAAAGTCACTAACACTGGGCCCTATAACAAATGTTGCCTAATTTTCCAATCTAACCCTCGCATAAACTTCGATATACGCTTCTCTTCCGTATTTACCTCATCAGGTACCGATTTATCCCATCTAGAAAAATCTTCTTCATATTCTGCCACCGTCCTATTACCTTGAAACACATCCATCAATTTTCTCTTTATTTCCTTTTGAACTGGGGAAGGAAAATACCTTCGATAAAAAAGTTCCCAAAATTCTATTATAGGCAAAATATCTCTCTGTTCAGATGTGGTGACAGACTCCCACCATTGGAGAGTTGGACCCGTTAACTTAAAGGTGGCTAAAAATTTCTTTTGCACCTCACTACACTCAACCATACGGAGGTGTCTTTGTATACTATTCTTCCATTGACTTGTAGCCATTGCATCAACTCCCCCTGAAAACACTGGAGGATTCCCCTTACTAAAATCTTACTTCACCATTTCCCACAAAGACATTCCTAAATGGGTTTGGGATGCTTGAACGGAAGATTGCTGCGCCATCATAGAAATGGCAGCAGTTACTACTTGTGCCACAATATTGGCAACTTCATCTGTAGTTATAGTCCTGGGAGGCAATTGGGGTTCCATATTCTTAACCCCTTTATTTTCCCTGACTGAACGACCTCTCTTCGATGGCATCTGAAACAAGAACAAGTGTATCAGAATGCCTTTCAAATGTTTTCAAATCACATAAGAAATATGGACGTGTGAATATAACAGTCCTAATAATAAGGCTCTACATCAAGAACGCTTACGGAAGATTGTAGTAACCCACACAGATCCTAAAGACACTAGAACCTGATGCTCTGATACCATCTATGACAACCAACTCAAAATAATAACGGGTGGCCAGCCCTATGCAACCTTAAATTAGGTATTTCAGATGGCTCAGTCTCAACATCAACTGACAATACTAAATAATATAAGGCTAACTACCCGAAACCATTAAAAGTGGATGCCAAAAATTTTAAACTTTTATTTAACACTAGAATAACACCAACCACGCAAAAACTAACCAACAATACTACATCTAAAAATGATGAGTGACAAATACAAACTCCAATAATATAAAGGAGTACAACAAAATGTACAAAGTAAAATACCCGAATATGCTGTCGGGTCACAGACAATACAATAATCTGAGAGAGAATATAAAAGTATTAATCTACAACACTTGGGTATAAACCCGATACATAAACTTCATCCTAATCTAGATATACAAAAGATAGGAATCGACTAAAACAAAGTGCCGCAACAGTCCGCTACTGCTACATCTCCACGAATACAAGGGGTGGATAAACATCCATGGCGTCCTTATGGAGGAACACCTAAAATCATACAATATATATGCAGAGCAGGAGAAAATATAAACGGGTCAGAGCCCGAGGTGAAAACATTTTATAGCAAGTGCATTAAAATGCATAATAATTATAAATGCATTATGACATGATTTAATGGAGTCACACCCTCCATATTGATCCAAATCACCCCTCAACTAAAGTGCGTAACTAAACGTATGCACGTGATCTCCAAATAAATGCCCAAATCTAATTTGGCAATAAATCTAACTAATTCCCAATATGAATATTCAATTAAAATCATCTAACTTATCTTCCAATCTACACTTATCTGAATTTCCATCTAAATCATATACTTTAACTTTTAATGTTACAGTTCTCTTTTATTCGTTCACTTACTTAACATATAGAGTTTACATAACCATACTCTTACTAACATCTTCACAATTCATAAACATTCTCTTTACTAGAATTTCTCATATTCTAGTTATAACAACAATACATATAAATATATATGGGTTATTAGAATCTAAGTGCTAAGGACTAAACTTCTCCCGAGTCTCAATACGGCACTACGTTTCGTGCGTGGGACATCTCGCAAAGCGAAATCCAAACAAGGAACCCCCTGTTACACTACTCCTGACAGTATTGATTTTTGAGATTCATTATGCCCTCAATGCATGATGCATGTAACCCAAATTCTTGTTATTCCCTTAATTAATTTATTATTCCCAATTCTCAGCAGTGCACTGCGGTTCGTGCGTGGGACGTCTCGAAAAGTGAAATCCAAATAAGGAACCCCCTGGTACACTACTTCTGGTAATGTCGATCATCGAGAAGTATATACATTATATATATGAGCATTAACGACTAACTTCTCCTCACTCCCAATATTACAATGCGTTTCATTCGTGGGACATCTCGAAAAGCGAAATCCAAACAAGGAACAGCCTCGTTACACTACTCCTTGGCAATGTTGGTCGTTGAGCTCCATTATGCCCTCGATACCCAAGTAACCAATCACATTAATAATATAATAAAAATCCAAACGAGCTATAAATCGATGACACAGGCTCACAATGCTATCATCTTCCAGTTGCCCAAACCACGTAGAAAACTGGGGACCACCTGGTGGGGCTAAATGACATCCACCTCGTGATCAACTCACACACATAACGTCCGGGAAGCGGTCATAGTTCCTAACCGACAAGTGAGAACGAAACATACCCACGACTTCTCACCCCAAAAATAATAAATGTATATCACATAATAATCACCATGGAGAACTGTGACCTGGGGAATAGCCACACACTGCTCATTGAGCCAAAGTGCTCACCCTCATCGCACGTAACTTCCCACTGATAGCAAGGAGGGGGTATGCTTCACTATATATATATATATATACCATCACATAAGGCATACATACATCATCACATCGTATAAAGATATACCATCATATAACGTATACCTGTTACAATGTTTATATATTCATATTCATAGTACGCACTTAGGTGTAGTTGAGTTAATATCATTATTTAGTATATCTCTCTCTCTCTTGATATATTAATCGTCAATTCTCACACATCTTCCCCACTTAGTATACACTATACTATTTATCACTTGAAGTTTTCGCATCACTTCTGATTATGAATTATTTCTCAATTCTAGTTATGTTAAGGATATTCTCTATCCTAATGCACCTCGATTAAGATTTCTCATTGTGTGAGACATCTCCCAAATCAATCGTCATTAAGGATATTTCTATATCCGTATGCACATTTATTAGCATTTATATTCTCTATCCGAAATATGGTTCAATTAATCATGTGAACCTTTTAAATTTGTCCCATTTGGGATTTGATACTATAATCCAATATCACTAAACGCATTCTCTCTCTTTCATAAAATTTCATAATTATTTCCAAATAGGAATCTTAAATGTTAGTGGGCTTCCCCACTTAGTATATTCTATATTCTTTAATCGGTATTCCTCAAATTAAGTCAATACGACTCCAATAATTTCTTATAAGGGAAACTCCCTAAAAATCTCCGAAATGTACTCCATACGATTCCTATAGAGGTTCCCAATCGATAACCTCAAACAAAACGGAATGAAATTCTCCCTAGAAAAACATCCCTCAAAAAGCCCTGTTTTCGAATCGATTCGGGCCATATATGAATCGATTTGGCCCTGCGAATTGATTCGGCCTCCAGGTAGAATCAATTCGGGTCCTAAGACCTGGAACTCTATCTCAGTCCGAATCAATTCGGCTGGGGTCCGAATCGATTCGGCTGGGGTCCGAATCGATTCGATCACTCAGACCTGGGCAACTGCATATTTTCGAATTGATTCGGTAAGGGTCCGAATCGATTCAGCCTATCAAAAGGCTAAAAAATGGCTACTTTTTAGTAAGCCAAAAATCCCCAAATTCATTTTAATCATCTTGTCTTCATTTCTCTTCAACCCAATCACATATATAACATTAATATTCATCCATAAACACATCTAAAATAATTTCTAACCTCAAATCCAAGATCTACATAACAAATTTAAGATTTTACCCAAAAGTTCAGTTTTGATAAACTAAACCTAAAACCCGAAGATTTAATCCACAAATCATGAAATAAATATTACACAACAATTATTTAGCAAGTTTAATCACTTGCCTCAAGTTCGTAGGGTCTGATTCGTCCTCGAGATCGCGTATTGGCCGGAAAATCCTCTTTCTCTCTTTTTCTCTTCTTCTTTCTTCTTCTCTCTTTCTTTCATTCGATTTCTCTTTCTTTCTAAGGAGAATTGTTTCTCGTGTAGGCTTAATAAGCCTTATCTCCCAAGATACACAACATTAAATGATAATACACACTTTAAATGACTCGGTACTTTAATTCGAGTCAAACGAGCTTAAAATATTTCAGAACCTAAATAGACCCCAAGTACAGTAATTTTGACTTTTTCAACCCTTCCGAAAACAACTACACCCTCAGAATTTCCATTCGAAACACTTTCTAACAACTTCAAATTTTGACCTCAATTTCCAAATTAATAATTCTCCAAATAAAATAATATTTATTTCTCCCAAAACGAATAAATTATCGTCTCTAAAGCATCGGGTTGTTATACCCCCCCCCCCCCCCCCCTAAAAAGAAAAATGATAGATGGCTTAAGAGTTTAAGGTATAACTTTGTCAAGAAACATAAGTAGATAGGTTGTTGTCAATAAATCATAATTTGTTTTTGATTTTGTACTATCTTTGTATTTAGGTTATAATATGTTTTACATGCTATTACTTGTTGTTTATCCTTTTTTACATATAAAAATTAATTTCTATTGAAGTTACCAACACCTCTCTCCCTCTTTGGATTCCCCTATCTATGCAAGCTTCTAGATTTCTCTTTCTCATCCCTTTATCTCTTGTTTTCTCTCCATCTTCCATCTAGTTTCACCTAGATATTATTATTCTATAATATTCTCCCACCTCCTCAAACTATAATAACCAACATTACGCAAGTATAATTGGAGACTCCACTCCCCATTTGGGGTAACAAGTGAGATAAGCAAAAATTAGTTAAATAATAAAGAGTATCCAAATAAATATTGAGTGCATTTAGTGTGAGTGCGGTGTGTCTTTGAGTAGTAATATTGTGTCCTAATTATTGGGTGAGTCGTGTAATATTAGTGGGTCAATTGAGTGTGTATTTTATGAGTCAATAATTGTACTAAATTTTTTGTAATTGTTCTTATGAAATAAAATAATTTTATTTATAGTTCACCACTTACGCAATTTGTTTTTTGAACACTGATTTGGTATCATTGCCAAACGATCAGGAACCATTGTGAGGGTGCTGCTAAATTGAAGTAAAATCAAAGGATAAAAAAAAAAGCATGGGACTGTGTCAACCTAATTATTCAATAATTATTTTAATTTAGGTACGTGATTATGACAGTCTTGATTAATGCGTTTAGTGGTGGTCTTGACAAATTAAACCACACCAATAATGAAATTTGGATCGTGTGCATAATATCCTACTTGGAAGGATAATATCTATGGGAGACTGTTGGTGGTAGCAACACTACACCACCCTCATAGGAAAATATGGAGGCTTTAAGAATATAGAAAATAAAAGTGGGTAAATCCAATTATGCAGTAAATATATCAATAGACCTAGAATTGTTGCAGCATATTAAGGATGCGAAGACACTAAAGGATGCATGCGACACTCTTATCTGTCTCTTCTCAAAGATGAACAATGCATACCATCCTGAATGGTGTAGTGTCTTTGAGAAGAGACGTATAAGAAAATTAAAGATTTATGTCAGGAAATTTCTTTACTTGATCCTGACTCTAAAATTAGTGAACCAAGGATAAGAAGAATAAATATTTGTGTCCTAAATCACGAATATAATGGATTTTTTATGGTGATACGTGGTTAGAAAACTCAACCCACACTAGTTGAGTTGAAATTTAATTAACTCGTCAAGAGATATTGATAAAAACAAGTTAGTGGGTCTCAATAAAGAATAAAGAGTAAGAACTCTAACTGATAATAGAGGACGAACAAGATGAATTGTTAAAAAAGGTAGATGGAATAAGAGAAGTCCACGATAAGCAGTTAGCTCATAACAACACAAAAATAGCTCTCGTTTATTAAGATCTAAACAAGATGAGAAAAAATGCGATCAACGTAACATGGCATATAGATAGAAAACACTGAGTGCTATAATTACGGAAAAATGCGTCACTATGCTAGAGAATTCTTCCACAAAAATATGTCAAAAGAATGTAACTTGGAAACATTAAAGAACAAAGAAATTAATGGTGAAGAAGAATGGGATTTCGAAGCATCCCTTGAAACAATTAAGCATGTACAAGATTACTTATCGGATAAAGAAGTATAGTTTGAAGAGATATGGGTTGACGATGAAATAAACTAGTTTTAAATTGAAATATATTAAATTGAAGACGAAGTTGGTGTATTTCTAATCTAAGAAGAATTGGACGAGATGTTGTTAACATAACTCCTATTGAGAAAGAAGAAGTCAAAAAGCATTTCGATTTAGATGAAGAGACACACTTTGATATAATATATACTAAGGAAGATGAAATAAACTAGTTTGAAATTGAAAAATATTGGATTGAAGACCAAGTTGGTGTAATTGTAATCTAAAAAGAATTGGATGAGGATGCTGTTAACATAGCTACTGTTGAGAAAGAAGAAGTCAAAAAGCATTTCGATTTAGATAAGGAGACACACTTTGATATAATATATACTAAGTTGTCAAGTAGTCATGCCGATAACATTAAATAAGTGACTCAAGTTTTTGTGGGTTCACAAGAAATGGAGGTACCAAAAATCAAGAAATTGGAGTCTGAGTTTCAAGAAAATTTAGGGGAGGAAACTCAAGAAGACATGCCAACTGATCGAAGAAAAAGAAAATCATACGGGTGGAAACGATAAAGAAAAGAACATCGACCATATTGATATAAATCGAGAAGATGATGGATATCTGATATATAACCATAAAAATTATCGAAGGCAAGGTGGATGAATCTGCACCATCTGACAAAACTACTCAGGATCATTTGGAGGGAGAATTGAAGTCTAAAGTACTATTCATTGAGCCAGTACGAGAGGAGATGAACAAGGTAGGAGAGTTCACAATCATTACTCATAGATTAAATATTTATGACAATCAAGGATGGTTAAACTACGCATTAAAGGCCTAAGATAAAATGAAATGGGATTCAACCATGAAAGCAAGCATGTAAGTTACATCGACGATAACTTTTCTCGATATGGAAGCATTAATAAATAAGGGATGAAGTCAAAGAAACCCATCGGTACGATTCAAGAAGAGAGTCAGTGTTGAGGATGAGTGTAAAAGCACCACCTCATCTCTCCCTCTCTAGATTCCTCTCTATGGAAGCTTCTAAATTTCTCTCTAATCTCTTTATCTCTTATTTTCTCTCCATATTCCATATAGATTTACCCATATATTTTTTATTCTAGAATATTCTCCCACATCCTCAGACAATAATCACTGACATTACACAAGTATAAATAGGAGACTCCACTCCTCATTTGGGCTATCAAGTAAGATAAGAAAATTTTAGTGAGGTCAAATAAAGAGTGTCCAAATAAATAGTGAGTGTATTTAGATTGAGTATGGCCTGTCTTTAAGTAATAAAAATGTATCCTAAATATTGAGTGACATGTGTAATATTAGTGTAACACTTGAGTCTGTAGTTTGCGAGTCCATAATTATAATAGAAATTGTTAAATCGTTCTTGTGAAATAAATGTAACACCCCACAATTCTGAGGATACATAATTTAATTAATTTGTTGATAAAGGATTTAACTAATCTAAAGGATTTAATTAAATTGGTGAATTAAGATTTATTTAATTTGGGTTAATTTCTTAAATTTCATGTGTCGTAATTTGAGATTGAGATTTGGAGAATTTTACTTAAGTGACTCGAATTACGATTCCGAGTGCACACTAGATTTCGGGTAGGTCAAAATAGTTGGAAAAGAGTATCCGAGGGTAGTAATTTGGTCTCGAGGCATTATTAGGCATAATCGGGCTCACATGGGGGTGTTTGGGTCATTTTAATTTGGCCCATAGGCTTAATTTTGGGACTAGCACTATAAAAACCACATTAAGGAGTATGGGGAAGACAAAACTCAATAAGAAAACCCTAGCTTGGCAGAGGATAAAAGAGAGAGAAATTAGGAGAGCTTTTGGGAGCCAAACCAAGAAGAAATTGGAGTGTTCTTCGTCAAATCTTCGTCTATAACAAAGAAAATCAGACACTATGAAATTTTCCAGGCAAGTAGTTAAACTTGATTTATTTAATTTTCAGTATCTCGATCCATATCATAGTGTCTGTAATTAAATTTCATTTTGGGTGGGTCTTCATAAGAAAAATGGGTACTTATGAATTGTACAAATTATCTGGATTAAGGACTCGATTGATGTGGTTTTATGATTTGAAATATGAGAATACAAATTATATTTATAGACTTATATTAAAGGTTGTTAAATTAGAAATTGAAATCAAACGTTGAGGAAACTGGGTAGGAGAAATCGTAAATTACCCAACTCAGATATTATGTTCAGCGTTACAACTAGATGTGGATTAAATGATAAAGGAGAAATTTGAAGCTGGGTGTTAACAAGTTTGATTACTGGATTTAAGGTTTAAAACCATGTTGAATAGAAATGGTAGAAACAATAGTGGTTAGTGTTGGGCCGAAAGTAGAGATCTTGAGGTTTTTGCCCATGGATGAAATGGAAGTAGGTTGCGAGGAAGAAGAAGGGAGGTCAAACCCAGTAGGTCGTTCGAATGACCTGGGCCGTCGTTCGAACGACGCTGCTTCCATTAACCCATTTCGTTTATTTTTTTGGGTTTGAGGTGTTTACGAATTTTTTCTTGCCTTTGATCAGTTAAGGGAAAGAAATTTAAAGGGAATGAATATAAGGGGACTTTGTTTTAGAGGATATAAATGGGTGAACATCAAAGAGGATAATTGTTAAGGGTCGTAAGAGATGGACACCTACGAGATTAAATTTATTAAAAGGTGAGTAACCAAATAGTGAGACTTAGGGTAAATAAATTTTACAGGGAGAAATACTTAGGGCCTTAGGAAGCAGATTTTAAGATATACTTTATCTGGATAGAGTGCCATTCTAAATAATTGGAATTTGGTGAAATAAATTCAAAGGTTAAAATACAGACAAAGTTAGGGAGTCCGAGTATTAGGGTTGAGTGACATAATTTGGATATAATTAATTGAGTAGAAATTATTTTAATTAAGAGTCGGGGTTGTGACTCGTATATTAATAGGTAGAGTGCTACAAGAGTTAGGCACGGGGTAGCCGATTTAATTTATTATAGATTTAAGTAATAAATTATTGAATATTAAATTTAACAAGGGGTGTTAAACTAAATCGTGGGATTTTGTGTAATAAATTTTAAGAGATGAAAATACGGACTGATTGAGTGAGTCTAGGTACTATAGCTGGGTGATAAAACTTGAATGAGAATGAATTAATATGTGACTAATTAAGTTACAAGTGGAGATATAAAGTTGGGTATTCTTGGGCTAGTGCTATGGGTGTTAGGCATGGGTTAGCCGGACTTTTAATAAATATATGCATACGATAGTGTGATGATATGTATATATTTGTGTACTTTATAGATATCTATGTGAATGATATTTATAGGAAAACATACCCCTATAGTGCTATCATAGAAGGTTGCACGATGTGGTGAATCCTCTGGCTAGAGAATGCAAGGTGAGTATAATCCCTAGGTCATAGGCGTCCGTTATTTTATATTGTGATTATTTTCGGGGTGAGACACTTTGAGTATGATTCTATCTCACAACCATGGAACTATGATCGCCTCCACTACGTTCATTTTTATTTTACTGATTCGGTGAGCTAATCGTATCGGGGTATCCGGGTAGATTGAGTATACACGGGATGATAGCATTTTAGAGAAAACATCCTGCGAGTCCTTACCCGGGAGGATGGATATATACTTAACATGTGTGTGAATGTTGTAGTATACTACTACATATATAATATGAGTAGATAATTATATACGGGATTAATACATAAGTGTGGATGTATTTCTTATATAACTAGTGTGAAAGCTATATGATTTAAAAAGGGGTTTCTTGTATAACTCGTGTTAACGTTATAAGATTTAAAATAGTTGAACCGATTAATAAATGAGAAAATAACTTAATAGTCAAAGTAAGAATATTCGAGTTAGAGTAGTGGGGAAATTAGAGGTGTCATACAGCTAGTTAGGTGGGGTAGCTTAACTAGGAAGGTTAGAAGGCAAGCGTTAGGTGCGCACATTAGAAGAGGGGTGAGTTATACCTCAAGTGAGTGGGACACTAGCGTGAATTTGAAACGTGTGCATGCATATTTAATTATTGCAATTTAACTGATTGTTATATATTTTCAAAATATTTTACTTGGGCTTTGACTCGTGTCGAAATATTTTTCAAAACATTATAGGTGTTCAGACACATGGGCGCTCAGTGTAAAAATTCTATCCAGGGATGCGCAATTGCATCTCATGTGGAACTTGTTAGACTTTGCTATAGAAGCCTCATTAATTTATTCCCAGTGTAGGATATTTACTTCATTACTCATTTAAGCATGTCTCCCTCAAATTTAGTATTCAGTTATTTATTTGATCTTGTGTATACAAGTTATTGTTATAGTTACTTTTGTTGTTGAACCGATAGTTGATACGATCACTTATATTTATATCATTCATCTGTGTTGGATTTAGTTATCAGTGTGTTGAAGTTTTAATTATTATTATTTAATTTCCCCATGTTGTTAATTAATGAAAGATAAATTTTCGGCACCGGTCTAATTAAATTACTAGGTGGTTAGTACCTTTAAAAAAATTTCAATAGTCATGATAAATATGAGCCAGATGAGAAAAATGTTTTATTTTGATCATGAGCTGGCCACCCGATATTTTAATAAGCGGGGTGTCATAATAAAATAATTTTATTTGTAGTTTACTGCTTGCTTAATTTTTTTCTCAACAATTTCTTATTTTATTCTCTATAAATTCAATGTGCATTTTTGTATCTATGACTCAATTGTTTGTATGGATGAGTTCTATTAACGACAATTGTTGCATTATTTGTGTTATATGTGTAAGATCTTATGCAAGTCAATTTGATTTATAATGAACTAATAACATAGACATGTGCGTATATATATTTTACTTTATTTTGTATCAAAATTTTAATTTTTACTTTATTTTTTTTATTTCCCCTAATTTTATTCACCACCTTTATATTTCATTAGAAACTCTATTGATATTACTCATGTCATTTTTACAATATTAAATTATATTTCTCGTGTTGGTGTTTGAAATATTTCTGAGTTGATGAATAACCTATCTAGTCCAATTATTCTAATATTTACTCACTATTTTATGTCGACAACTTGAGTTCACCTTTTATGGGTTATATTTTACAATCTAGGTCAATTTTATGATAACTTAGTTCAATATTTTCTTGTTGATAATTCATTCCATACATATAGGCTTATATTTGGAGTTTCTTTCTCTCTCTCTCTCTCTCTCTATATATATATATATATATATATATATATATATATATTACATGCATATATTATTTTTTACATGCTTTTGTAATTGGATTTTCATATCATTATGAGTTGTTAGAAGAGTTAAACCTTATAATTTTAAATGAAATTTAAAGTTTACATTATGTAATCATGACAAGCTTTTCATGGATCACTTAAGTGATTTTCCCTTCACTCACTATTAAGTGTGGATATGGTGATGGTGGATGATTTCAATAACACTTTAATTTATTCAAGATTCTATTTCGTAGTGTTACCATAGTGGTGTCTTATCCGTATAATATTTCACTCTTTAAGGTTTGAATTTACACTTATTCAAAATGTTTCATTGCCAATCGGTGTTTATTATTCATAATTATTTACTTTTGTGATTTTTCAAGTGGAATAAAGAAACAAATCATATTTGTGCAATAGAAGATAAATCAATAGAAAACGTACAAACGAAGAAGGTTATTGAGTCAAGTGTTCAATACTCTCTCCTTATGACAAAGTTCCTCCACACTATGATGCAATGAGCAATGAGCATCTCCCTCCCAAGATAAAATGATATTGACACACACAGTAAGAACTTTAAGTACATGTCCCACGAACCAATGATGTTTGATACTCGCTCCGACTCGATTAGGAATGGAAAGTATAGAAAAACATTTTTTTCTCATTTTTAAAAATCAAGACAAGTCTTGTATTTATAAGAAACAGCGTGCACTTTGATGAAAAGATGTGTCTTTTCCTTAACAGCCACTTAAGGATTTTTCATGAATTGTCACAACTAATGGTGAACAATCACGAACTTTATTGACGAATCTAAAAACAGTCGGTATATAGCAAACGATTACACCTTTAGCGATAGTTATAAAAAATCATCCCAAAAAATTATGACACCCCGCCTAATAAAATATTGGGCAAACTCCTGTACCAAATTAAAACAGGAGTCGCATATGGATCATTTTTAGCATCACTGTCGAAAACCAAATTAATTACTAATAACCTATTAGGCTGGCATAAATTTTTTTTTTAACTAATCTTTTAAACCAATTATATCAATTAAAACATTCACACAGTTATGAATAAATAAATACAATTCGGCTTTCGGCTCGAAAGTTACAACAGTGCTTCCTGTCTAGATCGCAAGAATAGAAGCGTCTAAAAATAAACCTGCATGCATCAATAGCTGCTACATCAAGCGCCTCACTCGAAGGAATCGTCATCCAGGCGTCCCTATGTCTGGAAACCTAAGTGTATATATATATATATATATATATATATAGATGTAGCAAAAGAGAGGAAAATTAGATAAACGGGTAAGAACCCGAGTTGTGAAAATATTTTGCAAGTGCATAAATGCTTTATTTTTAAAATATATTTATCTCATATTTAAATTGGTATCGCACTCCCATGAGATACCCCTCACCTCTCTTCTAATAGTGCACACCTAGCGCATACCTCTAAACAATCTAGTCAAGCTACGCTGCCTAACTAATCCGTCACCCCCAAACTCTAGAAATTAAAGAAAACCAAGTAATAAGGGCTCAACTTCTCCCCAGTCTAAACGTTATGCCATGTTCGTGCATAGGGTGTCTCGCGAAGAGAAATCCAAACAAGTAATCCCCCCCCATTACACTACTACTTGGTTGTGACAACCCGCTCACCAAAATAAGGGGTGGCCAGCCCAATACTCCAATATAACAGGAGTCCCGGATGGAATCATTCTCAGCATCACAATAAAATATAGAGTATCCAGGATAACAACTCAATATTTCATAAAACGGGTTGCCAAAAATTTTGTTTTGAAGTTAAAGAAAGAAATTTAAACAACCCAATACTGAAAAGATAAAGTGGGAACCCCAAGATTTTATATTACCATAACTACAATTAACAATAAAATGGACTGAATGTATTGTCGGTCCACAGAATCTACAACAGTATTAAACCAATTCGATAATTTATATAATACATTTCATTAGACATTTACAAAATCTTGGGCCTCTCGCCCGAGTAAAGAGACCCGGTCATAGCTAGAATACAAAAATGAAAACGTCTATACCAAATGTGTCCCGTAATACTCGCAATACATCACGGCTCACCGAGGACATCGGAATAGGAATTCAAACCAGGCATCCTTGCGGAGGAGTACCTGAGCGGAGACAAGATGCACGTGCAACAAGAAATATAAATGGGTCAGGGCCCGGTTCTATATGATTACCAGATGAATAAAAAAGTATGACAGTTATGAATAAGATCATGCTAGGGAAGATAAAAACTTATCTACACAGTTTAGGGCATAAACTAAGACAATTTAAAGAAAATCATGAATTAAATTTAAGTCTGCATGAGAAGAGGAAAGATTAACATAATTTAAAAACTCCAATCATGTATAAAAATTCATTTCATATTTTATTCCTTAACCGGAAAAATAACTAAACTTATAGGTTCTTTATAGCTTTTACCTCAATTTTAAGCTCTTTGTGGCTTTTATTTCCATTACATGCCCATCCTGGCATTACCATTCCTTAGCAGGAATATTATCATCAACAAATGCTCTTTGTGGCATTTCATTGTGCTCTTTATGGCACTTCATCATGCTCTTTATGCCATATCTCATACATCAAGTCCCACTTGATTATGAATAGTTATATTTATATACATATAACGTTTCTAAGATCGCCCCTCCGAGTTTCCCCACCGAGCGCACCCCTAAATGACCATCATCTTCCAGGGCCTATCTATACAAGACAACCTGGGCACCTATAACGAAATACATCGGGAAGCGGCCATATGCCTGCGGGAGAGTCAAGACCACACCCGGAATCTCCTCACCAGCGCAGAAAACATAACATATCGCTCATATGGCCTGTGGACTATATCCACCCTGCATTAATTAGCCAGGGGCATCACCAAACGCGTGAACTTCCCCTATTATGTTATTTAGAGAGGTGTGTATCAAGTAAATTAGCATTTACCATATTCATGATTGAGTAAATTATCATTTACCATTTCCATTTCATTTGCTTTCCTTATATATATGTTTCATTTTAACCTAAGCACTAATCATTTACATTATTGTAAATACCTTATAATATACCCGGAGCCATACTTAGTTCATCTTATCATTGTCACCTAGATGAATAAATAAACTTCCAATCTATTGTCCCAAGGTTCGTTTGTGGTGTTATTATAAACCATCAAGACTAACACAACTAAATGGAGCTTCTAAAGTCTCCCGAACATAAAACTACAACTCCTAGTTTAATAGTAATCAACTAGAAGAAAGAAGGCCCTAACTTCAATTAGCATATCCCCGGAAAAGTTCCCACCTATCCTATTTCCAATGTAGGGTGGATAACTAATTCATCGAGGACTCTAAACCTCTAAATTTACTTCATTCAAGAAGGTTCCTAGTCCCTATTGAAGAAAATAAATCTAGGAAACAAAATAAGATTTTAGGATGAAAAACAGGGGACCAGTTGACCGGTCCTGAGACCGCGGTTGACCGCGTCTCCAGATTTTGCCTACAAAGAAAAACAGAAAGCTCAGAATGGAGGGGCTGGTTGATCGGTCAAGGAACCGCGATCGACCGCGCTCAAAATTTTTGCCTTTGTAGCAAAGTAGTAAGCCCTCCCGCAAAGGCCCGATCAACAGGTCCTGAGACCGTGGTGGACCGGTCGTAGCAGACCTAGGATTTTCCTTCTTCCAAAATTTAACCCAAGTGAAAATTTCACTTTTCCCAAATCCTAAATCTCTTCTATTTTGAACTCAACCAAGAATCTTTATCTTCCCAAAGATTATCCTACATGATTTATAACCATTATAATTCACAATTTGTTTATCAACAAAACTAAAATTAGGGTTTAATTCCCATAAATTCCATTTTTGTTCTCCAAATGAATATACATAATTATCATACAAATTATTCATCTTAAATCATATATTAGCAAGTAGAAAACTTGCATTAGGGTTAAAATCTCAAATTTCTTTGTGTAGTAGCAACAATCCATCTTCAATCTTCATTTTCTTTCTTCTTTCTCCACTTTTCTCTTCTTCTCTCTTTCTCTCCTTTTCTCTCTAAGTGTAAGACATAAAATGAGGAAATTAGGGAATTTAGAAGACTAAAACCGGGGCTTAACACAAGTCTCCCAACTTAAGTGGTTAATACCACATTAAAATGACTCCAAATTACGCGAATAAGTTAAAACCAGGTAAAAGTGCTCGAAACACAAAAATACAATATGACACTTATTTTGACTGTCTCGCACCATCCGGGACTAACTACACCCTCTAATTTGGCATCCGAAAACTGTATAAATTATTTTAAGTTCCAATATCATTTAAACAAAAATGCCATTTAAAATACATGACACTATAAATCATACCACATGAAGATATTTTCCTACATAATCAGTAAATATACAACATCCCAGTAAATATTAACTTCTATATCATTCAATTAATATTTACTCCAGTTCCCACATTTTATATAATCACCTTATGCGGTAAAATTAGTATAAACTGAGCCTCCCCGAATCGAGGGTTGTTACATACTCCCCCCCTTATAAGGGAATTTTGCCCCCAAAATTCGGGTATACCCAAATTGCATAAAGGGTATACTACTCTAAACTAGGATTCTACCATCCTAAACAAACCCCTCGTTATCGCAACGTACTAAATGGACCTAGACTAAGGTCGACCCTATCGATCTCAGTCTACAACCTTTGTCTTCTAGTATAGCACAAAGCGTTCCTCACTAACTATCGATTCTAGCTTCCTACGGCGGAGGACTATGCCCACAAGACTCGACAAAAATATCCTAACCTCCAGAATCATGTTGCATCCCACCTCGGGGCACCCATACCAACTGTAAGTGGCTTAACCCCAATGCTACTCAACTTTCCCTCGCATTGACGTATCTCATCAAGGCGTATGGCTCGAAATCCAAATCTTTAAAGAAATGTCCCGAGACCACTCTAAGTCCAAGGAACATATTACCCGTTGGTTCCATCCAACGAGTATGAGGATTAGTCAACCGGACACACTAGACCACTCACGGTGCCAAGCCTTAGGAAATGATCCATAAGGCCATTCAAAAGCGTAATGGTTGTACGGGAATTTCCCTCCATGCAGCTATGCTCTCAATAGCTATGTATCCTAAGACGCACATTCCAGGTATGCCTTTCGGCATTGAGTTAACTTCCTCCATTCATCAATCTTCTTTAGGGTTGTAAGGTATACTCCATTTCCATACGGTTCCCATTACTTCATTGAAACTTGTACCCAACCTTCGATACGAATATCTAGTCTCGGTCCACCCTATTTTATTAGGCACCTCCTACGGTTATACCATTCCTCCATTAAGAATGGGGCGTACTCTTCTACATGTAGTCTGCCCATAATGGCCGGAAAAGTAACGATTTGGTCGAACGATCAATAATTTTCTCAAAGAGGATCATGACCATTTTGATGTCGGCAATTGAATGCCGGCGTCTATGAATATACCCTTCTTCGTTCCATTGCTACTCTCTTTCACACGAGTAGGTTAAATGATCAATCACTGACATGAATTCTCTTGTTATAAGATCTATCTTGTTATGCTCGTTCTGTTTGGCTTTCCATGCCACCACTTATATCTCCGACGAGTTTCCTACTCGACGCATCTACTACACCAATCGCATTCCTTTAGCGAGAGGGAATGTCCACTCGATAATTTTTCCAAACTCTCAACACCAACTCTATTTCTCTTGCGACCTTTTGCAACAACTTGTAGCCCACGAGAAAGACCAATTTCTGTCCAGGAAGTAATGCCTCATCTATTTCGGGCAATCACTACCACAATAAATTTCAGTTTAAATGGGGGATGATACTTCCGACAAGTTTAAACTTGTGAGACGCATAAACAATGGGCCCATACTCCAGTATTATTACTCCCCAACCTGGCAGAAACTTATTTATTAAACCCACTCTCGAGCTCACGATCATGGGCTCAGGAGTGAAGGTTAGCCCGTCCATTAACTCCCCGTAAGTGAAGTCACCACGTAACACCATATCTAAGAAAGGCCTCATCTCCTTAGGCCTAAACTACCAAACCTCTCGAGACCCATAAATCTCGTTCCTAGGGATCTAATACGTCATAGAGTTAACCCACAACTTATTCGTGGTCAACTCCTTACCGCCTTCCTAAATCAACATCACCTGCCCTAAAGGCCTTACGTTCTAATAAACCTAAAGTCTATATATATATATATATATATATATATATATATAATCTAAATCATAAGCATATAATACTAAATATATCCCTAGTTCCCAAGACCTTACTCAACTTCCAACATTCGCTCGTGTTCATGCGTGGGACGTCTCGCCGAAGCGAAATCCAAACAAGGAACTCTCCCGTTACACTACTACCTCGCATTGTCGGTCATCGAGATATGACGATCGAAGACACATAATCGGGACCGAAAAACAAAATATTAATTCACAACTCTACTAATAAGATTCTGCTTCTATACTTTACCATTCAATAATTGAGGATTTCAACTAACAAGACATCTACTTTCTGCAAAGTCTTGCAACCATTTATACCACAACAATATATATATATATATATATATATATATATATATATATATATATATATATATATATATATATATATCTTTTTAAATAGCCTTCTTATCAAGGCACAACCTGAAGTCTCAATTCGACTTCATATCTCAGTCTTCCTCACATCGATCAGAGGAGAGAACTATATACAGTGCTTCTATCTCGCACTTTAATAGCCCTTAATCACTCTTCTACG
Organism: Sambucus nigra; assembly: GCA_949130495.1. Classification (NCBI taxonomy): domain Eukaryota; kingdom Viridiplantae; phylum Streptophyta; class Magnoliopsida; order Dipsacales; family Adoxaceae; genus Sambucus; species Sambucus nigra. The sequence goes on from OX422209.1 coordinate 329,369,834, forward strand.
TGATTCTCAGATAAACCTTTCAACCCACTTCTAACATCAAAAATAAAATGAAAGAAAGAAAAAATAATAGCGCCTCTTCACTCACAACGTCGTTAAGTGTTCATGCGGCGGAGTGTCTCGCAAAGAGAAATCCAAACAAGGAACCCCTCCGACACATGCCTACTTAACTAGTTGATCATGGATAATAAGCGTAACAAGCACAGACAAAGCAAACGAACAATCAAACACTCACACAAGATAACACAATAAATAAAATTAAAAAAAATCTCCTACCTACCTTGATCCACCTCTATAAAGTCTCAACCTGTATCCAGGAGAGATATTATAGAACAACTAGTTCCATTTTGAACTAGAAGTAAGATAGCCTTACAATTTTATTTGCTTTCTATCACCCCAAACCAACCCAAGTATCTTTACTCGCATATTATACATAAAATAAGAGGAAGGAAAAGTAATATCTCTCCACGCCCAACGTCATTAAGGTTCACGCGTGGAGCGTCCCGCAAAAGCAAAATCCAAACAAGGAACCCCTCTTATGCATTACTACTTAACTTTGTTGATCGTGGAGATAAGTCATAACATCCACATACAATGCAAATAAACAATAGAACACTCAAACCAAGTAAAACATAATGCAAGTAACACGTATGACATATATACACTTAAAATATCATCACTCGCTTCATGAAGAGTGAAAAAAACATAAGACTTCCCTACCACGGAAGTCACATAATTACACTTCTAAAATAGCGTAAATACTACTACAAGCTCAATTTACACACCCGAATCTACAGTAGATACAATACTACTCTATCTTATTGTGGGGGATGCACCACCCACAACAAAGGTGGAATTCCCACCCATTCTTGCTAATCACTCCGGGTTAGTTACTAATGGTTCTCAGACACCGTATTCGAGTCTTATCCAAACCAATATTACTTCCATCCAGTCCCGACTAGGCGATCTATCATTGCCCTAGTCATCCAATCAACACAATCAAAATGAGTGGTTCTCCACTCTACGTTATAGCCATTGTTCCGACCCTGGCTGACAACAACTTCACACGCAATCCCTTTTTCTTCCTCAATAAAGAGAATACGCTATCGGTCTCCCTAACCGTATAATTCTTTATTCACTGTCGGCCTCTGATCGAACCTCGCGTGAGCATTTAAGAATCTATCTTCTCATCAGCCCAGTTATTTTAGAGAAACTCGCTATTGCAAGTGTCCCCTGGGGCTTCTCCATGGGCCAAACTTCCTTCAACACTTGGCCCTTATCGTGGCTCCTTTCCACTTCAATTAACGCCGCTTGGAGTCCCAAGCTTAGTACCACTCTCTCTTCTAGTGGTACTAATAAAACTACATCCACTGTAATTGGTAGTCGCAATAGCAAAATAAGAAAACACCACAACAAGAAAGCGACCACCCAAGCAGTCCTCATTTCTGACCCCAAATTATAGTTCTTCGTAACCCCATCTCATGACGCCTTCACAACGAACTTCCTTGGAGTCCTTCTTCAATCGACCTACGAATCTCACACGAATGCGCAAAAGATTCGATGGGTCCTACCTCATGGTAGAAAAACGAAATCTCACCAGAGAAATCAATGATCTTAATCCTAAGGCTCTATATCAAATAAAAAGCAACGCTGAAAACTTAAGTTGTCCACACAGATTCCTAAGGACTCTAGAACCTGATGCTCTGATGCCATCTATGACAACCCGCTCACCAAAATAAGGGGTGGCCAGTCCAATACTCCAATATAACAGGAGTCCCGGATGGAATCATTCTCAGCATCACAATAAAATATAGAGTATCCAGGATAACCACCCAATATTTCAGAAAACGGGTTGCCAAAAATTTTGTTTTGAACTTAAAGAAAGAAATTTAAACATCCCAATACTGAAAAGAGAAAGTGGGAACCCCAAGATTTTATATTACCATAACTACAATTAACAATAAAATGGATCGAATGTACTGTCAGTCCACAGAATCTACAACAGTATTAAACCAATTCGATAATTTATATAATACATTTCATTAGACATTTACAAAATCTTGGGCCTCTCGCCCGAGTAAAGAGACCCGATCATAGCTAGAATACAAAAATGAAAACGTCTATACCAAATGTGTCCCGTAATACTCGCAATACATCACGGCTCGCCGAGGACATCGGAATAGGAATTCAAACCAGGCATCCTTGCGGAGGAGTACCTGAGCGGAGACAAGATGCACGTGCAACAAGAAATATAAATGGGTCAGGGCCCGGTTCTATATGATTACCAGATGAATAAAAAAGTATGATAGTTATGAATAAGATCATGCTAGGGAAGATAAAAACTTATCTACACAGTTTAGGGCATAAACTAAGACAATTTAAAGAAAATCATGAATTAAATTTAATTCTGCATGAGAAGAGGAAAGATTAACATAATTTAAAAACTCCCATCATGTATAACAAATCATTTCATAGTTTATTCCTTAACCGGAAAAATAACTATACTTATAGGTTCTTTATAGCTTTTACCTCAATTTTAAGCTCTTTTTGGCTTTTATTTCCATTACATGCCCATCCTGGCATTACCATTCCTTAGCAGGAATATTATCATCAACAAATGCTCTTTGTGGCATTTCATTGTGCTCTTTATGGCATATCTCATACATCAAGTCCCACTTGATTATGAATAGTTATATTTATATACATATAACGTTTCTAAGATCGCCCCTCCGAGTTTCCCCACCGAGCGCGCCCCTAAATGACCATCATCTTCTAGGGACTATCTATACAAGACAACCTGGGCACCTATAACGAAATACGTCGGGAAGCGGCCATATGCCTGCGGGAGAGTCAAGACCACACCCGGAATCTCCTCACCAGCGCAAAAAACATAACATATCGCTCATATGGCCTATGGACTATATCGACCCTGCATTCATTAGCCAGGGGCATCACCAAACGCGTGAACTTCCCCTATTATGTTATTTAGAGAGGTGTGTATCAAGTAAATTAGCATTTACCATATTCATGATTGAGTAAATTATCATTTACCATTTCCATTTCATTTCCTTTCCTTATATATATGTTTCATTTTAACCGAAGCACTAATCATTTACATTATTGTAAATACCTTATAATATACCCGGAGCCATACTTAGTTCATCTTATCATTGTCACCTAGATGAATAAATAAACTTCCAATCTATTGTCCCAAGGTTCGTTTGTGGTGTTATTATAAACCATCAAGACTAACACAACTAAATGGAGCTTCAAAAGTCTCCCGAACATAAAAGTACAACTCCTAGTTTAATAGTAATCAACTAGAAGAAAGAAGGCCCTAACTTCAATTAGCATATCCCCGGAAAAGTTCCCACCTATCCTATTTCTAATGTAGGGTGGATAACTAATTCATCTAGGACTCTAAAACTCTAAATTTACTTCATTCAAGAAGGTTCCTAGTCCCTATTGAAGAAAATAAATCTAGGAAACAAAATAAGATTTTAGGATGAAAAACAGGGGACCGGTCGACCGGTCCTGAGACCGCGGTCGATCGCGTCTCCAGATTTTGCTTACAAAGAAAAACAGAAAGCTCAGAATGGAGAGGCCGGTCAATCGGTCAAGGAACCGCGGTCGACCGCGCTCAAAATTTATGACTTTGTAGGAAAGCAGTAAGCCCTCCAGCAAATGCCCGGTCGACCGATCCTAAGACCGCGGTCGATCGGTCGTAGCAGACCTAGGGTTCTTCCTTCTTCCAAAATTTAACCCAAGTGAAAATTTCACTTTTCCCAAATCCTAAATCTCTTCTATTTTGAACTCAACCAACAATCTTTATCTACCCAAAGATTATCCTACATGATTTATAACCAGTATAATTAACAATTTGTTTATCAACAAAACTAAAATTAGGGTTTAATTCCCATAAATTCCATTTTTGATCTCCAAATGAATATACATAATCATCATACAAATTATTCATCTTAAATCAAATATTAGCAAGTAGAAAACTTGCCTTAGGGTTGAAATCTCAAATTTCTTTGTGTAGTAGCAACAATCCATCTTCAATCTTCATTTTCTTTCTTCTTTCTCCACTTTTCTCTTCTTCTCTCTTCCTCTCCTTTTCTCTCTAAGTGTAAGACATAAAATGAGGAAATTAGGGGATTTAGAAGACTAAAACCGGGTCTTAACACAAGTCTCCCAACTTAAGTGGTTAATACCACATTAAAATGACTCCCAATTACGCGTATAAGTTAAAACCAGGTTGTAGGAGGGTAGTGAGACTGGGGTCTATGAATAACTGGAAAGGGTGAGGCGTGACCCACTCCAATGGACACTGTCTGCAAGTCTTCAAGGTCTCCTGGTGCAACTTCTACAGAAAACTTCTCCTTCTGGTAACAATGGAACTCAAGCTTCGACTCACTCCCTGCAAGAAGATGAACTTTCACAGCAAAAATAGCAATTTTCTCAAGGGAAACACCTGAGAGTGATGGCTGTCAGTGGGGAGTGAAGGAACAAGGCACTCAACACTAAGAGAATGAGCAGGGAGAGAATACTAGGTAGGTCTGGTGATATTTTAGCAGAGTAACAGTGCAATTTTTCTTCTTGTATATCTTTTGACCTTGCCCAGGGGTCTATTTATACATGGGCGTAAGGGGTGAGCTGGCGATTTTGGGCGCCAAAATTGAGAGAGTTGGTGGGGAACAATGTCTGAAGTGTACCATTTGTCCCTACCTGCAGGCAGCTGCCTGTCCCCTCTGCAGGCGCCACCTGGCACCGACCAAAACTCAAAAAGCACATATGTCCCCTAATGGAGACAAAATAGCAGATTTGGTAGTTATCTTTTAAAACGGTAACTTGTGGTGCAATTTTGCAAATCTTTGAGAGAGAGGACCTTAAGGCCTCACTCCCTCTAAAAAGTGTTATTTTTCTTGAGAGAGACCTCGAGGACCTCCTCTTCAGGAAAAGTCATTTTTCTTGTAAAGAGTTTATTTCTTGTGCGTAGCCTCAAGTGGCTTCTGGGTCTTCCTACTAGTATTCTCTCAATCCTATAGTGCTAAGTGGTTGAGCTTGCTCAACATACCTTGTCCCTCAGCCGCCAAGCCAAAACTCCCAGGAGGTCCCGACGCGCCTGTTCGAGCCCTGCTTGCTCGACTAGGCAACCTGTGCAAGAAAGTAAAGTGTTAGTGCTGTTGTTTATTTAGAGCTTGTTGTTTCATGATGGAAACTCCTGTAGCAGCGCTTCTCGAATAACGTTTCTGTAGTACGATTGTGGTGGCGCTGATGCTTGAAGCGGCGCCGACCCTTGTCCTGGCGCCGTTGCTCGGAGTGGCGCTGATGCTGTGAGGCGGCGCCGACCCTTGTTGCAGCGCCGATGCTCGAAGTGGCGTTGACGCTTGAAGTGGTGCTGACGCCCGAGGTAGCGCTAATGCTTGAATCGATGCTGATATGTGAGGCGGCGTCGACCCTTGTCCTGGCGCCGACGCTCGAAGTGGCGCTGACGCGTGAGGCGGCGCCGACCCTTATCCCGGCGCCGATGCTCGAAATGGTGCCGACGCTCGAAATGGCGCTGACGCTTGAGGTAGCGCTGATGCTTGAATCCGTGCTGACAGGTGAGGCGGCTCCGACCCTTGTTGTGGCGCCGATGCTCGAAGTGGCGCCGACCCTTGTCCCGGCGCCGACGCTCGAAATGGCGCTGACGCTTGAGGTAGCGCTGATGCTTGAACCGGCGCTGACAGGTGAGGCGGCGCCGACCCTTGTTGCGGCGCCGACGCTCGAAGTGGCGCTGACGCCTGAGGTAGCGCCGAGGCTTGAATCCGCGCTGACAGGTGAGGCGGCGCCGACCCTTGTTGTGGCGCCGACGCTCGAAGTGGCGCCGACGCTCGAAGTGGCGCCGACCCTTGTCCCGGCGTCGACGCTCGAAATGGCGCTGACGCTCGAGGTAGCGCTGATGCTTGAACCGGCGCTGACAGGTGAGGCGGCGCCGACCCTTGTTGCGGCGCCGACGCTCGAAGTGGCGCTGACGCCTGAGGTAGCGCCGAGGCTTGAATCCGTGCTGACAGGTGAGGCGGCGCCGACCCTTGTTGTGGCGCCGACGCTCGAAGTGGCGCCGACGCTCGAAGTGGCGCCGACCTTTGTCCCGGCGTCGACGCTCAAAGTGGCGCTGACGCTCGAAATGGCGCTGACGCTTGAGGTAGCGCTGAGGCTTGAATCCGCGCTGACAGGTGAGGCGGCGCCGACCCTTGTTGCGGCGCCGACCCTTGTTGTGGCACCGACGCTCGAAGTGGCGCCGACCCTTGTCCCGGCGGCGACGCTCGAAGTGGCGCTGACGCTCGAAATGGCGCTGACGCTTGAGGTGGCGCCGACACTCGAAGTGGCGTTGACGCCCGAGGTAGCGCTGACCCTTGCGGTGGCGTAGGGACTCGCCGCTGTGCTGAAACTTGCGGTGGCTTTTGGACTTCTGGGTGGCCTCGCGGGTACCTCTCGGATGTTATTTAAAAAAAGCATATTTATTTTATTTTGCTTTTTTTTCTGTTTATAACACCCTTCTACATTAGCCCCTCGTGCAAAGATTTTTTGGTTGGGTAGACTAAAAAAAACTTTGTACGCTATAAATCTGGTTTCAACAATTATATATATATATGTATATATATATATATATATTTTTCTTTTTTTCTAAGGGATCCTAGGATCATTAAATTCTGTGTCCCTCTATCCGAGGTATTTAATTTTTTGAGAACCCACGCGTCAGTGTGGGAACTGTCACCCCATCATTTGGAAAAAAAAATCATCAACTTTTGGCCTTCCTGCACGTTTTTCCGTTTTGGTGAAAAAAACATAAGCCCCTTATCTTGGAGTCCTTCATATTCTTCAACCAAACATAAGCATCTTTGGATTTGTAGTGAGAGAAAGTGAGAGAGGGATTCTTTTAAAACCCCATAGCCACCCATCTCCTTTTTTTTTTTCTTTCTAAGCTTGCCCACTTTCATACCCTCTCATCCATGGAGCCTAAACCAAACGATACCCCTTCCAATGTTAGTGCTTCCAGCGCACCCATGGTTTTAGGCTATGCGCCTTCTGCATCGTGCATTTCAAACACCCCTATGCCCGGAACTGCTGGCGCCGGCGACACTAGGTCCTCTCCGACCGGTGGCGTCGATTTGTCATCCGCCACACTTGCCTCCTCGCGTTTTGAGCCGAGATCCCTCGCGGGTTCCTCCCCTTCTCAATTGGCATATACCGGTTTTCATCTGGGTTCATCTGTGACGAGGGGCCTCTCGACCAATGCTTTGCTGACGGCGGAGAGTGTCTCGCCTGCTTTCGGTATGCGCGAGGAAGAAGGGGTCTCGCCCGATTTGAGCGCGGGTCTGAGTTTTTTAGTTGAACACGGGGTCTCGTCCAATCTGCTCGCGGAACAAAGGGCTTCATCCGATCCGCGCGAGGAACCAATGGTCTCGTCTGATCTGCGCGAGGGACAGAGGGTCTCGCCCAATCTGGGCGCGGAACACATGGTCTCGTCCGCTCTGCGCGAGGGACAGGGGGTCTCGCCCACTCTGGGCGCGAATATGAATTTTTCGGTTGAGCAAGGGGTCTCGTACGGTTTGCGCGAGGGACAGAGGGTCTCGCCCAATCTGGGCGTGGATATGAACAATAGTTCCTCGCTAGTATCTCCCTCACACGGGGGTCTCTCGCCCGCTATTTCCGCTTATGAAGGCCTCTCGCCTTTGACGAGTTTTCGTGTAGGTTCCTTGCTTGATGATGCGCCTTCTATGGTTATCTCGACGCATGTTGGCAGCGTCTCTACGCGCATTCCGTCATTGGCGTCTGGTGGCGTCTTGCCCGTGGGGGTCTCGGCACACGTTAATTTTGTCAGTGGGGGTATCTCGAACTTGGGGGTTTCGACGCCCGTATTTTTTTCTGAAGAGGGGGTCTCGCCCCATGACGGTATAGTGACCTCTTGTCAGCAGTTGGGGGTCTCGCGACCTGGCCTCACCTCTACGGGTCTCTCATTCGTGGAAGGGGGTGTCTCGACATTTCGTCACCTCAGGGGTTCCGTGACCCAGGGTGTCTCGACGACTATTGGTGTTACCGAGAGCATGCCACTGCCCAGGGGCTCTTCCTATGATTATGATGGGGTTTCTGCCTCCCCCTCTTCTTTTACGAGAGGGGGCCCCCAGGGTCCTTCGCTCGGAATCTCCACTGGGGCGAGTTCTTTTCTTGAGCCACTGGCTCTGGGTGGTTCATCAGCTACGCCTACTTCCTCTCAGGCATGGAAGGATTATATGCACATTCGTCAAGGGCGGTACTTCGGTATTTATCGCCGTGCTCCCTTTTTTGGTCCTGCTGATAGTTTCATGACTTCACTTTCCGACTTTGGGGAAAAAATTTCGGGTGTTGTTCTCGATCGGTCTCATGTGGGGTTAACTGACTCTGCTGATCTTCCTATTATTTCTCCGGATTCGATTCTCTGAATCCGAGTTGACCAAGGCGACTTTCCCTATTCCAACGTTGAGGTTAAAACCCCCGGAGGACCCACAGAGGAGTGGGCCAGTTGGGTTGACTATGTTCTGAGCGTTCCTGATTACGTGGCTATTCTCAGGGAGGTGGGGCTTTTCACCGCCGTCAGCAGTCTGAAGTCCTGCACCCTCTTCAAACACGGTACTTCGCTCAATCTCTTGTTATCCCGGTGGAGTATGGAGTCTCACACCTTTGTCACGGGCTGGGGGGAATTTACTGTTACTCTCGAAGATATATGTGAGTTGTACGCCCTTCCTTTCTTTGGGCAACAGGTCTTTACTGATGACTGCGAGGACTCCCTAGAGCAGGAGTTGGTGGGGGAGTTACGGTCATCTCTCGGGGAGTGCTCGAGATATGTGGCCATAAATGTAACGGGTCATTCCAAGCATTCCTTTGCCAAATGGCAAAGATATTGGTTCAGAGACTTTGAGCAGTTGCCAAAGGGGGAGACTTCTCGTGCAGCGCCCAGATCCCAGGATGGTCCTAAGCTTCGCTCTCCTGCACATTTAGCCGCTTTCCTTGTTGCGTTCCTGACTCGGTTCCTTCTTCCAGGTAAGCCTGAAGACTGTCCCCGCGAACTTCTTTTTAGGTTGGCTGTGCGATTGTCTCGCGGTAGACCAGTACCCATAGCTGCCCTGACCTTGGGTTCTCTTTACACCTGGATAGACCGAGCACACATAGATGTAGAGAGGTCCTGCGGTCGGTATGATGTTGCTAATCATGTCAACGGCCCTTTCTTGATGGCCTTTTTGTTTGAGCATTTCCCCCACTTTACTTCAGGGGCTCACGCTTGTCATAGCGACGCTGCGAGGCTTCTTCGGTGGCATAAGAAAACTCCCAAACAGTCTTTGGGAATGTTGATTGACGACATCAAGGAGTTTCAGTTTCGGCCTTATACCAAGCGCCCTGGGGGTACTTTCAGCTGGCTTTCTTTCCCTGGTGATGGCGGAACCTTCTATTGTCCTTCCGCAGTGGGGTCAGTTTCCACGTGTCCCCATATTAATGTGATGATGATGCTCTTACCCTGTCACCTTCCTTCTTGGACCGAGTTAGGTCCCCGTGCTGAATTTTACCATTCCGAGAGGGCAAGACGACAGTTTGGTTATGATCAAGGTGTCCACACTCCTCCTCTTCCTACCTACAGCAGTCATTCGGAGGCATTCTCCGAGGCGTGTGCGAGCTTTACTCTTCAGGGGTTATTCCGCAGGGTCAGTGGTTTGGGTGGTCTCTATGTGCCTACCAGTGATTATCAGCCTTCATTCACTTCATCCTGGTTCCTTCTTTGGCAGCAGCAGGTTCGTCTTATTCAAGAATGTGTAGTTGGCCCTCCTCATGAGACTAACCCCATTAAATATATCAGAGCTCAGTTTTTGGTCAGGCGGACGCAGAAAGAGCCTTGGTTTCTCAGTACCACCTCTACGCCACCCTTGGAGCAGGCCATCCCTATTTTAGTGAAACCTCTCTTTGACGAGTCACTTCCGCCTCCGTCGACTGAGCTTCCCCCTGTGAAGTCTAAAAGCCAACCAAAAAGCAAAGGGAAGGCGGGCACCTCTACTACTAGCAAAAGGAAGCATCCTGACACCGATGTTTCCAATTTTGTTCCTGCTACTACTGCTTCTCCTCCTTCCTCCCCTGTGAGGACCCGGGCTGCGAAGAAAAAGAAAGGAAATGGCGCTGGCATAGCTGCTTCCTCTACGGTGGACCAAGGTTACTCCTCACCGAGCCTTACTTCTCAGGAGACGCGGGTCGCGTCCATTCCTATTGCAGAAGGTACTATATCACAGCCTCCTTTACTTAGTGGACCCAGTTCTCGCGGAGTTCTTTCATCTCCCTCCCCTTCATTGGAAGAGGAACTAGTTGATTATGGGAGCACCCCTTCCTATGACGACCATAGTTCTTCTTCGGGTGATATGGGCGGCCTGGGTTTCCATAGCGAGAGCACTACTGACACTTATGCTTTGTTATCAGTCTCCAGAGAGTCTTCTAGCGATGATGAGGCCTCCCGTTCTCCTGGGGGGGTCAGCCCCACCCATCTCCCTTATAGCCAGACTACGCGCCCCGTTACTGTAAGCGTTCTCCCTTCACTTGTCTATATATATATATTTTTTTTTGCATACGATTTTCTTTCTTCCCTTCATCATATATATGTATATATTTTCATTTAAAGCATTCTGTTATATTTGTGCAGGCCACTTCCATCGAGGCAGGTGGTTCTCCTCTTCCCCCACTACGACCGACGCCCTTTCAGCGGGAGAGGAACTCCATGCTCATTTCCTCCCGGGGACTGTTTAGAGAGGTTTGCTGTTTCCTCAGTTCATTTAACATCTGTTGTAATTTATTCATCTCCTAACTGCCTTTTGGTTGCGTATACTGTCGCTTCCTCGCAGCTTTCGTCCGTGCATTTTACCATCACTCGTACCACTCCTGTGGCTTCCCCTTCTCCTCAGGTATGCCTCGTTATTTTCAAAACTTTCATTGCGTCATTTCCTTTTGTATTCCTTCTTCTTCTTCTTTTTTATTTATCCATTTATCATTCGTAGAGAGCTGTGTCTTCGGGCGTTGCCACATGGTCCTCTCTTGTCTCGGCGGCGGGTACTTCTGCAGCTGAGCCCCTGGAGGCCTCTTCATCTAAGGTAGAACTTATTTTTTTTTTTTTTTGAATATTTGTCTCCTCTCAGCAGGAGTCTTAATGGCTCTTGGATTTTCTTCTCAGGAAGGGGCTCCTCCCTTAGCCGGCGTTATCGCCCCGGGTTTGTCCTCTTCGGGGAGAATTTCTATCCCTAGGGTCCGCGTATCTATGGATGGTAGATCTTTGGTTCAGGCGATTTCTCGTGGCCCAATATTTACCGTGGCCTCCACCAGTGAGCCCGCACTTCAGGTCAGTCCTTTCTGTTGAAGCAATGGGATCTCCTTTTCCTCGAACATGCAGTAAACAACGCATTTTCATTCTTTGCAGGCCATCAGTACAGCCCCTACTGCGCAGACCGTCTTTTTCCGCGCTTCCCCCTTACATGGGGTTCAGGTATTCTTTTGTTTTCTTAGTTCTATTTTCTTATCTGTCCAGTCTGTGCTTATCGTAGCCCTCTTTTACTTTGTTGCAGTTATCCCTTGGCGCTGTTTCGAGTGCGGCTCCTACCACTACCGTTTCAGCAGCCCCTATACAAGGGCTGGTTTGTCCTGTCGTTGCGCCTCTTCAGGTAGCTATCCCTACGGTGACTGAGGTTGAGGTAGCTTCTTCGGAAGTATTGGTTACCGAGGCAACCTCTTCTGGAGCATCAATCAGTGTTGTTGCCCCTACGGGGGCCCCTGCTCCTCCTTCTATGACCGTTGCGGAGGGCATTGTTCAGGTACCGTGTATAAGACTGGCATACCCCCTTTTTTTACTATTCCCCTTTTCTTTTCTTCTTGCGTATACTGTGCAAGCATTCCTATAATACCCTTGTCTCATTGTTTCCAGGTGTGTGGGGATACTCCGGTGACTGTGGAGTCTGGCAGTGGGGCAGCTGTGAGAGAGGTATTAGACTGGCATACCCCCTCTTTTTACTATTCCCCTTTTCTTTTCTTCTTGCGTATACTGTGCAAGCATTCCTATAACACCCTTGTCTCATTGTTTCCAGGTGTGTGAGGATACTCCGGTGACTGTGGAGTCTGGCAGCGGGGCAGCTGTGAGAGAGGTATTAGACTGGCATACCCCCTCTTTTTACTATTCCCCTTTTCTTTTCTTCTTGCGTATACTGTGCAAGCATTCCTATAACACCCTTGTCTCATTGTTTCCAGGTGTGTGAGGATACTCCGGTGACTGTGGAGTCTGGCAGCGGGGCAGCTGTGAGAGAGGTACTAGACTGGCGTACCCCCTCTTTTTACTATTCCCCTTTTCTTTTCTTCTTGCGTATACTGTGCAAGAATTCCTATAACACCCTTGTCTCATTGTTTCCAGGTGTGTGAGGATACTCCGGTGACTGTGGAGTCTGGCAGCGGGGCAGCTGTGAGAGAGGTACTAGACTGGCGTACCCCCTCTTTTTACTATTCCCCTTTTCTTTTCTTCTTGCGTATACTGTGCAAGAATTCCTATAACACCCTTGTCTCATTGTTTCCAGGTGTGTGAGGATACTCCGGTGACTGTGGAGTCTGGCAGCGGGGCAGTTGTGAGAGAGGTATTAGACTGGCATACCCCCTCTTTTTACTATTCCCCTTTTCTTTTCTTCTTGCGTATACTGTGCAAGCATTCCTATAACACCCTTGTCTCATTGTTTCCAGGTGTGTGAGGATACTCCGGTGACTGTGGAGTCTGGCAGCGGGGCAGCTGTGAGAGAGGTATTAGACTGGCATACCCCCTCTTTTTACTATTCCCCTTTTCTTTTCTTCTTGCGTATACTGTGCAAGCATTCCTATAACACCCTTGTCTCATTGTTTCCAGGTGTATGAGGATACTCCGATGACTGTGGAGACTGGTAGTGGGGCAGGTGCGGAGGGAGATCACAGTTCTGAGTTCACTCCTTTAGTCGGTGATGCTGATTCTGGTGGGGAGTCTTCTTTTCTTCCCTCTGAGGCGGGGTCTCGCCACTCCGAGGGCGATGATGAAACAGAGGACGCTGCGACTATTTCTAGTAGGCTATGGCGTGAGGAGCTACCAGGCCGCTTCAGGGTACACGAGCGTTAGCTCTTGGATCTCATCTTGGAGCACCATCCCGAGACGTTTACTTCTCAGAGTATACTCCAGGTTGACAGTCTTACGGCCTTCAACCTGAGGGCTCTTGCCAGCCATGTTCATGAGTTCTTGGCTACCTCCCCTGCTAAGCTGACTAGCTCTTCTATCTTGCTATTCTTGGATGCTCTCCGCGACTTACAGCAGTTCTATCATTTTCGTTTGGATTGGCTTGACGCAGGGGTTCGCCCCTTCCTGAGTGTTCCTTTCCGGAAGATAGTGAGGTTTCACACGTCCCGGCAGTCCAGGGTTGAGCAACGACACGCTGAGGCTACAAGGATCCGGAATCAGATCGCCCTACTGCAGGTGAAGCTTGTCAGACTTGAGTCTGGCGATGAGGAGGATGATACTAAATCCGTCCGGTTGGAGGAAGAGTTTCTGCGGGAGGCTGGTCCGTCATATGCTGGCGCCATTGCGCGCGATGATTTATTTTTTGTGGTTTCTAGCCAATAGGCTACCTCTTGTTTTGTAGTGCTCAGAATTCTATATGTACATCACTTATCTTATCATTCATGTATGAGACACTTTGTTTCTTCTGCACTTTCTTTTTCTTTTGTTCTCCCTTTATGCTGTGGGTGTTTGTTTTACATGACTTGCTCTAATTTCTGTGAGCCTTTAGTCTACTGGTGGCTACCCCATATACTGCGGGGTATTTGCATTGATATGAAAAGTTATGTATTATCATTTTGTTCACATTTGTTTTTGAAAATACACCTCTTGTAACTGTGAGGTGTTGGCATGTGACTTTCTTGGGTTGCCCCTCTTGTCTGTGGGGGTATTCCTACATATTACTGCTTATAGTCATAGAGGCTGGGTTGGGGAGGAGGGTGACCCCCACCCCTTTCCGGAAGCCTGATTTTATTATAAAACTGTATTAATTTATGTCTGGGGGACTTTGCTCAGTATACTTTCTCTTAGGATGGACTTACCTCCCAAGTGTAGTGAGCAAAGTTCCCGACCTTTTTTTTTTTTACTCTCTTCTAACTTAATAGGGAGCGTATATGTATGTATAAATGAGTAAGCAAAGTAAACGTCAAAATGACCAAAAACGTTGCTATTTCATTTCTTTTACTTTTGTCTATCGTTTACAGTGTAGGATTGCTTCAAAAAAACAAAAAACTTTTCTGGTGTAGGAGCAATCCTTGACATCCGTTGCCGACATGCAAAATACAAACAAAACTTGTTAGTTGCTACTAAGCATAGTACCTCTTCAGCCACTTGCAGTTGATGGACTGGAGGCAATCACTCTCAGGTTCTGATATCTGGCAGTAGCCCGACTTCCCCACTCCTCTGACAACAAAAGGGCCTTCCCAGTTAGGTTTGAATTTGGACGCCGACATGCTACGGAGATGGTGGGTTGATGCTCGTAGGACTAGATCTCCCACCTGGAATTCCCTAGGCTTAACCAAATTTTCATAGGCTCTGGACAGTTGCTGAGTGTAGACTTTGAAATTCTCTCTCGCCTTGTCCCTGTGCTCATCTAGTGTCTCCAGCTGCACATGCCTAGGATCTGGAATGAGCCCATTGCTAAGAGAAATTCTGGCCGAAGGTACCGCCAGTTCCACTGGTAGGACAGCTTCGGTCCCATACACTAGAGAGAAGGGAGTGAAACATGTTGGCTTTCTCTTCGAAGTACGATAGGCCCATAACACCATAGGCAGCTTCTCATCCCATGCCCCCGGCATGTCTTCTAGCATCTTTTTCAGAATATTTATCAGGGTCTTATTAGTAGCTTCCGCCTCGCCATTGCCCTTGGGGTAGGATATGGTTGAGCTATTATGCACAATCTTATACTTGTCCGTGAGGAGATCCATCTCTTTGCATACAAATTGTTTCCCATTATCCGTTAGGATCACTTTGGGTATACCAAACCTACATATGATATACTCTTTTATAAACTGGGTTACCACTTGGGCAGTGACCCTCCTTAAAGGAATGGCCTCCGCCCATTTGGTATACAATTCTGTAGCCACAATGATAAAGGTCCTTCCATGAGATGCTGGGGCGATCTTACCCACCAGGTCGAACGCCCATGTGTGGAAGGGATAGGGGGTTGCCAAGCTTTGTAGGCTGACGGAGGGAGCGTGCACCATGTTTCCGTGCACCTGGCATGCTCTACACTTTTTCACGTATCCAATGGAGTCAACCTCCATGGTCGGCCAGTAGTATCCCAACGTCATCAGCTGATCATACAGCTTGGCGCCTCCCATGTGGGAGGGCTCATGAGCTTCTTTCAGCACCTTTTCCACTTCCTCTTTGGCTACGCACCTTAATGCTCTCTCATTATACCCTTTCCTATACATCTCTCCTTTGACCAAGTAGAAACGTGCTACCCTTTTTCTAAGGTAGATTTCATTCGCTCTTTCGGCGGGCAGCTCCCCATTCTTCAGATACGCTAGGTACGGCTGTCTCCAATCTTCGAAGGCTTCCACGAAGTTAGCTTCCGTCGGCTGATCAAAATTAGCTTGGCACTTTAGACAACTTTGCTGCAAGCGGGCCGCTTCTACGCTCATGGAGGACCAAAAATACCCGCTTCGCTGCAGTCTTCTGTAAAGGGGGATATCTGTATCTCCACAGTGCCTCTGGTGCATTTCTATTAACCTCTCTTTGGCTTCCTGCTCCCCTACGCACCGTGCCAGAAACCCTCCGGGACTCTTGAAATAGAGAGTTCCCTGCAGCACATGATAGTTGGCTAACTCCAAAATTTTCATTGCCCCTTCTCTGGTTTCCAGTTGCCTCTCCACCAAACGCCTCCAGTCTTCCGGCTCGTCACTTGGGAATAGGGACTTTACGGTAGTAGGCACTGTTCTCCGCCTAACGGTGATGGTTGCTTCTGACTCCTCCATGTCCAATTTTTGTGCTATGGTGGCGAGCGCGTCAGGGTGCCTGTTCATCGTTCGCGCTTGCCTCTCCACAGTTACTTCCAAGAATTGTCTCAGCAGTCGTTGGATGATGTGTCTGTACGGCGCTAAGTTGGCATGTTTAAGGGAAAACTCTCCATTGACCTGCCTTACTACCAGATTGGAGTCTCCTCGTATACACAGTACCCTGATCCCTCTTCTGAGCGCTTCCAACATCCCTAGAATGAGGGCTTCGTACTCAGCTTCATTATTTGAGCATTTAAAATCTAACTTGAAAGAGAGGGTAATCTTCTCCTTCCCATCTGACAGTATGACGCCAGCCCCACCTGTTCTTTGTGCACTAGAACCATCAAATTACATAAACCACTTCTTCACCTCCTCCGCCATGCATGCTTGGAAACTTTCTCCGGGTAGCTCTTCACTAGGTGGTTCGAAAACCCCACTCGGGAAGTGGGCCAGCAGATCTGCTACCGCCTGGCTCTTGATGGCTTTAGGCACTACGCACTTTAGATCATACTCTGACAAAATCAAAAACCACCTTGCTGCTCGTCCCACGAGTATAGTCCGCGCGAGGAGGTACTTGATGGGATCACACTTAGTGATTATGTGAATGGTGAAGGCTAAAAGGTAGTGTCTCAACTTCTGGGCTACAAATACCAGCGCCAGGCAGTGCCTCTCAACGCTGGTGTATCTCGATTCTGTCCCGGATATTACTCTTGATAGGTAGTAAACTGGCCTTTCCATTCCTTCCTTCTCTTGCGCCAAGAGGGCCCCTATCGACCTCTCTGTAGAAGTGAGGTAGAGCAGCAGTGGCGCTCCGGCTTCGGGGGGAATCATTGTGGACGGAGAGGCTAGGATTTCTTTAATCTTTTTGAACGCACTCTCTTGCCTCTCTCCCCAAACCCACTTGGCTTTGTCTTTTAGTAGAGGCGCGAACGGATGAGTTACTTCTGCCAACGCAGGTATAAACCTCCGCAGGTAAGATACCTTTCCCAGGAAGCTCTTAAGTTGTCTCTGACTCTTGGGCGTTGGCATCATCACAATGGCTTTCATCTTCTCTGCATCCACTTGCACCCCTTGTCTATTTACCACAAAACCTAAGAATTTCCCTGCAGTAACCCCAAAGGCACACTTTGAGGGGTTCATTCTCATCTTATACCGACGACACCTCTCGAATACTCTCCTGAGATCTTGAATGTGCTTGCTTTCTTTCCTAGACTTCACCACCAAATCATCCACATAGAATTCTAGTATGTCATGAAATAAGTCGTGAAAGATTGCCATCATGGTCCGCTGGTATGTGGCCCCGGCGTTCTTCAATCCGAAGGGCATGACTGTATAGTGAAAGTTCCCTAACGGCATGCGGAAGGCAGTCTTCTCTGCGTCGGCGGGGTCCATCTAAATCTGGTTATATCCAACGTACCCGTCCATGAAGCTATACATCTCATGTCCCGCGGTGGAATCCACTAAGCTGTCTATGCTGGGTAGTGGGAATTCATCCTTAGGACACGCCCTATTCAAGTCGCGAAAGTCTACACAGATTTTGATTTGGGTCTTGTCTTTCTTTGCCACTGGCACTATGCTGGACAGCCATATGGGGTGCTGAATAGGCTTGATGAACCCTGCCGCTAACAATTTCTCCACGTCAGCCTTTATTTTTAAATCAAGGTCTGCTTTATATGTGCGTGTGGCTTGCCTTACAGGAAGGGCGTTGGGAAGGATGTTCAATCTATGAGAGCTCACTTCTGCGTCTATTCCCGGCATCTCCGTGTACTTCCAAGCAAATACATCAGTGAACTCCTTAAGTAGCTCAATGAGCTCTTCCCTCTGCTTCGGTTCCAGGCACTTGGAAATTAGGATGGGTCTACTCTCGCCCTCTTCCGACCCCAACTTGATTTCCTCTAACTCCTGCAGCTGCTCTCTGGGTCCGTCTTGCATGCACTCCAGCGCCTCTTCTGGTTCTTCCACATGCTCAACAATATGGGATTCATCAACAATAAAACACTCGGGCGCCGGGTCGATGCTCTCGTCCCAGAACATCGCCCGCGCAGACCGTTATAAACGGTAAATGACTTTTCCATTGGGCAAAACCACTTTCTTGCAAGTTCGAGGAGGCCTAGCTACCTCCTCTACCTTCCTCTTGCCTTTTTCTATGTGGGGAATTATTCTTTCCCCTAGACGATCATGAACGGATTTTTTTTGCGGGACCCTTCCCTCAGCTATCTCGCTTCCTGCTAGCTTTCTCGTAGAGACCTTTCTTTCCTCGTCCAACTCGGTATAAAAGGCGGCATCTACCAGGTGGGCCTCCTCAACTGCGAAGGGTCTCTGCGTGGCCTTGATCACTATCTCTGCACCTCTAATATTTGCCTTCGCGCACTGATGGTAGGTGGAAGGCACTACGCCTTGAGTGTGCATCCACACCCTTCCAATGAGTAATTGGTAGCTTGTGTCAGCGTTAATAACATGAAATTTGATGTGGGAGGTGAAATTTCCCAACTTAATTCCCACATTCACATATCCGATTGACTGCATTCCGGCGTTGTCGAATCCGGAGATTACTAGCGGTACCGGGACCACCTTCTCCTGGTCAATTCTCGTTTCATATAACGTACTGATGGGCATAATGTTAATGGATGCTCCTCCATCCATCAACGCCCTAGGAAACGAGACTCCATTAATTATGGCTGTGACGTATAACGGGCGATTGTGGAAGTAAGGCACTGCCCTATCCGCTTCTGAAAACACCACTTCAGAGGTATACTTCTTAATCATCCTTCCCATTGGCCCCTGCCAATTTAGCGAAGGGTCTCCATGCTGCTGCACCGCCTCCAAGACTTTCCTCGTGATGGACACCCTCGTGTCGTACTTCACCCCTATCTGGTCGAAAAACCACTTGAACTTGGGGCTCCTTGCTATGGCCTCACATTCAGAATCTAAGTCTACCTCGTACGTCTGGGCACTGCAAACATACTCCGCTTCAGAGGTCCCTCCCTCGTCTAGAGCGAGGATGACGTCTACCTCGCCTTCTGAGAGACCGACTTCCTCAGCTTCCCCACTCCATACTCCGGAGTGAAGAACCACTCCTCTTGCTTTCTTTCCAGCTGAAGTCTGCTTAGTGACAGATTTTCTAACTCCTCGCATAACTGCTCGCCGTCCTCCCGTTTCACAAGACTTCTCGCAGCTTCTTCGTCATAGGCAACTACCATGTTGGCAGTTCCAAAATGATGCGTAGGGAGGGGGTTCTCGTTAACGTCCACGGGGGGTATCTGCAAGGTACCTCTGGCCATCTGCTCACCAATGATCCTTCTCAAGTAGTAACAATCTTTGGTAGAGTGCTGCACTCGTTGGTGCAATTCGCAGTACTTCGGGTTGGCCTTGTCAGCTGTAGTGGGGGTCTCTACTTTTAGGTTGGGGGGTCCTGTTACGCCTTCTCGCACCAGGGTGCGGTAACAATCCATGGCCTCCGCTACGCTGCACGGTAGTGGCGGCGGGACATCCTCCCCGAACTTTCTCTTGTTGCCGGGACTGTCAGTCCTGGCCCCGGGACCTCCCTTCTTCCCTTTGTTACTCCCGTCCACATAGTTAACCGCCTGCCTCCTCATAACTTGAAACCTCCCGGGAGGCGGTGGAACTTGTGTCCTCCAACCCGGGGTTCTCGGTTTGATTATCATAGCGATATTGCTGGCAGCCCGGGTGAATTCTCTGAAAGTCCCATCTCTAGTTTCATTGATCAAATGCAGCTTGTACTCTTCCGAGAGTCCTTCCACACATATTTGTAGCAACCTGGCCTCCGCCACGTCCTCGTGAACATCTAAGGCCCTCTCGCGAAATCGCTTGATGTAATGCATCAATTCCTCTCCTGGCTTCTGGACCTCTTGCGCCAGGTGCCTCAGTGTAAATTCATCCTCCGCTACAAAAAACTTCTGGAGAAACTGCCTGTGCATCTCTTCCCAACTCGGGACGCTGTTAGGCGCCAAGTGGGAATACCATGTATAGGCTTTCCCAGTGAGAGTTTTAGAGAACTCTCTCAATCTCAGGCTCTTGTCGCCAGCGTGTACTCCCAGGTACTCGACGAACCTCTTCACGTGTTCTCGAGGGTTCTCCCCCCTACCGCCAAACTTGATAAATTTTGGTGGAATATACCCCTCAGGGTATGGCTTCTCACTTACTTCCTGTGGATAGGGGTCTTGTAATTCCTCGTATAGGTAGGAACCCTCTCTTTGAGAGGAGGAGAGGAGCTTCCTCACTTCTTCCATAGTAACAGCCTTGGAGGGTGATTCCTCCAAACATGTGGTTTTAGGAACTGGAGAACCTGTTGGCGCCAGGACATGCTCCGGCGCCGCCTTCCGAGACGGAATCGTCTCTGCCGGAATCGTAATAGGAGTGGCTACCCCTCCAGAAGGGGCAGCAGCAGGTGTCACACAACCTTGACCCAAGTTTGATAGATCCACGTTGTTTTGCTTTAAAAAGTCAAAAAACATTGCCATAAGGTTCATACCTGCCATTGGATCCACTGCTGGCAAACTGGTCTGGCCTCCCTGAGGCGCTGGCGCCTTGGCTCCGATCACCACCACGTCTTCCTGAGTAGTCTGGTCACTGTGAGCTCCATTACCGGATGGAATGTCCTCAAAAACCAACTGCTTGGAGACATTGAAACCTTCTTTGTCCATGGAAATGAGAATACCTCCCCAGCAGAGTCGCCAAATGTAGGAGGGTAGTGAGACTGGGGTCTATGAATAACTGGAAAGGGTGAGGCGTGACCCACTCCAATGGACACTGTCTGCAAGTCTTCAAGGTCTCCTGGTGCAACTTCTACAGAAAACTTCTCCTTCTGGTAACAATGGAACTCAAGCTTCGACTCACTCCGTGCAAGAAGATGAACTTTCACAGCAAAAATAGCAATTTTCTCAAGGGAAACACCTGAGAGTGATGGCTGTCAGTGGGGAGTGAAGGAACAAGGCACTCAACACTAAGAGAATGAGCAGGGAGAGAATACTAGGTAGGTCTGGTGATATTTTAGCAGAGTAACAGTGCAATTTTTCTTCTTGTATATCTTTTGACCTTGCCCAGGGGTCTATTTATACATGGGCGTAAGGGGTGAGCTGGAGATTTTGGGCGCCAAAATTGAGAGAGTTTGTGGGGAACAATGTCTGAAGTGTACCATTTGTCCCTACCTACAGGCAGCTGCCTGTCCCCTCTGCAGGCGCCACCTGGCACCGACCAAAACTCAAAAAGCACATATGTCCCCTAATGGAGACAAAATAGCAGATTTGGTAGTTATCTTTTGAAACGGTAACTTGTGGTGCAATTTTGCAAATCTTTGAGAGAGAGGACCTTAAGGCCTCACTCCCTCTAAAAAGTGTTATTTTTCTTGAGAGAGACCTCGAGGACCTCCTCTTCTGGAAAAGTCATTTTTCTTGTAAAGAGTTTATTTCTTGTGCGTAGCCTCAAGTGGCTTCTGGGTCTTCCTACTAGTATTCTCTCAATCCTATAGTGCTAAGTGGTTGAGCTTGCTCAACATACCTTGTCCCTCAGCCGCCAAGACAAAACTCCCAGGAGGTCCCGACGCGCCTGTTCGAGCCCTGCTTGCTCGACTAGGCAACCTGTGCAAGAAAGTAAAGTGTTAGTGCTGTTGTTTATTTAGAGCCTGCTGCTTCATGATGGAAACTCCTGTAGCAGCGCTTCTCGAATAACGTTTCTGTAGAACGATTGTGGTGGCGCTGATGCTTGAAGCGGCGCCGACCCTTGTCCTGGCGCCGTTGCTCGGAGTGGCGCTGATGCTGTGAGGCGGCGCCGACCCTTGTTGCGGCGCCGACGCTCGAAGTGGCGTTGACGCTTGAAGTGGTGCTGACGCCCGAGGTAGCGCTAATGCTTGAATCGATGCTGATATGTGAGGCGGCGCCGACCCTTGTCCTGGCGCCGACGCTCGAAGTGGCGCCGACGCTCGAAGTGGCGCTGACGCGTGAGGCGGCGCCGACCCTTATCCCGGCGCCGATGCTCGAAATGGTGCCGACGCTCGAAATGGCGCTGACGCTTGAGGTAGCGCTGATGCTTGAATCCGTGCTGACAGGTGAGGCGGCGCCGACCCTTGTTGTGGCGCCGACGCTCGAAGTGGCGCCGACGCTCGAAGTGGCGCCGACCCTTGTCCCGGCGCCGACGCTCGAAATGGCGCTGACGCTTGAGGTAGCGCTGATGCTTGAACCGGCGCTGACAGGTGAGGCGGCGCCGACCCTTGTTGCGGCGCCGACGCTCGAAGTGGCGCTGACGCCTGGGGTAGCGCCGAGGCTTGAATCCGCGCTGACAGGTGAGGCGGCGCCGACCCTTGTTGTGGCGCCGACGCTCGAAGTGGCACCGACGCTCGAAGTGGCGCCGACCCTTGTCCCGGCGTCGACGCTCGAAATGGCGCTGACGCTCGAGGTAGCGCTGATGCTTGAACCGGCGCTGACAGGTGAGGCGGCGCCGACCCTTGTTGCGGCGCCGACGCTCGAAGTGGCGCTGACGCCTGAGGTAGCGCCGAGGCTTGAATCCGTGCTGACAGGTGAGGCGGCGCCGACCCTTGTTGTGGCGCCGACCCTTGTCCCGGCGTCGACGCTCAAAGTGGCGCTGACGCTCGAAATGGCGCTGACGCTTGAGGTAGCGCTGAGGCTTGAATCCGCGCTGACAGGTGAGGCGGCGCCGACCCTTGTTGCGGCGCCGACCCTTGTTGTGGCGCCGACGCTCGAAGTGGCGCCGACCCTTGTCCCGGCGGCGACGCTCGAAGTGGCGCTGACGCTCGAAATGGCGCTGACGCTTGAGGTGGCGCCGACACTCGAAGTGGCGTTGACGCCCGAGGTAGCGCTGACCCTTGCGGTGGCGTAGGGACTCGCCGCGGTGCTGAAACTTGCGGTGGCTTTTGGACTTCTGGGTGGCCTCGCGGGTACCTCTCGGATGTTATTTAAAAAAAGCATATTTATTTTATTTTGCTTTTTTTTCTGTTTATAACACCCTTCTACACAGGTAAAAGTGCCTGAAACACAAAAATACAATATAGCACTTATTTTGATTGTCTCGCACCATCCGGGACTAACTACACCCTCTAATTTGGCATCCAGACACTTTATAAATTATTTTAAGTTTCAATATCATTTAAACCAAAATGCCATTTAAAATACATGACACTATAAATCATACCACATGAAGATATTTACCTACATAATCGGTAAATATAAAACATCCCAGTAAATATTAACTTCTATCTCATTCAATTAATATTTACTCCAGTTCCCACATTTTATATAATCACCTTATGCGGTAAAATTAGTATAAACTGAGCCTCCCAGAATTGAGGGGTGTTACATTGGCAAGGTCGATCGTTGAGATCCATTAGACCCTCAATACACAACATATATATATATATATACTCATCTAAATAAATATACGTAACCTCCTCATTAATAATACATATCACAATTTAAGTCCGGATACGATCTCCCAGAACCAGAATTAAATCTTTATTCCTTTTTCTCTCATTACTCTAACAGAGATTTATAATATCTTGTTCTCGTGCACAAGTAATATACTATACACACCAGTATAATAACCATCCCAATGAGATATAACTCGAGGATGCGGTCTCTATGCTATCATCTACCAGGCAATTGCTCACATATCATCCTGGGTACCAACGGTCGAAATCTCACACCGTCTTGGTAAAATCCAATAACAATATATGGGAAGCGGTCATAGTTCCTCCCTGAAAGTGAGACGAAACATACCCACCACGTCTCACCCCAAATAAAAATCACACAATATAAAATGGATGCTATGACCAGGGGACTATACGCTCCCTGTTCCTCAAGCCATGGGCCTCACCCACGTCGCGCAACTTCCCACGACAGCATAGAAGGGATATGCTTCACATAAATATATATACCATCCACACAAAGATATATACATTTTCGTAACATATAATATATATAATTTAATCACATAGTATATATATGTTCCACATTGTTCCTCAAAGATACATATAAATGGCCATAATTTCCAATCACATCTAACGATGACCAATAATCCCAAAGATTCTCGCACTGATTAACATTCATGTATTTGCACACTCACGATACTAAACCCAAAAGTATTCCCTCACTTGATAAAATATCTGTACCTTATTTCGGCATAAGGATTTATATAATTTCTCCAACTATACCAATTCATCCTAGTAGTCTCGTAGGATTTACTTAATTATAGTCGGCATATAATCACATTATCTATGCGCATAATTATCTATATATAATCGCCCACCGAAATACTCCCTCGAGTGTTACTTATCCAAAACATCCTCGATTAAATAAGTCATGGATCTAATTTTCCATGAACCCGAAGTTTATATACCGCTCAAAAGTAAATTTGGAGGTCCCCACTCTATTTTAGGAACCCTTAATATTTATCTCCAAATAATTGAAGCCTTAATTTCTGACTAATGATTTCGATCTCGGGCAGCCTTCCGTAGAAATATCATTATAAATCCAAAAAAAATCAGAAAAATACGAGATCAGTGTCCACGTGACCGTATCGAAAATATCTACAAATTTTATTTTTTGACAAAGAGTCGAAGGCCGTATCGATTCGGAAAGGATGCTGTCTCACTATTCATGATCTTCTCCAATTTTCTTTTTTATCCAACACAATCCCAACTCAAATTCCATGGTTTCTACCTCAACAACCAACAAGATAATCA
This sequence comes from Sambucus nigra, assembly GCA_949130495.1. Lineage (NCBI taxonomy): Eukaryota > Viridiplantae > Streptophyta > Magnoliopsida > Dipsacales > Adoxaceae > Sambucus > Sambucus nigra. The sequence goes on from OX422209.1 coordinate 329,394,627, forward strand.
TCTACACATGATGATTTAACTAACACATCAATTAAAATCAAGGGATTCAATCATTCAATCATGAATCTAATCCTAACTCCATTAAATTCATTTATCACAAAACTACACCATTTTCATCCATTCAAGCTTAGATTTCATATGAGGCAATTACCACATCAATTTCTATGAGTTTACTTCACAAAAACCCCATTTTTATTCAAGCATACAAACCCAAAAACCATATAGTTTACCAACCATAATATGAGATATACACACTAAATTGAATAAAGTAAGTAAACACTTACCTGAAGGATAAAATCCGACGACCCCAAGTCGAATCCCATGGAGTTTGGCCTGGAAATCCTTTTTCTCTCCTCTTTCTCCCTTACTTTCTTCTCTTCTTCCCTTCTCTCTTTCCTTTCCTTTCTTTCCCTCTCCCGTGCCTTATATAGGGAGAAAAAGGGTTTATCCCTTAATAAACCCAAAAATGACTCGTTTACTCAATTCTGAGTCCCTACTGGTTAAAAAATTCTCGAAACTCAATTTCTCCCCCCCCCCCCCCCCCGGATACTCTATTCTGACTATCTAGGCCATTCTGAGATCAACCGCACACTCGAAATCTCCATCCTAGGTACTTGACCTCAATTCACTAATTTAACCCCACACAACTTCATGCAGTATTCCCATTAAAATATTAGCTTCTGTCGCTTTACCCAGCTGCAACATATAATTAAAATACTCCCACTTATTTACTTAATCCCAAAAGTAAATATAACACCCATCGAAAATCATCTAATCCTTGAAAACTCTAAAAATTACTATTCACGATAACCTCTTAAATTCCTCAAACTACACTTACTTGTGAATTTTAATTATCCCCAAAAGTGCGGGGTGTTACATACTTCCCCCCTTACAACGGAATTTTGCCCTCGAAATTTAGATATAACTGATACTAGAAACACTAACCTAGGATCGTGAATCACTCCACGTTCTAACGCCTCAAAATGGAATGGTACTAACACAATAGCACTTAACCGTATACTCATTCAGTACTCACCACTATCAAGGTTTATACTAAACTATATTTCCATCTCGACATAATCTTCAACTTTATATACTATGCCTTTTTCAATTTCAGGCAGTGTATAAAACTGACTTACTAAGGTGCCCATACACCTTTTGCCTCTACGCACAACTATCACAAACGTCCGACACATACACACTCTCTAAACAATAGGCCTTATTTCCTGGGCGTAATACTCATACGTGGGTCTCCCCAACCCGCAAAATTCCATTCTTCTCAAGGTTAACCAACCAATATTTCTATATCTGCGCCACTAACTCCATTAGCCTCAGTGCCTAATAATTCTAAGATCCAAACATTTCCTACCTATGTGAAATAGTACTATCCTAAATTAGGTCCTTAGTGCCCAAGAACTTTCTCAACTCCCGAAATTTGCTCGGTTTCATGTCTGGGACATCTCGCAAAGCGAAATCCAAACATAGAACCCTCCCGTTACACTACTCCCTCGTGTCGTCGGTCATTGAGATATAACGGACTAAGGCACACCGGCGGGACGTCCTAAGTGCTCCCTCGCTAACCTATTAACGCATTTCTATTATTCTATCCTTCCACCTATGCAAAAAGTAAAGTCTAACTGATCGAGGCACCAACTCTCTACAAAAGCGTTATGAACATCATACCCAAAACATACTTCCTCCAAAATTTTCCTTTTCATTAAGGCCTGGCTATAAGCCTCAAATCAATTTCTCCAACTCTTGCTTCACACATCTACTTGCGGTGAGAGAATCATTTCAGTTCTTCTCCATAGCACTTATATTTCCATAAGCATTCCATCATCATACGGGTCACAGTCTAAAATTTTTCCTCCACACTATATAACTTATCGACAAAACCAACATCCTTGCATCCTATAACATCTGTCCACTCCCGACGTCGTTAAGGTTCATGCGTTGACCGTCTCGCAAAGTGTAATCCAAACACGGAACCCCTCCAATACACTACCCCTTAACTTTGTTGGTCGTGGAGGTCCGTTAACTTTAAATATGCAATCGGGATAACCCGATCCCCTATTCCAACAAATTATGGCCTGAACTTTAATCTCTGTCTAGGAGCCACACCACAAAGCGCTCGCACTAACACTAAGTCTTTGTGCAACCAATAACGAGCTTAAACTCACAGGTCAACAATTAACCCTGGATGCCTTAAATCACACCTATAAGGTCGCCACACACTCGTATCATGATAAAGAAACATCTTCTCACCGAAGTTTCATCTAAGCAGATAATAAAGGCGAACTTAACCTATATCCAGATGAGATGTCGCAAAAACAACTTGTTCCACCCTGGAACTGCGGACATAATAGTCTTGTAATAATTAGGCTGCTATTTCTCCAAACAATGAATATCATATAATACTCAAATTAACACCATACTCGTATAACACACACAAAACGAGCAATAGCAATATGATATAAACTTCAAATACCAACACCCGCTCTTCACAGCAAATGAAAGAAAATAGATTCCCGCTATCGTGGAAAAACACATAAACATATACTACATAACGTTATCGATACTATTTCTAAACTCAAATCACACACGAATCTAGGGCTAATAGGACACTGTGACTCAATCTTGTCACACAGAATAAGCCTCCTTCAACTGAGGTGAAACTCATAACAACATTCTTGCCAATTACCCTGGCTACTCAAAACGGTTCCTGGATATGGTACACTTGCCCTATCTGAACCAAAAATTACTTTAATCAATGCCCCATCTGGTCACCCTACTCTTTCCCCTTAACTCCCACTGGGCAGAGACTCACCGTATGGTTCTACACTCCACATTAAAACATTCCCTATATCTGGTCACCCTGACCCTTTTTTAAGGTTATCAGTATCTTAGACTCCATATCCGCGATCCTGATAATCACTTTACTAGTTCCCCTTAACTTCTTCATAAAAAGGAAACTCCACTACCGGCCTCAACAGCCCTGTTTCAACGAATTCCCCAGGTGGATATCCACCAATGGGGTCCATGAACACACATTCTCCATAAGTGTTAGAAACACTTATCTAGCGAGCCTATCATTCCTCGGAAGGACTCTCTCTTTATTGTACTTACCTTGGTTCAGTAAAAAGTTCACATATCCATAACTCTCTTTACTCACTGTCGGCCTCTAACCGATCCTTACGTGAATAATTTAAAACTGCATTCTTTTCATTGCTGCTAAATCATGGGAACTCGCGATTAAAAATTATTCGTAAGATTCTTTTAGGGGAAAAACATCTTGCTCCCCCCGATTATGGTGATCACTGCACCCACCATTCCAAAATTGCTCCTACGAGTGAAAAAAAAAATTCCTCAAATATTCACATCTGGGTATTTACATACCCTTCTCTAAGTCAAAGATTATGAGCCTTCTACTTCCACTGAGTAATGCTACACTTCCTTCGTATGAATTAACTTCAAAGTATGGTCCTTATCAAAGACCCCTTTCGAACCCTTAGCTTCACCGAGTAATTCAACTTTAGTACCACTATCTACTACAGCGGTACTGGAATACTTACAACTACTATACTTTTAGAAGTCGTTGCAACAATTATTAACAAATGCCATAAAAGGAGTGACCTCTGCTACGGTCCTCATCCCCAACTTCAACTCATAGCTCCAACTAAGCCCCACCTCTTGCCGCCTTCCTTGATCAGCACACGAATCTCGAACGAGCACGCAAGAGATTACTATAATCTCACAATATTTCAGGAGAACTAAATCTCACAAGAGGAATCCACAATCCTAATCACAAGGCTCTATAACAGATCGAGAGCAACACTGAAAGCATAGTACGTTCGTACACATTCCTAAGGACACTAGAACCTGATGCTCTGATACCATCTGTGAAATCCAAGCTAATAAAATACCGGGAAATCACTCCTGTAAAAAATTAAAACAGGAGTCGCATATGGATCATTCTTATCATCGCTCTCAAAAACAAAATTAATTACTAATAACCTATTAGGATGGCGTCAAATTTTTTTAACTAATATTTTAAACCAATTATATCAATTAAAACATTCACACAGTTATGAATAAATAAAACAGAAAAGAGATAAACTAACCAAACACTCGGTTCAAAGATAATACAACCAAATCGAATGCCGTACTAAAAGGCGGTGAAAGAATAAATAAATACAATTGGGCTTTCGACCCGAAAGTTACTACAGTGCTTCCTGTCTAGATCACAAGAAAAGAAGCATCTAAAAATAAACCTGCATGCATCCATAGCTGTTGCAACAAGCATCTAACTCGAAGGAATCGTCATCCAGGCGTCCCTGTGTCTGGACACCTAAGTATATATATAGATAAAACAAAAGACAGGAAATCTAGATAAACGGGTCAGAGCCCGAGTTGTGAAAATATTTTGCAAGTGCATTAATTCTTTATTTTTAAAATATATTTTATCTCATATTTAATTTTTTATCGCACTCCCATGAGATACCCCTCACCTCTCTTCTAATAATTCACACCTAGAGCATCCCTCTAAACAATCTAGTCAAGCTACGTTGCCTAACTATTCCGTCACCCCCAAACTCTAGAAATCCTAAGCAAACCAAGTACTAAGGGATCAACTTCTCCCCAGTCTCAACATTATGCCATGTTCGTACATGGGGTGTCTCGAGAAGAGAAATCCAAACAAGGAACCCCCTGATACACTACTACTTGGCAAGGTCGATCGTCGAGATACAATAGACCCTCAGTACACAACACATATATATATATACTCATATAAGAAAAACTTAAACTAGAGAACTAAGGGTTAAACTTCTCCCCAGTCTCAACACTAGGCCATGTTCGTGCGTGGGGTGTCTCACGAAGCGAAATCCAAAAAAAGAATCCCCCCCGATACCCTACTACTTGGCAAGGCCGATTGTCGTGATCCATTATACCCTCAGTACTCAACTTATATATATATATACTCATCTAAATAAATATACATAACCTCGTCATTCATAATACATATCACAATTTATGTCCGGATACGATCTCTCGGAATGAGAATTAAATCTTTATTACTTTTTCTCTCATTACTCAAACAGAGATATATAATATCTTGTTCTTATGCACAAGTAATATACTATACACACCAGTATAATAACCATCCCAACGAGCTATAACTCGAGGATGCGATCTCTATGATATCATTTACCAGGGAATCGCTCACATATCATCCTTGGTGCCAACGATCAGAATCTCGCATCGCCTTGGTAAAATCAAATAACAACATAAGGGAAGCAGTCATAGTTCCTCCCGGAACGTGAGACGAAACATACCCACCACGTCTCACCCCTAATAAAAATAACACAATATAAAATGGACGCTATGACCAGGGGACTATACGCTCCCTGCTCCTCAAGTCAGAAGCCTCACCCACATCGCACAACATCCCATGATAGCATAGAAGGGGTATGCTCCACATAAATATATATAACATCCACACATAGATATATATACATTTCCGTATTATATAATATATATACTTTAATCACATAGTATATATATATATATATATATATATTCCACGTTGTTCCTCAAAGATACATATAAATGGCCATAATTGCTAATCACACATAACGATGACCAATAATCCCAAAGATTCTCGCACTGATTAACATTCTAGTATTCATACACTCAAAGCGCTCGCACTAACACTAAGCGCTCGCACTAACACTAAGTCTTTGTGCAACCAATAACGAGCTTAAACTCACAGGTCAACAATTAACCCTGGATGCCTTAAATCACACCTATAAGGTCGCCACACACTCGTATCATGATAAAGAAACATCTTCTCACCGAAGTTTCATCTAAGCAGATAATAAAGGCGAACTTAACCTATATCCAGATGAGATGTCGCAAAAACAACTTGTTCCACCCTGGAACTGCGGACATAATAGTCTTGTAATAATTAGGCTGCTATTTCTCCAAACAATGAATATCATATAATACTCAAATTAACACCATACTCGTATAACACACACAAAACGAGCAATACCAATATGATATAAACTTCAAATACCAACACCCGCTCTTCACAGCGAATGAAAGAAAATAGATTCCCGCTATCATGGAAAAACACATAAACATATACTACATAACGTTATCGATACTATTTGTAAACTCAAATCACACACGAATTTAGGGCTAATAGGACACTGTGACTCAATCTTGTCACACAGAATAAGCCTCCTTCAACTGAGGTGAAACTCATAACAGCATTCTTGCCAATTACCCTGGCTACTCCAAATGGTTCCTGGACATGGTACACTTGCACTATCAGAACCAAAAATTACTTAAATTAATGCCCCATCTGGACACCCTACTCTTGCCCCTTAACTCCCACTGGGCAAAGACTAACCGTATGGTTCTACACTCCACATTCCCCATCTCGGGTCACCCTGGCCCTTTTTAAGGTTATCAGTTGCTTGGACTCCATACCCACGATCCTGATAATCACTTTACTAGTTCCCCTTAACTTCTTCATAAAAAGGAAACACCACTACCGGCCTTAACAACCCTGTTTCAACGAATTCCACCGGTGGATGTCCACCAATGGGGTCCATGAACACACATTCTCCATAAGTGTTAGCAACACTTCTCAGTCAGCCTATCATTCCTTGAAAGGACTCTTTATTCATTGTGCTTACCTTGATTCGGTACAAAATTCACTTATCCATAACTCTCATTATTTACCGTTGGCCTCTGACCGATCCTTACGTGAATAATTTAAAACTACATTCTTTTCATTCCTGCTAAATCATGGGAACTCACGGTTAAAAATTATTCGTAAGATTCCTTTAGGGGCAAAACATCCTGCACCCCCGCGATTATGGTGATCACCGTACCCACCATTCCAAAATTGCTCCTACGAGTGAAAAACGAAATTCCACAAATTTTCACATCTGTGTATTTCCATACCCTTCTCTAAGTCAAAGATTCTGAGCCTTCTACTTCCACTGAGTAATGCCACACTGCCTTCGCATGAATTAACTTCAAAGTATGGTCCTTATCAAAGACCCCTTTCGAACCCTTAGCTTCACCGAGTAATTCAACTTTAGTAACACTCTCTACTACAGCGGTACTAGAATACTTACAACTACTATACTTTTAGAAGTCGTTACAACAATTATTAACTAATGCCACAAAAGGAGTAACCTCTGCTACGGTCCTCATCCACAACTTCAACTCATAGCTCCAACTAAGCCCGACCTCTTGCCGCGTTCCTTGATCAGCACATAAATCTCGAACGAGCGCGCAAAAGATTACTATAATCTCACAATATGGATGGAGAACGAAATCTCACAAGAGGAATAAACAATCCTAATCATAAGGCTCTATAACAAATCGAGAGCAACGCTGAAAGCGTAGTACATTCTCACAGATTCCTAATGACACTAAAACCGGATGCTCTGATACCATCTGTGACACCCCGCCTAATAAAATACCGGGAGATCACTCATGTACCAAATTAATTACTAATAACCTATTAGGCTGGCGTCAAAAAAAAATTTAACGAATATTTTAAACCAATTATATCAATTAAAACATTCACACAGTTATGAATAAATAAAATAGGAAAGAGATAAACTAATCGAACATTCGGTTCAAATATAATACAACCAAATCGAATGTCTCACTAACAGGTGGTGAAAGAATAAATAAATACAATCGGTCTTTCGATCCGAAAGTTACTACAGTGCTTCATATCTAAATCACAAGAATAGAAGCGTCTAAAAACAAACCTGCATGCATCCACAGCTGCTGCAACAAGCGTTTAACTCGAAGGAATCGTCATCCAGGCGTCCCTGTGTCGGGAAACCTAAGTATATATATATATACACACACACACACACACACACACACACACACACACACACACATATATATATATATATATATATATATATATATATATATATATATATAGCAAAAGAGAGGAAAAGTAGATAAACGGGCAAGAGCCCGAGATGTGAAAATATTTTGCAAGTGCATAAATGCTTTATTTTTAAAATATGTTTTATCTCATATTTAAATTAATATCGCACTTCCATGATATACCCCTCACCTCTCTTCTAATAGTGCACACCTAGTGCATCCCTCTAAACAATCTAGTTAAGCTACGCTGACTAACTAATCCGTCACCCCCAAACTCTAGAAATCCTAAGCAAACCATGTACTAAGGGCTCAACTTCTCCCCCGTCTCAACGCTATGCCATGTTCATGCGTGGGGTGTCTCGCGAAGCGAAATACAAACAAGGAACCCCTCTGATACACTACTACTTGGCAAGGTCGATCGTCGAGATCCATTAGACCCTCAGTACACAACATATATATATATATATATATATATATACTAGCGTATGCCCATACCTGAAGGCACGACGAAATTTTCCAAAGTACGTAATCGCGAAACGACGACAATTTTTCAAAGTACGTAATAGCAAAACGCAAAAAATTCGAAGTGTAATTTTAAAATAATTGACCATAATATCCTTTATTTACACGACTATTCACCATGCTTAACAAACAACAAATAGTCCAATAACATTCAAATAGTCTAAATTCATCAAATAAATTCACATATAAGATGAAATATATAATACTCATCCATCGAATTCACATTGTGTCTCAAAAAAACAAAGTGTCAATTTTTAAAAAAAATTGGGTAGTCTCCTTTGTTTATGGAACTATTCACCCTGTTTAACAAATAAAAAATAGCCCAACATCTAAATTGTCTAAATTCATCAAACAAATTCACATATAAAATGAAATATACAATATTCATCGATCAAATTCATTGTGCCTCAAAAAACAAAGTGTCAATTTTTAAAAAAAAATTGGCATAATCTCCTTTGTTTATCACCCTATTTAAGGGGTAACAACAAATTCAACAATAAAAAAAATCTCAAATTCGGAGATGGAAGCTAGAAGGCCGGGAAAGGAGAAACACACTTTTATAAGCATACTTCTATAGATCTAAAAATGAATATATAAGAACCATACACTCCGAAAGAACAAATCAAGGTTTCAAAAAGAGTGCCCAGTCAGTAGCTTTTCAATGTTCATATAGGCCACGGTTCCGAACCATACATACTGATGATGAAGGCCGCGACAATGCTATATAAGGCTCGTAAAGTGACCATAAAGGTGAAGTGCTTTTCTATGTCGGAATACGAACCACGACCTCTTTTTATTTTGATAATCATAAGAATCTATGCCTACATGAACAAAGAAAAATTAAGTTAGTTAAGTAAAGAATACCAAGTAAAAGCCTCGAACATGTTAGGAAATGTACCTTCTTTACTCGCACGTTAGGTCGCTCGGCCTTTTTTGCTTATTGATAGTTGCTAAACAAACCAAAACCAAATCCAAATAAAAATCACATCTCTCAAGTCTAGTACATTATTCCATCGAACACACCCCCAATAAATGTTGTAGCTTCACAAAGGAAGTCAATTTGAGGGATTTCATCATGATATATGCGAAGCTGATCCTTAATTCTGAAATAGTTCACATCAAGAATTTTTCATGATATGTACACGGTTATACATCAAGAGTATAAACCAAATGAATATAATAACGAATCTATGGATTCAAACGTTTAATTTCATGTCGTGTCATTCACATATTAATTTCAAGAAATGAGGAGCTGCTCTAAAATAGCCTGAAATCAAGAAATTAGCACTACTAACACAAAAGTTCATTTATTTACTAAATCTATATTGGCGGTTTCAATCCATTTACACTTCAATAACTACCCCATAACAAATACTAACAATAACAAATATCAAAGAACCTATGACCTGTTCATCACTAAAGTTGAAAATTCAGCAGTGAGAGGCTACAAACCGCAAATGCCCCAAATAGTTATCATCTGGCGAGTATAATGTGCATCGCTCAGTGCACTTAAATCCTTAACATTTAACCATATGAAGTAAACTAATATTAACAAACACAATAGGAAGGACCAATGTAAGTTGAAAAAAAATGTCAGTAAATCGACGCCAACTGTTAGTCGATTGTTGCAGCAATAGCAATGGATGTGTTGTTGTTTCTATGGTATTAGGAAGTTAATAAATTGATTCCACGGGGTTGCTGCAGAAACCACCATCTGGATGTTGCTGCAGATACAAACATTTATTCTACGGGGCTGCATTTTAAGTCCAGGACACTGCACAGTACAACAATCACTTCATATACGCATGTATTGAATTTGAGACCTGTAATATTAGGCTGGCTCTAACAGGAGGGTTTTGTCAACTGCCCCACCATATCTACAATTTTAGGAATAGACTCTATGGCTCGAGTTTCAATATTAAAAAAATGACTGCCTGCTATAATGTGCCGAACAGAAAAACTTCATACAATCTAAAAAACTATTTGCGCCGAACAGAATTGACAATACGAATGTTAAAAAAAATATAACAACAAATATTATCTTTTTCTTTGACCAAACAAATAATCAACACACACACTCATAAAATATGTACTATAATGATTTCAAAATTTATTCATTTTCACATAATTATAAGAAGCTCGGCAAAAATATGAAATACAATATAGATTGACAAACCTGCTTAGCCAATCACAACTGTCCACAAAACTTAAATCCAAATAAGACTCTTAAATAGGTACACACCTCATCAAAACCAAGCCAACTTAAAGCATTTTTAACCAAACTCAAGCATTTTCATTGGATGCAAAAGTTTTTAATAAACATACCTAAAGTAAAGTTTTATTTGTATTGTACATATGTTTGCACCTACAAATAATATACAAATGAAAAATTGTGTAGGAAGTGAGGGGAGGTGTCAAGAAATAAAAATGAAAAATGAAAGTCGGGGCAACAAAATTAGTCATAAAATTGCTTCCTACTCCATCATAAAGCCCCTTCTAGTTTCACAAAGACAGCCAACCACTACTTTAAACTAAAAATTAGTCCTACAGAGGGAGAAAGAAATAAAAAAGAAAAGAAAAAAATAACTTATGCAAAGACATTCATGACATCTGCGAAGTTTATCAGGCTAAAATGATGCACTAATTCGCGAAGATGAAAACAAATCACCGTTACCATAAGAAAACAATATCATACGCATCCATCTTTCTTTCAGTCCATGCTATATCCTTTTAGTTCCTAAAATTTCACATGGAAACATATTCATATGCCCAATCAAATGTTCTAATATGTTCATAGCGTTAGAGATGATGAAAAACTGTAAATGATGTAGGATTGACAGTTAGATAGAAACATACCTTGTATTAAACGATGCCTTTATTTATTGCGAGGTAGCTGTTGCTTCGTTCCCACTGCTGCTGCAGTGACATTGCTTCCAACTGTCATTATATTGATGATAGATTCAATAATTTATTCGAACATAAGAAGATTGATATATCAAAAACATGTGGCTCCAACAGATGGTCATTGGTCATATATTTTATGAGATGAAGAATTATATGGGTCCTTGATACACTCTGTTGCTTCCTAATACCACAAAGCGATATTAGTTAGGATTAATAAACTGGGATGATTCCTTGCTTATCTTCAATTCCTTCAGCAGTTTATTGTATAATTAGGACACTGGGTATAATTTGGACATTGAGTATAATCAGATCTAACACATAATACAACATGTTTGCTTAAAGTCTTAACAAAATTATATTAAAATCCCTTAAAAGCTTGAAAACATTACAGGTTAAGCCCATAACATTACAGGTTAAGACCTAAAATCGCTTAAAGATTTATGTTCATGATCTAGTTAAGCCCGCCTTTGTTAAAAAATCTGCTTGTTTAGCAAAATAGTCTTCAAAGTTTAGCTCCAGTATGATTCATTTACATATTGAACATTCTTGAGCGGATCTCAATCATATTTGAGCTCTGAATTGTTCAAAAACATCTCGGATCATTTGCAGTCTTAGCTAGAAATACTTCTTAAAAATGTAGACTCATGATGTAGAATGGTAATGTTACAAATTATCCTTAGCTTGATAAGTGAAGGTGAAGAGGTAAAAAGATCCACATCGGCTGAGATACACAAAGAGAGTAATAAAGTCAAGGGACCCGTTTGTAAAAAATTATTTGCAATTGATCATAAGTTTTTATTCTTTTGGTTGTCAGTCCTATTAAACAAAAGAAATGGAAACTATAATGAAAAATTGTACTTCAAATTGTACCTTACAGTTCAAAAAATAAAAAAGTCTAATAGCATTTCTCCCCAAATTTAATAAATATCTCTTAAAGAGAGATGTAACAATTTAATCCCTAACTCTAACAGCTTTGTTACCTATAAATGCAAGATTTGGGATTAGAATCATGGTTGTTTTGTACTTGATTCACTTTTCGTTTGAGTGAGAAAAAACTGTTTTGATGAATATTTATAAGGGACCTGAACATAATGAATTTGGAATTTAAATTTTCAATCAGTCACTAAGAAGAAACATGAAACTAAATAGTAGGAATAATTCTAAGACACATCCATGCCACTTTTAGGTACCTGAACACACCGCGTCACTGTGATGTCTCTAGAGACTTCCTATAAGGGCGCATTGGCAACAAAATGCAAAGTATATTGTCATTCAAAACAAAAACTTCATAGTTACCTATTCTATAATGGGGTAAAGAAAGTCCGTGTTCTTTTTGGATGCTTGAGAAATGATTTGTAAATCCTAAAAAATGTATACCAAATATCTGATATAAAAAAATTGCCAAATAAAAAAACACCTGGGGATTTTCTGATCTGAAAATGCATACCAATATGAAAATGGATTTTCTGAAAACGCATTTTCTGATCTGAAAACGGATGAAAGCTTGGTAGTAGTTTCTATATCAATGAAACGATAGAAGAAGTCATGAACTTTGGGAGATAAAAGTCAGTTTCAATCGATAGCACATGGAGTAATAATGAAATGCATATACCTATGCAACACTATTGAAGGGTGGCAGGGTATTGCCTCGGTTGTAGGATACACTTATTACATCCTGATCCAAATCGACTCTCCGAAAAAGGGCTTCGAATTGATCCATATTCGTCCCTGCCATTCTAGATATATCAGCATTCAATGAATTATGGAAGACCAATGAGTTTTATTCCCTTATCTGGAATACACTTGTAACATCATTTCAACAAGATACCTGACCGTCTATGAGCTTCAGGGGCTCACCCCGTTATAGATTATTACTAAAATAGGCCAAAACCCCCGGGATGGGGCTTCAGAGATACCCCCGAACTATCATTCATCCATAATCCCAAATCAATGCAGAGATACTCCAAATGTCGCATTTTAATCCCGGATGCACAAACACAAACCAATATTATTTACTTCTGAGTGCTTCTATTAAACAATCTAAATTTTGTTAATTTATTCACAGAAAATGTGATATGCACCATGTGCTCCCATAGCTTACATATTTGCAAATATGTTCTGCATAAATGACCAAAAATCAATTGAATACATATAAATCATTGGATCAAATGATAAACAAATGTTGTAATCCGCACCAACCTTCAAAGTTGAATAAGCTGACTAATATAAAAGGTTCACAATGATAATTGAACTCCTAAATACCAAAAAAGTTCTTCAACCATATAACATAAGCTTGAAACTGACCAGCATAAAAACTCCACATTGATAATTGATTTTTGAAATGAGAATTGAAATACCTCATGACTATTTTTTATACCAAGACCCGATAATCACCAAACTGAGCCTAATTAGAAAACTATTGTGTAATAAGACCCCAACATTAGAGAATAATGGCTAAGTAAGACTCCATAATCAATAAAGTGAAACTACATAAAAAAATCCACGTTCCTATGGTATATGGGCGTAGATTTTTTAATAAGACCCTGTCCATTCTTAAGGTTTTTGGCATAAACCTCCATGTGCATAGAACATGTTGCAAATAACTATTAAAAGGAAATGAAAATGGAAAAGGAAGTCGAAGTATACTCACACATACATAGTCCTCTTGAATTGAACATAAACTAACAAAGTATTAAAAGGAAGGACAACCTAACTCATGAATGCAATGGTTGGTAGTGAGGTAAAGATTCCAGATAGAACATAGGTGGATACCCGCAAAATTAAAAAAAAAGAACAAATTAGACTAGAAATAATTTATGCAAAATAGAAAAAAAAAAGGGAGGTTTCATTCAAAATAGATGAACATAGAACCATGAACTGTGGGCATTACCAATCAAATCTATATGGTCAATCTATATAATTTAGTAATCCATTAATTTATCAAGACCATGGAAATGAAAATATTAACACCAATACAATCTCATAGGTGTTCTGAACGTTCTGAACAATTATAAGTGAATAATTTAAACAGTGCTCTACTCAAACAATTATCCTAACCCAAGATCAATTTGGACCAACATTAGCTCTTCCACTATGACAGTAAATACTATATCCCCAAAAATATCAATTGGTTTAAAAAACAAACAAACAATTTCATAAATTATATACCACATGTCATTTGTAGTCCAAAGTAAATTATTACATTCAAATAAAATTATCTAGGAATAACACTCTCACTGGAAAAAAATATTACATGGGATGACGGAAATAAGTATCAAACATCTAAAATGGATGTCTTGAAAATTTTATAAAATTCTATGTAACTGAAACCACCATACCTTCCATGTATGTAACAACTCCAAACATCAAATCAGCCACCATGTCACCATCAACACAACTAATCATCAATAAATCTCCCTTGATGATAAATAGAGCAGCAAATCCATTTCAAACCATTTTAAATCACAAAAACTCAACACCTAAATCCAAAAATTGAGTGAGAAAGAAAACAAAATACCTTGACCATGGGAGCACCTATTAGTTGTTTGTGGAAGATGAAGATAAACACAAATAGATCTCAATAATCCAACAGAGATCAGATCTGCAAAATGTAAAGCAAACTTTAGTTTTTTACAAATAGATCAAAAAATTGAACCCACAAAGCTTATATTTTCAAAGTGAACCCGATTATTAGTTTTTTGTGGGAGATGGACTCACGCTTGGGGTGATAACGATGTAGAAGGGAGAGTGATATGGATGCAAATGAATGTTATTGGAGCTCTGAAGGGTCGAGGGATTTTGAGAGTGCGGGGTAAAGGGGGAGAGAGAGAGAGAGAGAGAGAGAGAGAGAGAGAGAGATGCAGATGAATGAGAAGAGGGAGGCGGGTGGGTTAGGGTTTTGGGGTAAGTGTTGGATTAAAAGTAATCTCAACCCTTCATTTTTGAGTGATGTGGCACTAATCTTAACCACAAAATGTCTTCCAAACTTATGAATAGTGAAAACAACCTAACTCCTTATTATATATATATATATACTCATATAAGAAAAACTGAAACTAGAGCAATAAGCGTTAAACTTCTTCCAGTCTAACCACTAGACCATGTTCGTGCTTGGGGTGTCTCGCGAAGCCAAATCCAAACAAGGAACCCCCCCCCCCCCCCCCGATACACTACTACTTGACAAGGTCGATCGTCGAGATCCATTAGACCCTCTGTACTCATCTTATATATATATACTCATCTAAATAAATATACATAACCTCCTCATTCGTAATACATATCACAAATTAAGTCCGGATACGATCTCCAGGAATGAGAATTAAATCTTTATTCATTTTTCACTCATTACTCTAACAGAGATTTATAATATCTTGTTCTCATGCACAAGTAATATACTATACACACCAGTATAATAACCATCCCAACGAGCTATAACTCGAGGATGCGGTCTCTATGCTATCATCTACCAGGGAATCGCTCATATATCATCCTGGGTACCAACGGTCGGAATCTCACACCACCTTGGTAAATTCAAATAACAACGTATGGAAAGCGGTCATAGTTCCTCCCTGAAAGTGAGATGAAACATACCCACCACATCTCACCCCTAATAAAAATCACACAATATAAAATGGATGCTATTACTAGGGGACTATACATTCCCTGCTCCTCAAGCCAGGGGCCTCACCCACATTGCGCAACTTCCCATGATAGCATAGAAGGGGTATGCTTCACATAAATATATATACCATCCACCCAAAGATGTATATACATTTTCGTATCATATAATACATATACTTTAATCACATAGTATATATATATTACACATTGTTCCTCAAAGATATATATAAATTGCCATAATTGCCAATCACACATAACGATGACCAATAATCCCAAATATTCTCGCACTGATTAACATTCAAGTATTCGCACACTCACGATACTAAACCCAAAAGTATTCCCTCACTTGATAAATAATTTGTACCTTATTTTTGCATTAGGATTTATATAATTTCTCCAACTATACCAATTCATCCTAGTAGTCTCGTAGGATTTACTTAATTATAGTCGGCATATAATCACATTGTCTACGTGCACAATTATCTATATATAATCGCCCACCGAAATACTCCCTCGAGTGTTACTCATCCCAAACATCCTCGATTATATAAGTCATGGATCCCATTTTCTATGAACCCCAAGTTTACATAACGCTCAAAAGTAAATTTGGAGGTCCCCACTCTATTTTAAGAACCCCTAATATTTATCTCCAAATAATTCTAGCCTTAATTTCTAACTAATGATTTCGATCTTGGACAGTCTTTCGTAGAAAAATCAGTATAAATAAAAAAACAAATCAGAAAAATACGCGATCAGCGCCCGCGCGACCATACCGAAAAGATTTACAAATTTTATTTTTTGACCAAGAGCCGAATCGATTCTCTTCCAGGCTGAATCGATTCAGAAAGGACGATGTCTCACTATTCATGATCTTCTCCAATTTTCTTTTTTATCTAACACAATCCCAACTCAAATTCCATGGTTTCTACCTCAAAAACCAACAAAATAATCATCTACACATAATGATTTAACCAAGACATCAATTAAAATCAAGGGATTCAGTCAAGAATCTAACCCTAACTCCATTAAATTCATTTATCACAAAACTACACTATTTTCATCCATTCAAGCTTAGATTTCATATGGGGCAATTACCACATCAATTTCTATGAGTTTATTTCACAAAAACCCCATTTTTATTCAAGAATACCAACCCAAAAATCATATAGTTTACCAACCATAATATGAGATATACACATTAAATTGAATAAAGCAAGTAAACACTTGCCTGGAGGATAAAATCCGATGACCCCGAGTCGAATCCCGTAGAGTTTGGCCCGACAATCCTTTTTCTCTCATCTTTCTCCCTTCCTTTCTTCTCTTCTTCCCTTCTCTTTTTTCTTTCCTTTCTTTCCCTCTCTCGTGCCTTATATAGGGAGAAAAAGGGCTTATCCCTTAATAAACCCAAAAATGACAGGTTTAGTTAATTATGTGTCCCTACTGGTCCAAAAATTCTCGAAACTCAATTTCTACCACCCGGATACTCTATTCTGACTATCTCGGCCATTCTGAGACCAACCGTACACTCGAAATCTCCATCTGAGGTACTTGACCGCAATTCACTAATTTAACCCCAAACAACTTAATGAAGTATTCCCATTAAAATATTAGCCTCTATCGCTTTACCCAGCTGCAACATATAATTAAAATACTCTGACTTATTTACTTGATCCCAAAAGTAAATATAACACCCATCAAAAATCATGTAATCCTCAAAAACTCCACAAATTACTATTCATGATAACCTCTTAAATTCCTCAAATTACACTTAGTTATGAATTTTAATTATCCCCAAAAGTGCGGGGTGTTACAGAAATTAAGTAAAATTCCCAATAATTTTCATGCATAAATGGGGATACTTTGAAACCAAAATTTTCATTCATCGTTTGTCCTTTTTGTAACAAATGAATATATAATGTGACTTGTCTTGCTATAAGAAATTCGTACATACTTGGTTCCACCAAGTTTAAAGTGAGTGTCCTACTTTTATAATGGCTCAAAGTTGATCGATATATTAATTTGGTCAAATTATTAATTTGTATAAAAACAAATATTTTCTGAAAATCCTCCATATGAATGAAATTTGGGTGAAGAACCAAATGAACATGAAGATAAATTGGAGAGAGAGAGAGAGAGAGAGAGACTATCTATCTTATTAAGACTATTGAGTTTACTGGCCAATCAATAAAGGAGATGTCTTGAATTGATTAACATTTTTGTGTAAACCGAGATAATGAAATTCATGCAGTCTTTCTCCAAACATTCTTAGTTCTCATTGTTATGTCCGTTTTGGCCTTGGCCACCTCCTGGTTTCATGAGTGTGTTGGATAATGTAGTAATGTAGACGTTGGCTATTCTCATACAAGTGGCCCTTACTCACTCACATGGGTGATTTTTATAAAGATTATCCTACTAATAACCCACCTAACCTATATGTTTTAGGTATAAAAAACATTAAATATAAATTTTATACTGTTACATGCGACAGATAGTGCACTAACTCATCCTAAGAATGGGAGGAAGAATTTTTCTTTACTCTCGATGCTAACTTAATATCACATAATAAGGTTATCACATTGAACATAATTCTTGTCATCTCTAGTAATTTAGGTTAGGTTTCCATTATGGTAATTCTTTAATGTTTTAACCATCTTTAAGCCCATTCCCCGTGATGAACTTTTCTTACTCTCTTGTTAGTGGATCCATAGTTATCTTATTAGGGCCAATGTTATCACTAAAAAAGAGTGATTTCTTTATGGTCTTCTGTCATGACTAATAACTCATGAATTGCCATGTTATTTTATTTATTTTCCCACAATGATTGTTAATTGCAAGAAAGGGCATTATAATTGTTATCTAGGCACACCCTCTTTAAAATTGTCAAAGGCACCTTGCTTTCTAAGAAATAATATTCATATTCAATCGTTAAAGGATTTTCAAATGTTAAAACGTAAAATTGTGCTAGCATATCACTTAGAATACGAGCCTCAATAATCATACATCGTTACAATGTATTCGTAATTTTCTAATGTTTATGTCATTTGTTACTAATATCTTAGTAACCATACGAAGATATCGAATGACTTATTTGTACTGTTCATTCTTTGATCCATTACCTTCATTCTATATATTTGTGTACACGTTAATCCTTTCCATCCTTGGAATACAATCAAAGTACTTAAGTATTAATTATCTTTAAATTAATGAACTATACACTTCTCCAGAGAAATTCACATTGAAAATACTATAGTACATTCAACACACTTATATAATCAAATAATACACATTCAATAGTTTTTCTCCTTGGAATCATATCTTGTTTCTGTTTTTTAATAGGAATAATTACTTGAGATAAACATCACCATATTTAAATAATTTATACAAAGGTTATCAACCTTTAAACATTCCCACATTTATATTAATATATACATAGGTTATTAACATTTCCCATAAAATTTTGTCCCTGGTTAGTGTGTTAAGAATATAACTTATAGAAAATAATTCCTCCCCCATAATTTCAAACATAAATTTGAAATTATAAAAAATTGCTACATTTATTCTCAACTTTCAAAGGATTTATTTTTCCTTTAAAGTGCAATGACTTTGATATATAAAACCATGCATTGCTACATTAAAATTTATTTGGACCAACATATTTGTTTATTTATAAGGCAAATCATTCTTTTCATTCAAAAAAAATCAGTTCAGATAAGTTTCTTTACTTTAATAATTTTTTACATTGATTGGTACATTCCTTATCGTTCCATAGGCCTACAAATGAACTTGTGATAATTCTTAGCATTAGACTCAAGTTTTGTCACACATATTATATACGACACAAAACCATTTGTAAGGTCAAATTTCCAAATAGCGTCAATTTGTATGTATTGACTTTATTCCGAAAAAACCCAATTTGAGTCATAGATAGATTTTTACTTGTCACGATTCTCATATAGTGTATAATGTATTTTGAAGACGTAGGTACCAAGCTTCAAGACAGATCGAGTCGTGCTTATTGGTGCACGTTTCACCTCTTTAAATCAGATTTCATTTCGAGATACTCTTAGGTATGAACGCATAATGTTTATAGGACTTCAAATATGTTTTAAGGATGTTTTTTTCATTAAAAATATCAAATGTTTTATCTTCGTTTATTCTGAGATAAATATGTTTTGGAGTCGTATGGATCCTTACCTTATGTTTTGGAGGATCAAATGACATCTATAGTCATTCTAACGACATGTGAAAGTCGTTCAAGTGACATGCTTATCTCGTTCAAACGAGATTTGCAAGTTCGTTCGAATGATAGGCCAATACCTTTCTAACGAATTTTCGATTAAGGTTTTTATTTAAGGTAATTTTTTCTCAGAATTTTGAGGTGTGCACCATTAGAGACTTGTAATCTTTGTTGAACATTTTTTTCATTGAGATTTGTGGTGAAGAAGCAGTGGAATTCGTATTCTGAATCATAGACGGTTGCTATAGCTGTATCGGTGGATACCGAGATGTACGTGGACTCGTGTGTTGTGGACTTGGCGTAGGTGAATTCCTGCATTGCACTATGGAGGAGCAGTTTAAGCATATTAGAGCATCAAGATTTATGGGGGATCGAGTCATTGAGTAAGTCTACTATCTATAATTTGTAAAACCATATCATAGTGATTGTCTGGCTTGGGTAGTCTGAGATTCTTTCTCTTAGTGGTTTCCTCGTACATCGACATTTTGTGTTTTTTGGACTTTATTTAATTTATCTTGCTTAATGTCACCAAGATACATGTTTAGGATTAATAAGATAAATTTGTGCAAAATATAAATTGGTTCATAGAATTAGTGCATATTAAAATTGGAAAGATTTTTTGGAAAAATTGTTTTCCCCTAAAAGACATACTGAAAAAGGACCCTTACAAATTGGTATCAGAGCTAGAGACACTTTTTAATTGTGTGAGTGATCTTGTGAGTCTTTAGGCATGAATTTCTAAAATTTTGATGGTTTTAGAACTCCTTTTTTATCGCAAAAATTATGCTTCTTGGGAAATGCAAATGTAAAGTGCTTTAAGGTTAGCGATTGAAAAAGGGTGGTCACCACCGGTCACGAGAGATGGAGTGGCCACTACTTTAAAACCTGTTGAGTCATGGACCGAAGCCAAACATAAACTTGCACTTTATAATTCTAAAATTCTACATGTTATTTCCTCGTCTGTCACACCTCGAAAGAGTATCATGACATGTGAAACCTCAAAATACCTTTGGGATTTTCTTTCACTTACTCACGAGGTAACTAGCACAATTAGGGCATCTAAACGTCAAAACCTCACTACCCAATTTGAGATAAGATGTTAGAGAGGGAAACGTTTGATGAGTTGTAGGCTAATTTGTCTAATATTATCAACTCATAGTTTAACTTGGGAGAGAAAATACCCAAAAACCAAGTCATAAAAAAAATCTGAAGGTCGTGGCCTAGTAGATTTGATCCTAAAGTGACCATTTTAAACTCCTTAGATATGCTTGAATCAATGAAACTAAAATATCTTGTAGGTTATTTATAAACTTATGAGCTTGATATGTTTACCTCTAAGAAAGTACCAAATAAAGAAAAGGGCATTGATTTGAAATCTCGAAATCTATTTCGAAGCTTTATTGGCAAAGAAGCTCAAAACGTCTCTTAGGTTCTAAAAGCAATCAAAAGATGCCAAAAGACTTGAGAAATTTAAAAATAAAAAAGCCTATAACATCCTAAACAATCGAAGTGATAATGATAAAAGGGATTAGTCAAGTAGGTGTTTTAGTTGTGAGGGTTATGGCCATAAGGTAGCGGAGTTCCCACTAGACTTAAGAAGGATGGAAAGAAATACATAGCATATAATGACACCTTAAGTGATAGTGAACTGAAATATAATGAGAGTTACCCCATAAAGATACTCATGTGAATGACACTTCAGAGGCCATTTTATGATAATCCCAACTTAGTGAGGCTGAAGCTAGTGAGGAGGAGGAGATAGATGTGAGAGAGTTTCAAGTTTCCTTTAATGATTTATATGAGGAAGCTATAAATGGGGAAAAGGAAAGATTAAAGTTACAAGCTAAGTTAAACAAGCATTCTGTAGAAAATAATGATGCATTAATAGAGGATCTTAGGGCACGGGAGAAGACTTTTCGAGAATATGTTGAGGGTGAAAGAGATAGTCTTTGTGGTTTGATGAAGGCTATGAAGAAATAGCTTCTAGAGTTTTGGGAGTCTAGGTGTTTTCTTGAGTCTATGATTAGTGAGCTTGAGGAGAAATTGAGAGACTCAAGTATGGTGAAGTTTGATTTGAAGGCAAGGTTGGAAAAGTTGGATAAAATTTTAGGCACCGTCCAAATCAAGGGTGTTTGGTGTGGTATAGGCTTCAATCATCATATGTCTGCCATTACCAATGTCAATACCAATCGTGTGAGAGATCCAATTAGGAACGTTAGGAGAGGTCCACATTTAGGTTACATTCCCTGTCGTATTCACTTGCACTCATTGAGATAGGAAGGGTCACCTTAAACGTTATTACTATAACCTTAAAAATGCTCCTAGGAAGTTTAAGAATAAAGTCATTTTGGTTCCCAAAACCCCTACACGTCGTTACACACCTACTTGGGTTAGGAAATCAGATTTAATGGCTTTAGGAATTAAACTCCATGGCTCTCGTTTGGTTACACTTGATTCTTACTATGTTAAATCTAAAGGATGATTGTGTTTCCATGTTTGTCATACGCTAGTATTTGATTCATGATATATATATTTCTAGTGTTATGACATGTTTATCATTTTATATTTTCATTTATTTGAGTCTTATTGAAAAATACAAAAAGATTTTGTTTTGATATTTTTTTTAAAATACAAAAAGTTTTTTTTTCATATATTTTTGAGAAAATACAAAAAGATTTTAATTTTGAGTAAAAAATATTTAGGAAAAATACACCAATATTTTCGATTTATTTTTGTGTTATGAGGTTACATGTTTGATGTGAAATATTGGTGTGCTTGGACCCCCATGATTTCATTACCCATGTGGCTAGGACATTTGGTCATTATTATAGATGCGTTGAATGATCTTAACCATTGACTAGTGGGGTTTTTTCGAAGTTGATTTCATTTGGATTCTACTTTTTATATATGCCATCACACACACAGACACGACCTTTTAAGAATATTTGACTTCTCATGCATATTTGAGTTTGGTGAGATGTTCTCCTCACATTTTTGTCATCTATGCGTAATTAGAATTAGGAGGAGATCTGCGTGTAAGAATCGTTTACCTGTGAGTATAGATATTGTTTAAACTAAAAAAATGATTAGTGTGCACGGAAAAAGGCTACGAGAGAATAATAATCTCGTCGTGAAATGCATCGTTTAAAAGAGCTGGAGAAAAAATTAAGGCAATAAAAAGAATAATTATGCCAAAAGGGGGCCAATTAGTTTAGTTTGATATGTTCATTCAAAAAGAAAATAATATATATATATATGACGGAGTTTGGATGAAAATATCAACGGGTTTACACCACGAATCCTAATGTTGAAAAATTGTTCCATGATGCTATTGTTTGAAGAATCGTCAAAATTTCAGATTTGTGTGCATGTTGTTTGTTTAGTTCATTAAGATCAATATATTAATTGTCACATATGGCTAAAACTTAGTTTGATGAAATTTAGTTATCAATTAGAGGTTCTTGATTGTTTTGACGTGACTAAGTTAGGATTAATTTGTTTGTGACAACCCGCCATCCGAATTAAGGGGTGGCCAGCCCGATACCTCCACATAACGGAGTCATGGATGGACATTATGAACAGCATCATAGTAATAAAATAATTTTACGGGAAAACCACCCAATAAATTCGAAAACGGGTTGCCAAAAATTTTAAGCTCGGTTACAAATTAAGAAATAAATTAAACAACCCAATCTGACGAAAGTGGAATTCCAAAAGAACATATATGTTACTATGGAAATGACATACAATAAAAAGGACCGAATAATCTGTCGATCCACAGTTACATACAAGGTGTTTCAACAATTTAATACTTTACATACTACATTCATTAACAAGTACAAAAGATGGGCCACTCGCCCGAATGAAAGACCCGATCATATCTAGAATTCAATAAATGAAGGAGTCTAACACAACATCCTGTAATGGTCCACAAAATTTTACAGCTCGTCAAAAGAATAGGAATAGAAATGTCACAACGGGCGCCCTTGCGGAGGAGCACCTGAGCGGATACAATAACATGAACAACATGGAAAAATGAACGGGTCAGGGCCTGGTTTATATGTAATTCCCAGTAGAGCAAGAAGCATGATAGATATGGACAATTATTTATGAATAACATTTCATAAAAATCTAACAACCTTGATTTAAATGCATAATAAGGCAGTTTAAATGATTAGGCAATTATTAACTTAAGCAAGAGAATATAATTTAACATCATTATTCATCACCTCTTTTCCTTTTTCAATTCCTTAATAGGAATACAATTACCATCTTATTTTCTTATGGCAATTTACATACCTCAAGTCCCACTTGAGTTAGAAAGGTTATAGTCTTATACATATAACGATTCTAAGACTGCCCCTCCGAGTTTTCCCCCTGGGCGCGCCCCTAAATGACCATCATCTTCCAGGGCCTATCTATACAAGACAACCTGGGCACCTCACGCACGTCGGGAAGTGGCCATATACCTGCTAGTGAGTCATAACCACACCCGGAATTATCTCACTAGCGCAGGAAAAAAAAAGATATACAACTCCCGTATATAGCCGAGGACTATAGTCAGCCTGCATTCACTAGCCAGGGAACATCACCTCATGCGCGAGCTTCCCTTATGATAGCATTTAGAGAGGTGTGTTCAAGTAAATTAACATCTACCAATTTAAATCTCATTATCATTTCCATTAATCAAATGTGTTTCATTTTCTTTGAAACCATAATCATTGAATATTCATTAATTTTCATCATATTTTAAGTCCCGAATTATGCTCCAAGAAATCCCCAAAATCTCGTAAGTCCTAAGGTTTTATATATCTCAATAGAGCTCCGAAAGCTTCCAAGTATGGGCTAAAAATTGTATAGTTCCTAAGAATTCGCGAAAACAAAAGTAATTCTTAAACATCACTTTAGGAACCCATGGAATAACCCCAAGTGAACCCATTCAACTATAGGGTGACGACCAAACTCAACTAAAACTCTATGTTTACTTCATACAAGAAGGTTCTTATTCCCTAATTTTAAAAGAAGAACCTAGGAAACAAAAATAAAGTTTAAGAGTGAAAAATAGGGGACCGGTCGACCGACACTCAGACCATGGTCGACCGCGTCGATTTAGCCTACGAAGAAAATCAGAATGTCCAGGTAGGAGGGACCGATCGACCGGTCACGGAGCGCGGTCGATCGCGCTCCTAAATTCAGACTTTGGTAGGAAAGCAGTGTGCCCTCCCCCGAATGCCCGGTCGATCCGTCCTGGACCCGCGGTCGACCGGTCGTTGCAGACCTAAGACTCCTATCTTCTTCCAACAACCAAAAACCCTCCTCATTTCTGATCACCAATAGAATTTAATTACATCCAACAACCATAAATTACACCATCATCAATTTAAATCAATCTCCAAGAATTTATAGCCCATACATGCAACAAAACCTAACTTTCATTAAACCATAGATAAACCACAACTATCAACACTAATTATTCTACTTAAATCACATGATAGCAAGTAGAAAACTTGCCTCAAATTTGCAAGTTCAGATTTTGATGAAGTTGTATGCAAGAACAATCACCAAAGCTTCAATCTCTCACTTTTTCCACTTAGGTTTTCTTCTTCTCTCTCTTTTAAGCTTAAGAACACAATTAAGGGAATAGTGACTTAATCAAGACATAAAACGTGCCTTAATACATAATTACAAACTTAATAATGATTATTGCTATAAATTAATACGCAACTACACATTAAAACTAAAACTAGTCAAAAGTGCCCAAAACCTCAAAATACAATATGGCACATAATTTGACTATCTCGCACCTCCCGGAACTAACTACACCCTCCAAATTATCATTTCGAAATTTTATAATTCATCTAGGTTCCGGTTTCATTTTAAGCCAAATGTCCCCTTTTATGACATTACAACACATAAATTAGCAATATTCACCTATACTTATGGTAAATATGCAACACCATAGTGAACATTAACTTTTCTTTGATAAATTAATACTTACTCCACATGCTAGCATTTTATATCTAGTTATTATATTTAGCAATTAAATATAAAATAGGTTCTCAAAATCGAGAGTTATTACATTGTTGTACCATTCATTCCATATCCATGTTTGAGCACATTGATACTATGCTAGCATGAAACTCATATTTTCTGTTTTGAGTGTATTTTGTTGTTGTTTTGCATTTCCAGTTGCTATTTTGAGAAAAAAATCAATGGGCAAAGCCTGCACTTTTCTAGAACTGGAATATGAAATTTTTGAAATGGCACAAACGACTTATGGATGTCATTCAAACAACTTATCCATGTCGTTCGAAGAGTGGATATCGCGTCATTAGAAACAATATGCAAAAAGTGTCACGTATGATCATGTCTTAAGTCATTTCTTGGTCATTTTTTGAAGTGCTTCGCGCGAGTGTATGGTCATTTTTTACCTAGTTCTAACGAGATGACAATTTCATTCAAATAACTTGGAATTGTCGTTCGAACAACCCATTTTGACTTTTTGAGTCTTCATTAGTTTTTTGTACCTACTTCGTATATATGCAGATATTACACTATTTTTGTACATCTGGGTTGTTCTGGTCAGTTTATATGCAGTCGATGTTGATTATACATGCTTGATTCATACACTGCATCAATTCATTTAGTCACACCATTCCTGCTATTGATGATTCATTTATGTGACTATTTGTTATCTACGATTTGGTATCTTTTGATTATTATTATCTAGATTCATTGTCTATCTAGATAGCTTCAAATGATTGTTCTCATTCTAGATATTTATTTATCTTTTCCCTAGTTTTCAATTCGAGACAAAAAAAGGGGGAGAGATAGTATGTGATGTAGGGGGAGTTCTCTTTGATGAGCACATATGTTTATCATGTTTTGATCATGATGTTTACATATTGGTATCATTGATTTGCATTATATTGAAGGATGTGTATACATATTGGTATTATATGTTTTGCTCACATGTTTAACAAATGTTTGGTTTACAATTGGGTATCATTTGTATTATATATCATTTGTACCTCCATACTTCACATGGCATTTTTTTGTTTCATGTGTGTAGTGATGATTTATAGATTGGAGATTTTGCGACCACGTCAAACGAAGATGTTTATGATGCCGCTCTGATATTTGCTTAGTAGACCGTCTCTTGTATTTTTATGGATTTTATGGGATGAGATTTAGGTCATACGGCTTGACGACCCGACATAGGAATTTCACTATTTTGGTTTTGTCACGGAATAGCTAAAGGGGAAGATTTGAAGGAAATTTTCTAAATAGTGTCCATTTGTATGTATTGGCATTATTTCGGATAAAAACCAATTCGAATCATAGATAGATTTTTACTTGTTAAGATTCTCACATAGTTTATGGCATTGTTTTGAAGACGTAGAGTCCAACCTTCCATATAGATTATGTCGTGTTTATTGGTGCATGTTTCACGTCTTCATATGATATTGCATTCTGAGATACTCTCAGGTATGAATGTATAATGTTTATGGGACCCGAAAAATGTTTTAAGGATGTTATTTTCATTCAAAATGATTTCAAAATGCTTTAACTTCATTTATTCTGAGATAAATACGTTTATAGTCGTATGGATCCTTCCCCTGTGCTTTGGAGGATCAAACGGAATATACAGTTGTTCTAACGACATGTGGAAGTCGTTCAAATGACATGCTTATCTCGTTCAAACAAGATTTGCAAGTTCGTTCGAACGACATGTCAATATATTTCTTACTATTTGCCAATTTAAGTTTTTTTTTATTTAAGGCTATTTTTGCTCAGAATTTCGAGGTGTGCCAAACCAAAATTACATAACAAAATCCTTTCATTTTTCTGCACTTGTTTACAAGGTTTCCAAAGTTAAAAATATCCTTTGTGTTTCAAGATCCAATCTTTCATATACATATGCTATAGAGATATTGGTTTAACACCATTGGAGTTTTTCATACCAGTTGAAAATTTATTTCGTCAAGTTTTGCGGTGAAGAAGCAGTGGGATCCGTATTTCAAATCATAGATGCTCGACGTAGCTGTATCGGTGGATATCGAGGCTCATGTGGACTGGTCTATTGTGGACTTGGCATAGGGGGACTCATGTGTTGCATTGTGGAGGAGATATTGAAGCATTTAAGAGCATTAAGACTTATAGGGGATCGAGTCGTTAAGTAAGTATGTTGTCTGTACTTTGTAAAACCGTATCATAGTGATTGTCTGGCTTGGGCTGTCCGAGATTTTTTTCCTTTAATGGTTTTTTCGTACATCGGTGTTGTGTGTTTTGTGGACTTGATTTACTTTATCTTTCTTAATCTCACCTAGATGCATGTTTTGGATTAATAATATAAAATTGCGCTAAATAAAAATAGGTTCACATTATTAGTGCATATTGAAATTGGAAAGAGTTTTTGAAAAAATTATTTTCGCCTAAAGGACACATTGAAAAGGGACCCCTACACTATCTGAACATATTTTATGATTATTTATTTAAAAAATCATAAAATAAAATATATAATTTGATTTCTTTCCCTTGTTTGACATTATTAGTTGTGGAGTCTCGAGACTAAACTTAAGTCTTCAATGAGATTATAATTTCATCCTACCTTCTTTAAAGCAGTCGTAAAACCGCTTGGTTCTAAATCCCTTAATCTTTTCTATGGATTTATAATTTTATTTTAACATCTTTAAAGCGGTCATTAAATCGCTTAGTTCTAAATATTAATTCATAAATCCAATGAATAGATCTATAATCATACCACTATAGTTTGTCTCCATTGAAAAGTACATTTGGCAATCACATAGATAAATGCATTAATTGGAAGTATAAAATTCTTTCAAAATAAATTTGTTCCTTACAGAAAGACATATTTCATCTTATATCTATAAAAGACTCTCATATCTTTTGCAGTTTTCATTACAATTTACATTATTACATATATTGTCCAACCCATGAAGAATGTAACACTGAGTAAGAAAATAAACATTTATATATTCACCCATCCAAGGTGTATATCGTATGTCATATAAGTGTTGTTTTATGAAATGTGGAGACTCTTTCATAAACCAATTTTGGCAAACTCAATAATGAGGTAGACTAAAATCCTTCATAGTTAACAGTTAATATGCATAGAAAAAGCTTTCATGTCTTTCACACACATTATTTATTCATGATAAAGAGTCATTAATTGCAAAGTTTTTGGACATTCATGTAATACAATTACCAATAACCAAAATTAAAGTTACTCGCAATCCATTGTTTAACAGTCAAAATTGAAACATTCGACAATGAGTTATTCATAAAAAAAACTTAACTCAATAAAATATTATCATAAAATACCTCACTTTTTATTTTGATAACTACAACAAATTAGCCAATAAAGAAAATGTACAAATATATTGAACAATTAAATACAAATTAATAAATAATCATAATATTATAATTGTGTTGTTATAATTCACTCAAATGAGTTGTAATGAAATGGTACATAAATAATACGATTACATATACATGTGATCACACCTTTGACCATTTTGTCGAACGTGTATCCTATTGTAATGTTACTACACATATAACGCCATGTTGAATATTCCATATGCAAATAAATGCATCATAAAACATGTGACCAACATTTGACAAGTTGTACAAGTAGTTAATCATAGATGTGAGTACCTCATGATGAGACACAACACTACTATCCATAACATTAGATACCCCCTCATAAAAAATTGAGAAATCTAAGTTCATAACCTAAAGTAATTTTCTATAGCATACAAAAATTAAATATTCTCAATTTCATAAACATAATTTCATTATATTTTGACTCACAAATAAATGATTTTGTGTTTATCATAAAGTTGGCAACGCAATATAGGCATACTGAGAAATAAATCGATCACTTGACTTGCATAAATGTAATTAAAAATACCATTGCAATTATTTTTTTAATAAAAATATTTCTTTTAAAAACTAAAAGGTGCCATTAAGAAATTAAAGAAATAATATAAAATTATTCACATTTTGCAAATTGTTATTGTTGCAATATATTATATGATGGGTAGTCTCAAATAAAATATTTGGGTTTAAACCCATGATTGTTGTTCTTCATCACAAAATTTAAAGTAATACACAAGATTATATTAAATAAAAGTATGTTTCCGCTTTGATCAAAAGAGCACTTATTTGGACTAAACAATTACTGATCAATATTTGATCAAAGTATACCGACATAATTGACATAGAAATTATGGGTGAGGTGACCGAACATTGAATTGTTAGTGGACAAGTCTATCCATTAGACACTAAGGTCATGACTCATTCCAATTAGAAACCCAATAGACAACCCTAACTATTTGACCAATCATAATAGAAAACAAATCAACACCCACTGATCAACTGAATAGTTAGAATTATCATTGGTCATTAAGTGAGGTATAGTTACAGAGAAATGGTCAAACAATTTTAAAAAAATCTTTGCACAAACGTGTTCCTTCAAGGAGGTAATCTTTATATGATTCTGATCATACTCAACTCAATCACCTTCTTCATTTGTAACTTTTCTATTGATCTAATTTTTTATTGTAAAAATATGATTTATTTCATTATTTGATTTGAGAAAATACAAAAGTACATAATTGTGATTAACAATCGTAAGATAAAATTTGCTCCCTCTACGGTGCTTATGGTAATTAACAATGAGCATCTACCCCCCAAGATGAAATAGTCTTGACACATGCGAGAAATACTTCAATTTGCGTGTCCCGTGAACCAATTATATTTGATACTCTCTCCAATTCTATTAGGAAGGAAATTATTAAAAAACATTGTTTTCTCTTCTTTAAAATCAAGACAAATCTTGTATTTATATGAAACAAGGTGTCCTTTTATGAAAATATGTGTCTTTTCTTTAACAGTCATTTTAGGGATGTCTTTCATGAACAATTACAACTAATGGTGAATAGTCATGACCTTTAATGACTGCTCTAAAAAGCAATCATTGTATACCGAACAGTCCCACCCTTTAGCGACAGTTTTAAAAAATCATCCTAATAAATTGAATAAAATTCTCAATAATTTTCATACATAAATGGGGGAACTTTGAAACCAAATTTATCATTCATCGTTTGTCTGTTATTAACAAACAAATATGTCATGAGACTTGTCTTGTTATAAGGGATGCATACGTACTTGGTCCCACCACATTTGAAGTGCGAGTCTAACTTTTATAATGGATCAAAGCTTCCCAATATATTAATTTTGTCAAAATATTAATTTGTATAAAAACACAATATTTTCCAACAATGTATTATTAGAATTTATGATTAAATGCATGATTTTTCTTTTTTATTTTTAACTAATTGCATATACTTTAAGGACTCAGACATCTCTAAAGGTTCGAGAATAAAACTTGATTAAATCACGTAAACGAGGGAAGTATTGTTAATCTTTAAGTATTAGGATAAAATAACTATTTGTAATCTATTATTTATACCATTCTTCAACTATTTTTCACATTGTTATGAGGGTGGCAATGTTTTTACATTTCAAACTCAAACAATGTATGTATGAAGATGTCAAAAAGTAGTTTTAATGTTATGGGTTTAGTTATAGATCTATATATATTTAGAAGTTGATAAGTAAAAATTGTTAATAGTAATTTTAATATTAAAATAATATTTGAAGTGCAATGTTGGAAAACTATCTAGACATTATTTAAATAATGGTAATTGAGATAAATTTATAGGTCTCTATATTAGTATTACGTTAAGATTTAAATGATTTATTTTTAAAAAAAATATGTGACATTAAATTATGTAAAAAAGTTGTACAAAGAAACATAATTATTTTTAGGCAACCACTATACAATGTTTCCTTCTCTTTGAATCCCCCTTTTATCTTTATGATGGTTAAAATCCTTTGTTGTACAGTGAAATTTGTGAACATTAGTAACAATTGAGTGATAATTACTACTTCCACGAATAGTATTCCCTATTTTTTTCAAGTTTGTTTTTTTATGACCCTTAATTTTTCAATCAGTGAGTTGTTTGTATAATGTTATAAAGGATATCTTCAGAACTGGTGAATAATGTGATTCCACTGATTTTCCCTTATTGATTTAGGCCTTGTTTGGTTGTGCAAATTGTTTGATTATATAAATTAGTTCACTGTGAATTAGTGAATTGTAAATGAGTGGATTTGAAATGAGTTTAAATCAAATTTTACGCAATGTTTGGTAACCTGAAATTGATGTTAAGGTTCTATGAGAAAAAAAAAAGTTAAAAACAAATTAAGGGAGAGAGAGAGAGAGAGGAGGAGGGAGAGGGGGGAAGGGAGGGAAAGAGAGAATAGCATGCACTTTATGTGTCTCCTATTTGAAATGGATGCATTTCACATTTTTTGTGAAATGATCTAATTTCAGATTTTACACATGCCTTAAAATGGGACAATTTATGAATCTTTTCATTAATGAAACCAAACACAATTAATGGATCAATTTGTAAATGAACTAATTTATAAATAGATCAATATACAATTTTGGGACAACCAAACATGGCTTTAGTAAGTGAGTTTTTGATTAAACGAACCAATGAAAATAGAAAAGAAAATCTTATGCGAACCATTTAAAGCACCTAAT
Organism: Sambucus nigra; assembly: GCA_949130495.1. Classification (NCBI taxonomy): domain Eukaryota; kingdom Viridiplantae; phylum Streptophyta; class Magnoliopsida; order Dipsacales; family Adoxaceae; genus Sambucus; species Sambucus nigra. The sequence goes on from OX422209.1 coordinate 329,427,482, forward strand.
ATAAATTTAATTAAACACACTAAATTTACATTTAGAATAAGTAATTACTCAGTTATATTTAGTGTATAGTTGCCTCCGAAAGCACTAAAAATATTTTATAACTACTGTGTTCTTTTTTCTAATACATGTTTATGACATTTTTACAGGTTGGTTAAATGCCAATGTTAATATTATAGGTTGTGATACTTATTAGGTTGTTAGACATTTATTAGTGTTTATTGGTTGAAATTTCTCTGTAGATGATGAAATTGGTACATCCTATCTATATGTCAATTTGCAAAGATTTACCCTTTTAACTTTAGCAACTTTATTTGATATAATATGGTATTTTGGAGCATTTTATAAAGTTTACAAATACAAAAGTTAATGAACATTTGTGTTACTCCTAATTAGTTATAATTAATGTTTTAGGATTAATGTGTTACTCTTAATTAGTTATAATTGTGTACATTTGATAATGACAAAATGTGTTGTAAGTACAAAGCAGACAGACACGTGGCATGCCATAAGTTGCATGTATTGTACATTTTGTAGTCACGGAACCTATTGCAAGTGTGATCATGTTAATTTGTTTTGTTAATTTCAAATATTGATCTAATACATATTGTATACCTAGAACTATAAATCGCTCGTGCATTGTGCGGGTTTGAAAACTAATAATATTAATCAAATTAGTAATGATAATGATAATGATGATAATAATAAAGCTGATATTTAGTACAAATACAAATTGAATCCAATATTTGTATCATGTATGATTATGAAAATGAACAGACAAAATTAAAGATATATCTACTTGGTTCTTTTTTAATTATATGCTATGTCACAACCCAACATAAGTAGAACTATACATCTCTCTGTGTTTAATTTATTTATTTTTATATAAAAGCTCATTTATTTTAGCACCTTGTTGCCATGTCATTTATTAAGAATCCTTAATATTTTTTGAAGCATTTTGGTGAAGTGAGAATTTTGGCCCTATCCTTCCACCCCTACCTTATCCTTCCACTAAAATTTATATCTCATTCATCATACATTTCTCTCTCTCTCTCTCTCTCTCTATATATATATATATATATATATATATATATATATATATATATATATATATATATATATATATATATTATAGTTATTTCTATCTATATAATCTTAAATCTCGCTCACTCTCCTTTATTATTATGACTTCGTTTTTCTCTTATCTCATATTCCCCAATTCTCTTCGAAATGATGACACCATTAAAATTGTCCTACTTTTGAGACGGGACCAGTTTTGTTGATTTTATAGATTTTTTAATGACATTTGTGTGTGAATGTGTGTGTGTGTGTATATATATATATATATATATATATATATATATATATATATATATATATATGTGTGTGTGTGTGTGTGTGTGTGTGTGTGTGTGTGTGTGTGTGTGTGAGAGAGAATTATAGTCTAGGATAAAATTACATGATAGCATTACACATTAGACCACCAACTGTGATTTTTATATTAGTATCATAAAAATCATTAATTACATTAAGTAGAGTTAAACAAAACTTAAATAAATATAAAAATTAAGATTACAATAATTAAGATATTATAGAAAGAAGAAATGGAAAAAAATATCATGGTAATTAAATAGCACAATCACAACTTCGATGGGGAATGCGGACCCCGCATGAATGGCAATATGATCGCCAAGAAGATTATCTGACGGGTTACTATTGGATTACCATGATTCAGGATTGGACCGCCTATGCCATGAGATGCCTTAAATGCCAACAATTTTCCAATCTCCAACACTTATATCTGTAAGAATTGTATAACATGACCTCTCCTTAGCCGTTCTCCACATGGGGTATCGATTTCATAGGGAAAGTCACACCCAAAGCCTCCAATGGACACGAGTTCATCCTAGTTGCCATTGGTTACTTTACGAAATGGCTCAAAGCTAAGTCATATGCAGTTTTGAACGCCAAAAAGGTAGCCAAATTTATCTGGAAGAACATTATCCGCTGATACGGGGCTCCGCATGAGCTAGTGTCAGATAACAAGTTACATTTTTAGGCAGAAGTCACAAAAATGGTCGAAAGTATGGGATTCAGAGACATATATCTTCTCCCTACTGATCACAAACCAATAGTGCAGTTAAATCCACCAATAAGAATCTTACAGAAATCATCAGCAAGATGACCAAGAGTTGTCGAGATTGGATTGATCGGACCCCTTACGCCCTCTAGGGCTACCGTACTTCAATCCAAGCATCTACTGGGGCTAACGCTTACCCTCTGATATACGATATGGAAGAAGTCTTACCCGTTGAATATATAAATTAGACATAGTAATAAAGTATCATTTAAAATTTCTTGAGATTTTATCTTAACTCACTAAGATAATCTTCATTTCAACATTTTATCGATACAAGATGAAAATAACAATAATAAAACTATTTTATGGAGAATTATACATGTATCACCACATAACACTGCAGGTTAAGGTGTAAAAATGTTCATGGGAGTTTATATATATGAATTAACTTTTAATTAAAAATTATACATGACTAAAGATAGGGTTATTAGTAATTTGATACCGTAAAGTTTGGTTGAATTATCACTTAAGTCCCTAAAATTTCAAAACTGACAAATAAAACTATTATGTTTGCTAGTTAAATAACTTCAATCCAAAATCTAACAAGCTGTTAAGTTAGTTAATGGAAGCAGTGCACATGCTTTAAAACTAATTCATTCTACATTTAATATATTAGTTAAATCCTTTGAAAAATCAAAACTTTTTATAAACACTATAGAGGATGTCAATCCTATAATAGTTGTGATATTCCAATTCAACCTTATATAAAAGTGCAATATGAAAAATACACACAGTTACGTTGTTCGATAGGTCGACCTCATGAAACCAAAATCATTTCCAAGATTTTGTATAATTATGGCACAACTGATATACGATCATGTTTCACTATCTTCTCTTTAATGTACTTGAGATAAAAAGAAGAAATCAAAACATAATGAGATATATTACAAGGGTAGTACCATATATGCAACCAAGACATCAAGTGACCAAGCATTGCAAAGAAGATACAAACTTTCAAACCACGATATAGTAATTCCACCATATACTCGAGAAGAAATCATTAACCAAGAAGAAAAAAGTATTGATCATCATCATCACCCAAGAACAGAGCTCATCTCAAGCAAGATCCATACATTCACAACCACCAAAAGGTTAACCATAAATCACACTCAGCCTAAGTCAAAGATCAACCTAGTTCATCATTTAAACATCAAGAGAAGTATATCACAATCAATTATACAAGAAAATTTATTGATAATCATACGAAAGTAACATTATATGTTTCATGCAAACCAAATAAATGATTAAATTTTAGAAGAACTTCCAGGAGCTTTGAAGAACTTTAAAAATGATTATAATATTATAAATGAACTTATAGGATCTTGTATATACACAACCCACCTAAATCTTACCAAAAGCTTGAATCATAACAAGACAACATGAAAAACCAAACAAGGAGTTATAGGTGACATAGAGTCAAATTTACCATAGTTTATGTCGACTCTACTTGGAGTAAAAGTCGACTCAAACTACATATTTGTGACTGACTTTAATTGATTGAAAAATTATCTTAGAGAGATGAATTTGTGTTGTTGGAAATGCAGACCCCCAATTTTAATTTTATAAAATTGAATTTCCTTTAATGCGGAATAAAGATGGTTCAACACACACAATTGACAAATTTTAATTTAAAATAAAATAAAATTAAACACAACAAAGTGAATTAAAGTAAACTCACACACACTTTAAATACACTCAAACCAAATTAATTTAATTATCAAGTTTAAATAAATTAGACAAGACTATTAACCAACTAATTTAGTGCCAACTTGAATTAAATTAACTTAATCAAAATTTACCCAAATAATTAAATATGCACCATTTTAATCTAGAATGCAAATTAAACCCAATTTTATCTTTTTACCCTAAGCATGAGTTCTAGGTGATTTTTGCAAAAGATAAAATAAATTCACAATCCCACAACACGACGATGTACGAGGAAAAATCCAAATCGGGGAAAAAAATCTTGGACGACCCTGGCCTAACAAATTCCCTAAGTACGGTATGAATTTTACAAAGACTCGATAAGAAGACTTACACAACTGACACGACTCCCTTCAAGCCTTGACGCGCTCCTTCGAACTTCAACCTCCGCCTAGAGAATAATCCCGGAGTCCATCGGAACCTTGGAGTCCACCAATTGAGACGAAGCAACCATCAACCACACATGGTGCCTTTCACCATATGAGAATGCCGCAGCAAAATAAAAGCTTCTTCTTATTTGAGGGATATAGAAGCAAACCCAAACTTCTCTTTCTTGTGGTAGAGATGAACCAATGGTTCCAAATAACTCCAAGCAAGAGTTATATATTTAAGAACTTGGAATGAACATAAACTGATTTATGGGTGAGAACACATGTGTATAAGAAAATTTCTAATTAATTTTGACACCCAAAAAACAGGGACTTTTGTTATGAAATATTGGATCTCAAAAATCTTTCAAGGAGGTTACAAAAGTCTTAGAAAAGGTCTATTCCGAAGTTGTTGTTCAAACATTCATAAGATAGTGGGACAAAGTAATGGAAAAATGGGTTCAAACTACCAAAAAATTTCTCTCCCAGAAATCTCGTTCGAGCGAGATTTTCGTTTGAACGACCTTCTAACGAGGTTCCATAGGCCAATTGGTAAAATTCGTTGGCAAACTCGTTTGAACGACATTCTCATTCGAATGGAAAACTCGTTCGAACGACAATATCGAACGAAGTGACACGATGGATATTTTTCGATTTAAGCCCAAAAATCTTTATTTTCTACAAAGTTCTAAAGTAACCTTCTAAAAAATAAAATTTATTTTAAAATAAAATTACACCCAATAAAAAATGTTCCAAGCTCCTATATATATATATATATGTAATGCATTCATACCTTAGGAGAGATGGGAACTAAGTTGATGATGTGAAACGAGGCACATGTTAATCGATAATGATGTTCTCTTGATAAGTAGGTCGCAACGTCTTTAACTTTAACATGTTATAGGCTTGATGGATGGTCAAGAACTCTATCCTATGACTCAAATATTTTTATCCGGAATTGAGCCAAAACTACAAATGACTCAATTGGAAATTTGTGTCCTTACAAATCTCCCCCTTTGGCTAGTCCGGGCAAAAACCAAAACAAAATCCTAAAGGGCCGTCAAGCTTTACTAGATTCAAAAACATCCTACCCAACATAAAAAATTACATAGCTTGAATCAAAACCCAAGGATGAATAGATTTGACGATGAAAGGTTGCCGCTATAATAATTTCTGCACACTTAAGAAGACATTAAACGCATAGGGAATATCGAAGAATTAAATGCATGTAAGTAATTACTCCCCCTAAATTAATTCTCCACTTTATCAAATAAATGACCTACTTAGAAATACGTCTCCCCCTAAGTTAAATCTCCCAAGCTAAGATACGATTACAATAGGATTGGATACCATTTATCCCCCTATTATTCTCCCCCTTTTTGTTCAGGAATAGACAGAGGATAAAATAACTAATTTACACACGATGAAGCTTAAAGTGATAAGAGCATGAACGCATATGGGCAACAAAATCATAACTAATCGATACAAATAGTAAAGGATACCAACGAAGATGCATAAAAATGATACCAATGTGATACATAAGATACTAATCATATGATATCAACAATAATATGCAATAAGATAGATACCAATTATGAATTAGAAGTATAGATGGACTACTAAGAAAGGCAAAGAAAAATAATTTACCATATATATGTAGACATAATGAATATAACTAATGCACACGCACATATATATAGGTATAGACACCACACATGACACAAAATACAATAAGATTTTCACACTCGTATGGCAAAAACGTGTCATATGGAAACGAAAGTGTAGGGGTGTGAAATAGTAACAATTAAATTTTGACCCAATCATTTAAAACATGTTCACGAAGTTGTCATTTAATTGCATAACTTTATCACATTTGAATATATCCTCATGTGATAATATAAATTGAACTCAATAAACGACCATACACAATGCATACAAGCCTAGAATTTTGATGATTCTACAAACTAATAGATTCATGACAATGAAAGCGCAACTAGGATAAACGGGCATTGTGCCAACCGTTGATATACCATCCAAACTCCCTCAAAATATGCATATAGTTATGGAATGACTATATCAATTAAATAAAATAGGCCTTGGCAATTTTTTTTTTCTTTTAATGCCATTTTCTTTTAGACCTTTCGACCACGTATTTCTTTTAGGTCCATTAAAAATGGTGGCTTACTCGCAAAGGATAAATTTTCTTTCGGCATATCATTTTATATATCGCTCAAATCTCACATGCAAGGATTTAACATGCACAAGTCCTCCTAGGTCAAAAATATGTAGATGACTAGATTGGTCAGAGAACACCTCACAAAGCTCAAATATACATGTGAAGTCAAAATTTCTAGTGAGCTCGTGCATGTGTGAATTGAGGCATATAAAAATAAAATCCATTATAGCAACACAAAATCCAACTACTCCATGTAAGCATGGTAAATAACATTTTAAGGATTGACAAGTTTAACCAAAAGGTCTAGCCACATGGAGCGGAAAAAAAGGGATTCAAACACAAGTATATGCCACATAAAGTGTGTGAAACTAAAATACATAAAAAAATCTTTTTGAGTTTTTGAAATTTTTAACCAACCAAAAAAAAATATTTACTCAAAAGACAAAGAGAAGTCATTTGTATTTTTCATTAAGAATAAATTACTAAAACGGTAAAAACACAAATGATAAACAAAAATCTTTTTGTATTTTTCATTTAATGAACACAAAATAAATATAATACAAAAGACAAATAAACATCATAATTCTAGCATGAGATATGTGATAAAGCAATGTCTAGAAAATGATAAACATGCATACACCTAGCAATAATATATAATATGAAGCATAAAAAGCTAGAGTATGCAAACAACTAACACATTCAACCTTTGGATTTAGCAAGGGAGGTATCGTGTGAAAGTAAATGAGAATAAAAAAATCCTATGTTGTAAAGATACCAAGTCGGATCTCCTAACCCAAACTAATGATGAATAACGATCTCGGGGTGTAGGAATCTTGGCTACCTCGGTTGCTTTACGTTGGTATTGTCTAGGACCTTGTTTAAGATCAAAACAAAAAATTTTAAGATGACCTTTTCGACCACAATGTGAGCACCTAAAAACTCGGCGAAAAGACTTACCTAAGGAATGATCTATAACATTGTTACTAGAGGATTATCCTAAAATATTGGTTTTGGATTTATTAGTGGAATCGTTATAAGAATCGAATCCTAAACCACAAGTGTCTTTTTTAATTTGGACTGTTCCTAAGATTTTATCTAATTTCTCCGAACGACTCTCCAAATCAAATTTGACTCTACTTGAGTCTCTCACTTTCTTTTCAAGCTCTACAATCCTAGATTCAACCAAACAATTTCTATCTTCAAACTCGAGAGGCTCCTTTTTTAAGGATTCCATCAAACCTCTAAGGCTATCTCTCTCGCCTTCTAAATATTCAAGATTCTCTCGAAGAGCTCTCTCAAGTGTCCTAAGGTCTTCAACCAACACACAATCCTCAAAGACCTTGACATGATCTCTTACACTAGCTTCTAACTTCAAATTTTCTCTTTTTAATGTAATAGATTCTTCATATAGTTTTTGAAATGCAAATTGAAGTTCACTCACATTAACCTCCTCTTCATTTTCACTCTCTCTTTCTTCTCCACTCTCACTACCATCATCTTTTTTATCTTCACAAACAAAGGCCTTAAAGTTTCATGAACTTGTATATCTTCATGGGAATATTCATTATCGGTGCTCACATGACTTGCCATGAACGCGATAAAGTTGCGCTCAATAGGGGAAGCGGGTCCCTCTTCCTTATCACTATCACTATGGGTTGCATTGTAGGAAATTGGTTGTATACCCTCTTTCCTGAGTTTAGTGGGGAATTCAAAAACCCTATGGACATAACCCTCACAACCGTAACACCTATTAGACTCGTCCCTATTTAAATTTTCATTAAAAGTTTTAGGGATCTTTTCGGCTTTGTCATGCTTAGAATTTTCAAATTTCTTAAAATCATTTTTAAATTTGTCTTTGTTAAATTTAAGAAATTTATTTAACTTCCTAGCAAACATAGCCATGTCCTCCGAGTCACTACCACTTTCACTCTCTACTACTTATTTTTCCTCCTTTTGGGCATTCAAAGCAACGCCCTTATCTATTTTCTTTTCAGTTTTGGGGGGAAACATGTTTAGTTCATACATTTGTAAATCACCTACGAGCTCTGTTAATTTCATAGAGGCTAAAATGGGTAATGAATTTAACACGGTCACCGTAGGAATAAATCTATCGAGTAGGGACCTTAAAATTTTCTGTACTACTCGATCGTCGATATTTTCTCTCCCAAATTAAAAGATGAATTAACTATATCTGAAAGTATAGCATAAAATTCATCAAATGTTTCCTTTTCATTCATTTTGATGGTTTCAAATTGAGTAGTGAGGTTCTGGAGTTTAGATGCTTTTACGTCACTAGTTCCCTCATGAGTGAGTCGTAAAATATCCCAAGCTTCTTTAGCGGTTTCACACGTCATAATGTGACGGAATTCATCTGGTGTGACCGCACTAAACAAGGCATTTAAACCTCAGTAATTGAAATTTGCAAGTTGAAATTCATTCTCACTCCATCTATCTGTGGGTTTGGGAACACGTTCATTTTCAACTAAATATTTAGGCGGGGACCACCCGTTAACGACTAACAACCAAACCCTCTCATCTAGAGACCTAAGTGCCTATTTCATACGTGCTTTCCAATATGCGTAGTTGGAACCATCGAAAACAGGAAATTTTAAAAATGGAGAAAATTCCATTTTTTTAACCAAAAATATTTAAAAGGACCTTAACGCAATAAATTAGCGCTCCGTCTCGGATACCACTTGTTGGAAACGCAGACCCCCAATTTTTATTTTATAAAATTGAATTTCCTTTAATGCGGAATAAAGATGGTTCAACACACACAACTGACAAATTTTAATTTTTAAAAAATTAAAATTAAGCACAACAAAGTGAATTAAAGTAAACTCACACACACTTTAAATACACTCAAACCAAATTAATTTAATTATCAAGTTTAAATAAATTAGACAAGACTATTAACCAATTAATTTAGTGCCAACTTGAATTAAATTAACATAAACAAAATTTACTCAAATAATTAAACATGCGCCATTTTAATCAAGAATGCGAATTAAACCCAATTTTATCTTTTTACCCTAAGCATGAGTTCTAGGTGATTTTTGAAAAAGATAAAATAAATTCACAATCCCACAACACGACGATGTACGAGGAAAAACCCAAATCGAGAAAAAACCTCGGATGGCCCTGGCCTAACAAATTCACTAAGTACGGTATGAAATTTACAAAGACTCTACAAGAGGACTTATACAACTGACTCGACTCCCTTCAAGCCATGACGCGCTCCTTTTAACTTCAACCTCCGCCTAGCGAATAATCCCGGAGTCCACTGAAACCTTGGAGTTCACCAATTAAGACCAAGCAACCATCAAACACACATGGTGCCTTTCACCATGTGAGAATGGTGCAGCAAAATAAAAGCTTCTTCTTCTTTGAGGGATATAGAAGCAAACCCAAACTTCTCTTTCTTGTGGTAGAGATGAACAGATGGTTCCAAATAACTCCAACAAAGATATATATATTTAAGCACTTGGAATAAACATAAACTGATTTTAATGGCGAGAACACATGTGTATAAGAGAATTTCTAATTAATTTTGACACCCAAAAAGTAGGGACTTTTGTTATGAAATATTGTCTCTCAAAAAGATCTCAAGGAGGTTGCAAAAGTCTTAGAAAAGGCCTGTCCCGAAGTTGCCTTTCAAATTGTCATAAGATAGTGGGACAAAGTAGTGGAAAATGGGTTAAAACTGCCAAAAAATTTCCCGTCCAGAAATATCGTTCGAACGAGATTTTCGTTCGAACAACCTTCTAACGATGTTCCAGAGGCCAAATGGGAAAATTCGTTGGCAAACTCGTTCGAACGAAAAACTCGTTCGAACGACAATATCGAAAGAAGTGATAGAATGGACATTTTTCGATTTAAGCCCCAAAACTTTATTTTATACAAAGTTCTAAAGTAACCTTCTGAAAAATAAAATTTATTTTCATATAAAATTACACCCAATAAAAAATGTTCCAAGCTCCTATATATATGTGTAATTCATCCATACCTTAGGAGAGATTAGAACTAAGATGATGATGTGAAACGAGGCACATGTAAAATGGAAATGATGTTCTCTTGATAAGTAAATCGCAACATCTTTAACTTAAAATGTCAATGGCTTGATGAATGGTCAAGAACTCTATCCTATGACTCAAATGTTTTTGTTCGAAATTGAGCCAAAACTACAAAGTACTCAATTGGAAATTTGTGTCCTTATATGTGTTGACATTAAACAACTTATATTCGACTCTAAGCATGTTAAATGTAACATTGCTAATGGCTAGTTTTCAAATTTTGAATTCCATAAGATCCAAAAATTACCATACCACCCTCTAACGACTAGGTTTCAAAACAGCCTATAAAATGAGACCTTGGGTTCCTTCATCAAACACAAAATTTTCCTACAACATATCTATTGATCAATGTTCTGTTTCCAAGATTATGTCAAGTTACTTGAGTTTTCTATAGAGATAAACCAAGTCCCATGCCCATTTCCACGTGACATTTTCAATCTAAAAACTCCATTAAAGTTAAGATCCACCCAAAACCCCTTCGATCTTAAATCTCCTTCCTCAATTCCACTTTAGCCAAAGATATAAACCCAATACTCTTGTGTGCTAAAAAATCAGCCTAATACCCATTTGAGTAATATACTAGTGATTATTTATATAAAGACAAAGTAAACCCATTTCGTACTTGTTTTAGTAAAGAAATTTACTTTATGTTTCAGTTACTAATCTTGTTATTATTACTTATTATGAATTTGATTGTATCTTCACAACCAGTAGTGTCGTAGTTGTTGGGATTCAATGCATAACAAGACATTGGCATCTTATGTGTACCTCTTTGGAAAGGAACGGTATAGTTTTCTTATTTCTTGCGATCTGCAAGTGTTATACTTCCTTGTAAGGATTTTGGTTATGCCTTAAGTGAATCAGAGATAACGAAGTTTCTCGAGTACCATCTCGAGTATGGACATAGGCAAATGTTGAACTACGTTAAAACCTCGGTTTGCAAAGTTTATTTCCCCTTTTTCTTAAGAAATTGTTCTTGTTGTTGATTAATAGCTTATACTAGAACATATTTATCATATTACAATTAATCCTTAAAAGAAGTTAAGAAATTTTTATAGTTTCAATTAATTTTTATATATTTAATTCATCGTCCCAGTCTTGGGTATATGTTCGGGCCAACAATGGGTATCATAGCCTAACTCATGAATAATTACTTTTGAAAAGCATGTTTTGAGTTCAATGATCATAAATATAATTGAAACTGTATATGAAATTATTATGAATAGAAATGACCTCCCATGTTCACTAATGGATACTATAAGTTATGGAGAACTTGAATACCCTATATCATTCAATTTGTTGATTTTTATCACTAGAAAATAATTAGTGATATGAACACACCCCTTGTGTCTAGATTAAGTGAGGAATGGAGAAATGAACTAAATTAAGAAGAATTGAAAATGTTATACTATTTTTTAGATATACAATCCTGATGTAAAATATCTAATTTCACTAGAGCATGTGAAGTATGGAATTACATCATAAGATAATTCATAGAAGAAAAGGAATTCATAAATTTGGAAGATAAGAACCGATTGTAAGGACACAAATTTTGAATTGAGTCCTTTGTAGTTTTGGCTCAATTTCGGATAAAAACGTTTGAGTCATAGGAGAGAGTATATTGATCATCCTTCAAGTCTATGAAGTGTTTGTTGAAGACGTAGAGGCCAAGTGTATAAAGCTTCATCAAAATGCCGAGTTTAAATGCCTCGTTTCTACGTCATCAACAGTGGTTCCATGCTCCCAGGGTATGAATGCATTACATATATATATATATAGAGAGAGAGAGAGAGGAGCTTGGAACAGTTTATATTGGTTGTACGTTTATCTAAAACTGTTGTTTATTTTCAGAAAGATTTGATTAAAACTTTAAATAAAGTTTATAAAGTTTCTGGGCTAAAAATGAAAATTTCCAACTTTCTGGAAGTTCGTTCAATATGTCGTCCGAACGAGTTTTTCGTTCGAACCAAATGTCGTTCGAACGAGTTTGCCAACGAGTTCCTAATTTGGCCTCTATAACTTCGTTCGAAATGTCGTTCGAACGAGATGGATTTTCGAACGAGATTTCTAACGAGTTCATTTTTTAAAGACACTCGAACTTCGTTAGAATGTCGTTAGAAGTCCGTTCGAACGAGACTTCATTTGAATGACAAATCTCGTTCGAACGAGATTTGGCGGGAACAGTTAAATGGCAGTTTTTGACAGTTTTCACCCACTTTCCCATTATCTTTCCCCAATAACTTTTGACTGATTATCTAAGTGCGGGAATCAACTTTGGAGAGTTAACTTTTTCATACACATCTATTTTCAAGAGAGAGTTTGAGAGCAAAAGAAAAAAAGGAAAAGTTCATGCTTTAAAGTGTCTATTTTTCAAAGAAAAATTCATTTACACTTTAGTTTACACCCATATTGTTTATCCAAGCTTCCATATATATATATATACTTTGCTTGGAGTTTTGGCACCGATTTTTCATCTTTACCATTTTAAAGAGATGTTTGGGTTTCCTTCTAAATCCCACAAAGAAGAAGAGGTTTGCGTTGATTTACCCACTTGGAGAAAGGCTCCTAGTTCAGGTGACGGTTACCATATAAAGTCCGATCGGTGGATTTCGAGACCGCGGTGGAGCTCCGTGGTTATTCGCTAGGCAGAGGTAGATACAAGAAGACGCGTCGGGGCTTGAGAGGGATCGAGTCGAGTGTTGTAAGTCATCTTGCTTGTATTTATAAATTATCTACTTAGTGGATTTGAGGCTAGGGCCGTCCGAGGTTTTTTTCGTTGTGGGTTCTTCCTTGTACATCGCGGCATAGTGGTTTCATTATTTATTTTATCTTGTGCAAACTCACCTACAACGCATGCTTAGGTAATTCTAGATAAAATTTGGTTTTAATCACTACATGTTTAATTTGGTGCTAATTAAATATTGGGTAATGTTTAATTAATTCAAGTCATTAATTTAATGTGTTAAAATTTGGTTTGGCCTAATTTATTAAAATTGAGAAATATGGCTTAGGCAAATTTTCTAGGACTTGGATTAATTGTGTTTAAGTGAAATTAACATAAGTGTGTGTATTAATCTTATTTCATTTTGGTTTTACTTTAATTTTGGAAGAAATTAAAATTGGTTAGTTTTTTAATTGAACCATCATCTAACGCTTCCGCATATCTATTTCTAAAAGGGAAATTAATTATAAGAATTTTAAAAGGGGGCCTAGTGTATAAAATTGGGGGCCTACTACTTTTCAAATTGGTATCAGAGCCAAAGAGATAAATTATTTCGTTAAGATCCTTTAAATAATTTTTGGCTAAAATGAAATTTTTCCCATTCTCAAAATTTCCTATTTTCAATGGTTCTAATTACGCGTACTCGAAAGCACGTATGAAATTGGCACTTAAATCTATCGACGAGAGGGTTTGGTTATCTGTAGTTAACGGGTGATCTCCACTAACTCATTTAGTAGACAATGAACGTGTTCCCAAATCGGCCGATAGATGGAATGAGAATGAGTTTAAACTTTTTAATTTTAATTCGCGAGGTTTAAATGCCTTGTTTAGAGCTGTCACACCGGATGAATTTCGACGCATTATAATGTGTGAGACCGCTAAAGAAGCGTGGGATATTTTACAACTCACTCATGAAGGTACTAGTGTCGTTAAAGCTTTGAAACTCCAAAACCTCAGCACTCAATTTGAAGCTATCAAAATGAATGAAAAAAAGAATCTTTTGATGAATTTTATGCTAGACTTTCTGACATTGTTAATTCATCTTTTATTGGGAGAGAAAATACCCGACGACTGAGTTGTAAATAAAATTTTAAGGTCCCTACCCGATAGTTTTATTCCAAAAGTAACCGTTTTAAATTCTTTACCAACTTTAGCCTCTACGAAATTAGAAGAGCTCATAGGTGATTTGCAAACCAATGAACTGGACATGTTTCCCTCTAAACCTGAAAAGAAAATAGAAAAGTGAGTTCCTTTAAAAGCTCGGAAAGAGGAAAAACAAGTAGTAGAGAACGAGAGTGATAGTGACTCGAAAGATATGGCCTTGTTTGCTAGGAAATTTTGAAAGTTTCTTAAAATTAACAAAGATAAATTTAAAAATGACTTTAAGAAATTTGAAACTTCTAAACATGACAAAGCCGAGAGGATCCCTAAAACTATTAATGAAAATTTAAATAGGGACGAGTAAAATAGGTGTTTTGGTTGTGAGGGTTATGGCCATAGGGCTTCTGAGTGCCCCATTAAACTAAGGAGAGAGGGTAAGTGACCCATTTCATATATTGTGACCCTTAGTGATAGTGATAAGGAAGAGGGACCCGATTCCCCCACTAAGCCCATTTTTTTAGCTTTTATGGCTAGTCATGTGAGTGATAGTGAGAACTCATCTATAGATGAAAATTTATCACATGACACTTCCAAGGTTATTGTTTATAATTCCCTTGTTTTTTATGATAGTGAGAGTGGAGAAGAAAGAGAGAGTGAAAATGAAGAAGAGGTTAATGTGAGTGAACTTCAAAATGCTTTTCAATAATTATATGAAGAATCAATTAAATTAAAAAGAGCGGATTTGAAGTTAGAAGCTAGTTTGAGAGAACGTGTCAAGGTCATTGATAATAGTGTGTTGGTTGAAGACCTTAGGACACGAGAGAAATATCTTCGAGAGAAGCTAGAATATGTAGAAGGGCAGAGAGAGAGACCCTTAGAGGTTTAATGGAATCCTTGAAAAAGGAGCTTCTCAAGTTTGAAGAGAGAAATCTTTTATTAGAGTCTAATATCCTAGAATTAGAAAATAAATTAAAAGACTCTAGTAACGTTAAATTTGATTTGGAGTGTTGTTCCGAAAAATTAGATAAAATATTAGGAACGGTCCAAATTAAAAATGACACTTGTGGTTTAGGCTTCGATACTTGTAGTGAATCAACTCAGAAAGCTAAAACCAATATTTTAAGAGAATCCACTAGGAAAGTTTTTAGAGATCACTCCTTAGGTAACTATTTTTTCCGTGAGTTTAGGTGTTCACTTTGTGGTCGAAAAGGTCATCTTAGGAAATTTTGTTTCGATCTTAAAAGAGGTCCTAGAAAATCCCAACGTAAGGAAACCAAGGTAGCCAAGATTTCTACACCCCGAGATTGTCATTCGTCATTAGTTTGGGTTAGGAAATCCGACTTGGTAGCCTTACAATATAGGGTATTTGATTCTCATTTACTTTCACATGCTTCCTCCCTTGCAAAATCTAAAGGTTGAATGTGCTAGTTTTGTTTGCATACTTTTGCTTTTGTACTTCATGCTATATTATCATGCTAAATGTATGCTTGTTTAATCATTTTCTAGTCTATGCTCCATGTTTAATCACATGCTAGAATTGTGATTTTTCTTTATCTTTTGTATTATATTTCTTTCATTTTTGTTTGCATTAAATGAAAAATACAAAAAGATTTTTGTTTATCATTTTTGTTTAATCTTTTTATAATTTAGGATTAATGAAAAATACAAATGATTTTTGTTTGTCTTTTGAGTATATATTTTTATTGTTTTTGGTTAAAAATTTCAAAAACTCAAAAATATTTTTTTTGTGTGTGTATTTTAGTTTGGCACACTTTATGTGCCATACTCTTGTGTTATAATTCCGTCTTTTACGGCTCCAGGTGGCTAGAACTTTTGGTTTATATTGTCAATCCTTATTATGTTCTTTACCATGCCTACATGGAGTAGTCGAATTTTGTGTTGCTTAAATGGATTCTATTTTTTATATGCCTCTATTCACACATGAACGAGCTCATTTGAAATTTTAACTTCATATGTATATTTGAGCTTTGTGAGGTGTTCTCCTATCAATCTAGTCATCTACATATTTGTGACCTAGGAGGACTAGTGCATGTCAAAATTCGTTTCACGTGAGATTTGGGAGAAATAAAAATAATATGTATAAATGTGCACGGGGAAGGGCTCCGAAAGGATTTATTATCCTTTGCGAATAGTAAGCCACCGTTTGTTTGGACCTAAAAGAAATACGTAGTCCATGGCCTAAAAGAAAATATGGCATTAAAAAGAAAAATAATTGGCAAGGCCTATGTTTGATTGATATATTCATTCAAAATTAATAATATATATGCTTATTGACGGAGATTGGATGGTATATCAACTGTTTGCACAATGTTCGTTTATCCTAGTTGCGCTTTCAATGTCATGACTCTATTGGTTTGTAGAATCATCAACATACTAGTCTTGTATGCATTGTGTATGTTTGTTCATTGAGTTCAATCTATATTGTCACATGAGGTTATATTCAAATGTGATAAAGTTTGCAATCAATTGAGAACTCCGTGAACATGTTTTAAGTGATTGGGTCTAAATTTAATTGTTACTTGTTCACACCCCAACATTTCCGTTTCCATATGACACATTTTTGCCATACGAGTGTGAAAGACTCCTATTATATTTTGTGTGTGTCATTTGTGTGCTTATATCTATATATATGTGCGTGTACATCTTTGGTATATCTAGACTACGTATATATATGATATTTTTATTTAGTCTTTGCCTTTCTTTCTTAGTCCATCTACGCTTTAATTCATAATTGGTATCTATCTTGTTGTATTCTTTGTTGATATCACATGCTTAATACTTTATGTATCTTATTGGTATCATTTTCTTGCATCCTAGTTGGTATCCGTTATTATTTGTTGGATTAGTTGTACTTTTGTTGCTCATATGCTTTAAAGTTCTCATCACTTTTGCACATTTGCATGTTTAGCTTGTTATCCCATTTTATTTATCCCTTGTTTAGTTTAAGGGTAATATGCTTTAATTGGGGAAGATAAGTTAATTTTTGATTCTTTAGCCTTTGTCTATTCCTGAACAAAAAGGGGGAGAATGATAGGGGGAGAAATGGTATATATTCCTATTAAAATCATATCTTAGTTTGGGGGAGATTTATCTTAGGGGGAGACGTCTTTCTAAATAGGTCATTTGTTTAAAAAAGGGGAGAATTAATTTAGGGGGAGTATTTATTTTATTCATTTAATATCCTTGATATTACCTCTGCGTTTAATGTGTTTGTTTAACTATGAAGGAATTCTTCTATATAGTGGCAACTTTCACCGGCAAAGATTTTGATCCTTGGGTTGTTTGAGTCAAGCATTGTATTTTTATTTTGGGTGGGATTTTTTGTCAGTCTAGTAGAGCTTGACGGCCCTTTAGGATTTTTTTGTTTGGTTTTTGGCTCAATTCTGGACAAAAACGTTTGAGTCATAGGATAGAGTATATTGATCATCCTTCAAGCTTATGATGTGTTTGTTGAAGACGTAGCGACCAAGTGTATAAAGCTTCATCAAAATGCTGAGTTTAAGTTCCTCATTTCTACGTCATCAACAGTGGTTCCATGATCCCAAGGTATGAATTCATTACATATATATATAGGAGCTTGGAACAGTTTTTATTGGGTGTACATTTATCTAAAACTGTTGTTTATTTTCAGAAAGATTTAATTAAAACTTTAAATACAGTTTATAAAGTTTCTGGGCTAAAAATGAAAATTTACAACTTTTAGGAAGTTCGTTCGATGTGTCGTTTGAACGAGTTTTTTGTTCAAACCAAATGTCATTCGAACGAGTTTGCCAATGAGTTCCCAGTTTGGCCTCTGTAACTTCGTTCGAAATGTCGTTCGAACGAGATGGATGTTCGAACGAGATTTCCAATGAGATTTCTAACCAGTTCATTTTGTAAAGACACTGGAACTTCGTTAGAATGTCGTTAGAAGGCCGTTTGAATGAGACTTCGTTCGAATGACAAATCTCGTTCGAACGAGATTTGGCGGGAACAGTGGCAGTTTTTGACAGTTTTCACCCACTTTCCCATTATCTTTCCCCAATAACTTTTGACTGATTATCTAAGTGAGGGAATCAACTTTGGAGAGTTAACTTTTTCAGACATCTATCTCCAAGAGAGAGTTTGAGAGTAAAAGAAAAAAAGGAAAAGTTCATGTTTTAAAGTGTCTATTTTTCAAAGAAAAATTCATTTACACTTTAGTTTACTCCCATATTATTTATCCAAGCTTCCATATATATGTATATAATTTGCTTGGAGTTTTGGCACCAGTTTTTCATCTCTACCGTTTTGAAGAGACGTTTGGGTTTGCTTATAAATCCCACAAAGAAGAAGAGGTTTGCGTTAATTTACCCACTTGGAGAAAGGCTCCTAGTTCGGGTGACGGTGACCATATAAAGTCCGATCGATGGATTCTGAGACCGCGGTGGAGCCCCGTGGTTATTCTCTAGGCAGAGGTTGATACAAGAAGACACGTCGGGGCTTGAGAGGGATCGAGTTGAGTGTTGTAAGTCATCTTGCTTGTATTTGTAAATTCCATACTTAGTGGATTTGAGGCTAGGGCCGTCCAAGGTTTTTTTCCATTGTGGGTTTTTCCGCGTACATCGTGGCGTAGTGGTTTCATTGTTTATTTTATCTTGTGCACACTCACCTATAACGCATGATTAGGTAATTCAAGATAAAATTTGGTTTTAATCATTACATGTTTAATTTGGTGCTAATTAAATATTGGGTAATGTTTAATTAATTCAAGTCATTAATTTAATGTGTTAAAATTTGGTTTGGCCTAATTTGTTAAAATTGAGAAATATGGCTTAGGCAAATTTTTTAGGACTTGGATTAATTGTGTTTAAGTGAAATTAACATAACTGTATGTATTAATCTTATTTCACTTTGGTTTTATTTTAATTTTGGAATAAATTAAAATTGGTTAGTTATTTAATTGAACCACCATCGAACGCTTCCACATATCTATTTCTAAAAGGGAAATTAAGTATAAGAATTTTAAAAGGGGGCCTAGTGTTTAAAATTGGGGGCCTACTACTTTTCACCCACCACCACTTCAAGTTTGTTAATCTGAAAATCCAAAAGAAATTATTGCATCCACTAGTCCAAAAGAATGTGTTCAATCATAAGAAAACACCACATCATCATCCAATGGTACATTAGGCAAAGAGTAGGTATGATCAAAATTAAATACTTTGGAAGATATATCAAAGGAAGATTTGATCAATTAATATGATGAGTTAGATCAACTTTATGATACGTTAGTTACCAATTATTAAAAAACTCATTGAATTGTACATAACAATATAGAATGAAAATAAAGAACTCTATATATAACAAGAAAACACTCCAAAAGAAAATAACAACTTGATATTAAAAAATGATAAAC
The DNA here is from genome assembly GCA_949130495.1 of Sambucus nigra. Taxonomy (NCBI): domain Eukaryota; kingdom Viridiplantae; phylum Streptophyta; class Magnoliopsida; order Dipsacales; family Adoxaceae; genus Sambucus; species Sambucus nigra. The sequence continues at coordinate 329,447,158 of OX422209.1, forward strand.
TTCAAAAACAACTCGATAATCTGACCAAAGGAAATAATAAGTACATTCCATACCTACAAGATGAAAATAATCAATTAAGAAAGGAAATTGATTTACTCGAATACTCTTTTGGAATATTGAACCAAACTTACACTTTTGGGGAAACACATCTTGGAAAATAAAGCTCCGCTAGAATAAGAACATCAAAAGTAGCTAGTCCTAGAATTCAAACTAAAAATCTCAAAAGAAGAAATAACCAAATAAAATTAATCATATTATGCTATAAGCATTTCGTAAAGACAAAGATCACACATCCAAAACATGCAAGATTATATTGGGAAAGAAGATTAATTTTTGCATCACTTGTAGAGACAAATATCATACTTATGTTAATTTCAAAGTAAGATATCCCTCAAATTATCGTAAATACCATGGATTAACTAATCACACCATTAACTCATGCAACAATATGATGAAAAGAATTATGAATCATCAAAGAAAATCTAATAAGTCTACTACTAGTTATCTAACACAAGATAAATGGACACATGATCCATAAAAACACTATTACTTCAAACCTTCTAATTATCAAAGAAATAAATGGACAAGAGATGTTGAAAAAGAAAGAAACATGAGAGCTCGAATAAGATACATAATTTCGGTTTTTGGTCCAAAAATCTCAAGAATTTTTAAAATTTAGTCCAAATATCCAATAAAATAGTTTTATCCTATATGTTACATGACAAAATTATTCATTCACATGAATTACTATTCATTTTCCCTTCCGACACTATTTAAAAGAGTTCAGTGTCCTCTCCGTCATAAAAAATCCACAATGGGAAACGATAGTTTTCGCATCGTATGGATAGGTCATCATTACAGAAATTACACATCTTTGTGGGAATGAAAAAATCTAGTTAAACTTTTCCTGCATTCGTTTACAAGAAATATATCTCCAAAGAAGCAACCTTACTCTCCATTCAAACACCTAATTTCCATGCTCCTAATATTTCTCCACCTTAATGGACCTATAAGTTCCTCAACACTCATACAACAAAGACAATGCATACTATTTTACCTCAATTCCATCACACAAAAAGAATAACATCATTAAGACTACTATCAAGAACAAAATAGGGAAATTGTGCATTAAAGGAAATGTGAAGGATGTTTGTGAAATATGAAAAACACTTAAAATGTGAAAATAATGTTATATTTTCTTATTATTATTTAAATAAAGGATTGTTTTTTTTGTCACATAAAGTTTGTATTTTTTATTTGTTATAATTTTATAATCTTACGAACTTCCAATTTTACATAATGTCATAATGAATCATATTCCCCATTCACCCTACACTTATCTAGGAAAAGTAAATGTTAAAACCCATCAACTATCAACCTAAAACTCCATGCATAAATCAAAACAAAAAATTATTCAAAAAAATATATTCTGACAATTTGGGTCGACAAAATAGTCACCTAACTCAGTGTATTTGGACTCTGACCCACCTAAAACTGACTACTCTGATGCATCTATTCAAAAACTCCTTAAAAACCTCATAATATTGTTTTTTGTTCCTATTGCATGGACCATATGTGTAACCCCCACTCTAAATATAACTTTATTCCCCCTAGAAGGTAATAATTCCAAAAAAATCCTATGTTCTTACCAAATTACCAAAATACCCCTAAAGAAAGAATTAAGTTAACTTACACTTTTCTATACCAATTAAAACCAAACTTTCACTCAAATTTTGACCAAATGACTTATATTTTGTAGGAGTATCATCACTAAACCCATTAGATTTGAAAAATTGTAATAAAGCCCCTAAATATTTATAAAGTAACTTAAAAGCCCTTAATTCTATAGAAAAACTATCCAAGGACCTCAACGAAAATGTAAAATTATATAAACTTACTCCCCTGCTGACATGAACCCAGCTAGACTACTAACATGGCATGTGCCATTTGGAGTACCACGGGTACTCATTTACTATCCACATAAGCTTTGATGAAACCTATGAAAATTCAGACCCATGTTCACCTCCAAAACCAATAATCAAATCCTCTCTATGAACCCCGTAAATACCCGTATTCACCTCAGTAAAAACTCATCCCAACTGAGAGATTTTCCAATGTAAAATTTAGAGAATTCTTGGATTTTTGTGATTTTATGTATCAATGTTTATTTCTTAAATTTTATTATGTTTATGCATGCATATAGAATAGAATCATGTGTTTACATGTGTTAGTTAACATGTCTATGCACTAAAATCGCTCAAAACCCAAAACAATCCATTAAAGCTTGAGCTTCAATGGTGGATTGTACTTCCATGACTTTGAACTTGTTTCAAAGTGAGGTAAGTTGAGCTTAGATTGTCAGGGACCTAGGTGCAATATTTAATTGAACCAAGAGCAGATTTTCATACCTTAAATCGAAGCTTGAAATTTTTAAGCCTGAAATTTTTAGAAAATAAATTCAAGAGTTTTACTCAACCAAAATCCCTCAAACCGGGCTTGTTTTGCTACATGTTCAACATAGAACAAAACCTTCACAATCTAGGAATGAGAATCATAGCTTTCAGTCATTTGTGTTTAGTCAAATTTTTGCCATTTTTATAGAAACTTAGTAGCTCAATTTAGCCCACCAAAATTATTGAAACCAATATGGTTGGATTCCTCTTCAAAAATTAAGAAATTTTCATTCAGGGTCCAACTCAAATGGATTCCTAAAATGTCTCAAACTTAAAGTCAATGTTTCGAAACTCTAAAATCAAACGGCCAAAGGTTGAAGATAAGTGGGTTACATGCTCACGAGTGAGAGTCAAACCAGACGCACGAATTGTTTGACATAGCGCATGAGGTCACGTCTCCAATCCATAAAATGTGATTTTTTTCCAAAGTTTTTATTTTTTTAAATTCTGATCAAAATGGTATATTACATCACCCTATTTAGATCCTTGGAAAGATTTTTCTCGAGAAAACCAATTTTAAAGTTTAAATTCAACTTATAATTTTACACATTACCACCTGACCGACTTTTCAAGTATTTCAAAACACCCGTAAAAAATTTCTACAAATTTTTTAGTTAAATTAAGGTTATTTTGCCTCTTTTCACTAAATCCAAATTTAACTAGAAATAAATAAAATATTATTCTAAATTTTTTTTAAAATTATTTGTTATAACCCTTTAGTTATTTTTGCATTGAAACTTCTTATTGCATCATATAAGCATTCTTTTAGGCCTATATGACCTACTTGTACTCTCCATGATTTCAGACTATCCAGTTAATTCCAATGAATTAGAGACACAAACTCGGAATTCGAATATTTAAAGCAGGTGATTTTAATTTCAGAAGTAAACAAATTGAGCTTATATCTTTCACAATTACTGATTGTTATATCACTCTGTGATAATTTGGAACTCGTGATTCAATTACAAACTCATTTGTGTAGTTCATATTTATTTCGTATATTGATTCTCTCGATATTTCAATCATCCCTAAACCTAATAAACTGTTACAGCCCACGACTTCAATAAAAGCCACTGAAATCTTTTTTCCCTTAATTGTGGAATAGCCCTGAAACCTACAATAGTAATTGCATATTATCCTGCAATCTATGACCTTTATAAGTGAAAACCCTAGTAGCATACCTTACGCTTCAGGTATTAGACCCCAGTATCCCATAGTTGTTCTAATTGGCTTGTAGGCCTCAGATGTCGAGTGCCTAGATTTTATTTGCAACATATGTATGATTGTCACTCTAGCTAAGTGTGTCAAGTCTATTATTATTATTATTATTATTATTATTATTATTATTATTATTATTATTATTATTATTATTATTATTATTATTATTATTATTATTATTATTATTATTATTATTATTATTATTATTATTATTATTATTATTATTATTATTATTTGCTAACAAGTTAAGAATTGTTTGTCCAAGCATATGTGATTCTTTTGACGATATTATAATGGTATGTCTCCGCAATTGAAGCCTCTGTAACTGATAATTTATGGATTATCATGTTATAGCTAGAACCATTATATTGATAACTTGATACACAACTTATCCAGTTACACTCTGCCATATTATTCATTTACATATCATTAGACTCCAGCATACCCCTGACAGTTCTACAATATTTCAGTTTGTCTCAAGATTTTTATGATATAAATATTAAATCTAGTTACTCTCTAACAATACATTTCCCCTCGTACCTTGTATAGAAATAAAAATTATATACTTGGTATGTCTGCTTATTTCTTTTCCTTCCAGATTAGTGATGAACCTGAGGAAGACGAAATACCTCCCACAAGTTTGGACTTTTATTCCATATTACCTCGAAAAATAATTTCGATTACGTACGATGGGTGGTAACAGACAAGGATGGTAGTCCTTGCTGGAATATATACACCGCAACTTATTAGCTCTTATGATTCTCGAATGTTTTCTACAAGTTTTACCTTATCTATGACATGTACGAATAGTTATTTACTTCCGTTTATTTCAGACTCAACTATGTAATAAGATGGTAGGCATTCCTATAATATTTTTTTTTTAATTTCTGTTGCCTTTAAATTATTTTTTATATTTATTTTACTCCTTACTTACAATTAAAAACATAGAACTCGCGGATGCGACAACATGGTATGAGAGCATCACCGGATTTTATACTTATATGGGACCAAATACAAGAATCTTTTGCCTATGACTTATATGATTGTTACTATGAATATTTCCTTTATTACATTTTGTTACTCATATTATTTTGTAGTAATGAATATTAGGACGCTATCTATCTTGATATTCATGATTCGACTCACGAAAGGTTTGAACGGGCAATTAAACAAGCCGTCTATGCAAATATTTCTCAACACATAAGGAGCATTGAATGTGACTGGGCGATTACTACTCCTGAGATCAAACAAAGTCTGCTTATTGGTCACCTTATGGGAGAGGCTCGAGCAACCCAATAGCCCAAGATATTCTCCAAAGACCATAACACTCTTCAACAACCAATCCATCTCGCATGAGATGTCTTACCACATAATGAAGTTGAAATTACTCCCCCTAACTTGCCAATCGACTATGGATCTCTTTATCCCACTATTACTATCTTTACACCCAAGAATATGAGTACTTATCCTTATTAGTTAGATCCATTCGGAGATGACCCAGATCCCAAGATTGACCGAACGGTTCCTCAAATGGCTTAAAAATTATCATTCTAATATCATTGTAAAGAAATAAAATCTACTGGTGTGCGTGTTCAAGTAGATGAAATCCATATTCCCGAATGACTGTTGTAGTTTAGACTAATAGTTCTTTTGAATTAGTAAGCGTTCTTTGGCTGTAAAATAGGTTTAACGATTATGTAATATTCTTTGTTTTTTGTCTGTGTGGTACTACGTAACCCAATATGATATAATATAACAAGTATGTTTCTATATCTCTACTTGTAATTTATCTCTTGACACATTATTTATATACGATGGTTAATACTCGAGCTACTACTAATGGAACTCGAGAGGAACGATTTACTCCACATTTGCCTAATACAACTACCACCAATGTAGGAATTTTACATTGTCTACAAGAATTAACTATATTAACCCAGTGATAAAAAAAAATTCCTCCACCCCTCGTTAATAATGACCTATCAGAAGAAACTCAAAAAATGAACGCCTTTAAGGAATTTATGAGAAAAAAATAACCCAACATTCTTTAAGAAGCCCAGTACGATTGAAGCAGAAACATGGATCCATCAAACACTTAAAGTACTTAACGGGGTAGGCATTAGCCCTAAACTTTGGGTAAGATTGGATTCATACCTATTCAAAGGAGAAGTGGATTTTTGTGGTAGTCTATTCTACGTTCCCAAAACATGAATGAACTAACCTGGGAGCATCTTGAAGAAATTTTATTTAGGAAGTACTTTTTCTAATCTGTCAGAGATCAAATGACCATAGATTTCCTAAGCCTACAATAACAATAAATTAATGTAGCCCAGTGTGAGGATAAGTTCATCTAATTATCCCTATATGCTCAGGAATACATTGACATCGAACTCAAAAGGTGCAAATATTTTGAACGATATTTAAACAAGAACATCAAATCCTCCTTTATTCCTTTACAGTTACGATATTTTAACCGAATGATCTAGAGAGCATCCCTTATAGAAAAACACCATGCGTTTACCAACACAACCTGAAGCTCTACTCTTTCCCAAAATCCTTATTTTATTAGGATCTAGCCTAATCAACGAGATCATCCCTATAATAGTCCTAAGGATATTTAAGGATTTTGTCAGATTTAGCATAGTCATAGTAAACCTTTGATGTGTTGTCATGGATCCAACTAGATAGGACATCTTAGACCCCAATGCCCTATTTTACACATGCCTCGTCCTTCTACATCCCCCAACTATATCAAGTATCCCGTCAAGAATACAACCAAAAACTCTAACCATTTATCGCAACAAATCCCCGTGAAAAGAAGTAAGAAACACTCAATAGAAACCCAAGTGAGAATTCCTCCTTTTTCCTAGCGAAAAATCCAAATTACCACGGTGTGGTCAAAGGTATTCTTACTTTTAATAATATTTCTACACATATATCATTGGATTCTGGATCTACACATTATTTCATTAGTCGTTCATGTATGACTCATCTACAATTATCCTCTAGTCCATTAGCTTACCTTTTTACTATAGGAATGCCAACCGAAAAGATGGCCATTACCAATAGGATTTATAACCGTCCCACTTTACATTTTGGAACCAGGATATTAACCATAGATTTGATAATCCTCGATTTAACAGAGTTCGATTTCATAATAGGAATGGACATTTTATCCAATGTACTATGCTCATTGACTGTCACGCAAAGACGGTGACCTTCAGACCGCCATATCAAGCTCTATTTCATTTACAAGCACAAAATCCCCACCAACCTCTACTTTTTCGGATAAGTGAAAAATAAACCTCCTCCCTTCCTGACATCTTAACCAGTTACAAAGATGAGTTTCCCAAAGATTTAATCGGAATACCCCCACCTAGAGAAATTGAATTTTTTTTATCAATTAATTGCCAAATACCCCTACCTTAATACCCCCTTATTGTATGGATCCTTTAGAATTGTGTGAACTTTAAACACAACTAGACAACCTACTAATTAAAGGACTTATACTTTCCAGAACATCACCTTGGGGAAATCCATTTTTATTCGTACGAAAGAAAGATGAATCTTTTCAGCTATGTATTGATTATCGAAAATTGAACCAAACGACAATCAAGAATAATTATCCATTGCCTAGGAAAGTTATTTGTTTGACCAGTTGTCAGGTTTCAAAGATTTATTTAAGATATGGATATCACCAACTTTGTGTTAAGGAAGAAGACATACCCAAAACCACTTTTTGGACACGATATGGCCATTTTAAATTCTTAGTCATATCTTTTGGATTTACCAATGCCCCCCCCCCCCTTCATATACCTAATGCATAGAATATTTTTCTATTTCCTATATCAGTTTATGATCGGCTTTATAGATGAAATATTAATATATTCCAAGAATAATACAAAACACGGAGAGCACTTATATATAGTGTTGGAAACCCCTCATGAAAATTATCTTTACTCAAAACAAAGTAAGTGTGATTTCTTCATGAAAGAGGTAAAGTTCCATGGACATGTAGTCATTGAAGTAGGTATATAAGTGGATCCAACCAAAACCACAACAGTACTTGAATGGCCTCAACCCACCACTATCACAGAACTATGTAGAATTTTAGGACTTGTTGAATATTATCGACACTTTGTGGAAGGATTTTCCTAAATTTCCTTACCTTTAATGAAGTTGACCAGAAAGGACATTTGATTTATATGGACCTACACTTCATTGTGTTGGTCCTTTTAGAATCATCGAACATATTAGAATAGTAGTGTATCGTTTGCAACTACCTCCCAAATTATTTAATCGCCATGACGTGTTTCATGTTTTGCAATTGCGAAAATATATCTCTGACCCGAGTCACATCATTACTTGGAAGGATATGACAGTTGAATCCAACCACGAATTGGAGGAAATTCCTATTCAGATTCTCGACCAACAAGAAAAGGTTTTTCAATGTAAAACCATCCCACAAGTCAAAGTTCTTTGGCGACACCATGGAGCTGAAGAAGAAACATGGAAAGAGAAGACATTATGCGACATCAATACCCAGCGCTTTTTCCAAATAATTTTGAGGACAAAATTTTTTTAGGTTGAAAGAATATAGAAACCCACTCCAAATATATTCTACATATACCTTTAATCCCTCTAGAAGGTAATACTTCCAAATAAACCCTAAGTGTTTACAAACATAGCAAAATACCCCAAAGAAATAATTAAGTTAACTTATACTTTTGTATACAAATCAAAACACAATTTTCACTCAAAGATTGACTAAATGACTTATATTTTGTAGAAATATCATAATCAAATCCATTAGGTTTGAATAATTGCACATAAGTCCCAATATGTTTACATAAAAACTTAAAATCCCTTAATTCTATATAAAAACTATCCAAGGACCTAAACCAAAAAGCAAACTTATTTAAACTTACTCCCCTACTGCATAGGCCTAGCTGGCCATGTGGAGTACAATAGGTACCCATTTACCATCCACATAAGCTTTGATGAAACTTGTGCAAATTCAGCCCCATCTTCACATCCAAAACTACCAATTAAATCCTCTCCACGAACCCTATAAATACTCTCATTCACTTTAGTAAAAACTCATGCCAGCTATGAGATTTTTACTAAGATTTTATGTGTGAATGTTTCTTTCTTCATTTTGATTATGTTTCTGCATATATAGAGAATATAATTATGCATTTACTTGTACTAGTTAATGTGTGCATGGACTGAAATAGATTAAAAATAAAACAAATTCCATTAAAGGTTGAGCTTTAATGGTGGACTATACTTCCTCGAATTTGAACCAGTTTTAAAGTGTGGTAAGTTGAGCTTAGGTTTGTAGGAACCTAGGTGCAAGGTTTTATTGAACCAAGAACAAGTTTTGATACCTCAAAGAAGCTTGAAGTTTTCGGCCTGAAATTTTCAGAAAGTAAATTCAAGAGTTTTACTCGACCAAAATCCCTCAAACCAAGCTTGTTTTGCTATATTTTCAACAGAGAACAAAACCTTTATAATTCTAGAATGAGATTTCAGTCACTTATGTTTAATTAAATTTTTGCCATTTTTACAGATACTCAATAGCTCAATTTAGCCCACAAAAGTTCTTAAAACCAATATGCTTGGATTCATTTTCAAAAATTAAGCAATTTTCCTTTAGGAACTAACTAAAATGGATTCCTCAAACGTCTCAAATTTAAGGTCAAAGTTTCAAAACCCTAAAGTCAAATGGTCAAAGGTTGAATATAATAGGGTTACACGCACGTGAGTGATAGTCAAACCAGGCTCATGAATTGTTTGACTTAGTGCGTGAGGGTGCGTCTCCAATCAGAAAAATCTATTTTTTTTTCAAAAAATTTATTTCTCTATTCTGAACAAAATAGTATAATATATCACCCTGTTTGGATTCCAGGAGAGCATTTTCTCGAGAAAACCATTTGTAAAGTTTAAATTAAAGTTTAAATTTTACACATAACCCCCTGACTAATTTTGTAAGTATTTCAAAACACCCCCAAACCTTTTCTACAAATTTTTTAGTTCAAATAAATCTATTTTATCTCTTTCACTAAATCCAAATTCAACTAGAAATAATTAAAATATTATTCTAAAAACTTTTAAAAATGATATATTATGCCCTGTTTGTTATTTTTAAACTAAAACTTCTTACAATTTAATATCATACTGGATCATATAATCATTTTTAGGCCTATATGGCCTACTTATACTCTTCATGATTTCAGACTATCCAATCAACCCCATTGAAATGGACACACATGCCCAAAATTCGAATTTTTAAAGTAGGTGATTTTAATTTTAGTATTAAACAAATTGAGCTTATGTCTTTCACAATTATCGATTTTTATATCACCCTGTGGTAATTTCGAACTCATGTTTCAATTACGTAGTCATTTGTGTCATTCATATTTATTCCATATATTGATTCTCTCGATATTTCAGTCATCCCTAAACCCAATTAACCATTACAGCCTACGACTTTAGTAAAAGCCACTTAACTATTTTTACCCTTAATTGTGGTATAGATCTAAAACCTACTACAATATTTGCATATTACCCTGCAATTTATGACATTTATTAGTGGAACCCCTAATAGCATACCTTACGATTAATGGATTAGATACTTGTATATCATGACTGTTCTAATTGTCTTGTAGGGCTCAAATGTTGAATGCCTAGTTTTTATTTGCTATATGCGTATAAGTGTCACTCTAGCTAAGTGTGTTAAGCTTTTATTATTATTATTATTATTATTATTATTATTATTATTATTATTATTATTATTATTATTATTATTATTATTATTATTATTATTATTATTATTATTATTATTATTATTATTATTATTATTATTATTATTATTGTTATTAATAATATTATTATTATTATTATTGTTATTATTACTATTATTATTATTATTACTATTCCCCAACAATTTTAGTATTGCTTATCCAAGTGTATGATATACTTTGAAAGATATTGTAATGGTATGTCTACGCATTGAAGTACCTATAACCGATAATTTATGGATTATCTTGTTATAGCCTAAACCCTTATATTGATAACTTGATACACAACTTATCCGGTTAAACTCCACCATATTACTAATTTACATATCAATAGACTCCAATATACCCCTATTGGTTCTATGATATTTCAGTTTGTCTCCAGATTTTTATAATATCAATATTACATACAATTACTCTATAACTATTCATTTTATCCCGTAGCTTGTATATAAATAATAATTATCTAGTTGGCATGTTTGCTTAGTTGTTTTCCTTCTAGATGAACGATGAACTTGAGGAAGACGAGATACATCCCGCGCATTTGAACTTTTATTCTATATTACCTTCAAAAATATTTTTGGTTACGTATGGATGGGTGATGAAAGACAAGGATGGTATTCCCCGCTGGAATATCTACCCCGTAACTTATCAGTTCTTATGATTCCCGAATGTTTTTACAAGTTTACACTCAACTATTTAATAAGATTCAAGGGATCCCCATAGGAAAAATCTTTTAATTTTCGTTGCCATTAATTTATTTTTTATATTTATTTTACTCCCTACTTACCATTATAAACATAGAATTCACGGATGCGATACTATGAGCTGACTTGATTGTGTTAAACCCTTGTTACCTTTTTTGTATATCTTATGAGCATCTTCCATGCATTCAACCACTCTCTCTCCTAAAAAAATTCTTCATTCTATAAACTCCTATGGCCTCTTCATCTAGATCTATAACTAAAAAAAAAAAACTCAACAAGATGTTATCCGCAACCTAAAACTTCATTTCTTCAAACATCCCGAGCATAAAGATGCTTTCATTAATACCTTCACCCACTGAACTACCGAGCGATATGAGTTGTTCCCGCAATGTTTCTTTATACCCAACTCCCTTATATATATGACTTGTTTCAAACTTAAGGGAAGATCAATCTCCTTTAAATATTCGAGCCTATTTATCCTACTTTTTTGCATGTTTTCTTCCCCAACTTCTTGTGACACCTCGCCTAATTAACTCCGGGTGATCAGTCCTAAATTAAATTAGAACACATTTCTCAGTTGGTTCATTCTTAGCATCACTGTCGCCTTTTTAATTACTAACCACCTAAGTGAGAAAAATAGAGTGGTTCCAAGTTTTTAACTTTCATTAACTAAAATTAAATACTCATGCAGAAACATAATAATATAAACAATCACCATTAACAAATATCAACCATTCACAATTAATTAACTAACCGAATAAACCATCGGTTCAAAATCCAACAAACGTAAAGACAAGTAATAAATCTCAACAGGTCTGACATAAGTACTGAAATAAAACTATGAGCAACATGCTAGAATAACTGATAGGAAGTTTCTACACTGAGAATGAAAAGAACGAGGCGCCTATCAAACTCTCGCAACATCCACACATGCTGCAGCAACGGATCCCTGGAATGAGTCAAGTCTGGCGTCGCTACGGCTGGACACCTAAAAGGTTTTAAAAAGTTTTTATTGCAAGGGTTAGTAACCAAAACATTTGGAAAATATTTAGCAAATGATTAACTTGCAGTAATAAGTAAATATCCATGCTTTCCATATTTTAGTTAGTGTCGCACTCCCTTGAGGACATCCTCACCCCTCCTCTAATGTGCACTACTAACGCCTGGATTAATTTACCTAGTTATTTATCTCATGACTAGTTAACTGATATAATCCCCTTGCAACCACCCTACTCTAACCGAGCGTGCCATAATTATGATTTATAAGTTTTTATCAACATTAACTTAATTAATCATTTCCCTTTTTCAATTTATATAGCTTTCACACCCATTATATATCTAATACAATTCACGACCTGTATTAATTACCCGTATATAATTATTTATCTCATTATATACGTATAGTTATATTACAACATTCACTAACATGCTGAAATAATAATTAATACTAAACATCCTCATGAGTAATAACTCACCGGATGTAAATTCTCTAAATTGCTATCCGACTTGGAATATTTACATAACCTAGTTACCCCAAGTCAGAATCGCTCACTAACATGGATAATACCTAAAAATTGGAGGCGGTCATAATCCTTCCCTGAAAGTGAGATGCCCCTCACCCATATAATGGATGCTATGACCTGAGAATATACTCGTCCTACTCCTTAAGCAAAGGGATTCATCCACTACGTGCAACCTCCCTCCTATAGCATTAGAGTCGATATAATAATAATATTTATCCACTGATATTAATGCACACACCATATATATATACTATCGCACACCGCATATATATATATATATATATATATATATATATATATATAATTAAAATAAAATATCCCGACTATCCCGTGTACTAAGTCCGTAACACAAGCCTATTCAAATTATTATGAGTTTATGGCCCAACTCTAATTATTAATTAATTCACATATTAATTAATTAAATTACTTTTTTTGTCGGCCCAACCAATATATTCGGACTTACTCTCGTGGCCCAAAATAAAATAATACTCAAGTCTAAATTTTCGACTCCAAATTATTTAGCTTTCACCCTAAATAAATATAACGCCTTGGTATCACTCAACCCATATACCCAGACTTGCCCACTCAATCCATATTTAATTATCTTGAAATATTATTCCCAAAATTTTAATCATGGTGTGACACACATAAATTTCCTCCAAATCCTAACTAATTCTCCTTCATAATTAATTATATTGAATGGCCTATATTTATTTCTCGTTAAATAAGGTCTGGAAGGACATTTAAGTTTAATTCCCCTTATATAAATAAACTGGCTGAACTTCCAGAAATTACAGACCATCGATCCTCGATCGATCGATTGTACAGGTCATTGTCTTCTCCACCCTTCTGTTTCTTCCATGGACGAAAAACTTAAAACCCTAATTTCTTCTAAAGTAGAACCTAAGTCTTCTCATCAATAAAATATACCAAAAACCTCATAAGAGACCCCCATAAAGTCCACAAATACCATTTAATTTTCGTTCTCTACTGTTTTCATCAATTGGGAAAAAATCCGTTTTAATCTTTAACCCATTTAAACATCAAATCCTTATCTCAAATTCGTTTCCAATCTATCCAGGTTTACACATCATACCAGATATATATACTAATCTCAGATTATACATGAATTTCTACACAATTTAGAAATCAGAATATTGGTTTACAAAAACCCCATATTTGTACCCTTTAAATCCCAAAACGAATTTTTGAGTTTCTCACATCACATAAATATGAATCAAAACGCAAATTAAATGCTACATCAAGTTAACCACTTGCCTTATGATTTCATAGGGTCTGAATCGAAGTTGTGAATTCCAACGTTGACGATGAAATCCCTTTTTTTGGCTCTTTCCTTTGTCCCCCAAATTGCCTTCAACTTTCTCTTAGGTTTTCTTCTCCCACTAAGTGTTTCTTAATTTCACATCAGTCGTTCCCCTTTTTCTTTTAATTAAGTAATTAGGCTAAATCCGGTTTTTGGCCTAATGGGCCAAGCCCAAGTGACCCAAATACCCCCGTGTGGGCCCGGCTATGCCTAAAAACGTCTCGTGACCCGTTTACTACCACCGGGTACACTTTTCGACTATCTCGACCCATTCGGACTCAACCATACACTCAAAATTGGCATCCGAATTAATTTATAAAGAAATCCTTATCTCACACCAAAGTTAGTCTGTACCGACTCCCAGCTGAGATAAGTACATACCCTATCACTAATACTCGGAATGACGTAAATAAATTATTACTATTCACTTAATAATTAAATTTCCCTAAATATTAACCATTCACTCCCCGATTAATATTTGAATATATATATATATATTATCAAAATTAATTCACTTAAAATTATGAAACACAAGTAATTTTAAATTCCTGAATTAATTAAATATTAAATGCACAAAAATATGGGGTGTTACATACTTCCCCCCTTACAAAGGAATTTCATCTCCGAAATTAGGTCATACCTGTGGTGAATAGCTCTGGATATTGTTCTCGCATATCCTCCTCCTGGTCCCAGATAGACTCGTCAACGTTGTGATGACCCCACTGTACTCTAACTAGTGGAACAACCTTGGATTGTAACTTCCGCTCACTATGGTCCAGAATAGACACCGGTCTCTCCTCATATGAGATGTATGGATATAAATCAATTTTCTCGAGTGGAATATGCTAGAAGTCTCTCTCGCTCCTTCGATATTTCTTCAGAGATGCCACATGGAACACGTCGTGTATCCGTTGAAGATGGTCTGGCAATCCCAGTCTATATGCTACCGGTCCCACCCTCTCAATGATAGGGAAAGGTCCCACGTAACTCGATGATAACTTACCCTTCTTGCCAAACCTCATCACCCATTTCATAGGGGACACTCGGACAAATACTTGGTCCCTAACCTCTAACACCACATGTCTTCGTGAAGCATCAGCATAACTTTTTTGCCTATCCTGAGCTATCCGAATCCGCCCTCGAATTAACTCTATCTTGGATGACTTCTCTTAGACAATCTCCGGTCCCAATAGCTTGTTGTCCCCCACCTCTAACCAACAAGCGGGTGAACGACAAGGTCTCCCATGCAGTGCCTCGAACGGTGCCATGCCAATCGTGAATTGGTAAGAGTTATTGTACGCGAACTCTACCAAAGGAAGATATTTCTCCCAACCTCCCCTAAAGTCCAAAATGCACATTCTGAGCATGTCTTCCAGCATCTGGTTGAGTTTCTCAGTCTGCCCGTCGATCTATGGGTGATAGGTAGTACTCAAACGTAACTCCGTGCCCATGGCCTCCTGAAAGCTCTGCCAAAAGTGGGCCATAAAAATTTTGCCTCTGTCGAACATAATACTTATCGGCACCCCGTACAGCTTAATAATCTATGCTATGAATAGATGTGCATAACGCATTATCTCAAAGTCCGTGCGGACCGACAGGAAGTGGGCCACCTTGGTTAACCGATCCACAATGACCCATATGGAATCGTGATCCCTTTGCGATGCAGGTAACCCTATAATGAAGTCCATAGAGATGCTCTCGCACTTCCACACAGGAATTTCTAACGGCTGTAGCATCCCTGATGGTCTCTGATGGTCAACTTTCATGAGCTGACATGTGGCATATTTCGAGATAAACTCTGCTATGTCCCATTTTATTCCTTCCCACCAATACTGCCTCCTCATATCCTGGTACATTTTATCCCCGTCGGGATGTACCGTAAACCTCAAACCATGGGACTCTATCATAACAGCGTGCCTCAACTCCTCATCCTCTGGCACAACTAACCTCCCATTAAGGCGTAAGCCTCCTTCCGAGCTAATCGAGTAACCCTCTACTCCCTCGGATAAAAACTGGCTCACCCTATCCTAGCAGATCTGATCCTCTACCAGAGCCCTCATAACTCGCATAATGATCTCAGGTGTGATGGATAATGCTGACATGTAGGACCTGGCTACATCATCCTTATATCGAAACTCTCTCCACTTCTCTTTCCAGATTTCTAATATTTCCCCAATCGGTATCGGGCTCAATGCATTTGCTACCACATTAGCCTTACCAGGATGATACTGAATATCAAACTGGTAGTCTTTCACAAATTCTAGCTACCGCCTTTGCCTCATATTTAGATCCTTCTGTGTGAAGAGATAATGAAGTGACTTGTGATCCGTGAATAAGGTGAATTGTTCCCACAGTAGATAGTGTCTCCATATCCATAAGAAAAAAATAACCGCTACTAGATTTAGGTCGTGAGTGGAGTAATTCCTCTCATAGGGCTTTAGCTTCCTGGACGCATAAGCTATAGCCATTTCCTCCTACTTAAGCACACCCCTAAGTCCCTGTAGGGATGTATCGGTGTAAACATAATACTCTAGTCTGCCCTTCGGCAAAGCAAGTACAGGTGTAGATGTCAACTTGTCCTTTAGTTCGTCGAAAGCTAATTGAAAATGATCACTCCAAGTTAAAGGAACCCCTTTCTGAGTCAGATTCGTCAAAAGGCCCGCAATCTTTGAGAATCCTTTAATGAACTGCCTGTAATAACCGATGAATCCTAGAAAACTGCACACCTCGGTCGGTGTCATGAGCTGTCCCCACTCCCTCACCGTCGACACCTTACTCGAATCCATCGCAATACCCCGGTCTAACACCATGTGGCCAAGAAACTGCACCTCTCATAGCCAAAATCCACACTTCCCGAATTTGGTGTAAAGCTGGTGATCCCACAGTGTTTGTAAGAACCATATGCAAATGCTCTATGTGCTCCTCCTCGGTAAGCGAGTAGATTAGGATGTCATCAATGAACACGATGATAAATTGATCGAGATACTCCCTGAAAACCCTGTTCATGAGGTCCATGAACACTGCTGGTGCATTGGTGAGCCCGAATGGCATCACCCTGAACTCGTAAGATCCATATCGCGACAGGAAAGCGGTCTTAGGAACATCCTCCTCTCAAATATGCAGTTGATGATACCCTGACCTAAAGTCAAACTTGGAGAAGTAAGATTCCCCTCTCAGTTGGTCAAATAAATCATCTATCCTAGGTAACGGATAGTTATTCTGTATAGTCACCTTGTTCAGCTCCCTATAGTCAATGCATAACCGAAGTGAACCATCCCACTTATTTACAAACAACACCGGTGAACCCCACAACGATGTACTCTGCCGAATGAAACCCAGACCCAGGAGCTGCTGAATCTGCTCTCTCAACTCACGCATCTCAGCAACGTCCATATGATATGGGGCTCGAGCAATCGGGCTCACCCCCGATGCTAAATCGATCATAAATTCAATTTCCCTGCTGGGTGGCAACCCTGGTATTTCCTGGAACACATCCTCAAAGTCCCTCACTACTGGGATTGAGTCCAACGGAACCACCACCTCCTGTGAGGTTTCCTCCTCATTGTAATACAAGTGTGTGCACGACCCTCCCTCAGGTAGCGGCATCGTTATTAGGAACATCTCCTGTCCCGAAATGGAGAACACAGTTGTCCTCTCGTAACAATCCATAGTTGCCCGATAACTTGCCAACCAATCCATACCTAGGATGACATCATACCCCTCCATATCTAACACTAAGAGGTATGCTGCTAAACTAAGCCTCCCAATCAAAATGTCCACCCCCGACAAATCGAGTGAATCAAAGCCCCGCTGCCTACTGGTGACTCTACACACATACGAAGACTACCCGCGGTCTCTAGTAACCCGACCCGTTTAGCAAAATTAGATTTAATGAATGAATGCGATGCTCCCGTGTTAAAAAGTATACTACCTTCATGAATGAGGAACATACCCTCAACTACTAGCAGCGCCTGCTGCGCTGGAGGATTGGGAACATCCCGAACGTTATACACACGCCCCTAGTGCATTTGCCCCTGCTAATGTGGGGCGGGTGGAACTATTGGCATCTGCCCCTGTTGGACACCCTGCTGATAACCTCTTCCCCTCTACGAGCACTCCCTCTTGAAGTGTCCTAGCTGGCCACAGACAAAATAGCAATTTTGATCGTCCCCATATCGTTGGCCCTGACGTGGCTGGCCCTGTTGGCCACCCCCATTGTTCCCTTGGCCTTGACAGCCCTAAGGAATCTTCTCCTTCTTATTTGGGCCAGGCTGCCCCTGCCTGAACCCCAGTCCTCCCGATCGGAACCCACCAGGCTTAAATTTCTTAGCCTGATTCCCCTTTTGACTACTAGTCTGCTGCTGAGTAGCACTCGTGTCACCACCAGTAACTGTCTTGCCCTACTGGCTCAGCTCCCCTACTCTCTTGCTTCCCCTCGTATGGAAATAATGATCCTGGCAATGTACAAGGGCGATATTAATGACATCTGTATACGTCAGTAACGTTGGATTCCCAAACAAATGCTGCCTGATCCTCCAGGCTAAGCCATCCATGAACCTCGACTTCTTTCGCTCCTCATCGCTCACCTCATTTGGCACAAAGTTCTCCAAACGGGTGAACTCTTTCTCATAGTCTGCCAATGGCCGGTAAACCTGTACAAACTCACTGAACTTATTCCTCATCTCAGCCTTTACTGTTGGTGGAAAGTATTGGCGGTGGAATCGAACCCATAATTCGGATATCGTCATCAAATTCCACTCCTCAATGGTGGTAACTGACTCCGACCACTGTAAGGCTGGCCCCGATAGACGAAAGGTAGAAAGCATCTATTTTTGTACATCGGTACACTCTAGCATGCGCAGATGGCACTGAATATTCTACTTCCAGTCACAAGCCTCTACCACATTGGTGCTACCCCGAAACTCAGGTGGGTGACCCTTCTGAAAGGTCTCCCTAACTCGCTGCCAAGACGGTGGCCCCACTAGAGCCTGAGCTGCTGGTGCCATTGGAGGTGGTGCCTGGGGCTGTGGAAAATGAGCTGTCATAGCTTGCATCTCTGTCTCAACTTCCTGAGCCACTATCACTGCCACCTGAGTAGTGAAGATCAACTCGGGTGGGGGTGGGGGTCGCGGTACTTGTGGCTCCTGATGAGCCTCCCTGAGCTCATCCCTAGCCTCATCCCTCTCTGCTCTCGGCCTCTTCGGTGGCATATGAAAATAGATCGAATCATATAATTACACAATTTATACAAAAATAAATAGCAAAAATACGATATCTCACAAGCGGAAAATGAATCAACAGTCCTAATAATAGGGCTCTATAACAATCGAAAGCTACGTTGAAACATACTAAGCCGCACAGATCCTAAGGACACTAGAACCTGATGCTCTGATACCATCTGTGACACCCCACCTAATTAACCCTGGGTGATCCTTCCTAAATTAAATTACAACAGGTTTCTCAGTTGGTTCATTCTTAGCATCACTGTCGCATTTTTAATTACTAACCACCTAAGTGAGAAAAATAGACTGGTGCCAAGTTTTTATCTTTCATTAACTAAAATTAAATACTCATGCGGAAACATAATAATATAAACAATCACCATTAACTGAAATCAACCATTCACAATTAATTAACTTACCGAATAAACCATCGGTTGAAAATCCAACAAAAGTAAAGACAAGTAATAAATCTCAACAAGTCTGACATAAGTACTAAACTAAAATTGTGAGCAACATGCTCGAATAACTGATAGGAAGTATCTACACTAAGAATGAAAAGAACGAGTCGCCTATCAAACTCCCGCAACATCCACACGTGGTGCATCAACGGATCCCTGGAATGAGTCAAGCCTGGCGTCCCTGTGGCTGGACACCTAAAAGGTTTTTAAAAGTTTTTATACCAAGGATTAGTACCCAAAACATTTGGAAAACATTTAGGAAATGATTAACTTGCCGTAATAAGTAAATATACATTCTTTCCATATTTGAGTTAGTGACGCACTCCCTTGAGGACATCCTCACCCCTCCTCTAATGTGCACTACTAATGCCTGGATTAATTTACCTAGTTATTTATCTCATGACTAGATAACTGATATAATCCCCTTGCAACCACCCTACTCTAACCAAGCGTACCATAATTATGATTTCTAAGTTGTTATCAACATTAACTTAATTAATCATTTACTCATATGTCCTACAAACTCAACTGAAATATTCATAAAACACAACAAAAAAAAAAAAATTAGGGACAGTAGAAACTATCTGTAAAAGATACTTAGCTATCCCAAAAACTTCTAGGGACGGTTTTAGGGACGGCGGTGAATGGTTACATTTTCTAAGGGGTCCCAAATGTATTAAGAATGATTTCAACCATTCTTAAAAGTACTGTTGTATCATTCATCCTTTAAAAACTAGTAACACACATATTTTAAAGACGAATTAGTTATCGTCCTAAAAACCATTATTTGGGATGGTCATAGCTATCCTTTAAATTTTGGCATGAAAAAGTTCCGTACAAAATGGTTGTGAGCTTGTATTTTATGGATGGTTCTTGCCATCCCAAAATACCTTGACGGCGCCTCAGATTCATCATTTTCTTTCGAAATCTATACTTAGTGCTTACCCCTTATTTTCATTATAAACCATGTTAAAAAAATTAAGATAAAAATCTTAATAGTTTATTCAATTTTAACCATAGTATCAACAATTGTAAAAGTTATAACAAATAAAAATCATAATATTTCATTTAATAAAAAACGAAGGACGAACATGAACAAAATATCTAAAAAGTCCAAAAATTTCATTCCTACATGTTGAAGGTTCCCAACATAACATCTCCTCAAAGTAAAACAACCAACCCAAGCATAAGTGATATGGTTCAGACTACAATCATCCCCTAAAATATTAAATAATCGATTCGAAAACATAGCAAACCTAAAAAAATAACCACCAAACACAAGTGGTGGAATTTTTCAATAACTTCATATACATGGCCAACATATATTCCAAATCATATCCATATTGAACCAACTGATGTCCTGACCCGTGGAAGGGAAAATAAACATAATTTAGCCCAATGTCTAATATTTCATTATAATGAGACTATTTTACAACATGTAAAACTTTATAATATATCCAACTAATGTAATTCGTATATCATCATATTAACCTTTATTAAGTCACTTATCATTGAATTTTTTTGGAAGTGTATCCTTTGTTATTCATAAAAGCCAACTTGTTTTAACATAAAAATTAAACTTAATGAAAACAAAAGGCCACAACTAAACCAGCCTATGCATCCTAAATTAATTTCATCAACGTAAATATTCACTTCCCCGCACAGCCTAGCTGAAAAATATTAGTAAAAGGATTACAATTTATAAAAAATACCTAAGCAAATGCATCATTTGGTATAGGGAAGCTGATCTGCTTCATTAAATTGAGAAAAAAAACTCTTCAGTTTTATTAATTTTGTCATCTGTCTTGGTGTGAACCTCAGCCTAAACATGATCAATCTCTTCTTGATGGACAATTTTATGTCCCTCGACCTTTTTGTGTAATTCGGCTATCTTTTGCTTGTAATGCTGAGAATATTACGTTGTTCTTGACCTTTTAGGTGACGATTGAAGATCTACTCCCTTGCATAAGACATGACCATGTCCGATGAACCCATTGAATATCTTATTTCTTACTTCCACGTCATTTTGTTGACCCTCCAATAAATCTTCTAACAATCTATTTATACCTTCATACGAATAGAGAACAACATTTTAATAAAGTATCAATATCATATGATATATAAGTTTACGATTAAAAAAAGTTAGGGTGGCAATTTTCAAAATGACACAATTTGGCATAAGTTTAAACACAATAATTATAATGTATATATCTTTTTTTCGATTGATCCATCAGTACCATCTAACATCAAGGATTTTTATAAATCTCTTAAAATGCCAATTACTAGCTTTATCACCGACATCTCACATCAATTGACTGATTATCCTAGTTTCCATCATGTTGATATAATGAACTTTCTTATTGGGAAAGAATTAGACTTGTATAAATAATATCACCTACATCTCAATGATCTCAACGAGAGTCATTCAAAATCTCATCACCTAATGCATCATTCCTAGGAGTGTAAGACAAAGCATCGTCACTTACCTAGACGTATTCATAAATTGATGCCTTTGAAAGAGCATCCTCACTAATCTCTCTGCCTACATTGCCCAATATATGTTTACATTCCAAAAAATAGGGCACGAAAGTATTCCTTTTGGAATGTTTTTTTCAAAGTTTTTTAAGGAAAAATATCTCCCGTTATACTAAGCCTATGACTCTATACTCGTAATCAACTCTCTCACCCTTTCAACCTGTATTCTCAAACTTTTGAAACTTATAAAAGTTAACAATGCATCGAACACTTACATGCCTAAAGAAGAAGGTTAAGAAGAAGAAGAAGAAGAAGAAGAAGAAGAAGAAGAAGAAGAAGAAGAAGAAGAAGAAGAAGAAGAAGAAGAAGAAGAAGAAAAAGAAGAAGAAGAGTAAGAAAAATAAGTTGTTATGTGTGACACCCGCCTAATTAAACCTTAGGTGATCAAGCCATAATTTAATTTAAAACAAGTTTCTTAAATAGTTCATTCTTAGCATCAATGTAAAAAACTTTTTAATTACTAACCACCAAAGTGAAATTAAGCTAGTTCCAAATTTTATCTTCATTAAAAAGATAAAACATCTCATGCGAAAATAATATAAATCAAGTAGTACTAAAACGAACATCATAAATAACTGAATAAAATAAAGTCTTGCCAAAAACCACGGCTGAAATAAAATTAACTCAAAATTCGACGAATCAAAATAACTGCAAATGTAAATAGTGGACAACATGTCCCAAACTGAGAATACTAAAACTGAGATCCTATACTAGATCTGAAAAAGAGAATCGTTTAAGCAAAGCCCTACAACATCCACCTGTGCTGCAGCTCCGAAATCCCTGAAATGAAGTCAGGTTGGGTCTCTCTGTGGCTGGGCACCTAAAAGGTTTTTAAAAAATATTTGACGTATCAAGAGTTAGTATTCAAAACATTTTAAAAATATTTTGCAAGAAGTTATCACAAATATGAGTTAATGATTATACATGTTATTACTTCGTACACTTTCTTGAGTTTCTGCACCACTCTCCTATAGTGCACGCCTAACGTTGGTACTTAGTGCACCTAGCTACACTACCTAAGATAACTAGTCTAAGATACTCCACTGCACTTATCTACTCTCTAAGTTACCATATCGCGTATGCAGTATTTTAATAATCAACATATCTCATATGTTATATACGTAAATAACTTATTTATCTCTTGTTATCTTTGTTCTTTTTATAATTACGTCTCACTACTTAATTACTACTTAAATGTGATCAACCCATCTTATTATCTACTATCTCATGTCAGTAGATTATATATATACAGTGTACATTTATCACACCATATATACTAAATATTAGTTATCACTAATATGTCCTTATAACACACATAATGGACTCTTGGTTCGGAATGATACATCGACCCCAAGTAAGAGTTGGTTAGGAATAATACATCGACCCTAACTATTTATATACACATATTCTGGTTCAGAAATCTTTCATCACGATACTAGTTCTAAGGTTTGGTTCGGAATTTTACATCGACCCCAAACATATAATAACCCTATGTTAGTTCGGAATACTTCATCGACCCTAACATATAATAACCCTATGTTTGTTTGAAATATATCATCGACCCTAACATAGGTAATTTAGGTATACATCTCTCAACCTAATAGTTCATACAATTCAGTAGGTACACACCCGACCTATCAATCATGTTCGTACGTAATATATTATTCTCTTATATTAATCGTACTCGTTAATTTACGATTTATCCCACTATCGCATTTAATTGAGTATATGAACTACTATAGGGGCCCTAGTACCCCACCGATTATTTCAGTAGTTAATCCATCTATATCCTAATGATAATTATATTGAATCTATGTTAACTCTCCTCGTAACTTAATTTCGCCACTTTTCTATACTCGACACATTCGTTCTACGCTTAACAACTCAATTTCTAAGTCTTTCTTTAAATGACTCAGATGGGCCCTAGTTCTCTACCTACTGGTATTTATCAAATCCTTGGATAGGTATAAAATCACTCCAAACTTCCCAATAAGTGACGGCCATCAAAGAAAATTCACTAAATAAAATTTTCCAGAAAACAGCATGGGTCGATCGATCGACCTTAATCATCGATCGATCGACTGGTGAATGTCGATCGATCAATCTTCATATTCGATCGATCGACTGTTCTGGGCAGCTTCGTCCTCTTACATTTTTCTTAAGTTTTAACCACTAAAAACTCCATTAACCCTTTTGGAACTCCCTATTAACATAACCAATCAACTTATATATGTATATAGACTATTTCTAACTTGAATATATCATCAAATATCTATGAAAATCATCCAAGAACCACCAGTATCTTTATTTTCTCAAAACCCTAGATATATGGCTTTTTTATCTTAAATTATCACATACTCAAATTTATATGTCGTAATAGCAATCAAATTTATTTTGTTATTCAATCCTCTATAGGTGTAAATCTAACTACATGCAAGTCCTATCCCAAACGTGCATTTAAATCAAATCCTTCTTTAAGAATTATTCACAAAACCATTTATTCTCCTCATCTTATGCATGGATATTATAACTCAGATTTAAATTTGGTAAATAACCACTTGCCTTCATTCAGAGATGATCTAATTTTGCGATTGATGTAGAGTTTGATTATTTGTCCCCTTCAATCATCACTCTAAATTGCTTGAATTGCAAGAACTCCTTTGAATCTCTCACACTTCTCTTTTTATGCTTTGAGAATGACTTCTGTTTTATCTCAAACGGCTTCTCCTTCAGTTATGAGGTTTTTAACCCTAACCCCTTATTTAATCAGATAATAAAAGACTTCAAAATTCGTAGGTCTTCTCACTCCTACATTTTAAAAGACTCGCCCCTGAACGATCCCTGCGTACTCCAAAAATGTCCTGGGACCCAACTAGTACCAATGGGTATACTATTTTGATTATTTGGGCCCTTTCGTAGCTAACCGTGACCTCTAAATTTTCATCTGAGTCACTAATATAATATTTCATATCTTGACCTCTCTTTAGCCCATGGTTGGCTCTTGGTTGAGATTTAAATCATATACGTCCAGATCACTCGTTATGACGTAAGGTAAATTCATAAGTTATTCACGAGTCATTTTCGATAAATCAACTTATAATATAAAACAATCTCATTTAAAATTTAGATCATTTTAAATTACTCTTATCACATAATTTAAATATAAGGTCACATTAAATTGCTCTACTCATGTAATTTAAATTCTTTAATGTATTTTCTATTTAATCCCTCAATTAATTAAATTCTAAATACGTAGAATTAATTAAATTATAAATACGTAAAAATACGGGGTATTACATACTCCCCCCTTACAAAGGAATTTTGTCCTCAAAATTAGAATATACGTGCGGTGAACAACTATGGATACTTCTCTCGCATATCATCTTCCCGCTCCCAAGTCAACTCGTCAACATTGTGGTGTCCCCACTACATTCGCACTAACGGCACTACTTTGGATCGTAGTTTATGCTCGCTATGATCCAGAATTACTACAGGTTTATCCTCATATGAGACATGAAGCTGCAAATCAATCTCCTCTAATGGGACGTTCCATAAGGCTCTCTCTCTCCTCTTGTATTTCTTTAGCGACGCCACATGGAACACGTTGTGTACCCGTTGAAGATGCTCTGGAAGTCCCAATTTGTATGATATCGGACCCACCCTCTCAATAATAGGGAATAATCCTACAAATCTCGATGCTAACTTCCCTCTTTTTGCCTAATCTCATAATCCCCTTCATAGGAGATACCCGAATTAACACTTGGTCGCCCACCTCAATCTCCACGTGTCACCTACTGACGTCAGCGTAACTCTTCTCCCTATCCTGAGCTATTCGAATACGTCCTCGAATTAACTCTATTTTGACAGAAGTCTCCTGTATCATCTCCGTCCCCAATAGCTTGTTGTCGCCCACCTCTAACCAATAGGTGGACGAACGACAAGGCCTCCCATAAAGTGTCTCAAAGGGAGCCATGCCGATAGTGAATTAGTAAGTGTTGTTATATGCAAACTCTACCAATGGGAGATATATCTCCCATCCTCTCCCAAAGTCTAGGATACACATCCTCGACATATCCTCGATCATTTGATTTACCCTCTCAGTTTGCCCATCTGTCTACGGATAATATGTCGTACTCAATCGCGAATCTGTGACCATGGCCTCGTCAAAGCTCTGCCAGAAGTGTGACACAAACACTTTGTCTCTGTCAGACACAATATTAATAGGAACCCCATGTAGTTTAAAGATCTCAAAAATGAATAGCCGCGCATACTGCATTGTATCCAAATCGGTAAGGACTGGAAGGAAATGGACTGCTTTGGTTAACCGATCCACTATCACCCAAATGGAATCGTGACCTCTCTGTGATTTCGGTAGTCCAGTAATAAAGTCCATCGAAATACTTTCCCACTTCCACACGAGAATCTCTAGCAGCTGTAGCATTCTTGAAGGTTTCTGATGGTCAATTTTCACCAGCTGACAAGTAACACACTTCGAGACAAACTCTGCTATCTATCGCTTCATACCCGACCACTAATACTTCCCCACATATCTTGATACATCTTGTCCCCACTGGGAGGTACCGCAAATATGAAACCGTGAGACTCGATCATCACTGCCTGCCTCAACTCCTCATCCTCGGGCATTACTAACCTCTCATTAAATCGCAGACCTCCCTCTGAACTATTTGAGTACGACTTCACACCCTCGGCTAGTAACTGTCTCACTCTGTCCTGATAGAACTGGTCCTCTACCTAAGCCCTCACTACCCGCATCACGATCTCAGGAGTGATGGTCATAACTTCCATGAACGCCCTATCTACCTTATCTTTCTGCTGGAGCTCACTCCACTTAACTTTCCATACCTCAGCTACATCCCCAGTAGGTCATTGGCTCAGCGCGTCTGCCACCACTTTAGCCTTACCAGGATGATACTGTATATCAAACTGGTAATCCTTCACGAATTTTAGCCAGTGCCTCTGCTCATATTCATATCCTTTTGTGTGAAGATAAACTAAAGTGACTTATGATCCGTGAAAAGAGTGAATTGTTCCCCTAGAAGATAATGCCTCCATACCCTCGAGGCGAAAACGACCGCTATCAACTCAAGGTTGTGAGTGGGGTAATTCTTCTCACGTGTCTCTAGCTTTCGAGAAGCATGAGCGATCTTCCTCTCCTCTTGTTGTAACACGCCCCCAAGACCCTATAGGGATGCATCAGTATAAACTCGATACTACTATCCACTCCTTGGTAATGCAAGTACGAGTGCTGATGTTAACCTGTCCTTTAGTTCATCAAATGCTAACTGACAGTGGTTGCTCCACACGAGTGTTACTCCCTTTCGAGTCAAG
Source organism: Sambucus nigra (assembly GCA_949130495.1). Taxonomy (NCBI): domain Eukaryota; kingdom Viridiplantae; phylum Streptophyta; class Magnoliopsida; order Dipsacales; family Adoxaceae; genus Sambucus; species Sambucus nigra. The sequence continues at coordinate 329,474,747 of OX422209.1, forward strand.
TTTGTCAAAGGACTGAATATCTGTGAGAACCCCTTGATGAAGCGATGATAGTAAACGGCCAACCCTAAAAAGTTGAGAATCTCGATCGGTGTCGTGGGCTATTACCATTCCCTCACCATCGATGCCTTATTCAGATCAACGATAATACCTCTGTCTGACACAATGTGTCCAAGAAACTGAACTTCTCGCAGCCAAAATCCACACTTCTTAAATTTGGCGTGCAACGGGTGGTCCCGTAATGTATGAAGAACCATACATAAGTGTTCGGCGTGCTCCTCCTCCGTGCTAGAGTAAACCAGAATATCGTCTATGTACACGATCACAAATTGGTCTAAAAACTCCCTGAATACCCTGTTCACGAGGTCCAGGAACACTGCAGGCACATTAGTTAGTCCAAATGGTATCACCCTGAACTCATATGACTCATACCGCTCCAAGAAAGCAGTTTTAGGTACATCCTCCTCCCTAATGCGCAACTGATGGTAACCTGAACTCAAATCGATCTTTGATAAGTATGCATCCCCTCTCAATTGCTCGAACAAGTCATCTATCCTAGGTAACGGATACTTATTACGTATCGTCACCTTGTTCAGTTCCCATTAGTCCACAAAGAATCACAATGATCCATCCATTTTCTTTACTAATAATACCGGTGCACCCCACTGTGATGTACTCCGTCGTATGAAACCTTGACCTAAGAGCTACTGAATCTGCTTCCTCAACTCTCTCATCTCTGAAGGAGCCATGTGATATGGTGCTCTGGAAATCGGTCTCATTCTCGGTGCTAAGTCGATAACGAACTCAATCTCCCTACTAGGCGATAATCCTGGTATCTCCTGAAAGACATCCTCAAAATCCCTCACAACTGGGATTGAGTCCAGAGAGACAACCACCTCCTGTGCGGTCTCTTCTTCAATATAATAGAGATGAGTACGCGATCCTCCCTCGGGAAGAGGCATCGCCACTAGGAACATCTCCTGTCCGAGAATGGAAAATAAGATAGTCCTCTCATAACAATCAATCATCGCCCTATAACCTGCCAATCAATCCATCCCTAGGATGACATCGTAACCCTCCATATCCAGCACCAGGAGGTCTGCCACTAGGCTCAATCTCCTGATCATAACGTCCACACCCTTAAAATCGAGTGTATAAGGGACCCACTACCCATTGGTGACTCCACACACATAAGATGAGTGTCGGCTGTCTCTAAGACGTCGGTTGCTCATGAAAATCTAGTGGCAATAAAGGAATGTGTCGCCCCCATGTCAAACAGAATACTACCCTCTAGCCCATGGATAGGAAACGTACCCCTGACTATCGGTGGTGCTGAAGGTGCTGGATGGAAAGGAACATCTCGAACGTTGAACACACGCCCGTAGTGCATCTGGCCTGGCTGCTGCTGTGGAGCCTGTGCTGCTATTTGGGCTAACGGAGCCTACTGCTCCTGTTAGGCACCCTGTTGTTCTCACCTGTCTTTCTGTGGACAATTCCTACTCTTGTGACCTTGTTGGACACACGTGAAACACTATCCTGGAAACTCCCTCTACCCTTGGCCCTGTCGACCTTGGCCTTGCTGGCCTTCCCCATGGTTCCCTTGGCCCTGTCGACCCTGAGGAACTGGCTGCTAGGTCCCTTGCTAGCAATATCTATCAAATTGATGCCTCCCATGACTAAACCTCTTGGCAGAGTTCCCCTGTCGGGAATCATGCCCTAGCTGACCCACTGTCTGCTGTTGATGTGTGTTATTAACACTACCTCCATCCAATTTGACCGGTTGGATGGGCTCACCTCTCTTGCTTCCCTTCGCATGGAAGTGATGATCCTGACAGTGTAGTAAAGCGGTGTTGATGACATCTATATAAGTCATTAATGCCTGATTACCGATCAAATGGTGCCTGATTCTCTAGGCCAAGCCCTTCATAAATTTTGACTTCTTTCGCTCCTCATTGCTTACCTCGTTTGTCACAAAGTTGGATAAACGGGTGAACTCATCCTCGTAATCAGCAACTGAGCGATCACCCTGAACTACCTCACTGAATTTCTTCCTCATCTCAGAATCTACCGCTGGTGGAAAGTACTTGCAGTCAAACCGCACCCAAAACTCAGAAATTGCCATTGCGTCCTTCTCCTCGGCGATGGTTACTGACTCCCACCACTGTAAGGCCGCTCCCGACAGACAGAAAGTAGCGAGCATTTGTTTTTATACCTTGGTACACTTAAGTATGTGTATGTGGCGCTGGATATTTTTCTTCCAGTTGCACGCCTCCACTACATCAATACTACCCTAAAACTCAGGTGGATGCCCTTTATGAAATGTCTCTTTAACTTGTTGCCAAGTAGATGGCCCTTCTGAGGCCTGAACTGCCAGTGCCATGGGAGGTGGTACCTAGGGCTGTGGAAAATTGGCTTCCATGACCCTCATCACTATCTCAATCGTCTGAGCCACTATCATTGCAACCTGAGTAGTGGAAATCAACTCGGGTGGGGGTGGGGATGGCGGTACCTGTGGCTCCTGATGAGCCTCCCTCACTTCCTCCCTGGCCTCATCCCTTTCCGCTCGCTGTCTCCTTTGTGGCATCTGAAAATAGATCGAATTGTATAAGTACACAGTTTATACAAAATCTAATAGCAGATGTACGATATCTCAAAAGCGAAAAATAAATCAATAGTTCTAATAGTAGGGCTCTAATACAACTGAACGCTACACTGAAATGAGTAAGCCATACAGATCCTATGGACACTAGAACCTGATGCTCTGATATCATCTGTGACACCCTGCCTAATTAAACCTTGGGTGATCAAGCCTTAATTTAATTTATAACAGGTTTCTTAAATTGTTCATTCTTAGCATCACTGTCGAAAACTTTTTAATTACTAACAACTTAAGTGAAATTAAGCTAGTGCCAAATTTTATCTTCATTAAACAGATAAAACATCTCATGAAAAAATAATATAAATCAATTAGTACTAAAACCAACCATCATAAATAACTAAATAAAATAAAGCCTTGCCAAAAACCACGGATGAAATGAAATTAACTCAAAATTCGACGAATCAAAATAACTGCAAATGTAAAGAGTGGACAACATGTCCCAAACTGAGAATACTAAAACTGAGATCCTATACTAGATCTGAAAAGAGAATCGTCTAAGCAAAGCCGTGCAACATCCACCTATGCTGCAGCTCCGAAATCCCTTAAATGAAGTCACATTGGGTGTCCCTATGGCTGGCACCTAAAAGGTTTTTAAACAATATTTTATGTAGCAAGAGTTAGTACTTAAAATATTTTAAAGATATTTTGCAAGAAATTATCACAAATATGAGTTATTGATTATACATGTTAAGACTTCGTACACTCTCTTGAGTTTTCTCACCCCTCTCCTATAGTGCATGCCTAACATTGGTACTTAGTCGACCTAGCTACACTACCCAAGCTAACTAGTCTAAGATACTCCACTGCACTTATTTACTCTTAAAGTTCCCATATCACCCGCGCAGTATTTTCATAATCATCGTATCTCATATGTTATATATGTAGAGAACTTATTCATCTCTTGTTATCTTTGTTCTTTTTATAATTAAATCTCACTACTTAATTACTACTTAAATGTGATCAGTCCATCTTATTATCTACTATCTCATGTCAGTAGATTATACATACAGTATACATTTATGCGATAACCCGACTAATTAATTACTCGGTAGCTACTCCTTTATTCAATTTAATACAAATTGTCAAGTTGGTTCAGTTCATAGCATCATTGTCGAAAACATTTTCAAAGAATTACTAGCCACCTAATATTTAAAAAGTGAGTTGTCAAATTTAACTAAGTTAAATTAACATGCAACCGATTAAATTATTAGCTAACGATACCACAATCACATCACAGTCACAACATAATAATATTGGACTAATAAATGAGTCTGGAGTAACACTCCTCTGAATAATCCAAATATTGAATAAAAACCAAATACAAAGTCTGAATAGTTAAAAAACTCCAAAACTGAAATGAAACTGAAAGTATAAAAAGTTGTCTCTAAATGGAAAGGGGCGACATGCCCTAACAGATGAATGAATTCTAAATACAATCAATGTAGAATATGGAGGCGTCTACTATCGAGATCTTGTAACATCCACAACAGCTACAACACGTCAATGGAATAGAACTCCTATGCTTGGCGTCCCTGTGGCTGGGCACCTAAAAGGTTTTACAAGAAAAATAGATTTGAAAGCAAACGGGTCAGAGCCCGAGGTGAAAACAGTTTAAAAATAGCAAGGGTTTAATTGCATTAAACAGTGAATATTATATACATGTTAGTTAAGTGCTCTCACATGAGTTACTCACCCCTCAACTAATGTGCACGCCTAACGTGTATCCTTAACCTGTCCTAGTTATGTCGTTCACTATCTAGTATGTACCACTTTCCATCCTCACATTAATAATATAGGGGTTTATTCACACCGATCTAACATATCCGGCGTGTAACTCACCTTTCCACTGATAAGATTAATTTATAACAATTACGGTAGGAAATTCTCATTTTAAATCCCATTCAAAATGCCTCAACAATTTATATTCACACTTTAACAAAGAGTCCATTATAATCACTAGTCTATTCTTCTAAGAACAAATATACGAATAAGTCACCCCTAGGCAAAGCTACGGTGCACACATACTCTGCTATCGAATCCCGGTACATCATGTACATAAGGGCTACATATTCCGAATCTCTCAGGAATCGTTTCAATAAGAAAAACCACACATATTGGAGGCGAACATAGTTCACATACCCATGGATCACGCACATACCTACGCTCCCATGGTCATCTGACTTTTTAACTCACAAATAAGTCATTTGCAACCCTATGTCCTTGAGGTACTAATCTAAATCCCCCCGTAGGCACACAAAGATTAGATGGTCCTATTCCGAAAGCCGACCTCTCGTGATAGAAAGTATGGTAGGTATGTTATACACATAATAATTTATATACTAAGCATTCACACAACTTAAATAAATTATAATATTATTCAAGGTATGTTCTCAACCCTATACCATTAATCCAATTCGTACAGTCTCATACTTTCGGATGATATATAATATATTTCACCGATATGTCTCACGTCGTATAGTTTCAAGTACTTAAAACCTAACCGAAAAGGTTACTAAGTCCCCTATTATTCCCACATATTAATTCAATACTGTTGAGGTCCATATTTCTGTCTCTAACCTTAAATTATCAACTATATAGATTAAATTCCTTTACTCGAAATCTCTAATAGTAATTCACTCATTCGACCCTAGTAAGTCTAACATAAAGTCCCAATTCAATTCTGATATAATTCGGGCCCCATATACACCCCTACTGGTCTTCCTTAAATCTAACTGTGTTCATAAGGTCCCCACCAATAACTTTCAAGGGTCGAAATTGCTTAAATTCAAAAAGGGAAAAAATATCACAATTTTTGGGGAGGTGGATCGATCGATCATGAATGTCGATCGATCGATCACGAATGTCGATCGAATAGTTACAGCCCACGTTTTTCTGCGTTTTTAGCCCTAGTTTTCTCTCCAATCTCCATTACATGAATCCATTCTCCAAAGTAAACGTACTACATGTCATACCATCCTAATTACCACCTTTCTAACGTTCCAGAACTATCAAATCATCTCAAGAATAACATATATATCGATATATTCATCAAACTTTTCATGTTCAACCCTAGTTTAGTTTCTTCCAATTCAAGACAACCCAAAACTAAATTTTTTATCCGGGATTTTTATTACTAAGGTTCTGATTTCAATCTTTATTAGTTCCAGAATTTAACTACATGCAAATCCTACCCATATTCAAGATTTACTTCTCCCAATTCATGAAATTATCAATCTTCATGTCTAGCTTTCAATCCTAATCTACATGGACAATATATTTGCTGAAACTTAATGAAATCAAATCACTTGCCTTATAATTGGTGTTCTGATCTGCTGGTGATGTTAAAGGCTGGTTCTCTTCCTTCATCCGATCACAATTTTCGTCGAAAAGTGGTGGTGGGTGGTGGTTATGGCTTGTTACCCTCCTGTAACCTCTCCTCTTTCCCACGTTGCCCACTTCTTCTTTTTTTTTTTTTCTGATAATGGCCCTAATGGCCCTCATAGTAAGTGCTAAATAAACCCTAAAATTTATGGGTTCAAATCCCTTAAAATTTAAAATGACTAAAATACCCTCCCGGGTTGCCGGTTTGGCCTAAAAATGCCCGAGGACCCAAACTAAATCCCCGGCTAGTGTTTTCCAATTATTTCGACCCCTCCGGACACGTTGGCATCCTCAAAGTGACAATATAAATGATAAAATTATAATTTACTTCTAAATCTAATTCAATTGATTCCTGACGCGACTCACACGCGCGTCCCAACTTAATTTCCTGAATTGTGGTATTTATGACACGCGACAATTTTAATAAATTCCATAATAACATATTACCATAATCACTCAGTAATATTCAACATTATCATCATATTTAAATACTCACTCTCGTCTCGCTAGTTATTTAAATCCGAATTAATTTCCAATTAATTATCCCAAATTAATTTAATTAATTCCATAATTAAAAGCAATTTCATTTAATTAATCTCATAATAAAAAGCAATAAAATTACGGGGTATTATATACTTCCCCCCTAATAACGGAATTTCGTCCCGAAATCCAGAAAAGTAGGCATACCTGAAAAAATTTGGTAACCTCCAATACGCAAAACAAAATATAGTGAAAGGCTCAATCACTACAGCCCTCGCTTCACAACAAGCTTGTTGAACACTCTTGACACTTATCATTTATAGGGTTACACCTCAATAAATGCACCTCACATTGTGCTATTACTAAACAACATTCGAATAAGAATAGCCTACACATCATTGGTCGTATTATCTCAATATTATTGGGAGATCGTACTTAACTTCGTATCAACTCCCGCATTTATTTAAACACAAAACTCCCATCCTGGGAGAACCATAGAACATCTGACTCCTCTTGTCCATTCTTCGAATCTCAATTCCCAGCAGTGTGACTTTTACACAGGGAATAAGCCACTTAAGACAGTTTGTGGTTATCCCATTATAGTCATCGGACTCTAACTTCTGACTGCTCCAACACTCTGATAATCCTCTCACCTCTAAACAACCAGAGGAAGAATGGTAAGGTCTATCCACTTGAAACCGCAGTAAGCACCTTGTCCATTATAAATAGGTATGGGTTCTTTCACACAACTTTCCTATTAGGTAATATTCTCTCCCCATTACCATATTATACTTCACTTACGATCTATACCCGTTGTGGAAATCAAATGATCGTAATGAGTCCAAAATTTACTTTCATACAGTTCCACCAGTCGTCAATCACCTTGTGCCTATTCCTTAGCTATCGGTGAAACAACTTTCTCAAAATGAAACTATTCCCACTACTTCCTTATACCCCATGTTGAAGGTGGGTCCCAAGAATCTCATCCTAGTTCAGAATAATAATGGGTAGGACCACATACCGGTGCGGTCACTATCTAATAGTGTAACTCACTGAAGGGTATAACAATATCTTTCATTTTTGATAACTCGTTCCACACATTCGAAGGAACTCGTTACTTATCTTTATGATTGTAACCCATCAAAGAAATTTACCAACTTGACTCTTCAGCTACTAGAATCGTCGGCTCGACACCAAGTTTATGGTTGTTACCCTTACTCCAACCGATATACTACTTACTATACCCCTTTCAACACCGACTTTCATGTCTAACTCCTTCTATTAAGTGGTACTTAATAACCCTCTACTTATCTCGGCGTTTACCAAAATTTCTGACCCGTGCACTTTTCCCCATATTGTGCACTTCTAGACTCTTTATACCTTATTGACATCCTCAATCTATTTATGCTTAAGCCACCATCAACATTCGATTGGGTGAAACTTCGCTCCAAATTGTCCATAATAATTAAATATTTGTCTTCTCAAGGGATACCCCTTTTTTAAATGGCTTCCCACTACCCTTTAACTAATTTTTGGAGGTGCTACTCCAATCGCACATGAGTATACTTATTATCATCCTTCTCTTACGACGCTTAATCCATTCTACCTCTACTATTTTTTAATATCAGTCTGACAAGTATAAATCTCACTCATGTATATTTCTCTTCTTCCAGCAATTATCACATCAGTAAACCAGGGTGTCTACACCCCTTATAACGCACGCATATGTGCTTAAACATCACATACACTTCATAAGTACTCCAAACTCTTTGATATCCCTTAATTTGCAACGTGGATATACCACTTGGGTATTCTCAATCACCCCCGAATTTGAAATTCTAAATCCTCCTAAGTATCATTTCATCTTTCAACCCGCCAATAATAAAACAAATTATTAGTACTTCCTCACCACACAACTAGCTCTACTGGCCTTATATCGTAATTTACCCTTTTAACTTCCAATTATAACTTCATACTTCCCTAACGACTGAGGAACGCACCTCATGGACGAATGGCCAAACATCTCCTTACTACCAACCCTACGCTAAGTTTAATGTGTGGGATGTCTCGCAAAGCGAAATCCAAACAAGGAACCCCCGTGATACACTACTCCCTAGCATTGTCGGTCATCGGAATCCTTTAGACGCCCAGTCCATAACCTATACCCCTATATTTCCGTCTCTTGACAACAAATTTACATCTCCTTCCGCAATTACACTTAAACAAGGAACTTCTTCTGAAAAACACTGTCTCTTAACATTGATGGTAATCACATTCCATAAACATCATGCAAATATAATCGGGCTCTCAAAATCCCGTCCCCAGACATGTAACTATGAGTATTAACTTCCACGTCTCTAAAGGGTTATATAACAATGCACTCTTCTTATTACCACATCCTGAACGTTAATTATAATAACCAGCTAAATTTGTTCGCTAAACAGTAAACTAAATACACTCCGATTTATATCAATAAAGTCCCTACACGTAAAGTCTCAACAATACATATATATACATATATAAAAATATATAAACGCAAGCCTGACCCTCTCGCAGATGGGGTCTCGTCAGAACACAACATTCTACACCAAGGTAGTAACCCCGATAGACTTCCAATATCCGAACACTATTGGTTTAAGCATATTATAAAAAATATAATTAGGATAATATCATACTCGTATAACACAACACTAAATTGAGAAATTTCAATAAGGTATGTACCACTATCGATACACCCATTCATCCTCCGCGGATCACACTAAAGGTAACCACACTATACCAGGAAAAATATTCACATAAATAATAACATTGTCGATGTACACACTAAAGTCGTTTCTCATGAGAATATAGCGATAAAAAAATGTAGTAACTCGTTCCTGTAACATATAACATGCGTCATTATCTGAGGATATAACTCCTACTTCTACCTTGCCAATCGCCCTAACTACTCAAATGGTTTCTGGACTTAACACACCTATCCCTACCAAATCGAAATTTTCCATAACTATTTCCCTTGCTAGGCACCATACCCTTATCCCTATAGTTGGAAAAATTTTAACGCACGGGTTTCATTCCCCACAAAATACCTCTACACATACTCCACTTATCTCCAGTCACATTGACCATATTAGGGTTGTCCTTATCTCGAATGTTGGTAGTCTCTACTCTGATGACTACTTCTGTTGTTCCCTTAGCTTTGATGACCCTAAGGAACACGCAACTGACTTTGATAACTCTTACTGAAATCACTATCGCTCGGTAATAATTTATCTATCCGAATCATTTAAATGGGTCCCCTAATGGGTCTCCCCCTTTAGGTGCTTCTTCAACACCGTTTTCCCCAGTCTTACTCTATCTAAATTCTTCGATTCTTGTAGCTCCCCACACGAGGAAGCATTTACCTCCATATTAACAAAATGCGACATTGTTACCATCTACATTGGTCGTCCATGAAGAATTCCCCAGAAGTTCTAACAATTCTTCTTGTAAGCTAGTTTTCCCCTTTAATGTCCTCTTCTCCATTTCACCTAGTTCATCCGGTGTAAGGTTCGCTAATTAATTAAATTTCTTTTCTCAAAGTGACCTCTGTTCGACCCTCTTGTGTGAGTTCAGAACAACGTCCCATCTTATCCTGAACATCTGATGAAGGAACTTATGGTCAAACCATACGTATGCACCTTCTTTTGAAAAAACATTCCACTTCTAAGTGTGGTGGTTGCCTCTCCCCATTTTAACTCTACTCTTACGAGCTACAAAAAAATTTACCTAAAATTTTCACTCCCGATTTGTCGTACCCCGACATATGACCAAACCTTTGGATATTTTACCTTCGTTGGCTAACACATGCCATTTTCGCATTTCTAGAATTTCCACTACTGGTTCTCTTCAATATTTCGTCTAACTCTCTCCCATTCCAACCTTGCTGGGTGAGTCTAATTTGACCCCACTTTTTTATTATAGGGGTTACTGAAAGCCATATGTTGTGCCTTAGCCGTCTTTACCGTTCTAGATTTTGTACCATGATAGGGGTGACCTCAACTACGGCCATTATCTTTTAATATAGCTTATAACCTTAACTGAGCTTTGGCTCCTGTAGTCCACCCAACTCGCATGACACACTGCATTGTTCGGCACATGAACACACCCGAATGCAAATAAGATTCACTATCATATACATTATAGAAGGCAAGCTCACTAAAGAAATCAACAATCCTAATCATAGGGCTCTATATCAAAGAAAGCTACGCTGGAAGCATAATAATCCACACAAATCCTAAAGGACACTAGAACATGATGCTCTGATACCACCTATGACACCCCGACTAATTAAATACCGGGTAGCTACTCCTTTATTCAATTTAATACAAAATACAAGTTGGTTCAGTTCATAGCATCACTATCGAAAACATTTTCAAACAATTAGTAGCCACCTAATATTTAAAAAGTGAGTTGTCAAATTTTATTAAGTTAAATTAACATGCAACCGATTAAATTATTAGCTAACGATACCACAATCACATCACAGTCACAACATAATAATAATGGACTAATAAATGAGTCTGGAGTAACCCTCCTCTGAATAATCCAAATACTGAATAAAAACCAAATACAAAGTCTGAATAGTTAAAAAACTCCAAAACTGAAAGTATAAAAAAGTTGTCTCTAAATGGAAAGGGGCGACATGCCCTAACAGATGAATGACTTCGAAATACAATCAATGTAGAATATGTAGGCATCTACTATCGAGATCCTGTAACTTCCACAGCAACTACGGCACGTCAATGGAATGGAACTCCTATGCTTAACGTCCCTGTGGCTGGGCACCTAAAAGTTTTTACAAGAAGAATAGATTTGAAAGCAAACGGGTCAGAGCCCGAGGTGAAAACAGTTTAAAAATTGGAAGTGTTTAATTTCATTAAACAATGAGTATTATATACATGTTAGTTAAGTGCTCTCACATGAGTTACTTACCCCTCAACTAATGTGCACGCCTAACGTGTATCCTTAACCTGTCCTAGTTATGACGTTCACTATCTAGTATGTACCACTTTATGTCCTCACATTAATAATATAGGGGTTTATTCATACCGATCTAACATATCCTGCGTGTAACTCACCTTTCCACTGATAAGATTAATTTATAACAATTACGGTAGAAAATTCTCATTTAAATCCCATTCAAACGGCCTCAACAATTTATATTCACACTTTAACAAAGAGTCCATTATAATCACTAGTCTATTCTTCTCAGCACAAATATACAAATAAGGCACCCCTAGGCAAAGCTGCGGTGCACACATATTCTGCTATCGAATCCCGGTACATCATGTACATAAGGACTACATATTCCAAATCTCTTAAGAACCGTTTCAATAAGAAAAATCACACATATTGGAGGCGAACATAGTTCACATACCCATGGATCACGCACATACCTACGCTCCCATGGTCATCTAACTTTTTAACTCATAAATAAGTCATTCACAGCCCTATTTCCTTGAGGTACCAATCTAAATCCCTCCGTAGGCACACAAAGATTAGATGGCCCTATTCCGAAAGCCGACCTCTCATGATAGCAAATATGGTAGGTATGTAATACACATAATAATTTATCTACTAAGCATTCACACAACTTAAATAAATTATAATATTATTAAAGGTATTTTCTCAACCCTATACCATTAATCCAATTCGTACACTCTCATACTTTCGGATGATATATAATATATTTCACCAATATGTCTCACGTCGTATAGTTTTAAGTACTTAAAACCTAACCGAAAAGGTTACTAAGTCTCCTATTATTACCACATATTAATTCAATACTCTTAAGGTCCATATTTCTGTCTATAACCTTAAATTATCAACTATATAGATTAAATTCCTTTACTCGAAATCTCTAATAGTAATTCACTCATTGGACCCTAGTAAGTCTAACATAAATTCCCAATTCAATTCTGATATAATTCGGGCCCCATATACACCCCTACTGGTCTTCCTTAAATCTAACTATGTTCATAAGGTCCCCACCAGTAACTTTCAAGGGTCGAAATTGCTTAAATTCAAAAAGGGGAAAAATATCACGATTTTTGGGGAGGTGGATCGATCGATCAAGAATGTCGATCGGTCGACTATGAATGTTGATCGAACAGTTACAGTCCACGTTTTTCTGCGTTTTTAGCCCTAGTTTTCTCTCCAATCTCCATTACATGAATCCATTCTCCAAAGTAAACGTACTACATGTCATACCGTCCTAATTACCACCTTTCTAACGTTCCATAACTATCAAATCATCCCAAGAATAACATATATATCGATATATTCATCAAAGTTTCCATGTTCAACCCTAGTTTAGTTTCTTCCAATTCAAGACAACCCAAAACTAAATTTTTTTATGCGGGATTTTTATTACTAAGGTTCTGATTATAATCTTTATTAGTTCCAGAATTTAACTACATGCAAATCCTACCCATATTCAAGATTTACTTCTCCCAATTCATGAAATTATCAATCTTTCAAGTCTAGCCTTCAATCCTAATCTACATGGACAATATATTTGCTGAAACTGAATGAAATCAAATCACTTGCCTTATAATTGGTGTTCTGATCTGATGGTGATGTTAAAGGTTGGTTCTCTTCCTTACTCCGATCACAATTTTCGTCGAAAAGTGGTGGTGGGTGGTGGTTATGGCTTGTAACCCTTCTGAAACCTCTCCTCTTTCTCACGTTGCTCACTTCTTTCTTTTTTTGGCTGATAATGGCCCTCATAGTAGTTGCTAAATAAACCCTAAAATTCGTTTGTTCAAATCCCTTAAAATTTAAAATGACTAAAATACCCTCCCGAGTTCCCGGTTTGGCCTAAAAATGACCCGGGACCCAAACAAAACCCCCGGCTAGTGTTTTCCGATTATTTCGACCCCTCCGGACACGTTGGTGGACTCAAAATAACCATACGGATGATAAAATTATGATTTACTTTTAACTTTAATTTAATTGATTCCTGACGCGACTAACACGCGCGTCCCAACTTAATTTTCCGAATTGTGATATTTATGACTCGCGACAATTTTAATAAATTCAATAATCACATATTACCATAATCACTCAGGAATATTCAACATTATCATCATATTTAAAAACTAACTCTCGTCTCGCTAGTTGTTTAAATCCGAATTGATTTCCAATTAATAATCCCAAATTAATTTAATTAATCCCATAATTAAAAGTAATTTCATTTAATTAATCTCATAATTAAAAGCCATAAAATTACGGGGTATTACATACTTCCCCCCTAATAACGGAATTTTGTCCCGAAATCCAGAAAAGTAGGCATACCTGAAAAAATTTGGTAACATCCAATATGCAAAACAAAATATAGATAAAGGCTCAATCATTACATCCCTCACTTCACAACAAGCTTGTTGAACACTCTTGACACTTATCAGTTATAGGGTTACACCTCAAAAAATGCACCTCACATTGTGCTCTTACTAAACAACATTCGAATCAGAATAGCCTACACATCATTGGTCGTATTATCACAATATTATTGGGAGAACGTACTTAACTTCGTATCAACTCCCGCGTTTATTTAAACAAAAAACTCCCATCCTGGGAGAACCATAGAACATCTGACTCCTCTTGTCCATTCTTCGAATCTCGATTCCCGTCAGTGTGACTTTTACACAAGGAACAAGCCACTTAAGACAGTTTGTGGTTATCCCATTATAGTCATCGGACTCTAACTTCTGACTGCTCCAGCACTCTGATAATCCTCTCACCTCTAAACAACCAGAGGAAGAATGGTAAGGTCTATCCACTCAAAACCTCAGTAAGCACCTTGTCCATTAAAAATAGGTACAGGTGCTTTCACACAAGTTTCCTGTTAGGTAATATCCTCTCCCCATTACCATATTATACTTCACTTACGATCTATACCCGTTGTGGAAATCAAATGATCGCAATGTGTCCAAAATTTACTTTCATATGGTTCCACCAGTCGTCAATCACCTTGTGCCTATTCCTCGACTATCGGTGATAAAACTTTCTCGAAATGAAACTATTCCCACTACTTCCTTATACCCCATATTGAAGGTGGGTTCCAAGGATCTCATCCTAGTTCAGAATAATACGGGGTAGGACCACATACCGGCGCGGTCAATATATAATGGTGCAAGTCACTCAAGGGTATAACAATTTCTTTCCTTCTTGACAACCCGTTCCACACATTCGAAGGAACTCATTACTTATCTCTATGATTGCAACCCATTAAGAAAATTTACCAACTTGACTCATCATCTACTGGAATGATCGGCTCGACACCAAGTTTCTGGTTGTTACCCTTACTCCAACCGATCTACTACTTATTATACCCCTTTCAACACCCTTCTATTAAGTGGTACTTAATAACCCTCTACTTTCCTCGGCGTATACCAAAATTTCAGACCCGTGCACTTTTCACCATGTTGTGCACATCTAGACTCTTTATACCAATCTATTTACGCGTAGGCCACCCTCAATATTCGATTGGGTGAAACTTCGCTCCAAATTATCCATAATAGTTAAATATTTGTCTTCTCAAGGGATACCCCCTTTTTAAATGGCTTCCCACTACCCTTGAACCAATTTTCGGATGTGCTACTCCGATCGCACATGAGTATACTGATTATCATCCTTCTTTTATGACACTTAATCCATTCTACCTCTACTATTTTGTAATATCAGTCTCACAAGTATAAATCTCACTCATCTCTATGTCTCTTCTTCCAGCAATTATCACATCAGTAAACCAGGGTGTCTACACCCCTTATAACCCACACATATGGGTTTAAACATCAAATACACTTCATAAGTACTCCAAACTCTTTATTTTCCCTCAATTTTCAACGTGGCTATACCACTTGGGTGTTCTCAATCACCCCCGAATTTGAAATTATAAATCCTCCTAAACATCATTTTATCTTTCAACCCGCCAATAATAAAATAAATTATCAGTACTTCCTCACCATACAACTGGCTCTACTAGCCTTATATCGTAATTTACCCTTTTAACTTCCAATTATAACTACATACTTCCCTAACGATCGAGGTACCCACATCATGGACGAATGGCCAAACATCTCCTTACTACCCACCCTACGCTAAGTTTCATGCGTGGGATGTCTCGCAAAGAGAAATCCAAACAATGACCCCCCCCCCCGATACACTACTTCCTAGCATTGTCGATCATCAGAATTCGTTAGACCCCCAGTCCATAACATGTACCCCTATATTCCCGTTTCTTGATAATAAATTTACATCTCCTTCCGCAATTACACTTAAACAAGGAAGTTCTTCCGAAAGACACTGTCTCTTAACATTGATGGTAATCACATTCCATAAACATCATGCAAATATAATCGGGGCTCTCAAAATCCTGTCCCGAGACATGTAACTATGAGTATTAACTTCCACGTCTCTAAAGGGTGATATAACAATGCACTATTCTTATTACCACATCCTGAGCATTAATTACAATAACTAGCTAAATTTGTTCGCTAAACTGTAAACCAAATACACTCTGATTTATATCAATAAAGTCCCTACACATATCGGGAACAATTATTCGAGACCACTATACTTTTTGAAGTCTCAACAATACATATATACAAATATATAACCGCGAGCCCTGCCCTCTCGCATATGGGGCCTCGCCAGAACAAAACATTCTACACTTATCAGCTCATTTTCTAAGTCTTTCTTTCAATGACTATGATGGACCTTAGTTCTCTACCTGCTAGTCTTTATCAAGTCCTTGGAAAGGTATAAAATCACTCTAAACTTCCCAATAAGTGACGTCCATTGAAGAAAATTCACTCAACAAAATTTTCCAGAAAATAACAGGGGTCGATCGATCGACCTTAATCATCGATCGATCGATCGACTGATGAATATCGATCGATCGATCTTCATAGTCGATCGATCGGTTGTTCTGTGTAGTTTCGTCCTATTACATTTTTCTTAAGTTTTAACCACTAAAAACTCCATTAAACCTTATAAAACTCCCTATTAACATAACCAATAAACTTATATATGTATAGAGACTATTCCTAACGTGAATATATCATCAAATCTCTACGAAAATAATCCAAGAACCACCAATATCCTTATTTTATCAAAACCCTAGATATATGGCTTCTTTATCTTAAATCATCACATACTCACAGTTATATTTCGTAATAGCAATCAAATTTATTCTGTTATTCAATTCTCTACAAGTGTCAATCTAACTACATGCAAGTCCTATCCCAAACGTGCATTTAAATCAAATCCTTCTTCAAGAATTATTCACAAAACCATTTATTCCCCTCGTCTTATGCATGGATATTATAACTCAGATTTAAATTTTATAAATAACCACTTGCCTTGATTCAGAGATTATCTTATTTCATGCTTAATGTAGAGTTTAATTATTTGTCCCCTTCAATCTTCACTCTCCAATTGCTTAAATTGCAAGAACTCATTTGAATCTCTCACACTTCTTGATGATGCAGGAAACAGCACCATCAGACAAGGTGTTGACAAGCACAAGCAAGTGCTAGAAATGGCAGCATACGAGAATATATATATATATATATATATATATATATGTAGAAGAAGGTAAGGAGAAGAGGATAAAAACTTGAATATAAGTGGTTTAGCCAATCTGGCCTACGTCCACTGTGAGTGTGTGTGAATAATATCACTGAATGAAGGCACTAATGGCCATGGATACAATCTCTCAAGCTTTCTCTCTCTACTTTGTAAAATGACAGAGTTTTAGCTAGGGTTGCAATTATCGATCCTTTACAATATTGAGGATGACCTCAATATATAGTGCCTGGGGGGGTGCAATGTATCCCACAAGTATTCCATGTGCATGTACATGGAGATCCAGCAAGTGCAAGGATGAAACCTGGCTGATCTTAACTAAGTATTGATGACCTCAATATTCCCCCACGTGGAGGGAATGGTTAAGTTATAACAGATTTGTCGATGTGTTCTAAGCCATACATGTGCGTGTAGATGCTCGATTGTCTTTGCTTGGTACCAACCTCGGCCTGGATGAGTACGAGGTTGGTGAAGTACGACCCTTGCCTTGGTTGAGGATTATATGATGACCTTGGCCTGAATGCCATCCGAGGTTAGATACCTGGAACATCGGCCCTGGACGAAATTATTTGGAAACTTGATGCTGAGTCTGCAAGACCATGTAATCTTAGGTAAAACTTATAACATTGGCTATGGCCGATGTTGTCGATGATTCTGATGGATAACCCATGTCCATGTTTACCTCAGATAATGCCCTGGACGAGGTGATGCTTGTAAAGTTAGTTGTGGCCGACCTGATGGATAACGGATCCCATGAGTAATATAGACCTCGACTGATGCTCAATTATGGGGGTACTTACGACATCGGTTGTGGCCGACCTGGTGAAGGACGACATCGCAGATGGGTAATCTCGAGCTCTTGTTACCTTAGCTGTCAATTAGGCTGAGGTTGATGTCTCTGAACTGGCAGGTACACTTTGGGCATATCAATCACCCCTAGCCCTAAGTTACCTATGTAAGTAGGTGACTAAGGGATATGTATGTCCGAGGTTGTATTCCCTTATGTACCAGTATCTCCTTGATAGGTGTCCACTTCTGAAGTGGATAGCATGCCTCATAGTGTAATGATGATGATTGCCTTTTGGGCACCCAAGGCAATGATGGGCATTGGGAAGTGTGCAACCAGTTTTGAGGGTTTAAAAACCCCTTTCCTTATATTTCTTCTCCATTTCTCTCACTTTTCCAGCCTGTGCACATTTGCATTCTCTCTCTCTTCCAGAGCTTGATCGAGGTTGTGTCTTGTGGATTTCTCTTATCAATCCTCTAATTCTTCACCTTGTATTTCATCAGGTATTGCTTATTACCTTTCCTTTGCCCTTTTTCACCCTTGTTTTTTCATTTCTTGTATTTTTTGGTGATAGTTTGAGTTTTCCGATGGCACTTTGAGTTTTCCGGTGGCTCTTTAAGTTTTTTGGTTGCCCTTGTTCTTGACTGTTCTTGGTTTGAATTTGACCAAAAACTAGGTTTTTATTCTTAATTTAAGTTGTCTTCAGTTTTTTATATGTGGTTTAGAGTCCAAGTGTAGGGTCACCTTCTTTATGCTTAGACGTCTTTATAAGCTCAAAGAAGATTTCCCCTCTCTCAGAGAGAAGATTTTTGCAAAAATTAGGCAGATAGAACTAGCCCAAGAGGAAGCATGTAGGGTTGAGGCCTTCCCCCTTAGGCCTATCTCCCCTCCACCTCTGAAGGTGATATACCCCTGAGCCATCCGAGCCTGCTGAGCCAGCAGAGGATCCAATAGACCCCACTCCCATGTCTGAGTCTGAGTCATCCACCTCAGACCCTATGTCCACTGATTCTTTCCAAGAGGCCATGGACTTCTTTATTAGGCAAGATCAGGTCCCTTATCAGGCCGAGGTCCAAACTCATGCCTCGTCCTAAAACGATGCTAGCTTTTCGTGAACTTCTTCTGATGTCGAGGTTGTGGGGCCGAGCGTGACTATTCCACCACCCATTAATGTTATTTCCCTGTCTACCGCCACAGGGGCTGAGTTGAGTACGACCTCTTAGCCTTTAGGCATCTCTATTCCATAGGTCCCTCTATCGTACTTAGGAGACCTCTGAGAGATGAGAGAGCCTTTGGTGGTCGAGATGGGGAAATCTGTGTGTACGAGCAGATGTATAAGTTGGGATTCCGTACCCCCGTCCATCCTTCGATCAGAGACATACTTTCCTATATTAACCTGGACCCTTCATAATTATCCCCCAATGCCTGGAGGGTGATGATTGGTGCTATTGTCCTCTGGAAGGCAGTCCATTACTCAGACCTTCCAGTTAGGGTCTTCACAGGATTCTATGTCCCATCCTCTGTTAAAAACCACCCCAGCTATTAGCACTTCCTTGCTAGGAAGTCTGACAATAAAATGTTGTTGGTTATCCAGACTTCCAATCATAACTGGAAACCACGGTATTTTTTTACCTCAAGGGCGTGGGAATTGGGTTCTTATGCCACCTCTTCATCACTTGAGCCGAGGACACCTCTGAGGTGGGGGAAGGTATCAATTGCTGCCAAGGCCGACCCTAGGCTTAGCCAGGATAACTCATAAAAGGTGAAGGATCTTCAGGATTAGGGGGAGAACGGTTGGCTGGTAAAATACGAGCATCTGATGGCCCCCTACTATCTCTCTGAGACTGGCTTGGGGGGAGTCCTCTAACCGAGATTCGTAAGTATTATTTTCTATAAGTTGTACCTCTTCCTTTTTGATATCTCTGATTTCCTAACTCAGGTCCATGTTTTACCGAATGCCCAGAAGGAACCTTGGATGACTTGTGGGAGATGTTTGCCCCCAGTCCCCTTAAAATGATAAAGAAGGCAGGGCATAATGCATCCCCTCCCCCCAAATAGAACGTCGGCACGTCCAAGGCCGACGCTACTAAGAAAAGGAAAACCCCCCGCTGACTCGGAGGATCAGAGGCCGAGTAAGAACCAAAAAGCAAATCGTGCCATCCCAATCTATTCTGATGATGCATTGGCTGCTCATTTGGAGCAGCTGAAGATCAGTGACAGACTAATAGGTCATGGTATGAAGGCTATAAATGCCATCGGCTCTTTGATGACCAATGCATATAAGAATTTTTTACGCTCTATATATACCCATCTGCTGGCCGAGATTTGCCTTCAAAAGTTTATCCAGGTAAAAACTTGTACTTTATTCCAAGTGTAACCTCGTCTTTAAAAGGATTAAGGCTTGAACTCATACATCTGACTTTGTTTTGCAGGTTCTTCTCTCTATGCACCAATTCATTGATTGGACCCTGAGGAAGTAGCCCCTTATCGAGAAGGGAAAAGGGGCCCAGAAGGTGGAAGCCTCAGTAAATGCAAAGGTTGAACATCTGAAGACAGCCTTGGCTGAGTTTGAGAATAAGGTGAAGCAGAGGGATAGGAACATAGCTAAGCTTAAGAAGGACCACACCTCTACTTTTCAGGCTGAAGATGACGTTCTTCAGGCAAAGGTTGATGACACAGTGAAGGCTGCCCTCGTGGATGCCTCTGAGAAGATCTTGGCCGACTACAAAGTCTTTGACCAGTTTATAAGCTTTAGCTTTGAATATCTTGAAAGAGGTATTAAGGCAACTGGGAAGTGGGCAACTTCAAAGGAGAAAGAATCAGGGAGCTTATCTGCCTCAGACTTTATTGGTCTAGGCTTTGTCGATCCTCGCTTTGCTCAGTCCTTACAAGAGGTTGAGAAGGAAGATGTTGCTCCCGCGGAGACTATGCGATTAGAAGCTACTGAGACTGGGAATGTTAACCATTAAGATGACAGAGCCAAGGTTACCAACATCGGCCAAAAGGACACCACTGTGACTGCAGACCCTTAAACCTTAATTTGTGAAGCTTAACTTGTAATTTTTGTTTTTTATCTGTAGTTTTTGTAAACTCTGACATCATGCTTTGGTACATTGTATTTGCAGCTCTGAATGTTTCATGTAATGTCATATTCTTCAATGGATTTTGCTTTTTTCAATAAATTCCCTTTCTTGCATGTTGTCCTAAAGGTCTAAGGTCATCAAACTAATATGTTACCCCCCTAAATTTCACTAAATTAATGATGCTTGAGGTCTGAGGTCATCAAACTAAGATGTTACCCTCATAAATTTAACTAAATTAATGATGTTTAAGGTCTGAGGTCACCAAATAATGATGTTTTACCTCAAAATGTATCACCAAATTAGTCATGTTTAAAGTCTGAGGTCATCAAATTATGATGTTTCACCTCATAATTTTCACCAAATTAATGATTTTTAAGGTCTCAGGTTATCAAACTAAGATGTTATCCTCATAAATTTTACCAAATTAATGTTGTTTAAGGTCTGAGGTCACCAAATTATGATGTCTCACCTCAGACCTTGTCACCAAATTAAGATGTTTAAGGCCTGAGGTCATAAAATCATGATGTTTACCTCATAAATTTCACCAACTTAATGATGTTTAAGGTCTAAGGTCAGCAAATATGATGTATTATCTCAGACCTTGTCACCAAATTATGGTGTTTAAGGCCTGAGGTCATAAAATCATGATGTTTACCTCATAAATTTCACCAAATTAATGATGTTTAAGGTCCGAGGTCACCAAATATGATGAATCACCTCAGACCTTGTCACCAAATTATGATGTTTAAGTTCTGAGGTCATCAAAGTATGATGTTTCACTTCATAATTTATCACCAAATTGATGATTTTTAAGGTCTGAGGTCATCAAACTAAGATGTTACCGTCATAAATTTCACCAAATTAATGTTGTTTAAGGTCTGAGGTCATCAAACTAAGATGTTACCCTCATAAATTTCACCAAATTAATGATGTTTAAGGTCTGAGGTCATCAAACTAAGATGTTACCCTCATAAATTTTACCAAATTAATGATGTTTAAGGTCTGAGGTCATCAAACTAAGATGCTACCCTCATAAATTTCACTCAATTAATGATGTCTAAGGTCTGAGGTCATCAAATTAAGATGTTACCCTCATAAATTTCACCAAATTAATGATGTTTAACATCCCTCATAAATTTCACCAAATTAATGATGTTTAAGGTCTGAGGTCATCAAGCTAAGATGATGCCCTTATAAATTTCACCAAATTAATGATGTTTTAAGGTCTAAGGTCATCAAATATGATGTATCACCTCAGACCTTGTCACCAAATTATGACGTTTAAGGTCTGAGGTCATTAAATTATGATGTTTCACCTCATAATTTATCACCAAATTAGTGATGTTTAAGGTCTGAGGTCATCAAACTAAGATGTTATCCTCACAAATTTCACCAAATTAATGATGTTTAAGGTCTGAGGTCATTATATATGATGTATCACCTCAGACCTTGTCACCAAATAATGATATTTAAGGTTTGAGGCCATCGAACTAAGATGTTACCCTCATAAATTACCACTAAAGCATGATGAAACAAAGTATAGACACGAGAACTGCTCTTTTCATTAACATTCTCTTCATAAAATGATACGTGTATTACAAAAAAAAACTGCTACATCATATGTAATACTTCTTCAGGTGATCAGCGTTCCATGGATTGGAGAAAGGTTCCCCTTCGAGATTTTCTAGCCGGTAGGTACCGGGTACAACCTCATCGACTACTTTATAAGGACCATGGCAGTTTGGGTGAAGCTTGTTTCTCTTCTGTACCGTCTTCTTCAGCACTAGGTCTCCTATAGCTATAGGTATTGATTTTACCCTTTGATTGTAGAATTTTGATGTTCTCTGCTGGTAGGCTGCCTATATGATCTCAGTGTCTTCCTTTCTCTCCCCAATTAGATCCAAGTCAAGTCTTCTTTCTTCCCTATTCCTCTGAGGGTCATAGGTCTGAACTCTATGGGTGGGGAGTCCTACCTCTGTAGGTATGACGACTTCTGAACCATGGGCCAACATAAATGGGGTTTACCCCGTTGGTGTCCTTGCCATTGTTTTTTAGGCCCATAGTACTGCATAAATCTCTTCTGTCCGTATCCCCTTGGATTCTTTTAACCTCTTCTTATTCCCATCAAGGATTGTTCGGTTCGTGACTTCAGTTTGCCCATATGCCTGGGGTCGGCCAGGAGAGGAGAAGAGTTGCTTAATCCCCACTCTTTCATAATATTTTTTTAAGGAATAATTCTTGAACTGGGTTCTGTTGTCTGAGATGATGGTATTTGGAAGGCCATGTCTGCATATGATACTCTTCCAGATGAACTGGAAGGTCTTCTATTCTGTAATCATGATCATCGGCTCAGCCTCTACCCATTTGAAGAAGTAATCAATTGTTACAATCAGAAATCGATAGTTGTTAGCAGCTCCTGGCAATGGTCCCACCAAGTCAATCCCGTATACTACAAATGGCCAAGGAGAAGTGATTGACGTCATAGGTTGATGAGGTTGATGAGGGATAGTGGAGAATCTCTGGTATTTGTCACACCTCTTCACGTAGGCGGTAGCATCTTTGGCTAAGGTCGGCCACCAGTATCCCTGTGTAATTATCCTCTTGGCTAAAGGTCTTCCTCTTATGTGACTGGAGCAAGAACCCTCGTGTACATCCTGTAAGACATGGGGGACCTCTGTGGGATGGACACATCTGAGGAGAGGTAGTAGGAAGCCTTTTTCATACAGGATATCTCCTATTATTGAGAACTTGGCAGCTTTGTATCTCAATTTCCTCCTTTCTAACTTCGATTCTTACAGCTCTCATTGTCTTATGTATCTGATGAGGGGGTCCATCCATGATTCACCTACGTTCAAGTTGAGGCAAGAGCTGGCAACCTCTTTTTCCTCAATGGTCGATTTGAGCAGGATCTCGACTTGTATTGTCCTTTTGATGCATGTCCTTGTTGCTGAAGCCAACCTTGCTAATGCATCTGCATGACTGTTGTCTTGCCGAGTTACCCTCTTAATCTTTACCTCTTAAAGCCTTCTAGATTCCTTCTTACCCTTTTCAGGTATTTGGCCATCCTTTCATCCTTGGCATCATATACTCCAATATTTGGTTGATGAATAACCTCGAGTCACTATGTAATAGGAGTCGACCAACTCTAAGGTATTTTGCCAAGGAGAGCCCCACTATCAGCACCTCGTACTTGGACTCGTTGTTTAAAGCCTTGAAGTTGAACCTTAGCACATATTAAACGTCGGTACCATCCAGAGCTGACAGTATCAGCCCTGCACCGCTTCCACTCTCGTAAGAAGACCCATCAACGAATACGTTCCAAATATCTTCATTTGAAGAGAAGTTCCCCTCTGACAGGGTCCCTTGCTTGAATAGGTACATGTCTTCCTCATTCTCATCTACTACTCTTATGGCTCTGCTAGACGCAACCTCTTCCGAGTTTAGGAAGATGTTACTGTTTGATCCCTCTGTAATCTCTAGGCTATTCTCAATCTCAGCCTCCTCCTATGTGAACTCAGCAACAAAGTCTGCGAGTTCCTACCCTTTGATGGCTAACCTGGGTTGATAAACAATGTTATACTCTCCCAACTCGATGGCCCAGGTCATCAATCTTCCTGACTTATTGGGTTTGTGGATGACTTGCCTTAGTGGGGAATCGGTTAGGATAACCATAGAGTGGGCTTCAAAATAGGGCCTCATCTTCCTGAAAGCATGTATCAAGGCATAGGACAACTTCTCCATCTGAGGATAGTTTTTTTTGGATCCTTGAAGGGCCTTATTATTAAAGTATATAGGCCTCTGTACCCCATCGTCTTCCCGTACTATAACCTTTCCTGTCGTTGCCAATAGCTCCGCCATGGACTTGGGAGGGTCTTCTGCAAGATTCCACAACAACTTTCCTTTCTGAAGTCCTCCAATGAGGGCAATCATATCTATATTCTCTTCATAATCTTTAACCTCCAATTTTTCTTTGTTGAATCTAGCAATGTAGTCTCATAGGCTATCATTCATTCCTTGTTTGACGTACAGTAGATGAGTGGTCTTCTTTGAGGTCTTACCCCAAAATAAAAATTATGAATGAATCGTTTAGCCAAGCCCTTAAAGTTCTCGATGGAGTTCTTCGGAAGAGAGGTGAACCAAATGTTTGCAGCTCCCGTTAAAGTCCCAGAGAAGGCTCGGCACTTCATCTCATCTGGGATTGAATAAATATCCACTGCAGACTGGAACATCTCAATATGATGCACAGGGTTGGTACTACCATCATACTTGGGAGACATCGTAGGTGGTTTGAACTTCGCAGGGGTTGGGAAGTTCACTATCCTTGCCACGAATGGGGAACCCTCTGAGAAACCTCTTTGCAGTGGGTCTTGGCTTTTGATGAGGTCCGTTATCTTCTCTTCAAGACGTTGAATGGAAACGTTCCATGGCTTTGCAATGTCGGCCTGGCCGAGGTTGTCCCCATCCACCTCCAAGGGGTGAACTGAAGGTTCCCCAACCGCTACACAACGTCGGCTATTGACCTCCTCTTGATCCTTTTCTCGGCCTTGATGGGGTCAGTCGTGTTGGGGTCGACCATGATGAGGTCGATGTTACCCATCTTCCCTTTGTGAGACTACTACACTTATTGACTTGGATAACCTCTGCCTCGGGTCATTAACTGGGCCGAGACTTTCAAAGATCGACCCTCTGCTCAAGCAATCAAAGGCTGATCCTCTTTGCTGAGGACCACCATCTCTTCTGCCCCCACAACCTCTGCTCTGCTGAATAGGATGTACCGTGTTATTTGAAACCTCATACGGCTCCCAGCAGTCTTCTTGAGCATCCTTTGCCTCCATATCATCATACCTATCCTCAGGTCAAAGGTTTTCTTGCCTCCCTAGATGTAAACGCCTAGGGTCAGCAACATCCCTCCTCCATTAAGGAGTAGGTTGGTACTTTTGCGATACCTGGGTGGTCCCCTGGCTTCAGGATGGGGCTGAACAGCTGCCATAGTAATCATCTCCGGTGAGACCCCAGGTGGACTCATCATATTTTGACAGAGCTGTGCAAATTGCTCCTTCATCACTTGCTGTGTTGTGGCCAAGGACTTCCAGGTTGCTGCCACCTCAGCCATTTCAGAATGGGTTGGTGCCTGGCTAGAACTAGGTCCTCCGGCACCAGATGGTGGAGGAGGTGGTGGAAACTCCGGTTGTGAAGAAGATGAGCTTAATACAATAAAGGACCTCTTTCAATGGTGAAACAGCTCCCCACAAGGGGTGAGGCCAGGTTCACCACCAGAGTCTCCGATGAGGTTAAACAGAAAAAGAGGGAGAGATAGCTTCTCACTCCCACAGACGGCGCTAAAATGATGATGAAGGAAATAGCACTACCAGACAAGGTGTTGACAAGCTCAAGCAAGTGATGACAATGGCAGTAATGGAGAATATATATATATATATATATATATATATGTAGAAGGAGGTGAGGAGAAGAGGATAAACACTTGAATATAAGTGGTTTAGCCAATCTGACCTACGTCCACTATGAGTGTGTGTGAATAATATCACTGAATGAAGGCACTAATGGCCATGGATAAAATCTCTCAAGCTTTCTCTCTCTACTGTGTAAAATGTTAAAGTTTCAGCTAGGGTTGCAATTATCGATCCTTTACAATCTTAAGGATGACCTCAATATATAGTGTCTGGGGGGTGCAATATACCCCCCAAACATTCCATGTGCATGTCCATGGAGATCCAGCCAGTGCAAGGATGACACCTGGCTGATCTTAACTAGTAATGATGACCTCAATATTCCCCCACGTGGAGGGAATGATTTAATTATAACAGATTTGTCCACATGTTTCAAGCCATACATGTGCACGTAGATGCTCGACTGTCTTTGCTTGGTACCAACCTCAGCCTGGATGAGTACGAGGTTGGTGAAGTACGACCCTTGCCTTGGCTGAGGATTATATGATGACCTTGGCCTGGATACCAGTCGAGGTTAGATACCTGGAACGTCGGCCCTGGCCGACGTTGTCCGGAAACTTGATGCTGAGTTCGTAATACCTTGTGATCTTAGGTGAAACTTATAACATCGGTTATGGCCGATGTTGGCGATGATTTTGATGAATAACCCATGTCCATGTTTACCTCGGATAATGCCCTGGACGTGGTGATGCTTGTAAAGTCGGTTGTGGCCGACCTGATGGATAACTGATCCCATGAGTCATGTAGACCTCGACTGATGCTCAATCATGGTGGTACTTTCAATGTCGACAGTGGATGACCTCGTGAAGGACGAAATCGATAATGGGTAATCTTGAGCTTTTGTTACCTCGACTATCAATTAGGCCGGGGTTGATGTCTCTGAACTGGCAGGTACACTTTGGGCATATCACTTCTCTTTTATGCTTTGAGAATAACTTATGTTTTCTCTCAAATGGATTCTTCGTCAGTTATGAGGTTTCTAACCCTAATCTCTTATTTAATCAGATAATAAAAGACTCCAAAATTCGTAGGTCTTCTCACTCCTACATTTTAAAAGACTAAAACGCCCTTGAACGGTCCCGGCTTAGCCCAAAAATGTCCCGGGACCCAACTAGTATCACTGGGTATACTATTTTGACTATTTCGGCCCTTTCGGAGCTAACCGTGACCTCTAAATTATCATTTGAGTCACTAATATAATATTTCTTATCTCGATCTCTCGTTAGCCCATGTTTGGCTCTCGATTGAGATTTAAATCATATACGTCCATATCACTCGTTATGACATAAGGTAAATTCATAAGTTATTCATAAATCATTTTCAGTAATTCAACTTATAATATAAAATAATCTCATTTAACGTTTAGATCATTTTAAATTACTCTTCTCACGTAATTTAAATATAAGGTCACATTAAATTACTCTACTCACGTAATTTAAATTCTTTAACGTATTTTCTATTTAATCCCTTAATTAATTAAATTCTAAATACGTAGAAATATGGGGTATTACATTATGTTCGCTGAAACATTCTTATAATAAATATCTAAACTCCACCCATTCTAAATTTGACCCATTAATTCTCATCCCTTTACACCTACATTTGTCCAGAAATTCCCTCCTTGTGATCCCGTGAAGATCATCTCTTAATTCGAGTGGAATCTCTTGAAAACAATGTCAATTCTCGTGTTCATCTCCATTAACGCAACATGGAGTAGGCTTATTATAGAATGGATGAGAACTCCAATATCATTCGTATGACTCATTCGCTGGAAACCTCTATACCCAACAATAGAATGCATGAACACCTCAACATGACACCTACATAAATGCAACGTACTGGAACACATAGGAAATTATTCAATGCGGCTTTATTTTCCTATCCTGACATGACAATGGAATATGTACACCTTAATCACCCTTGGGAGATATTATGAAACCAAAATCATTTCAAGGATTATAGTTGATAACACCACAATTAATATATGGTCTCACTTCACTATATTCTCTTTAATGTACTTAAGATAAAAACTAGCACTCAATATATGAGGAGATATATTAAAAGGATCATATAATTTATAAAACTAACACATCAAGTGACTAAGAATTACAATGAATATACAAACATTCAAACAAAGTTATATAAATTCCATTATATATGCAAACATTCATCATCAATCAAGAAGAAAAAAGTCTATATCATCATTATCACCCAAGGAATGAGCTCATCTCAAGCAAGATCCACATATTCATAATCACCACAAGTTTAACCATAAATAGAACTCAACCTATGCCAAAGATCAACCTACTTCATCAATCAAGACTCAGGAGAAGTCTATCATAACCAATCATACTACTAAAACTCCTGATCACCATATAAAAGTAACATCAAATATTCCTTGCAAACTAGATAAATGATCAAATTCCAGAAGACCAATCAAGATCTTTGAAGGACTTTAGGAATGATTATAGTGATGTAAATGAACATATATAATCTTTTTTATGCTCAATCAAAACCATTTAAACCTTATCAAAAGATTAAACGATGGTAAAAAAACATCAACAACAACATAAGGAGTTATATGTAACATAGAATCAACTTTACTCGAGTTTATGCCAACTCTACTTTAAGTTAGAGTTGACTCAAAATGCCTATTTGGGACTGACCTAAATTGATTAAAAACATTATATAGAGGTGTTAGAGTCAACTATAAAGAACTTAGAGTATATTTTAAGCGTGCCAAATGAAAATTTCTAAAGGCTAGTTATTAAGTTTTGAATTTTATAAGATCTATCAATAACCATACTACCCTCCAATGGTTAGTTTTAAAAATAGCCTATAAAAGGAGACCTTGGGTTACTTCCTCAAATACAAAATCTTTCTACAATATATGTATTGAACAAAGTTTCATTTCCAAGATTCTTTCAAGTTCTTGAGTTTTCTAAAGATAAACCAAGTCCCAAACCCATTCCGAAGTCAGAGTTTCAAACCCAAAATTCTAGTGAAGTTAAGCTCCACCCAAAACCCCTTTGCTCTTATAGCTACTTAAAACCAATACTCTTGTGTTCTAAACAATCACCCCAATACCCACTTTAGAAATATACTTATGATTACTTCTAGAAAGAGAAAGTAAACCCATTTCAAACATGTTTTAATAATGAAACTTTACTCTATGTATTGGTTACAGATATTGTTGTTGTTACTTATGGTTAACTTCATTGTATCTTCATTGATAGTTCTATAGTTGCGAGGAGTCAAGGAGTAATAAGACCTTGGGCTTTTGCATGTATCTCTTAGTCAAGGACGGGTATAATTTCCTTGTTCATTGCAGTTTGAAAGGTGTTATAATTCTTTTTGAGGATTTTGGTTTTGCCTTAAGTGAATAAGAGATAATGAAGTTTCTCGAGTACTATCTCGAGTGTGGATGTAGGAAAAGGCCGAACCACATTAAAACCTTGATTTGCAAAGTATCTTTAAATCCTCTCTCTTAACTACTCATACTTGTTATTGATTAATTGCTTATACTTGAACTGATTTATCATATTACAATTAATATTCAAAAGAAGTTGATAAAGTTTTATAATTTCCATTAAATTTCACATACTAAATTCTCCCCCTCTTGGGTATATTGTTGTGCCAACATACCTGTCTACATCCACGGATAAAGGATGAGTGGATATTTATTAACAGAGAAAATAAAAGACAACTTATAGTGCTAAGAATGCTAGCTAAGAGTCCATGTCATGGGTATAATAGTGTGTTAAATCATTCCCTCAGTTATTGGGGTTATTTTTATTTATAGACACAAGTTTCCTATAACTTTAGGTCTCTTACACAATGATCAATTATCATATTTGATCTTAACGATGAGGTAGTAGAATAATAGTAGGTCTTTATCCGTCCAAATATAGTCGTTATCTCCCTTGACTCCACATTACGAGGTCCATGATCTCAGGATGGGTACATCACTTTAATTACTCAATGTTACATGTCATGCCACATGATATGTTCGGCTAAAAGACCCTTCAATTGCCCTCTAAATTGGGGTGGTTGGGCTTTGGCCTCGTTGGCCTAAAGTTTCATTATTATATTACGCATGTGATGATATGTTTATTCTCAACAGTTGTCCATTAACTAACATGCTTCCCTTAGTGAAATGATTCTCATTGTAATGATGCACGTAATTCCTATGTTTAGGGTAGCGTGCTTTGCATGCTTTCATCCCCGAAAAATTATGTTTCTTAGAGTGCGTGACTTGGGGGAGACGAAATGAGGCTCTTTTCCTAACAGACACATCACTTCAGATCATCTTTAGCAATAAAAGGACATAAGGGATTACAAATTCCCTTTACTTAAATTTTTCAGAGGTGGAAGTTGTGGGGATTAATATACGTGAAAACAATTATGCCTAAAAATCTTCGAATGATTATGTAATAATAGAATAGAGCAAAAATTAGGTTTAAGAGATTAAACCTAGGGTTATGAAAATAATACCTTTACGGATTATATTGACATTCAAAAATAAAGAAAACTTATTTGATGAAGATGAAGATGAAGGGTTGCCTTATTTTGGGCCTCCAAAAGCTTTCTTATGTCCATCAATATGCATGAATCTTCCAGTACATGTGTGTGAGCACAGTTTGAGATGAAAACGTTTGATTTTGAGTGAGATATGGACCTCTCTCCCTAAGCCTCCTAGCAAAACTATGAATAGTGTTTACTCTCCTTCTATAACCTTCATTAATGAATATGCAACTTAAAACTATAACTTACACTAATATTCATTATATATGTTATAGGCTTGGGCTACACTAGGTTTTGAGAGACTCTAGGCCTAATTACTTAAGTATGGACTACACTAGGGTCCCAAGATAAATAATTAAATTGGCTTCCAAATAAATACTTAAAAATCCCAAATTAAAATGTAACACCCCACTTAAAATAATAACGGGTGGCCAGCCTTATACTACATTAAATCAGGAGCCTCAGATGGCTCAGTCTCAACATCAATTGTCACTACAATTTAATACACGACTAACTACCTAATATCATATAAGAGAGATGTTAAAATTAAATAAAACATATAACATACAATAAACCAACGCTATAAGATACTAACAAAGAAAAGAAAGATGCATACAAGAACTATGATAAATCAAATGAACAACTATAAATGAATATGCCCCAAAGAAAATAAACCCCCATAAGCTGTCGGGTCACAGACAATACAATAACTGAAATGGAATAAATATAAACATTTATAAATATCCCTTGGGTATAAACCTGATATACAACTTGAATCCTACCTAGATTTTTAAAGTAGTAGGAAGCGACTACAATTTATGTCCCGCAATAGTCCGCACCTGTCACGGCTCCTAAGACTCTGGATGGAGGGCATCCGGCATCCATGCGGTAGGACACCTGTAATAGTATATATATATATATATATATATATATATATATATATACACACATGCAGGAGAGAAAAGTAAACGGGTCAGAGCCTGAGTTGTGAAAATATTTAGAAAGTGTGTTAATCGTGCATAATAAATATAAATGCACTTATTTCATAATTAAAGTGGAATCGAACTCTCGTGAAACCCGAACTCACCTCTCATCTAACGACGCGCACCTATTCGCGTCCTGAAATCTTAGTTAAGTTACCCCACTTATAAGTACAACCTAACTTACCATAGGCATAACCTATACCCACAAGACCTGCCTTCCTAACATATCCCAAGAATCCACTCTTTATAAACACACTTAATTATTTTTACAAACATGTATGCCATACTAGGCTTAATGGATTCCGGTTTATAATTTAATCAATTATAATTCTTAATACATTACCCATATACATTTGGGTTGAATCATAGGATTTAATTTCTAAATAACATGCATACAAATTATTATTGACAAAACTTCTCCCCAATCTCAACATTGCACTACGTTTCGTGCGTGGGGCGTCTCGCAAAGAGAAATCCAAACAAGAAACCCCCCCGTTACACTACTCCTTGGAAATGTCGATCCTAGAGATCCATTATGCCATACATACAATTATACTATTACAACTACTGAATTTATATTACCATATAAGAACCACTCAAAATCTCCAATAATATCCTTGGGATGATGTAACCGAAATATTCCTTAAATGCGATACATCAACCCCCATCAATCTAGTACATCATAATCATCCAAGATGTACTCCCTAAAGATTCCATATCCTTTCACCTATAGGATATATATATATATATATATATATATATGTATATATACAATCATCCATTCCCATAGCCAAGTGTACACACCACATATGATGTACACTGGCCATGCACATAATATACCCGTCTATATATATCTCCGATAAACTGCACCATGCTATCATCTTCCAGGGCATTACTCACATACCATCCTGGGGACCATGGTCGGACTCAATATCACCGACATCGGGGCCAAACACACACACACGACGTCCCAAAAAATAGTCATAGCTCCTAACCGGTCAATGAGACGAGACATACCCATCACGTCCCACCCTAAAAGAAATGCATATCACATAATAACTCAATGGACGACTATGACCTGGGGAATATCCACACCCTGCTCCTTGAGCCAGGATGCTCACCCTCTGCACGGAAACTTCCTAATGATAGCATGAGCGGGGTATGCTTAACCACATAAGTATATATATCATTCACATGCACAATATATATACATCCATATGATCCCATCATATGATTAAACCATCACGTACGGTTTAGATATTCACATCATGCATATCCACTATATTCATATCTCTCTCTCTCTAATATATATATATATATATATATATATATATATATATATATATATATATATATATACAAACTATTTCTCGTTCATATGTATAAGATATATAAACTCGGCTTTAAGTATATATAATGCTCAATATACTAGCCGTCGTCCCAACACATTTAATTTACCTCGATATGTGAATACGATCCCTCACTTGAAGCATATTCATTCATTTTTTTTCTATGACGAATAGTCTTCCAACATATATATATATATATATATATATATATATATATATATATATATATATACACACACACATATATCCAACATTAGGGTTATCACCCAAAGTTTAGTGTAGGTAAAAATCACTACACATTTCATATATCTCCGAAATTACATTAACATCTCCAATACTAATTTTGACTATTGGTATGCTCATAACTAATAGTCTACAAACCTCAAGTCTTAAACTTAAATCCATTTTAGGATCCCATCAATTATTAAAATCCCCTTTATTAATCACACTATTCTTACTACTAGTATGATCCCATTGCTCTCCGTTCTGACTACGGTTCGATCACTCTCATGAACTCCTAAATCTTATTGATCTTGCAATCTATTTCTTAAGTTAAATATTACTAAGGATACGCGACCACTCTCTCTCATCGGTCCCCAATTCTAAATCTCAATAGAATCCTAATTACTATAAGGATTCGGCACCACACTCGGCCTACAATTTCGAGCCATGACCTCGCAACTCTCTCTCTAAGAGTCCTAAACCGTAAGTCATACGTAAGCTCACTTATGACCTCTAAATAGAACTATCGTTCATAAAGGAATTCCCACACTACACTAATACAATAATCTCCAATACATATGAATATGAGTCCCCAAAATGACCCAACGCATACCCGCGATCTCCTCATGAGAGAATTCTGCAATCAAATCTCCAAAATATATTTCTTACCTCACATAATCATGTCTCAAATCAATAAACCCAACCAAAATGTGTTTGAAATCATCCTAGGAAAACTCAATAAAACAGCGTAGTTTTCAAATCGATTCGGCCTTATTTCGAATCTATTCGGCCCAGCGAATCGATTCGGCCTCCAAGGCGAATTGATTCGGGTCCAAAGACAAGGGCTTCTATCTCAGGCCGAATCGATTTTCCTTGGGTTATAATCGATTCGGTCAATGCAGACTTGCCAATTTTGATTAGGCCGAATCGATTCGCTCAAGGGGCGAATCGATTCGGGTCTGCAGAATTTGAAGGGTTCTTCTTCTTCATGAAACTCGCGAATTTAAAACCCTAAAATTTCACTTCTAACCCCTAAACCTTCATTAAAACATAATTATAAGCCAATAATTCAACCAAAATCTGATCCCAACCATTTCACCATCATACTCATATCTAAACATCAATTTTCAAGATTTAAACCCAAAAATTTAGGTTTTGATATTAATACCAAAAATCAAATTTTCTTATCCACAAATTATGAAGTCAAATACATAAATGACTTATTTAGCAAGATTAAACACTTGCCTCGATTTTGTAGAGGTTGGATCGTCCTCGATGTCGCGTTTGGGCCGAAATCTCCAAGCTTTTCTTCCTCTGTCTCTTATTTTCCTCTTCTTTCCTTCTTGCTTTCTCTTTCTCTTCTATTTATATCTTCTCACAAATGAGAAGGCTTGATACGTAAAACTCTTAAATCCCTTAAAACATAAGTCCCAGTTGTAAATGTTAATACACACTTTAAATTACTCGTTTACTCCAATTCGAGTCAAACTGACTTAAAAACATTCCGGAGCCGAAATAAAACCCAATGACAGTCATTTTGACTATCTCGACCCTTTCGGGATCGATGGTACCCTCAAAATCATCATCCGGAATACTTTGAAATGTTCTATATTTTTGGACTTCAATTCCCAAATTTTAAAATTCTCCAATTCAATTAAATTTTATTTTCCCAAAAAATTAATTTCTCAGTCTCCAAAGTCACGGGTTGTTACATAAAATCTCGTAATTTATTTCCTTTCATTGCTTACTCATAATGAATTTCAGTAACTAATTATGACTCATTTCCAAATTAACTATCTCAAAAATCACTCAAAAATAATTAGACCTTAATTATGAAGTTTATTATGGTATAGAATATAATTCCCAGTATTAATCTTTCGACACCCTCTTAGTAAATTAAATTTTCCACTAATCGATTTTAACCAACATCAAATCAATTTCTTGATTCTCAGACTCAACTTATTTTTCTACTCCATTGGATTATTAAATAATCCAATCATGAGGTTTACTGGTGGAAACAAATCTTATAAGTCTATTAATGAGGTATCATAATCTAAGATCTTTCTTGGACACGAATTGCTCCAAACTATGATCTCAAACCTACTCATATAATGGTTGCCCAATTTGCAGGGATCAATTGACTCAATATAAAATTGAGTTTCACCTATAGAAATCAAAACAACACTTGTGCAAGCATTTTAATCCTCATAACTCTTGATATTAAGAATCCATAAAACCTTTCAAAATGGTATGAGATAACCTAAGTCTAATAAAGACAGACCTTATATTTGAATCTTAGGTGGTCTTGTTGAATACATTCCATGATGTACCAGTCAAAATCCTCTTTAAAGCTCGAATAGAAGTTTTAGAACCATCAGACTAGTTCATGTAGTTTCAGATAAACTACTGAGATTTTGCATGCAACCATGATGATAGGATATTAACTCCCTATCTAGGTTATGAATTGTTCAATTGTACTAGAACCACAATTCCAACCTCCTATGATCAAGCCGGACCTAGCTCATCAAAATTCTAAGTACAATCAGTCGACATATAAAATAATATACTCAAAACATAAATATAAATCATTATCACAAACATGATTCTCATTTCAAATATAAATAAATAAAATGTCATTACATGGTTTTAAAAATAAAACCCCAGTAACGTGAACTTCCATTCATTTTTGCTCTCTAACTTGAGTTGCAAATACTCATATCATGCTCTTCTTTATTTTTTATTTGTTTTCATTCCCTCATAGACATGTTCAGGCATTTGAAGAAGTAAGAAGTCACCTCAGGCTCTTTTTTGATTAGTTTTGTACCATATACCTCATACTTGTCAATGATATGATAAGGACTTAGTCGGGAGATGAGCATGTCTATGACATTAAAGAATAGGTATATTTCATATAGAGGGTTCATTTCCCCCTTCACCCATTACTGGTGGAAGTACTCCGTTCCTATGGAATATTTCTAATCCAAGCAAACAAAAGATTTTTTGGGATTATAATGGGGACAATTGTCATTAACCAGTTTTGCGAGACTAATCTCCCTTTGAATGATATAATATATTGATAAACCCTAAGGACTTCTCCTAGGTTTATTACATGTCATTTCCAAGCCAAAGACAAATCCCGTAATTTGGTGACTTATCCTCCCAGAACACAAAATGACACCGATAGGCATCTCTTAGTGTTGTTTTTATTATTATACGATGAAAAATACACATTTCTTCCTGTGTCTATCCAGGAGGGATCCCTTGTTAGGTTTTTTTAACCGTTTACTTAACTTATTTTATGAATTTGGCCATTGATATGACTAATTGGCATTTCCCTTGCATCCAGATCCTTACTGTAAGAAAAATTCCAAATGCCAAGACATTAACTTGGTGGATTTGTCAAAGGTTTGGGCGAAGCAAACACCATTCAGCATTAGACCTCACAAGAGAGAGACTCACGTCCTTCTTTTCTACGAACTAATAATTACGCCAGCTACAAATTTCATAATTGTCCTAAAAATCATTATTTTCGACTACATGATGGTCGGTAATTACTGAATTCCAATATCTACCCCATTCCTAGCGAAGCTTCTAGAAAGGTGTATGTTGGTGAAGTATTATCTCCCACTTACATCAACTTAATTGATTTCAAGAGTGATTAGGCTGAATAATAAGAAGATATTTTCTTTGACTACTTTGATCCTATATTCTCAAATGAATAAATCATCATATCAGGTCAACTTTAGAATGAGTTAGAATAAGATTAAGGATGAAAATAAGGGGATTTCTTCTTTCCACTAGACCCTGAATATCTTGAAGAGATGACAGGGTAACTTAGAGGAGCCAAATATCTTGGTCTTATCAGTGCCAATCATAAAAAAAAGGGCAACTAAGATGAACAGAGCCCTCATGGTGAGGCTAAAACAAAGAAAAGGGTGGTGTCCTTTTGGGTGAAAGAATACCAAGATAATGAAAAATAGAGAGAGAATGAGAGTGGGCCGAACTATCTAAAAAGATTAAGACTGATAAGGCCACTCCTCCAACTCTCTCTAAGGTAATAATTGTATGTTAGTTATTTTCTCTTGTCAGTAGACCCACCAACCAAATTCACCACCATCATCTTCTAATGTCCTCACCCGGACGATAAACTTTATGAAAGTAAAGGAGCCTGTAACTACTGATGACTCAGTGTTTTAAAATAGCGAGGTTGGTTATTCGGTGGCTTACTATGCCATGTTTCCTAGAGACATGGAGGCCTTTAGAACCTTTATTATGGAGAACCTTCATAAGGAAGGGATCCACCATAATTATTAATTAAGTTAAAATTTACTTTTCTCTTTGAAAAATTCTATTTTTCTTTGAACGTTGCATTTTCTTGTCTTTTAAGCCATAGAAGTGATATATGTGGCGACCATTCGGGTCGATCACCTCTTGAAGAGGAATGTAATTTTTTATGACCAATCCAACGTCAGGAATAACTCTCTTGTAGATAAAACTAACAGGATCACCGAGATGGAAGAAAAGATGAAGGAGGAGACCACTTGAAAAGAAAAGGAGTTGGAAGAGGTCGAAAGCCTCCAATTAGGGTTACAAAAAATCGACACCAAACTAACGACCCTCGGAAAAGACTTCACCCATAAGACTTTCGAAAGAAGATTTTGCAAGGTTAAGAAAGGCCCTTGAGTCTAGTTAGGAGGTCAATCTTGATTTTGCATTTTTTTTCTTTCTATATGTAGGCCATTTGGATACATGTTGTAGCCCTTATGTTGTTTTAAAGATTAATGAACGTTTTTTCTTATCCTCCATTGTTCTTGTCTTAGTTAGTTTTGTAGCTCAATTTTTCAATTAATCTTCCCAATTGTTTTAACCAAAACATGCAAATTAACACTTTTATGTAGCTTAATTGGTAGTTTGTGGAGCTTCGATATATGACCAAAATCACTGATTTGTAAAATTCAATCAAAGGCTAATTGACTAAACAGCGGACAACAACTAGTAAATTAACATTGTTATTTAACTTAACTAGTAGTCGGAAGAGTTGTGGTCTGTTACTCGACTTTCGAGAGTTTCAAAATGTAATCAAAAGGATAATTGGCAAACTAGTAAATTAAAACTTGTAAGTTAACATTCTTATTTAAAATAATTAGAATTTTTCCACTGTATCTTAGTAGGTTTTGTCTTAATATTAGGCAATTTATTTATTTTTAAGTTGCACAACCCATTCTTAGGTGGGTTTATGCCTATTTTAGGCCAACCAATCCAAGATGGATTGTATCACCATTTTTAGGTGGGTTTGATGCCAAATATTAGGCAAATAACTTCTTTCTAAATTGTACCACTCATTCTTAGGTGGGTTTAAAGATATTCTAGGATGACAAATCCAAGTTGGGTCGTACCACCATTTTTAGGTGTGTTTGATACCAAATCTTAAGTGACTAAATTATTTCTAAATTGTACTACCCATTCTTAAGTGGTTATATTCCTATTTTAGGTAAACAAATATAATATAGATTGTACCACCATTTTTAAGTGTATTTGATGTCAAATATTAGGCGGCCAACTTATTTCTAAGTTATACTACCCATTCTTAGGTGGGTTTATGCTTATTCTAGGCCAACCAACCCAAGTTGGGTTGTACCACCATTTTTAGGTGGGTTTCTTGACCGAGTTTAATTTTGGAAACAAAATTATAAAATAAAACATTTACTAACACGAATCATCTTTATTGAATTGAAGTACTTGGAAAAATTAATCTATCTACTTAATGATTAAATTTTGTAAGGTTCTTCGCATTCCGTGACATATGTATTATTCTATCATCCCAATATTCTAGGTGGTAAGATCGGCCTCCTCCCTTGGACAATATTTTGTATCGAACCTTCCAATTTGGTACTAGTTTCCAATCAGAGGGCATCTTAATAGCCGCTAGGATCTTTCTGAGCACTAAACTACCAACCTAGAATTCTTTGAATTTAAACTTCTCATCCTTTTGTTTGGATAGCTCTTGGTGGTATGATGTGAGTTAGATGAGATTCTGCTTTTTTCGTTCCATTCCTAAGCCAAGATCATGAGCCAAATGGTTATCATTGTGGTTTTTCTCAAAGATGTCGATCCTTCGATTTGATATGTCGATTTACAATGGGATGACAACTTCTATATCGTATGCCAAAGAATGTGGGTTCTCTCCCATTGATCATCTAAGAGTTATTTCGTAGTATCAAAGGGCGGATGGAAGATCATCTAACCATCTTCATTTTTTATTCTCTAATCGTATCTTGATCCCAGCGAGAAGAGTCTTATTGGTGATTTCAACTTTACTATTGCAGTATGAGAAGACCTTTCAAGCGCAGTAAATTTTGATTTTGTATTATGTGAAAAAATTCATAAAGACGTCATTCTCAAACTAAGTGCCATTGTCTATCACCAAATCTATGAGGATACCAAACATAGTTATGATGTTCCTCCACACAAGTTTTTGGTGTCGGTCTCTCTAATGTGGGTTGGTGGTTCAACCTCCAGCCATTTGGAGATGTAATATGTGGAAGTTATCATGTATTTTTTTATTCCCTAGTGCTTATGGTAGAGGCCTCACAATGTCCATTTCCCACTGACCAAAAAACTATGGACTCGTGAGTGGATTGAGATCATCTGTTGGTTATTTGATGACGGGGAAGAACTCTTGACACTTTGAACATTTGCTAATGAACTGGTTGGCATCTTTCTATAATGCCCCATATTTTCCTTGCATTTAACTAATTTGTTATTTAATAATTTAATATTCGGTGGTGACATGCAATATGTCATTTATTGTATACATGTTAGCTAACTAATTTTTTTAACTAATTTAGTATTATGGGAGGCTATAGAATGGACAAGGACGTGGTTTCGAGAGTTTCTTTATTTGGATTAGCCCTTAGTAGTAAAACCCATTAATCGTGAAATAGGTTCTTATAATATACACTTAACTAATTAATAATTAAGTTTTAACTTAATTAACTCAAGTTGACTAACAATTTAATTTAATGAGATAATTAGTTTATAAAATTTACTCCCTTTTGTATTTGAGTCTTAAAACATTTATAATGTCCATTTTTAGTTTAAAATGGTGGAGTTTAAGTCTGTTGGGCTAATATATGAGTTGGGCCAAGTTTTAGGGCATTTGGAGCATGTTTTGGGGTTATTGGGTTAAAGACATTTTAATGCCTAAGTCTAATTTCTAGATTAGTAATGTAAACTAATTAGGTAAACCTAAAATCTCATAACATAATTAGAAGAAAAACTAGTAGCTAAGGATATAGTGAGAGCAACTAGGATTGAAGAATTGGGAATTTTGGGATTTGATTCGTACAATTGATGAAAGGCAAGTTGATTTTGATTAAGAATGTAATTAGATTTCTATTAAAATAATTGTAGTATGTTAGAATCTAAAATTAAACTTGTAAAATTTGATTTGTAATCATAATTAACCTAATTTCATAATTAGATGTAATCGTATATTTAAACACATTTTGGTAATGAAGAACTCGTGTAACATTTATATTGAATCATTAAATTAAATCTAGAACTAACACGTAATAATATTATCTCATAAAATCCCTCACCTTATGTCTATTATTTAATTTTAATATGTTTGTCAATTTAACTAAGCTTTATTAGATCATGAACTTAGGGTTAAATATTTAAAATATGTAATTATATCATTAAAAGTAATATAAATCATCTAAAAATTGTTAATACATGTTAGTAATACTCGTATATAGGCTTGATTAAGAGGAAAAAGGCTAATTTAATTGTTAGAGACTTTAAGATTGGGTTATGATTTGGCTATATGTGTCACTGTGTAAGCGAAGAAGAATGACACTGGGTCCTTCTCATTCGAACGACATTGGAGTCTCATTCACATAAGAGAGGGAATCTCATTCGAACGACTTAGGCTCTTTATTCGAAGGACTTAGAGTATTTCATTCAAATGACCTAGATGTCTCATTTGAATGACTTTAGATCAGCGTATTTAAGAACTTTTAATACTTAAATTATATTGTAATTAGATATTCAAGAAATTTTTATAGAAATCCCTAGTGTAGGATTGCCTGCTATTTTTTTTACTTATGTGCAATCATATCGAGAGAGTGTGTGTTAGTGTGTGTGTGTGCGCGCGCTCATGGGCGACCTACTAGGAGGGATTTTATGAGGCGCGTTCAACGTTGACCGCATGTGGTATTCCTGATGATAAAGACGGGATCTACCTAGGACCTAATTACCTTGATCTTAGGTGCTGAGGTACCCTTCTCCTAAGTGGGGCAACGAGGAGGTTCCTCTTATATAGATTTAGGTATGGGGTCATACAATTGGTGTAATGGCGTAGTGACTTCCCTTTTATGATATATTGAGGTTATAGGGTTGGGATGCCCTATAACTATAACCAGTATGCACGAGTGATTAGGGATATGCCTTTGTACTTTTATTTACGGGCTTGAGCATGGCCCATATGATTTTCGCGTGAAAAGAAAATACTCACCTTTATTATATTAGGTGAATATTTTTATTAAACTAAAGATTATACCAGGGACTTATAACTGTGATTTTAGTTTTTGCAACAATGTAAATAATAAACACTTGAGAAAAGAGATATTTATGCAACATGGGTTTGACTTGGGGTTGTGATTATAACTGGATTCTCTATATAGGTTGTTTGGGATGGGATAACTTAAAAAGAACTCAGATACGGGATAAATATGTATTATTTCTATTGTGTCCCAAATGTGTCTATATTCTTACTCACTGTAGACTTACTAGATTTATTCATATTTATGGAACTATTTTTCGGGTCCTAGGTAGCAACAACCAACTCACCCTTGATCTTTCTTAGTTAGATACTTATCCATTTTTCCTATTTTAGTTCCATATTTCTACTCTTATGATGTAGGTGTCGAGCTTGCAGCTCACTTTTATATTATGCATTTCCTTTTAGTATTTCAAACTCCCTTTTTATATACTCGTTTGAGTTAAATTTTATATTAGAGATTATTTAAGTTAGAGATTTTTTTTATTCAGAGTTATATATTGGATACATTTGAGATATTTATATTCTTGAGTA
Source organism: Sambucus nigra (assembly GCA_949130495.1). Taxonomy (NCBI): domain Eukaryota; kingdom Viridiplantae; phylum Streptophyta; class Magnoliopsida; order Dipsacales; family Adoxaceae; genus Sambucus; species Sambucus nigra. The sequence continues at coordinate 329,517,406 of OX422209.1, forward strand.
GAGTTAATATTTCATTGTGGTTTGGATTGGTATCATAGTTGTATCTTGAATTACTTTATTATTCAATTTAAGTATCATTAGCAAATTTATCACTTTATTTTAGTTCAGTCATGCTTAGAATTATATTAAAAAAATTTACTCCCAAATTAGTTATGTTTAGAACCAATCAATTTATTGATGGTTTTTATAAGCTATTGCATTTTCTTCATAAAAATACGTCAATGGCCTTAGGAGATCTCCTGATAGGAAAATTATCTTTGGTCTATGTGAGCTCCATAGCTTTCTTCCTACATTTCTTTAAGGACACCCTCTACTTCATCTGAATGGACACACTTAAGAAGATAACTATAAACCACTATCAGTAAAGTTTTACTTTAGAATTAAGCAAAACCTTGTTGATTGGATCTTTATATATCCGTTGTTCAGATAAGAAACAATAGGATCCATCAATGATGGGGTTGATTAGTCCTGCGTGATTTATGGGGTAGTCTTTGGGTCATCAATGCTTGGACGGTTGACAAACTATACCGCAATTATCCTTTTAAGGTTGGTGTCTATCATTGATGCTAACGTAGCTAAGATGTTATCACGACTGTTGTAGTTCCTTGGAAACTCTATTATCATTAAATTAAAAGCCTTCAAAATTCTTTTTGCCTTATCATAATAGCTGATCATCCTATGATCCCTGAATTTGTATTCTCCTCTCCAGTTATTACCAATTATATGGGAGTCATAGTACATTTCTATATCTTGTGCTCCCATAATGATCTCCCTTTTAAAGATAAGGACCATGGCCTCACACTTTGCATCATTGTTGGGACCTTTAAATTTAAGTCGAATTTCCTACTCGATGAGGCACCTTTATGGGGTGATAAAGAAAATTCCAACATTGGTTCCTCACTTATTAGATTCTCCATAGATGAACAACTTTAAATTTTGCAACAGATATGTGTGGAAAAGATTGAGTATCTCCAAAAATGGGTTTTAGTTGAACCTTCTCTCCTTCTTGGGTGTTTGAGAATTCAACAATGAAGTTGGATAGAACCTTCCCCTTAATGGTCAATCGGGGATAATAAATTATGTCAAACTGCACCAAGTCCATTGATCAATTGGTCATCCTATTATATAGTTTTGCCTTTTTCATCACATCTTCGAGAGGAAAAGAAATTAGAGCGATTATGGTGTGGTCATTGAAGTAATGGCTCAGTCTCCTTAAAGATATTGTGTGTGCTAGTACCAGATTCTCAATGGGTATATACCTCTTTTCTGATTCAAAGAGAGTGTAGATGACATATTATACTGATAGTTGCTCTCTATCTTAATTTCAGACTAATGCCCTATTGGTCGCATGTTGAGAAATAACAAAATATAAGTTGATATTTTATCCACTAATAGGGGTTGACATCAAGGGAGGAGATCCCAAGTACTGCCTAATCTTTTCTAGTGGTTGATTACAATATTTTTTCTAAACTATAGTGCTTACTTTCTTCCAAGATTGGAAAAATGAGTGACATTTGTCAAATAATCGTGATATGAACCGATTAAGGGCGTTAAATATCCCAATCAAGACCTGGACATTTTCGAAACTGGTCGGCTTCTTGGTGGGCCTTTATTTTGTCTGTATTGTCTTCAGTCCCTCTTTTCATGATCAAATATCCCAAACGATTTTCATAGGTAACTCCAAATGTGCATTTATAGGCATTCAACTTCATCCTATAATCCTTGAGAATTTTTAAGGTCGTGGAGAGATCACTGATGTGATCAACTTCCCATATGCTCTTGACAATCATATCATTAATGTAAAACTCCATGGTTGAGTTTATCTACTTCTTGAACATCCTAGTTTATGGCTTTGATATGTTGCTCTAGCATTCTTAAGGCCAAAGACACGACTTTATAGAAGCAAATCCCTAAACTTGTGATGATTGATCTATTCTTTTAATTAGGGCTGGACATAGGCATTTTTTTCTAGATAGAGTAAGCATCTATGAAACTCCTGCATTGAAGTCATGTTGTGTAAGTGATGATCTAATCAATCACCGGGAGTGGAAAACTATCCTTTGGGTAAGACTTGTTGAGATCACTAAAGTTAAAGCAAACCTTCCACTTTTCACTCTTCTTTCTGACTACAACAGTTTTAGAGATCCAATATGGAAATTGGGCCCCTTAATGAATTTGTCATGAAGTATATTCTCAATTTCATTCACCATCACTCTCACCTTTTATAGGGATGATTTCCCTAGATTCTATTTGAATGTCCTATATATGGGATCCATGTGAATATGGTGACAAGTAATACCTAGATTACTTCTTTAAAGATCGTAAGGCTACCAATCGAACACATCTACGTTCATTGTGAGAAAGTGAACGAGTTTCTCTGCATCATCTTCTGGAAATTCAGAATTGATGGAAGGTTTTGTCTGGTTGATATGAGACTAGAGGAATAGTTTTTACTTTATTCATTACCCGATCGACGTGCACTAGTCGGGTTTCCTATAACTTGTGACACCCTACCTAATTAAATACTGTGTAATCAGCAATTTATTAAATTAAAAACAGAATATCCAGTTGGTTCAGTCTTCGCATCACTGTCGAAAAACATTTATTAATTACTAACCACCTAGTAGTTAAAAAGTCTAGTGTCAAGTTTTATCTTTTAAAATTAACATATAACTAAATAAATAATTAACTAAATATAAACAATCTAATAAAAGATCTCATAGCAAGAAAATGACTTAAATAAATAACTGCATCTGGAATAAAAATTTCTAGTCTAAATCTCAAATACAATAGTCGAAAATGAAATAAAACCCAACAATTGAAATATAAATAAATGTCTGCAATCTCTATCTTTGGATACATCTGAATAATGATGGGCAACATGCCCAACAAGAGCAAATAACTAGGAAATAATCAAAGATAAGAGTGTACGCGTCTAGTACCGAGGTCCTTTAACTTGCACAGCAACTACAGCATGTCAACTGATAAGAACTCATATGTTTGGCATCCCTGTAGCTCGGCACCTAAAAAACTTTTAAAAAAAAAAAATAGATCTAGAAGAAAATGGATCAGAGGCCAAGTTGAAAATATTTTAAAATCAACAAGTGTTTAAAATGCATTAAACAGTAAATTTAATATACATGTTAATTCCACGTGCCCTCACTTAAGATTCTCACCTCTCAACTAATGTGCACGCCTAACGTAAGATCCTAACCCATCCTTATTACGTTATCCCACTTATCTAATTTAAATCGAGTCTCTTATTATAATTCCTAAGTCATTATGCCCACCCGTATTACCCGAATAATACAACTTGCATTTTCAATTTTAATTAAATCGAATTCAAGTATCTCATTACTCATTCAAGTTTTCACATTATTGATTAATATAAGATGTCATAATCTTTTTCATCTACTAAGCAACACAGTATAATAATCACAAGTGTAAATATATAAATCACTATCATGTATATCTACTAATACGATACCAAATCCTGGTACATCATATACATAAGGATTATGAGTTTCAAATCACTCTGGAACCGTATCAATACAAATCACACATATTGAAGGCGAATTTAGTTCCCAACCCTATGGGATACACACATACCTATGCACCCACATGACTGCAAACTTATCAACTCACCGATAAGTCTTTCCCAGACCTATGTTCTGAGGCACCAGTCTAAAATCCCCCCAAAGGCTCATCAAGATAAGATTGTCCCCTTTCTAAGACCTCCCATGATAGCAAGTATGGTAGGTATATCATACACACAATCAACTAATAATACATTAGGTATTCACACAACCTTAGTACATAAATCCCTATCTTTCATATAGATGTACGCATATCCTATATCATCTATTTTTTACGTAGTATATCTATCTCACAAATATCTTATATTTTAATGAAATATATTACAGCTCTCATCGCACGCTCCCGAGTAATTGTTGCCACTCGAAGTGTTTCCCTTATTTCCTAACATAATATCAGTAAGTAACTCGCTTATATCCTACTGGTCTATGTCATCATATCCTCTAGATTTTCGGAATTCAGATTAGTCTCCGATTTGGGTATTTCTCTCGATTAAACCTAATTAAGTGTTGATGTAAAAAACTAGATTGCTCTAATTATTTAATCACAGATAAATAAATAAGACAAAAGATTTTAAAGTGGTTCAGCCTTATATGAATGGCCTACATCCACTATTATGTTATTGCTGAGTGTTTGGGAATTCTCGATTACAAGTGCTATCAAGAAATTCTGGTCCCCCTTTGAATGAGGGTGATACAAGGTATTTATAGCCCTTTAGGCTGTACCTGAAAGGGTGTTACATTAAATGATACACATATGAAAGGGTAATTCATTTAATGCTCTTCAAACATGCGCGTCAAGATGATAAGCATTCAATGAATAGTTGAACTGTTGATTATCTGGCAATTAATGCTGTGGTCGAGGTGCAGCTCGAACCGCCTTAGTTGCTCGTCGTCCAAGAGTTCCTCAGAGCATTGGAGTTCCTCGGAAGGTAAGAGTACCTCGTAGGGTTGTTCCTCGGAGTATACTTGTTGCTCGGAGTGAGTATGTTGGTCGAGGAAACAATCTTTCTCATTGCTATTGTGCCACGTAGATTGACACGTGTCTTCTTATTATTCATCAACATCAGCATACTAATTTTGGTATCAACAGAAGCCCCCAATGTTTCCTTTTTCGAACTTTGAGGAGTATGGAACATTCTTTCTCGGTATATGGTAATATTAAATGGCCTTCCTGGGTTGTAGGAGTCTTTTCTTCATATTTGAATTTCCTTCCAAATTCGCAGAATCCGCCTTTTTGCCTTTGCATAAGCGCTTCGATCTTCGTGCATTTTTTGTCCTTTTAGCCGCCGGTAGCGCAATAATTCCTTTTATGTAATCATTTCTTTCGCTGGTTCCCAAGGCAAAGTATTTAAACTTCAGAGGCAATCCCATCGTCTTCTACCTTTTCAATTTCTGCTTTCGAGTTTTCTAAAGCTTTTACCTCTCTTGTGCGTTCATTTCCTCCTTCGTTTGTCAACAGATCTCCTTTTTTCCCTGTAAGCTCTTCTTCCTTCTTCTTTTATTCATCATGGTTTACATTATCGAATCTCTTGAGAAGTTCCGCTCTGACTTCTCTATTCCTTCTTGGGTAACTTTAGAGGTTCTTTCTGAGCCTTCAAGTTATTTTGATTTGGCTGAGGGACACTGGTTCCCTAGCCTATTTATTACTGAATATGGATTTTCTTTTCCACCAAATCCGTTATGTTTAGAGTTCTGTCAGTACTTCGATGCTGTCCCTGCAAAAATAGCCCCCAACACATGGAGAATAGTTAATGGGGTACATAGGTTAAATCAAACTCATGGAACTCGTATAGGAATTACTGAGATTATGTACTGCTACAGATGGGCTGTTTTAGACAACGTTTTTTATTTAAAAACTAGTTTTTTGAATAGGGACTTAGTAGTCAACCTCCCTGATGCCAACAGGGATTATTTTGAACACGGGGTAGTTATAAAAAATTGGCAACATGCCCCTTTTGTTGGAGATGCAGTATATGAGGGTCCCAGATGCCCCCCATATGGCAATGGGATAGGTCGTTTTCATCTTATTTTGTTTTTGAAATTATGATTTCATGGTATTTGATAAAATGTATGACTGATATTTCAATATGTTTTTGTTTGCAGTTGACAGCAAGAGAAAAACTCCCAAAGAATCAGAAGTTAATATAAGGCAATTGAAACAAATCTGGAGTTTGCATCAGAGAATTGCAGACGAGCACATCAGGTCTGCTTCATACTTGTTGCAGTATAGGAGCTATACGTCGTCCTTTACTGCTCGTCCTGTGGTCAGCATCAGTGATCCAGTGCAAATTCCAGAAGATTCTGATCCGGAATCTCATATTCCTTTGAGCCAAAAAATGGGCAAGAGAAGAGTTCCCGCTCTCTTCGAGGAAACTTCCTCTGCTGGGAAGAAAAATAAGGTTGATGTCCAAAAAGGGACAAAGAATAAAGATGTCACCTCTCCTGTTGCTTCTCAGAAGGCTGTCGAGAAGCCCCCATTGGCTCCTGTGCAGAAGGATGCACCTGTTGAAGTAACCACTATCTCACCAACAAAAAGTTCTTCTTTGGTTGAGGTTGTTGAAAAGGCACCGAGGAGACTGAGGAAATCCTCCTCGGTCAGTATTTCTGGAACCATTCCCCAACTCCCAGCTGGTGGAGATGGTGTTCCAATCAGTGTTCCTCCGAGCTCTATGATGAGCTTGGCAAAATTTTCACCCATTCCCGATGTGCAAGGTACTGAAGAAGACCTTACTCGGGATATGGTTACTTCTCTGGCTGCTCGTCATCTTGCTTCAGTAAGTATCTCTATTCTGAGTTTTTCATATTTTCCTTTGTTATTTCCCATATTTGTTTCTGATATCATTTCCCTTTTCTGATTACAGTTGACGAGTTGTTTCAATATAATCCTTAAAAAGGATGAAGCAATCAAAGCTTCTTGCTCCTCGTCTACTGTGGAAGGAGCACTGGAGAAAGCTATTAAATCCGTGAGTGAATCTCATCAGAAGTATGACGAGGATAAAATTGAATGGGAGAAGAAGTTGGCTGCGTCTGATGCAGAGAAAGTACAACTGGGTAATAAGGTGAAGGACTTGGAGAGAGAGAATAAAGACTATGCCGAGAAACTTTCAGGCTTTGGGGAGCTGGAGAATAAACTGAAGTCAGCTGAGGAAGAGTTGACACTTCTGCGCGAAGTAAATCGTCAGAAGGAGGAGTTGGAGGCCAAGCTGAAAGCTTCCGAGGACCTTCTATCCGAGAAGCTCTCCTCGGAGAAGATGAAGAGAAAGACAGCTGTGAAAAAATCCTTTCGGACTGGCTGGGATAAAGGATGGGATAGGGGGTAGCAGCAATGATGACCCAGGTGAATTATGGAAGTTTGAAATTCTTCCATGATGGTTGGGTTGCTGCCTTGCAGGAATTGAAAGTGAGCGAGGACTCCGAGCTATTTCAAC